>OU795042.1:62167069-63621152 GCA_917208275.1 Patella pellucida | reverse complement strand
AATACATTTTTTTATATGGTAAAAACTGCATTTTAAGGCACCAAACACCCCCCCCCCCAGTCAAAAATTCCCCCCTATGCCTATGAAATTAGGTAAAGCTTCCAACCCAGGCACCCCACCCCACCCAATCACCAAAAGAAACAGTATCTAAATGTCTCATAGTCATTTGTACGTCCAATGCAACGATCTTGTTGGTAAAATTGGGTCAAATATATTTATCAAGCACACCAGCAGCACCCTTATTTTATGATTTAAACTATACTTCTCCGCATTAAAATGTAAGAACTACATTTGCGGCTATCTTAGTTCTTATTATACCCGGCATACCGATAGAACTCGCGTTGTTGTAGGGTTTTATTTATCTTAAAATGTTCCCATACAGTAAACGCCATGTATCATAACCAGGTTCTAAATGTAGCCGCAACAGTTTTATGAATGAGGATTTGTTTTTCAAATTTCGGAGAAATTTCTTTCTCTTCATATCCAGAAAGCCATTAGCTAAACAACAACTGTTCGGCTACATTTCTCTCCTGATCTTCGTTTATTTGCTGTACGTTTTGTACTTTGTCCTGTATCATAACCGTCAAACACAATCGAAACATTTCTGTTATAATATTTCTGAAGATATCGATAGTACCGGTTAAATAGAGTGCTATACGATTCACCTTTATTCCATTCAACCTTGTACAGAAAGTATTCCCCATCGATGACATAATGGATGGATTCGCTATCTTCGTATATTAGTGAAGAAGGTTGTTCGGATACTCTTATCTTCCGGATGGAATCTGCTAGAGTAGCTTTTGTAGCAACATCGGGATAACCAAATCGACCAAATAGAGCAGGCGGATATGAATATAGTTCGAATTGAAACACAGTGGCTATTTTTTTTAAACATTAATTTGTGCCAAGGTGGTACATCGTTGGAATAGTAACATTCCTTAATCTTCTGATCTTTCATATTGTCTAAGATTTTACTACCAACCACCAATGCATTACCAACATTCACTCTATCGTCAGCAACTACACCTGTATAAATGTTTTTTGGCTGACCGTCGTTCTTCGAGAAGGGATCACGTTGAGCCAAGTATATGACGAGTTTGCGACTATCATCTGAATCGCGTTTTAATCTAGCTTCGGAAAAGTCAAGGTTCTAATCACTCGTGCTGTAGAAGATACCAGCGTATTTTTCCATCGCTAAACTCACTTCTAGATAAAAGCCATATGATCGCCTCGCCCCGCCCACGGTTAACCTCCTTCACTTTGAAGCGCTCGCTTTAAGCATTGCTAAATGACCAAATCGGTTAAGAGCCCTGCCCAAAATCGGTCATCAATTTATTCATAGAGGCTACCAGAACTAAGAGCAACATTCAAAGGGATGTTCAGATAAGGAAAGTAGATTGATCAAAAAAACACCAACGCTAAAATATCTGAGTCTATATGGTAAAGACTATAACAGGAGCAATAACGTACACGTCACCGAAAACTTGCACGGTGGATAACTAAAGAGCTAGATCAGGAGGCCCCCTCCCCAAGCACCGGTCTCTCTGCTACAATTTGTCCATGAATAATCTTATATCCATATTGTATTTTTAAAGTATGTACTTTTGTTACATTAATGAGTCAAAATGCCCTAATCAGTCCGGGTTTCTATAATTATTATCTTATACGGTACTATGTCTAGTCTGGTATGGCATATCATAATATGTACAGACAGACAGACGAGCCCATTTTAATAGTCCACTGCTGTCTTCGAAGGCAGGGGGCAAAAAATAACAGGAACAACGATAGTGTTTTTTTCTTTATATTTTTATGTCACAACAGTTACACAATAGTCTACATTACAATGTTTAAAATTAAAATCCCTTTCTCTCAACCCCAATTTCTGAAAGCACTCAATCTCGTTCCCAGAGACAGCCGTGGGTCCAGGGGCCTTTCGTTCCTTTTACCGGACATTTTTTTCAATCTTTTGGGTCGATTTCTCGAAAACTAGAGGTCAGATCGTCGTTTTGTTTGTTGTAAAATGACCCTTGAGTCAAAGTTAACCCGCTGGATCCTAAACGTACAAATTCCAAGTTTTTGTAAAGATCTATTTTTTTACGCGTGGGTATATATTTAAGTGATTCGGTCATCCTGGCACGTGAAATAACTACGCGTGGATATATTTGTAAGTGATTCGGTCATCAAGGCACGTAAAATAAATACATGTCACGTGACAGTCATGTGATTCGTCACTTCCGGAAAAATGGCTACCCCGAGTCACCAGAGAAATTTCTCCAAAAAAATGTCTGGTTTTGAGATTGGAAAGCACTACATCATGAGAGTCATACGATCTTTAAAGAATCCAATGCGTGTCTGACTATTCTGGCCCCCACTCCTCCCCTTTTATAGGTGCCTATTCTATTGACTGTGGTATTTACGCAAAAGACTGACAACAGCTAAATTCCAAATATTGAATGGACATTCACCATACCCTTGATATCGACAGGGATTGTTACCTAATTTGGTCAACAAATATGATATACGTTTTATAACATGTAAATGACCAACATGTCAATAAATCTGTAGCTCAGTTAACCTATCAAAATAACCTGCATTACTTACTAAATTTCTTGATTATGAAATAAGAATCAATAACTTGTAAAGATAACAATATTGTTGCAGCCATCACATTTCTCCATTCCTTGTCTTTTACACAACATGTCCTGTTATTGTCAAAATATTTCATAAACTATTTAATTTTCTACTCATTAATTGCTAATGTTTTGACAATGGAGAAGATAAATGAATCACCACCCTCGGTATATCCAGTGGTTTCATTCCGTTCTACTCTTCTAATCCCTGGGTTTATCTATTGGGGAGAAACGTTTTCATGTTATCCGCCCTTGATAACTGTGCTTTTTTATCGACCAATCCGTTAATCGAACAGGCAGTTGGCAAAGGGAGGTAACTCTCAACCGATGAGGGAAGTCCAAATTATTCTAAATGTGTATATATAACGCGAACCGACAGGTTTGTAAACTGTTTTTGATTGGTTCGTAGACCATAGCTACAAGCAAGGCCAGGTGTTACAGCATTGGTTTAAATCACGTTCGGATGACAAGACTAGTTTAACATCTTACAATATCATAACTAACTTATATTGAGGGAGCAATGTCCTAGCTTGGCTATGAGACGCTTTCCGTCCATGGCCTCCGCTCCCGTGTCCTGGCTGAACACGTATGACGATTCGTTTGTAATCTGGGTTTATAAACCCTTCCAGACAAAGGAACCTTATTAGACACCTGCCTAATGAATCATAAAAGGTTTAACATTCGATACATGCTTATCAGACAGAGAAAGTTAAATAAAACATTTCAACAAGTTAAGATTACATAATGACACAAGGAATGCTACAAATTCCCCCAGCTGGGTGTCATTATGTAACACAGGGCAGATAATTTGAAATCGTGGAAACCACATGGATTAACACAGAGTATGGTGGGGTAGAACGGTTACCGAGGATGACATAACGTGTGCATTTACCAAATTATTAATCATGTCCTCGGATGCACCTATATTTCCCTAATGCAGTTTCGCATAAACTACCAAATAGTAATACACGCCTGTCTGTTTTGGGGCCTGACCGGTTGCAGTGGAATGTTGCTTCACAGATCATACGGGTGGCATTTTCTTAATCAATCAGCGATGATGTTTCTACTGGGTTATCCACGATTCCATGCACCTCACGCCAAAAACTAATAGTAACAGACTGTTTCATTGGCTTAACCCTCATATAGCACCTTTTCGTGATCTTAGTGTAGTAAAGACAAGTAAAACGAAATCATGATAACAATGAAATATTACATGAGAAATAGAAGAAGTGTATAATATACGATTAAAGGATATCTGTACAATGATATACTATTCAAAAAAAAGTAGGGATATTTGATTTTTAAGTGTTATTAAAGTCAGCTAATGAAACTGACGAAGAAACAAATGACAAAATGAAATGAAGTTCACATTCATCGATTTATTCCAAATAAGTAAGGCACAGACTGAACATTATAAGGGTAAAATGATACCCGGGGTCAAACAGCACAGTTACCACATTGCGGTTGGTAACAAAGGTATCATATCGAAGCGGCATAGACAGCGCAACAATCCTCTCAAGTGTCATCGTACATATGGTATGTAACGTTAGGATCGTGACAGCAGCTATGAGGCTGTATCGAATGTAACATTCCAAATAAGCAAAACGTATCAGATTCACTGTGAAGGTATGGTTTATAAATACAAGTCCAAAGAGAGCACCAGTCAATTCTAAATTTAACAAACACATCTTCAACCCTTTCTTTATATTATTGGTTTTTTAAAGTGCTGTAAAGGTCTGTTAAATTTTTAACCAACAATACTTCACATCCTGGATTCCTCGGTCGATATCAGAGGAGTGAGCTCCCAAAGAGTCGTAGTTTCTTGTTGACCAGTCATTAACTGCTAATAGTAAATAGTAAGTTCAGGGGGACCGCACCATACACATCAAATACACAAGACAAACCTACTGAGAGGACACAATATAGGTACGAGAACGTAGCTAAAACGTTGAGATATACTGATGTGTTTGTTTTTAGCTACGATTGGCACCCCTATCAAAATTATTTCATAGTTACACTGCTTTGCGCATGCACCAGTAATACACGTCCCTGTGGAACACGCCTCTTTTATCATATCCTGACGGATACGATGTCCAAAATTGCTTTTTTGATTGGCTGCTTTAAAAGCCTCATATTTAGACCGCCTTCATAATGACAGCCGTCAAAATATGCTGTTTAAAAATATGGTGGTCTCACTACATTTATTATTTAAGCGTTTTCTGAGTTTCTGTCCCGATTGTCGCCCTTATTGTTAAAGTTATTTGACGTTCTAACCCCTGACGTCAGCTGGCTGACTGTCGCCATTGGAGAGACAACCACTGACAAGATAGGTCGCATTGTTTTGTTACGTCTTTTTTGTAAACCATTTTAGTGAAGCCTGTACCAGGCCCGGGACTGTACAGCGCAGTGGACGCTCACGGCTGGCCCCCGGATCCATTCACTTGATTTGATAATTGTTTAGTTTTGCAATGTCTGTTTTTTGTCTTGTCCGCAGGTTTGGAGGCAATGGTTGAAAAACTTATCTCGAACCACGGAGGGTGAAGAGATAAGGTTCGTTATCTAGACACAATATAGCCTATCGCGTCCCACAAACGGTGATTCCGAAATGTCAGATCTGAATTGTGGTTTGACTCTAATGAAAACAAATGTTGTAGTGGGTTGAAATGATGTGGCAC
The DNA here is from genome assembly GCA_917208275.1 of Patella pellucida. Classification (NCBI taxonomy): domain Eukaryota; kingdom Metazoa; phylum Mollusca; class Gastropoda; family Patellidae; genus Patella; species Patella pellucida. Next base: position 63,615,847 of record OU795042.1, on the reverse strand, counting down.
TTAACATTTTTTTAGATTAGTGAGAATCCAGATTTAGATACATTTAATAATCACTATAGACCCCAGAAATGGTTTTCTTTGTTTCTTTATAAACATAATTGAACGGAACGGTTATTTAAGTCTTCCCTATAGCTATTTGCCGTAATAACCCCAATATCCATTAGTCTAAACAACTGTTTAATTCTTGAATCTTTTACGGCCAATGGATATATTATAAAATACAATGATTTAAAAATAGATAGACCGTCTTTTACTTAGTAACAATGGCAACTATAACACTTTAAGGCTTATTTGAGGTCTATAAAAAGTGTTCTGTGTAAAATATAAATTTTTACCTACATGGTGTGTCACGAAAACTAGGGTGATGGAGTATATTGCATGATTCTTTTTCTATTTTAGTGTTCGTTACCGAAAGCTATGTCAGTATCCATTGTAAAAAGTAGGATAGTATCGTCCAGCCACCTCAGGCACGGATCAGTGCAATTATCTAGAATAGTGTTGACGTAAACCGGTGCCTTTACGAAACACTTATCCAAAAATGGTAATTGTCCCACCCTAATAGCCAACGCATTATATGTTCTATATAGTATAGAGCGCGTTTCGATTTTACTTCAGACAATCATTCGGGCTGAAGGGGAACATACCAATAGCCTCCTGGGTTTACAGGCTAGGGTGAACACATCATCCTAGCGCGGTCATTATGTGGATTTTTCAAGAAGTGTGTGGCTATTGCCACGTTTAAGCCGTTAGTTCTGAGGTAGAGAGGATAATTAACCTCAGGCCTTGGATGTTTTAGACGCTGTAGTTAACCTTGTAGTTTTGCTGTATTTCATATAAAGCTAGTTAACAACATGAACGGTGTTTTAGACTTTGTAGTAATTTATATCACAACGTGAAGTCCAGAAGACCGGCCTAAAGGAAAGTGTCACCTCCGACACCAAGAGTGTCACATACTGCTTTTTAGAGTCTGTAACCAGGATAGTCACAATTCGCATCCATAGTGTCATAGACTGCTTTTAGTGGCCGTGACACAGGATAGTACCACATTGTTTATTTAGTTACCGTGACACAGGATAGTGGCACATTGTTTATTTAGTTATCGTGACACAGGATAGTACCACATTGTTTATTTAGTCACGTGACACAGGGCAGTGGCACATTGTTTATTTGGTTCCGTGACACAGGATAATTCGCACCTCCGACACCCCAGAGTGCCACACAACAGATATATATATATTTTCTATTATCTCAAAATTGAATAGAAATGGGGTTAAACGTAACTTGCCAACTCCCCGACCTGTATCACTGACAATGCAGAAACCACTTCAAAAAATCCTAGATTGAATCCAGGGCCTTGTTTCTCGAAATCTTAACTAAAGATCAAATTTGAGTAGACATTTCAATTTTGATTGGCTAAGCACTTAAATCAATTTTATATTATCCAATCAAATTACTAAAATTTGGATTTTATCTTAGTTAAAATTTCGTTTAATAGGCCCAAGGACCTACATCATTATCTCGCGCTTTAAATGCCCATCCCATCCCATCCTTAACGATAATAGATAAAGCACACGACCATGACACTTTTCTCTAAAAAGTGTTGTTTAAAACAATGTTTTATGTAGCTGGTCAGGAGGTGGTTTGGACCCCCCACCCCTATCCTGATCTGCCCCTGCTCGTATGTACGTGTCAACTGGTTCTTGCAGGGTTTAGTGTATTTTATAACATATACCCAAAGTTTACCAAAGTACGACCCTCTGAAAAGCGTCTTTTTTCAAGATGGCGTCAAATATGTAATCATCATAATTATGTAACTGTCAACTCAAATTTAATGATATTGGGGTCTCTTCCTGGGGCTTCGGAGAGGGAGGGGGCAAAGAGTCATATAGATCATTAAAAATGATGTTGAACTATTATGTCTAATGGCCGCAAGTCCTTAACTAATGACTAAATTTGATGATCGTTATGTATATCCCCAGGGTTTTGGGAGGAAGGAACGTATTAAGACAACTTTGGATGTCAGTGAGCTGTTCATTCATTACAAAACTGAATTCATGACCTTCAGCTGACCACTATCACCTACTGAATAAACACCCCTGACCATAGAATATGTTTCAGAGCGTTCAGTTTTGTTTGTCATCCTCCACCCCAGTTTCGACTTGCCCCCCCCCCCCCCCGCCTAACAGTACAAATGGATAATTTTCAAGAGGTCACCAGGCGCATCATTGGTTTGGGTCATAATTGAAATCAACTAATCATTTTCCTGCTTCCATCCTTATTCGGTTGGGTCCATTTCATTTGTCATCCCGGTCTCCAGCTGCATCGAGTGGACTTCAACCCCCACCCCCTTTGCCGAACAGTACAAATGAATATTTTTCAAGAGTTCGCCGGGCTCAACATTGTTTTGGGTCACAATTGAAATTAACTGATCATTTTCCTGTTTTCCGTCCTTATTCATCTCGGTCCTTTTCATGCGTCACCCCCGTCCATACCATAACTTGAAAGTACACACGTTGGCTTTCAAATCTTGTTACAGATGATGTTGGGGGAAGCCGCTAAGGAATGACAGATGCTTCAGCAGTTGCCACTTTCTTGGTGAATAAATGTACATTATAAGTTTTGTGATCCCGACTGATCAGTTGCCGTACAGCAAATAAAATAAAAACCAAGTACGAACAATCCAAATCATTCGAAGACAGACAGAATTCGAAGTCCTAAAAACGTTATAGGCAAAATAGTGTATTCAAGCAAAATAGTGTATTCAAGCAAAATAGTGTATTCAAGCAAAATAGTGTATTCAAGCAAAATAGAGTAATCAGCAAATAACCCTACCTGGTGCGCTCAAATCACAATCCAGTATTTAAAACAACCTAACCTGATGCGCTCAAATCACAGTCCAGTATTTAAAACAACCTTACCTGGTGCGCTCAAATCACAATCCAGTAGTTAAAACAAAGGTGGAGAATAGAAAATTAATCATGATAGATAACAATTAAACTTATGCTGTCTGTCTACAGGGTAGATAATACACTAAACTTAGGCTGTCTGTTCACAGTTGACCCCGCTTAGAAACATGTCTACAGACACTAAGCTAGTTGGCCGACACTATAGTCCGAAATCGACGATTTTAGTCGAAAGCACGAAGTATACTTTAGCAATTTGTTAAATATTTATTACGCTTCTATTTAATAAATTTGAAAAACTTTTATTCAATCTGTGCGTGTAAGATAGACGTGACACAGTATAGAACCACATTACAAAACAGTAAACTAATTGTAGAATCTAATAAAATATTACATAAGAAAAAGAAGAAGTACAATTAAAGGATATGTGTACAATGATATCAGTTTCATGCTACGATCAATGGTGGACAGTGGCAGATTGATGGGTTGTTTTCTACTATAGCGTATAATTCTCAAAGTTTGAAATAAATATATCATTTGGTACAATCACACTATGATAGTATATCTTCAATTCAAGCAAGGTCAGACTTCCATTGTTGAGGAGTGAAGATGTAATATTAACCATATAGACTTCAATATATCGCCAGTTTGTTAGTGTCAATCTATTGTCCTCTTCTGAACATCCGTTTAAATGTTGCTCTTAGTTCTGGTAGCCGCCATGAATAAATTAATGGATTGATGATGCAATTGACTATAGCTAAACTGTAAGTTACTCTTAAAGCATAATACGTCGCCACCTTGGTTACCACAAGAGGATTTTTGGTTATGTAAAAACAGAACAATGAAAATGGCAAATGGCAAAATATCGTTGGTATGACAACGGATGCAGTTGTAATTGTAGCTTTAAGATTCATTCTCCATGCAGTGGCCATCTTGGATCCCCCAACCATTGACGGTAGAATTGCCTTTATATGTTTCCTTGCAAGGCAAAAAACAACTAAATTCCCCAGACAGGTCAGAGACATCAACACCACATAATATACACCTATTATTTTATTGGTCTTTGCTGTGGCCAATTCTCGCCAATCGCATTGAGTTAAGTGTCGATTACATGTATTCATAATCAAAAATGATACCATTATTCCGGAACTCCAACATAGTACAAAATATATCCCAAGATTGCGGTTGGTTACAAAGGCATCATATCGAAGAGGTGCATACAGCGCAACAATCCTCTCAAGTGTCATGGTACATATGGTATGTAACGTAAGGATCGTGACAGCAGCTATGACGCTGTATCGGATGTAACATTCCAAATAAGCAAAACGTATCAGATTCACTGTGAAGATATGATATATAAACACCAATCCAAAAAGAGCATCAGTCAATGCCAAATTTAACAAACACATCTTTAATCCCTTCTTCACGTTATTTGTTTTTAGAAGTGCTATACCAGTCGTTATATTTTCAACCAACACCAACAATCCTACACATCCTTGAATAACGCTGACAATTATAGATGTCTCGGTCCTTATCGGACAAAGAACACACGAGACGCTGGATTCCTCAGTCGATATCAAAGGAGTTAACTCCCCGAAAGTAGTAGTTTCTTGTTGATCGGTCATTATTAATAAACTTCTAATACTAAATGCAGGAGGACCGCAGAATACAAACAAATAAACAAGACCAACCTACGGACAGGACACACTATATCGAGTCCCCCAAACAGTGATTCAACACTGTCCGATCTGAATTGTCGTTTGACTCTAATGAAAAGCAAAACTGTAGTCTACTGAGAGGATGTATCACTTAGCTTTTATCGATTAGAGATTATCCAGGTATAGTAATTTTAAATACCTAAATAATCACTGTCGCTTGCGTCATCATCAACAGAAATAAAAGGAGTGGTTTTTACGCATCCTAGCAATTAAGCCGTAATAGTTCCAGTATTTTCTTTTGTTATTTAAGAGTCATTCCACGAGAAAATCATGCAGAATCGAGAAGGTGGGGGTCGGCAGATAGAGTTCATCTCAGGGGGGTTTTATGGACTCCCCCAGACTACTTCGCAGCCAAAAGGACCGATCTCAAAATTTAACCATTTTTGAGATACAGCATCCAGGTGATTTTTGGCCAATTTTGCCCATTTTCAGGTCATTTTTGGTCAATTTTTAGCCACCTATTGTGGCGAGTGTAGGGATTGGATGGAAATGGTGGTGATTGGGGATGTTAGTTGGGGTCTTCCTGTGCCCCAGTGTGAATACCATAAAGACGCATTTATCTTCTGGGTGTAATGGTCAGCAAAATTGTAACATATAGCGAAAAAAGCGAAAAATATGCACCTGCAAAGATTCGGTTTATTATTTATGATGTGGGGGAAGGTCCAAATATCGAAATGGTTTTATGCACAGCCTGTTACCCTCTATCGATATAAAAAATAAAATCTCTGTCACCTCTATTCCATCAATATGAAATCGCAAGTCAAAGTTAGTGAATTTACCCTATTGATAATCTCTGATTCTCTACGAAATGGTTTACTACTTTCATTCAGGCTAAGCTAGCTTTACTCGTGTCTTCACCAAATCATTCATGTATATTGGATTATCCCTTATTATTTATCATTATTTACGTATATACGAGATCTAGTGCCTCGTATACTATCTAACAATCCGTCATTATACATTGCAATTATGAATGTTATGGAAACAACAGTTATGGTTTCTTATTGCACACCTCATTGACCGTTTAACAACTCATAGTTCTTTAGATAAGTAATTTATTATGGCTTCAGTTCACTGTAACTACTTAGGGCTTGTCATCATCGCTTTGATTAGTGCTTGTTATATATAATGTCCAAATTTATGGCTTCTTTTTACTGTATATAAATACTTGAAGGAGGAAAAGGAGGAGCTTCCTCACGAAGGAAGCCAAACCATTCTACAAATTTATTTTATTTTTTTATTTCAATTTATCTCCTCTATTTTATTTATAATAACAATATGATAATGCAAAACTGGTGGGATAGTGGACAAAAAGTGAGTCATGATCAGACGGGCTCGGCATCTAAACACTACTCTGCCAAAAACAGACACCAAACCTACAGAGTGGGATAGTGGAGTAAGGGTAGGTCACGATAAGACGGGCCTGGAACCTAAACACAAATCCCACAAAGATGACATCTACCAAACGATATGTTTTGTATTAAATAAAGGGAAGAAATTCCCACTAAACCTAACCCATGGCCTAAGGCCAAAGATGGAAAGATTGCAAAATCATAGTCTAAAAAACAGGGAGCAGCTTCAGCTCTCCTGTCTTGTCTGCGATATCACTTAAGTGGAAGCAGACGTTAAACACCCCACTGCTGCACATGCTTTCTCTCTAGAACACCTGGAAGACAACTGTTCGTCTGATGACTTGGACCATGTGTACACGGATGGCTCACGCAACCATGAAAGTCCTGGTAGACTGCGAGGATAACAAGGAGGAGAGAAGGGAACTAGTGAAAATGATGGAGACTAACAGCATACCACTCAACACTAAGAACTTACTCTTCCCGAGACCAGATCTGAAACTGCTAATCTTTGAACAAATCCAACCCCTTATGGACACAGCTGGACTAAAACCCAATCCATGGCCTAAGTTACAGTGAACCGAAGCCATAATTAATTACTTACCTAAAGAACTATGAGTTGTTAAACGGTCAATGAGGTGTGCCATAAGAAACCATAACTGTTGTTTCCATAACATTTATATTTGCAATGTATAATGACGGATTGTTAGTATACGAGGCACTAGATCTCGTATATACGTAAATAATCAAATAATGATTAATAATAAGGGCTAATCCAATATACATGAATGATTTGGTGAAGAAAAGAGTAAAGCTAGTTCAGCCTGAATGAAAGTAGTGAGCCATTTCGTAGAAAATCAGAGATTTATAATAGGGAAAATTCACCAACTTTGACTTGCGATTTCGTATTGATGGAAGAGGTGACAGAGATTTTATTTTTATATCGATAGAGGGAATCAAGCTGTGCATAAAACCATTTCGATATTTGGACCTACCCCCGCATCATAGAAAATAAAGCGTATCTTCGCAGGTGCATAATTTCCGTTTTTTTCGCTATATGTTACAATTTTGCTGACCATTACACCCTGGGCGACCTTCGGATGCAGACTATGGTCGCGACTATAGTCTGAACCAGCATCCGAACGCAAATGGCCCTAGCCTTTAACTATTCAATGGTGGCGACAACGTCAGTTGTTCCACCTGCTATATTTACTCATGTATTTTTAAAAACTGGTTAATTTTTCATCCTGCGGTGTGAAAGCAAGATTAAAAAGGGTTACAAATAGGATTAGTCAATATCAGAATAATTTTCATTGGATTTATGTCACCTAACCAAGATCATTTCACACGTACAGTTTTTTGTCGTGGGCCTATGTATATATTCAAAAAAGAAGATGCTTATATTCCTAATCTGTCAAATTCATCAAAAAAAAAGACGAACAGAAAGTAAAACTTAACATCTATACTCCAATGCCCATTCACTAAATTTCTGGTGTTAACATGGACCCTATAATAGGCCTACCGACCAAGCTGTAAATAACGCAGCGGCAATCGGAAATTTTATTATATTTTTAAGAAAATCTTCTCAAGATTCAGTTTTGTCAGCCATCTTTGAACTATCCCGACCGTGCTCTATCGCATGGTACGTCTGGTCACGACCACTGGTTGAACTAAATGCCATTCGGATGCAGATGGTTCGACTAAAGTACGAAAATCAGTGCATCCGAAGGTCGCCCAGAAGATAGATGCGACTTTATGGTATACACACTGGGGCACAGGAAGACCCCCACTAACATCCCCAATCACCCCCATTTCCATCCAAACCCTATAATCGCCACAATAGGTGGCTAAAAAATGACATGAAAATGGGCAAAATTGGCCAAAAATCACCCGGATGCTGTATCTCAGTAACGGTGAATTTCTGAGATCAGCCCTTCTGGCTCTGAAGTAGTCTGAATGAGTCCACAACATCCTCCAGAGATGAACTCGATTCGCCGACCCCCACCTTCTCACCTTCTGCATGGTTTTCTCGTGGAATGACTGTTACCTCTTTTTGTCCCCGCCTTTCGAAGAAAGCAGGGGACTATTAAAATGGGTTCGTCCGTCTGTCTGTCCGTCTGTCACACTTTTTGGGACACAATAACTCTCGTTCTAATTGAGCTAGAATGTTCAAACTTAGTGTAGGTGTTTATAATGGCAATAACTTGATGGAGTTCGAAGATGAGCATATTCCGCTTAGGGTAAGCAGAGATAAGCAATTAGATTGGTTGATGCTTTAGGACACGATAACTTTAGTTCTAATTAAGTTTCATTACATCAATACCTTGACTAAGTTCGATAATGAGCATTTTCTGCTCAGGGTAAGCAGAGCGATAAGCAATTTGATTGGTCGAGACTTTGGAACTGAATAACTCTCACTCTAATTGAGTTAGATTGTTCAAACTTAGTGGGAGTGTTTTTTAGGTCAATGTCTTGATGGAATTTGAAGATGAGCATTTCCTGCTTAGTTTAAGCAGAGGCAAGCAATTTGATTGTTTGATGCTTTAGGGCATGATAACTTTAATTCTAATTAAGTGAAATAAAGAAACTTGGTGTGTAGTTTCATTACATCAATACCTTGACGGAGTTTGATAATGAGCATGTTCTGCTCTTGGTAAGATGGCTGATAAGCAATTTGATTGGTCGAGATTTTGGAACACAATAACTCTCATTCTAATTCAGTTAGAATGTTCACACTTGACATAGGTGTCTATTAGGTGAATACCTTGACGGGGTTCGAAGGTGAGCATTTTCTGCTTAGAGTAAGCAGAGATAAGCAATTTGATTAGTTGATGCTTATAAAGTTCTGATTAAGTGAGTGAGGACACTTGGTGTATAGCTTTAGCTTTATTACACCGATATATTGACCAAGTTCGATAATCAACTTTTTCTGCTGAGGGTAAGCAGAACGATAAGAAATCTGATTGGTTGATGCTTTGGGGCACGATAACTTTAGTTGTAATGAAGTGATAGATAGCAATGTAACTCAGAGTATAGATTCAATTTATCATTACCTTGACCAAGTTCAATGATGCAAATTTTCTGCTTAGGCTAAGAAGCGATAAGCACTTTTATTGGTCAAGACTTTGGAACATAACTCTGCTTTTAATTGAGGTAGAATTTTGAACTTGGTGTAGATGAACATGAGGCGAGTGTCTTGACTAAGTCAATAATTAATATTTTGAGCTAAAGCTAATATTTTGAAAAAAATAAATGTTCGATTAATTAATATGTGTCATCTTATTATTTTGGGATTTCGGCGGGGGACATCAGCCTCACTGTTGGCTTGTTTATACTATAGCCAGTAAATATTTAACTGAATACAATGATTTGAAAGTACATCAATCGTCTATAACTTTAACAGATTCATTAGAAACAACGCAATACAAATAAAGTTTCTTTTTTCTTGAGGAAAAAAAATGCTGTAGTTTACTGAAAGGATGTAAGACTTAACTACTATCGATTTAAATACATAATTAATCACTATTTGTTTGTGTCATCATAATATAATCACTTTTTGTTTGTGTCATCATAATATAATCACTATTTGTTTGTGTCATCATAATATAATCACTTTTTGTTTGTGTCATCATAATATAATCACTATTTGTTTGTGTCATCATAATATAATCACTATTTGTTTGTGTCATCATAATATAATCACTTTTTGTTTGTGTCATCATAATATAATCACTATTTGTTTGTGTCATCATAATATAATCACTATTTGTTTGTGTCATCATAATCACTATTTGTTTGTGTCATCATAATATAATCACTATTTGTTTGTGTCATCATAATATAATCACTATTTGTTTGTGTCATCATAATATAATCACTATTTGTTTGTGTCATCATCATTAAAAACGACAGGAATGGTTTATACCCATCCTAGCCATTAAGCCGTAATAGTTCCAATATTTTGGGTTTGTTATCCGTCAATGGAAATAAACGTTTAATCCCTTGTTATTTAACTCTATCAATCGTCTAGAACTTTAACAAATTCATTAGTAACAATGCAACAAATATTGTTTCTATTTTCTAAAAGTCGGATCGACATGAACTGGAGGTTAACTTCGTACTTTCAGTACAACTATACGCAGTGTAGTCTGCTATTGGGGGAATTGTGTTAAAGGGACAATAACACTTTTGCTGGCTTGACAGGTCCAGAAAAAGAAATTAGCCTTATTCTAACTACATGATGTTTAAGTGTCCTTCCTGTTGTGTAAATTATCCATTACAACCTTACTTGTCCAGAGGGTTCGAAAATATGTTTAAATCCAAGTTACATTTGAAAGTGCTTACGTAAGGCTTTTCAAACCATGTTACGGCATGTAGTTGAATTTTTCCAATTTTTAAGATTAGGTGTGTTAAGATGAAATTTGTATCATTTTTTAATTGAAATATTGTAAATATCTTGGTTCCTTTCGATATTTGCGCATATCGGATCGTAACTTCCTGAATTATGGCCCCTGATTATACTGAATGAATGAAATGGGGTTTAACGTCCTACTGTTATGCACTTAACCTGAGCTAATTGAAGATGGGCATACGCCATACAGTGCTATGAGGGAAATTTTGCCCGGGCAGCGGCGCTACGGCCTACTCTTATATCGAATTCCAACTGCCAAGGGATCTTTTAAGTGCACTTCAATGTGTACACGGGACCTCGGTTTTTCGTCCCATCCGAACGACTAGGCAGCTTTCCTTGTCAGACCCTCCTTCTGCATCACTGACAAGGGGAAATCACGTCGGAAAATCGAGATGAACTTTCTCGGCCAATGCAGGGATCGAACACCCGACCTCCAGGCTAGCGAACCAGCGCCTTATCCACTTAGCCACCGTGATTCCCCCTGATTATACGCAAAATCATCTTTGTTTAGCTTGTGGTACCTCTGGAGGTCACAATTATTATCTGATTTAAAAAATCGTTTGATTATATCACCGTTACACCCTAAGGATGGTTGAGTTCGAATTTCGGAAAAATTCGGAACTAAATTGCCCTACAAAATGGCCGCCGCGTATACGCGAAGACTGTTATAAATGGGTATATCAAGGTTGTGGACCCAGTATAGGTCACAATTTTGATGAAACTTGAAATGCATGGTTATAACCCAAAGATCTTGGTTCCTTTCGTTATTTGCACATATCAGATCAGATCCTGAAATATGGCCCCTGATTGTCCATAAAAATCGCCCATGGTCCCTCTGGAGGTCACGATTATTATCCGATTTAAAATTTATAAAAAAAAAACGCTTGGCTCTATCACTGTTACACCATACGGAAGGTTGAGTTTGAATTTCAGGGAAATCGGACGATAATTGCCAGACAAAATAACGAACAACAAAGGCTCATAAAAACCCACTCCCTGCATATTCTCCCTAAAAGTGCCCTTATTATGTTACTAATTACATATCTGGCGAATAACGAACAACGAACCAGCTCGTTGTTCGTTATTCGCCAATAACGAACAACAAACCAGTTCGTTGTTCGTTGTTCACGAATGTGAAACTGCTAGTTGTTCGGATAGAAAAACAGACTGATAGAATCCTTTTCCAAAGATTTTGAAGATTTATTAACCAATTAGACTCATAAAAATCCACTCCCGCCATATTGTCTCTAAAGTGCCTTTTTTATGTTAATAATTCCATATCTGGTGAATAACGAATAACGAACCAGCTCGTTGTTCGTTATTCGCCAATAACCGAACAACAAACCAGCTCGTTGTTCGTTATTCGCCAATAACGAACAACGAATAACCAACAACGAGCCAAATTCACGTCCCCCCGTTTGTACGCTAATATGGTATATCAAGGTTGTGGACCCAGTATAGGTCACAATTTTAATTCGATTTTGATGAAACTTGAAATGCATGTTTATAACCTAAAGATCTTGATTCTTTTCGATATTTGCGCATATCAAATTGTAATTTGATGAATTATAGCTTTTCATTGTTGGAAAAATCACTTTAGGTTTTGCTTGTCCTCTAACCTTCTCTAGCAAATGTGGGCGTATCCTGCCTGGCAGTGCCAGCTTACTATCTTTAAGACACTTAAGTGGCCATCTTTGACGCCATGTTGGTAAACGTTTAGTATGTTATCATGTACACTAAACCCTACATAATCAGTTTGAGAAATCTTTTGAAGCATTTTTGGGAGGTTGGGGTTTTTCCAATCAAATTCCCACTGCCAAGGGATCTTTTACGTGTAAGCCAATGCGTACAAGGGACCTCGGGTTTTCGTACCATCCGAACGATTAAACAGCTATCCTTACAAGGCCCTCCGTCCTGCATCACTGACAAGGGGAAACCGGGTCGGTAAATCTGGATGAACTTTCTCGGCCAATGCAGAGATCGAACACCCGACCTCCAGGCTAGCGAGCAAGCGTCTTACCCGCTCAACCACGTGATTCCCCGAAAAGGAATGGAGTTGGTGTATCAAGTGAATTCTTACCGGGTTGAAACTATACCCAAAACCGTTGAAGGTCGTAAAAAGCACTTCTCAATTGATTCACATGTTATTGTTTATAGTAGGTTTACAGCAGAATGGGCCTTTGTAGTACCATGGTCCTTTCGGTCTGAAGTGGAGAGTGGGCGACACAAACCGGTCGGTCGCCACATTCTACGTACGACCACATGAATCTGACCTTCTAACCGTAAAAATATGCAAACACCATGTCGTACCAAACAATATAAAAGTATTCATAATGTCAGACAATCATCAAACCCCTCATGATTCGCTCAGATATGTATTTTCTTCAATCCAGTCTTTTTGGTTTGCATAAATACTCCTACAAAACGATATCATATCAACTTGTTTTCAATATTTACATTATTTTCGGCCATTTCCATTTTGTCCCGAACTCCATGCGCTTGGAGGGGGGGGGGGGAACAGAGGGCAGGCCAGAGTTATGGGGATCAAGTCATTCTCACAATTTTCCAATAAAAGGCAGTGATGATCGAGGCTAAATGATAAAGCGTACGAAGCGAGGTCGCTGTTGAGTGGGGTCGCATGTTAGTCAATTTGATTGAAAGTTCGATATACGGCCTTGATATTATGTTTAGTTGTGTTTAAAATGAGAGTTTGGATGTCGGTTTTATACGCTTTTTCGTCACTTGCTTTTACAGAAAAAATATATGGAAATTGATAAACATCGCAGCACCACCCCAATTGAATTGGAGCCCCATTGGATCACGGTTTCCTATTTGTCTGCTTCGGGGGTCGCGTAGGCATACCGGTTACAGTGCAATAGTACAGTTCTGTGTTTCTGGATCAAAGATATTTCTCATAAACAGTGACTGATAGTTGAGTAAGTTGTTAACTAATGCTTTGTGAAACCGGGCCCTGGTTGGGCAATCTCCAGAAATTTCCTGAATGGAACAAAGAGAAAAGGGGGTAACGTCCACTCGCAACAAACTGGGTCTTTTCGCGACTAAAATATTGTTTAAGTTTAATTCAATAGTTCGCTTGCGCGTAGGGGGACCCGGAGAAATCCCACAGGTAGGACAGGCGACCCTATTCCTCGTCACATACAACCGGGGAATCAAAACCGCGCCATGTGTCTCAATGGCAGTCCTTGCTCGTGAAATTAATGATGGCATTATTTGGCAAGTTTCATACATATTAATATATGCACTTAAAGTACTTAAATCAACTTAGGGTATAAATGCCATATTGTTATAAAAAAAAGAGTTATAGATCCTTCATAAAAAAAACTGGTTCTATTTTTCAACAGACTACATGTTCAAGGACAAGCCAACAGCGAGGCTGCTGTCCCCCGTCGGAATCCCCAAATAAATAGATGACACATATTAAGTAATCGCACATTTATTTTTTTCACAAGTATTAAGCAATCAAACTAGACACTGAGCTTCATCACTCTCTATCAGATAGAATCAAGATAATCTTTGTCCCCAAATAGCATCGACAAAAGAAATTGATTACATTCACCTAATGAACGCCTACAGCAAGTTTGAACATTCTACATCATTCTACATAGTTATTGTGTTCCAAAATCTCGACCAATCAAATTACTTATCGCTCTTCTTGTCCTAAGCAGAACATGTTCATTATCGAACTTAGTCAAGGTATTGATGTAAGACACTATACACTAAGTTTCACCACTCTCACTTAATTAGAACTAAAGTTATCGTGTCCCAAAGCCCCAACCAATCTAATTGCTTATCTCTGCTTACCCTAAATGCCTATCTTCGAATTCCATCAGGGCACTGACCTAAATAACACCTACATCAAGTTTGAACGTTCTGGCTCAAAAGGAAGAAGAGTTATTGTGTTCTAAAGTCTCGGCAAATCAAATAGCTCAAAGCTCTGCTTACCCTCAGCAGAAAATGCCCATTATCAAACTTAGTCAAGGTATCGATGTAATAAAACTATATACCAAGTTCATCACTTAATTAGAACTAAAATTATCGTCTCCCAAAGCCTCAACCAATCAAATAGCTTATCTCTGCTTACCCTAAGCAGAAAATGCTCATCTTCGAACTCTATCAAGTTATTGTCCTAAAAAAACCTACACAAAGTTGGAACATTCTAGCTCAATTAGGAAGAGAGTTATTGTGTTCCAAAAAATTGTGACAGACAGACAGACAGACGGACGAACCCATTTTAAAATAGTCCCCTGCTTTCTTCGAAAGGCGGGGGACAAAAATTACTATGACATCATTTGGTTTAAGTTAACCGATCATATTATTACTTACATAAGTTCAGGGCCATTAACACGTGCTGTTATGCATGATATACGTGAGTTCTGTACAGGATATATATTAGAAAATGTGAATCAGACTTCGATTAGATTCCAGAGAGGTTACATCTGGCTAGAGGGCGAATAGCTAGTTTAGTTAACATTGTAATATGTGCTATGCTTGTAACCATGTAATCAGCTATGCTATATAAAATGTAAAAACGAACTGTTGCATTGTTATAACTGAGAAACGTCTTAAGAAACCAATGAGAAGCAAACACACAACGTGAAGTAGAAGCAAAGGCAGCTATAGACACATTCTAGACGATCACAAGGCTATAGATATATGTAGTAAGAAAAGATGCATAGGTCGTATGTAGGATGTGGCGACCGCTTCTGGACATGTTCCCGCTCTCCACGTCAGACAGAAAGGCCCATACCGAGAGATTCCGAAGATCTTATATCACAAATTCACTAATTTTAAATCACAACGCTTTCAGATCCAGCACGAAAGATACTTGAGAACTATGTAATATTACGCTTCCATTTAATAAAATTGAAAAACGTTTATTCAATCTGTGTGTATAAGACAGACGTGACACATTACAAAACAGTAAACTAATTGTAGAATCTAATAAGAAATAGAAGAAGAATATAATATATGATTAAAGGATATCTGTACAATCAATGGTAGATAGATGCCCATTGGTGGGTTGTTGTCCGCTATAGCGTATAATTCTAAAAGTTTGAAATAAATAAATCATTTGGGTACAATCACACGACGATAGTATATCTTCAATTCAAGCATAGTCAGACTTCCATTGTTGAGGATTGAAGATGTTTTCTTATACACATAGACTCCAATATATCGCACGTTTGTTGGTGTCAATCTATTGTCCTCTTCTGAACATCCGTTTAAATGTTGATCTTAGTTCAGGTAGCCGCCATGAATAAATTAATGGATTGATGAAGGAATTGACTAGAGTTAAACTGAAAGTCACTCTTAAAGCATAAAACGTCGCAACCTTGGTTACCACGAGAGGATTGTTGGTTATATAAAAACAAAACAATGAAAATGGTAAATAGCACAATATCGTCGGTATGACAACGGATGCAGTTGTAATTGTCGCTTTAAGATTCATTCTCCATCCAGCGGCCATATTAGATCCCCCAACCATCGACGGTAAAATTGCCTTTATATGTTTCCTTGCAAGGCAGAAAATAACTAAATTCCCAAGGCAAGCCAGGGACATCATGATCACACAATATATACCTATTATGTTACTGGTCTTTGCTGTGGCTAATTCCAACCAGCCACATTGAGTTAAGTGACGATTACTTGAATCCATAACCACAAATGATACCATTATTCCGCATGTCCAACATAGTACAAAATATATCCTAAGATTGCGATTGGTTACAAATGCATCATATCGAAGCGGCATATACAGCGCAACAATTCTCTCAAGTGTCATGGTACATATGGTATGTAACGTTAGGATCGTGAAAGCAGCTACGACGCTGTATCGGATGTAACATTCCAAATAAACACCATGTATCAGATTTACGGCGAAGGTAAGGTATATAACCGCCAATCCAAAAAGAGCATCAGTCAATGCTAAATTTAACAAACATATCTTCAATCCCTTCTTCACATTATTAGTTTTTAAAAGTGCTATAATGGTCGTTATATTTTCAACCAATACCATCAATCCTACGCATCCTTGAATAGCGCTGACAATTATAGATGTCTCGGTCCTTATCGGACAAAGAACACACGGGACGTTGGATTCCTCAGTCGATATCAGAGAAGTTAATTCCCCGAAAGTCGTAGTTTCTTGTTGATCAGTCATTATTAGTAAACTGCTAAAGGTAAGTTCAGGGGTACCATACATAAACAAATACACAAGACCAACCTACGGACAGGACACAATATAGCCTATCGAGTCCGACAAAACATTGACACTGTCTGATCTGAATTGTCGTTTGGCTCTAATGAAAAAAAATACTGTAGTTTACTGAAGGATGTATGCCTTAACTATTATCGATTGGAGATAATCCAAGTATAGTAGATTTAAATACATAATATAATCACTATTTGTTTGTGTCATCATCATTAAAAATGACAGGATAGGTTTATATCTATCCTAGCCATTAAGCCGTAATAGTTCCAATATTTAGGGTTTGTTATCCGTCAATGTAAATAAACGTTTAATCTTTTGTTATTTAACTCTTTTGATGGCCAGTGACTATTTTTATACACCCACATTTTCATCTGGACGCATTATGTCGTCGCCCCTGTCCTTCCGAACGTCCGTCCTTCCGTCCACAATTGTTTGTGGACTCTATACAGGTCACAATTCTTACCCGATTTTGACGTAACTTGAAATATAGGTTTATCCCCAAAAGATCTCGACTGCGTTTTGATATTGGCGTGTATCGGATCAAAACTTAATGGATTATGGCCCTTGGCTGTACGAAAAATTACGCTTTTAGCTTGTGGACCCTATAGAGGTTACAATTTTAATCAGATTTTTATGACACTTGACATGCATGTTTATAACACAAAGATCGTGGTTCCTTTCGATATTTGCGCCTGTCGGAACGTAATTTTCTGAATTATGGCCCCTCTGGAGGTGACAATTATTATCCGATTTAAAAAACCGTTTGATTATATTTTCGGGAAAAATCGGACCAAAATTGCCATACAAAATGGCCGCCGTATGTACGCGAAATGGTATATCAAGGTTGCGGACCCTGTAGAGGTCACAATTTTAATTCGATTTTGATGAAACTTAAAATGCATGATTATAAAGTACAGTATATTCACATAATCAGATAAGGAACCTTTTGTAGCATATATTGACCTGACTACGTTATTATTACAAAATAAAGATATTTGATAAACAATACACTGCTTTGTTATTTACTGTAACCCGTGTTGCATACTGGAAGTATCATGTTAAATCACTACATATGTCGTACCAGTACCGTATAAGATGATATTTATAGAAACCCGGACTGATTAGGGCATCTTGACTCGATAGTTTGCATTTTACACCAGATCGATACAAGTGTTATGTTTCGAAATGTATGTCGAATAATTGGAAAAGATGTCCTATTTGGAATAGTAATAATTGTTTTCCAAGTTCATTAATTAATAAAACATATTTTACACGTGGGTTTGAGAAACTAAATTGTAAAATATCCAATATTATCTACGGTATAAAATACACACTCGGCGGACATTTACGTATAACGGTCATCGTCACAATATTAATAAGGGAAGTAGCCAGATTCTTAATATACATTTTAACCAACCTGACCACTCTATACTATCAATGAGGGTGACTTTATTAGAGAAAATTTACCACCATACCAACAGCCCTACCGTGAATACCCCATTTCGCAGAAGCCGAGAGGAATATTGGATACGTACTTAGGTACTGCCACCCCTTATGGGTGCAATGACAATGTAGCTAGTATTGGAAATTTGTCTAGCCCTGCGTGTAGCAATGCTAATGTCATGACGTTATTCCCAAAGTTTCTTGGTCAAAAATGCAGTCATGGAAATTGTCGCTACACACCAGCCAAGCTCAGCACTATTCCACTTGATGCCCTTTTGAAAATTATCCAAGATAATTAGTCAGGCATTTTAATTTCACTTATCGATATATCGATGATGTTCTATCACTGAATACTCCAACATTTAGTGATTATGTTGAATTCATATATCCCGATGAGTTCGAAATTTGAAAAAAAAACACTACTGACTGTGACACTTACGCTCGTTTTTGGATCTGGGTCTCGATTTTGACAATTCCCATAAATTTAGTGTTAAATTGTGTGATAAATGTGATGACTTTGACTTTCCAATTGTTAACTTTCCATTTAGTAGTAGTAACATTCCAATATGAACAGCTTATGTGTCTCAGCTTATTCGTTATGCGAGGGCATGTTCATTTTATTCTGATTTTTTAAGTAGATCGAGGCATTTGTCATCTTAAGTTTCAACTACATTGATACCTTTAAAAAAGTTGTATGGTCGTCATATTGACTAGATTGGTAAATATAAAATGTCTCTATCGACTATTATTCTAGACATATTTAATTGACACGTATCTCCCTTATAATGTATGTCTACTACATCGTTAACACTGTTCATCACCTGCATTTTGCTTACCGATAGCCCATTGGCCATCAAGTTATTTTACCGAGATTTTACCTAATATTTTTGATGCAGCTATGGCGGATGTGGCGCACCAGGCATGGTAAACTTACTCTTCCGGACATCTGTTACCACTGTTTGTTGTGGATTTTGTACGCGGGGAACAGTCCATATGCTGATTACACTATTTTGCCTAAGCCGTTTTTTAGGACTTTGAAATTTTGACTTGTTCGTACTTGGTTTCATTTTATTAGTGTAACAAAAGTACATATTTTAACAATTCAATACGGATATAAGATTCTTCATGGACATATGTAGCAGACAGACAGGTGCTTGGGAGGGGACCTCCTGGTCTAGCCCTTTAGTCATCCACCGTGCACGTGTGAATGGCGTGTACATTATTGCTACTGTTGTAGTTCTTGCCATATAGACTCAGATATTTTGGTATTTTTTTATCAATCTATTGTCCTCTTCTGAGCATCCGTTTAAATGTTTCTCTTAGTTCTGGTAGCCGCCATGAATAAATGAATGGATTGATGATGGAATTGGTGATAGTTAAACTGAAAGTCCCATTTAAAGCATGTCCAGTTGCCAACTTAGTTACAGCAAGAGGATTGTAGGTTAAATAAAAACAGAACAATGAAAATGGCAAATAGCAAAATATCGTTGGTATGACAACAGAAGCGGTTGTAACTGTGGCTTTAAAGTTCATTCTCCATCCAGCGGCCATATTAGACCCCCCAACAATTGACGGTAATATTGCCTTTATATGTTTTCTTGCAAGGCAGAAAACAACTAAATTCCCAAGGCAAGCCAGGGACATCATGGTCACATGATATATACCTATTAATTTACTGGTCTTTGCTGTGGCTAATTGTAGCCAATCGCATCGAGTTAAGTGACGATTACATGTATCCATAACTAAAAATGAAACTATTATTCCGGAAGTCCAACATAGTACAAAATATATCCCGAGATTGCGGTTGGTTATAAAGGCATCATATCGAAGCGGCATATACAGCGCAACAATCCTCTCAAGTGTCATGGTGCATATGGTATGTAACGTTAGGGTAGACACAGCAGCTATGACGCTGTATCGGATGTAACACTCCGAATAATCACCAAGTATCAGATTCACTGTGATGGTATGGTATATAAACACCAATCCAAAAAGAGCATCAGTTAATGCCAAATTTAACAAACATATCTTCAATCCCTTCTTCACATTATTAGTTTTTAAAAGTGCTATACCGGTCGTTATATTTTCAACCAACACCACCAATCCTACACATCCTTGAATACTGATGACGAGGATCGACGTATTGCTTCCTGTCGGACAAAGAACACACGGGACGCTGGATTCCTCGGTCGATATCAGAGGAGTAAGCTCCCCGAAAGTCGTAGTTTCTTGTTGATCAGTCATTATTAGTAAACTGCTAATAGTAAATGCAAGGGGACCGTATAATACATAAACAAATACACAAGACAAACCTACGGACTGCTAATAGTAAGTACAAGTATACATAAATAAATATACACGACGAACCCGCAGACATATACAAACAGTGATGCAACACCTTTGGCGTATGTGATCAACTGTCGCCTGAGGATGAAAACAGTAATACAACACCTTTGGCGTATGTGATCAACTGTCGCCTGAGGATGAAAACAGTATACCGAAATGGTGTGACACTTAACTCTTACATACTGTTGAAAATCCGGATATAGTAGATATAAATAAATAATATAACCATTATCAATACTAGAACATTGTCCTTTGTTTCTTTATAAACAGAATTGAACGGAACAGTTGTGTATGTCCACCCTAGCCATTAGGCCGTAATAGCTCCAATAGTGTTGGTTGCTTATCTATTAATCTGAACAATGATTTAAAGATAGATTCACCGTGTATTACTTAGTAACAAATATATCTCAAAATGAAAAACAATTTTGTAGGGTGTTGAAATAATGTGTCACTTAACTCTTATAGATTGTTGAGAATCCAGATTTAGATAATCACTATAGACCATAGAAATGTTTTTCTTTGTTTCTTCATAACCATAATAGAATTGAACGGTTATCTATGTCTACTCTAGCCATTAAGCCGTAATAGTGTCAATAGTGTTGGCTGCTTATCCATTAATCTAAACCATTGTTTAAATGATTAATCTTTTACGGCCAGGGGATATATTATTTAATAGATCCATCATCCACTACTTAGTAACAATGGCAACAGATATATCTTCGGTTATCTCAGAATTTGATAGAAATGAAATCAAACTTCCTAATATTCGGCAAAACTGGAATAATGCGTATACGACATGCAGTGTGCTACGGGGAAAAATTGTGCCCAGAATACGGCGCTACGACCAACTCTTATTTCGAATTCCAGAAGTTCGTTTACTAAATAAAATTTGGTTTAACGTCCCACTAACAAAGACGCTATACAGTGTGCTATGTCGAATAACAACTGTCAAGGGGTCTTTTACTTGCACGCCAATGTGTTCACGCGACTTCGGATTTCCACCCCATCCTATTGCTAGACAGCTGTCCTTGTCATTCCCTCCGTCCTGTATCACTGACAAGGGGGAACCACGCCGAAGAATCTGGATGAACTATCTCGGTCAATGCAGGGATCGAACACCCGACTTTTAGGCTACCGAGCCCGAGGCTCACCCACTTAGCCACCGTGACCCATGGGAACTCGTTTTTTGCCCCACACGGCCGAAAATACCTGTTGCTTACCAAGTTCTCCGACCTGCACCACTGCTAATGGAGCACCTCACCGAAAATACCATTTAAACAAAATGATAATAACAAAGAGCGTTAATTAAAACTAATATGACAATATATTTTAATGAACAAGGGTTATGTTTCAACATTTAGTTACTACATGTGGTGCCTCCTGCCTGTTCTGGGTGTAGTTTTCGAATAACCAGACTCTTCAAACCTATGAAATTCAAGAGTTATTGATGTTATAATAATGTAATAATACACGACTTTGTTGTTTACTGTAGCCTGTGTGGCATATGCAATATTTCACACTAGTGATGATATTATGCCATATCAGACTTGTGATACCACCTTATACGATAAAAATTATAGTAAACCGGACTGAATAGAGCATATTGATTCATTTATCTAAATGGGCATCTGTGTCTGCGCAGACGTTTAAATTTTCTGTTCAATAAATTATGATTGGTCAATTATCCAATTAACAACCAATAGCTAATTGCTTTGCACTATCATTATGCTTTAAACCGGGCTCATAATTGGACCAAATATGTTTACATATTGTTACGCCCTATTAACCAATTCATATAAATTATTACAGAAAACTAATTGCGTGACAAACGAGGATATCAAAACGGATAAAATGTAAAAGATACTGTTTGGAGACGAAGAATACTTTCGGCGTTTTTAATACCTTAAATCAGTGTCCAAATGTTTAGGGAAGACCCCAGATTAAACGAGGGCTATCATGTTGCTGTACATGCAGAAAAAATACGCTATGGATATGTCTCTTCGTGAAAAAGATGTAGCAGCGAGACGGGTGTTTAGGAAGTGGATCTTCGGGTCTAGCCCTTTGTTCCTGTTATATATAAAGTTGATATTTACAAGGCTGTCAGTCTTTTTAAACTGATAGTATTACATTAATGTGAACATTTTAGGACGTAAACCATGACAGACATCCAAGGGCTTCAAACTGTCTAATTTATAAAAGTACGCATAATGTAATACTGTTGCTCTATAGTCTTTGAAAATCAATCTTTTTCCAAAGTTATAGTCGCATATGTCGCGATTACAAATTCTAAAAAATTAGAAAGGACCTGATAAATAAATTGTTGTAAATTGACATGCATTATATACAGTCCTACAATACACTTGTTATTTTCAAAATGAACCATCTATCTATATACTTTGAGTCGCCAATGTCAAGGAAATATCCTAGAAGAATCTACACCTTTTGGAGAAAAAAAACACAACATTTTACCTGCTACTGCTGCTTGGAATCCAGCATTATAATCTGTAGCCACTTCATTGTTAATGTAGTTCTGTCTCGAATCCTCGTAGCTGCCATCAGAATCAGGACCCCCAACTAAAGCTCCGTACAGCGTATGAACATTGGGCTCCTTAGAAGACATTACAAATGGTCCACAAGGTGCTGGTGGATTGGGACACGATCTAGAACAGATAATAACATATAAAATATCATACTGATTCTAAAGGAAAGAAAATGGTATAACTTTAAGTTGGAATTGGGTCCAATAAATAAAATAGAGTTTAATGTCCTACTTTTCGGTACCAACTTGGCTAATTAAGCTCCCGTGTACACATGTGGGTACACGTAAAAGATCCCTTGGCAGTTTGAATTCGATATAAGAGTAGGCCTTAGCGCCACTGAAAGGGCAAACTTTCCCTCACAACACACTATATGCATGAGCCCAGTTTAGGACCAGAACAGTGGGACATTGAACCCCATTTCATTTCATTTACAGTAGGAAGTGTAAATACCCTGGTTAAGTTTGTATGGATGTAAACAGATTTAGTCCAGCCAGAATACATGGATAAATGCTCTATTAAAAGTTGTCTCATCAGTAAATGGATAGTCTTACTTTTCTGCATCAATGAAGACGAGGATATTGTCAATGACATGCAATCAACGAACTGACAATGGCATCCACGGGTCTTCGATTTTCGTGCCACCCGAACAACCAGACACTTTACTTTGCCAGGTCCACCCTTACGCACAAATGACATTTGGGGGTGGGGGGTTAGACAATCTCCAGGAACATTTCTGGCTAACACCGGGATGGAACCGAGGGCCTCTGGTTCTCGAATCACACGACCCATTTAATGTAATAACTTCTGAACTTACGCTGCTCTGTGATGAGGAGAATGGGGGAATTCTTTGCCATAACCAATAAGAAAACTGAATCCGGTATCTCCTAAGGCATAATGAATCTGACTCATGGCCCATTTTCTATACTCAACAGGGTTAAGCCCTTCTTCAGCAGCCAGCAGTGCTACTAGAGCCATGTTAGCTGAAAACGTTTAATAAACTTACAGTTTTTATGACCCAACAAACAATTAACCACATCTACAGGATTCCCTAAATATCAAATGTCTTCATTTATAACCAAATAACCACGATAGACTACTGGGGAACAACAAAATTATCCATCGATTCACATTAATAACAATTTTCAGACGAAAATTTAAAATGCAGCCTTTGCATTGATTAAAGTTAAAAGATATATTAAGTGTTTTAACCGCATAAAAAGATCGCATCCTTAAATTAGTGTAGCTCAATTTCGCAGGAATAAGTCCCAAGATCTTAAAGTCAATAATATACTAAGGCATTCTATTTTGTTTGCCATTATCTGAACAAATCACTCCAAACTCTATCAGGTACATTAGCAATGTAGTGGAATCTTAAAAAATTGTCTGGTATATTGTTAATGTAATGGAA
This sequence comes from Patella pellucida, assembly GCA_917208275.1. Taxonomy (NCBI): domain Eukaryota; kingdom Metazoa; phylum Mollusca; class Gastropoda; family Patellidae; genus Patella; species Patella pellucida. The sequence goes on along the minus strand of OU795042.1, from coordinate 63,591,497 downwards.
TCTTACATGCATATCTGAGTGATCCCCACTGAAGTCTCCAGGCTAATCCTTTAGGGGTATATTTGATGGTTCCGCCAGGCATCCAGTATGTAAATGTTTCTTCAACAGCCTGCTTATAAATATCTTTCTTAGTAAATTTGTAGAGGAGAACCTAAAACCAAAGACAAAAACCCTGTCAGATAATATATAACATAAAGGCCTCTTGACATTGGTGTGCAGAGGCCATTGCATAACAGCTCTTTGAACAATGGATGTTAACTCACATTCGGGGAACAAATATTATTGTCTTTTTTTAAAGTGCTGTTCATCTATCATTCTTTAAATGGACGGTTATTATACCATAAATTCGGTACTAGTTTCTCAAGCATGGAGCATTGGACAAATCCTCAGTTCTAGAAAGTATAACTGTTATTTTAATTAAAATCTGATCAATATTTAGTACCTGGTTAGCAGCTTGAACATCATCCCAGGACATTCCCCATGCAGGTCCAGGTTGGAACCATTTTTCGGCTTCATCTAAATATTTGGATTCGTTTGTAACTTTGTACATCCACAAAGAAGACCAACACATTTCGTCTGTCATATTGGTTGATCTGCAAAGCATGGTGGTTTAAAATAGTGAAACTCCTTTGTTCAATTAGAATTACAGTAATCAGTTACTAATATATGAAAGCGAACACGGTCATTGTGGCCCACACAGGCTTTGATGATTTCATCACAATGCGAAATTGTTGTTCAGCAAGGCACGGTAAGAAGTCAAACGATTAAAATATACGTGCTGTACATACATAAGAGTTATCAAAAACCTTTATGAAGATAAGAGAGAAATGGAGTTAACGTCAATGCGGGACTAACATATGATCCCACTTGATTTCAGTAATCGATAGGGTGTATCGTGGGCAGAAACTTGAAGACCCAGAGAAAATCCGAGAGGTTGGGCAGGTATGGAATCGAAACTACACCACCATATTGAATGCCAGCCCTTGCATTAAACAATTCCGAATGGTTTGGAGAAGATAATAAAATTTTAGCCCTTTTTTAACTCGTACATCGTAATAATAAATAAACATTCTAAAGTTTGCTTGGAAAACACTTAGATGAACATCAATGATACGAAAAATATACAATACACATCAAAGATATAATCTGTACACTGGTTTAACTTCAAAATTCAGAAGATTTAACTTGGTTTCAAATATTGAGAATATGCCAAATTTCCTACTTGTAATATCCTGCTGCGGCACTGACACTATCTGTGTATCTACCCTTGTGGGTCATCGCAAAATCATAGAGTTCTTTACCATGGGTCAACAGCTTAGCTGCATAGGCGGGATCTAAAAATATATGTAAATGAAATGAAATGGGGGATTAATGTCCTACTTTTCAGTACTAACGGAGCTAATTAAGACAGGTATACGTCATGTACTGTGCTATGAATGTCTGTTTACTCGGACAGCGGCGCCCGGACTAGTCTTATATCGAATCCGTACTATAGCAGAGTTATTTTTCACCTGGGTTAGAAACTGAATGGGGTAAAATTCGCCAAGTGTTCGATTCACACAAAGGTTCTACTTTTGACTGAACCCTTAATCAAAAGATTAGAGCGCATCCTTTGTAATTTAGCAGAAGGTAGGTTGACTTTTGATACCATGGAGGCCGGTTCATTGTTTTTGGCACTACACTTTTCTTTTCTAAACATCAACTTATTTAGTTCACCGCTTTAGATTCTCCCTTATATGTCCAAGACTTAAATGTCTTGCCGATTCTTACCCTTTTCTTTAAAAGCGTAGTAACCCGCAATAAAAGCAACACTTGTGGCACCAGCTACATCTGTTCCTGGACTACTTGCTGTTATCTTGTAGGACGGTCTCGCCATGGGTAGATCTTCTGGGCGACCCCAGTAACTATGATCAGTGGTTGCATCCCCAACCTAAAGACGGAAATAAACCACATTATGTTCAAACGATAAAAAACAGGGACCTGTTTCAAGTTATATTTATTTTACAGAGAGGGAGAGATAAATGGGGTTTAACGTCCACTCAACACAAACTAGGTCATTTCGGGACTAATAATAATTTTAGTGCTTATAGCCAATCAAAATTGAAGTATCTATTAAAATTTAGATTTTATCTTTAGTTAAGATTTCGAGAAACAAAACCCAGATCTATATTTCGTTTCTTTTTTTTTATTTTCGGTGGCCTACACTACATGAAGCCCTGACCCGTTGTAGTTGATGGTCGCATCAGGGTTCATACGAGTGGCTTTTGACCTTGTGAAGTCAGACATTGATTAATCAATCAGCGCTGACGGTTCTAGTGGTTTACCCAAAGTTCCGTGCACCTCACGCCAAAAACCGTCGCATTGGTTAATCCCCCACATCATCCAGTACGCTGGTTGTATAACAACTCTTCCAGATCCTAGTGTAGTAAAGATAAGTAGACAATAAAGTTTTGAACTTAAAAATAGAAACGAAATAGGATCTGTGTTTTAATCAGATTGGTATAATTGTAAAGCGCGTAGAAATAATGGCTTTGATTGATCATAAATGCCGCATGAAAATATTTTGCGATCGTTCGTAATATAAGTCAAACTATTGTAGTCGAGTATGTGGACCCACTGAGCTATACGTAGTAAAAGGTGTGATGTATGAAGCGAAGTATGCTTGGCTTGCTTTATAGGTCTCCTAGAACCACTTCTAAAGTGACGCATGAAAACATACGTGTTCTGAAATCTAGAACCAAATAATCGCTCCATGTTACTATAAAAAGTAACGAGTTTTGTGCACGATACAAAATATGCTGTGTAGGGAAAACACTTCATACTAAAAGAGTTCATAATTTTCCTCGTAACATAAGACAATATTTTGCTGTGCCATAGTTTGAACCACAAATCCATACCTGCACGTAAAGTTCAGTTTTACCAGTGTGAGCTTTCAAGAAATAATCCAAGGGCCATTTGATAGAATCGTACATATCTTCAAGTTGTCCACTCTTCTGATAGGCATCTTTAAATTCCAGTACACTCCAGGCCAGAATGGCGGTAGAGTAAGCCATGGGGAAACCAAATTTAACATGGTCTCCAGCTGAAATATAAAGATGGGCATAGTACTTAACACACCCAGGAAATGTCACCTTCTCAGCTATCTTGGGCGGTTGGATGGCGAAATGGGTGCGCGTTTGGTCATAAGGTCGTCTATTATTATTGGGTCAAATGGTGTGGTTTCAATTTCCTACGTGTACGTGACTTCCCTCACGTGTTTTCTCCAGGGCTCCCCGATGTTAGTCCCTAAAAAATGTCCCGGCGTGAGTCCTTCGTGAGTTTTCTCCGGGTCCTCCGGTTCCTCCCGCTGCTAAAAACCCCTAAGCGCAAGCGAATTATTGAAAAAAATTAAACCATATGACCTAGTTTGTGTCGAGTGGACGTTAAACCCTATTTCGCTATCTCTCCCTGCGCGAGTCGGTTTGAAATGTGTGCAGGTAGGTGCAGTTTTACCTAGAAAGGTCAAATATTGTAAATGCTTTAACAAACAACTAAGATATTTTGTCCGAAGGTTCTACCAATTTAGGATGTCACGAATGAGAAAGATATCTCAGTTGTCCAATGCACCCATGGGAGTAGGAGGTGATGTTTGAAGCGAGTCTGCAACAGTAACAATCAGTTGTATGCTAATATTAAGAGTACGTCTACGATTACCTACCATCAAACCAGCCTCCAGTAAGATCAATACCCGCATCGGATCCATCCTTTAAACCTGAATCACCTCTCCACGGGATGCGGTTAGAAGCGGGTAATTTACCAGATCTCTGAGCTTCGTAGAAGAGTATGGATTTATACAGTACGTCATCATAATTATACTTGGTACAATCATCTAAAAGATAGAATTGAAACTAAATGTAGTAGGTCCACCTAAAGTCACCTAAACTGCGAGGCATAACGAGCAGAACACTGAAGCCATTTGGTCTTATTCGCATCACCAACAGCAATATAGATGATACCAGAGTCTCCCAGAGGCTTTATACATTTTATACTGACATAAACAGAATTGCGCAGAGACCTAAGCCATATCTTTGTGCAAGCACACAACTTATGGAAAAGATAAAGAGATTGAAAATACACAGGGCGCAATTTGTTGGAATATAAGTACTGATTATCAATGGGTAACACCTCGAATGTTGTTCCATTTTCTGACCGAAGAAGTGTTATTTCGGCACTTGAATAATATGTAATTTGACATTTAACTTTTACTTTAACGGTTTTACGTATTCATCATTATAAGTATTTTGCATCTTAGGAACATGTATTTGGTATTTTCTATGATGTATAATAACACTTTCAACATACATTTGGTTTTGGCCCTTAAATCCCACCATAGAATAATTCCTTCACTCAAAAGTATTCATCTGTCAATCTATTTAAATACAACGAAACTTACGGTTTGGTAAAGAAGGCACTGGGCGCTTATCAGTGCCCAGATTAGTAAATAGACCGATAGCTGATGGAGCCTTGCCACCAGTTCCAGAACCGTAATTGGCGAAGAATCTAACTTTAGCTGCATCCCCGGCTTTAAAGAATTCTCTGTCTGGTTTACTGACTATCACCCATTTCCTTCCACCGTCAGATGTTGAATATTTGTCGGCGTTCCACATCTGAAAATCGAAAACTTAGACATTATCCAACTCACTGCGGAGCAATGATAACCTTACCTTGCTGAATTTGCTGAATTGACATTATCCATCTCATTATGGAGCAAGAATAACCTTACTGAATTACCTGAATTGACATTTACCAACTCATTTCGGAGCAAGAATAACCTTGATTGAATTTGCCGAATGGACATTACCCAACTCATTACAGATCAATGATAACCTTACCTTACTGAATTTGCTGAATTGACATTATCTAACTCATTACGAAGCAAAGATAACCTTACTGAATTTGCCTAATTGTGTGTGTGTGTGTGTGGTGGGGGGGGGGGGGTAACGCCTTTATCTGCACCAACGGGATAATAATGATGAGCATGTATCGGTCATGATTGTGCCAGAAAAAGTGGCGTTTCCTCTTGTGACTTACCAAGTCGCTAATGATTAATCTATGAATATGGCAAATAAATAGAGACATAAACTGTACTTACGTCCATTTTTTCAACAGGTAAATCGAATGTTATGGCAACCATCCAACCTTCAACATCCTCAGTAAGTGGAAAAGTAAATTCGGCCTCAAATCTATTTCCCCAGTCATTATAAATCTTTAGCGTTCCAGGTATGCTACCATTTAGATTAGCTGTAATGGCAGCATAAACGATAGGAGAATAAAACAGGCTAGTTAACCAAATCTGATTGTACTAAATGAAGTAATTTTATTTAATAAAGATGTATATATTGACAGCAATATTGTGGGTACACTGAAGAATTTCATGTTTTTTAGGCAAATTGATTGAAATTATTGTAATTTCTTCGCATCTAACCTATACGATGCATAAAAAGTAAAAATTATACATTAAAATTTGGTTCCACTAATTTTGAAAAGTAAGTAAATAAACACGGAAAATCATGTTGCTATGGATACAAACAAACACACTATGTTACTATGATACAGAGAAACCCATCATGTTATTTTAGTTATAGTTTTACCTGGATATGTGACTTTATGAGTTGGCGCAGCAGTTGGCGGTGCCGTGGCTGAAATATGAGGCATGTGATTAGTTTATATATCAATTACCAGCATTGCAGGTATTTGTTTATTTAATGCTATCATCAAATAATAAAACAAAACTAAGATTTATTTTTGTAACGATTACTGCTTCTTCTGGGGCTTTTCGTCTGTTTCAACCGAGGTTTGACAACATAAACAGTTAAAGCTAAGGCCACAGAGATATAGGTGCTAATTGGTGGTATGATTAACAAGCTACACCATGTCTAGAACACATGGTACATTCCAGTAAGCATCGTTAAGTTGCGTCCAATAGCGGCTGCTGGCGGTCATAAACGGCCGATTCTGGTCAGTGACGACTGATTCCGGTCATAAACTGTCGATTCCGGTCATTAACAGCCGATTCCGGCAATTTACGACTCATTTCGGTCATTACCGGATGTCCACAAGAAGAGAGTGCGAACGATTAAACCCCATGTGTCACTACAACAACGCCGTAAAAAAAACTCATTTATCCATACGCTGTGTTATTTTATTTATCGAGTAAATTCCTACTTGAAGAAGTACAAATGACAGGGGGGGGGGGGTCTAACTGTATTAGTTGATAGGAAGTACAGAATGGTCGCACAGAAACTAAGAATTACACAAGACAAGCCTGATAACACGGTACAAAATGTGCACAGACATTTTAAATTATAAACAACAAACGTAAACTTCAAATCACGCATTAATGCGTGTAGAGATACAGGTTTCACCTAAAAATGAAAAAAGGTAGTGTCCAAAAAGCTAAACGACCTACTTGTGCCTGTATAATCTGGAGACATGGTGGCACCAGGAGTTATAGCACCTGTAACCGTGTTACCATGACTGTCCATCCCTTCTATAAAGGCTGAGCCTGTAGGATTGATGTCACCGGTTGTATGACCAACAAATTCTACACACAGCTGATCTCCAACGTGTTCTTCTGCATTCCAAGCTTTATTGGTTAAAACGAATTCTTTACCATCTTGGAGGGTTTCGGAGAGTTCTGCTACCCATACCTGTATGTAAATAAACCGTTTGAAAGATTTGTGCATTATGTATAGTGAAACAAATTCACGTGTTTTTGACCAATAATCAATACGTTCACGAATGAGTAAAACAGGAACCATCAGTGAACATTTTGGTGACCTTTAGGCTCATAACAAACCAACTTTAAATATGCCCCCCCCCCCTTTCCCCTCCTAGACAATGCACATGATAATATGTCAAGGGATCAACTTGGATAAAACTAGCCATGGTAACACAGTCATGTGTTTTAAATGTTTTATTAATTGCATTTAAACTTCTCTAAATGACAGGAACCCCCCTGTTCTTTTCGGACACATGTGGGAAAGGACTTTGGGAATGGGAGGCGCCATCTTTTGAGCGAAAGGAAGGCCAGCTATGCAAAAGTCGTTTTTGACATTTGTATAGAAATCTGCCATGACGAAGATATTTTGAGTACACCTTGATTATAAAATTAACACAAAGTATCTAAATCCTTGAAAGGTCATAAATCTTTCATGTTGTACAACGTAACATGTATCTAAGAGGTCCGCCATTTTGTAACTTATTGAATAGTGACAGTGCAAACATTCCGCTATCTAGAATAACTAGTATGTATGAGTCACGTCACTCGATTTTTGACGAGGAAGAATTCTTTATACCGTAAGACTTATGGATCATCACTTGAGACGGATGTGAAATATTTGACACCAGTTTCCACAAACAATCTGATTAAAACACACATCTATATTTCGTTTTGTGTTTTTATACTTTCGATGGCCTCCACTACACGAAGAAACTGTCGTTTGTAGATGGAGGTCGCGTCAAAGTTCATACGAGCGGCTTTTGACCCCGTGACGCCAGACATTAATTAATCAAACAGCGTTGGCGTTACTATTGGTTTACCCACAGTTCCGTGCACAGCACGCCAAGAACTCGTTGTAACAGACAGCTTCATTGTCTAATCCCTCGAATCATCCGGAACCTTAATGGCATTTTGAACTATAAAAAACGAAACTAAAAAGGATCTGTGTTTTATTCAACAAAATCTCAGCCAATCTGAAACACGAACGAAGAACTTACCTCTATGCTGTCAACTGCTTTATCAAATATCACGTGAGCTTTCCATGTGTGGAGTTCTTTAGCGATGTCTATACAGAACTTGCCATTAAATCCTCCACTCCAATGACTTTTGATTTCGACATCCACGTTGGCCGCAGCAATACAGACCAAAGTGGCTAAAATCAGTAGCTTCATGGCTATAATTTAAAGGTAAATATTGATGAAAATAAGAAAAACCGATAGGAGTGGTCTTAAAAATACATAATACATTAACAAGCAAAATGGATACTGTATTCCTATTGACCAAATCAATGAAAGGGTGTGGTCATAACGGCCAAAAACCCAAAACAGCAAAAAGTTACTTCGGTTAAAACAGCCATACCTTTAGTCAGAAATATAATTTCATACCCAGTACAATAATTCAAGTGAGAAATTAGTTAAATGCTGTTAATATTGAACCTACCTGTCTACTGTGTGTTGTCGAACTGGCATCTGTTTGTTTTCAACGGGTCCTTGATAGGCTATATAAAGAAGAGCAGATCAAGATAACAAAATTCGCCTACGATAATTTTTTTTATAATCTCTGGTGATACCAGATAAGCTCCAGTGCCAGGGTTATACCACGTGGTCAAAATTTGGAACCAGCCCACGGAATATTTTTGTAAAGTAAAAGTACTATTCCTTTAGTGTATAGTCATTGGACTTTTGAATTATATGTCTCTATAAAAATTAATCTTCTCATTGGAAACATTGGAACCAGTCCTTGGCATAGTTCTGTACTGTAAAGGAACTTGTCCTATAGTGTATGTGTGTCGCTAAAATATTTGTCATTAAATGTCAGTCTTCTCATTGTGAAAACGGTATGTAACCAAGATAAACGGATAAGCGATTTAGAGACTGAGGATGGTTGCACCTAATTCTAGTCCACGAGTTAATCTCCTGACTGATTGTAAATGGCGCTTTCTAGAACATATCTTGACTACCATACCTCACGAGAGAGTGTAAACCATCAAATAACTATTATATTAAATGACAATATGACCAATTATTCAAAAATCGACGTAAATTCAAAACTCAAATGGGCCCCCAGACTCTGTGAGAATTCTGACTTGTTTAAGAACACCAAACTTACCAAAGTCACAGCAATTTGTCTCAGTCCCAACACCTGGTATTTTCTCTCGGACCAGTGATGGTATAAGCGAAGGCCAATAGCAAATTTCGTGCTCTAACTCTAATTATATCTCGTTAACTAATGGCGAAATCTGCTATCGGTATTGGCTTTTAGACCAGCGATGTTACATTACTACATTACAAGGTCTTACAGTGACGGCGGTACAATCCGTACTGGGCGCCAAGTTTTTAAGCATATTTATGCTTGGATTCGCCACCTTATATACACTTTAACTTAGTTATTTAATTGTAATTTATGCTTGGATTCGCCACCTTATATACACTTTAACTTATATATTTAATAATATACAACTGGTGGTAGTTTTCTCTTTGATGTGCATAGCAGTTATTTCTCATAACAACCTGTCATGACGTCATCATAGGTTGATATTCTGTTCATATCAACCGCTGATGACGTCGTGACAGGTTGATATTTCATATCAACCGCCAATGACGTCATCTCAGGTCGATGTATTCGACTCATATCAACCGCTTATAATCGAAATAATACAAAAACACAGAAATGAATTTTTATTATTTCACAATTAAAAATTATTATGGTACAGTTTGAAACATTCAAAACAGAAATAGACGACGTACTTATCAGCATATTTAAATCGGTAATCCATATCTTTCAGAATCTTCTTTCCGTCCACACACTGCTAGACTTGAAAGTATTTATCGCCCACGATTTCCATTATAAACTATTTTTTGGTACAGTCCATGCACTTAAAACAGTCGGTCAAATCCTTCTGTCTATAAAAATCATAGCGAAAAGCTTCAATCGTAGTTCACTGTCAGAATTATCGGGAAAGGATGTCTTTTGATCCAAATTTTCTTTAGGCTTTGGATAGATCCTCATCGATAGTTGCATTCACGCCAATTCCATCGTCAGTATGTTGTCTAAAAGGGATTGATTATTAGTCTGACTTCGTATTACTATCCATTTTGTTTTTGTATGAAATTCAATTCTTCAAAATGGCGATGTGTTTACAAAAATACCATCTCGTAATTGCGCGTGATTAATTCGGTAATGTTCGTTATTTGACGGAAACTACCCAGTCGTTATCCAATCATTGTTGAATATTAATGGAAGAGTCCATTTAATTTAAGGGTGGGCGTTGTATATGTCAAATATAAACCTATTGTCCCTCAGTTTATATGTTATAGAACACTTTGGCTGCGCCCGCGGGTTATATAACATAACAATCTCGGATAGGTTAATATCCTATACGTAAAGGTTATGCTTGAATTCGCCAGCCTATATGATTGTAAATATCCAACAATTTTTGATTGACCATTATATCATGCCATTATTTTTTTGTGATTCTTTTCGGGAGCTTTATTTACTCGCTTCCGACAGCAAACTCTTTTGAATTGAAATATTACAATGCATTTATTAATGTGTTCATACCAAAGAGATACATAGATTTAGTTTTTTCCTTTGTGGTGTTTTTTTTCTGAAATTGTTCATAACTTTTGTTTTTTAATGTCCTATATTAAGTGTTGGCATCTCCATTAAGTAATTAATTTGTTTGTGAATACATAATACTGAATTGTCTTTAGAATATATATTTTATCACTAGAATCACGGATACTTGAACTAACTTCAATTTAAATGATTTATCGTTATGCGACTGAAATTTTTTTAATTTGTACTGTTGCAAATGCATTGCTAGGAAGAAGAATTTTGCCCGGGCAGTGGTTTTTTTCATGCGTGGACAGTTCATTTGTTTATTATTAATGTGCATTATAATTTCCAGTCAGTACTAGATCTCGATTATACATTTTATCGTTAAGTCTTTAAATCTCGCGGATGTTCAAATTCAATAAAATCTCGACCATCCGATTTTTTAGGGAGTTGGTTATATGCCTATCGTGTCAAAAAAAAATGATTAAAATAACATCTGCAGCAAGGAAAATCCCCGCAATACAAATGAAATGAAATGGGGTTTAACTGTTCTGCTCCAAAATGGGCTAATGAAGACGGTCATACGGCATACAGTGTGCTATGAGGGAAAATTTTTCCGTACAGCGGCACTACGGCCTACTCTTTTATCGAATTCCAACTGTAAGGCACATATTTTACTTGTACGCCAAAGTGTACACGAGACCTCGGTTTTTCGTCCAACCCGGACGACTTGGGAGCTGTTTTTAAGACCGGCGTAGCTGTTTAATAATATACATTTAAATTAAGCGTCATGTGTGTATTGAATATTACAAAACCCCGTGTAATATGTTTATAGCCCTGGATTAACTGGAGTTATTTCCCTTTCCTCGATATGAATGAATCGGTTAGAAATCTCTATTCCTCAGTAGTTTCATTTTAACAACTTAATTTTCTGCGTCATAAGATATTAATAATATTTTTTTATAGTTTTATAAAATTTCAAATATTGCCATTGTAACATCTGGAGTCTTATTTTTAATTGTGTAGCAAAGCTACATTACCACTGCATTTTACCCCGTGTAATCAGTTTAAAGCCCTGGATTAACCGGAGTTATTTCCCTTTCCTCGATATGAATGAATCGGTTAGAAATCTATTCCTCAGTAGTTTCATTTTAACGAATTAATTTTCTGCGTCATAAGATATTAATAATATTTTTTATAGTTTTATAAAATTTCAAATATTGCCATTGTAACATCTGGAGTCTTATTTTTAATTGTGTAGCAAAGCTACATTACCACTGCATTTTACCCGGGGGGGATGGTTAGCACGTGCCCGCTGTATCATAAGGTCTGTCATTGAGTCAACTGGCGTAGTTTTGAATCCCCTGTTGTTCATGACAAGGGGTAGAGCCGCCTGTCCAGCCTAGTGGGTTTTCTCCGGGTCCTCCGGTTTCCTCATACTGCTACAGACCCCGACTCGCAAGCGAATTTTCGAAATAAAACTAAACCATATGTTACTCCAGAAATGATCTTTTCTATGTCCAGTAAAGGTTAACCCCCAGCTCGCTTTTTCTCCGACGACGAAGCTCTGGTCGGCCAATAGCTCACTGGTCGTAGGGTAAATACCAGGTGAAGGTCCTGAGCAACAACTTCAGCTCAATGTTTACGGTTTACATTAAACCCCACACGTTTACAATTCACATTAAACCCCACATGTTTACAATTCACATTAAACCCCACACGTTTACGTTCACATTAAACCCAACATGTTTACGATTCACATTAAACCCAACATTTTTAAAATTCACATTAAACCTGACAAGTTTACGATTCACATTAAACCCCACATGTTTACAATTCACATTAAACCCCACATGTTTAGGATTCTCATTAAACCCCACAGGTTTATTATTCACATTAAACCCCACAGGTTTACAATTCACATTAAACCCCACATGTTTATTATTCACATTAAACCCCACAGGTTTACAGTTCAAATTAAACCCCACATGTTTATTATTCACATTAAACCCCACAGGTTTACAGTTCAAATTAAACCCCACATGTTTATTATTCACATTAAACCCCACAGGTTTACAATTCACATTAAACCCCAAAGGTTTACAATTCACATTAAACCCCACATGGGTTTCTCATTAATCGGGGTTTAACGTCCTGCGTTTCTGCTCAACCAGGGCTGATGGATACGAAATGAAATGAAATAAAATGGGGTTTAAAGTTTTCTGCTCGATCTGGATGTAATTCATCTGGTAACATGCTTAAGATTTATACTAAACAAACTATATGGTTTTACAAAAATTTATTTAAAGACGTAACTATAAGATTGCTTAAACTGGACATGGACATTTTGGTGAATCTGCTTTTGGTAGAGACTTGGTGTGAGTAAGATGTACCAAACCTAAATTAAAAAAATAAAATGTGTTAATAGAATCGTTATGAGTTATTGCACAAATGAAATAAAATAAAATGGGGTTTATGGTCAAACTTTTCTGCACCGACGGCCCTACTAAGTAAGGTCGCCTGTTCATCCTCGTTGGTTTGCTCCGGATCCTCCAGTTTTCTCCAACTACTAAAGACCCGTACGCGTAAGCGAACTATTGAAATAAAATGAAACCATATGTTTGTCCCAAAATGACCTAGTTTGTGTCGAGTGGACTTTAAACCCCATTCCTCTCTCCCCCTATCTCTATCTCTCTCTCCCTCTCTTGCATTAAATATTGCTTTATTTGGATACTCACCGGCAAGAGTTGATTGAAGACCAGAGTTATAATCACAAGCAACTTCATTGTGGACATAATCCTCTCTGTTATCTGCGTACACATCAGAAGCATCGGGTCCACCAACCATAGCACCGATTAACAAATGTGGACTGGCTCCTGCTGTGTGAAGATTGGCCTCGCTACAGGGCTCAGGAATATCAGGGCAAGAACTGAAACAGAGGAAATAAAAATGAAATGTGTTAATAAAAATGGTATATACCATTATCTGTGGGGGAGTTTTAAAATCATACACCAGGGCAATCTGCTTAAAACCCAGATGGTATTTCGTTTCTTTTTTTAAAGTTGTCTTTACTACACTACGACTTGGAAGAGTTCTATAAAACCCGCGTTCTGGATGATGTGAGGGATTAGCCAATGAAACGATCTGTTACGGCGAGTTTTTTGCGTGAGGTGCCCGGAACTGTGGGTAACTCATTAGAAATATCAACGTTGTTTGGCTAATCACATGTATGACGTCATATGGTCAAAAGCCGCTCGTACGATCGCTGACGCGATCTTCCACTAAAACCGGTCAGACTGTCATGTAGTAGAGGCTATCAAAAGTATAAAAAAAACTAACGAAATATAGATTGTATTTTAATCAGATTGGTACGAGGGTTGCTGAAAATTAAGTATATATTAATAATGGTGTAATATAAATGTGTATCAACTGATTAACATTCAATCGTTTCTGGATAAGAATATTACGTCATCGTTTCACATGACTTGTGGAATATATCTAGCCCCACCACAAGTCCCTTGTAACAAATGGCACTGAAACGCATTATGGTACACGATTCGTGCACCAATGGTAAAATGTTTACATTGACTTTGTCTTAATTGTTGGATATCAGAAGCTCACCTTTTCCAGGTAAGATAACAATATTAATGTTAATTTAAATTGTGTTTCAAAGCCGTAGATTTTGGATGGTATTGAGTTAGAGACTTAGCTAACTTAACAATTTAAGTAGATGACTTACGCTGATCTGTGATGGGGATTTAGAGGGTATGTTTTACCAAAACCGATGACATAACTGAAACATTTGTTATTTTGTCCAAGAATGTAGTTGATTTGACTTTGAGCCCATTTTCTGTAGGTAATGGCGTCTATTCCAGCATCGGCAGCCATTAAAGCCAAAAAGGCAGAGTTAGCTGAAAGGTACGGTAAGCATATTAATTTTAATAATAACCTGATCTAATTGACAATTAATATTATAAAGTGGAAGAGGGTTGGGGCAGACGCGTTCTTTAGATCATACGGTCTTTTATGGAGTCAAGTGTATTGGTTATTCGCCGGTTGTACGTGACAAAGATTTGGGTTGCCTGTCCAACCTCGTGGGGTTTCTCCTCCCACTAGCATAGACCCCAACACACAGGCAAATTAATGAAATAAAATTGAACCACATGTTTGTTCTGAAATGGTCTAGTTTGTATCGAGTGGACTTTGAACCCTATATCTCTCTCTCTATATATATATATAGTGGAATATTTCTTTTACAATAAAATTCCAATTTAAAGGCAAGAGGGCAGCGATAGTCGACAAGAACTGTCAGGATTTTTAAACCAATTTCTCATTTGTAGGGGAAGACAATAAGGGTGTGCCTTGTCGTTCGGGTGGGACAAAATACACGTGCATGTTGATGTGCACGTAAAATAAACCTTAACAGTTGAAATTCATGAAGAGTAGGATTTGCACATTTCATTCCACGAAAGCACAGTTTGTACAAAGAGGTACACTGTACTGTCATTGGAACTCTTATTGGCAATTTATTCCATAACATTCACATTTTAGAGTTTTAGCGTCCAGAAGTATTACAACATTTCCATTGGCCTCTACCGATTGTACCTTACTGATCTGTCAAGGCCAGTCTAACTCGTACAATCCCACTGATCTCTCCAGGGCCAGTATAACTCATAGAATCCACTGATCTCCCCAGGTCTAATATATATTGTAAAACCCCATTGATCTCTCCAAGGCCAGTCTAACTCGGTAACCCCACTAATCTCTCCATGACTAGTATATCTTGTAAAACCCCACCAATCTCTCCAGGGCAAGCATACCTTGTAGAACCCCACCAATCTCTCCAAGCTAAGCCACATGGTTTGTATGTAACGTATCGGCATATCTCTCCAGGGCCAGTCTAACTCATAAAACCCCACTAATCTCTCCAGGAATAGTATATCTTGTAAAACCCCAATAATCTCTCCAGGGCAAGCATATCTAGTAGAACCCCTCTAATACCCAAGGGTCGGCATAACTTGTAGAACCCCACTAATCTCTCCAGGAATAGTATATCATGTAAAACCCCACTAATCTCTCCAGGCTAAGCCACATGGCTTGTGTGTAACTTACCGGCATATCTCGTAGAACCCCATTGATCTCTCCAAGCTAATCCACATGGTGTATATTTCATCTGTCCACCGCTTGGTAACCATCCTTTAAAGAATCCCACCACAGCTTTGCTGTATTGAGTATCTTGCGTTTCTTCATACAACATCAACTGTAAATGTGAATCATAAAATGAATACATCATTGATCATTATTCATCGTACACCTTCATTCGCCTCTTCCATCTGGTTTTGGGACAGTTGAAGATATTCGATGGCATCACTGATTAAATCAAGAGACAACAAACCAGCTGCGTCATTTCTAAATGCAATTCTAAGGCCGCTGATCCATGGCAATATTGTGACAATTGAATCTTTAAAAGAAATCCCATGCCCAGAAATCTGATTTAAGCGCAATCGCTTTGTAAATACCAGCTTAGTTGGACCGGAGGTGACCCGAAAGCTGGGTCAAGGGAATTCCCGTTTGTTGTTTGATTACTCGGTCCCTGGCAGAATCTTATACAATGAAAACTATTTTTGCATTAACCAACCAGGAACAAGTGGTTTCCCAAACACCACGTCTTTCGGTTCAACGAATTTAGTATTGAGAAATTGATATCGCTTAAGATTCCTCGTCAATATTGTAAGATAATGTTAAAACTTTTATTTAACCCCTTCCACGGCCCGAGAGTATGCCTACTTGCTTCTTAATGGTTCACACAGAGTCTTCTGTATTTTAGAATCAACTCTCACTTACCTGACAAGCAACCTTCTTATCGTCCCAAGATAGAGCCCAAGCCCATGCTGTCTCCACGAATGATTTAGCATCACTTAAGTATTTAGCATCTTTGGTAGCTCTGTACAACCAGATAGCTGCTTCACACAGTTCATCTGTGTAACCACTTGAACTGTTATAAGAAATAAGCGGATATACATTTAAAAAAATTCAAAGAAATGACAATCTGGCTCAGCGTCCTAATTTTTTGTAGCAATCGGGCTAACGAAGGCTTATTTAAAACAACTAGAACTTGCTTCCTTATACCACATGTTGGGTCAGAAATCATAGTACTTACGAATAAAATTGTCCAGCGCCTTGAACACTCTGTGAGTATTTTCCTTTGTAAGTTTTAGCAAAGACGTAGAGTGATTCGGCAGCAGTTAATAGTTTGGTTGCGTATGCAGCATCTAAAAAGACAATTTCACAACGCTTGTTTTATTTTGGATATGTATTGGTCTGATGCCACTAGGCTATTGTTAAAGTGATCTCTCCTTTGTTAAGCGAGATCTTCGAGAGTCTTGTTTATAGTTCGTGATTGTCAAGACTGAACAAAGATCGAGATGGAATCTGTAATCGGGGGTGGTCATTTGTCAGTCCAGAACGTCCATAATTGACGGAATTGCAATCGATTGTCACAAAATTCAATCCTGTCGCAGTTCTGTCAGTCCCGGTCTTAGAGGTGTTGTGGGTAGAATCGTGACGTAATTAAACAGAACGAATATGTTTCAGCTACATGGTTGGTTGAGTTATTTTCTTATTCAGTCGACGCATGCGTTGTAGTCCGAAATACTAATTTCCACTTGGTTGTCACTATTTTGGGGATTGAGAGAATCAATTCCTGAACGTTCAATCGAGTACATCCTTGGCCGTGTATACACTAAATGAAGTTAGTGAAACTTCTTGAATGGCACATAGTACTATGGTAAGTACTAAGTGGGTTTGTAAACGAAGACATTTACCTCGTTTCTTGAAAGCGATGGACCCAGCAGCCATCGAAGCAGCGGTTTCACCAGCAACATCACTACCTGGTTTACTTGTTGTTACTTTCAACGATGGTCGAGCCATGGTCATATCTTCAGCTCTACCCCAGAAGTGATGATCATCATCACCATTACCAACCTACGACAGAAATCAGTAGCAACAAATAAAATGTGGAGGTTGAATTTGATAAAGTTTTTTTACAAATGATTCATGATATCTCCAACTTGCAATAGTAATTAAATGAAATAGCAAATTCTAGCAACAATGAATTACCTGCATGTAAAATTCATTTTTCGCGGGAATCCAGCATTTTAAGAAATAATCCAAAGGCCATTTAATCATGTCAAAGAACTTATCAGTGAGTTTTGTAGAGGAATATGCGTCAGGCCATTGGATGTAAGACCACAGTAACAGATGAGCGGTGGCAGCCATTGGTAGACCAAATTTAACATGATCACCAGCTGAAAAAAACACAAAATATTATTGGTTAAAGGCTGTGAACGCGATACGAAGCCCTATCGAACTTCAAATTTTGATGTGAATTTTCAAATTTAAACTCATTTTTGTGGATTTATCTTTGTTATATTTTGAGATTGGTAGAACAATTTATCATGATCAAGTGGAAAAACATCCTAATTATTGTTAAGAGAACAACTAGAACTAGATCCGTAATTTAGGATTGATAGATGCGAGACCATTGCCCGTGACCAACATATAATATGTAGACAATAAACTTCTTCAATGTCTAAAACATCCTTTGGTCAATGTTCTTTTTCATACTTTGCGTCATATTTATAAAATGGAATTTCCCAATTTTTAAGAAAATGTTTTAGTTAGTGTTATGTCTTTTAAAAAGTCAACTTCAGATTTAGTTTTTGTTAAAATTCTTTTAAAATATGTGGATATTTCTTTTTGTCTTTTTCTTTATTCTCAGAGTAATATAAATCAAAAACATCATTAAAACAGTCAGCCACTGTTTAGATTTTACTCGCCGTTTATAGATAAATAATGTTCTAGCCCGATATGCTGCAAGCAGTCAGTTACTTTTCTGTTCTCGACTTCAACAGTGGACAGTTTATTTGGAGTCTCATTCCTTCGCTGCTTGTTAGGCACATTCTTTTGAACAGTCACAACGCATGCACGAGAAAACGAAACATGGAGGCCATTCAACTTTCAAATGCTATTGATCAACCGTTCATAAACAGAAGTTGGTGAAGTTTGTTGGAAACCATGGGGTTGTTTTGGGCGTAGTCGAACTTCTTATAACAAGCCAAATCAACAGATATCACTATCAATTCTTACCATCATACCATCCTCCTTCCAGATCAACACCAACATCAGAACCATCGTTCAAAGCCGAATCACCCCTCCATTTGATCGGATTGTCAGCTGGAAGTTTACCAGATCGTTGAGCATCGTAGAAGAGGATGGAATTAGCGAGTGGTTTAGAATAGTCGTAAAGTCCGCTATCGCCACCTGCAGTTAACCGTGAAAATAAATAAACTTTAGACATATAATAAACAGGACAAAAGTATATGGACTATTACTGTTCGTATTAGACGCCGTTTCGACGAGGGTTCCCTTTACCTAATAACGGTACTTTTATGAAAAACAATATACACGCAAAGAACGGCTTAGTTCATGATGGTCATATTAGAAACATGCCACTTGAAGGTGACCTGGATATGATTAATTTTGATTATGGTAATACCAGTTCAGTTACTAAATTCCAATGAAATATTCTATAGACTCATATTAGAAACATGGCACTTGAAGGTGACCTGGGTATGATTAAGTTTGATTATTGTAATACCAGTTCCGTTACTAAATTCCAATGAAATATTCTAGACTCTAGATATATAGGAGGGTGCTCGATTGTCAGTCTGGAACGTTCCGAATAGACAGAATTTCGATCAAGTGATATCTAATTCAGCTATGTCACAGCTCTGTCAGTTCCGACAACTGAGGTGATGTGAGTAGAATCGTGACGTATTTTAAGTAACCAAATATATTTAAGTTGTCGTTATTGGTTGAGGTGTTTTTTTATGCAATCGGCACACGCGTTGTTCTTGAAATTCTCACTTTCAGTCGATTGGCACTGTTTTTGGAATAGAGAGAATTTAATTCCGGAACGTCCAATCGCGTATCCCCCATAGTATTCAACGGTTTCTCGTTACCGCCCATATCTACCATGAAAACCCCATCTGAAAGAGCACTCGACTGAAGCCTTGTGTAAAGTGTAGCTATGTTTACTCCACTGTTTTTGGAATAGAGAGAATTTATTTCCTGAACGTTCAATCGCGTATCCCCCATAGTATTCAACGGTTTCTCGTTACCGCCCATATCTACCATGAAAACCCCATCTGAAAGAGCACTCGACCGAAGCCTTGTGTAAAGTGTATCTATATTCACACCACTTTTTTGGGAATAGAGATAATTTATTTCCTGAACGTTCAATCGCGTATCCCCCATAGTTTTCAACGGTTTCTCGTTACCGCCCATATCTACCATAAAAAAATTCATCTGAAAGAGCACTCGACCGAAGCTTTGTGTAAGCCTTGTATATTCACTCCAGTGTGATGATTAATAAATATCTTTACTTACCTGGCATGGCAACGACCACTGGTTTTGTTACTGGGTTGCCTACGACTGGGCCACCTGTGACTGGTGCTGGAAAAATGAGATTAATTGACTATATTTTATTTATGAACAAATAAGATTGTACTATATGTACCAGGACCCCAGCATGTCGTCATCACCACCATATTGGAAAATCAATGAGCAATTGTCCAAGGAATTTTTTTTAACTTTGATTTTTTTTTTATTTGCAAAGTGTCTGTGACACGAAGCACAAGAAGAATAACAGAATGGGTAACTTTTCGGCAGCAGTTCTTGGTCAGATTTAAATCCCTTATTTGGGCTGAAGAACGGTTTTATAAATACCAAAATACAACAAATGTTTGATAGCTATGTGAACTCATCAGATGCGTTTGGGTCTTATTCTGTATATTTGCTTTTAAACGAGATAAAGGGTAATGTTTTCTGTAAATTGATAACCCACTTTTTATGCAATATTTGAAAAAGAGATAAGAACGCATACACTCCGATTCCTAATGTTTATGACTGTGACCTTGTAAAGAAGATTTATCTATTCTTATAAAAAAAACAGTGCAGGTGGACCACATTACACACAAAAACAAAAGATAAACGACACTGACATTGCAAGAAATCAACAACAAACATCAAATCTACCGTGGTACTACTAATAAGGTGTGGGCTAGGATAGACAGCTGTCTAGTCGTTAAGATGGGACGAAAAACCGAGGTTCCGTGTACACATAAAGAGATAAGAACGCATACACTCCGATACCCAACGTCCATTCGACACAAACTAGGTCATTTCGGGACTAACATATGGTTCAATATTATTTCAATAACTCGCGTCGTGGTTTCCTCATGTCAGTGGTGCAGAACGGAGGGCCTGGCAGGGACAGCTGTCTAGTCGTTCGGATGGGACGAAAAATCGAGGTCCCGTGTACACATTGGCGTGCACGTAAAAGATCCCTCATAGCACACTGTATGGCGTATGTCCGTCTACCATCAGTCCAGGTTAGGTGCAGAAGGGTAGGACGTTAAACCCCATTTCATTTAATAACTCGCGTGCGCTTAGGGATTTTTAGCAGTGGGAGGAGACCTGGAAACCCGGATAAAACCCACGAGGTTGGACATGCAACACTACTCCTTGTCACGTACAACCGGGGAATCGAAACCACACCAGTTGACTCAATGACAGCGCGCACATGCTAACAATTCAGCCACCCAACCCCTCTTCTCAAATAAACATCATCAGTTTATTGTATTGGATCGTTTAAGTGATAAAAAAGCATCCCTCCTCCAAACTCACCATGTGAAAATTTGTTTCCGCTACCATCCATACCCTCAATAGTAACTGTAGCTTTAGGGTTAATATCCCCAGTGGTGTGACCAACAAAATCAACGCAAAGATTGTCACCAACCTTCTCTTCGGCATTAAAATCTTTGTTAGTAAGAACGAATTCTTTACCACCCTGTTTTGTTTCACTCACGTCTGCCACCCAAACCTGGTTTTATTTATAAAAGAAGAAGGTAGTTTGTTTTATAAACAGAAAGGGCAGTAGACATTATTGAATGAGAACCTTCGAAATATATAAATTTCTACAAGAATGACACTCTTTGCGATATTGATATTTCCAACAGGATCTAGAAAACACGCCAGCGGTGGTAGCCGTGGGCGAAAAAATCCTTGGACGGTACAAATTAATAATAAAATATTCGAACATGCACAGTGTAGCAAACAACATGGCGAGGCAATATAGCGTTGCTTGGTAAAATTTTGTAGACGTAATACTTGTCCTGTCGTGGGGGCTGGCAATCACGCTACGTCACCACACTAACGAGTATAAATGCATTATAATTCAGTAAGGAAAACCGGCAACTTGATTGGTATGGTAGATGCGTAATTGCATGTTCCATCCTCATTTTATCCCTCTGGTTAGATACCAAGGTATTTTTTTTTTTTTTTTTTTGTAAACAGTATTTTATTTCAGAAATGTTTGAAGTGTCTACCCTCTCCTCTCCAAGATATTCAAATCGTACAGAGAAAATATATAGCAAAAGAGATTGCAGCCACCCCAGACAGACCAAGCGACTATCGGGCGATACACCATAATAATAAGACAACTATCGTTAATTAAAGTTGAGCAATGTTTACTATTTTTAAAATCGAATCTACTTACATCAAGGGAGTCTATTGCTTGATCAAATATAAGATGAGCTGTCCATCCATGTAAATCCTGGGTGATTGGAATACAGAAGCTTCCGGTGATTCCTCCACTCCAGTGGGTCTTTATCTCCACATCCATGGAGACGGTGGAACCCAGAAGGATCCCAAATATAAATAACAAAATCATGATTCTTTCTGAAATATACAGGAATAATTAAATGGTGTATACAGGAATATGCTTTGGTGTTTGTATTTAGTTAAAAGATGACGGTCGATGGTGCTCCTCTGACCCGTTCCCACCAAACGATATTCTCTCAAGGATTTTTAAACTTGTTGATTTCAGAAAAAGTAATCATAGTGTTCTTGAATAATTTTGCTTTTGTATTATAATTTATATACTTTCAAATTTAAAGCCGTTCCGTTCGCAGTAAACAAAAGTAAATAATCATGTTACTGAATATTGCAACGAAAACATATCCCTGAAGGTTAATCAAAGAAAAAAACTGAAACGAAACAGTGGAAGAAATTCTGTAACTCTGTTGACTACATTCCAAGCATTTAAAGTCCCACAACCTCCCATATTATGAACAATCCATTAACCTCCAATATATAAGAATACGTTGCGACTACTCACTTTGCAGGTGCTCACCGCAATCTGATAGCTACCAACAATCTTCTAGATTATATTCACTTTCAAGTCCACTGACAATAGACTCTCCGCCCACATTTTTAACAGAATAAACCAATCTAGGAGTTTGGGAATCAGTCAGCTGGTAATCATCAGATCTTTACCTATATTTATGTACCGATAAGAACTATCTGGGTACTCTACATTTGACTATATTTGGCTACTTATATAATATGTATAAAACAGTACCTCCTTCATATCACGTGGGCCACGGCGGCTAAATGAGTAGGACGCTGATTCGATAATATGGTCGCGTGTTCAATCCCGGTGTTGGCCGAGAAAGTTCAACGGGATTTTCCGTTGTGTTTTCTCTTTGTCAGTGGTGCAGGACGGTGACCTAACAAGGACGGATGGGACGAAAAACCGAGGTCCTGTGTACATACTGACGTGCACATAAAGATCCCTTGACACTTGAAATTCCATACAAGAGTAGGCCACAGTGCCGCTGTCAGGGTAAAATTTCCCTCGTAGTACACTGTATGGCGTATACCCGTCTTCATTAACCCAGTTTGGAGCAGGTAGCTGTTATCGTTTATACGTAAACCTGTATTCATAACAATCTACCGATTCTGTAGTTGTAGAGCTAAGTTGTGAACTGTGGCTCAGTAACTAGGAGGTCGCTGCAGGTTCAATCACGATTTTGGCTTAGAACGTTCCCCGGGAAGGCATGGCAAGGAAGAGCGTCTAGTCGGTGTGACCAAACAGCCGGTAAGATGTCTCCCATAGCACACGGTATAACTTCATTTATCCGTTTGGTACAGAAAAGCAGTACGTTAAATCCCTTGTATCAAAAGGTATGTCATTAAGTCGATTCCCCGGTTGTACGGAACAAGGCCGAGAAAGTTCATCTCGATTTTCCGGCGTGGTTTCCCCCTTGTCAGTGATGTAGAATGGAGGGCCTGACAAGGACAGCTGTCTAGCTGTTCGAGTGGCACGAAAAACGAGGTCCCGTGTACAGGTTGGCATAAACGTTAAAGATCCCTTGGCAGATGGAATTCCATACACGAGTAGGCCTTAGCGCCGCTGCCAGGGCAAAACGTTCCCTCATAGCACACTGTATGGCGTGTGCCCGTCTCCAATTAGCCCAGGTTAGGTGCAGAAGAGTATGACGTTAAACCCCATTCATTTGTACGGAACAAGGAGTAGGGTTGCCTGTCCAGTCTCGTGGGTTTTCTCCGGGTCACCCCGTTTCCTGACTCTGCTAACGATTGAAATAAAAATGTTGTGTAAACAATATTTTATTTCAGAAATTTATGAAAAGGGGTCGGGGAACCCCTCCCCTCTTGAAAAAAATTTGAAGTGATTCTATTATAGTGCTATGACGTCAGTGTCCTTCCAACACGATATTTGTTAGTGTTCAAAGAATGTGGAACTTTACTCAGCCGGTTTACTCACCAATAATCAACGTCAGTTGTGCTCTTTCTTATCTATCCACGTACTATTTTTCTGCATTCTTATTCGAGTTCCAACTGTCACGATTTCGTTTACTTGCAGAGAGAGAGAGGGGGGGATGGGGTTTAACGTCCATTCGACACAACTAGGTCATTTCGGGACTGATATGCGGTTTTAATTGTATTTCAATAAATCGCTTGGGCGTAGGGGTCTTTAGCAGTTGGAGGAAACCGGAGGACCCGGAAAAAAACAACGAGGTTGGACAGGCGACCGACCCTACTCCTTGCCACGATTCGAAACCACACCAGTTGACTCAATGACAGACTTTATGTTCCAGCGCAAGCACGCTAACCATTCACCCCCCCCCCCCCTCGTTTACTCGCAGGTCAATGTATACACGGACGGGTAAAGTGAAGCCGAGGGGTTCCGCCATCCGTAGCCCAAATTTGTTTCGGGCATTTCAGGTTCTGCCCCCTAACATCCATCGAGCCCCCTAACATCCATCGAACTCGTACGCCTATGTCCCGAGGAACCTTTCTGGTCAACATCGGAATCTAGTACGAGACCTCCCGTGAACCAGCGCCACAATCGCCGAGATACAATGAATTATCAGAGGGCCTGTCAAGGACAACTAACTTGTCGTTCGAATGAGACGAACAACCGAGGTCATGTGTACACATTGACCTACACGTAACGATCCCCTGGCAGTTGGCATTCGATAAAAGAGTATGCCGTAGCGCCGCTTCCCGGGCAAAATTCTCATGATATCACACTGTATGGCGTATGCCCGTTTTCATTAGCCTGGTTTAGCAGCAGAACAGTAGGACTTTAAACCCATTTAATTTCATTTATAATGAATCATAGTTAGTACAAAGTGAGTACAGTGCGGTTAAACCCGACGAAAACACATCAACGTTAGTACAAAGTGAGTACAGTGCGGTTAAACCCGAAGACAACCCACCAACGTTAAACATGCATTATTCAAGAGCTAAATCTGCCTAGAGCAGGTCTTTATTTGGGCATGAAATGTTTTCTAAAGTATTAATTAGACATTAATTAACTGATCCAGGCCTAAATCAACTTTGGATGGCATCAGATTGCTCCGATAATAAACAGATTTAAACGTTTCAGTGATAAATCAAATATGGCGCGCCCAGGCGCTTCGAGTCTTAGCTTTGATCAACAGGACCGTGGTTGAAATTATTGCACACGTCGGCCAAATCTTTAAATGCCAATATCTTCGCTTACAATAGAGTAATTTGAATGAAATTTTCAAATTATTCATTTTACATCACCTACTTTCGAACTATTATAGCAAGAATGGCTAGTTCTTATCTATATCTTGAATAATGTAACTTTAAGTTCACAACCTATCGATCTACTCGTTATTTGTCTATTTAACTGGGGGCGGTTGCTCAAAGCTCCGTTATCTTTTAACGATCCGTTAACTTTAACGGAGAGAGAGAGAGATTGTTGCTAGAAATAAAGGCCCCAATCATTCGGTGGTGCAAATTTTTCCTACAGATTTATGCTAATATTTCTAAAGGAAAAATTAAAGTATTCTATAATGTTTTCTGTAGTAAATTTAACAAACAACACGTTGCCATGATATAGGTCCGTTAGAGTTTAACGGATCGTTAAAATAACTTAGTTTTAAGCAAGCGAGCCCAGGCCGATAATTAGGAGAAAATGATGCTTTATAAATGTCTTAATCGTCTGTACACACGCCATTATGATTCTACGTACATACGTAATTACACAAATAAACTACGCCCACATGGAGGAATCCCTATTGACCAATCCAGAGTGGCCAAATCAAACTGCGAGTATTTATCGACTGTTAAATGGCTTTGGATTTCAGAGAGGAATAACCATCATCCTAGTGGCTGTTCGGTGTCTTGTTTGCACGATCTGTGAAAAGTTTTAATGATGGCAGCTAAAATTCTTTTTGGAGTTTTGATGACCTTGTCAGTTATTCAGACGTTTGGTAAGTTTTCTTTTAATCTCTGGTCACCTGATATTTACAAGTAGACTTTAAAGATACATTGTGGGTAGGCCTAATTGTGGGAGATTATTTAAAGAGCATGCAGTTCTCACTACATGTATTATAGTTAAAAAGGCCTACTGGATAATATAAAGGG
Organism: Patella pellucida; assembly: GCA_917208275.1. Classification (NCBI taxonomy): domain Eukaryota; kingdom Metazoa; phylum Mollusca; class Gastropoda; family Patellidae; genus Patella; species Patella pellucida. The sequence continues at coordinate 63,565,351 of OU795042.1, read as the reverse complement.
AATTTGCTGAAAATTGGTCCACCTGAACCGATAATTTAGCGATTGAATTTTCGACATAGCCTCGATCGTCATTATTAAAGTCGGTACGATAAATAAAAATAGTCTCTAATATCCATTTCATGATTTAATCATGAATGAAAGTTGAGCAGCAAATCGGATCCTTTTCCAGTAAATAGCACAGGTATGACATCGAGTAAAGTTAATTAGTGTCTAATTAATCATTTAGATAACATTTCAGGCCTATAGAAAGACCTGCCATGGGCAGATTTAGCTCTTACATAATGTATGTTTAAGATTTTAGAATTAATATGTTTTCTAATTTGTAACCATTTTCGTGGAGGGAAGGGTAATGGACGCATGACATAAAAGAATAAAATAAATATGTGAAAATAACAGCCCCAACGATGAAACATATATATCTGTCATGACGTGAAACGGGGTTTAACGTTTTACTTTTCGGTACAAACTGGGTTACAAACGGACAGGGGGGTTCTGTCTACACTTGTCTGTCGAGGATCGTCAGTTGTCCGCCAACCACTACACGCTGCACATTGTTAGAAACGTGGTCTTGCATCTCTTGCGATGATAAAATCCAAGGAGTTGTCTCAGCCAACACTGGAACCGAACCCGGCACTCTTGTTTAGGTAGCCAGTGCCCTTTTCACCGAGCCACCGTGACGCCCTTGTATTTTGTAAAGGACACATACCTTTCTGTTACTGTTCGTAATCATTTGTTTTATATAATTAAAGAAGCTAAGCCTCTTACTCAGTATCGTCCAATAATTTGTAAATTTTAATCAATATTGATGTTGTGATCTTACCGGGAAAGATGGCCCCGAAGGACGAGGCTTAGCCATCATGTCAAACGGTGGTGTTATTTTCTTATCTGGAGAGCATGCGCAATACATACTATTGGTGTAGACTGAAATAACCAGACGCCAGAGATTGCCATTCGATTGAGTCTTCTGGCGTATTTCGCCGAACATACATGTACATGTAACTGCTCAGACATTACAGTAAAACAGAAACGATTGAATGTAAATTAGTTTATTATACGTTCATATTACATTATTATATGCGTTGTGGCCCATTTGTGTCAATTTCTAAGTGCCAAATATTAGCGTTTTGCTCCTTTAAAAAGATAAAAGAAATACCCGTACCCAAATGTGATGGCCGTAAAACTTATTGGTAACGGTATCTAGATAAGGCCGAATTAATGCGTCTGTCAATAAATGTGCTTAAAGTAGCAATAGTATCATTAATTTATGAAATAGAAGAAAAAAACAACCATGATCATATTGCGTATGCCCATCATCATTAGCCAAGAGCAGTAGGGCGTTAAACCCCATTTTATTTCATTTTATTTCACGCCCGATAGAGTCAAATGGTTTGTATTTTGAAATGGATATTAAAGAAATAGCCATGTTTCTAAACTTTTATGCGATAAGATACTAATTTTATGTACACACTTACACTTAATAGGAAATTTTTTTTTTTGATACAGAAATGGTTTCAATACTTTTCCTTTTCTTCGTAATAATTCAAAAAATTATTTTAAAATTTATCTGCAGAAGAAAAAAGTTCATATTGTGAGCTAATTAACTATCCCCGTTGTCATCCCTCTCAGTGATGATAGCAGCCAAGCGAATATTTACTGCTGTTCAGTTTCACTTCTGTGATCTCAGCGAAAGTATAAAGAGAGAACGAGAAAGAAATGGGGTTTAACGTCCACTCAACACATCTAGGTTATTTCGGCACTAAAATATGTTTTAACCTTATTTTAATAATTCGCTTGCGCGTAGGGGGTAACCGGAGTGCCCGGAGGAAACCCACGAGGTTGAGAAGATAAAATGACCTTGTCGTGGTGTTGACTGAACTTTCAGTATTTATATATTTATGTTGAATTTAATGATCATTATTTCCATTATGACGTCTGTCGTAAACCTCCGGGAGAAGTATTAACGATGTTATGACTAAATTTGACAGAATTCTACTTATGAAACAAGAAAATCACCCGGAGCAGTACTCTCTATACATTAAACAGATGCTGCCAGGCAACGAATCACACGCACAAAAATGAACATAGAAATGAAATGAAATGGGGTTTAACATCCTACATACTATTCTGCTCCTAAACTAGGCTAGTGAAGACGAACATACGCCTTACAATGATTTTTGTTCCAGCCGAACGACTAGACAACTGTCCTTTCTGCATCACTGACAAGGGGAAACCACGCCAGATAATTTGGATGAAATTTCTCGGCTAATGCAAGCAAGCAAGCGTCTTACCAACTTAGCCACCGTGATCCCCCCAAAATTAACATAGCTGTCCAGAAAGTTAATCCAGAATCCTAACATGGAACAGCCTCTTGTCGTTCGCATGGGACGAAAACATATTGGCGTGAAGGTAAAAGAGCTCCTGGCAAATGGAATTCAACGAAGATTTTGCAGAAACGCGACTGTCCGGGCAAAATTTCCATCAAACAACATAAAATCTCGGTTGCTGAAAAAAGCAGAACGTTGCACCCGATTTCATGGCTCAATTAAAGGGCCAATCCCGATAACTTTTTGGGGAATAAAACTGCTTAATTTTGTGTTAAAATCATTTAAAACCCATTGTCTAAGGCCGATCAACTAACCCGATATTTGTGATACGCTTGTAAATAACTTAAACCTGACAGTCTGCATCTGGAAATGGAGACATTTGTATTATACAGTATCAGGATAAAACCATACTTTTTTCTATAAAAATAATATGTAGGTGAAATTTACCTTTTGTTATTAAGTACAGTACATGGGTCATTCACTAGTTAGACCTCTCAAGAAACGTAAATCAATTATCAGGTCACTCAATGAAAAAAATGACCCGAAATCTTAAAAGGGTTACGTGTCCGGATAAGCAGTGTTGACGTTCACGTCCAAACGACTCAATATTTTCAGCTGAAATTTTCAGACAATGTAAATACACAATGCTTTAATATTTTGGTCCATAAATTCATAAATACTCGGATTTTAATTTTTGACACTCTGTTCTTATCGGGATTGACCCTTTAAGTTTACAAATAATTCAATTTATCACCCAATAACTCGTTCTGCAGTACTACTAATAATAATAATGTCGATTTCTAGAGCGCCAAATCCATCCATAAACATACTCAAAGCGCTTTTAAAAAGGAGTAAAACACATCAATGAATTTAGTCTGGATAGTTTAAACATGTAAGTTTTTAAATGTCATTTAAAACTTAATAGAGTTTTACAGTCACGGATATTGATTGGCAAACTGTTCAAGAGTTTGGGTGCAGCAACACTGAAACTTCTATATATCGCTTGTATAATAAATTTCATACTCTACTGCGATAACTCCTGATTAATCCTTGCGAGATATCGCTTTACAAGAATTTGATCGGTCAATCAAAAGGGATTTTTTTTTCAAAAAACAAATCATTTTTATTAAAAGTAGCCTCTTTTTTTTTAATTAAGAGGGAACTATTTTTATTTGATTTACATTGATGTAAACACTGGGTCAATATAAAGGACTTTGCAATGGTTGAATAGCTGTCAAAAAATGATGTATCACTACGCCGTAATGTAATGAGGTTCAGTAAAAGTGAAATCTTTAGCAAAGAATTTTATTTATTTATTTGTGCATGTAAGAAAGGATTAGGTTATAAATAAAATCTCTTACTTGTCTTTTTGTTATATCAATAAAGACGATTAGGAGATTCTCTATGTCGCAGATACTAAATTCGTTTTTTTTTTGGTTTTTTTTTAAAAACCAAAACATATAACAATCAGAACATAGAATCATACCAAGAATTATCCCGTCAAAAAGCAAAACCTAGTAAATTTGAGTTAGGGCCAAATTTCTGTTGTAACGTATGCGCTTCTTGTTGTTATACTCGATATTCCAATCATTTGATTTTGTAAGCAGTTACACCGAGGACACAGCACCTAGCAACTTCTTTCATTTGCGTAGTATATCACAGCAAAACCTAGCAACTCAATAGTCAAATCAATGGATGAACTGGGGTTTAATATTAATTCATTATGATTTCCTTTCTTTTCTTAAATTAAGAAAAAAGTGACTTACTAGGTTTTGCCAATTCGCCTGGGATTATTTCTATAAAATGAGATGAGGTAAAACATCGTACTGTTCGGCACCATATATTATATAAAACAGATAGAAATCAGAAATTAGAATTATACAAGAATTGGCCTGGGATTTGACTACAATCACTCCGTATTGACAATCAGAACTTACGGTGATTTAATCTTTGATGTTATACACATAGGATGTTACTCTAATTAATTGGTAAACAAGATAGCAATAGGGGTTTTTAATACAGTCCATACTGTCAGACAGAGTTGAATATGTCTGTACGTTATAAACTAGATAGCAGTTTATTAAAAGTGTGATAAAGCATAATTAGTGTCAATAAATGGTAGATAGAGCTGAATAACTATGTACGTCACACAATGATTGGGCTAATGAAGACGGGCATATAGTGTGCTATCGGGAATATTTTGCTCAGACTGTGGCGCCAGGGCCTATTCTTATTTCGCTCAGACTCTGGCGCCAGGGCCTATTCTTATTTCGCTCAGACAATGGCGCTAGGGCATATTCTTATTTCGCACAGGCAGTGGCGCTAGGGAATATTCTTATTTCGCACAGGCAGTGGCGCTAGGGCCTATTCTTATTTCGCTCAGACAGTGGCGCTAGGGCCTATTCTTATTTCGCACAGACAGTGGCGCTCGGGCCTATTCTTATTTCGTTTTTTTCGTATCTATGAATGACTAGACACGGTCCTTGTCAGGTCCGATCAACCAGGTCCCGCATACCACTAAAATCCTGTGGAAAGTCACGAATATGTAAGAGGCATACTTAAAGGAGCTAAATCGCTAACATTTGGGATCCAGAAATTGACAAAAGTGGGTCGAAACTCATATAATACTGTAATATGAATGTATATAAACTGATTTACATTAAATGCTTTCCGTTTTACTCCAATTTCCAATCAGTTATGTTCGGCGAAACAAGCCATTCAGTCTCAACCCAGTGCATTTTTTTTAGCGCCTGGTTATTCCAGTCCACATATGCAGTGTGATACAGTGCAATGTGTCTAGCCTCGTCCCTCGAGTCTCTCAATAAAACTAGGACCGGAGCGCAATATGGTACACGATTCGTGTACCAATGTTAGAAAAATTATTTTATCTTAAATATCGGATATCAGAAGCTTATCTTTTCCTGGTAAGTTTACATCATCAATGTTGATTTAAATTGACCAATAATTCGTGTTTTCGATGTCGAAGATTTTGGAGGATTTTGAGTTACGGACTTAGGTCCTTTAAGGCAAGAAACCGCTTCATAGGATTCAGCCTTTATATTGGCTGAGAGTAAAAATCATAATACTTTGAGCTCTCGGTCAATTGAAAGGTCTCATCTTGACGTAATTTAATACAAGTTTTTCTCAGTAAGTAAGTATAAAAACACAGTTGATCGTTAGGAGCAGCCGAACCCCGGCTATCTACTGGTCATTAATTCTAAGTTGCTTTTAATGTTCGCCATCTAAAAAGGACAATTTGAAATCGTCTTATTACCAATTTAAAATAAAAGTAAAACATTACAAGAAATGGGCGTTAACAATGTACTTTTCTCCACCACCTTGGTCAGTGAAGACGGACATGCTGTGCACTTTAAGGTGCTACAGATGGTGTATGAGCGGGTCATCGGAATTTCGTAACATTCGTCAGACCCTGTGATAAGTAGCCTACCAATGTCAAGGATCGGCTATCACGAGGATTAATCACCATTGTTGTTGTGGCTCTTTACAATAATAATATATGCTATCCTTTTATTAAGTTTTCAATGATGCATAAATATCGTATTATATTATTTTAAGAGTGCCTTCAATTTGATAATCCAAGTCCAGTATGGAACCGATCTGAACCACAAATAAGTAAATAATATAAACAATATCACTCTTCAACTTGTCTTCAGCATTTCCATAATTAGATTGAGCGTGGTGTTATTAGCTTATTACAAGTTTTGTTTTAGATTCAAACAAACATTCTTTGGAACATAACAGATAAAAAGTGAAGTTTGTTCTATTTTTATATCAATGTTTGACATTTAAGAGCAATCTACGGAATTTCATAAAACTACTCGCCATGTTCTGGTGGTAATTACGCCACCTGACTATCGGAGCCAGGACCACGGGGGTTATCATTAACTAATACAGACCGGCCCACAGACGATAACATAGTTGAAGGATACGTCCCGTATTTAGCCTGACTATACAATAAGCCTTTCTTATATAAAAACCAAAATAACATTTGCATAGAAGACGAAAACTAGTTCGTCAAAGAGGAGCCGTATTCGCGTGCCAGGTGCGAATTTGAATTAACACGTTGGCTTAGATTCTGCGATTAGAGACAAACATATCCCGTGTTCCTTTTCTATGTTTGCGTAATAGCAAAAACTTCTCGTTTACACAATGGATGTTTAGTATTAATCAACGTTTCGACAAGGATTCTGCTAAAAAAAAACACTTTAGTCTCTATCAGGAGATTGCAGAATTTTGAGCACGTGTGCGCTGTATTATAAAGCCTGTCATTGAGTCAACTGGCGTCGTTTCGAATCCCTGGTTGTACGTACGTTTTCTCCTCCGGGACTTCCGGTTCCCTCCCACTGCTAAAAACTCCTAGGCGCAAGCGATTTATTGAATTAAAATAAAATCATCTGTTAGTCCCGAAAACCCCATTCACCCTCTCTCAATTTAGTCTTTATCAAGCAATGATACAATTGCATGTATAAAAGATAGTAAGCTGGCACTGCCAGGCAGGATACGCCCACATTTTTGAGAGATGGGTAGAGAAGGAGCAATACCGAAAGTGATTTTTCCTACAATCAAAGGCCATCATTCATTAAGTTATAATTTGATATGTGCAAATATCGAAAAGAATCAAGATCTTTAGGTTATAAACATGCATTTCAAGTTTCATGAAAATTGAATTCAAGTTGTGACCTCTACAGGCTCCACAACCTTGATATACCATTTTTTAACACTATTCGCGTACAAACGGCGGCCATTCTGTATGGCAATTTTGGGTCGATTTTCCCGAAATTCGAACTCAACCTTCCTCAGGGTGTAACAGTGATATAATCAAATGTTTTTTTTTAAATCGGATAATAATTGTGACCTTCAGAGGAAGCACAAGCTAAATAAGGTGATTTTTCGGACACTCAGGGACAATAATTCAGTAAAGTACATTCCGATAGGCGCAAAAGGAACCAAGATGTTTAGGTAATAAACATGCATGACAGGTTTCATCAAAATCGGTTCAAAATTGTGCACTCTGTAGGGGCCACAGGCTAAAAACGTGATTTTTCGTAGAATCAGGGGCCATAATCCATTAAGTTTCGATCCGATACATACCAATATCGAAATCAGTCGAGATATTTTGGGGATAAATCTATATTTCAAGTTTCGTCAAAATCGGGTAAGAATTGTGACCTAAAGAGACTCCACAAACAATTGTGGACGGACGGTCGGACGTCCGGACGGATAGGGGCGACGGCATAATACGCCCACATGGAAATGTGGGCGTATAAAATGATGAGCAATCAGAGATTTGTCATTATTGATCATTACTAAATTCTCGTTATTGTTTTTTTCACAATGGCATTAGTGCTTGATAAGAATTGGAGAATCACAGATTAAACGTAAATGTATTTCCAGCTCAATTACTAAATAATTACTTTTTAAAAAAAACAACAGATTGATTTAAGGCCTAGTAAATTATTTTGACTATTCTAATTGGGGAGACACGGTGGCTAGGTGTGTAGGACGTTAGTTCGCTTACCTTGAGGTCCTGTGCTCGATCCCTGCGTTCGCCGAGAAAGGTAATCGGAATTTTCCGTTGTGGTGTAGTACGTAGAGCATTGTGTGGAACAATGTATAGTTGTTCAGGTGGGACGAACAACCGAGGTCCCGCGTACACATTGGTGTGCATGTAAAAGAACCCTTGACAGTTGATATTTGAGTAGGCCAATGCGCCGCTGTCCGGTCAAAATTTCCCTCATAGCGCACTACATGGCGTTTTCAGGTCTTCACTAGCCAAGAAAGAGCAGAAAATTAGGACGTTAAACTCCATTCAATTGCATTTTCCATTTGCGACATTACACCATGGGTTCCGCGAAGATAAACATCTAAAACAAATTTCTATGATTTACCCTAGAGCATCTTCACAATATTTACTATAATGAAACTAATGATGTCTAGGCTTTAGGGCCTAAAATACCAGATTTACCCCCTGAAGCAACTTATTACCAAGCAACACATATATCCCATGGGAGAAAACTACCGGTGACGTAGACTGGATACCTAAAGCAAGGCTGACATTGGCACGACTAGTTGTAAGCTGGCGTGAAGTGTGCGTTAACCCGTCGTGACTGCGTGCCATGTCTGGACGTGAATTTTAAAATGTTCAAAATTTTTGTCCCGACAAAATCAGCAAACGGGTCGTGAACTATGCGCAAACTGTTCAGGAACTCGTCGTTAACTCCTCGGGACGATGCGGGAGGATGCGTGCCAGTGCGTGGCAGTGCACACCATGCCACGACTGTCACGCACTGCCACGAATGGTTCACGACTAGTTCACGAATATGGCGTGTCCAAGTCGGCACGACACCGTCCAAATTGCGCAAACTCGTCGGGCCAATGCGGGAAGTGTGTAAACAATGCGCAAACTATGCGTGAATTCGTCGGGCCAGTTCGTGTCAATGTTGACAGTGATGGGCACTCATTCGTGAACTCGTCGTAAACTATGCGTAAACTATGCGTGAACTAGACGTCAACTATGTGTGAACTAGTCGTGAACAGTGCGGGAGCCTCACAGTTCGTGACCAAAAATGGCACGACGTGCCACGTCAAAATCGTGACCAAAAGTCATGCAAGTGTCAGCCTGGCTAAAGACTGTCATTGATTTTGAACTCTTCACGTTTTTCACCGAACTCAACTGATAAGAAATGACAGTGAAAACAGAAACGATTGAATTTAAATCAGTTTATATGCATTTATAATACAAAATTATATTCGTTTCAACCCATTTGTGTTCTTTTCTAAGTGCCAACGAATAGCGATTCGTCTCCGTAAAGCGATGTAGGTGGTCGAATGGTTAGGACGTGTGCAATATATCATAAGGTCTGTCATTGAGTTTCACGTGGCAAAGAGTTGGGTCACCTGTCCAACCTCGTGAGTTTTCTCCGGGCCATGCGGATTCTTTCCGCTGCTAAAGACCCCTACGCGCAAGAGAATTATTTAAATAAAATTGAACCATATGTTAGTCCCGAAATGGCCTAGTTTGTGTCGAGTTGACGTCACCCCTCTCTCTGTCTCTCTCTCTCTCTCTCACTCTCTCTTTCTCTCTTAAGCGATATAGGTCAACTGTTGTGGCGGAACCTTTGAATTTTACCGAGCGTGGTCTTTTCTAGACACAAAATCCCCTTGTGAGATTCTTTGGGCATGTCAAAAATAAAACTTTCATAAACCAAATATTTAAGAATTTCTCTATAACGGGATTTCAAACTATTTAATATAACATTTACGTATCAATTCTACTATAATAACTGTCGATTACAATGTATGTTGAGAGGACTTTTGCCCCAATCCGTTTGTACTTTACCAACTCGAAACTATAAGGCATATACGATAATTTAGATTCTCACTAGAGACTTTAGCTACTGAGGAAGGTAACGGTCCTTTCAAAAATATGGACCAACAACGGATCCACAATAATTTGTTTGCCAACATACAAAGGTCACTAATCGCTGGTGGCAAAGTTCTTGTTACACATACAGTTAAATCCACGGTGACTTAGTGAGCAAGACCCTAGCTCATTAACGAGACTGTCGGAATTGGCTGAGAAAGTTCTTCTGGGTTTTGCGACGAGAGAAAGGCCAATCTGATTAAAGTACAGATCTGTATTTCGTTTCGTTTTATTATACGAAATTTTGAGCTATAAAAAAATGAAACGAAATAGGATCTGGGTTTTAATCAGATTGACGGTGGGCAGACTAGAAAATCCTCGGTTAATTACTCGGCCAAGACCGGGAGCGCACCCTGAAACAGGTGTTCACCGAACCACTGTGTCTTCCATATGGTTAGATCATTCCTGTAGTGTAAATGCTGTAGTATTAAAAAATTGAAAAACGGAATAGAATTGAAAGTAAGGTCTAATTAGAATGGTTCGCTTCCGTCATGATCATTATTTACAGAGTCTGATTTTGACAAATTAGATAATTAAAATATAATTGATTCACGAAATCTGAGAATGGTGAAATGTTTTTCCTGACCTTCAGCATAATTGGATTTTATGAAAAGACTGCCGTTAAAATCGATTTAGATGGCTTTAAGCCACCAAATTTACTAACTGGCGAATCAACGAAATCCAAAAGTAACTGTGGCGGGATACAGGGGGTACGGCCCCAAAGATCCGGTTCAGGGTTGGGGCCGGGTGGGGCGGGCAATCCTATTGTTCTCATTTTTTTTGGTTCAATAAAAAGTTGCTTTTTTTTTAAAAAAAAATCAAAATGGACGATCTTTATTATTATTACCGTTTACTTATTTGGCCTAATTTGAAAAGGTCAGCTATTCCCGTCCACAATTCAAAAAAATTGTCCAAAATTGTCCCTTATATAAATGCTTTTAGTTTTTACATTCTGTGCGATTTGCATGCATATTTGACCCCAAATTTACATTAGGTATTACTGAACACTTTCCTATATATTCTTTAATTGTATGAGCTTTAGTTTAATTGTATATCAGTTCATTTTCGAGTTGTTTATTGAAATATAAAGACTTGAACTATATGTTACTCCCGAAATGACCTAGTCTGTATCTAGTGGACGTTAAACTCTCTCCCCCCCCTCTCCCCCTCTCTCTCTCTCTCTCTTAGTAGACTAGGGACCGTCTCACATCCGCGGTGGAGGGGGGTTAGCTTAGTTGTCTAGAGTGCCGCGCTTCGACCTCTAGCTGGCCGGCCACCTCTGGCTTGCGGCTATGGTTTCGAGCCCTGGTGTGAGCGTATGTGGCATGGAGATAGGGGTGCCTTCACAACCTCGTGGGTTTCCTCCGGGCACTCCGGTTTCCCGAAATGACCAAGTTGTGTTGAGTGGACGTTAAACCCCATTTCTCTCTCTCTCTGTCTCACACCCGCGGATGTTGGTATCATTTTGTTGTGATGTAAACAATAGTTTCGGACATGCGCATGTGCCCAGGGGCTAACACAGGGGCTAAATGAGGGTAAATCCATCACGTCACAACGGGCATCAACATAAACTCTGCACGTCACTGAAAATACAAATACAAAGAGGACAACAACATTAGTTAGACTAATAAGTGATATTAAAATAACATGGAAATACGTCACTACCGACATTTCTGAAGGTCATTGATACTATCCTTTACTGTTAATAAAGCTAACTACCCATGATCAATACCAGATATTGTTTGATCCGATTAATCAACGACAGGGGATAGGGTGGCCGAATAGTTAACACGTGCGCGCTGTATCAAAAGGTCTGCCATTGAGTCAAATGGCGTGGTTTTGATTCCCCGGATGTACGTGACAAGGATTTTGGGTAGCCTGCCCCCTCCACTTCTAAAGGCCACAACGCTCAGGCGAATTATTGCATAAAATTTAACAGTGTGTTAATCCCGAAACGATTAAAATTATGACAAAGCGAAGTAACACCGAGAAGGATATTTTTACTGAGCGCGATCGTGAACGCGATAACTGAAACTGGCGCATTGATCATGTAATCCTTTTGACCCCGAAAACTAACTAATTAATTACTGAAAATCCTTGGTATTTAGTCACGCCATTCAAATAGTAATTAATGGTCGCATTCGCGCTTAATATAAACTTCCCTTTGGTGAAAAAAACCGTGAAGGATAACAATATCAGTTACAAGCGGATCGAGTTACAAAAAAATATGTTGTTCATTGGCACCTGGGAGGTCATCGATAATAGCTGCTGTATATAGAATATGAATTATAGATTTACTTAGGTAGATAACTTTTCCAGTTTATATTGTAGGCGATAGCTTAAACGTACATTAAAGTATGCAAGTGCTCAATCTGCCTATTGCAAGTCTTACTTAGGCCTAAAATGTTATCTACATTTTTAATTAGACAATAATTAACTTAACCAGACCATAAACAACTCTTGATGTCATCGCTAGCCTGCGAATTATACTGAATTAGAATCCGATCTGCTGCTTCTGATAAAATCAAAATGGATAATGGGTTATGTTTCTAATCGTACCGACTTAAGTAATGCTGACCGAGGCTAGGCCCAAAATTCAGTTGCAAAATTCTCGATTTAGAGTGGATCAATGTGGCGGAAATTTCCAACAACTTCGCTTTAAATTATCTAGTTTTTAACTATTATAGCGAATACTGCCAGGTTTTTCTAATCTACCATAATGTATCTATGATAATGTTTTATTCATTGGCATCTAAATTCAGAAGCATTTGTCTTTACGAATATAGGCTTTATTATTATAGTCCATTTCAGAAAAAAAATGAAACTTGATAATGCCAAGTTGACATCATAGTTGAAATCCCCTCGTGGATTGGGTTATAGCGTTTTTAGAACCCAACCTTGCAGCCTAATTCATCATTCGGCAAATCTCGACAGATTCCGGTACCCTACATCTATACTCGGATGTATGACGAAGGGTTACGGAGGGTACCGGAATCTGTCGAGGTTTGCCGAATGCCCCATTCACCTGAATCAGGCACACGAGCGGATAACTCGTCGATGCCAGGGTTTTGAACTAACATCGAAATCGGAAGAAGTAGGCCAACGCCAATTAGACTATTTATTCCCTGGCCAGAGCTACCCCTAAACGCCAAATTTCAACATTGAGACAGCCCAGGCCCCGAGTTCACAAAGCATTCTCAGACTGTTTATGAGAAATGTCTTTGATCCAGAAACACAAAACTTTGCACATACATGTACTATCTTATTGGTGTATTTAATAGAATAAAACCACAAACAAAGGGCTATAAATTTGTTAAAATAAGGCGAACAGTTTTGAGTAAATTCTCAACTTAATAGTTAGTGCAGGGGGACTGCGCCACATATGATTTACATAAAGGACAAATATAAAGACAAGACATCATACTCCGAAACAGCAAACAAAACAAAAAAACAATTCAAAAAAGAGTGAATGGATCCGGGGGCTAGCCGTAAGCGTCCACTGCGCTGTACAGTCCCGGGTCTGAAGCAACACAGACTTCACTCAAATTGAACATATTTCACTCGTACAAGAAAACGCACAAAGAACCGAACACAAAGAAGCAAAGAAAATGTAGACCGCCTCATGAGGCAGTTGTCTGCTTACTGAATGGTGTGACGTAAATACGTCGTAATGTTATCAATGACGTCAATAGAATATCTTAACAAAAAGGGCGATAATCAAGATTGAATAATGCTAAAAGCTATAAGTTTAAACAACCAATCATAATTTTTAAGTTGTATAATTGCACAAAACAAAATACTAATACCCCATACAAGCAATGCAAAACAGGAATGTAGAAGAAAGCATACAATGTAAGTGTATTTATGAAGTCATAAAATAAAAACAATAAGGGCAATAATCCAAACAGGGTTACGTAACTATACAAATTAAACTAAATTAAATTGGATAATTATCCAATATGTACTCGGTTATATACTTATAAGAAATGTTAAACTTGGTATATTGATGAAACGGAAGTTTCGAAATTTCTTTAAATATGCGTAACTGTGTACCGCCCTTGGCAGTGCATTTCAAAAACAGGGATTTAATTCGGGTAGGAAACAGTTCTTTATTGTTACATACGGTCAAAAATCGTAATGCCTGTGAGTAGAAAACAATATATAGTGTTGTATCTGGTATGTTACTATAAATTGACGGATATTTTACTACTTCAAAACCAAATTTGTCCGTTTTGTCGAAAATACCAACATTAAGTTTATTGTTAATGATATTGATGTCCAGGTCAAGAACAGGTGCAATTTGGGTACCGGAATTTTCTTTATTTAATATTAGTTCAGGGGGATATATTTCACTTTTATATTTATTGAAATTGCCATTATCATTGATGGGTGTTATGTCATCAATGTAACGGAAGGTGTAGTTGAGACTTTTAGCTACTTTGTAATCTGTTTTTCTTTCATGGTCCTGAAAGTAGAATTCATATTTATGTAAATGTGCATTTGCCATAAATGGGGCGGGGTCAGTTCCCATTGGTAAACCAATAGTTTGCTGTATTATCTGATCCCCAACCTTAAATATGGCATTGTCAATGAGAAAATGTATTATGTTTTGAAATTTTTCTTTATCAAAAATTACAGTTTCGGCATTACGAGGTTTTATGATCCATCTAGCATCTTGAGAGTAAATGGCCATCAAGTGTCTGCCTTTTCCGAAAGCTCCATTAAAGGCTTTTTCTACAAACCAATCCAAATTATTTTTAAGATCTGCATGTTGGAGCATAGTATACAAAGTAGAAAAATCGAACGTTTCTATAGTTTTTGCATTATCTTTATTATTGATGTGATCTATAGTCTTAGAATGCTTTGTGAACACGGGCCTGGTGTATCCGCCAACCCCGAAGAGACAGAAAGACGAACGACGGTCACACAGTTATTAGTATAGATACATTCTTGTCCATACTAAAGGACCAAGGCTCAGGTAAACCGGCACAAACTAGATCATTTCGGGACCAACATATGGGTCAATTTTATTTCAATAATTCGCTTAGGCGTATGGGTCTTAAACAGTGGGAGGCCACAAGGGGACCGGGAGAAACCCCAGTAGGTTGAACCAGCGATCCTACTCCTAATCACGTACAACTAGGGAATCGAAACCACGCCAGTTGACTCAATGATAAACGTTATGATGCAGCGCACACATGCTAACCATTCCCCCCCCCCCCAATGCGATAGTATAAGATTAATCAGTGAAATGAAATGCGGTTTAACGTCCATTCGGCCATCCATCTGCTCTCAAGTAAAAGAACATTTATCGCTATCGTTTTATTTTACAGGTTCACCATTAACAACTAGTTTTATTTTACAGGGTCACCATTAACAACTAGTTTTATTTTGCAGGGTCCCCATTAACAACTAGTTTTGTGCTGTGTGATTATTTTGGTGGTGTATGTGGAAGTAATTGTGCTTTGTTTTATTGGCACCGTTTTAACATTTCTCTATGTCCCACACCAGGTCATTTATGTTGTACGCAACAACCTGACAATAGTAAGTATAATATTTATATATGGTACACTGGGAAATAAATTAAATAAAATGGGGTTTAACGTCCATTTGACGTTTTTCTCTGTAGCAGCGGAGTGGTTACTCATTGTTATACAGAAATGAAATGAAATGGGGTTTAACGTCCTTCTGTTCTGTCCAGTTATGAGGGACATTTTGCACGGACAGCTGCGCTGCGACCTACTTTTATTTGCAATTCCAACTTATACACACTGAGCTACCGCGACTATGTGTTATATTTGGTGTAGAGGGCGCTGGACCATGTTTCAGACCACTATCCACAGTTTTTACGTTGAAATTTTATAATAAAACAAATGTTATAGTTATTACAAATTTATTAAAGGAATTCAAAGGGTCCCTCTGACTCACCACCCCACCCGTCGCCTTGAGGCCGGAAACTGGATCAGGCATTAAAATATACCTAGTACTAGAAAGAATTGAACGATGATTAAATACTAAAAAAATTTTTTTTACTAGGTGTGGAACAGACTGATACCCTGCCAGAAACCAACGGTAAGCTACACTATTTTTTATAATCCAGAAGCTTTTCAATAACCTAAAGAATAACGCGGTTTCATGAATGTATCACATATTTTAAAATATCATAAAATATTCTCAAACTAAACTGCTATCCTCTTTTTTTTAGAATGTATCCCGTATTTCAGAGTGATTTGAGAATCATAAAAATTTTCCCCAAATTAAACTAATGTCCTCGGTTGATTGCAGAGTGAGATAACTACGATGAGAAATTCTCCCACCTAGACTACTTTCCGTGGTTTAAGGAATGTATCGCGAATTTCAGAGGGACTATAATGATAAAAATGTTCTGCATCTAGGCTACTGTACCATATTACTGCTAACCTCCCATGCTGGTATGATCACAAGTTTCGATGTTATCTAGGGCAGATTAGAATCACAGACAATCCGTACTAAAACAAAGAATATTCACCCATATGTCCAAGGCCAATGACAAGCTAACTTACAACTGTATCGTCTTTGATCACAGGTATAAATCCAGGGAGATCCTATGTATCAAACACAGTCCTTGGGCTACGCCATACCAAGGGCTGTCCCAAACATTTGTCTGGCAGACATATAGAATAGTGAGAGTACAATTTCAAGGACTAGCAAATATTGTGAGCAAAAATGTCTTCACTAGAGAATAATGTATTTATAATCTATAATATCCTCATTGGAGTTTACTAAATTTTCAGACTCCAATTCACCTGTTTTACCGGATATTCCAAGGAAAGATGAAGCTCCGCAAAACACATCTTCTCCAGCTCACCTTCAAGGTTTGTGTTAAATACATATATGTCAGCAATCATCGGATGCCACAAAATGCTTATTCTCTTTTACAGTGTAATCTTTCTTTACAGTGTATACTTACTGACTTTACCGCGATATACTAAGGCAATTCAAGATGGGCAATCTTATTGAATCTTATCTGAGAGTGGCTCTGTTAGCGTAATTTAATCCCGAGCAGGTTTTTCCAACTTGTATTCCTCTTTTCAGTGGTTCCGATTAGAAATAAAACCGAGGTCCCTGGTCCAGGTTTGGGTGTACATCTAGAAACGCTTGACATTCTATGACGAGTAGGCTGGCAAACTTTCGCTCATACACTGAATGGCGCTTGCCTATTTTCTAGTAGGTGCGATCTATATTGAATGCTAAACTCCATTTCATTTCATTTTCATTTTTCAGAGCAATGTGGCAATACTCCGCCTATTCATCGCCGTAAACGGGTTGTTGGTGGAACTGTGGCCAACACGGATGCATGGCCTTGGTTGGTGGCCCTGAGATCAGTTCTTGGTGCTCACGCATGTGCTGGAGCTGTTATCGGAAGTCGATGGGTTTTAACAGCAGCCCATTGTTTCAGATAGTAAGTACTGTTAGATCAGTAACTCAAAATCCATGCTGCTGATCTTTAGTTCGGCTTCTTTAAAGTAGTCCATTTGTGCAGATAGTAAGTACTGTTAGACCAATAACTTGAATTCTAAGCTACTGATTCTTTAGTCCTGCTGCCTTACAATTTAATGCTGGCATTTAAGTTTGTAAAAGACACATATTCTGTCAAATATGTTATAACTTAATTTTAACATTGTTTTCAGCTTTTCCCAACCGGAATACTGGAGGGTAAGAACCGGGGAACACGACCTTTTACAGTTTGAAGAGTCAGAAAGGGATATCCAGATATCCCAGATATTCGTTGTAAGTAGAATTATCCGCTGTGCTCGTTAAATCGCGATTTTGGACAAGATCGGATTACACCATACCAGATCCCACTTGGTTGGCTTATGCATCATGTAACGTGTTATCTTGTTTCCCGTCGTCATTTCATAGATCTGGTCGTATTTTACTGCGTATTCATTGCCATGCACATAAAAGAACCCTTGGTGGGTGCCAAAGATGCCGCTGTATGTGGATGATTTTCCCAATACCACATCCCATGGCGTATAACCCCCTCATTAGTGGTGTCTTGTAGAACGTTAAGCCCCGTTTCATTTCATTTCATTTTTACAGAAGTGCAGGAAAGTGTGCATGTTGTGCATGCTGTGGGATTTTTATGTAGTCATATTTGGTGGCGATTGGTTGAAATGAATATTAAATTCATTTTATTCATGTATGTTTTCAGGGCAGTTGTTAAAGGGGCATTAGAGTTGACCGTTTTCGCTATAATATTTGAAAAATGAATAACGTAAATAGGAACCGACATATTAGCTTTCGAATTTTAGGCTAGCCTCAATCGTCGTTACCAAAGTCGGTACAATAAAAAACAATGTCTCGGTAATTAAACGTTTAATTTTTTTTCGAAAATGTATTCCAATCCTCTAAACATCGCAGGCTAGCGATGACGTCGCGAGTTGATTATGGCCTGGGTCAGTTAATTAATGTCTAGTTAATAATTTAGATACACTTCAGCCCTAAAGAAAGACCTGTAATAGGCAGATTTCGACCTTTTATAATGTGTGTCTAATGACAACAATGTCGATATTTTATATTTTCAGTTTCCCAACTACACATCGAATGATCCGGGGATAAACAGAGAGAATTCGACGTTACATGCGCGTTACGCCCATGATCTGGCTCTGATAAAACTCAGTGCTGATGCTGAAGTTGTTCCCCTTTGTTTACCAGGTGCAGATCAAGCACTACCAGTCACTGAGGAAGATCCATCAGGCTTTAGAATGGCGGCGGTAGAAGCAAAGGGGGATTGCTGGGTAACAGGTTGGGGAACTACATTAGGTAAATTTTATTCCATCCCGGAATGTACTTGACCTTGAACACCAGGTACGCGCGCGCGCGTGTGTGTGTGTGTGTGTGTGTGTGTGTGGGGAGGGGGGTATGTGTATGAAACAACACCAGCTGCTTCGCAACACTGGTGTATCTGCAGAAAGTACTGGAATTGTACCAATGTGAAAACATCTGACACCAATTTTGTTAGATAATTTTACGAATTTCTCAGATTCGGCACGACATCCCAGAATATTTCCTAGCCTATACAGAAGAAGAATCTTATTATCAGTACCTCTCAGTGACACCCCCTTTAAATTTTTGTCATGGCTTGTGACATACCTGCCACACCTTAGATAAATAGTATTCTTATATCGCACTAAACTGCAAACAATAAAGTCTGCTCAAAGCAACGCACACAAAGTCAATTAGTTAAGCGTTTGTTTTTAAAATTAGGAAACACGAATGTTTTTAAAATTAACGGAAGGGCATTCCACTTTAAAGCCTCTGAAATTTTCGATAATATAAAACCCAATTTTATTTAGTTTCCACTGTGATACTGTAAAATAAAATAAAAACCAAGTACGAACAATCCAAACCGTAAGACGAAATTCGAAGTCCTAAAAAATGTTAAAGGCAAAATAGTATATTCAAGCAAAATAGTGTAATCAGCAAATGGACTGCTCCCCGTGTACAAAATACACGACAAACAGTGGAAACAGGTGTCCGGAAGAGTAAGCTTACCCTGCTGGCATGCCACACCCGCCATAGCTGCATCCAATAATGTCGAGATTGGGTTCGCAGAGGTCGTATTGACTGGTAGGGATTAACAAGTTCCTTTAAATACGAAGGAGCATTTCTATGAAGACACTGATACACCACTTTTCTGCACATGCGGGGGTGTAGATATGAAAGGTACATCACGAGAAAATTAATTAAATACCAAACCAGGTAAGAATCACCCCGAACTGAAAATTCTACTTTTATTTTTTGTATATCAGATCACAGTGAAGATCAAGTAATGAGGCAAGTTCATTCCGATGTAGTTGATCATGAAAGGTGTGGAGATATGTGGCAGACAACCTTAGAGGAAGATATGATCTGTTTTGGGGATGGCATCAGAGGACCTTGTGCTGTAAGTGCGATATTTGCTTTTCATGGTACAACCAGGGGCGTTATCACATGACCGCATTAGAATAACTTTCTGGGCGTATTAATCTACTACTCGGGAGGGTTGGATGGCTGAATGGTTAGCGTGCGCGCGCTGTATCATAAAACTTGTCATTGAGTCAACTGGAGTGGTTTCGAATAGGGTCGCCTGTCCCACTTCGTGGGTTTTCATGGGTTTCCTCCGACAGCTCAAAACCCCTACGCGCAAGTGAATTATGGAAAAAAAATTAAACCATATGTTAGTCCCGAAATGATCTAGATTGTGTCGAGTGGACATTAAACCCCATTTCACTCTTATTCGGAGTGTGGGGGCCCCTGCTGTGTGTTCACTTATATTTTAGAACACGACTACCTACTCCCTGCCTGAAAAAATATATGACGTCATAGTATCTAGGCAACAGAAACTACCGAAAAAGTTTTTGCAACGATGTTTTCAATTCATATTGGTCTTCATCATAAAATGTGAACGTAATGAGAGGTAAGGGGAGACAACTCGATTTGTTTTGAGCATGAATTTGTCTAGCTACGAAACAACACCAGTTGACTCAATGACAGGCCTTTATGGTACAGCACGCGCGTGATAACAATTCGACCTGCGCTAAATTATTGTAACACTATCGTAGTGAAAACAGATAAGAGTTTCGTAGATAAAGGATTTATTTACACCAGGTATCTAAAACAGCTTCGGTTACATACATTCAACATGAATACAACAGCAATACATAATACTGGAACTATTACTACTACGGGAACACATCTACAGGAATACATCTATATAATATTAAATCTACTAGTCTTCTACAGGAACACATCTACATAATACAACAGCTACTATTCTGTCCCTCTGCCAGGGCAGCGGCTGGACTCGGGTGAGTCCAGACACCCGTCCAAGCCTTTCAACTCACCCGGCTCTTCGCCTCTTAACTGTCAGTGAACTACTCAGTATATACCCGTTACACACATGGTCATATCTGCAATTGTCTCTTTTATCTCGTCGCGGCATGTGCATAAACATTTGAAGTCGTTTGGATCTTGTACACAGATCATCTATAGCTTGTAATGAATATATTGAATTAATTAGATTTAATAAGATCGTGCTTCGACAGGAGTTTATTTTGAGGTGAACGTCACATTCATGTATTGTCAAAACTAACAGAGTTCATTAAGTTCTATGTACCTATATCATAAATGATATCCCTTTGTTACATTATATCACTGACTTATTCAAATGTTACTTTCAGGGTGATTCTGGAGGCCCACTGGCCTGTCGAATGGATGGCAAATTCTTTATGGTTGGCGTAGTCTCCTGGGGAGCAGAAAATTGCAACATGAATGGACATCCAAGTGTGTTTGCGAGAGTTCTGTCTCATATGGATTGGATTGAAGCTACGATGAACGGCAGCCGGTTATAGTTATTTTGATGTGGACACATTTCGTTTGAACATATTATTATTGACAACTATGATAACAATCACTTATACGTCATACGCATAATATCACTAAGTGTATATATTGGACTCAAAATATAGAGCATTACTAAGGAAGTCGTGCTGGAGACCAACCACTATTCAATTTTACCCACAAATTGTAGTTCGTCTATTTATAGCAATTCTTTCTGTGTCTCTTTTCTCCCCTTTTGCATGCCCATTATGTTGATTTTTTTGGTCGAGAATGGACGAAGAGGGTTTGAATTAATATTTTCTGCCAGGTTTTGGTAAATATTCATGATTTTGGGGCGGAAGGGTTAACGGAGTTATCAGGTTGGCAACGGTGATATGTACGGCAACTAGTTACTTGTTTTGGGTATGATTCTTCAAGTTGGTGTATCTCAAAATTTTGGTGGTCAACCTCATACAAATTTTAGTGCAAAGAGGTGGTCATTTGTTTCTCTGTCTATAGTGAAAAGCATTCAGCCCAACAAAAATTTGGGGAAAAGTTGGAGGTAGGCGAAGAGGCCAGAATAAACATTGAAGTCAATGGGGAAATTAATGGTGGTCTGCATCCGTATTATATTTGAAGAGTTACTTCCCTTTTAATTTTTTGAGCACGATCGTTCAGAAAAACTGTGAACGGATATTTAAACGAAATGAAATGGGGTTTTACGTTCTGACATTGGTTTTCCGCCCCACCCATAAGGACTAGACGTCGACACAGGGCCCTCTGTACTGACAAGGGGGATCAGCCTGAAAAATCCCGAGAAATATGTCCGGCCAACGGGATTGAACGCTGGACCTCCTGGTTAATCGGCCAGTGCCTTGCTTACTGAGCCACCATCACTACCAGAAAATGGCTGACCAAATCAACTCAGTTCTTTTTCAGAAGACATTGATCATCTTTACTCATTTTTCAGTGATAAAATGATAGGTCGTGGAATTATAGCACGTCTTTTAATTAAAAACTATCATTTTCTTACCGAAGTATTGTAATATAGGGGGGAAAAGGACCCTGACAGGAACGGAACCCCCTATAATTTCTGCCCAATGAATACTGCACCCCTTAAAGTAACTTAAACCCATAGGACACTCGCAGCACCTGACCCCCCTATATAGACAGTGTACGCCTCACAACATCTGGTCACCTAAACTTTGTACACCTAGCAGCTTCTGAACCCCCTGAACTATGTACCCTTAACAGCACCTGACCCTCGTAAACGTAATACCCCTCAACAAAACACACAAGTGTTAGAGGAAAGATCATTTATTAAACTACAGTATATATGTGCATATCAAAACATAGAAGTATTTCCAACTTTTAAGTTCATCATTAAAGAAAGATTATGTGCTAGTTTCAATTTTATTCTTTCTGTTTTTCTTGGGTCCTTTATTTTTTTTATTTTCTTTCTTGTGATCCTTATGATCCTTATGATCATCGTCGTGATCTTTGTGATGATCATCGTGGTGCTCATCGTGATGGTCTCCATGATGGTCACCGTGATGACCTCTGGGAGGGCCTCCATGATGATCACCGTGATGACCTCCGGGAGGGCCTCTACGATGGTATCGGGGACCTTCGTGATGATCCGCATCGTCAACATTCTGTCCCTCGTGTTCACCAAGAATGGTATCCCAATCGTCGATAGTTGCACTCACAACAACACAGCATGCTAATCGATCACCTGCTGAACCAGAGTCTGCTAAATCATCTGCTGTTTTATGGATCTGAAATTAAATGAAATGAAATGGAACTACACTAGACGCTGGTAGGTCCTCCTTCCTGCACCTCTGACAATCCCCAGGGAACTTACTGTACCGATATCGGGATAAGACCCTGGTAACATACTCGATCGACTCCGGGATAGAGCAATGGAAACTTACTGGGTTGACACCGGGATAGAACAATGGGAACTTACTGGGTCGACACCGGGATAGAGCAATGGGAACTTACTCGGTTGACACCGGGATAGAACAATGGGAACTTACTGGGTTGACACGGGATAGAACAATGGGAACTAACTGGGTTGACACCGGGATAAAACCCGGGGAACTTACCCTGCCGACACCGGGATAAAACCCGGGGAACTTACTCGGCCGGATAGAACCTGGGGACCTTACTCGGCCGACAATGGGCAAAAACCCAGAGAACTTACTCTGCCGACATCGGGATAGAACCTCGGGAACTTACTCGGCCGACACAAGGCTAGACACTAACATCATGACACCAACAGGCGAAATTTGTTTGGAAGAGCACAAGTTTTATTAAATATGGTATTCGCAGGTTTTATAACCTTATTTCTAATAGTCGCTTTTCGAGAAACACAAATGTTGTGAAATAGCTTAACATTAAATGTACGTACCACTAATCCCTTTCCAAGAACACCATAGTGTCCCTCGAGATCTGTGTGGTGGTTAAAGAACGTCTTGTAACTCTCGCCATTTTCATCACATTCAATATTTCCATAATCGCCACTATGTCTGTTACAACAAGAAAACATACATTAAAACAAAAATATATCATCCCCAAAAATAATTCAATTTACTTAACAATTCAAGCCGATGTTGATTGTTCTGCACCAACCGCCAAAAAAAAGATATGATGGAAAGATGGGTCCCATTGGTGGCGCAACGACTCATTGTTATTTCGGTTTTCTTGCTCCCACGGATGTAAACGGCACCTCCTTTATCAATATTAAGAAAGCGGTTGGAGAAATCCAGGGGCATGAATGTTGCTGAAATCTTTTCATGGGCTTATTCCCAATCCCAAGGAATCCAAACTGAGAGACTTTTGATTTTGTTTTCTTAATGAAATATTAAAGAAGGATAATAAGTATATTTTAATATGGTTTAGATTCTGTCCGCAAATTGATTTAAGCAAGCAACCCTACACTTACCAGCTACAAACAGAATTTGAGCAGCGGGGGTCCAAGGTAGGGACAAGGTCGAGTTTGGCCTTAGGCCGTGCCGGTGGGGGGGGGGCTACACGCGTTTTTTTCTAAATTCAGAAGCTTTGAGACAATATTTTCGGCTCATTTATGGAGGATCACGTGGCTAAGTGGGTAAGGTGCCGACTCGCTAGCCTGGAAGCCGCTTGTTAGATTTCGCATTGGCCTAGAGATTCATCTCGATTTTCCGGTGTGGTTTCCCCTTGTCAGTGATGCAGATGGAGGACTTGAAAAGGACAGCTGTCTAGTCGTTCGGATTTGACGAAAAACCGAGGTCCCGTGTACACATTGGCGTGCATGTAAAAGATCCCTTGGTAGTTTGAATTCAGTTGCTGCCCCGGCAAAATTTCCGTCAAAGCACACTGTATTGCGTATGCCTGTCTTCAATTAGCCCAGGTTAGGTGCAGAAGCGTAGTACATTAAACCCCATTTCACTCATTCATTCATTGCATACATGTATAGGATTATAATGGAGCGAACCAAAACGACGTTATTTCCATAAATGTAGGATTGGAAAAGGCATTCTCTAGTCAGCAGGGAGTGGGGCGATAGCCTGGACCCCTCCTACGTACACGCTCTTGCCGATGCCCCGGAACCCTCCTATGGACTGCAGACCTTGGGTTGACCCAACGACACATCTGCCGATAACAGAATTGTGATTGCCCCAGTTGCTGAAATGAAATGGAGTTTAACGTCCACTGTTCTGCTCCTAACCTGGGCTAATGAAGTCGAGAACCCCAGTTGTTAAGTCCCTAATGATTTATCATAAGGAAATGAAATGGGGTTTAACGTCCCACGGAAATGAAGTGGAGTTATCTTACTACTGTTCTGCTCCGAACTGGGCTAATGAAGACTGGCATTATCCCATACAGTGTGCCATGGGGAAAGTTTTGTCCGGACAACGACTAGGCAGCTGTCCTTTTCAGGTCCTCCGTCTGCATCACTGACAAGTGGAAACCACACCGGAAAATCCCAATGAACATTCTCGGCAAATGCATGCATCGAACACAGGACTTCCAGATTAGCGAACCAACGCCCTACTCACTAAGCCACCGCGTCTTCTTAAGAAAATATTGTTTAAACCCTAACAGGAACTATGGCCTTATTATAAATGTTCGTCAAGAAATTCAATACTCCATCAAGAAATTC
Organism: Patella pellucida; assembly: GCA_917208275.1. Taxonomy (NCBI): domain Eukaryota; kingdom Metazoa; phylum Mollusca; class Gastropoda; family Patellidae; genus Patella; species Patella pellucida. The sequence continues at coordinate 63,540,093 of OU795042.1, read as the reverse complement.
GTGGATTTTCTCCGGGTCCAGCGGTTTCCTCCCACTGCTAAAGACCCCTTAAGCGAATTATCGAAATAATTAAATCATATGTTAGTCTAGAAATGACCTAGTTTGTATCTAGTGAACGTTAAACCCCATTTCTCTCTCTCTCTTTCACCATATCTCTTTCTCCATCAAGAAATCTTTAGAGCAGTTACCTGTGTTCTTCTTCAGGGCCACCATGTTCCATGTGGTCAGGGTTAAAATGGGATCCCAGTGATTGACAACCCTCATGCAAATCGCCGAACTCATGCACATGAAGACCATGAAGGTGGCTAGCGTGTTCACCAGACATATCAAATCCGCTCAAATGGACTTTAACCTCTAAATGTCTGTGATGCTGTAATAAATTTTACAACATTAATATTCAATGTAGATGAATTGAAATTGAGATGGAAATGGGATGAAAGCGGTGAAATTCGCAAATGCAGCACCTTCGTTCACAAGCTAATAATATAGCCATAGACAACAGCTTATCCGTTGTGAAAATGTGGATGTTCACTATACATGCATTTGGTATCAAGAAATCTAATCTCTAACGTGTTCACAAGCTTTTCCGGACACATATCATCTGTGAAACAGAAAGCCCTATCATGCTCTTCGATACTTCATACAAAATTTGAAATGAATGTGTTTTCGGTAAATAGGGTTAATTCAAGAACAGGAAGTCGTGGAACTCCGAATATCGCCGATGGGGCTTATCTCCTTATGACTCAAAAGCTTCAAGCTAAATTTGAAATGATTCTGTTGAAAACTGTATCCTCTATTACAAAATTGTGTCTACGCTACCCAATATAGCCTCCGTTGTTGATTTTCTTGAGTCGGTAAATGTTTTGGCCAAATGTTGCTTTATGTCTCGTCATCACTTCTACTCAGTGGTGCTTTTTTTTATTTTCTGTCTGGGCACTTCAAGACAACTCAGTGGTGCGTTTTTATGTCGTGTCTCGGCACCAAGTTGTGCGCCAATATTGCGTGTCTCAGCACTTCAAGACAACTAATTAGTCTTGGATATTCACCTAAGGGTGCTTTGTTCCAGTGGAAATAGAAAATATCTATTTCCATTCATGGCCTATCTAATTAGCTGGAGGAAGCAACTGCTTAATGGTAATTAAAAACGTACGAACCTTTTGTCTGAAGTATATGGCTCCTTCTATGGGTTGTTGTTCACCTGCTGGTAGAGCAGTGTTGGCGTGTACATGGCACACGGCATATTCATATCCTATAATACATTATAATTTATAATAATAATTTATTAAACTTATATAGCGCCAAAATCCAACTGGAAACAGCTGCTCTATGGCGATTTAACAATAAGACGATTCAAAAAATCGAACCCAAACATATAATAGACATGTAAAATGTATATTAGTAAATTTAAACATCAAACATAAATAATTAATTATTATTCCTTGCGGCACAATTTTTCAAAATAAAAAGGTGGCAATGATTTAAGAAGTTGTAAAAGAGTTCCATGCTTTATCATTAGTTCGGTAATAGTAAGAAATAGAGAGAAATGGGGTTTAACGTCCATTCGACACAAACTAGGTCATATCGAGACAAACATATGGTAGGATTTTATTCCAATACTTCGCTAGCACATTAAGGTCTTTTACAATAAAATGAAACTGGAGGAGCCGGAGAAACCCCACGAGTTTGGTCAAGTAACCTTAGCCCGGGTCACGTATAAGCTGAAGATAAAAATCAACCATTGACGTTTTTATCTAAAGCACACAAGGGAGTGCTTGCCAGAATGGCTAACGCGTGTTTGTTGCATCATTCCAACCTCATGGGTTTTCTCCGGGTCCTCCGGTTACCTCCCACTGCTTAAGACCCCTACGTACAACTTTAAAATGAGTAAATATTAAACAGGGAAATATGAGGGGGTTGGATGGCCGAATGGTTAGCACGTGCGTGCTGTATCATGAAGTCTGTCATTGAATCGAGTGTGGTTTCGAATCCACGTGACAAGGAAGTATGGTCGCCTGTCCAGCCTCGTGGGTTTTCTCCGGATCCTCCGGTTTCACCCACTGCTAAAGACCCTTACGCGCAGGCGAATTATTGAAATAAAATTAAACCATATAGTCTCGAAATGACCCAGTTTGTTATCCTCTCTCTCTCACACTCTCTCTCTCTCTCACTCTCTCTCTCTCTTTTATTTCTATGATCATAATGCATACCGTGCGTATCATTGTCATGACCATGATGGCCTCTTGGATGCTCATCGTGGTGGCGTCTGGGATGGTCCTCATCTAGATGCATGTGTAAATGGATGTGTGTTCCATCAGCACGGTCATCCATGCGTGGTGGTGGTCTACGTTCTTCTCCCATCCCATGAACGTGGATCTGGACGCCACCACCACGAGCAGCTCCAATTCTGTTTACCCTCTCCCATAATGCAGAGATGTTGGCTGCTAAATCGTTTTCAGACACTGCAATATAATTATAACAATATGATTATTAAATTTCATACAATATGTAAAAACCTTAGTGTTTCGAATCATTAATGTGGGAATTATATGTATACGCAAAAACTGGCCAGAGTTGACATTCTTTATTTTACTTAAGAAATAAAATGAAATCAAATGGGGTTTAACGTCCTGCTGCTTTGCTCCGACTGAGCTAATGAAAGAAATGAAATGAGGTTTTACGTTCTACTGTTCTGATCCGACTGGGCTAATGAATACGGGGTGAGCTAATGAAGACGGGCATACGCCATACACTTTGCAGTGAGAGACATTTTGCCTTGGCACCGACACTATGGTCTACTCTTGTATCGAGTTATTACTGCCAAGAGACCCTTTACGTGCACGCCAATGTATACACGGAGCCTCGGTTTTTCGTCCCATTCGAACGACTTGACAGCCCCCAATTTTTTTTAACTTAAGTCCACCTAAAATAAGTTTTACAAATATTATATTTTCCATTTTTGTTTCTGTATTTTCGTTTAGGACTACGTGTTTTAATCAAACAAAACAGATGTACTTTCTATCCCGAACTTACATTCTGCATTATGGAAATAGACTTTATCACCCAATAGCACATTATACAGTAGACATCGCTTGTGTGATAACTTTTATAATATTTCAGGAATGAAATGAAATGGGGTTTAACGTCCTACTGTTCTGCTCCTAAACTGGGCTAATGAAGAAATCTTTAAGTAGATATCGTTTTACATGAATCTGATTGGCAAATTAAAAAGGAACTATTCTTTACTAAAAAGGGAACTACATTTCGGATCCAGTTATTGATAGTTCTCATGATCAATTACAATATTCGCCATAAACGTTCAAGATTTAATGTAATCAAGTTCAGTAAACGTAAAATCTAAAGCAAATAATTATATTTATTTATTTGCCCATGTAAGAAAGGGTTGGGCGAGAAATAAGATCTCCTCCTCGTCTTTTTGATATTTTTTTTTACCTTAAAAGATTCGTAGGAGATTCTTCATATCCCTGTTTAACCCTTGTGTGTATACAATGGGTATTTCGGGAACCCACGAACATATCCTTAACGTTTCCAAACTAACAGTGATTAAAATGGAGATTGCTGTTCCCAAACTAACAGTGGTTTTGGGGAGATTGCTGTTCCCAAACTAACAGTGGTTGGTTGAAATGGGGAGATTGCTGTTCTCAGACTAGCGGTGGTTGAAATGGGGAGATTACTATCCCCATACTAACAGTGATCGAAACGAAACGACTGTTGTTCTTGGAATATCAGTGATTGAAATACGACGATTGCTGTTTAAAAATCAACAGTGTTTAGGAATGTTGATGGAGTGTCATATGGATTTGACAAACAAGCAAAAAATAAAAATACATGTACTTACGATCGGCATTGGCCACCCTTGCTGCTAACTTTGGAGCTTTATTCTTTCCTTTCTTTACCCTCTTTGTCGCAGCCAAGGATAATAAAGCCAGGCTAACTAAGATGAAAATCCACAGCTTCATTTTTTAGTTTAAAATACCAATCGATGTAAGAACCTTGACCAATAAACCCTATACTGAGTTGGTACTGGTTTTTTCCGTCTTTTAAATAGGTAGTTTTCTCGTGATTGATAAAGCCGTGTGTAATATTTTAAAGCCGAGTGGAATAAAAACCGGATTTGTCTGAATTCATTCTAATTGAAAGATAAGATAAAGAGTCTAATGTTTCTGCTAATTAAAATTAGCCTAATTAACCAAGAGTACTAATCATCGGCAGTCTGTCTGTCCATTGGTGTAAATATGTTTAATCCTCTTAGGTAACCTCTTGTGTACGATATCACCCTAGGTGGAAGTGGACGTTAAACTCCAGTCACAAACGAACGATTAGATAGCCCCCCCCCCCGCTACTCAAGCTCCCTCCCTGTATCTTGTCTTGATAAGGACTGGTTATTAAAGTTTAATGTGGATTGTCTGTCCATTGGTGCAAATATGATTAATCCTCTTGTGTACGATAACACCCTAAGTGGAAGTGGACGTTAAGCTCCAGTCACAAACGAACGATTAGATAACACCCCCCCCCCCCCGCTACTCAAGCTCCCTCCCTGTATCTTGTCTTGCTAAGGACTACTTGTTAAAGTTTAATGTGGATTAGACCTACTATATAAATAAATCGCTTCAGATATAATGCTCTTCACCCCCACCCCCCTCCGCCAACTATCGTTAATTGGGCATATTGATAAATTTGATCTGGAATAGGCCAAGGACCGTAATTAGCTCAGAGCAACGAGAGAGGCGGAAAGTGTAAATTGACGGACAGTGTATATATTTTGTTTTTATTGTCGACAATATATTTACAGGGAGGTCGCATATTTTTGCAGGGGGGGGGGATTTTATCTAAATCGATTTATTAAACACTGTAATAAAATCCTGTTGTTAACTCCCACCTGTTACATAAGTCTTAATAGGTATTAACTGTTACATTATGAATTAGAGTAAACCTAATATTAATTATTTATCTCAGATAAAATAAATCTTCTATCGTTTATATATAGATATATAAATTAATCATTATCATTTAAACCACTGAATCGGAAAGGTTCTAAAGAAACAGCTGTTTATTACTTTATTGTTTATTAATAATACGATGTTTTAACTATCAAAATCTTAATCTATGACAGTTCATTACACTGATCCTTATCTCTAATCCTTTAATACTTCTTGTTAGTCGTAAACGCTCTAAAGAGAGAAGAGGGCGAGAGAGAGAGAGAGAGAGAGAGAGAGAGAGAGAGAAGAAAGAGGGGGGAGATAGAGAGAGGAGGGAGAGAGACAGACAGAGATACAGAGACAGAGAGAGAGAAGAGAGGAAGGGAGAGAGACAGACAGAGAGACAGAGTGAGAGAGTGAGAGGCAGAGTGAGAGAGACAGAGTGAGAGAGAGAGAGAGAGAGGGAGAGAGAGAGAGAGAGCTTAACGTCGGATAGCCGTGGCGATAGAGAGGCGGCTTCTCACCAATGCAACGAGGGTCCAATCCCAGCTCAGGCAATGAACTTTATCGTTGTAAGTGAGAGGGATATTCGGTCTCCCGTCCGATCAGGCAGGTTTCCCCCGAGTTCTTCGGTTTCTTACTGCAGTAATGGTCGAAATCATTCGCACGATCTGTGCCAAGGGCCAAATTGGGAAAAGGCCCCAGGCCTAATTTGCTACCCTTGTAAAACGACGCGATTATTATTATTATTAGTATTAACGTCCACTAGGTTTTTCCGTGATTAACATAACATGGTTCAAATCAATTTTATTTCATTAATTCGCTTGCGCGTATATCGTAATGGCCCAATCCACCCCTTGATATTGGGACTTATAGTCTCACAGCAGGGATAAAAACATCAATATTCGTGTTTTTAATTTCGAATATTATGGGAATTATTGAGTTTGAGATTTAACCCCTTTAACAATTATTTTCTGGACCAGAAATCGAGCAATGGCTAACCAAGACTACACTTTTCTTTAAACGGTCATAACGGAGTAATTTGACTGAAATTTTCAACAAGTTCCCTTTTCATTATCTATATTTTAACTTTTATTGCAAGAATAGCCAGCCCCTTATCCAATGCATATTTAATATCCAATGGCTTGTTAATATGAACCGACAGGGACCGTTAGATGACTTTGTCGGGTCAATGACCCTGGGTCACTGACCCTTCTGGAAGAAACTAATATTACTAACAGACAGCTTTATGGATAACAATCACTGGGTTAATTAACTGAAACGTTTCATTGAGGATACTCTCTTCATAATCAAGCATTAATACAATCTTACAATCAGAGATAGAGAGAGGGAGAGAAAGAGAGGGGGGGGGGGGGTAACTTCCACTCGACACAAACTAGGTCATTTCGGGACTAACATATAGTTTAATTTTATTTCTATAATTCGCTTGCGCGTAGGGGTCTTTAGCAGTGGGAGGAAACCGGAGGACCCGGAGAAAACCCGCGCGGTTGGACAGGCGACCCTTCACCTTGCCACGCACCAGCTGGGATTCGAAATCACGCCAGTTGACTCAATGACAGGCTTTATAATACAACACGCATGTGCTAACCATTCGGCCATGCAACCCCTACAATCAGAAAAGAAGTATGTAAGGGTTTGTAACGTTGTTGTACGGTGATATCGCAGACATGTTGTCTTATTTTCCTTTTTATTATGTTAGCGCACGTACAGGGGTGTTTCCGCTGGGAAGAAACCGAAGTACCCGGAGTAAACCAACGATGTTAAAGATGTGTTCCCAGCAAAGTATTTATCGGGTGGTCATTTCCAATAAAAGTATGGCAAGTGTGGTATATATGGAAAGTGTAGACACCCAATCTTACTAGAAAAATACTGGATTACGCGAAAAACGCCAATGTGGCAAGCACTGGGCAATATTGTCAGGGAATCCCTAACTGTCAACCCGACAGGTTTTGCTAGCTTATTGCCTGCTGGCTTAGGTCAGGGAGCAGTTGTTATTTCTTGCTCAAATGGTTAGGCGGTTTGGGGAAAATGAGGGTTGTCAACGTACAAAGGACTCTACAATTAAACGGCAGAAAAAGAAAATTAAGAATTTACTTAGGCCTCAATAAGTATGGTAAATGTACAGTAATTAATGATAGATACATTCTGAAAAATGGACCCTCCCACAATGAAGCTAAGTTGGCAAACATTGCGTCTAACAACAGCTTACTTATAGCTATATGTATCCACGGTGAAAACAAAGTTTTGAAAGGGAATTGAAGCAAATTTTTGATAAATTGGTTACTTTGAATATGGTTTTAGTACAAATATATCATCAAATCACAAAGTTTGTACCCGGGAATGCATCTTTAAGACGGCGCCCCTGTCTCCAAACCACATAAATTCACACCAGGGATCGAAACCACAAGCACAAGTCAGAGGTGACGGGCCAGCTTTAAAACAGTAATAATATAATAATAATGATAACAATAATGACTTCATTTGAGAAGGGTTGAAGATTAGGCTATAATAGCCTTTCTAATTTCTAACAACCTGCCCTTCGTAGAAAAGATATAAACTGATGCATTAAATAACACACCATATGAATTTACAACAGAAGAAAATATATACAAATCATTTAAACGATTAATTTAAGTTTATACGCGATTTCATAGAACAGAAAGTTTGAATAAATCGATATATCATGTGTCAACAAATGTACAATGCTTATACTATGGAGATATACATAATACATTTACAAATACGTATAATAAGAAATATAGGGAGGGGGGGGAGGGAATAATATATTTGGAGTGGATTTAGGAGAAGTTTTTTCCTGCTAAGATTCAAGTTATTTAAAGTTTTTAAAGAGGGCGGCAACGAATTCCATAGTTTTGGCCCTTTAAAGCGTATACTGCTTTTAACTATATTAATGTTTGGTTTAAGAGTTGCAGGTTTATTGTTAAGATGATTATAAGGAGTTCGATAATAAGGTAAGAGGCCAAATAAATAACGTATTGTTTTTGAAGAATTTTATAGATAAATATACATTGATTAGAGATGTGTCCATTCACTATTGTCAGAATTTTCAATGTGTCTAGGAAAGACGGTCAAGAGATTTAGCGTTACTACGGCCCCATAAATATAATCTATATGTGGTTGAAAGTGGGCATTACAGAAAAGGATTCGGAACGGAGATGAAAAACTTTCTGGCTTAATTTTTTAGAAATATACTCGATATGATCTTTCCAGGTTAGATTATGATTGAGAAAAACACCTAATATTTTTACCGAGGAGACGACTTCTAATGGTGCATATCGTAATTTAATATTAAAAGTAGCATAGAGGATAATTCTTTCGAAGCGCGACATTCTAGACCCTTAAGGTTTGTAACAATCTAACGTTTTTAAGGCACTGCAGGGGCAATGGAGGATTATCACTTAATGCCCCGGTTTACAGTGTCTTTGAATGGCTCCTGTTCTTTCATTGTTGATCATATTATAACCTGTTTGTATATAGCCTACTGTAACACTTTGATTGTATCATTGCTTGATAACAATGCGAGTATCTCCAACGAAACGATGCCGTTAATAAACCTAGTGAATGTTATCCATCGGTCTGTTTAAAACATCGCTTTCAGTACATGCCCTTTAAAAATACCTAATAGTAAGTATTGTTAAACAGACAGACATCGTGCATTGCAGCATACATACCACCCCCACCCCCCACCCCCCACCCCCACACACACACACACACACTACCCCAACCCCACCCGGAAAGACTATTCAACTAATAACGATAGTTCTAGACAGCTATTCAGAAAATAAAACATGTTAGAGAATTAGGTTATCTTATGGAAATATTGTTGATAAGGCTGCAGAAAAACCTAATACCGTTTATAACAGTTTGATAGGTTCAAGGATAAAACAGTGCGAGGTTGATACGGTGCTGCAAATAGTTTGCATTTACTCAATGCCAGAGGTTAGCCATACGACCTGGTCACGTGCAATCCTACTGGCATCGAAACTGCGCTATTTGACAGCTCGACTCAATAATCTAAACTGCACGCGTTACATCACTCGGCCATGACCACACCAATATTCAAAAGATCCCTTGGCAGTTGGAATTCAATAAAAGAGTAGACTGTGGTGCTGCTATCCGGGTAACATGTACCAGTACCGCATAACACTGCATATCGTATCAGGCCCGTAGCCAGGAAGTTGTTTTTGGGGGGGCAAAGATGTTTTCGGGAGGGCCAACTAGCATGGGCATCTGCATGAATTTTGCGGTAAAGGCCAATTTTCTTGTGATATTGGGGGGGGGGGCAAGACTCAGTATTGGGAGGGCAGTTGCCCCCCCCCCCCGTGCCACCCCCTGGCTACGGGCCTGTATCGTATGCGCGTCTTCGTTAGCCCAATCTGAGCAGAACAATAGGACGTTAAAGGCACAATCGTTGTAACTGAATCATATGTCCTAATCAGTATTCTGGTCAACAAATTGTATTATTTTACAATATTCCAATTAAAATGATGATACAAATTTCATCTTAAGACACCGAATTAAAAAAATTGGAAAAATTCAACTACATGGTTTGAAAGGCTTTACGTAAACCTTTTCAAATGTAACTTAGATTTTCAAATATTTTCGAACCCTTTGGATAAGTAAAATAGGATGTAATGGATAATTTACACAACAGGTAGGACACTTAAACATCTAGTAGTTAGAATAAGGCTATTTTTTTCTTGACTCGTCAAGCCAGCAAAGATTGTGATTGTCCCTTTAAACCCATTTCATTTCATTTATGATCCTGTACGTATTTAAATTAACCCACTAATCGGTGACCTTGTACCAGCTCAAATTTGCACACTTCTCGGTGACCTTGTACCAGTTCAAGAAGCCGGTCCCGACGGTGCCAAACAGTAGTTTTGGTGGTAACGATTCGCATCACGGGTCTGATAGGCAACCTTCTACTGATAAATTTTCGACGGTCAAACACCTATTAGATGGATTCCTGGTCCATAAAGTGGCACTCACACAATCTTAACAGTCAAATGACACAGGTTGTGAAGTATCCTGGCAAGACCCTCGGTAAGAAACAATCGCGTCTCGATATTGTAGATTATGCGTAGGATAAAGCCCAAGACTGAGGTTATGCTGGGGAAAGAAAGGCTGAACAAAATAACCCTAGAAAAAGAAAAATCGAGGCCGACTTTCAGATAGCATAGAATATACCCCACAGATCAAAGAGATTTACCGTTATAGCAGGCCCGTAGCCAAGGGGGGGGGGCTGGGGGTGAAGCCCCCCTAGAAATAATCTTGCCCCCCCTTGACAAAAAGTTGTCGACCATATGGCCAGGGGAAGAGAACCATCCGGACTCCCCGGCCCCTATCAGCCGGGCTGACCCCCCCCCCCCCCCCGCCCCTCCGTAAGCAAGCTGGCTAAGGGCCTGCGTTATAGGTTTACAATTTCCTAGAACTAACATATGCGACACTGTGGACAGGACATTATAGTGTTCAGATCAAGAGTTTCAAAACCAAAGTTGGGGTCAATAGTATAGTAATCGGGATATAATTCGTGCATTTATTCATTCATTCATTTAATGTCGAATGTGCTGTTTTAATAACTTTTTTAAATTTCAATAGATTTCTTTTAATATCAACTATACCTGAAGCCATTAATCTTGTAACTTGGTAACCGATGGTGGACAGCCAACTCATTAATAGTTTAGACTGTATAATAAGCTTAATCCTTATTATTTCTGTTATATGTAATTTTTCTTTTTAATGTTTTATGGCCACCTACGTTCGTTAATCGTGTATATTTTATTTAATCGTTAGATACGAACTTCTTTAAATAGCGAATTGTACATTCATTCAACATTCTAGGTTTCATCCCGTTTCCAGGACAGTCACTCTGCCTGTCGGGCATGATGTTCCTGTATATGAACAGTTTAAAGGATAATTACCGACGATTTCACTGTTACTAAGTCCCTCGTACAGTGGTCCCTCGATCGCCAATATCTCAATACTGAACTGTCTTCTTGACTAAAAAAGGAAAGATGGCCATTAGTGAGGGTATTTCGCCAATACAGTCACACGATGGAACTTTTCACACGATACAAACATGTGTCTTTTATGACAGGGAACGTCGCAGTCTGCTGAGCCTGTTCGGTTTTCGTTCGGGTATGTCTGTGACGCACTTGCAAACGATTCATCCTACGCCAAAATACTATTGACAGGGACTCAAGCAACTTAACCATCGACGCCGCATCCGGCAACAAACACCGGCCAGTTCATCTGTAAATTGTTCAATTTCACGCGCGGTTGTCATTTTTACAACTGTAAATTTAAACAGACTGGCACCCAAAGTTGAAACTGTTCCCCTTAATGGCACCCACACACCCACACACGGGTACTGTCACGCCCTTGAATTTTTCCAAATTTATTAAGCGGTTTAAAAACCGCGTTCTCCATTGCAAGATACCCAGTCCGGAAGTATTCAGGTCATAGCTTTAGACATAACGATGTGACGTACACTTTCAGCTGTAACATTTCGGTAGATTTAATAAAAATACAGAGCGACTGGAGGAGTAACGCTTTCCAACGCTATTTGGATATATCCTTCGTCATGAGATCGCAGGTAGCTACTTCGTTGGGCTGATCCCTCCTCCTCTGTAGGCCGTGTTTGATGCCCCCCCCCCCCCTGAGTACCCTTAGTACGGGGTCAGATCTATTTGATACGGTCGAATTCAAGTTTGGTCAAAGGTCACCAGTTGTAAACCCAAACCCTGGACCTAGCCCCAATGCTAACTGTAACCCTAATCTGCAATCTCGCTAACCATCACGTGCCCTAACCTTATTTACATCTTAGCGACCTTGACGGGAATTGAGCTGGCCTTAACAAATAGATTAAGTACACCTCAGGTCTCTACACGAAACAAATTTAAATCATAGACACATTTTCATACCCAGACAGTATAAATATAATTAGTTCAAATTAAACCCAATCAATAATCAATACATGACTTCTGTTTCATGGACAGGTAATCAATGATCAGGGACAGTTTTATATCCGAGTTGTCTGCTTAGAGATGATAAGGCCGTTATTACCCCAAATTAGCAGATCAATTGGACGCTTTACACGGCGTAATTATACACAATTTTACGTCCACTTCATTGATATCGCAAACGCCCAAGTGTATTAATAAATCAATTTTCCACCCAAGACATCGGTATAATTGTGTTAATTCTGTCCTAATTCGGTAGATTTATTCGCAGGGGCACGACGTACCACCTTGACCAGGAACCCATCATGGAATTGTGACCTAATATAAAACAAAAATCGGCCGGTCAATCGATGCGCCCTTGCAGAAAGAGAGAGAGAAAGAGAAATGGGGTTTAACGTCCACTCAACACAAACTAGGTCATTTTGGGACTAACGTATGGTTTTCAATTTTTATTTAAATAATTCGCGTGCGCGAAGGGGTCTTTAGCAATGGAAGGAAACCGGAGTGCCCGGAGAAAACTCATGAGGTTGAGAAGGCGCCCCTATCTCCATGTCACATACGCTCACACTAGGGCTCGAAACCACAGCCACAATCCAGAGGTGACCGGCCAGCTTAAGGTCGAAGCGCAGCACTATAGACCACTAGGCCATCCCGACCCCCGTGGCTCTTTTGTCTGCTCTTATATCGAATTCCAACTATCAAGGGTTCTTTTACGTGGACGCCAATGTGTACACATGGCCTCTGTAATTGTGCCATCCGAAGGATGATCCGATTTCCCTTGTTAGGACCTCCGTGCTGCACTACTGAGAAGTGAGAAACAACACAGCCAAATCTCGATGATCATTCTCGACTCATATAAATCAGGTCATCTTTGTTTATGTTTTTATTGAGTATTTTTGAAGAATCGTGAAATACTACATGGAAATATTGCGAAGACTGTGGTGCTTCCTTAAATTAAACAGTTTATCTCGGTGTGTAGTAAAAATGAATTGAATCCTTGCAGTCCTAATTATGTGTTCTTAAAACGGCCACATTCTGCTCGACATTTCCCTTCAGAAATATTCAACTTGTATGTTTGTGATGCTATCCTATATTCAAATCCCATCAAATTAATATACGACGCTAAACGACTTTAGTTTAGGTATAAGCTAAAGATTAAAGATACACCAACGGAGCATTACTCGTCCAGAATTGTCACAATTTGATTAAAACACAGATCCAATTTCGTTTCGTTTTTATTTTTAGTTCCAAATGTCGTTATCACTTGTCTTTAATTCCAAACTGATCCCGCAGTGAATATTCACTTGGCCGCTAGTATTACTGATAAAGATGACATATATGCGTCTTAATTCGGCAAAATATTAACTTTTTTTCTCCGACAAAATAAATTCTAAAACATTTTTTTGAAGTATCTGTAGTTTAAAAATATTTCCTATTTAGTGTAAATGGGTATTAAAGTGAGAAAAAGGCTTCATTTTGCCCGAAGCAGTTACGTGTTATGTAAGCAACGCACGAGCCGTTGAGCGAATGACTGACGCCACGTGAAGTCAATGCAGGTGTTGAAGACATTCATCTCACAGAGTAAAAATATTCTTACTCTGTGATCATCTGTGACAGAGATAATTCGTAAGTAACTCTCTGTAAAACAGATTGCTTTAATTCATGTAGTGTAGGCCATCGGAAGAAAGTATAAAAAAAACAAAACGAAATATAGAAATGTATTTTAATGAGACTGGAATTGCTATATCAAACCTACTCGAGCTACGTATAAAAACCAATGCTGAAAACCATTGTCCAACAAGTCTTAAAATAATCTAGCACCCCCCCCCCCCGGCCCCACCAACTCAACTCCTATACGGAATATATGCAATGCGTTCACGAGCTTTAGAAATCAATGTGGACGGGCAGGTGGACAAATTCTGAAAAAAATATAGTGTTATATCCCATTTTCTGACTTAGGTTATGTGAACGGGCAGGCGGTCAAATTCTGAAAATAGGTAAAGTTGGATATCCCATTTTCTGACTCACATTATATCGCTTCCCTGTATCATATTTAGAGGCTTGACAAATCAATTATCAGCTCTCTTCGTGAATAGGGCGTTGGCTCACTACTGGGGGTCGACCCCGGCGTTGGCCCGGCCGCGGGGGGCTTTTCAGAGATTTTTTTCCAGCTTGGTATACCATGTGTGGTGGTGCAGAACGGAGGGCCCGACAAGAAACATCATCTAGTTGTTCGGATGGTACAATAAATCGAGGTCCCGTGTACAATGTTGGCGTACATGTAAAAGATCCCTTAGCAGTCGCATACGATTTCCTGGCCGGGCAAAAATGTCACCATTATAGCACACTGTATGATATATTATTATCCCCGTCACTAATAAATTAAACAGGTTGCTGCAGAAAAGTATTAGAACAAATATTCGTCTAAATGCCTTGTTTGTAAGACATTGAGCTGCTATTCGGCAATATTCAAAATTATTTGTCTACTTTAGAAAATAACGCCATCTTTAAAAATTAATACATTTAATGTACATAGCATTTACAATTAACAATAACAAAATATTTATTTTAACAATAAAAAGCTCAACAAACAACAATTCAATATCGCTCTTCAAGTCCAAGTTGAACTCTTTAAGAAGCTCATAAACAGAAAACATACATAATGTCATTCATTTATGTTGGTTAAAATGTAATAAATACAAACATATGCAAATGAAGGCAGGAAAGTCACTCTTCTTTAAATAGGTAATTTAGTTCCCGGGCCCCCCCCCCCCCCTCCCGGTTCATTGATTTAAATATTGACCGCAAGCCCCCGAAGCCCCTTTTTGGGTATCTACGCCGACTTCTCCCTATATGGATTTTGTTCCGCTGGGTGTGATTGTTTTTATTAGCGAGCTGAGTTTTATGCTCATAATGACATCACTAAATGATCACCAGAAAGTGCTATACCCTTTTCATTAACAAATGCTTGACAAGGATAGCTGTCTAGTCGTTCGGATGGGACCACAAATCGACGTCCTGTGTACACATTGGCGTGCACGTAAAAGATCCCTTGGTATTTGGAATTCAATATAAGAGTAAGCCATATAGCCGCTGCCCGGGCAAAATTTCTCTCATAGCACACTGCATGGCGTATTGCGGTCTTCATTAGCCAAGTTTAGGAGCAGAACAGTAGGACGTTAAACCGCATTTTATTTCACTGACTGATCTTATACCGTCTCATTGTTAGACTTCGTTTATTTTTAATACATGTAATGGGAAGAAGCACTTAAATTAAAGTGAAAGCGGAAGTTAACTTCCACCAACATTGATCGAACGATTAAATTGTCCAAAAACAATATCTCTAAAAACCCTTCAAACCTGATCGATGGTGCTTTTGTTTTTCAGTAACCCTACCGCGCTCCAAAATAGACCTAATATTGGCTTTCAGCTGTTGAGTCGAGCGTACGAATACATTTACTTACGTACATACGACGTCACGTAATGGCGATATACATAGATCATGATACATCAGTTTATAAGATAAAAAGTCAAACTAATTTTTATTCCAATATTTGCCCTACAGATTCATTTCGGAACAAAAATATAGACATGACCTCAAGCACTTCATGGTATAGGTTCCAAAAGATTATGATATACCCCTGGAGTTCGATTTCAGAACAAAGATATGTATACGACTATAAGCACTTCATGTATTCCAAAAATACATTTTCAAATCGTAGATGTGACATACGATTCGATGCGAGTACATTATCGCTATTTAACTACGCTGATTAGTTAATGGAGTGACGGAGTGTCAATATTAACAGAATAATTGACATTCACATAATGACGGAACTACAGCCTAATAATATCATTAAATCAACATACTTATTATAATACAATCACATATTCACCATTAAAAATACACGACTAAAACGGAACAATTTAGAACCAAACAATTAACTATTAATAACATAGAAGATTGCTTAAAGTACAAAATATAGAAATGTTTATGTTTAATATAGATCACTTAAAGAGAGAGAGAGAGAGAGAGAGAGAGAGAGAGAGGGGGGGGGGAGAAATGAGGTTTGACGTCCAATTACCACAACTATGTCATTTCGGGACTAACATATGGTTTAATTTAATTTCAATAATTCGCTTGCGCGTAGGGGTCTTTAGCAGTGGGAGGAAACCGGAGTGCCCGGAGGAAACCCACAAGGTTGAGAGGGTGCCCCTATCTCCATGCCACATACGCTCACACCAGGCCTCGAAACCACAGCTGCAAGCCAGAGGTGGCCGGCCAGCTAGAGGTCGAAGCGCGGCATTCTAGACCACTAGGCCATCCCAACCCCCAGATCACTTAAAACAGTTTACATTAATAATATTGTTAATATGGAACATTGCGGGAATTTTACAGATTTATATTAAAGAAAATATGATAGCATTATCTTTTATACCGGTCTCAGGCACTCTTTGGGTGTCTCGGCTAAAACGATATTTTTAATTTTTTTTACTGGTTATACAAAACTCTATTAAAGAAGTTACGTCAAAAGGAAAATCTGCTTATTGCAGGTCTTTTTTGAAAGTTTTAAATTTCATATAAATTATTAATTAGGGAGAAAGAAGTGAAGTTTAATCTGTTTAACTGGTTGTACAAAGCTTCATTAAAGAAGTATTATGTTAAAGGAACATCTACTTATTGCAGGCCCTTTTTTTGTTTCAAATTTCATATAAATTATTAATTAGGGAGAGGGAAAGAGATAAAGAAATGAGGTTGAACGTCCACTCGACCCAAACTAGGTCATTTCGGGACAAACATATGGTTTAATTCACTTGCGCGTAGGGGTCTTTAGAGAAAAACTACGAGGCTGGACAGGCGACCCTACTCCTTATCACGTACAACCAGGGTTTCGAAACAACGCCAGTTGACTCAATGCCAGGCTTTATGATACAGCACGAACGTGCTAACCATTTGGCATCCAGGCCATCCAATCCCCCTTATTAATTAAGCATGTATTCATATGGCAAACCCAACTGGTCGTGATATAGAATAGATTATAATAACAGCGCCATTTAACAGTTTGAAGTTAAAATGGGTAATCGAGAACTTGTTTATTTTCGTATTGATCCTTGACAATCGAGACTATCTTGTCAAAACTTCAAACACTCATAACTTCGCTCAGATTGAAGTAATTTGACGGCATATCTTTAAATATCCATTTTTAAACAATTACAGTCATAACGACCATCTTATTTATCTAAATTGCTAATGCATTTTCAAACTTAGAAGACGTGATGGACGTGTTCCAGAGGGAAGATGGATTTCCGGACCGGGATGTCATTGTAAGCTAGATTACTCCGCCATTATCAATCATCGACGGTGACGTAGTTTTATTAGGACAAAAGGCGGTTCAAATCGATTTCTCGCCACGAAGTTAATATCTTATACCTCAGAGGAGTTAATTTTCCACAAAACATAATGAAACATATCTGATGCAACCTGATTAAAACACGGATCCATTTCGTTTCGTTTTTTTTATAGTTCAAAATTTCGTTTTTACTTGTCTTTACGGCACGTGTAGACCATCGAAAGTATAAGGAACGAAACGAAATATAAATCTATAATTTAATTAGATTGATATCTGATGTTACTTTCTTGTAATTGGGTAAAATGTGTGTCTAAAAGTATTCTTTGGTATACAAATATGGCGCCTGGTATACAAATGTGGTGCCTGGTATACAAATATGGCGCCGTAAATTTAATCAAGAGTAGTATATACATTTTTATACAACCGAACTCGAACAACCCTAACACATATAGAAAATCTCTGAATATTCACCAAGTTTCACAAAACTTGCGACGATGTAGGATTAGATTTCAATGCCTCTTTCGAATTATGGTGACTGGATATGTTTAACTGCAAGTTATTCAAAGGAACTGGTGAAGCCACTTCCGGTTCCGGTTCATCTTCATCGTCATCGTCCTCTTCCTCGTCATAATGGTGGCCGACGTATCTAGGCGCCCCTAGCAACGGCACTATGCGTCGACGCTTTCTTTGTTTACACCACATGGTGAAATATCTTCTAAATCGACTGCTCATTGCGAAATAGAACATAAAGTTTAACGGAAAGGTAAAGAGAATAAAAAAGTTTGAGATCACAATTGATTTGGAGATTGTATCGTGCTCAATGATGAGGTATTGGCTGTGGTTTTGTGTCGTTTCAATTAACAACAGCACAGCTACAAAAGCTTCTGCCAGCAAGGTACTTCCGGTTATGAGAACGAGCATTATGGACATGCGCAGTGTAGCTTTTAATTCTCTATTCTGAGCTACCTTATTTCCACGAACCAGAAGACGCCGGTATCTGTAGCCCTTGACGGTGATCCGCAGCAACAAAAAGTTAAAAATTGCCAAACACAGACAAGGTAGGACTTGGGCCAATATCAAGCGAATCCAACCGTAGTATTGTGAAAAATAAACATTGAAGTGTTCATCTCGGATCACCATAGCACAAGTATTGGTGTACGAAGCGCTGCCATCCAAGTTAAAGAACTGGTTGCTGGTGACCGTTATAGATTCCAGCTTTATAAGGATCAACTGGAAACAATGGACTACAAGGGAGCACAGGGCGATTATCACAATGGCGATGGTCAGTCCTTTGTATTGGCACACACAACCGATCCGTCGCAGCTGCGAAACTCCCACATACCTCTGGAATGCCAAAAGAACGGTGCACCACAATGACGTCATGTGTATTATGGTAGGCGTCACTCTGAAGAGATAATAATAATAATAACACCACGTCTCGTTGGGTAAATATTTATACCCCTGTAGACTGTAAGTATTGATATACCACGGTAGTCTTAAACATCCGGTTACCAGATCTAAGATGGCGATCGTCACTAGCAACGCATTCGTCGGAGATCGGAGTTTCTTCTCCGTCAGAACTTTCACAACGCAAACGTTCAAAATAAAAGTTAATATTATAACAAATGGAGATGCAACGCCTAGAACAGGTAGTGCAATGTCCAGCGGAAAGATGTCCGCAAAGTCGATGACGTCGTGAGTTTTTCGTGAAGTATACACATGGGAACTTAGATTCTTACACAAAGACACGTAGGCATCTATGGATGATATTACAGAAACATTGGTGCCAGAAAGAGTTGCGATTCTCTCCATACAAATGCCATATAATCGCTCCATGGTAACTTATGTAGATTCCTTCCAATTCTGCATAAAAATTAGGAAATTATGTAGGTTCCTTCCAATTCTGCATGTAAATCAGGAATGAATTTATGTTTGTTCCTGCTAATTCTGTATATAAATCAGGAATTTAGAACACAAGTTGTTTGTGGGTTCCTCCCGATTCTGATGTAGCATCTCCTCTGAAATTATACAGAACTGTTATCGCTATCTAGATGATGTCACTAGACGCACTCAGCAACACTTAGAAGCCATAGAAACATGTCGAAATATGAATCAAGTATCATTATATTTTTACATAAAATCACTTTGTTTCCGTGGTCAAAAGAAAGAAGTGTCCAGTTATGAAGTAATCATCATTCTGATGTTTGACATCATTAGCCTTGGGTCAATTTCATACCCAGGAAAGGTTAAAAGAATACACCAAGTCTACGGACCTTTCGCATAACACAGCTTATGTATCAGGATGTATTCTGTTTAATTCACAAGCAACTCCCACACTAGGATCCATGAATGAAACGAAGCATCATTCAGCAACCAATCGTTTTAAGTAAAAATGTCAATATGGAGCTTTTTATAAACACTCTGATATCATAGAAGTCTATGAATGCATTAACTTCATGTTGAGACAAGGCGATTGTCTTTCACGAGTAGTCCATTGTTGTATATATTATTTCAAATGGCTTCTAAATTCGTACTCGTCAATAAACAAGAACAGGAGCAGATTAGATATCCATGCATTAGCCATCACCTTTCTTCTATCACAGCACGTATTTCAAATTATTTTCTTCTTTGGTTTCATTTTTATGTTACACGCTGCTTTGAGTTTATTTTCCTATAATGTAAAATTCGATTTGTTTATCGCACTTGTCAGTGATGTAAACTTTATCACGAGAGAGTGTGTGGGCGGGACACGTGGATTGTCAATACACATGATAGGATTCGGATTAAGATATCGACATTATAAAATCATATTCAATTAAAGGTGCACTAGCAATCTCCTTTTACCATACTTTATCTTCCCAACACACAAAAACAAGGGAGAGGGATTATATAGGCTTTGCCTGTTTCCTAATCCTAATAATCAATAAAATATTGTTTAGAAAAAAACAAAACAAGATAAAAATAAAATTCCAGTAACGATAACTTAATAAAGGGATCAATAAAGGGACTTTATTTCTCTATTTTTTTGGCAGCTAGAAATTGACACAAATCGGTCACAACGCATATAATAATGTAATATGAATGTATCTAAACGGATTTACATTCAATCGTTTTACTGTAATTTCTAATCAGTTATGTTCGGCGAAATACGCGAAGAGCCCAAATTGAATTGTAGTATTTGGCGTCTAGTAGTTCCAGACTACATCGTTCATCAAGTCTTTTCATTACAGATAACACGTGAAACAGCATTATGGCACGCGATTCGTGTATCAATTTTAAAATTTTAATTTTGTCTTGAATATTAGATATCAGTAGGTCATCTTTTCACGGTAAGGTAACAACAACAATGTTGATTTAAATCGACAAATAATTCGTGTTTGTCATGTTGAAGACTATGGATGATACTGAGTTAAAGACTTGCGTCCTTTAAAGTCAGAACGCTTCATTTGGATCTTTCGGAAACTATCAAATTTTCTACGACTTGATCCATGCTACAATTAAACATATTAAGAAAAGAAAACATCAACGATAGATAATGTACCAGGTAGAATGTGAGCGGATAAAAAGAGGTTCATCAACGTGTTTTAACGAAAATTACAAGAGGCGCTTGTTCTTTTTAAATCGTATTTGTAATCCATCATACCTTTGAATGGCATTTAGCGATCGGGAAACACAATAACAAGACGAGTTGGATCGCCTGTCAAACCCTGTGGGTTTTCTCTGGGTCCACCGTCTCGCCCCACTGATAAAGATTCCTACGCCACAAGCGAATTATTGAAATGAACTTAAACCATGCGTTAGTCACGAAATAACCTAGTTTGTCTCGAGTGAACATTTAACGCTATCTCCGCGCTCTCTCTCTCTCCTCTCTCTCTCTCTCTCTCGCTCTCTCCTCAATCTCTCTCTCTTTCTATCTCTCTCTTTCATTAACAGAACATAGTTGTTTTTTATAGAATTCGACAAAAAACCTCTTATCGTTATCCACTCTCTCGCTCGCTCTCTCACTCTCGCCCTCTCTATATATATATGTCTCTATCTCTCTCTCTCTCTCTCGCTCTCTCTCTCTCTCTCTCATTAACAGAACTTAGTTTTTATAGAATTCGACAAATAAGCTCTTATCGTCATCCGCTAAATCATTAATCCTTATAATCATTGTTTGACTGATAACAATATTGTAGTTTGCAAGAGATCCGCTAATCTCTCAAAATAACGCCTGGAAAATATAGATCGATAATAAAAAGCTAATTATTTCTATATATGTTGCCTAATAGGTTGTCAATCCCTATTTTACAATCACGAGAATCATTAGAGCACTCTAACACTTGAAATTATAACAAACTGCTTTCCTTTTTCTATTGACAAAGCTAAATGTTGAGGTTTCAACTGATCTCATTAAAACATAGATCCTATTTCGTTTCGTTTTTTATAGTTCAAAATTTCGTTTTTCTTGTCTTCACTACACTAGGATCTGGAAAGGTTGTTATATTAAAAAGAACTATCCCGATTTGAGCAGAGTCGGGGTACGTACGGAATATAAGTGTCAAAATATAGAAGAATGGTGTATTTACCTTGTCTCGAAATTTCAGCTTAAAATATTGAGTTGTTTGGGCGCGAACTTCCAAAATGCTTTTCAGATTTCGAGTCAAGTTATTCGTTGGGCCGCCTGATAATCGATGCTCGTTCCTTTAGAAGTCTATACAGTTAATGACACATGTGCTGTACTTGATAACGAATGGTAAATTTCACCTACACATTATTTTTATATAGTAGAAAGTATGGTTTCATCCATAATACCGCATAATAAAGCTTAGGACACCAGTCTCCATTTCCAGATGAAGACTGACGAATTCTAGTTGTTTGAAAACGTATCATGTATATTGAGTTAGTTGATCAGTCCCAAGGTAGATGATTTTAAGTGATTTTAACACAAAATTAAGCAGTTATTCTCCTAAATATTATCGGGATTAGCCCTAGGTGATGTGATGAATTAACCAATGAAACGGTCTGTTACGGCGAGTTCTTGGCCTGCTCCGCGCGGAGCTGTGATTGATTAATCATAGAAGCAAAAACCGCGCGTATGACCCCTGAAGCGACCTCCCAGTACAACTGGTCAGATCTTCGTGTAATGTAGATCATCGAAACGAAATATAGACCTGTATTTTAATCAGATTGTGTTTCAAAGAGTATTTGCCAATTTCTCAACTGACACAGAGAATTATGGAATTTAGAGGATTATTGTTTAAAGCGAAAATTCCATATTTTCTTAGAAAGTCAAAACATAATTATTTATATGTCTTTTGCTCAATAGGTTGTCAACTCACTATTATACGAACATGGGCATTATTTTCCACCCTAAAAAAAATCAGTGACACAAGAAATAACAACACAATTACCTCCCTTGTTTTCTATAGACAACCTGAACGGCCATTTTCCAACGTTGGAATTTGAACTTGAAAATTATATTTCTGCCAATTTTTCTAGCTGGCAATAGTGAATTTTAGGATTAATAGGATTAGTCTTTAACAATGTGGGACTGTTTATGGATACCATCTATTTTAAAGTGATAATAACACTCTTGTTGGCTTGACAGCTCCAGAAAATAAATAATAGCCTTATTCTAAGTACTAGATGTTTAAGTGTCCTACTTGTGATGTACATTATCCATTACATCCTATTTTACTTGTTCAGAGGGTTCGAAAATTTGTTTAAATCCAAGTCACATTTTAAAAGGTTTACGTAAGGCTTTTTCAAATCATACAGTTGAATTTTTCCCATTTTTGAAATAAGGTGTGTTAAGATGAAATCTGAATCACAAATTACTGGGCCTTTAATAAATTTTAAAAATATATTTTAACAATTGAAATTGTTGCTTTAACAGGGTAGGACTGTGTGTAATTGTCATGTATTTTAAGGTTCTATTTAACACACTAACTGTTTAATATATTCACTTTAAAGTGATGGTTCGATGAAAGCCGATTATACGATTATAAAATCTACAATTACATATCACATCGGTCCATCCTCGTGTATGATAAGAAAATCATCCCCTCCAAACATATCTTAAACAGACCCAGATCCATAACGTACTTAGTAACTCTTTAGGGGGGAAAGGGAGAGAGAAATGGGGTTTAACGTCCACTCGACAAAAACTAGGTCATTTCGGGACTAACAAATAGTTTAATTTTTTATCAATATTTCGCTTGCTCGTAGGGTCTTTAGCAGTGGGAGAAAATCGGAGGACCCGGAGAAAGCCCACGAGGCTAGACAGGCGACTCTACTCCTTGCCACGTACAACCAGGTATTCGAAACCACGGCAGATGACTCAATGACAGGGTTTAAGATACAGCGCGCGCACGCTAACCATTCAGCCATCCAACCCCCCAAAGTTAAAAGATGAATCAGACATGTAAATTAAATTGGGTTTTAAGTCCTCCTACCTTTGTATACTAACTGGGTTAATGAAGACCGAAACGTGCCGTGTAGGTTGCTTTGCATTTCCGTCATATGCTCTTCATCGATTTTCGCTCCGTCTTCATTTCACCGATTTTAAATGTCAAGGATTAATCTAGGTTAGGTGCACATCCACGTGTACACGCTTGAGAACAGACACTGAGCGATGGGATATGCTAATTGTGGGCCGGTTGGGGAGGTTCGGGTGTTTCCGGAGTCTAAAATGACCGCTTTATATAATTGAGAATGCTAACCCTTATCTTAACCCTGACCCTTTTAAGAAGATTGAATTTGGATCTAATTTGCCCTTTACCCCTCCTAAAAGGGTTAGGCGTAGGGTACGGGTTAGTATTCCCCAAAATACGCAATTTTGGACTCCGGAAATTTCCGAACCTCCCCAACCGGCCTACAATTAGCATCTCCCAAGCTATTTGACCGACAATTTAGTTCCTAACTCGACCAATTTGATTTAAATACAGATCTATATTTCGTTTCATTATTGTAAACTTTCGATGGTCTACACTACATGAAGATCTGACAAGTTGTAGTTCACGTCAGGTCAGTAGTCAAACGATCAGCTTTTGAAACTATAACGTCAGACATTGATTAATCAATCAGCGTACAACTGTGGATTCGAAACCACGCCAGTTGACGCAATAGCGGCCATCCAATCCCTCTTGACAAGAAGGAACCAGATTGGAAATTCGCGTATAACGTTTTCGATCCAGACCACCTCCTGGTTAGTGACGCAGCGCCTTATTCAATGAAAACATCTAACAAAACATGTATGTACTACAATCGTACTATGAACCAGAAACTGACAATGTAGTTAGGTGAAATTTAAAAACCTAATTCACCAAAATCTAGTCGTTTAATTTTATTTCAAAAATTCGCTTGCGCGTATAGGGGTCTTTGACAGTGGGAGGAAACCGGAGGACCCAGAGAAAATCCACGAGGTTGTACAGGCAACCCTAGTCCATGCCACGTACAACCCGGAATTCGTAACCACGCCAGTTGACTAAATGACTGGCTTTACGATACAGCACACACTTGCTAATCATTCGGGCATTCGGCCATCCAACCCCCCGTATAAATAATGTATTACATCAACCATATTTTATCGTTGATGTTATACATACGTATACAATTCCACACATCGTGGTCTTTATATTTTATATTATTATTGAGATGGTTGGACTAGATAAGAGAACTTTCCCCCCCCCCCCTTCCGTGTTTCGAGATAAGTATTGGTCCTATTAACTTCAACGTAGCACATGCAGGAGAGAAACACTCCCGCTATTTTTAAACAAAATTAGGGTGACCCACACCAACAAGAAATTTCATCCTACAGACAATATTTGGGGTTTATTTTAACATTATATGATAAGGCTTACCATAAAAGCTCCATTCATCAACAGTGAGAGTCTGGTCACATTCAATTGTTAAGGATTATAACCATTTGGAAATATTTTATAATTGGTTCAAAATCTACCCGGCTACCATTGTCAAGGTAGTGAGAATAAGAGTTATGTCCCTTGGCTGCAATTAAAACGAGGAATGGGCACCACGGGCGCCACTGAAAAACGAAATAATTTTATCGCAGTCGGAAAACATTGTTTATTTCCTTGCTGCGAAGTAACGGAATACACTCCACGAGACGCTCGAATTGGACATATTATGTACGCATGCACAAACTCTTAGTTGTTTCAACAATACACCCATGCCTTCAAATATCTTAATATTAACGGTTTATTATGCTACAGTTGAAATTAAAATAAACGTTTAGCTGGATATGAAACGATCGACATTTGACATTGTTTGAAGATTAGCCTAAATGTGTTAAAATGAACAATGCTCTCATTTCTGTATACCCACAGACACTGGTCTGTTTATAATGGCATGTTATACAGAGGGAGCGAGAGAGAGAGAGAGAGAGAGAGAGAGAGAGGGATGCATGATGTTTCATATCAAGAGCATTAATGCCGCTTTCTAATATGCGCCACAGTGGGGCAGTTATTAGTTTATTTATCAAACCCAAAGCCTGGCACTCTATAAGAAATACAGGAATTTTAATATCTAATGAAATGCTTTGGGTTAATCGATTTTCTGCGCCAAAATCACCAAGAAAAGTCTTAATGGTTGGCCATATAAGTTACAATTGCGGCATTGTGAAAAATGATATTAAACCGGTTACCATGAAATGGCGTTAGCGGTAATTTTGAAATTTCCAAGGAATTTAAATATAACTTGAAAGGAAAATAACAACGCGACGTTTCGTCTCCACCCTGAATAAAGGCTCTACAGATTGTTCGAACCAACGAACACACCCCGGTTCGTTTGGCAAAAATGACGTGGCGGTTTTGAACGTCTGGGCCGAGAATGTTTTAAAATACAGTTCTTCAAATTTTTTTAATTCCAGAACACTTTTATCCGCCAAACCAGTTAATAAATGCAGACCACAAAAGAAATGATTAATATTCATATGAATATTTCGCTCCGAATCTGATAAATCTGACCAGTTTTCTACTAATTTAGCGCAAATATTGCCTCTGTATTGGGTAAATAAAGAATTGAATAGCTTTTCGGTGCTGGCTCTGTCTGACATGGTATTTTTAATTTCGAAAATAACGGATTTACTAAAATCTCCAGCAATTTCGTCGAGATCTGCTAGAATTTCTTTTATTGTCGTTAATGTAGTTTGCGCAGATTTATCAGCCATTTCACGAAGACCAAGAATACGTGGCGTATGTGTCGAGTCCGCGGTTATTGCGTAGGTACCGAATTTAGAGCCAAATTTTGTAGTTTCGTCTGTATAAAGGGTGGTATTTTTCGCCGACTTCAAGGTTTCCGAAACATGTTTTAAAGATACACCGACGCGCTCACATGATATTCTTTGAACTGTAGATTTTGACGGAGTGTAATTAGATTTTAGTCCCGCGACAGCCAAACATGCGGTTATAACCGCTGCTACGTTACCATTGGAAACGTTTAGATTTTTAAGTTCCTTGACCAAATTATGGCATTCTGCTGTGTATCTTTGATTTTCGACATCATACAAAATTACTTCGTTCTTCTTAAGAGGTGTGGACTTGCAACCCATTTTTTTGACCTGCCAATTGTTTTTTATTTTCATTATTAGCCTTCATGCGTAACATTTCATTTTTAGTCTTCTAAAGTAGATTTTTTAACAGAGCGATTGTGCTTTTATGACACTTTCACAGTCGCCGCAAATACTTATTTTTCCTATTTAAATCAGTCAAGGTCGCATCGGCAGATGTCTGAGTCTCTCTATTTATTAAATTAATTTCACTAGTATCTGCCGATGGAGTCTCGTCCACCATCCCGGGAAAAATGGGGTGTCAAGAAAATCGTCGTATACTTTCATACATTTATTAGACTTAGCCTTACTTTTACCCAGCTTCCTAGTCTTTGGCGTCAAGTCTATTTTTAATATATTGGTCTCCAAACGTCACACAGTCGTCATGTAAAGCTGTTATGATAGACCGTGCTCCGTAGTTGTCGGGAATTTTTTAACAATGCCTAGTGTAAGCCTATTTGTGATTTTTGCCATGGGTATTTTGGTTACAGTGCTCAAATCATAGGGGTACTTGTCCAATCCAATGCTGGATAGCAAATCATCGGTGGACGCCATCTTGCAGGGCTAAGTCTCAAATCTAGAAAAAAATTTAGGTCCGTCGATCAAGGCTTATGGCTACAAAATAATCAAATAAGATACTATGAGTATGAAAATAATTTTACCTAAGTTACCGGAAAGTGTCTGGAAAATGAGGACTACAAATAAAATTTCGTTTCGGTTATTTTCCGGTTGTAAATAATTCTGCGTATTTAGAGCTAGTAAATATTTATTTCCTAACTCATACAGCGTGGCACGTAAACCAAGGTTGTAACCACTAAATAAAAGTAAATCCTAAAAGGCTGTAATGAGTTTATCCCGGCGGTCTCTGAAACACGAAAGTTAGAAATAAAACGAAGCTATTACAGCTAGCTCTGTACCGAAATCGATAAAATTCCCCAAATCAAAAATTAAATCAAGAATTGCAATCGAAATTTTTATTCACGTTCTCGATTAAATAAACACGAAAGTCGAAGCGCGTAACGAGTTAATTTTTACTTAGCTTTATATGCCAATACATGTTTGTATAATATCCACTCGTAAAGCTATTTGTGACATATATTTGCTGCGACCTCCAAATTCACGTGCGCGATACTACATTTTGCTCAGTCGAGAAAATACACACGAAGAGGCGGTACGACAGATAAGTGGGTCAGTTTTTATAAGGACAAATATTGTAGGCCGTGGGTCACTCTAACAAAATTGACAATTTGTTTTCATCATAACAACGATTGATTATTGTTATTTATATATTTTTGCCACACCCAACTACAATTAAGCATATTCTACCTGAAATGAATACAAGTCATCGCATTTTAAATGAGGCGTTTAAGCTGTTACTAGGAAGCCATCTTGCAACCAATAGCTAACTGCGTTACAACGCATTGCGCTTTAAACAAAGCTCCAAATGTGAGTGTAATATTTCATAACTTCGATTGCGCATAGGGATCTTTAGCTGTGGGAGGATACTGCACGGAATCTGAGACAAAACCCACGAGGTTGGAAAGGCGACATTACTCCTTTTCACGTACAAGCGGGAAATCGAGAGGTTTAACGTACACTCGACACAAATAGGTCATTTCGGGACTACATGGGTTCAATTTTATTCATTTCTTTAGCAGTGGGAGGAAATCAGATAACCCAGACAAAACTCACGAGGTTTGACAGACGACCCTGATCCTTGTCACGTAAATACGTCGAATCGAAACCATGCCGCTTGATTCAATGACAGACCGTATGATGCAACGCGTACGTGGTAACCAGTCGGCCACCTAATTCCCCTAAAGCCAAAAGCTTGAGCAACCTGTAATTTTGGCTATAATCTGCTGATGCCCCCCCCCCCCCTCCCAACTTTTAATCCGATTAAATTTAGAGCGATACATTATATACCGTTGACATTCCGAAAATTGCAAATGATGTACATAGCTTTATAGTTAAATGAAAATATATATCAGGAAAACTTATCAAAGAGCGTGTGTTTACATACCGTCATATTAACCTTTCATACGTCACGTCTCTTTGTCATTCTGGTGCTTTTGGAGTTACAAAATAGCCTCCATTTGTAAAACTACTGATTTACAATAATATATCAGGTTGTACACCATGCAAATAGCAGAGGGTTCGAAAACATTTTAACATTTTCACCGCCTCGATTTCTCCTACGCAATATCAAATAAACCGAGCTATGATAAACAGTGAATACATATGAAAACAATGAATATGTAGTGTTATTTATATAGATCTATCGACAGAAAGGACGCAATAGTTGACTCACGGAAACGCGTCCTTTGTTGCCGTGTTGAAAATACGTTAAAGTTCAAATTATCCTTTGTGGAATGTGATAGCAGTAAATGATTATTTTAATATGCATTCATCAATATTGTATTTTTAGTACTTCGTTGAAAAATTAAAGCCAGTTTTGACCAATACCACTCTTGTTGTAACTGAATAATATGTCCCAATCATTATTCTGGTCAACAAATAGTACTATTATACAATATTCCAATTAATTGATGATAAAAATTTCATCTTAACACACCGAATTTAAAAAATTGGAAAAATTCAACTACATGGTTTGAAAAGCTTTACGTAAACCTTTTCAAATGTAACTTAGATTTAAAAATATTTTCGAACCCTCTGGACAAGTAAGATAGGATGTAATGGGTAATTTACACAACAGGTAGGACACTTAAACATCCAGTAGTTAGAATAAGGCTGTTTTTTTCTGGACGTGTCAAGCCAGCAAGGGTGTTATTGTCCGTTTAAAGATGACTGCCTTCAAGACGTGCCGTCACAGCACGGGGCGTCAATCATTGGCTCAGCTCAATGTCGCGTATATTGGTTACATAAGACGTTACTGCTTCGTGCAGAATTCTGCCTTTTAGTCATTCAAATACCCATTACACTAAATAGGAAACCATTTTTACCTACAAATACGTCAGACGTTTTGGGGCTTTTTTTCTAATACATAAAAAAAAATATTTTAGGATTTGTCCTTGGAAAATAGTTTTTGAGACACATTAAGTCGCATAGATGTCATCCTTATCAGTGATTGTAGCGGTGGCTATTTTTAGCTTAAAGTTACGAGCGGCTGGACTTTACGATTGTTTTGACTTAACGTTGCGAACGTTTTGATCAAATACTGTTTCTTCTATAACCCATCGAGCCACGGTGGCTAAGTTGGTAAGATGTTGGCTCTCTAACCAGGAGGTCTCGTATTCGAGTCCTGCATTGGCCGAGAAAGTTTACAAGGATTCTCCAGCGTGGTTTTTCCCTTGTCAGTGGTGCATGTCCCGTGTACACATTGGCCTGCACTTACAAGATCCCAAACTTCCCTCATAGCACGCTGTATGGCGTAAGCCCGTCTCTCATTAGTTCAGTCGGAACAAAATAAAATTGTTTAAATTAATTCGTATGCAAGCTAGACACAAACCGAACTATGTGTTTTGTCATACATCGGTTTCGTCGAATAACAGTGAAATGAAATGGGGTTTAACGTCCTACTTTTCTGTACCAACCTGTCTTCAATAACCCGGTATACGTGCGCTGAGCATTGTGCAGTCTGCTCTTATGGGACCTCGTTTTTCCATTCCATCCGAACGACTAGACACTGTTCCTTACACCACCGATTAGGGGAATCCAAAAATCCCGAGAAACATTCGCAGCAAACACAACACAATTATCACACCCGTCTGTAGAAACTTATGCCCCCAAAAGAGCGCAACGGGTGTTTGTGTAGTTGAGTTACCATGTAACCTACCGGCTGTGCAACGAGTACAACACGGTTTTGTGTAATTGCATACCCCGTGTAACCTACCGGCTGCCCAACGAGTGTAACACGATATTAGGTAATTGCATACACCATGTATCTAACGCAGCTGCCCAACGAGGACAATCCGGTTATGCGTATTTGCAACTATCAAAGAAAACAACATGTTTGGCGTATTTGCATTCACCATGTAAACTATCAAAGAAAACAACATGTTTGGCGTATTTGCATACATCATCCTACGGGTTGCCTACTCATTCACAGCAAGGTAGACGGACATATAGGGGTGAATATTCTTATTCGCAGGAGCTCGATGCTAAGTTTGTGTGTCGAATCTAAAACCGCTGTGCCAAATTCCTGACTTCTACACATTTCAAAACAAATAGAGCTGTATTGTTTAACTACTTTAATTTTTTAAAAATAGGTAAATAGAGCATATTAATCAAATACTTCCAACACATAGAGCTAAGCTTATTGTTACGTAGAAAAAGATTGGAAATATATTTATCAAGTACAAAATTATATTTAACATCTCTACGAACTTTAATTCATAACTTGGATTAATTCATACTACAGATGTATCATATATCTACGGATTGTGATTATCAATACTCGACCCTTAAATTCACCTAATGTAGGTTACTGCATCTTTAACTCTGAGGAATTTGGTTAACATTATCCGATCCACGAATTCGCCCCAGCAGTCTAGTCCAATTATAAGAGTTATTTGTCTCCTCAGTCTTGTCCCACATGATGTGTTCGTTATTCTCAATTAATCTATGGATTGTCTTAGTAACATTTTCACTTGATAGTTCTTCTAACACTATAACGATTAATGTCCATGTGCCTACAGTAAGGCTCCTATTTATTGCCATAGCCGTTTCAAATTCGCACAGATGATCTTGAGCAAATGTATCCGACAGGCACAACATTATCAGTTTGCTTTCGTCCATCGCCTTTAGAATCTCCGGCAGCTCAAACGTCCCGAGCGGGATGTGCACATGGCGAACAAATACATTTAAACTTTCCTGTTCAAGCTTGCTTAAAATTCTTTCCCACACTATTTTTAAGTCTGAGCGTGAACAGCTGACGTATATATCACTTATGAATGCTTCGTTGCTGCTCGCGACATTCTTCCGTCTATGCAAGGTAAGGATGTATTTGAAATATCGAAGGCGCCACCGATACCGATACACAAGCGATATGGACATAAGTATGATTATAACCGCAGCGCACGTACATTCAATAATCGTACCGGTCTGACGACGTAACAAACATCCACGTTGCGTTATACCTACATCCTTCAGTGTTGTCATTCCCGCTCCCCCAGCACATTCATAATATTTCGGATAACCGAATAGCGTAGGCTTAGTGTCATTTTTAGATAGTCTTTTGGCAAGAGTTAGGAACCACAGAAGATCACAGTTGCATTCAAATGGATTATAGGCCAAATCCAGATACTGCAAATGCCTAATAAAGTCACTTGGAAGCATTTCGCTTGTTATCGTTGTAAATTTATTGTCATTTAACAGAAGTGTAGTCAGACGACGGAAATGTATGAAATAATTAGTCGGTATAACCTTAGCTTGATTATTTTCAAAATGGAATGTTCGAAGATGTTTAAGTATTTTGGGAATCGGTTTTGGTAAATACATTATCCCGGAGTCACTTATATCAAGATAAATTAGTTTGGGTACCTTTTGTAAAAGACGTTTCCAGTCCGTTTCTTTCAACATCCGAAGGTGGTTCCCCGATAGATCGAGATTTTTCAAATTGGTGCAATTTTCAAAAATCTTTGCAACAACCACGCCATAAGGGTTAAACGTTATTTGGTTATAACGTATAAAAAGTCTCTTTAGACTAGGATTACTAAAAGCGTATGCTTTTATACTGTTTGGTTTATCCAGGCTTTCTGTTCGCTCAATGGTCAGCGTATGTAATTTTTTTAATTTGGCAAAGGTGTAACTCTCGATGCTCTGTATTCTGGTGGCAGACATATTTAAAAGCCGTAGTTCCTCCAAGCAATTAATCTTATGCATCCTTAATACACTGATGCAATTATTATCCATGAATAAATTCCGAAGTTTGGGCAGGAGCGATTTTTTATTGGAACAACACACGGGTAGATCTGTTAAATCGTTGGATGACAAACTCAGATAGGTCAAGCTGTTTGCTCCCGATAAATTAACGTTGTTAATGAAATTATCAGAGAGATCAAGGTGGGTAAGATTTGGCAAATATGGAAATGTTTTATTCCCATAGAAATATCTTATTTTGTTCGCCGACAGCTGAAGTGTATCAAGATTACTCATATAAGGAAATATTTCATTTCCGAAAGCCGTCAAGCTGTTATTATTAACGGATACTTTAGTTAATGTCGTATTTTCTAGAACTTTCATAACATCATATGGAAATTTCCTCCATTTCATATCTTCCATAAATATTGTCTCAAGTTTTCTTGAATTATTCTTCAACGATTTAGTCAAGTTGGCAATGGTTAATGGATTCGTACTTACGTCTAAAGTTGTCAAATTATCAAGTTCCGCCAAGAATCCATTCTCGATAAAGGAAATGTGGTTATGAGAAATATTCAGCAGCGACAAATGTTTATTTGTGATGTTCTTGGTGATGCTTCTATTCAGATATGTTAATGTGTTGTTGCTCATGTCCAAACGAATCGTATTTTTCGGTAGAACGGGTATGAAATCTAATCCTTGACCAGAGCAAGTAACGGTAGAATTGTTCAGAGAACACCAACATACCCATCTGGCATTGTGTTTAATGCACGGTTTTCCTTGTGGAATAACAGTGTCGTGAACACTTCCTAGGAATACCATCAACGTAAACAGAAAGACGTGTTTCCAGAAAACCACCAACTCGGCCATACTTGTATAACAATACACTTATATAGTGTATATATAATGTAGCTGAGTGTGTTTTACAATAGTCCGGATACGTAACTAAAGTAGGTGATGTAAAATGATGTCATGGGTTTCACACGAATTCTAAATTTAGGCTGTCACTCCTTTTAAAATTATGAGATGGCCAGCTTTACTCTTTCTCTATACACACAAAAGTCACATGACTGACTTTCTCGAAGTTATATTTACATTAAACCAACTTCTCGCAAGATAGATTTAAGTGACTTAAGTCAGGACATTAAGTAAACTTCTTATATTCTCTCAACAACAATATTATTTATTCAGCTATGTATAGTGGCTGACCTTAGTTATCAATACAGGGCGCACTCCCCTTAATAAGCAACGAGAGAGAGAGAGAGAGAGGGGGGGAAGAGAGAATGTTTAACGTGACACACATTAGATCATTTGAATGCCCATCCCACCATATGAAAATAGAGGACAAAACTTTAAAAAATACGACCGTGACCTTTTTCTCATAAAATGTATTGTTTAAGGAAATATTTTACCTACATATTCTTGAAACCTCTTTATCTATTTTTCTATTGTTTACAATTTAGTTTGTCGGAGGAAAAAAATATTTTTTGGGGTCATAAAGCCACATAGATGTCATCCTTATCAGTGATTGTAGCGGCCTAGCGAATATTCACTGCTGATCAATGTGTAATCGGTGACCTTGAACAAACTCAAAAACAAAAACACTAATTCGTTGACCTTTCATCTTTAAGTCCGAAGAGAGGCAGAAATGAAGTTAAACTTCCACTCTACACAAATTAGGTCATTTCGGGACTAACATATGACATAATAACAGACTTTATGATACAGTGCACACGTGCTATACCATTCAGCCATCCAACCCCACTAAGTCTGAAGAATAACATATTTACTTTACATTGTCTGTAGCGCGTGGACTGGACAATTAAAATGTTTTGTTGCTGATTTATAATTCCCCACAGATGTTCCAGTGTGTGCATGTTGATTTGTCTTAATTTGTTTGTTTTTTAGTGACCGGGGGGGTAGCGAATGGTAAGAACATGTGCGCTGTATCATAAAGTCTGTTGTACGTGACAAGGAGTAAGGTCGCCTGTCCAACCTTGTGGGTTTTCTCCGGGTCCTCCGGTTTCCTCCCACTGCTAAACACCCCTAACGCGGAAGCGAATTGTTGAAATAAAATTGAAAACCAAATGTTAGTCCCGTAATAACCTCGTTTGTGTTGAGTAGACGTTAAACCCCATTTCTCTCTCCCTCTGTCTCTATCTCTCTCTCTCTCTCTCTCTCTCTCTCTCTCTCTCCACACAGAGATTCCCTTAACGACATTTTATTTATCCATTTCATTGTGTGTATGTTGAGTCGTCTTAATTTGTTTGTTTTTGATGACCAAAAGAGCTGTAAAAGCAAAACGGTCGTTTTTATTTTCCTCCTAAATCAAAGATACCGGTCTGTCTCTGATAGTTTGTAAGATCGGATAACCTGCTCTTATAAATACCTTTGCGCCTCCCCCTTTTTTTCTTTTTTATTTTTTTGTTTTGTTGTTCGTTCGTTTCTGGAGTTTAACATCCACTTCCACCTAGAGTTATATCGTAGACAAGCCACGTCCGCTGACCGCCAGGTTTATCAGTTAAGTCAGGCTGCCAATTAGTGACACCATCTTTCCTTTTGTCCTGTGCGAGCTAAATGGATGTTTTTCAAGATATCCAGTATTTGTCTAGCAAAATCGTGCACCCGGGACCTCGGTGTGGTCATTGTCGAGTGATGTAACGCGTGAAGTTTAAATAATCGAGTCAAGTTGTCTTCCCTAAATTCTTAAAAGTAACCCAAAATACTCGGCAACAATTACGAACCTTAACCCTGTTTACATCTGGTGACCTTGACGAAATCTGCAGGTGGTCTTAACATTTAGATCTGACCCTAGATGTAGAGAATTACGTTAGCTATACGAAGCTAAATCGAGATCAAGCCTTCTATTACAGATGGCCCCGACTGAGATAGCGAAGACAAGCGTTGGTGGTATAGTTGGTCTGTAGAAAGTTTAATTAAAGAACTGTGTGGATTGAGACGTCTATTAAAAGTCATACAGCTTCTTACAGAATTGAATTATGGAAACGTTGAAACTTTATGTAATACCCATTTTAGACTTAATTCAAACATAGGCCTACGGCGTGACCATTTAATATTGAAGCTGTACATTACATTAAATTGGTACAAGGTCAACAAGTTAGTTTGTTATATTTTTATATTGGTGCAAGTTCACCGAATTATTCCGTTATATATTGAATTCGTACAAGGCCATCGAATGAGTGCGTGCTTTAAATATGTATTAGGTCATAAATTAGTCACACTATTTAAAGATACATTATGCAAGAGTCAAATCTGCTAATTGCAAGTTTTTATTTGGTCTACAAATGTTATATACACTATTTCCGTCTTCATTAGCCCAGTTTAGTAGCAGAACATTAGGACGTTAAACCCCATATAATTTCATTTATATAAATTATTAATTAGACATTATTTAATCACATGACAAGCTCATGACCATCTCGCTAGATCATCGGATGGCTGAGATTTAAATGGATTAAAACAACCGCACGATTATTCAAATTTAACGATAAATTGATAATTTAGACTTAAAGGAGCTAAACCGCGTTATAGACCACAAGGACTGACATTTGAGCAAGTTGTCAGATTTCTATTCTCTGCTTGTACGTGAGGAGGAGAAGAGTCGCCTGTCAAACCTCGTGGGTTTTCTCCGGGTCCTCCGTTTTTTTCTCCCATAGCGAAAGACCCCTACACGCAAGCTAATTAATCAAAATAAAATCAAACCATATGTTAATCCCGAAATAATCCCGATTTCCTCCCATAGAAAAAAGACCCCTATTAAAATAAATTTGAACATTATGGTACACCCGAAGTGCTATGTTACTATTGTCACTTGGCGCCTTCTCAAACTCGTGGGTTCCCTCCGGGCCCTCCTTTTTCCTCCCACTACTAAAGACCCCTACGCGCAAGCGAATTGTTGAAATAAAATTAAAACTATATGTTAGTCCCGAAATGACCTAGCTGCGTTGAGTGGCCGTTAAACCCGATTTCTCTCGCTCTCTCCATTTTACTGGTAGACATGCCAGGGTTAGGGTTCCTTATTTTAATAAATAAATCAATGGTCCCGAGTCAAACCGGGAACCAAGTCGTACCGTTGCTGAAGTTATTTTTTGCGAACCGAAAATGTTTTTTTTTTTATGATAAATCTACTTCAGCACCAATTTTTGTTGGATTTTGATCTGTTGTAGTGACTGGGACTAAATTGACTTGGCAATAATTTTATTTATGGACAAGGAAGTGGTCCGCAAGCGTTACTCATGGTTCTGCCTAACACTCAGCCAATTCAGTACGACCGACTTAACACTTGGCATGCGTGTTCCTTCGGCAATTGCGCATCGATTGATTGGCCGATTTGTTTCTATAACGTCGCAATTCCATGGTGGGTTTCTCGTCTAGTTAGTACGTTTGTAAGAATAAATCTACCAAAATGGGACATAATTAGCAAAATTATATCGATGTCAGGGGCGGAAATCTGATTTTTTAATTCATTTGCGCGTTTGCGATATCAAACAAGGGGACGTGAAATATGTTATTACGCCATGTAGAGCGTCCAATTGATCTTGGGGTAATTACGACCTTATCATCTCTAAGCAGACAACTCGGATATAAAACTTTCCCTGATCATTGATTACCTGTCCATGAAACAGAAGTCATGTATTGATTATTGATTGGGTATAATTTGAACTAATTATATTTATACTGTCTGAGCATGAAAATGTGTCTGATTTAAATTTGTTTCGTGTAGACGTATGAATCGTACTGCTAAAGGGATGTTGTTCTTCTGTTGGGTAAAGGGGCGGGGCCTAAAAATTTGAATTACCCCCCCCCCATATTTCGCCAACAATAATTATCTCTTAGGGGCATTCATAGTTGGCCACATCTCCAGACCCTCGAAAAAATAACGTAGCCCCCCTATCTCTCCCACCCCCCAAAAATATAAGCTGGCTACGGGCCCGTAGGGAGAGCAGTCCGAGGTTCTGGAATACCATCCGAGTGTTGGTCGAGAAGTTTCTCTGGATTTTCCAGTTTGGTTCTTCTATTCAGTGGTGCAATGTGGAGAAGGTCGGGAGAGGGTGAGTCACGGCGTCTGGTCGTTCAACCTGATTAAAATACAGACCTATTTTGTTTAGTTTGTTTATACTTTCAATGACATCTACCACATGAAAATCTGACCGGTTGTAATGGAAGGTTACGTCAGGGATCGTTAAAAGGGCTTTTGACTCTACGACTTAACATAATTGATTAACCAATCAGCGTTAATGTTTCTAGTGGAATACCCACATTTCCGTGCACCGTACGCCAAAATCTCGCTGTAACAGACCGTTTCATTGGCTAATCCATTACATCAACCAAAACACGGGTTATACAACTATCTTCAAGATCCTAGCCTGTCATTGAGTCAACTGGCGTGGTATCGAATCCCCTGTTATACGTGGCAAGGAGTAGCGTCGCCTGTCCCGCCTCGTGGGTTTTCTCTGGGGTCCCCCCCCCCCCCCACACTGCTAAAGACCCCTTCGCGCAAGCGAATTATTGAAATAAAATTAAAACCTTATTTTAGTTCCGAAATGACCCAGTTTGTGTCGAGTGTACGTTAAACCCCATTTTTCTCACTCTCTCCCATTTGCAGCATATTAAAGATCCTCATTCCATTAATTGCATTAATTTGGGCTAGGATGTCGTCTTATTGTGATAATTTCATACAGTTAAAGATAAATATTTATCGGGTGGTTATTTCCAATAAAAAGTATGGCAATTGTGGTATATATGGAAAGTAGAAACATTCAATCTTACGAGAAAAATACTGGATTCCCTGAAAAACACCCATGGGGCAAGCACTTTGCAAAAATGTCAGGGTGTCCCAAACTGACAACCCGACGATTAGTGAAACACCCATGCGTGACGTCAAGGGATTCGCGCGCAGGTTGTATGAGGTCAGTGTAAGAGGGAGCGCCCAATGTAATAGTATACTTGTTGATAAACGATACATCGTCTTTTATATATTCAACGAATTCTTCCTCCGCTTGCTTCCCTTCCGTGGCGTTTAATCACGTCACAAACATGGACTCTTAAAATAGATTCTTTTTTACTGCTTTTGGTGTTTCCTGTGGAAAGCAGTGTTTTAAGAGCGATTTACAGCAAAACAGTGGCGGCGCTAGCCGCCGGTGGTTGGAGGGGCAAGGCTGGGGCAAAGTCCAAGGTTAAGGGGGCAAAGGCACGAGCTTCAACTAGGGGTAGGGGGTTTCCCCCAGAAAATTTTTGAAAAACAGGCTGCCGTAAATGCAGCCTGGCATAATTCAGGCACTGATCGTTGATATAAAGTGTCAAACGAACGGACTTGCGAACCTCGACGAAATCCACTCACGAGTGCCAGAGTAGGGAGTCCTTGTGGGGATATTGGGACCTCCCCAAGAAATTTTGGAAAAATAGACTGTCGGAAATGCTGTTTGGGAGTATACATGCACCGATTGTAGAGATATATAGAGCTGATCAGATACCGTCTGTCGCCTGATCACTAGTCTATCCGACCCCAGAGAGGAAAGTGTCAAATGAACGGACTTACGAAACTCAACAAAAACCCCGAAAATTTGAAAAGTAGACTGCCCGAAATGCAGTATCTGGCAGTATTTCAGGCACTGATCGTCGAGATAAAACAAGCTTACCAGATACCGCCTGTCACCAAATCACTAGTTTATCCGACCAGAGAGGAAACTGGCAAACCGACGGAGTGAGTGAATTAAATTGAATGAATATTTTCGCCACAATATTTTACTAAATAAACTGCCGGAAATGCAGTCTGGTAGTATTTCAGATACTGGTCTTCGAGATAAATAGAGCTGACCAGATACTGTTCGTCTCCAAATCACCAGCATATCCGAAAAAAGAGGGAGGTGTCAAACGAACAGATTGGGGATATCAAGTGAATGCATATTCACGCCGCGTTGAACCTATACCCAAAAAACTAAGTGATTCACATGTTATTGTTTAGAGTTTTTGATACGTTTCGGTCGTCAATACCTTCTACGGTGATTAAATCTCACGTCCCTACTCTGTCAAAGAGTGATTTCTAACAAGCCCATCCTGCTGTATACCTACTATAAATTATTAAAAAAATATTAGGGGGGCAAACAGAGGGCATACCAGATTATTGGGGGGGGGGATGCCCCCCATGCCCCCCCCCCTTGGTGCCGCCACTGCAGCGAAATTGTGATTGATTAATAAGTTTGAGTATGTTTTTAGAACCATTATATCACCAAATCACCTGGTTCGTACACGGGAATGTATCTTTAACATCTTGCATCTGTGTAAAGTTTTGAATTTGCGTGTACTGTTTAGTCTGTGTTTGGGTCAGTCCAATAATTTGTATAACTTGCAGGCCCAATAGCACTCTTGTTGTAACTTAATAATATGTCCCAATCATTATGCTGGTCAACAAATTGTACTATTATACAATGTCCTAATTAATTGATGATACAAATTCCATCATAACCCACCGAATTTTAAAAATTGGAAAAATTCAACTACATGGTTTGAAAAACTTTACGTAAACATTTTCAAATGTAACTTAGATTTAAAATTATTTTCGAACTCTCTGGACAAGTAAAATAGGATGGATTGGATAATTTACACAACAGGTAGGACACTTAAACATCTAGTAATTAGAATAAGGCTATTTTTTCTAGACCTGTCAAGCCAGCAAGAGTGTTATTGTCCCTTTAAATGAGTTCAATGGCAAGTGACGCACAATGGTGACAAAAACTGGTATTTTCACTATATGACTTAAAAGAATCGAAAGTATAGTTAATTAACCGTATTAATGGTGACAAAAACTTATATTTTCACAGGATCGAAAGTATAGTTAATTAACCGTATTTACTTTTATGGAATTTGATTAAATTCTTAATCATTTCAATTAGTTTGTCTACGATATTGTGTAACTGTTGAATTATTAAGCAAGACTCTGAAATAAAGTTATATTAGGAGTTACGGTGGGAGTAGACGTTCTATGAAGTCAGGTACAAAGCAAGCGACATTTTTAACCCGATAACGTCAGGCATTCAATTAAGACCTATTCAGTATTAAAGATACAATATGTGAGGTTTAGATAAAAGGCAGTCAGTTCTCGCTTTAAAAGGATAAAAATAGATAATGAAAAAAGGAATATATTGAAAATTTCAGTCAAATTACTTCATTCTGAGCGAAGTTAAGAATGTTTGAAGAATAGTGTAGTCTTGCTTTTCATTGTTACGATAATGAAGTCTCGATTATCCATTGTTAAATAGCGATGGCCTAGAGGGTTTGATTATGGGTTTGTCAGGTGACTGGAATAATACGGTGGCAAAGTTTCAGAGTTAAATAGTAATTCAAATTTGTAGGTTTTAATATTCAAATACAGAGATCCTTACAATAATCATGTATGATCGGGAACCACGGTGGCTAAGTGGGTAAGACGCTAGCTTGGAGGTCGGGTGTTCGATCCATGCATTGACCGAGGCAGTTCATCGGAGTTTTCATACGTGGTTCCCCCTTATTAGTGGTACAGGACGGCGGGTCTGACAAGGGCATATGTCTAGTCGTTAGGATGGCAAAAAAAGCCGAGGTCCCATGTATGTAAGTCCCTTAATGACCTAGTTTGTGTCACGTTACCCCCTCTTTCTCTCCCTCTCTCTTTCTTTCTCTCCCTCTCCCTCTCTCCCTCTCAGAGAGATGTTATATAGCTAAATTGTTGTTAAGAATGAAAGTAAATTATTTAATTTCCTGACTTAGTCAGTTAAAACTCTTTTGGGGACATAATTTTTTTTAATGTAAACACGAGAGTGTCTGATTTCATTGAAGTTATTGTATGATACATCGAGAAAGTCAGTCATATGACTACCCTTTTGTATGTGTACTACACATTGTGTAGAGTACAGCTTGTCATCTCATAATTTCAAAAGAGACGATAGCCTAAATTTAGAATTCGTGTGAAACCCATGACATTATTATACATCACCTACTTTAGTTGCGTATCCGGACTATTGTAAAACACACTCAGCTACATTATATATACACTAAGTGTATTGTTATACAAGTATGGCCGAGCTGGTGGTTTTCTGGAAACATGTCTTTCTGTTTACGTTGATGGTATTCCTAGGAAGTGTTCACGACGCTGTTGTTATTCCACACGGAAAACCGTGCATTAAACACAATGAGAGATGGGTATGCTGGTGTTCTCTGAACAATTCTACCGTTACTTGTTCTGGTCAAGGATTAGATTTCATACCCGTTCTACCGAACAATACGATTCGTTTGGACATGAGCAACAACACATTAACAGATTTGAGCCGAAGCATCACCAAGAACATCACAAATAAACACTTGTCGCTGTTGAATATTTCTCATAACCACATTTCCTTTATCGAGAATGGATTCTTGGCGGAACTTGATAATTTGACAACTTTAGACGTAAGTAAGAATCCTTTAACCATTGCCAACTTGACTAAATCGTTGAAGAA
This sequence comes from Patella pellucida, assembly GCA_917208275.1. Taxonomy (NCBI): domain Eukaryota; kingdom Metazoa; phylum Mollusca; class Gastropoda; family Patellidae; genus Patella; species Patella pellucida. The sequence goes on along the minus strand of OU795042.1, from coordinate 63,497,940 downwards.
TAATTCAAGAAAACTTAAGACAATATTAATGGAAGGAATGAAATGGAGGAAATTTCCATATGATGTTATGAAAGTTCTAGAAAATACAACTTTAACTAAAGTATCCGTTAATAATAACAGCTTAAAGACTTTCGGAAATGAAATATTTCCTTATATGAGCAATCTCGATACGCTTCACCTGTCGGCTAACAAAATACGGCATTCCATGGGTATAAAACATTTCCGTATTTGCCAAATCTTACTCAACTTGATCTCTCTGATAATTTTATTAACAAGGTTAATTTATCTGGAGCAAACAGCTTGACCTATCTGAGTTTGTCATCCAACGATTTAACAGATCTACCCGTGTGTTGTTACAATAAAAAATCGCTCCTGCCCAAACTTCGGAATTTATTCATGGATAATAATTGCATCAGTATATTAAGGATGAATAGAATCAACTGCTTGGAGGAACTACGGCTTTTGAATATGTCTGCCACCAGAATACAGAGCATCGAGAGTTACACCTTTGCCAAATTAAAAAAATTACATACGCTGACCATTGAGCGAACAGAAAGTCTGGATAAACCAAACAGTATAAAAGCATACGCTTTTAGTAACCCTAGTCTAAAGAGACTTTTTATACGTTATAATCAGATAACCTTTGACCCCTTTGACGTGGATGTTGCACAGATATTTGAAAATTGCACCAATTTGACAAATCTGGATCTATCGGGCAACCACCTTCAGATGTTGAACGCATTGGAATGGACACGTCTTTTACAAAAGGTACCCAAATTAATTTATCTTGATATAAGTGAGTCCGGGATGATGTATTTACCAAAACCGATTCCCACAATACTTAAAAATCTTCGAACATTCCATTTTGAGAAAAATCGAGCTAAGGTTATACCGACTCATTATTTCATACATTTCCGTCGTCTGACTACACTTCTGTTAAATGACAATAAATTTACAACAATAACAAGCGAAATGCTTCCAGATGACTTTATTAGGCATTTGCAGTATCTGGATTTGGCATTTAATCCGTTTGTATGCAACTGTGATCTTCTGTGGTTCCTAACTCTTACGAAAAGACTTTCTAGGAACGTTACTAATACTACGCTGTTCAGTTATCCAAAATATTATAAATGTGCTGGGGGAACGGGGGAGACAACATTGCAGGATGCGATCATAACAAAACGTGGGTGTTTGTTGCGTCAACAGATTAATACGATTATTGAATGTACGTGCGCTGCGGTTATAATCATACTTATGTCCATATCGCTTGTGTATCGGTACCGGTGGCGCCTTCGATATTTCAAATACATCCTTACCTTGCATAGAAGGAAGAACGTCGCAAGCAGCAACCAAGCATTTACTAGTGATATATACGTCAGCTGTTCACGCTCGGACCTAAAAATAGTGTGGGACAGAATTTTAGGCAAGCTTGAACAGGAAAGTTTAAACGTATTTGTTCGCCATGTGCACATCCCGCTCGGGACGTTTGAGCTGCCGGAGATTCTAAAGGCGATGGATGAAAGCAAACTGATCATGTTGTGCCTCTCGGATACATTTGCTCAAGATCATCTGTGCGAATTTGAAACGGCTATGGCAATAAATAGGAGCCTTACTGTAGGCACATGGACATTAATCGTTATAGTGTTAGAAGAACTATCAAGTGAAAATGTTACCAAGACAATCCATAGATTAATTGAGAATAACGAACACATCTTGTGGGATAAGACTGAGGAGACAAATAACTCTTATAATTGGACTAGACTGCTGGGGCGAATTCGTGGATCGGATAATGTTAATCAAAGTCCTCCGAGTTAAGATGAAGTTGCAAGCATCAGTCTGATATACAAAATTGGGATAAGGTGAATTCAGGAAGAAAAAAAACAAAAGGCCCTTGCATTCCTTTATCTTTAATCATTCTGTACTTAATACAAAAACAAGGGAATGCGCGAACGTTTTCTAATTTGGTCGTTTTCTCTAATCTGGCGACAGTCAATTCTTGGGGAATTTACAGATATCCATTCACTGTCTAATATTATAACTTTTCATCTTCAACGGAATAATCAGTGAATTGAAATTTGACCGTGTGTCTCTTATCGCTCGTTGGACTGAGATCACCAAATATTTCTACGCCATCACCCACGAAACAAGGGCGAAAGTTAGTTTTAGTCTTTCTCTCCCTTTCCCTATTCCCGCTTTTTGCATGGCGATTTTGTAGAATCAAACAAAAGGGTTTGAAAATATATTTTCTGCCAGGTTTTGATGAATATTCATGATTTTGAGGCGGAAGGATACATGAGTTGAGTTGAGTCGAAAATTGTATGTTTATTTGTCTCTACTTCCAGCTTGAGTATCTCAAGTTCTTGAAGAACCTCACACGTCCTTTTGGGTAAGAGTTTGCCACATGTTGCTCCGTCGAAGAGACGGGGATTAACATTAAAGTAAATGGGGAAATCTTTAGTGATCTGTGGCCATTTATATACAAGTAGAGGGGTTTAATACAAGCTATGAATAAAATATTGCTTATAAAAAAAATGAACTCGTGTTTGTCATTTTTGGTGTCACTTCCGAGTTTTTTTTAAATGTTTCTTACGCATCTACCGTTGCAATTATTTCTGTGTTAAAATGACTGTAATAATGACTGACATCAATAGTGTCCATTAGCGGTTCCTGGCAAAAACAGAAAAAATTCAAATTCCAGATATAAGTTAAGTCACTATAATCTAATGACTGACGGTTGTCAGCTGACACATTAATGAGTTTAATTGATATCTTTCTGTTTTATTTTACTTCGATGTCCTTTATATTTTAATCTTTTCTATTAATTGTTATTAGTAACCCTGGTGTATATTGTTAGTTCCAAAGATAGCATTTTATTATAAATAAGGATTTGTACATTGACAAAGCATTCCATGTTTCGTCCAGTTTCTTGGACAGTGTAGGATGTTTAATGTTTTGAGGTAATAAACAGGTTTAAGGATAGTTACAGTCTTTAGTTATTATAGAAGATTTACACTGTTTATAGCTGTACCGTAAGTCAAAATGACCGCAGATTGACCATACGTTTTTTGGTCGCATTTTTTCGCTACTGATTTACAACTGGCTATAATTTATCAACCTACTAAAAATACAATATTGATGAATGCATATCAAAATAACCATTCACTGCTATCACCTTCCACAAAGGATCATTTGAACTTTAACGTATTTTCAACACGGCAACAAAGGACGCGTTTCCGTGAGTCAACTTTTGACATCCTTTTCTGTCGATAGATCTATATAAATACCTATTCATTGTTTTCATATTAACTGTTTATCATAGCTCGGTTTATTTGATATTGCGTAGGAGAAATCGAGGCGGTGAAAATGTTAAAATGTTTTCGAACCCTCTGCTATTTGCATGGTGTACAACCTGATATATTATTGTAAATCAGTAGTTTTACAAATGGAGGCTATTTTGTAACTCGAAAATATCAGAAATGACAAAGAGACGTGACGCATGAAAGGTTAATATGATGGTATGAAAACACACACTCTTTGATAAGTTTTCCTGAAATATATTTTCATTTAACTTTAAAGCTACGTGCGTCATTTGCCATTTCGGACTTCTGCCACGGATTATTTAGATGTATTCAGAGCACGAAATCAAAGCACGAATCAAACTGTCAATTAAAATTTACATAATCTGTCGCCTTTAAAATCAATCGGATTAATAAGAGGCTGGCTGGTGTTTCTGGCTATTGGTTATAGGCGGGTTGGGTGACCGGATGGTTAACGCGTGCGAATTGCATCTTAAGGTCTGTCATTGAATCAAGTGGCGTGGTTTCGATTCCCCGTATGTACGTGACAAGGATTAGGGTCGTCTGACCAACCTCTCGAGTTTTCTCAGGGTTCTCCGGTTTCCTCCCACTGCTAAAGTACACAACGCGCGAGCTAATGAGTAAAATATTTGTTAGGGCTCGACTCGGTCGGACCTGGTAGGCGATTCGAAAGAGATTGGGACTCAAATTGTGGCGTAGGGGCATAACTGTAACTAACTTTATTCGCCACGAATTACCGACTCATTTAATAAACTGGCGATTTGAACGGTACTGCTTGTGACTCGGTACTAAAGTCAGCGTCCGATGACTTGGGACTCGACGCGCACACGAGGTCCAATGACTTGTGATTCGACGCGGACTCGAGGTCCGATGACTTAGGACTCGGCTCGGACTCGAGGTCCCATGACTTGGTACTCGGGGGTAGCACTTAGCTACTTTAAGTTCCTATATTCTGTCCCGACCCCCAAGTTTCCCGAATTTTCTCGAGTCCGAGCGGGGAACACGATTTACCAAATCTATCCAAATCCACCAAAATCTACCCAAATCCACAATTATTCAACTTATAAGACAACAATACAGATATAAATTATTATTACATGAGCTAAAATAATGGTTGATTTGGGTGGATTTGGGTTGTTTTGGTAAATCGTGTTCCCCGCTCGGACTCGAGAAAATTTGGGAACTTGGGGGTCGGGACAGAACAAAGGAACTTAAAGTAGCTAAGTCTCTAACTCAATATCATCCAAAAACTTCAACACGGTTTATTTGTCAAATTAAATCAACATTGATACAGTGATCTTACCGGAAAAAGTTGGGCTTTTGATATACAATATTTAAGACAAAAAAAAAAACATTTTACCATTGGTACACGAATCGTGTACCATAATTCGGGAGGGGGGTACTACATTACAAACACGACTTGTGATCTTACTGTGAAAGAATGGGATTCTGATAGCAAATATTTAAGACAAAATGATCATTTTACAATTGGCACACAAATCGCCTGCCAAAATGCTTTCGAGTCCAATTTGTTATGAAGCGACTCGACGAACGAGGCAAAACATATCCCACATGAGAATATTTCCGGTGCAGACTAGAATAACCAGACGCCAAATACTGCCTTTTAATTTACACGCTTCGTGTATTTCGCCGAACATACCTCTTCTTCTTCTTCTTCCCATTAACGAGTCGGCCTCTGTTAGAGTGTAATTGACTCGGGCACATGCGCAAACGTATAGGAAACGTCTCCTCAAGCAATTAAAAGTCCAAAGGTGGATAGTATGTACAGATATTAACAATAACATGTATTAACAATAATACAGGTTTGGATGTGGTCTAGCATGGTTTGTGCTGTGTAGAGTTTCAGGGAATGGTACACATCCTGACCCTAAATTCTTTTAAGGATCCCGCCTTCGTTACTTGTGATCGGAGTCAGTTCCGGTATCTTACTGATCTTGGGAAGAAGGAATGTTGGTATTTCTCTTTCCTGGCTCTTATTTTTCTGAGTTTGTGGTTTCCTCGGGTTCGGCTGTATACAACTTCTCTGGGTCAATGCCATGGCAATGAGTTGGTGCTGTATCTTATAGCAGGTGAAAGACTCTGCTTCCACAGTCTGTGTTGGAGAGATTCCCATTGGAGGTTGTTGTCTATCAGTTTTGTTAAAACAGCCTGGGGAGTTGTCTTGGTAGCAGTTGAAAGCAAAGCGGGCTGCTCGTCGCTGAACTTGTTCTATTTCTCGTATGTTATCTTTCTGGTGCGGGTCCCACACTGTTGCAGCACACTAGAGAACTGGCCTCACAAGGGCTATGTAAGCTGTGGCTTTAGTCGTGGTGATGCACCTGCCAAGATTCATCCTCCTCGGGAAACCAGGTGTTTTAGAGGCCATCCCAGAGGATTAGAAATTAGAAACGATTGAGTGTAAATCTGGTTATATATATTATTATATTTTCTCCTACCCACTTGTGTCAATTTCTAGATGGCAGCGATTTGGCTATTTTAAATGGAATAAAATGGGGTTTAATGTCCTGCTTTTCTGCAACTACTGGACCAATAATTGCGGACGTACACCGTACAGTGCGCTATGCGGTAAATTTTACCCATTGGCAGCGTCAGTCTACTCTTATTTCGAATTCAAAAAATGGTTGTTTTACGCGCATGCCAATGTATACACGGGGCAATTGGAATTCGATAAACGGTTTGGACATATTGCCGCAAATTTCACCTCCTAGCACAGTGTATGGCATATGCCCGTCTTCATCAGCCTAGTCGGAGCAGAACAGTAGGACGTTAAACTCTATTTCATTCCATTTGCCTATTTAGTCCATTCTACACGTTTTTTTATTAGTATTTTGTCGTTCAGCCATTACTAATTACTCCCGCATTGTTTTTTAATTACACTGTCCACTGTATTAATTACCAATGGCAACCGAAACCATAGAATACAGGACTCATGTACTGATTAAATCATGGTAATTGTGTCTCGAGTTTTGGAAATTAAGATTCCATATTTTCACGGCAACATAACAACACCAATATCGATTCAAATAGACAATTAATATCGAATTATAATTCTTTTTTTGTAATTTCCAATATTATGGAAAATATTAAAGGGCCTCAGTCCGTAACTCAAAATACTTCAAAAATCTTCGACATCGAAAATACGAATTATTGGTCAATTTAAATCAACATTGATGGTGTAAACTTACCGGGAAAAGATGAGCTTCTGATATCCGATATTTAAGATAAAATATAAAAAAATAACATTGGTACACGAATCGTGTACCATAATGCGCTTCAGTCCCAGTTGTAATAAGAGACTCGATGGACGAGGGTAGACACATTGCACCAAATCAAACGGCATTATGTAGCCTGGAATAACTAGACGCTAGAAATTTGCACTTTAACCATTGAACAATAAGAACAATATAAATCCATCTATAAATAATTTGAAAAGTTAATTCACAATCAGAAAAACAGTTTGAATGAAAGATAAAATCAATCAGTGTGTAGGATTGTTAATACAGATATTTTTAAATGCTTCTCTCGGGGGATTAAAAAGGTCGGTAATTTAGTGTAAAGTACTCAGACGGCCGTAATCAAGGAAAACGCAGAGTTTTGTATAAATTTGTTAATGTCACTTACGTTAATGTCTAATGTAACCTTCTGTTTACACACATTTGTACTGTGTACATGTATACTTATTTCAAAAACACAAAAGTAGGCGTTTGTATGTATGCATAGCGATATGGATTACAAATAGAGCGAGGGGGTGGTAGTTAATAGAGATAAAGGCATGTGGTTTAACGTCCACTTGATACAATATTTACAAAGATATGATGATTAGAAAATTTCACAACATTCACATCCATATACAGCGAGAGAGAGAGAGAGCAAAATGGATTGAACGCCCACTCGAAACAAACAAGGTCATTTCGAGACTATTATGTTATACAATTTGTTTTCAATAATTCGTTTGCGCGTAGGGTCCTAAACTGTGGAACGAAACCAGGGACCCGTAGAAAACCTGTGAACCCATAATTTTCGACAGTGCCCTTATTTGTGCAGAAAGTGCCTTTTCTCAGACCAAAATATGTCCGAAAATATCATTTTGCGGCATCCCCCCCCCTCCCCATCTCAAAATTTCTAGATCCGCCCCTGTGATTTTTGTTATTCATAACCTTTCTGCCACATTCAACTACAAGCCTACCAGCTGACTAGGGTACAAATCATCTCTTTTAAATCGAAGCGATAAAAGCTGGCTTTGAGATCTTTACGAATGGCTTATCAATTCTGTCAAGTGGCAAGGTTTCAATTCCCCGCTTGAATGTGACAAGGAGTAGGGTCGCCGATGTTTAAGAAGTTAATATTGTGAGCTGATTAGCCCACACCGATGTCATCCCTTTCAGAGATTGTAGTAAATATCCACTGCTGATCAGCGTGGCTATTATTATACCCACACTCTGGGCCCAGTTTCTCGAAAACTTAAAGCCCCAATACCACTCTTGTTGTAACCGAATAAAATGTTCCAATCTTTATTCTGGTCAACAATTTGTACAATTTTACAATATTTCAATTAAAAAATGATACAAATTTCATCTTAACACACCTAATTTTAAAAATTGGAAAAATTCAACAACATGCCGTAACATGGTTTGAAAAGCCTTACGTAAGCACTTCCAAATGCAACTTTGATTTAAACATATTTTCGAACCCTCTGGACAAGTAAGATAGGTTGTAATGGATAATTTACACAACAGGTAGGACACTTAAACATCTTGTAGTTAGAATAAGGCTAAAAAAAACAATTTCTGGACCGGTCAAGCCAGCAAGAGTGTTATTGTCCCTTTAACTAAATATTTAATTTTTTAGGTATTTTTGGAACCGGAGTTCAGCTTTAACAATGATATTACTCTGTGGTAATTCTGTGTGAAACTGGTTGTATTATACCATGACTCCAAATAGATTTAAAATTAAGCTAGTAGGTCACATCCGTCACATCTAACCAATGATGTCGGTTGGCACTAATTTTAGTGGGGGATCCAAGTATATTCTGACACCCCCCCCCCCCCCGCCCGCCCGCCTGATAAAACAATTTGGGGACGGACCCCCCAGACCCCCACGTCTTGTGACGCTGGATACTTGATATCCTTTGCCACAATCTAAACGACAGACTCACCCTAGCTACCATTTAGTTTTCGTCACGTTTACGTAAGACTTTGCCAGAAAGTTCAGACATACAGGATTTATAAAATGGGGAATAATAATAATAATAATAATCACGTCATTTTACAAGGGTAGCAAATTAGGCCTGTGGCCTTTTTCAAGTTTGGCCCTTGGCACAGATCGTGCGAATGATTTCGATCATTACTGCAGGAAGAAACCGAAGAACTCGGGGGAAACCTGCCTGATCGGACACAGGGGTGTTGTTAGTGGGTAGCTAATATTGTTTTTTTAACATGTTTAATTTTAAATGACAAGTACACCATTTTTTAATCGTTATCGTGATGAAATGGGTAAGCGGACAGCTTATGTTTTCTCCTAATAAATTTTAACTAAATAATCGTCAAAAGAGCTAAAGTCTGCAGTGCTGTTGTTTAGAAAGAGTAATCTCCCTTTAGTCTCCAAAAGCTGCCCCAGTACGTTAGAGAAAGAAATTGGGTTAAACATCTGCTCTATATCGGAATAACAAACTCGTCAGTTCATTTTTCATAACATGTGTTTTATATCGAAAGCAAGGGAGAGGCTCATTGTTACAATACTAACAGGGAGCATTTATTATTACAAACATTACAATTCTTCCCGCACAATTTAAAATGTCTTTTAAATGTTCTTTAATGTTTTTAAATGTTTTTAATTAAATTGTCTCTATTAGTCTTTCTGGTTTCTTTCTAGTTCGTTCAGTGGTACGGGTTTGTAACGCTACTTCAGGTGACAGTGCTGGAACAGATGCTGGATTTTCTGTAGACAGTACAGGATTATTAATTTCATTGTACTGTTCATTTATAATTGGTTGTGGTCCAATTGGTAAATGTAGCTTTGTAGTTAGATCATCTGGAACATGTTCGGGATCAGATTGTTGAAACAAATTTGGATTTGTACTTTGAAGTGAAATGTCTATTAACTGATCTTTATGACGTTTCCAAATAAGATTATCAACTTCTATAGTGTAAGTTACTGGTCCAAGTTTCTCAACAATTACACCTCGTTTCCATTTAAGTTCTCGATTTCTGTAATCTTTAACCAATACAATAGAACCAACTTCAAGACTTTTTGTTTTATCTATTTTAGGCGATGTTCGTTTCATCATTGAAGAAGTAAGACTTGGCTTTAATAAGTCTAACCTAGTTCTAAGTTGTCGACCAATAAACAGTTCTGCAGGAGTTAACTTTGTAACACAGTGTGGTGTTGTTCTGTAGGACAATAAAAATCTATAAAGTTTTTGTTGAATTGTTCCTCTGTCGTGTCGTTGTGTTTTCATTGCTGTTTTAAAAGTTCGAACAAAACGTTCAGCTTCACCATTTGAGCTGGGATGATACGGTGCTGACTTAATATGTTTAATACCATTCTGTTTAGTAAACTGGTTAAATTCAGCTGAAATAAATTGTGGTCCGTTGTCTGATACTATCTGTTCGGGAATACCATAAGATGCAAATAATTGTCGCAAGATATCAATAGTAGCTTCAGTTGTAGTAGATGACATCGTGTATACTTCTGGCCACTTTGATCTAGCATCAACCACAATTAAAAACATTTTGTTTAAATAAGGTCCAGCAAAATCAATATGTATTCTTTCAAAATTTCGACTTGGCCAAATCCATGGATTAGATCGGACCATTGGTGTAGATTTAACGTCTTGACACGGAAAACAATCTCTAACTAACTGTTCAATATCATCGTCTAAGCTTGGCCACCATACGTGCATTCTGGCGATAGACTTCATTTTAACTATTCCGACATGGACATCGTGTAATGTTTCCAATAGTTGTGATCTAAATTTTTCTGGAACGATGACCCTTATACCCCATAACAAACATCCCATCCTCGTCGCCAATTTGCTCTATATCGGAATAACAAACTCGTCAGTTCATTTTTCATAACATGTGTTTTATATCGAAAGCAAGGGAGAGGCTCATTGTTACAATACTAACAGGGAGCATTTATTATTACAAACATTACAACATCCACTGGACACAAACGAGGTCATTTGAGAACTAACACATGGTTCAATTATTAATTTCAAATATTAAGAAAACCCATGAGGTTAAACAGGCAACCCTGTTAGTCACGTACAAGTTGGGAATCAAAACCAGGTCACTGGACTCAATTTAATGACAGATCCTATGATTTTTACACACACACTTTTAATCACAAGACACAAGGGCGTGGATTTGTCATAACTTTTGGGGGAGGGGCGGACAAACCCTGGAACCAAACACCAAAATAATAATTAGGCCTACGAAGCAGTTGCCTCTACCAGTAATATGATGACGATATGGAAAAATTGACAATCGTGAAGATCAATTACTGTGGCTAGACTCAAGGCAATGGTTAGATAGCCTTCAGAACGGGACATTCATGTGGATATAAACCTGAAAAACTGTCCAAGCGATTAAAATCATAGGGGGGGGGGGGCAGAGACCTATTCCCCCCCCCCCCTTCTGATTCTAAGGTGGGGGGGGGGGTCCAATGACTAGACAACCCAACCCTCCCTGTTCTTGAGGGCAACACAATTTTTAAAAAATACGATTTAAAATTTAGAGATCATTTTTTATTATTAAATTCTTCAAATCAATCATTTTGTATTTATACACATTTTTTATGAAATTTTCTTATCAATGCAAAATTCACAAACCAGTAAGAATTTAAAAAAGACTTATATGAAAAACATTTGGCCCTCTTTCAAATAATTTTTAACAGATTTAAAACTCTGTGTAAAGAAATTCATAAATTACAAATGAAAACACATATAACTTGAAGTTTGAGTTTCTAAGATAAAGGTGTGACTAGGTTTTCAATAATTCTAGGAGAACTCGAGATCAGACACGGGCCTGCACATTTTTTGACCTCATATGTGGATTGTGGGTTAGGGTAAGGGTTAGGCTTGGCCCAGGGTTAGGATTAAGGCTAGCCCTGTCTACATACATCTCAACAACTCTGACAAAAATCTGCAGGCCACAGCCCAGGTTACCCTAACCCTTAACCTAACCCACAATCAACATATGACGTCATTAAATGCGCAAGACTGTCTCCGATCTAGCGTTTTCAATAATAATTTGATGAATAATATAACATGAATATTACATTTATCATACATTAATCAGGACCTTCTTAACATCGTGGGGGGTGGGATAGCCTATTGGTCTAGAGTGCCGCGCTTCAACCTCTGCTGGCCGACTAACTAACTCGTATGAGTGTATGTGGCATGGAGATAGGGGCGCCTTCTCAACCTTGTGGGTTTCCTCTGGGCACTTCGGTTCCCTCCCACTGCTTAAGACCCCTACGCGCAGCACGCAGATTATTAAATTCCTCTTTCTCTCTCTCTTAATGTCGTTGTAGGCCCCTTGAATAAAAATGTGCACTAGGCCCTTACCTACATAACCAACATTACAGAATAAAAATGTATATGGTCTATAAAATATAACATGCATTATGCCGACTTTTGTAATAATGATTGAGGCTAGTTGGAAAATTGATAGCTTTATAGTCGATCAATTTGACTGAATTTTCAACAAAGTCCTTTTGCATTTTCTACTATTTAACTATTATGGTGAGAACTGCCAACGAATGTATTTATTGCATTGGAACTTGCAACCAAATCAGTGTTTAAACAGCAAGTCTAAACGGCTTCATAGATTAACATGAGGCCCTATCCTATGCACATAGGCCTTCAAGGCAACTGCCCAGCATTAAGAAGACCCTTATATCAATGATTGGTTCTAAATTAACATGTAAGTAAATCTTAATGCCAGAAAATATACAATAAAGGGTACAGGCCTATAAAACATCTGAAGTAACCTCAATGCACGTTTATTACACACAGTTACTGTTTTCTTAGTTGGTCAGTACACAGAGTTCCTGTTTTCTTGGCTGTTCAGTACACACATTTACTGTTTTCTAAGCTGTTCAGTACCCACATTTACTATTTTCTTAGTTGTTCAGTACAAAAATACTGTTTCTTAACTGTTCAGTACACATATTGGCTTGATATTTAAATTATTAATAATACAATTTTCTCAAACAAAAAAAGGGACAAATAATGCACAAACATATTGCAATTCCTACGTCTATCATACAACAGTATATGTACAGATATATATAGTTACAACATATTTACATATCACCATCATTAATATAAGCAGTGAATTATATATACACACCACACAATTGCAACATTCTTACAATTTATATAATACTGGACCAGTACAATCCAGCATGGTGAATCTGTACAGTATGAACAAGATTTACTATCGTTTTATTATTCTGCGATGTTTCAACAAGATTCCACAAGTCGTTTTTTGACTTTGGCTGTGAAAGGCCTAACAAATTAGGTGGTTCATGGTAATTTGAAAGTGTGTCATACAATTACCTCAACATGTACAGACAATTACCTCTATACGTACAATTACATGTACATATAATTACATGTACAGAGAATAACCATTACAATTACATGTACGTACATACAGACTGAATGAAGATTATACCAAGCAATCATTTATAATGAAATTCTTTTCTTTATCATAAATCAACTACCACCTTATTGCAATACTTAAAAAAGCTAAAATCAGTAGCAATCATATCAATAGTTGTTGAGTAATCGTGGTGATCCTATTATGGCCTTATTATATATTGAGGTCAGTCGAAGCAATTATGTTGACCATATGAGAACATATCTGCACATGCCAGATTGTGGACTCAACAGGGCCCATCCTATCTTAACACATCGCATGACAGTGGGGACCTGGCATTAGAGAGTCAACTATGACAATATTGTTGTTAGCAAGGCAATCGCAGTCCCTTAAATAACAACCAGTGACATCAATAATCATAATATTTTCCTGAATACGAAATAGATTTAAGAGAACTTCCTTCTATGACCTGATCATCTTCTGTTGATTGGTATTGGTTCGTTTTCTTTTTAAGTTTCTGATTTCTCAAGGAAGAATTCATCACAGGTGTTTCTGGAAGGGATGTAGATAGTCTAGGTAGGCGATCATACACAGATTATTTATCCTCACCGCTCATCCCTGCACCGCTCAATTAATCATTTCATTTATTTATAATATGTGTACACTTACACAGTAAGCGTAAAACATTATGACGAAATCCTACCTCGCATCAATATACAGATATACATAGTAACACACAATCTGCTATATTTGTCGGTCATCAAGCGAATCAAGTCAAATAAGTTCTGAATTCTCATATCCATCCTATTATCGCATTTATGTAGGCATTCTGGGATTTTACAATATTAAATCAAAACTCTTCATCATCGCCCAGAATCAAAATTTTGCATGCCCAAGTCTAAGATACGTAACTGCATGATGCTGTCTCCGTACTCAGAAAACTTCTTATCACCTAGAACTGTAAGAAGATTTTTCTGAAATAAAAAGTACACAGAATTAGCGTATCATCAAAACAATTCTTGACATTTTGAAAAATTGGAAATCCCCAAAAGACAGTGCCTGGCCCTGGATGATACCGAGAGAGAGAGATAAATGGGGTTAAACGTCCACTCGACACAAACTAGGTCATTTCGGGACTAACATATGATTTGATTGAGTTTCATTGATTGCTTGCTTGTGCATAGGGGTCTTAAGCAGTGGGAGAAAATTGGGTCTGACAAAATCCCAGAGGTCGAATAGGTGACCATACTCCTTGTCACATACAACCGGGAATTCAATGACAAACTTTATGATACATTCTGCCATGCCCCCAACACCACCACGCTGGTCGCTCTGATCTATTGCAGTATACACAATAATGTTAAGTGTTTTATTACCTTTAATTCAACAGGATTATGGGTGTGTTCCATGGTTTGAAACGTCTTCATTAAAGTAGCCTCTCCTATACCAACTGCACATTTTCTAAAATAGAAAAGAGAAATGGGGTTTAACATCGACTCATTTCAAACCAGGTCATTTCAGGATTAACATATGGTTCAATTTTATTTCAATAATTTGCTTGCATGTCAAGAGTGACTAGCAGTAGGAGAAAACAAAAGGTCCAGGAAAAATCCCATGAGGTTGGACAGGCGACCCTCAAATATCAGCAGGGAGTCAAAACAACAGAACTTGAAACCAACCAAACCCACATGGCGTAAAGAGAGATTTCTGGAGGTTTCCAATGAATGGCATAGGGAGATGGACGAACAGGGTTTAACGTCCACTCAACACAAACTAGGTAATTTCAAGACTAACACATGGATTTATTTCAATAATTTGCTTGCGTGTAGGGATCTTTAGCAGTGGGAGGAAACCAGAGAAAACCCAGGAGGTTGGACAGGCATCCCTACTCCTTGCCACGTACATCCAGGGAATCGAAACCATGCCAGTTGACTCAATGACAAACCTTATGATACAGTGTGCATATGCTAACCATTTGGCCATCCAACCCTCCACCCCCATCTTAATCCTATATAAGCCTGGCTACATTTATATTAATGGTATATAGCAGGGAGTGTTTTCTTACCTTTGTAAATCTTGCATCTGTTTTAATAATACAGACTTATCTTTCACAGCATCTATAAGATACAGATTATACTTTATTACTATATTGGGGAAGAATTTATAGAAATTTGAATCTAATACTGGTAGGCTAAATATTAAACAAACCCTGTAGATAATATTATACCATCTTATGGTATTAAACATATTCCGAAAAATCAAGACATCCATAACTTCGATGTAAGAGATAACACATGAATGCTCTATGTAGATAAATTTATATAAGCTTTAGATTATTTTCAAATCCTTTATATCATTATTGTATATATAGTATTGTACATACTCTTGTCGTATTTGAAATAAAATAAAACATTTTTTTAAACCAAAAAAACAAACAAATTCATCAAAAAGCTTTAACAATGACCAGAAAATAATGAAACCTGCACAAAGATTTACTGTAATATTAACTGAAGTTATTAAAGTCCAATATACAATAATACATAACTCAAATATTGGTTAATACGATGCATTCTCATAATCCCCAGCATTCAATACCTTCACAATATTAAGCTATAATCATACAGACTTAAAGTCTCCACAACGTGAACATTAGCACTGGTGTTCGGTGAAGTGACACATACATAGCGAACGAAATACAATTAAGTGGATGAACAAAATGTACAATTGGTGGGAAAGGACTTTACATCGATACGACCTATTTTACGCACAAAAAACATATTCTGGTTTTCAGATAATCTTGTTCAAAAATCTGATGTGGGAGGGTAATTTCTACTTCTGTGTTTTTGCTTTGTCAAAGGATCACTACCAGGCTAAATAGTTGGTTATAGGAAGGTACGATTATCCAGTATCATTTTTGATTATCAGTAGCATGTATCAGGGTTCTGTACCGGTACTTGATAATTGAGCCTGCAATACATTTTCAGATTCATTTGAAATTCTTCACAGAGTTACTTCGGGGAAACGATTTACATGCAGTAAAATGACTGTAGCTGAGTAACTTAATATATGTTTTATATGGCTTAATATACACCATATGGCCAATTATACACAAAATCACCATTCACAAACACCCAAAATAAGAAAACATACAATTTCTCAGTATCATACAAAACAAATCATAGCTAGAATAAGCAAAAGTACATTTACTATTTAAAGGGGAATTATGGGAGATTAGATGAAAAGTTGGCAGTTCTCCTTATAATAGTTAAAAATTAGATAATGTAAATAGAATATTCTAAAAATTTCAGTCAAATTGTTCGACTCTGAACCAAGATTTTAGCAATTGAAATTTGAGCCTAGCCTTGATCATCATTACTATAGTCAGTACCATAAAAACACAACGAGACCCGATTATACATTTTTACGTTTACTTATCTATCAAAAAATGTATTCCAATCAGCTAAATATCACAGGCTAGCAATGACATCAAGAGTTGATTACGGTCTGGATAATATGTTTATTAATGTCAAATTAATAATTTAGATAACATTTCAGGCCTACAGAAAGACCTGCAATAGGCAGATTTAGCTCCTGCAAAATGTATGTATAAATCACCCAAAAAACAAATACAGGTTGCCATGCAAGTTGTTCAAGCAGTTATGAGCTGCACAAATCAAAAATATGTTCAAAAAGATCAGATCTTTATTAAAGCCTCTAAAGTGTTGACACAATTTTGGAACAAAGGGGAATTGGAAAATCAGTAGGTTTTTCCTTTCACTAGGATAGACAACCAATAAATTTCAGAAAGATAGGTTCATAATTGCAGCCCATAAAGTTCAAACAAGATTTCAAAAGAAAGGGACCTAACTCTAGCAGAAGGTGTTTATCGGAAAATGTTGAAAATCTTTATTCATTTCACAAAGCTTTATGTCATGAATCATTGTAGCCTCTATTGTGTTAATGATGAACAGATAAAGGTGAAAGGAATATACAACCAAATTAAAATGTGAGCGTCTAAATATTTACGATTGTCTTGATGAATTTAGCATTTCATTATGGAAACCTTGTGTACTATTTGCTTATTTCTAGCATACGATATACATAATAAAATTTAACAAAAGAATTTAAGCATATAGCATCCACAATACCATATAAACCAAACAAAGACTTTATCATAACTTAGTCTACAATATCAATTAAGGTGAAGGTGGACATAAAACGCCAAGAGCGAACGATTTTCTGCCGAATATTTTACATCTATTCGCTGGAAGATTTCCTTGTATGTTCATGTCCAGCGCATATTGCCTAGCAACCATTTTTAATAGCCAGTCAGAGACATTATTGATATCACATGATCTCAAAATGGTTTTACATGAGTCACGTGATCGATGTAATTTACTCGTAGAGTGGCGTACACTCTCAAAACGATCGTGTGCTCGTTCGTGATTGGCCGTAAATGATCGCTGGCAAATTTTAATCATCGCTGGCGAATTTTAATCATCACGATCAGGCGAAAAAAAGAGCTTGTCTGTCCAAGGCTTTAGAAATCTGAAGAATTTTCTTAGCCAAAAGTGTTACAGAACCTGAGACCTCATGGTTCGTGAGCAAACAGAGCTCCATAGATTCATAAATGCTAACGAAACCAAATGGGGTTTAACATCTTACTGTTCTGCTCCGACTGGGCTAGTGAAGACGAGCATACGCCATACAGTGTGCAATAAGGGTACACGGTACCTCGGTTTTCCATCCCATCTAAAAGAACTAGACAGATGTCCTTGTCAGGCCCTCCGTCCTGCACCACTAACAAGGGGAAACCAGGTCGGAAAACCCTGATGAACTTTTCAGCCAATGCAGGGATTGAACACGTGACCTCTGGGCTAGCAAACATAAATGCTAATATTTACAGGAGAGAGAGAGAGAAATGGGGTTTAACGTCCATTCGACATAAGACTAACATATGGTTTAATTTTATTCCATACTTCGCTTGCATGTAGGGGTCTTTAGCAGTGGAAGGAAACCGGAGGACCCATAGAAAACGCACGAGGTCGGACTAACATTTTGGGGGCAATGTCTTTGTTTGGTTATACTTCATGCAATAAATAAGGATATAACATCTACATACGTGCATCAACACCAGTACCTGGGTACCACAACGTAGATTCAATATGGCTGCTTCTTCTATTCGGAGATCTAACTGGGCTAGGTAACTATAGAACAAATAAATTATAAAACTCAAAAAATTTTAAAATGTGCATAAACTTTAACAAATAGTAAATAAGTATCAATAGATGTTATTGTAAAGATTTTAAGAACAGAATTTTATTAGTTTTTTCTAGCTGTTATAATAAATTCTAAAAGATTTATATACTGGAAATAGCTATGTTTTTGTTAATGCATAATTAGTTTCTAGAAGGTTAAACATTTTTTGAAGCAGGCAGGGGTATATATATATTTTGCAGGGGTATATATTCTTCCGAAATTGAATTTTTTTTACTGGATGTTATTTTTTTAGCTGTAAATACTAAGCTCAAATCCAAATAGTACAGGTCGTGTATATTTTGAGTATTAGGAATAAGATTCTTGAAGAAAAAGCACAAAAACTAAATAGGTGCAGCTAGGAATAAAGAAAAACAATTGTCGCCTGGGTTACCAGTCCAGAAATCTACGCATACATTTTTTAAGTGGCTACATTTTCTTCCTAACTGACTTCAGAGTTAAGTCATCTCCAGGATAAATTTACGCGTAAAAGGAAGAACATATACCCCTGGTACTTTGTATGCATGTATAAACATACTAATAAAATATAGATCAGAATATAATTTATTTATTTGCAAATCGGTCCTTTGTTCCCAGAAAAATATCAAATCAAAGTCGTCTTAAAGATACTTTCCCACAAACGTATTTATCAGGTGATTATTTCCAATAAATGTATGTCAATTTTGGTATACATGGAAAGTAGAGACATCCAATCTTTCTGGAAAAATATTGGTTTCCTTGAAAAACAACCATCGAGCATGCACAGGACAAACATGAGAGG
This sequence comes from Patella pellucida, assembly GCA_917208275.1. Taxonomy (NCBI): domain Eukaryota; kingdom Metazoa; phylum Mollusca; class Gastropoda; family Patellidae; genus Patella; species Patella pellucida. The sequence continues at coordinate 63,478,957 of OU795042.1, read as the reverse complement.
GTATCAGTAATTCGCAGTCAGGCGATTCATGGCTGTCCGCTTGAGTAACGTCAAAGGTTGTCTGCGAAGGTTTCTGATCTCTTAGCGTCAGTGAGCGCTGGGTGAATATGTTGATAAATTTGATGGTGAACGGACTAAAAATTCTTAATTGGCCTCAGTGTTCTAACTTAAAACCAAAGCCATCTGATGATCTAGAGAGTTAATTATGGACATGTTAATACATGTTGGAATAATAACATTTGAAGCCAGAATAAAGACCTGCAATAGGCTGATTTAACTTTTACATTATGCATCTTTGAGGGTCTTGTCGGACTAAACAGTTTCCTATATAAAAAGACATGGGCAGTGGATAATCCGTGAATTTAATTAGTCTTCGATATTTATAATAAATGGACATCAATTAAAGACAACATCGTCTTTTATATGCAACGAAATCCCCTCCGTTGCTAGGTACTGCGACAGACAAGTCACGTTACACAAACATGACCTCTTTTAATAGATTTTTTATAGCTTGGGGTATTTTCTTGCGAATACAATGTTTTGAGATGGATTTGAAGGAAAAATTTTGATAGATTGATTAGTTTGAATATGTTTTTAGTCCAAATAAATCATCAAATCACCAAGTTTGTATGCGGGAAAGTATCTTTAAGATCAAATGTAACTTAATCTGCTTCCGCCATTACAACAATTTGTTACCGACATGTATATATATTATGATCTATATTTTACTCTTAAGTTATGTTATTTTTTAAATTTCAAGACCCAGAAGGTATTTAGTTGTAATATCTACAGATAATATCTGATAAACAGATGGTAAATATAAAGCATCATATTCCTTTTAAAGTGGAGGTATATCAATCGTAAAACTCAACTCAATACCGTAACAAATTAAGACATAAACCTGTTCCTGGTTTTACAAATCATTCTCAGACTTAACAAATCAAAATATAAACCTGTTCCTGGTTTTAAGACTTTACTCAAAATTGTTCGCCTTATTTTAACTAAAATATGGCCCTTTATAAAACTTTTGTATCAAATACATCAATAAGAAACTATATGTAAAGTTTTGTGTTTCTGGCTCAAAAAATACTTCTCATAAACAGTGATTGAAAGTTGAGTAAATTCTTAACATCAGTGTAAGAATGTTTCCGTGATACTTCGCAGACTGGCGTCGAGTTTGACTGGGTGAAGGACTTAACTGTATTTCAATCATTAATTGCATGCCATAAAGTTAGAATTTGACCTTGTAAGAGTTTTTATATCAGAGATCTAGCTTCAATTTTTGTTAAATTTTGTTTACCTCAAATTAGCCAGATATATTTTTCCATAAATTTTGCCAATAAAACCTATAAATTTATCTGTATTCATTGTGTTTTTAGATTAAATTCTATAAAATTCTAATTTGATGGCATTGCTTAGAAATTTGTCTATCTCTCAAGAATAAACTGTGTCTCGACTATCTATTTTATAGCTAAATTCTTAAATGGCCGCAGGGTGTTTTGATGTAGGCCTACTTAAAATCAAAGCCATTCGATGGTCTAGAGAATTGATTATGGACTTGTCATGTATTTACATGTTGGAATAATTTAACTATTACATAATGCATCTTTGAGAATCTTGTCAGACATTTTTACCGAAAATAAAGGGGCATAACTCTTAAAAGGCGGTTGCAGACCACAAACTATGTTGAGTTGAATTATATATTGACATATACCCAGCTGTAAACATGTGCTAGAAGGTGTTCTATGCTTATACCAATAAAAAAGATAAAAGAAACTATCCATGCATATCCATGCATACTAAACAAATCCAATCCAAATACGTTTTGGGCCTTTAAAATTCATGAAAATAAGTTAGAATGATCACCTCACTGATGGGTTTTCCATTGTGACTAACCCAGTGTAAATATGGTAGAACTTGTACAGTTTGATACACCACTTCATCTGAGAACCTCTATATTAATAGGATAAATTAGAAAAAGGCTTCTATATGAATAGTATAAGTTAGAAATCGGCTTCTATATCAATAGTATAAGATTAGAAATAGGATTTTATAAAATAGAAAAAGGCTTTTATAAAATAGCAATAGTCTATATAATTTGTTAAGGATTATAGAACTTTAAGAGAAATATAGCAAGGAAGACAGTGCATGGAGCTGGATCTAAAATTATGACCTGAAAATCCATTCAGCTTACTAAGCAATTAGTTTTTTGATATTTTTTAAAAATTGGACAAAAATTGTCTATCAAGCCATCTTCAAGTAATTGTATTAGTAGCTAAAGTTCTCTATAATTATGCCCAATTTTCATCGATTATAATGTGGCTTGGTCAGATTTTGGGTGGGGTTTTTTTTCAAATTTCTCTACCATAGTGGAATTTACATTTTTTAAATAATGTTGAAGTTACATGTAATTCCCCTATGAATTCGAATTGAATTGTTTGTTAAGAATTTTGTTTTCAGTGCCTATTATTATATCACCATAAAAATGACAGAGAAAGACAAGAGTTTATGAGCTCTACGTGTTCGATTTCAGTGAAATGTTACAAAAGATAGACAGCTGGAAGTTTAAACCAATTTAAATTAGTTAGTATTACCATATCCAAAAAGAATGCATTAATAACAATTATTTCAATATCAAATCTCATTCATAGAATTTCAATAAATTTGTGCAATTTGGTTTGGTATTTTTAAAATTAGCAAACATGATGCCCCAAAAGAATTCTAATTCTAACTGAGTCTTCTGTTTCCAGTTAGAAAATAATATAATTTACACATACATAAGCTACACTAAAAACGAAATTTTAAAAAAATATATGTACTCCAAGTTTTCTAGAAAACCAAACCTCCCCAATTCAAATTAAATTCACCAAAACAAGGTTAAAATTTTATCTACATGTAGAAAAACAAAATTTAAAAACCCCAAAACTTGAGAAATTAGAATTTAAATAATTTAAATTTACGTACAGGTTTTCCGTCAGGAACGTCTAGTGTTTTAACAGATTCCACGACATCTACTGGAACTTGGATGGTACTGACATCAAACATTGGACTAAATGCAACTTGTTCTTCCGTTAATTCTCTGATTATATGTCGTGGCGTAACTTTTAACGTCTCAAATTTCATATCTTTAATGATCGACATTGGCTGAAAATAAATCAAAATTTGATCTCGTTGATTTGATTGTAAAATTCGTGCTCACATATACATTTGAATAAGTTTTTTTAACTGGTAGTTTGGTATTCATTATTCGAAATGGAGTTTAACGTCCTATTTTTCTGCACCGACTTGGCTAATAAAAATCAATCTGATTAAAACACAGATCCAATTTCGTTTCGTTTTTTATAGTTCATAATTTTGTTTTACTTGTCTTTACTACACTTTAGGATCTGGGAGGTTTGTTATTTAACTCGTGTTCAGCTTTAAATGAGAGGTCAGCCAATCAAATTGTCTGTCGAATAGGGGGTTTGACCTCTCTTGCACAGAACTGTGGGTAGACATGAACTCCGACAGATATCAAAACAAAGCAAAAATAGATCAAAAACATAGCCACTTGCAACAACGATTCTGATTGGTTAATCGAATGACTGAGCTTATGGGGTCAAATGTAATTTTCTACGTCATAGAACGTGATCTCCCACTATAAGTTGTTAGATCTACATGTAGTGTAGGCCATCGAAAGTATTTTCATTTTAATGATCTTAGAGCATGCGCAGGGGTCTTTTCTGTGGGAGGAAACCGGAGTACACGGGGGAAAACACAAGGTTGAGAAGGCGCCCATATCTCCATGCCACATATGCTCACACCAGGGATCGAAACCCCAGCAGTAAGACAGAGGTGACCGGCCAGCTAGAGGTCGAAGCGCGGCATTCTAGACCACTAGGCCATCCCAACCTCCTGTGAGGGAAATTTTGCCGACAGCGGCACTATGGCCTTTTATAGCAAGCCAATATGCACACAGGACCTCAGTTTTTTGTCCCATCCATACGAGTAGACAGCTGTCCTTGTCAGGCCCTCCATCCTGCATTAATGACAAGGAAGAATCACACCGGAAAATCTGGATGTACTTTTGCAGTCAGTGCATGGATCTAACAACTGTCGTCCAGACTAGCGAGCAAATGTCGTACCCACTTAGCCACCATGACACCCCTATAATAAGACAATATTTGGAAAATACTCCATTTCCGTGTTTGGATTGTCTCCCTTGTTGTGGGTTTGTTTTTATATTGAGTTAAGCCTGTATCAGTGCAGAACTGAGACTGTATGGCACAGTGAAAGATTACAGCCATCTCCAGGAATTCACTTGATTCGATAGTACTTTTTTGCTTATTTTTTCCAATGACAAATCGTCTTGCGTCTTTGTTTCTCTCCTCAATGACGGTTTGTTTATGTGTGGTTTAATTCTGCAGTTACTATATATAGCGACAGTGGGGTTTAACGTTCTCTCGACACAAACTAGGTTATTTCGAGACTAACATATGGTTCATTTATATTTCAATAATTCGATTGCCCATAGGGGCCTTCAGCTGTGAGAGAAAAAATTGAGGACCCAGACAAAACCTACAAGGTTAAACAGGTGACCCTACCCATTGCAGGAAATCAAAACCACGCCACTTGACCATATGATCTAACATGCACGTGTTAAACGATTTGGCAACCCAAACCCCGCACAATAGTGACACGCTTTTGTGGGCTTACAACATAAACAACTACATGTAATTTGAAAACTGACCCGTTTATTTCTGTACTGTTTAACGTAATCGTTCTCTAGAAGTTCCTCAGCACTGGGACGTTTATGTTTATCTTTTTCTAACATGATTCTACCTAATTCACGCAACTCTTCGCTGTAGTTACCTTGTATTGCTGGAGGCTGAAATTATATATACACATATTATAGAGAGAGAGAGTGAGAGAGAGAGAGAGAGAGAGAGACAGAGAGAGGGAGAGGGAGAGGGATTGGGTTTAACAACACAAACATATGGTTTTAATATTATTTCAATAATTCGCTTGCGCGTAGAGGTCTTTAGCAGTTGGAGAAAATCAGAGGACCCGGAGAAAACCCACTAGGTTGGACAGGTGACCCTACACCTTGCAACATACAACCGGGGATTTGAAAAAAACACGCCAGTAGACTTGTTTACAGGCTTTATGATACAGCATGCACGTGCTATCCATTCGGCCATTCATGTTATTAATGTTTGGGTTTGCAATTGTCAGGTGTGACTCTACACTTTTCAAAAATCTGTTTGTTTACACAGAATAAGTGTTTAATGCCTTAATCGCCGCTGATCATTTAATTATTCCTTAATCTCGTTAAAGTAATTAATACTTACATCATTATTTATGACTTTGAGGAGTAAAAAATTAAGATAAGGTGCATCATATGCTCGTTCTCTGGCCGTCATCTCATACACAATACAACCTAAACTCCATATATCAGTCTGAAATTAAATAAAACAAATTAAATATCTTGTTGAAATGAGAGTGATAGAGAGAAAGAGAGAGAAGGAGAGTGAGTTTAAAGTCCACTTGACACAAACTAGGCCATCTCTGGCTAACATATTGTTCAATTTTATTTTAGCAATTCACTTGCGTGTAGGGGTCCTTAGCAGTGGGAGGGAACCAGAAGTTGGACAGGTGACCCTACTCCTTTGTTAGGTACAGTTTGGGAAACGAAACCATGCCAATTGATTAAATGACAGACCTTATGAGCGTGCATTAACTATTCAGCGACCCAACATCCTGCTGTGGAGGAGAACTTGTCCTCTTGGGGAGAATGGCACTCACTTTAGTGCCTGGTTCAAGAAAGTTCCTCAAGATTTTCCAGTCTGGCTTACCCTTGTCGGTCGTTACAAAAAACCAAGGTTCCAGTGTACAATTGGCAGCATGTCAAAGATCATCTGACAGTTAGAAACAGATATGAGAGTATTCCATATTGCACTGCCTTGGCATAATTCCCCTTATAGCACACTACATTATTAGTGATTAGTGCAATTAACCTGATTTCATTTCCCATGAATCATTGATTGCCCTGACATAGCATATATTATATTATGAAATTAGACAAGTTGGGAATATAGGCCAGACATCTGTTCACCTTGTTTAATATGATAGAAATGACAAATATGTGACATATGCAATAATCAGTATTTACTAGCCTGGCCAACTATTTAAGCGTGTTGGATCAGAAGGTCTGCCATTGAGTCAAGTGGTGTGGTTTCGCTTCCCTGCTTGTACGTGGCAAGGAGTAGGGTAGACTGTCTACTGTCTTGAGTTTCCTCTGGTATCCTCCCACTACTAAAAGACCCCTATGTGCAAGCGAACTACATAAATAAAATTGAGCCACGTGTTAGTCCCGAAATGACTTAGTTTGTGTTGGCCTAGAAGGTTTGCAGGACTTTCAGGCATGGTTTACAATGTCCCTAGTACAGGGAAGAGGGCCTGGCAAGAAACAATGTCTAGTTGTTCAGATGGGACAAAAATGTGGCCCATATATAGTGTGATACATGTAGATGCAATTAGATGATAAGTGGAATTCATTTCATATTATTTACCTTTTCATTGTAACCAGTATATGTAAAAACTTCGGGACTCATATAATACGGTGTTCCTACCCATGCTTTTATTTCTTCATCTGAATTCTCTAATATTCTGTAATATAAATAATGTTTACAACAATATTACATAAACAACATTATGTAAACAACATTTCTAAAGATAAACAACTTGCTGTAACATCAGATGCAACAAAGGAATGAATATCAAGTTATTCGGTTTCGAGAACATGAATTGGCTCATTCAAGTCTGCCAATACAATGTTGGAATTCTTGGAATTAATGCAGCTACACGTACCTTGATTAAATTACCCCAAGTTGATTTCCGTATAAAGTTTTCATGTTAGAAATGTAATCTCAAATTTTGTATTTAAATCTTACGCTTTATCGTCATATTATTGTCTGCTCGCTTCACTTAGGGACCCCTTGTTATCTCTTGGTCAAATGGTTTGGCGGTTTTGGGAACATTGAGAGGTTTAAACATACGAAATATGTACAATTAAACGGCGTAAAAAAAAAAGTTGGCAGAAGATAGTCAAAGAATTTACTTAGGCTTCGACATGTATTGCAAATGGACAATAAGTAACGACAAATATATTCCGAAAACGGGCACCCCTCAATCTAGTTACATGACAAACATGGCTTCTAATTTACTTCTAAAAATAGATTTTTTTTATATCTTTGGGATGTTGGGGTATTTCCTAGTGAATACATTGGCTTGAGAGGGATCCAAAGTAAATTTTTGATAGATTAATTAGTTTGAATATGTTTTTAGTCCAAATATTTCATCAAATCACCTGCCCGAACAGGGGAAGGTATCTTTAAGTTAGTAAAGTTTTATCAATATTTAAGTCTGTATAAATACTAATTACACCAGAGTAATTATACACTGTTGTACTATGATTGGGTGTGCCATTTAACTCGATAACTCGACAGCCAATTACAAGTACTTGTACTGGATCAAAATACATTCTCGATAGACAGTGAAATACAAATATCTACATGTTCTAACATTTACCATGTTTATCTATAGATGCCTTTAAACATAGTCAGTTACAATTTCTTCACATAGAACAGTTTAACATGGTACACACATGTATGTCATTTTATTCAGACTAAACAATTTAAAGTGCAACCAACTGGTGCATGTAATTGTTTGCTTGTACAGACTCGTGATTTGCCTAAATACTGATGGCAAGTGCTTGAGAATTCAACTGTGCCAAAAGGCCCTTTATAAATCTAAAGAATTAAACCTTGACTTTATTGTTCTTTGAGGAAGACGCTCAACCAATTCAATTATGATCGACATGAAATTTGGCATGGGTGTTCCTTGGACAACTGTTCTTCGATAGATATGAAATCACAATTCCAAGATGGCAGCACTGACAGTTTTCTTGGTTCTTTCTTGGTCAATAGGATAACCCATACTTGTTCTATCGCATAATATGTAATCTAATAACTTATGTTCAGATAGTACATTACCTTTTGCTCATGTTCAGATACATGTATTACTCAACCTAATCGTCCATGTTCAGATATTACTCAACCTAATCGTCCATGTTCAGATATTACTGAACCTAATCACTCGTGTTCAGAGATTACTTAACCCAATCGTCCATGTTCAGATATTACTTCACCCAATCACTCGTGTTCAGATATCATTTAACCTAATCGCTTGTGTTCAGATATTACTTAACCTAACCATCAAGAGTTGATTATGGTGAGGATAAGTTAATTAATGTCGAATTAATAATTCATATAACATTTGAAGCCAAAAGAAAGAACTGCTGCAATAGACAGATTTAACTCTTGCATAATGTATGTATAACCTAATCGCTCATGTTCATGAAATCATATGTTAAAACATATCAACACACATCACCGTGCCACTTTAACAACCATGCAATTTAAGGTAATACGAACTCATGCAATACATGTACCTAGATAGTTGATAACCTTAAAGACCTTTTAAAAGCTATCCAAGGTGTGGTCCTGAATATGCCTGACAGACAAACAAACACACATACACAACACACTTACCTTGATAAACCTAAATCACCTAACTTCACGTCACCTTTTCTTGTTAGATAAATATTGGAAGGTTTTAAATCTCGATGAATGATCTTCATGTAATCTTTGTGCATCCACTGAAAAAAAGAATAAGTATAATAGAAATATTCAACTATGATAATATTGATATTACGTGTTTGACATAATACATTATAATGCTATATGGTGTATAGGGTACAATTGGCCTCCGGAAATCCACTTTAGGGGGGCATTCACTTCACAGGGGCGTGGTGACCCATGATTTTGCATGAATAACAAGATCCTATAATAATATTACGTGATTGACATAATACATTATAGTATAATACATGTATGGTTATATGCTATTCAAATATAAGCAATACCAGGGGGTTTCAGTGGAGTACAGAGAGGGGGGGCACCCACTCGAGAGGGGCGTGGTGACCCATGATTTTGCATGAATAATAAGAACCTATAATAATATTGATTTACGTGATTGACATAATACATAATACAAGTATGGTTTTATGCTATTCAAATATAAGAAATACCAGGGGGTTTCAATGGCATACAGAGGGAACAATGGGCCTCAGGGCATCCATTTCAGTGGGGGGCACCCACTTCACAGGGGCGTGGTGACCCATGATGTTGCATGAATAATAAGATACTGCCATGGCCCCCAAAAAACAAAATTAACATGTGTGTGCAGGGTAATATTGAGCTATTTGGAACCTGCTAAGAGTCTATTTGTAGCATATCTGGTATGAGTGATCCAAGGTACATGTTTAACACTAGTTGAGCATTAAGATTTGGGGATCACGTGGCTAAGTGGGTGAGACGCTTGCTCGCTAGCCTGGAGGTCGGGTGTTCGATCCCTGCATTGGCTGAGAAATTTCATCCAGATTTTCCGGCGTGGTTTACAATTATGAGTGATGTGGTAGGGAGGGCCCGAGAAGTACAGCTTTCTAGTTGTTCGGATGGTATGGAAAACCGGTGTACATGTAAAAGATTCCTTGACAGTTGGAATTCAATATACAAGTAGGCAGTAGCGCCCGTGCCCAGACAAAATTTCCCTCATAGCACACTGTATGCCCGTCTTCCTTAGCCCAGTTAAGGAGCAAAACTTTTTTGATTATAAAGTTGAAAACCGCATGATTTTTTGCTATTTTCATTTCAATGGTTATGTGTATAATACAAAACTTATATGGGATACAAAGTTTCAAACCATTGTTGGAAAACTATTCAAATATACTTGTAGTTTGAAATGGTCTAGATATTAGATGATGAGAGTTGGGTTTCTAAATGTTTTGTTTCCCCCGACCAGTGTGAGTAATTAATTAGTCTGTTAATAAGAAAGTAAACAGTTTTCCAACAATGGTTTGAAGTTAAACATTAAATACAGAAACTCCTACTAAAACAACACAACTACATGTACATGATACCCGAGTTGTATAAAAATGAGAGAGAGAGAAATGGCGTTTAACGTCCACTCGACATAAACCAGGTCATTTCGGGACTAACATACGGTTCAATTTTATTTCAATAATTCGCTTGCACGTATGGGTCTTTAGCAGTGGGAGGAAACCCGAGGACCAGGAGAAAACCCATGAGGTTTGACAGGTGACTCTACTCCTTGTCACGTACAACCAGGGTTGTATTAATGAAATAATGCTCATATTAAATTCAGTTATTGTATTCCATAGAGGTTTGTGTATAATGCACATAACCATTGAAATGAAAAATACCATATGAACAAAGCGAAGATAAAACCGGAATCCATTGTATACAATCTACTAATTAATTAATACCTGATCTAAACCAGTCTCCACGAGTTATTGATTAAATCAAGCTCTTAAGCATGTAAAATGTTTCACACCAATAATTCATTATAGATACAGATCGATATATAAGTCTACAATCCTATAAAGCTAGACATACTCTAAGGTATATATATATATAGTATACATATTCTATATATACATGTACCGTATAGTAACAGGTGAATAGCCTAGGTTATATACTATTTATCCTATATATTTATATTCCAACCTCATGGGTTTTCTCCGGGTCCTCCGGTTTCCTCCCACAGCTAAAGACCCCTACATGCAAGCAAATTATTGAAAATTTTTATAAATATCATGTGTTAGTCCCGAAATGACCTAGTTTGTGCCAAGTTGACGTTAAACCCAATTTATATATATATATAACCCGAAGTGACCTACATGTAGTTTGTGTCGAGTAGACATTAAACCCCATTTCTTTCTCTCTCACACATTACTTGCAGCAATGTCAAAGGTCGGATGAAGCTTGCATATGGCCCCTGGATGCAAATGTCAACTGAATAAAATGGCAGCAATAGACCTAAAAGCGACACTTCTCATCCCTGTCTTCGTGTAATTTTGAAGCAGCAGATTCCACAAAGTCGGATGTGACTGTGACATTCGCAGTTAGTTGTATCATGTAAATGCCACTTTAGGGAGCAAAAAAGTTAGACAGCCGCCCTGTTATTATAACAAATTTTTTTTCATGTTATAGATCCTGAAATATTTGCCCCCACCCTGCTTTACAGAGTTAATGCGACAGACGTCTTTTATCTCTGTTTTTGCCCCATGTAGAATTTTTGAAGGACCAGGTACTATTACACTAATTTATAATTTTATACTTTCAGATGTACAGGACGATGGGACTGGTAAGAACAGTACCTAGCCATATGGATGGGACAAAAAACACAGGTGCTGTGTACACAGAATGGCTTGCACAAAAAAGTCTTCATTAGCCCAGATGTTGCAGAACAGTAGGATGTTAAAACCCCATTTCATTCCATATTCATAGACTTAAAATTTGATTGGCCAAATTTAATGGAATTATTCTTTATTGGGATGTTAGTTGAGCAAGAGAGAGTCTATATGTCATGTGTTTTTTCTTTTTTCCTAAACATATGGTTGAGAAGAGTTTGATCATTTGCACACCGATTCCATCCTTGACACGCCCAGCTTCCATTATACAGATCTATGGATAACGGGAACAAAGCAGTAAACCTAGAAACAAATATATCTCCATTGTAACAACTTGGTATCCTTTTTTACATTAACTTGTTCACTTCAGCTATTTTTTGTGGATCAAATTGTGTTATTTTTGACAGGTATCTGTCTGACCTCGTATACATCACAAACTATAAAATACTCTATAAAAACCCTATATTTACCTACAGACCTACATGTATATTATAATATATCACATCTTATTGAATAACAATGTCCTGCTTTGTTTGTTTAGTTAGTTTACAGTCTTTTTGTCAAGTGAGGAACTTTTCTTATTAGATGTTATATATTTTTTTTTTTTTGGCTATAAGCCATGACTCGCCCCACAAGAAAATATGTGTCGATTTTTTAAATGGTACAGTTTGAAGATTGTTAAATTTTTATCAGAATTATCATAACTCTTTAATAGTGATATTTATTGATAATTTGATAATAAATTAGCACGCCAACCCCCACACTTCTTTCATTAACAGTTTATTTTTAAGATAACTGAGTCCTTATGTGGACTGGGTTCAGACTTGGTCTTCACTCAATCTAGTAATTCAGATGGGATGACAAATCAAGGCCTCCAGTGAACACATTGGTGTACACATAAAAGAGATGAGAGAGGTAATATGGGCCTAGCCTGTTCCTCAATCCTTTCCAGAGAATAAAATATTATTTCTCAAAAAAAAAAAATAACTTTCTAGTTGGAAATCGAAGTAGAGAACAAAGAAAATGTTGCTGCCCAGACAAAAATCTCTGTTTTATTAACATTGATCATATATATTGCTATGATCAATAAATATTTGGTTAACTGATCTCTTAACACCAGTCCAAACAAAATTTTAACATTAATGCAGAGATAATTGTATAATTTCGGTCACAGTATTCATAACAACATGTAACAATGTAAATGTATGTTAATATGAATATTATGTTAATATTATATTTTTATCACAGGTCAAAATTAATGGCTATACATGTACATGTACATGAATATTATGATTTTAATACATGTATCATACTCTATACATGAACCATGTGCATTGTAACACGGTCGCTTATCATTATATTATCATTTGATCAATGCAAATTCCTTCGGAGAGGCTTAAAGTGAGAATATCATATTTTCTAAGAAAGTCAAAACCTAATTATTTTATGTCTTTTGCTCAATAAGTTATCAACTCACTATAATATAAACATGAGCATTCTTTCCCACCCTTAAAAATCATTGACACAGGAAATAAAACACAATTACCTCCCTTGTTTCCTATTTCCTCCATGGAATAGCTATGTTCAAACTGGCAATAGTAAATTATTGGATTAATAGGACTAATCTTTAACAAGGTAGGGCTGTTTATGAATACCATCTATTTTAAGGCTTTATTTTAATAAATTTTGAAAATATAAGTTAAAAATATGAAATTGTAGCTTTAAGTTTCAACTGGAAGCAACTGGCGTTTCGGCAACCAGGAGCAACTGGCATCAACTGATTGCAACTGAAAAGGGTCGACCTACTTCTTACAAATCAAAGAAACTAGTTGCATTCGGTTGCACATATTTACTTTCTGCAATAGTTGCCGCTAGTTGCAGCCCATGTGATAAGAGACATGCGTCAAAGCTCATCATTGGGTCCCTCTGACTTACATGTAGCCCCTACCAAGACAGTGTCATCTACACTGTACAAGTGTTGGGCAACATTTTTTGGTGGGGTCTTTTTTTAATCTATCTACTTGTACCTTATTATTATTAATTAAATGCTAAAATATCAATTTGAGTATGTTTTAGTTTGAATTAGGTATTATCCCCTGAAATACAAACAACAATTAATGACTTTACAAGGATTAAAGATACATTAGTTAAGAGTTTAATAAAGAGTTGTGAATTCTTGCTATAATTATTCAAAAATAGATGATAAAAAGAGAAAATATTAAAATTTTTAGTCAAATTACTTCATTTTCAGCTAAAATATCACTGTCTGTAGTTTTGGCAAGAATAGTGGTAACTAGGGCACTAGTATATTTGCGACTTAGCTGTGCTTTACCATTTTTAAATTTCTAATCTAGTTAAAAACTCAAGTGTATGGTCCCATCGAGAGTTGATTATGGTATTTTTTAATAAAAGTCGAATTAATAGTTTATATAACATTTCAGGCCTAAAGAAAGACCTACACATATGTTGAAATAACACACCTTAATAACACTCTAAATGCATTTCTACAAAAGCCAATCTGTGTTCCAAATGTCAGAACTAAATATGAATTAATTAAAAAGTTAATCAAAGAAGCCAATTCATGTCGCTTACATCACCACTAAATGCCAAACATGATAAATATTGAATGACAGATATTGTATTAGAGCCAATTAATCATAAATACGATAAGAAATCAATCAATGGGGTCTGAAAATACCAATAATTTATCAAACATCAGGGGATTATTGAAACCTTTATCATGTCGTTGTTTACTTTATGTAAACTTTACGCCACCCATCGACAGCTATTTAGATCTTATTAAACGCCATACTTCACTGTAGAAAGATTTTCATATTGTTTACCAATGGCCAATGGGTGCTCATTTAGTCCTACAAACAAACCAGGTTCTGGTCAAATCTAAGCTGATAAGGACTATCTTGTGTTTATAGTTTATAGTATAATTTAATACTGAGAGAGAGAGAGAGAGATGGAGAGAGAGAGAGAGAGAGGAGGCAAGACCCTATGTCTTTTACATTGTTTGACATTGCAAACACACTTTTTGGTCAGTTTAAATCAACATTGATGTTATCTTACCGTGAAAAGATGGGCTTCCGATATCCAACAAAACAAAATGAAAATTTTAAAATTGGCACACGAATCGTGAGCCAGAATGCTTTTGAGTGCCATTTGCAATGAAGCGACTCGATGAACGAGGTTAAACATACCCTGCAGAAGAATACCACTGATCAGAACTGGAATAACCAGACTGCGATTCAATCGGTTCTCTAGTCTTGATGTATTTCGCCGAACATAACTGATTAGAAATTACAGTAAAACCAGAAACGACTGAATGTAAATCAGTTTATATAAACATTCATATTACATGTACATTATTATATGCGTTGCGATCCATTTGTGTCCATTTCTAGGTGCCAAGGAATAGCAATTTAGCTCCTTTAACAAAAATAACATCTACTCAACATAAACTAGCACTAGGTCATTACGGGACTAACACATGGTTCAATTTTTTTATAATAATAAGAGTCAAGTATTAATTAGCGTAAACAGAATGGCTTGCCATGTAAAATGATTAATAAAATATAGGGGTATACATGTATCTTTGTCCAACATAATATTTCAAGAACCTAACCTCTTAAGAGTTTGAAAGACTTTGACCTTGATGTGTGAAGCAAAATCCAATTAGGAAAATCGAAAATTCAACTTATAATATTAAGTGTTAATACTATTAGCCTACTAATATTTTCAATAGTCCCATGATGCATTATAGATGTTGTAAGCAGTAAAGCGTTACTCAGTACAGACATATTATAGAAGTACATATATTCAAGGCCATATCTAGCAGGGGTGCAGGAGGTACATTGCACCCCCAGAAAAATAAGGCGCCCCTAGAAATGGCGCCCCCCCCCCCTCTCCTCCACAAAAACATTTGAGAGTCCTTCAATTCTAAAATGATACACTTGATTATGATCAATATCAGTAACTTGGGCATTATATTGGAACCCAACCACTTTGCTGCACCCCCACGTTTAAAATCCTACATACGGCCTTGCCAGTATTACCATTTGAATGTCAATGTATGATAATTCTATTATATATATATCCAGTGTTTCTATTAACATAGTTACTACATCAGATGATCCTAATCAACAAGGTTTTAAAGCTCATCGCTGTATAATGAGTTCTTTATATTTTCGACACATCCGTGAAAGGACCTGAAAACATCAACAAGGTTTTAAAGCCCATCGCTGTATAATGAGTTCTTTATATTCTCGACACATCCCATGAAAGGACCTGAAAACATGTCCTTAACCTTCTTAAAGAGATTTTACATAAGATTTTTTTTTATATTATAATACAGGCCACCTATGGGCGGTCGGTCATACTGTGTAAACATTTCAATAGCTTATTTCTTCATAAAATCCTCTTATGGTGTACTTGTATATATATATTATGACAGATCTTCCATTTTTTTTACCTTATTAACAACCAAGAAAGCAATTGATCCAAAAATGACAACGGGGTGGTTGGACGGCCGAATGGTTAGCATGTAAGCACGGTATCATAAGGTCTGTCATTGAGTCAACTGGCATGGTTTCGATTCCCTGGTTGTATGAGACTAGTAGTAGGCTTGCCTGTCCAACTTCATGGGTTTTCTAAGGGTCCTCCGGTTTCCTCCCACTGCTAAAGAACCCTACTCGCAAGTGAATTTTTGAAATAAAATTGAACCATATGTTAGTCCCGAAATGACCTAGTTTGTGCCGAGTGGAAGTTAAATCCCATTTCTCTCTCCCTCAACAAAAAATGAAAACCACTCAATTTACACAAAAATGTACTCAAATTGATTATTCTAATTAACGAAACCAAAATACCAATGATTGATAATCTCCATGCTTGGATTCAATCGAAATTTAAATTGAGGCCCATCAAAACATTTCATACAATTATACATGACACTTGCTTGTTTGTATCGTCTGCCGGGGCTGCCAAATTTTGCAAAAATTTCCATTCATCGTGTTGTTGTAAATACTGAACAGAAATCCATTTAAAAATTTAAATTTCAAAGGATTCAAAATTCCTCAAATGACAATCAGGAATCTCAACGATTTCCTCATGATTATATATAAATATATATATTTTATATCCTGTATATTCCCATATCAAAGTAATATGATTTAAAATTGAATATTCATATCGCTTCCATTAGTTACAATGTGATTCAGTTGATTGATGAGGTAAATGACCTTCAAGTTAAATGTTGTGAAAATCCCCATTCAATCTTATTCAAGTTGCATGTCAATGAACCCTTTCTATTGTAGCTATTATAGCACAGTATCAATAAATGACAGACTTATAATAAGATGATAAAATTAAAATGGGGGGAAATGGTATTAAGGGGGGAGTCAGTCATTCGATTAACCAATTAGTGACCGCCCTGTTTTGTTTTTTTATCTACTTTTGCTTTGTTTTGATTTCTATCGCTGTTGGGGATCACGGTGGCTAAGTGGATAAGGCGCTGGTTCGCTAGCCTGGAGGTCGGGTGTTCGATCCCTGCAATGGCCGAGAAAGTTCATCTCGATTTTCCGGCGTGATTTCCCCTTGTCAGTGATGCAGAAGGAGGGCCTGACAAGGCGGCTGCCTAGTCGTTCGGATGGGATGAAAAACCGAGGTCTCGTGTACACATTGGAGTGCACGTAAAAGATCCCTTGGCAGTTGGAATTCGATATAAGAGTAGGCCGTAGTGCCGCTGCCCGGGCAAAATTTCCCCTCATAGCACACTGTATGGCATATGCCCGTCTTCAGTTACCCCAGGTACGGTGCTTAAGCATAGAACGTTAAACCCCATTTCATTCATTCATTCTATCGCTGTTAATGTCTACCCACAGTTCCGCGCAAAAAAGGTCAACACCCCCTCAGCCCCAGTGAGACTGGTCATCACTGTTAAGACCAGCACCTGCAGCTAGCAACGTATATAATAGCTTTCTCAATGAGGCCGCGACGAAGACTCTGGGAACTACACCAAACCACTAATGCATGCAGCACTCTGATGATTACCCTTTGCTCCAATGTATGCCCCCCCCCCCCTTGAGAAAATCCTTAATCCGGGCCTGCATGTACAAACATAAACCTTTAATCAGAGAAGAGGCATTTGGCTTTCATACATGTAACAAAGGGCTCTGTGGCCTTTGGTGACACTCACAGTAAACCTAATTATGTCACTCATTGTGCAACTGTGTATTATATTAACATAATCGCAGACTGGTACAACAAAAAAAACAAGATATATTACTCAATAAATACTATAATGCGCTAAAGCTTTCCGTAAAGTTTTATTATTATAAATCATTAGCTAATAAAACACAATAGTGTCACATTTGTTTATTGATCTCAGCAATACAGACATTCGTTTGGCATGCACCATTGAATCTGATGACATCATAAAGCGAACATCAATATTGTGACAACAGGATCAGGAAAACTTTTACATATTTATTGATGAATTGATCTTTTGTTTTTTTATATCCTATTGATCTTCATTGACATTTTTTTTATCAATATCAAATGTTTCCCTGACTTTATCTTCGTCCATACTATAGAACTGAAGCATATTTGGGCTGATATTAGAAACACAATATTTTCATTTGCAAGGGATTCAGAATCTGTCGAATGGTATTCAGTCAGGCCTCGAGTTCACAAAGTTAAGAATTTACTCAACTTTCAATCACTGTTTATGAGAAATATCTTTGATCAAGAAACACGAAACTCTGCACATAGTTTGATACATTACAACAAAAGTTTAATATAAAGGGCTATATTTTAGTTAAAATAAGGCGAACAATTTTGAGTAAATCTCGACTTAAGAGAGAGAGAATGGGGTTTAAATACAATTGAGCAAATCTGAGGATGATATTAATTGACATTTAAGACTACAGAGTGAAGGAAAGGCTTGTGATTGAGACCGTAATACAGGATTCCTATCAAAAAGAGCAGAGAGAGAAATGGGGTTTACTGTCCACTCAACACAACTAGGTCATTTCAAGACTAACACATGGTTTAATTTTATTTCAATAATTCGCTAACGCATAGGGGTCTTTAGCAGTGTGAGAAAATCGGAATCCCCGGAGGAACCCCAAGGTTGAGAAGGCTCCCCTATCTCCATGCCACATACACTCACACCAGGCCTCGAAACCACAGCCGCAAGCTAGAGGTCGAAGCGCGGCACTCTAGACCACTAGGCCATCCCCCCCTCAAAAAGAGCAATATGCATCGCTAATTAAGCAAACATACATGTACAAATAAAATCTAGTAACTATGACGATTATTAATGACAAATTTGTGGGTTAATGGAGTATTAATCAATCTGGTTATAAAACGACGTGTCATTTTGTGTGCATTTTTATGATATATTAGAGTCATTCACCTTGTGGGCAAACACATGTAGACAACATTAGAGTTATTCGCCCCTGTAGGTAAACACATGTAGACAATCTCTAATTTATTATTTTATAGGATTATGAATGACACTTGATGTATTATCAACATGTAGAAAACTACTTATATATAAATCTCTTTAAACCCATTCGTTCATTCTTCTCCTATTACCATTATACAAATATTGAAATATCCATTACATTGTGTTCGCCCCTCCTTTTTTGACGTTTTAGATATTGAATGGGGTTAACATTTTACATTTCTGCACTCACTGGGGTAATTAAGACAGGTATACGCCATACAGGGAAATTTTAACCAGACAGTGAAGCTACATGTATACAGCCTACGGTCAAGTATTCTTTTACTGGACCTTTGGGTTTTTTTTCATACCATCCAAACGACTAGACACTGTTCCTTACCCCAGCCTCCATTCTCCATAACTCACTAATGTAAAACCTGCGTGAGAAAATAATAAGGAATTTTCTCTGGCATGGTTTCAATTTCCCGGTTATACATGTAAGTGACAAGGAGGAGTAGGGTCGCTTGTCCAACCTCCTGGGTTTTCCCTTGGTCCTAAAAATTTCCTCCCACAGCTAAAGACGCCTACGGGCAAGCAAATTATTGAAATAAAATTGAATATGTTAGTCCCAAAATTACCTAGTTTGTGTTGGATTGGCGTTAAATACCATTTCTCTCTCTTTTGAGGGCTTCCAACCTTGTGGGTTTCCTCCAATAGCTAAAGACCTCTACGAGCAAGCAAATTATTTAAATGAATTGAATATATGTTACTCCTGAAATGACCTAGTTTGTGTTGGATGGACGTTAAATACCATTTCTCTCTCTCTTGATCGCTAAACATAAACATATGACAGTCAATCAATAAAAGATCGATAGCATATCTACATACTGTATACTATAACTGGAGGGGAGTTCCCATATTTCTAATAATGGCTGTTTTGTTGTCAAATAAATACATGTACTATCCATTCTATATGTAGACACGAACAAGTGCTTTTTATTCATTAATAGACATACATTGTAGTATTCGTGCGATTGCAACAATAGATAGGGCAGTAGATTCAACAAACAAAATGGCCACATGGAAGACAAACAACAATACAGATATAAAACGAAAGTTATAAAAACAGCTACATGTATTGTTAGTTTGGATAATGTGATTGGCATTCCTCACAGGCGTGTCTCATGCATTCATAGAAATAAAGTCAAACAAACAAACAAACAAACATGGCCTTACTCCACTCTAATCGTTTGTTGGAACTTAAATGAATGAATGAATGTAATGGGGTTTAACGTTCTACTATAATGCACCTAACCTGGGCTAATGTGCTATGAGGGAAATTTTGCCCGGGCAGCAACTGAATTCCAACTGCCAAGGGATCTTTTACGTGCACGCCAATGTGTACATGGGACCTTGGTTTTTCGTTCCATCCAAATGACTAGGCAGCTGTCCTTGTCAGGCCCTCCTTCTGAATCACTGACAAGGGGAAATCACGCCGGAAAATCGTGATTAAATTTCTTGGCCAATGCAGGGATTGAACACTGGACCACCAGACTAGCGAACCAGCGCCTTATCCACTTAGCCACCGTGATCCCCTGGAACTTAAATGAGCATAAAGCTTTAATTAAAATTTCTCGGGTAAACCCCATGACCTGATTAAAATACAGATCTATATTTCGTTTTTCCATACTTTTGATGACATACACTACATGCACATCTGACACTTTGTACTCAAGGATCGCGTCAGTGTTCCTACAAATGGCTTTTGACCCTTTGACATTCACACATTGACTTATGTTTCTAATGGTTTACTCACAGTTCCAAGCATGGCACACAAAGAAATCGCTGTAACAGACAGTTTCAATGACTAATCCCACAAATGTCAGTAAAATAACAACTCTTCCAGATCATAGCGTAGTAAAGACAATTAAAACAAAACTTTGAACTATAAAAACAAAACGAAATAGGATCTGTGTTTTAATCAGATTGGAACAAACTTGACCTTGTTTCCATTTTGGACCAGCCGCTGACAAGAAAGAACTACAATTTTTCCAAGAAAATATTCAGTTGATATAACGATTTCGATTAATGACACTGTCTACTATTGATCAAGCCACCAGACTTGGACTGACCTCCATTATTGTCATAGTGATAATACAAATATACACCATGGCCTGAAACCATTTTATTACATTAAAATCCCAATACCGGGTATTCTGAAAACAAAATATCAATCTCTAAAATCAGGTCATTTTAAAAGTAAAGATAGGCTGCCAGGCAACGATACATACATCACCACCAGCAGATTGTCACATTTTTATAGCAACCACAAAATGTGTCTACATGTAAGTCATGAAGGGCCACATATATCTCATTAAAATCAGTTTCTAGTAAATCAGATAATAACTGTGACCTGAAGAGGACAATAGTATGGACAGTATACGACCCCATTTCAAGATAGGCATATCAAAATTATCATTTCTCATCACAGAACAAACCATTGTCTCAATTTTACGGATCAGGCTAACTGATCTGAATGAATATATAGATAGGAATCAATATTGGTTATAATAGTTAATGTCTACACATAGATGAGTTATAGTGATAAAACTATAAATAGACTGTCAGATAATCCATTAATTCTAAACAATCATCAGGTTCTACCTTCATTGAATCTATAACTTGCAACAGAAGTATGTTATGATGTCTGAGAATAAGTATGATCGCACTATGGACCAGGAACTAGCCATGCGGTTGAATAAAATTCAAAATTCTAATTCCCTAAATCAATGCAGAATTGTTTAAAGAAGTTCCTGGTCCAAAAATGTGCAATGTCCCCCACCCCCCCACCCTCTATAAATCTTAAAATAAATAGATGGCATTTATTAATTACCTTCATCCAAACGTTTCCATAGGAACAACCTTCTAATGTACATGTAACTAACTTGTATTGCAAATAATTGTGTTTGGCCAACACTTAAACAGGTACATGTACACCTAGATTGAACATTCTTACTCAATTAGAAGCAGAGTTATTTGGCCAAAAAAGTGTGACGAATGGATGGACTGACCAACGGATGGACCTATTTTAATAGGTGAGGCAGGACAGTAAATACAACTTTATGACAATGTGAGAGAGAAATGGGATTTAACGTCCACTTGACTCATGGTTTCATTTTACTTCGATAATTCGCTTGTGCATAGGGGTCTTTAGCAGTGGGAGGAATCCGGAGGACCCGGAGAAAACCCACAAGTTTGGACAGGGGACCCTACTCAATGTCGTGTACAACTGGGGATTCGAAATCACGCCATTTAATTCAATGACAGGCTTTATGATAAAGTGCGCACATGCTAATCATTCGGCCATCCAACACCCCAACATGGGTAATGCGTTATGACAATATATACAACTGGCAGTAGTTTTTTTCTTTGATGTGAATAGCAGTTATATCTCATAACAACCTGTCATGACGTGATAATAGGTTGATATATTCTTCATATCAACCGCTGATGACGTCACGACAGGTTGATATTTCATATCAACCGCTAATGACGTCATCTCAGGTCGATGTATTCGACTCATATCAACCGCTAAAATAATAATACAAAAAACATAGAAATAAATTTTTATTATTTTGACAATTAAAAATTATTATGGAACAGTTTGAAACATTCAAGACAGAAATAGACGACGTACTTATCAGCATATTTAAATCGGTTTTCCATATCTTTCACTCCTAAACTTGAGGATATTTATCGCCCAAGATTTTCATTATAAACTATTTTTGGGTACAGTCCATGCACTTAAATAAAACAGTCGGCCAAATCCTTCTGTCTATAAAACAAAGCAAAAGCCTTCAATCGTAGTTCACTGTCAGAATTATCGGGAAAGAATGTCTTTTGATCCAAATTTTCTTTAGGTTTTGGATAGATCCTCATCGATAGTTGCATTCACGCCAATTCCATCGTCAGTATGTTGGCTAAAAGGGATTGATTATTCGTCTGACTTCGTATTACTTTCCATTTTGTTTTTGTATGAAATTCAATTCTTCAAAATGGCGCTGTGTTTACAAAAATACCATCTCGTAATTGCACGTGATTAAATCGATAATCTTTGTTATTTGACGGAAACTACCGAGCCGTTATCCAATCATTGTTGAATATTAATGGAAAAGTCCATTTAAATTTAGGGGTGGGCGTTGTATATGTCAGATATTAACCAATCATACCTCAGTTGCTATATTTATATCACCCTTGGGCTGCGCCCGCGGGTTATATAATATAGCACCCTCGGGTAGGTTAATATCCTATACATACAATCATATTGAAATGGATGGCATATACATGTAATATGTCATGATAGACTTGTTTGGTTTTATTTTTATGACTTTATCAGGGAGTTGCCTAAACTATAAATATGTATGAAATATATAGCCTACTTAAATAATAATAAATGTTGTAATTTAAACATGCATTGTTCACCAACTTAAAAAATTGAAATCTCATTTAACACAACGATATATCACAATGTCTATACTATAAACAATGTAACATGACACTTAATATATCATAGTATAATTTCTAATTAACCGTTTAAGTCATTTCCCCTGTATAATTACCATATTATAAGCATACAATTTAGCAGAGGTGCAGGGGGTACTTTGCACCCCAAGAGAAAAAGGCCCTCCCCCCCTCAATAATAAAATAATTCAGTTGATTATGATCACACAGTAATTAACCGTTTAAGTCATTTCCCCTAGTAAAATTACCATATTACAAGCATACAATGAATTGACAGGGCTGTATTTAGCGGGGGTTCAGGGGGTACATTGCACCCCAAGAAAAATAAGTCGCCCCAAGAAATGGCGCCTCCCACCACTATCTCCCCAAAAATTTGACAATCTTTCAATTATAAAATAATACAGTTGATTATGACCACACAGTAATGCTCTTAAGGCACTGATCAGTCAGTGCCCTTTAGTTACGTGGAGGCTATGGCACCCCACCTCTCTGCTGCACCCCCAATTAAAATCATACATACTGCCCTGTGAATTGATAGTTATATATCATGTATATATATACTTGCATGACTCAAATTGTAATGGATATTATTTATAATCCTATATACAACACAGCCAGATGTGCTTTCCCATGTTACTTTTAGTTTACGTAATTCTTCAAACTGACATTCTTATGTTACATGAATCATTGTTTGTACAGAAAGCGATATCTTGATTTGATATTTGTTGATTATTTAATGCAATGTCTGTGTAGTTTGTCTTATCACTTTTGTGGGGGGGGGGTGTGGATGGCTGAATGGTTGGCGTACATGCGCTGTATCATAAAGCCTGTCAATTAGTCAACTGGTGTGGTTTCGAATCCCCAGTTGCACGTGGCAAGGAGTAGGGCTGTCTGACCAACCTTGTGGCTTTTCTCTGAGTCCTCCGGTTTCCTCCCACTGCTAAAGCCCCCTACGCGCAACCATAAGTTAGTCCCAAAATGACCTAGTTTGTGTCGAGAGGACGTTAAACCCCACTCCTCTCTCTCTATCACTTTTGTTTTGCATGTGGTGCTGTTCTCTTTGTACTTTCTTCATATTAATATTTCTTTCACTTGATTTGGTATTTGTTGTTTATATTTTGAAATGTCTGTGTAGTTTGTTTTGCCCGCAGGTTCAATCAGATTAAAATACAGATCTATATTGAGTTTCGTATTTTTTATACTTTATAATAAGTGCGGTTAAAAGTAGGGTACTTTTTTTAGCTTATATTAATATTATATATCAAGTGCGGTTATCCTGCCCTTTGCTCTCACTATTAGAAGTCCCTGCAGGAATAGAATGCTTCTAAATTTGATGCATGAACTTTGCTGTCTTGTCTCTGAACAGGACCAGAGAGAGAGAGACAGGGAGATGGGGGTTTAACGTCCACTCGGCACAAACTAGGTCATTTCGGGACTAACATATAGGTACATTTTATTTTTAGTGTTATTGAACAGGACGAAGCCGTCTCAAAGATTGACCTGGCCCTGATTGGCTAATCCACAATTTATTATAGTGGTTTTTAATGCGAACAAATATTCACTCACACTCACGTTCACCAATGATTTCATTCAAATACCAGTTAATCAATCAAATGCGATTGCCGAATGCATTTTTTTTTCATGGTCGCACTCCGCAAAAACAGTTCTTAGAAGGAATACCGATCAAAAATGGATTAATTAATTTCAGTCTTTATTCTAATGGAAGTTAAAACTGACATTATTTGCACTAAATCTTTAGACAAACATGCAAGATGTATAAGTCAAGGGTCAGACTGGTTTCAATGATAGTGTAGAAGGGAATCCATTCCTTGCTAGTTGAGTTTGTGTGTGTGGAATTCCCATTAGAACTATCCTGGGGGGTGCTTCAATATATATATGTAGTGTAATAGAACAAATCATCTGAAAAGTGGGCGGTGAGACCGTTCTTTGATGTCTTAAAATTAAAAATAACGAGTGCTTCTAAATGTTAATATAGGCTTATAAAAGTAAACACAATTATTTGTCAGGGAGACAGTCCAATTTCTTATGTTCGCTAAACAGTCAGACAAACTTTAAGATGAATATTATATAAGCTAAAAAAAAAGTGCCCTACTTTTAACCCATCAGAATTATCTCAACATTTTAAGTGACAATCTCGTCGCTAGATGTAGATATACACAATCAGGTATGTCAATATACGCATTTGTCTGTTACTAATAAGGCGGGGTTGGATGGCCGAATGGTTAACATGTGAACGCTGTATCATAAAGCCTGTCATGGAGTCAACTAGCGTGATTTCGAATCTGCAATTGTCCATGACAAGGAGTAAGGTCACCTGTCCCAACCTTGTGCGTTTTCTTAGGGTCCTCTGGTGTCCTCCCCTACAACACATTGAAATAAAATTAAAACCATATGTTAGTCCCGAAATGACCTAGTTTGTGTCAAGTGGAGGTTCAACCCCATTTCTCTCTCTCTTAATATGCATAATATTTTTGTCTTTCTACATGTACTTTGTTGTACAAGCTGTTATCAAAGAGTGAGAAGTCAAAAATGGGGTTTTAACATCAACTCAACACAAACCAGGTCATTTCAGGACTAACATATAGTTCAAGTTTATTTCAATATTTCGCTTGCCCTAGGCTCTTTAGCAGTGCAAATAAAACCAGAGAAACTCAAGAAAACACACAAGGTTGGACAGGCGACCCTACTCCTTGTCACGTACAAACTGGGAATAAAACCATACCGCTTATCTCAGTGACAGACCTTATGATATAAAGCACATGCGTTAAACTATTCAACCACCCCAAACGCATCAGTTATTAAAGGGAGGGTCATGTTTAAGGCGCTTTCTGTATAGATACATTTAAGTAGATAAAGTACAATTGCTTCTTTGTTTACGGTAGATAAACGCATAAAAAAATTTTAAAATACGTCCAGGTAAAAAATTCTCCACTTTACTTCATTCTGACATATGTATTCCCACCCTTTTCACACACCTGTAACATATAGCGCACATAAAATATGTTTGCAAATCATAAACTGCTAATTTTAAAGTTCGGTTTTTTTTTTGCGCCTCTGGCACATCAAGATTTGTAACAGAGATATCACGATTAATGTTGTAGACGAAATGATCAAATGAATGAGACCCAGTTTGCAAGTAAACCAAATCAATATTTAATTTATGAGTTGTTTACTCGGCAAGGATTCGAATAAATTATAATTCTATTATTTAATGTCTCTGTGCTACCATCCTCCTCGCAGTGTTCCGTTAGATTAGAGCTAATCTGACTACTCCCTGCTGGACTGAGTGGGTATTATTGTCACTAATTATGACTGGCCAGTGGTCCTATTACTGACCAATCACTGAATTCGTTACAAAGGTATTACCTTTAAAACAAGACGTTTAATTAGGACAACTGTGTTTACGTAACGTTACGTCATGGCTGCACGTTTTTTTTATGCTATATTAACCAGCGCATAGCAGGATATTGCAGCAAAACTAATTGCGTGACAAACGAGGCTATCGGTATTGACGTAAAGTAAACACTACGGTATGGTAACGAACAGACTTTTAACGTTTTTAATAACTTAAATCTTTGTCCAAAATATTAAGGAAGACCCAAGATTAAACGACGGAATGTCATGTTACTGTACGTAAGTAGTAGATTTGATTGAACGAGAAGAATAGACACATTTACTTAAATGTCAAGAATCCGAAGCGAATCCAGCAATGGCCAGAGAGGGATTTCTCGGGCGTTGCTTCAGGAATATGCTGTGCTACATGAGTTTGCATTTTAATTTTTCTGAGACTTATTCTACTTTTAAATATACTCAATTAATTAAGAAGGAAAAACAAATATCTTCTGGATTTGATTCATCAACCCACTGATGTTAGTCCTGAAATGACCCAGTTTGTGTCAAGTGGACATTAAATCCTATTCCTCTCTCGCTCTCTCTCTCTCTCTCTCTCTCTCTCTCTCTTGATTAACTAATCAAATAAAAGATGGCCAATGTAACTGTTTCAGCGAAACTGGCAAATTTTCACTTCATCATGTCTTTGTAAATAATGAACGGAGTTGAACCACTTTTGGTACTGATATCCTCTTTAGAGATTCAACTTTCACAACATTGTAGTTTACAAGGAGAGAGAGAGAAATGGGGTTTAACGTCCACTTAACACAAACAAGATCATTTCGGGAATGGTGATCAGAGATTTTAACCAATAGAAGTTCTCAAGTGTGTCAATTTATTATTTATTGAAATCCCTCAATTAACTTTAATCTATTAAGAGAAATTCCTCAGTAACTTTAATCCATTTATTTGTTATTATTTATTCACAGTAAATACCGAGGTGACTGTCGAAAGTTTTCACAGTGTGATTATTCGTCACACTTTATTTATTTGTATATTTGTATATATACAAGCACCTGTACACACCTACAGGGTTTATAAATACAGGTTAGTAACAACACCTACAGGCTAATACACAGGTTACTCCTATCAATGACAGATAAAACACAGCGGACAAAAGGTGGATGATTTCTCAACCCCATAAATAAAAGATAAATAAAACGTCCCTGGCCTCACCCTAAAATATTTGTTATCAAAAATGAACATAGGTCAAATCAATTATTTTGTCTGGTAAATGTATTTCATTCAAACTGTGTCCAATATCTTACTTATAATAATTATACGTCAAGCGACACATATCAATTGGCTATAAATATGATAATTTCATCGAGACACTAATTATGTTAACTGTATGGCGTATATGTATTTTATTGGTGTGATTTTGTCTAGTATGATACATGTACAGGTGTCCATCAGGATGTAGGGGACTACTTCCACTTTCACATATTTTTGGGTGCGATGCAGATACATGTCGGTGTCCTTCAGGATGTAGGGGACTACTTCCACTTTCCGATATTTATACAGTACATGTATTGACTTTTTGGTAGCGAGCATGACTCAAAACCTTCTCTAGACTTCAAACATCTAACTTTGTTATTAATGCAACCACCTTGGTTTGTAAAGTAGTAGCCCCTTCTTGGTTTAATGTCTGCTTTCACACTAGTTAGTGATATATCTCAGACAGGTTTGTAAGAGAGAGAGAGAGAGAAATGGGGTTTAACATCATTTTCGGGAAATCATATGGTTTAATTTTATTTCAATAATTCTCTTGTGCATAGGGGTCTTTAGCAGTCGCAGGAAACAAGGGAACCCAGCAGGCCTCAAGACCTACATGTACGACGTTGGACAGGCTACATGTACAACGTTGGACAAGCGACCCTACTCCTTGACATCTACATGTACAAGTGGAGAATCGAAAACCATGCCACTTAACTCACAAACCTTGGGTCCCTAACTCAAACGCATTAACCATTTGGAACCCGAACTACCGTGGAAAGTGGGACTAAGCGGTTTATATACTAACCCAGCAATCTATGTTATCCATATTCGCTAAAAAAGCTCTTCTTACTTTGCAGAAGTCAAAAATCGCCTTTCTTAATATGCTCACCCAGTTCGGACACAGTAAATAAAGAACATTAAATCGTAATAAGGAGATTTAGATTCTATATAGGCACAAATTACACAATGACTTTTGAGTATTTGTCAACGATATAATATACAATATTGACATTATGGGGAGCTATTTCCAAGAGTTGCTCTGGAAAAAAAACTCTCATCAATAAAAAGTTTAATAATTCGTTGGGGGATGTAGGAGAAAACTAGATATCCAAACAACGCAACAGTGACAGACCTTATGAATTAAAAGCACACGACCATTCAACACACCTCGCAAACAGGGACTGGGGTGTTTGTACAATAGACCTCAATCCCAGCATTATCATACAGAGTCGACACAGTTTGATACAGCTTTACACAGTATAAGCCATGGAATGTTTGTAAATAAACCAAATAAACTAAATATACTCCATTGTTTACATATTTACATACAGGTGACATAAAGTTCAGCTTTTATACAAAAAAAAATATACATAAAATAAAAAAGTACACCTGTATTTTATATGCTGATGCAGCGATAATTTAAATGGTATTAACTTGTCAGTCAAAGCCTGCGATATCTACATCTATTTAATACTAACAATCAATAACAATTTACTTGGATCTAAAATTTACTGAACTTATCAATTAAAGCTTACTACATCTACATAGAGAGAGAGAATGAAAAGGGATTTAAATGGGGGTTTAATGTAAAGCCATCTACACCGAATGGCAGAGAGAGTAATGGGGTTTAACGTCCACTCGACACAAACTAGGTCATTTTGTGACTAAATATATAACATGTGGTTTAATTTTATTGCAATATTCGCTTGCACATAGGGGTCCTTAGCAGTGGTACGAAACCAGAGGACTCAGAGAAACCCACAAGTTGACTCAATGACAGACTTATGATACAGAGCGTATTTTCTAACCATTTGGACATCCACCTCCTTCCTCCCCCTCATCCCACATCTACATGAACATGTTCATAACAATTCACTTGGATTCAAAACAACCTTTGTTTTTCAGTTATAACCCTGAACTTTATGTGAATATCTTCAGACAACCATGAATGAAAATCAATAAACTCTAGAGCCAGACTTATGTTGTCCTGGGATTGATGAGTGCATTGTTTTTAGTGAGTTGCACATGTTCTACTTCTGCGACTAGTTGCAGACAGTTTTTTATCAAATCTTGAATCAAAGGAGTTCATTCTTTGGCTACATGTATAAGGATTTAGTGCAGGTTGACCTAGCCAATAGGAATTACTACTGCAAAATAGGAAACTAGTGCCTTCAGTTGACCATACCGGTACCGGTCATCCACGCTGCTGTCCATATGAGTTCAGTCACGACCCAAGTCGTCTCAAAATATCATCGCAGTCAAACACTACAATCAGCTAACCCAAATTTATGATTATTTGGACAATAATTCTTTCAATATTCTCTATAATCAGCTCCCAATATGACAATGATCCTTTCAGTATAATTCAGCAACATCGTGGAATAAACTTCCATCAGACGTTCAAGATGCCCTAACCTTTCATGAGGTCCAATTCAAGCGATTATTAGAATCCCACGGCCTGTTTAAAGAGTATCATCAGACAAATAAACAGCTCTTCTTCTTCCTCTATTAGTGTTTAGACTTTCGAGAGAGAGAAATGGAGTTTAACATCCACTCGACACAAACTAGGTCATTTCTGGACTAACATATGGTTTAATTTTATTTCAATAATTTGCTTGTGCGTAGGAGTCTTTAGAGAGAGAGAGAGAGAAATGGGGTTTAACATCCACTCGACACAAACTAGGTCGTTAAGGGACTAACACATGGTTTAATTTTATTTCAATAATTCGCTTGTGTGTAGGGGTCTTTAGCAGTAGGAGGAAACTGTTGGACCAGGAGAAAACCCACAGGGTTGGACAGGCGACCCTTCTCCTTGTCAAGTACAACCGGGGATTCGAAATCACGCCAGTTGACTCAATGACAGGCTTTATAATACAGCACACATGCTAACCATTCGGCCATCCACCTCCACCTTATTAGTAACAGACAAATGTTTATATTGACATACCTGATTGTGTATATCTACATCTAGCTACGAGATTGGGTTAAAAGTAGGTCACTTTTTTTTAGCATATATATAATAATGTTCATCTTAAAGCTTCTCTCACTGTTTAGCGAACATAAGAAATTGAACTGTCTCCCTGACAAATAAATGCGTTTACTTTTATAAGCCTATATTAACATTTACAAGTTCTTGTTATTTTTAATTTCAAGACATCAAAGACCAGTCTCACCACCCACTTTTCAGATGATTTCTCCAAGCCACATACGCTCAAACCAGGTATCGAAGCCACGACCGCAAGCCACAGGTGACCGACCAGCTAGAGCTCGAAGCACGACACTTTAGACCACTAGGCCATCCCCTGCCATAGAGAAGAAATAAATGAGAGGACATCTACATGTACACTTTAATACTTTTAAAATAGATTTTCTGATATGACTTACATGTACTTAACTGTCACACGCAATAAATGTCTGGTTACAACAATTTTATGGTAAGACTAAGAGCTCTGATTTTTATGTTTATAGAAATACATTAAAAGGACAATGTTCCTGTCCATTGATTTTTCATATGTTATAGAGGTTAAACAGAGATTCAAGATATAATTTTAAACTAAAGATCTTTACCATGGCTGATTAATAACGTCTACACACAAGTTTTAGTTATATGACATATAACTACATTGTATTAAAACCAGTTGAATTTCAAAATATTTCAATAAAATATGATTCAAAATTTTAATGACTCTCTCATTGTGGCAATCGGTTTCTGATGTGGATATTCAGTTTCAAACAAATATTCTCTCAAAGTCCTATTTCAAAGGGCGGATCTAATAGGTAGGTGCACCCCCCCCCCCCCCGCGCTAGCCCCCCCCCCTTATCTGGATCCAGGTGTCAGGTCTTTCAGGTGTTTAAATAAACTAATTTTCAGAATTTTATCTCTGGGCTGTAGATAAGTTCTAGAAGAATCTGCCTGTCTCTACCTGACCCACTTTCTAGGATTTCTGACAGAAAAAGTCCCATTATATATAATCATTATTTTAGAACTGGATTCTTGTCTCAGATCACTAGAAATGGCATTTCCAGGCTTCTAGTTTTCGAAATATTCAGTGAGAACAGGGGAAGCCTGAATAACAATACATGTACAATGTAGGTGCAAATGTGTTAGATGTCAGAAATTGTTTCTAAAAGCAATACGAAGTCCAGATGTTGTTGTTCTAAATCAATATATATTATCACCAACATTTGGTTCTTCTGATCATAAAATCTTCTTGCTTAATTTCTATTCTAATGTCGTTCATTTTGTGGAAACAGATGTCAATCAATGAAATGAAATGGGGTTTAACGTCCACCTGTTCTACTCCTAACCTGGGCTAATGAAGACTGGCATACATGTACGCCATACAGTGTGCTATGAGGGAACTTTTGCCCGGGTAGTGGCGCTACTACCTACTCTTATATCTAATTCCAACTCCCAAGGGATCTTTTATATGCACGCCAATGTGTACACAGGACCTCGGTTTTTCGTGTTCTTGTCAGGCAAATGTCAATAACTTTTCCCAATTCGCTGTAATGTAAATCAGTTTATAAACATTCATATTACATAATTATATGCGTTGCGACCCACTTGTGTCAATTTCTCGGTCCCAAATATTAGCGATTTAGCTTCTTTAATATTTAACCATGTCACCTAGTCTAATCATAACGATATAAAGCGATCTTATTCAGTATATTTAGGAGATAAACACCTCCTGTTTCGCATTTAGAGGGGTGTTATTGTCCAATAGACATGTCCTGAGATCATTAAGACCAAAGACGCGTTAGCAAAATATCTGATAAAAATCAAGATAAAACGACTGCACATTCAATAGAATTGCATTGTGTAATTTGCATGTCTGAAGGGTAAAGAATATTCAAGTGAAATTTAATACTTAACATATTTGATGTGTTTGTCTACCTACTTGTCATATGTACATGTACTTGTTATACTTATTTAGTCAATATTATCAAACATATGGTTGTCATAACTACCTATATATACATGTAGATCATTGATAATCTTTTATCTATCATACAAGACACAAGCCTCCACATGCTATCATATAAAATTCTAGGTTTTTTCATGACATGAGGGTCCACATATAGAGATGACACACGCCTCCACATGCTATCATATAAAATTCTAGGGTTTTTCATGACATGAGGGTCCACATATAGAGATGACACAAAACTTGCAAGCCTCCACATGCAATATACTTGTAGTTTGACAAAACATAACACGCCAGGCTTTTTTTTAAAAACGACATGAGTTTCCACATACAATAGATAGTTTATGAAACTGTATAAAACTCCAAGTTTTCACACGACATGGGGGGCCACATGCAATATAGTTTGATAAAAGGTATAAATGTAAAACTCCAAGTTTTTACGTGATATGACAGGTCACATGCAATATAGTTTGATTAAATGTATAAAACTGTTTTACATGACATGAGTCTGTACATTTAAATACAGTATTGTTTCATGACACAAGCCTTCACATACAAATGAAAGGAAATTTAATGTCCTACTTTTCTGCACTGACTGGGCTAATGAAGAGACGGGCATATGTCATGCAGTGTGTTATGACAGATGTTTTGCCTGAACAGTGGTGCTACAGCTAACATCGAATTCCAACTGTCAAGGGTTCTTTTACATGCACACCAATGTGTACACTAGATCTTGGTTTTTCATTTTATCTGTATGACTCTAGATTTCACTAGACAGATGTCCATGTCAGGCCTTCTGTCCAGCACCAGATAAAAAGGTAAGCCACGTTGGAAAACCCTAAGGAACACTTTCTCTGCCAATACGGGGGGGGGGGGGGGAAGCAAAACCAACACCTCCAGGTTAGCGAGCCTTTGTCTCGGGCCCGTAGCCAGGAAGTTATTTTGGGGGGCAAAGATGTTTTCGGGAGGGCCAACTAGATGGGCATCTGCATGAATTTTGCGGTAAAGGCCAATTTTCTTGTGATATTGGGGGGGGGGGGCAAGACTCAGTATTGGGAGGGCAGTTGCCTCCCCGTGCCAACCCCTGGCTACAGGCCTACTTTGTCTTACTCACTGAGCCTCCACATACAATACAGTTTGATAAATTGGGTAAAACTCCAGCCCAGGTATTTACAATAACAGATATATTTATTTTGAAATAAAAACAATAAGAAAACCCCAAAACATCACAATTTATCATGTGGTATAAATTGTTACATGAAGTGGGTGTTGCCTCTTGTGTGGTGTGACTGTGTTATATGAAATGTCAAAGTAATATGTAGAAGTTTAATGTATATTGGAATTCCATGGCAACAGCTTTCCCTTACTGTTTCATTCACCAAGGTTAAGGTCACAGAAATTAAACAGGTGCTCAATGGTGATAGAGTTAGAGAGAGAAAAAGGGTTTAACTTCCATGTATGTCTCAATTTTATTTCAATAATCCGCTCGTGCATAGAGATTCTTCAGCTATGGGAGAAAACCGGAGTACCCAGACAAAACCTACAAGGTTGAACAGGTGACCCTACTCCTTGACAGACCTTGTGAGCTAACACAAATGCATTAAACCATTCAAGTTAAAAAGTTAGAAGACTCGTTAGATGGAAACAGAAGTTTCAGCCCCACATAAATCCACAGAGGTTAAATCTATGCTAACTGGTGTTAATTGGAGCTAACTACTAAACCTTGTGGGACTGAAGCGTAAAGAGAGAGATGGGGTTTAAATATCCACTCGACACACAAACTAGGTTATTTTGGGACTAACATATGGTTTAATTTTATTTCAATAATTAGGGGTAGTTAACAGTGGGAGGAAACCAGAGGACCCGGAGAAAACCCATGAGGTTGGACAGGTGACCCTACTCCTTGTCACATACATGTACAAGACTCAAGAGGGAAATCTATGATAACTGGTGCAAAATTGGTGCTAACTTAAAACCATGTGAGACTGAAGCGTCAAACATTCCTGGCATTTTAACAGAACATGACTTACCTCTAATGCGTCGATTATTTGCGCCGTCCACGTCATAATTAACGGTTCCGGTAAATAATCATCCAATAAATCTTTCATAAAATACGACAAATCACCGGCTTCACAGAAATCGGTTACTATAAACAATGTGGTATCCACTAAATACGAATGAACAAATTGTACAACATGATCGTGGTGTATGTCTTCTAAACAATGAGCCTCGTTCATCGCCTCCTCGCGTTCTTTTATAGGACAGTTAGCTAGCTCTATCTTCTTTAACGCTAACTGAAAAACAATACAAAATGAAATGAAATGGGGTTTAACGTCCTACACTTCTGCCCTAACCTGGGCTAATGGAAGACGAGCATATGGCCTACTCTTATATCGAATTCAAACTGCCAAGGGATCTTTTAGGTAAAACTAAAAGATCCCTTGGCAGTTGGAATTGGATATAAGAGTAGAGTAGGCTTGAATATTTTTATATTTTTAGATTATAGACAGATATGTTGTGATAATTGAACTCTTGTTTATATATATTACTGAATATATTTAATTTAATAATATCAAACTTCATGTATATAATGTTATAATGTATATGAATTATATCACACAGCTATTTAAACTAACAGCCTAATAAAACCCAGGACACAATAGTAGCTAAAGCATAAACTGTTGAATATCACTTGCCAACCATGCAATATTACATACACACATATTTAAAGTGCTCATAAGACGACAAACTGAAACTCGGCGTAGTGATGGACAGTGGTTATTATATGCACATTACGGAAAGTTTACATCAATCTGATTAAAAATAAATCAGCTATCTTCACTCAAAGTCGCAAATATAGACCTCCCGTAAAAACGACTTGGCCAATTATCGAAAACACTCTTAATCCCCTCGGTCCCTAGTGACGTCACAGTGTACAAATGCATATTCGGAATGTTTATTCCTTAATTACCTATATACAGCCGGCGTGTGTATTCATTAACGCCTGACTGGTTCCTTAATCCCCTAATTAAATAAAACAACTGACTACGGAATAATCTGTTTTTTTTAATTTAGAATTTGTTTTATAAAGCCGATTGCTGTAGCATTGTCTTTTTAATCAGAATAAGCCGACCGTAAACTAACAATTGGCTTCTGATTGAAACACGATTGGTGTAGAATTGGTGTAGCCGGCGCTACGGACATCTATGAAGCCAATTGAAATAATTTATTGTCGGCATTTAAGAAACGAAATGGTTTTAAGTAGTAATCATATAAATAAATCATTAACACGTGTTATTGGTCATTCTATCATACACCGAGAGAATGGAAGCAGAATATTTAGAGTTATCCTATAGCAGTAGTTCTTTTAGCTCTGGCAATGTATCGGATACAGATACGTCGCGAGAAATGATAACTATAGCGCCATATATTATGTTTGAGCCGTATCTATCTGACTGTGGCTCCATAGAGGATGGCGATGTAGATGATACCGGATCTAATAATGAAAACCATCCGATTGTTGCGAGACTAGATTCATTGATTTCATTAAATTATCTATTTACAGCTTTTATAAATAAATTGATTTCATTAAATTATCTTTTTAGCTGTAAATAAATTGATTTCATTAAATTATCTATTTACAGCTTTTATAAATAAAAGAATTGATATTACATGTACACAGCCTGCCCTATAGTAGTAATTTACACACAAAGGATATTTAAACTAAAATTGCTTCAGCATTCCACAAAATTTACATCCGTTATAATCGAGAGCCGTTTTCGTTCAGTTTGGGTTTCAATAACAGAATTACCTCGTGATATAATCGTGTATGTCCATGATACAACACCTCAAAGAAGACTTGCTGTGTTCTATTTTTAGGTTCAAATAATCCGACCATATCAGAAAGCATGCATTTGCACCTTGCACGGTGAAATAATCGTATATACGACCCATGAGATGCCATGATATAACTGTCATCAAAGGGAAGCGTGCATGCACCAATTGGGATGTGTTCTATTTTTAGGCTCAAATAACCAGACCATATCAGAAAATGTACACGAATAATAATAAATGACTAACGATTTTTTTTATATGTAACGAATAATAAATTACGTTTTGCATTTTGCAATTCTAAATTAATTCAATGTTTTTAAGCGCTTTAACAATCAGATTCACCAATCAATTGTCGTCAATAATCTTAACTCGCTGAGCAGAATGGGTTCGATAATCAACACCAGATTTTAAAAAAGGCAGGTTATCGTTTATTATTTCAATTGGGAATTTAATTGGCATTTATTTAATTAGGTGATTGGCGGTTGTTGAGACCGCGATTAACACTGCTAGTTCTCCTTTGTTTTGTTTTATCTGCGAGTATAAAACTTGCCAAAATGTATTGTTGAAAATTTGTGCATATTTAGTAATACTTTGTTGTTTTTCTTTTATCAAATAGTTAACAAACTTGATTGACCTTCCACTTACCAGTGGCTTGTTCGCACCAATTTATCGATTGGTATTAGCATCTACGACAAGCATGTCGTCAAGGTGTAGCTCACTGATTATTAACAATTTGTAGGGGCTTGTAAAAAAAAAGATTGCATGTCGTGTAAATATTTATTTTGTTTTTGTGTAGGTCATCAGCATATTATTCGTTTTAAATAAATATTATATAATTTCATGAGAAACGATGATTATCAAAGAACCGTAAGTGCAACTAATGTTTTATCGTTTGGTTGAGCCTTTTACTAACCACGTGGTTCTTGATTTTTTCTTTCGTGTTTTGAATATATATATATTTCCCAAACGTCGTATACCAGAGTCCCAAACTTCGTATATCCGAGACCCAAACGACAGATATCAACTCTCGCGTCATGTTTTTTTTACTACTCCATAACAATTAATGGTGTGTTTATTTCATAATAAACAATGAAGTTTATTCGACAATAAGTACAACTCGGTTAATTAACTGCTTCTATAATAACAAGTGGGATGAAACAGCCCGATAGCAAATCAGGTGTGGGATGAAACAGCCCGGGGTGAACCAGTCGTGGGATAAAACGACCCGCATCCGCCAATC
Source organism: Patella pellucida (assembly GCA_917208275.1). Classification (NCBI taxonomy): domain Eukaryota; kingdom Metazoa; phylum Mollusca; class Gastropoda; family Patellidae; genus Patella; species Patella pellucida. The sequence goes on along the minus strand of OU795042.1, from coordinate 63,441,041 downwards.
CGTAATTAAATTGTTGACAAACGCAATCCACTCTTTCCGTAATATTTCGTCTTTGGGAAATTTATGAAACGTCGGTACATTATTCCCCTTTTCTCTGCTGGAATTTCCACAACTCTCAATAATACAACGATAATTCGGCATCGTGAAATACACTCGGAAATATTATAGTAACAAATAAAATCTATTACAATTCAAGACGAGAAAGGTCTGCGTTTGAAAATGCTTTGAATTATATAGTGATGTGTAGCTTACATAATTACGAGCTAATGATTACCGACAATACACACTTGTTAACTGTTGGTATGTTGATACAGTGATATATTATACAGGCAGTGATATATTGGATAGATAATGTGTATAGTATGTGTAGTGCCGTGACGTCATCAGCCAATCAACCTGATTAAGGTCGTTCATGAAAATTTGAAAACCGTTTTTGGCTGTCCCATACTAAAACGTAAATAGCTCTGTTAATTTTAATCAGATTGATTTGAACTTTCCGTAATATGGATTTAGTAATCATTGTTTATTATAATATGTAATAGAAAATTATGATCTTATGTGCACTTTAATACATGTATATAATATATTAATCCCCATTCATGGAATTATCTATTACAAGCTGATCATGTGATGGTGTATGTACATGCATTTCCTTTGACCAAACCATAGACTTATGATATACTGATCAAACATACAAAGAGAGAGAGAGAAATTGGCTTTAACATCCACTCAACACAAACTAGGTCATTTTGGGACTAACGTATGGTTTTCAATTTTATTTTGATAAATCTCTTGCGCGTAGGGGTCTTGAGCAGTTGGAGAAAACCGGAGTGCCCGGAGGAAACCCACGAGGTTGAGAAGGCGCCCCTAACTCCATGTCACATACAACATACAAAGAGCTATGGGCTTTATATAATGGAATTAAATGAAATGGGGGGTTTCAAGGTTCTTAGTATTCTGAGCCAAAGCGGTTAATAGAGACTAGCATACAACATGTGCAGGGTGCACTGATTTCAATTTACATACATGTATAACTGTCAGGACATCTTTAACGAGCCACGCAATCCCAATGGCATATTAATGCTTTCCATCGCTTTTAAAAATTCCAATTCTAATATTAGAATCATTTCCTAGTAATATGTAATATTGAATAACATTTTAAAATACTGGATTTTAAAATCCATTTTTTTTAATCAAGAAAATATTTGTGTTAGAAAAATTTATAATTATTGTATGATCAATTATATTTGAATGTTGCAGTCGACTGCACACAGATGTTCAGTCACGTGAATTAATGTACCACAGACTGTTCAATAATATTTCATTTACTACGTCTGTTGTTGGACGGCCTGGCTATAGATAGAGAGACTGATCCAGTTAATACATCAATAACGGGAGCAGATGTTTCAAATTTTCATCATAATTACCAGTAAATTCTTGTGTTTTCTGTGTTGTATTAAATAAACCGAGCCATAGGCTCCAATCCCTAACTCTGCTGTAATATCGAAATTACTGTCCGTAGTTTCCATTTTAAAATCTGCCTATTCAAATATGAATCACTTTCAATGAACAACGTCAACACTGTAGGCAACTACAATCCCGTCCTTTGAAGTTTCCGACAAAAGATCAACCTCAGCTCCGGGGGAGGAACCCCGGTTCACCGTTATTTTGTCTCTCAGAAACGTATCTTCCTGGGCACTGGCTGATGTGATGACTAACACTAATAGAAGCTTAGATGCTTATTGGTGACAATATCACAAATACACACAAACACACACTAACAGTTTCAAAACTAATCCGCTTCGTGTGACATTATAAATAGCATGGTTTTCCGGTGACGAGGATTTTTAGCGTGTTTACGCTTTGTTCTCGATCTTCCAGACGAATATAGGCCCTTGGGCATTTATCAACAATATGGGACTTCGTGATCGCGACAAAAAGAGGACGGTCCCACGCATGCTCATACGTCACGCGTCTCGTGCAATATTATGTTTTTGTTGATAAAAAGGGTTGGATAAAGCAGTTAACGGTAGTCGACTACGTGAGCTATAAGAAGGGGCTTGTCATGAAATTGGGACAAAGGGAGGGATTAGCAGTCACAGACAGACGTCCCTTTTTCTCTGTCTTATTTTTATCGATTGTTTTATAACTTTGACTTTTACAACTAGGAAAAATGTATAATATATTATAATAATAATAATACTTTTTTAATGCTTTAATTATTACACAACTGCATATGGTATAAGCCTACACGAGTAAGAAAGCATGCAACACAGAGTACAATACAATAATAAACATCAAAGAACACAGAAAAAGGTTTACAGAGGTTTCTAAAATTATATTGAATTATATTAATAATGCTTGTAAGGTATATATTAGACCTTATATATTTCAAGTGTTTGATGCCTAATGTCACTTCCAAGGAGTAGGGTCGCCTGTCCAACCTCTTGGGGTTTCTCCGGGTCCTCCGGTTTTCTCCCACTGCTAAAGACCCCTACCCGCAATTGAATTATTGAAATAAAATTAAACCATATTATGTTAGTCACGAAATGACCTAGTTTGTGTCGAGTGGAGGTTCAACTCCATTCTCCCTCTCTATAATAATATCACTTCGGTGAAAGCAGACGTTAAATAAAGCTGTTTCACACACACATAATAATATTACAACAGAGGGTGTTATAGAAAATGATTGAAAAGTCTACCCATATGAACGCTGTAATTAAAACTTGCGTTTTATGATTTCTAATTTTGAACTATTATTAAAGGGACAATAACACTCTTGCTGGCTTGACAGGTCCAGAATTTTTTTTTTTAATTGAAATATTGTAAAATAGTAGGCTACAAATTGTTGACCAGAATAAAAATTGGAACATATTATTCAGTTACAACAAGAGTGGTATTGGGGCTTTAAAGGGTCAATCCCGATAATGTTTTTGATAATAAAACTGCTTAATTTTGTGTTAAAATCCATTAAGGTGCCCTACCTTAGGGCCGAGCAACTAACTAATATATGTGATACGTTTTCAAACAACTTAAACCCACCAGTCTTCATCTTGAAATGGAGTCCGGTGTCCCAAACTGTATTATGCGGTGATTTGATAAAACCAGAATTTTATTTTATAAAAATAATGTGTCGGTGAAATTTACCTTTTGTTATCAAGTACGGCCCATGGACCATTCACCGCGTAGACCTCTAAAGGAACAGGTGTCGATTATAGGGTTACGCGTCCGGATAAGCTGTTTTAACTTTCACGTCCAAACGACTCAATATTTTGAGCTGAAATTTTGAGTCAGGGTATATATACCATTCTTCTATATTTTGGCGTTTAAATTTCATACGTACTCGGACTTTTATTTTTGAGGCTCTGTTCTATTCGGGACAGTCCCTTTAATGGTCTTCATAGACGAACATTTTAGAGTTTATTTCGTTGTAACCAGTATTGGCTTTTTAACGCGACAAGAATGTACTGGGTTTGAATCTCAGGATAGAAAATTAATCTGCAGGCCTAACAAACTAAGTAAGGTTTCTAGTTGTTCGGATAGAACAAAAATACGAGGTCCACATGTATGCGAGTTGGCCGGTGTTATTGACAACTAACAATAGAAAATATAATTTCTAAACGACCAAAGAACTGCATGTGTTTTCGAGACGTCATACATCTTTCCTTAAAATCATGGGTACAAAATATAGTTCCTTTCTTTTAAGAGAGAAAGAAATGGAGTTTAACGTCCGCTCGACACAACTAGGTCATTAACTTAATGACAGGCTAAAGTTTAGCCTTTTTGCTAAAAAATTAAAACTCACCCGCCTTCTCTTACCGGTGTTCTGTTGAATAAGAAAGACCTCACCAAAAGCACCTTCACCTAATTTGGTAACTGCCGAGTATTTCTCCCTGTCCTTCATCGTATCAACTCTTCTCGAAACTAAATATCAAAATATTCCTCATTCATAAACGGGTTTATTTAATTAATGCTTTTAATATATATATATATATTTTTAAAAATTAACCTATCCGATGGCGCGATAGTGCATAAGATAAGCTCTAGAAAGTCAAGTTTTTCTTGTTCTAATTTGTTTAAGATTTTGGTTTTTAAATTCTTGGTGTAATGTGATTTGAAACTTTACCAATCAACCGGGGGCAAGGTAGGGTGTAATATATAATTATAGATAAATCTGTAATGTATTGTTTTTAATTAAACCTCCCTCTAAAAAATATGGAAAGGTAATGAAATGGGTTTTAACGTTCTACAGTTCTGTTCCAAACCGGGGTAATGAACGGGCATACGGTGTTCTCGGACAGCAGCAATGTGACATACTGTTATATCGAATTCCAGGGGTCTTTAGCAGTGGGAAGAAACCTTGAGATTCGGAAAAAACCCACGTAGTTTAGCGGATATGTTACTCCTTATGGTTTACGGTTCAAGATATAAATTATGATCCTTATCTAAGTATATTTATAACTGAAAAACACCACCCACATTGGCATATTAGTCCTGCGACTATATTTAAGACACGGAAAGTCAAACATATTGTATTAGGAAATATTTTATTACGCCTTCGCGCCTATACACAAAAAAATATATATGACATTAAGCTAAACATTATTGTTAGGTCATGTGATTATATGACAATCCCTCATTGCATTTAATCTTTCAATCCCCAAGACTAAAGGGATTCAACCGAATTAAAAGCTTGCATTACCATATTATTACATATTATAAACGGTATATAATCCACTAAAATCTTACAATAATATTACAAATTAGGCGATATTATGTACTCCATATGGCATCCTAATAATACTAGAACACTAATTACGGATACAATCACTTAGTTTACTATGGTGGCTGATTGGTATCATAAGGCGACATCATGACACCAAGACATCACGACATCACGACATGATACCAATCAGCCACCATAGTTTATTGTACTAATATTATATATAAATCAATTGCTAAATACCTGAAGTCCTATTAGAATTACCCATCGTATTGTCCTTATCAAAATAAATACTACACTCACACCTGTAAAAGCAGAACATGGCAGCGACAGTGAGAACACAATAAGACAAAGTTTTGTTATAATATTTATGTTATAATAGCCTATTTACAAAAAATAACAGACTTATACGTATAGTCCTACAGAATTTTACATATAACATGCCAATTGAGATAAAATGCTAATCGGATATCGACACATTAAAGGATTATGTAAGGGTATTACCCGTTATGTTTTACAGTACGTTGTAACAAAGGACCAATGATCTTTGTTCAGATCCCAACCCTTACACCAACACTATTTGGGGATTCACCTCACTCTGCCAGTTTTTTAAATTCCTGAACATTTAATAATTATGAGATTATAACTAACACCTTAATCACGTGGGTCAGTTTCACGGTGTATAGAGAACGTCAAGGGATGGCTTTCAAAAATAAACTTGTAACCAACCACCCAAACATCTCTATCGCTTTATCCACCTCATAACGCAAGAACAAGCTTTCTCTGCTGTAACCCCGAAGCAGCTTGCTGCTGGTGCCTCTATGAAGCCCAGAAAAGGGAAGTACCGGGGGTTGGAAGATGGGTAACTGAAAAGCGGCGCCTCCATGAAAGTCTTTATACCTATTGGCTTTACAGAAAATCTTGTTATCGTGATATGTTTACATAGCACTTTTCGCCCGGGCGGCAGCGTTTTGTCCTGTCTGACTTTGTTACAAATAATCAACTATCTGTGTTCAACCACCAACTGCATTGTAAAGAACTATTAATGTGTGGTTCATTAAACCTATTTTACTTCAAATCTTTAAATGTAATGTATTCGTGTTGCCGAGAAAGTTCATCGGGATTTTTCGGCGTGGTTCCCCCTGTACTGGTCAGTGGTGCAGGACAGGCGGCCTGGCAAGGGAAAACGTATAGTCGTTCGGATAGGACAAAAACCGAGGTCCCGTGTGCATATTGGCGTGCACGTAAAAGACCTTTGGCAATTGGAAATCGACATAAGAGTAGGCTGCAGTGCCGCTGCCCCAGCAAAATGTCCCTTATAGCACACTGTATGGCTTATGCCCGTTTTCATTAGACCAATCGGAACAGAATAGTAGGACGTTAAATACCATTTCATTTCATACTGTATGTTAAATAATTATATTAGTCTCATATGACGAATCCTTCCGGAAAGAAATTTCAAAATATAGTATAGTATGAAGATGGAGACAGTATTGCAATACACAGCCCTGATAAAAATAATTTAAGCATACACGTGTGTACTAGCGAGAGAGAGAGAGAGAGAGAGAGAGAGAGAGAGAGAAGAGAGAGAGAGAGAGAGAGAGAGAAAATGGGGTTTAACGTCCACTCAACACAACTAGGTCATTTCGGGATTAACGCATGGTTTAATTTTATTTCAATAATTCGCTTGCGCGTATGGAGTCTTTAGCAGTGGGAGGAAACCGGAGTGCCCGGAGGAAACCCACGAGGTTGAGAAGGCACCCCTATATCCATGCCACATATATACGCTTACACCAGGGCTCGAAACCACAGCCACGAGCCAAAGGTTGCCAGGTCGAAGCGCGGCACTCTAGACCGCTAGGCCAACCCAACCCAACCCCCCGTGTGTACTAGCAATTTTAGTCCTGACGGCGGAGTAATGACAATATATACTAAACGAAAAATATTAAATTGCCATATTGAACCTATAACAACACCAGAACAAAGGTTACGTAATATAGTGTTGTAAACTATACGCAATCAAAGGTGAACTTTTTTTATAAAAAGGAAAAAAAACTACAAAAAACCCAAAAACGTTTGGATCATGAATTATTCATCTCGATCAATCTCACGGGGTAAGATTACATTGATTTCAAACTGTCATATTTACATGTCTTAGAGCCTTTGATCATCGTTCGCACTTTAAATGTACACGCTAAATTTAATGTACATCAAGCTAAAAGATGCATTATGTAAATTAGATAAAGAAATGAAATAAAATGAAGTGGGGTTTAACGTCCTATTGTTCTGCTCCTAAACTGGGCTAATGAAGACGTTCATACATGGTGTTATGAGTGAAATTTTGCCCGGGCAGTGGCATAGCCTACTCTTATATCGAATTCCAACTGTCAAGGGATCTATTACGTGCACGCAAATGTGTACACGGGACATCTGTTTTTCGTCCCATCCGAACGACGAGACAACTGTCCTTGTCAGGCCCTCCGATTTGATAAAAAAAAACAACTGAGAATTCTTGCTATATATAATTGTTTAACAATAATAGATATTACAAAGAGAATATGCTAAACATTTCAGTCAGATTACTGTAAAGTAAGAAATAATACAAAGAGGGTTATTTAAAGGGGAAATTTGAGTAATAAATTGAGCAAAACAAAAATGACCCCCAAAATTTATGGTAAAGTTTAAACGAATTTCCCCCAAAAATAACAAGAGGCTTCAAGACAGGGGACAAAATATTTGTCTTAGACAAAAATGTAAAAACATTTTTTTTTCTAAGCCATTTCATTCTCGATATACTTGGATTGCTTAATAATTACATGTACCTATATACATTCATAAAATTTACATATTTCTGACTGTTTTAATGTTTGAACTATCTGACCCGCGTCTTTAAAGGGTTTAGCCTACTTTTTATCGTCAAAAAGAAAAAAAAACTTGAAAGATGACCCTTCTTTGTAACAAAGCACGTTAAAGCTCCGTGATTACTGTACACATTAATACGATTAGAATATGACGACGATCGTTATCGTTAAATGTAATAAATTGGGTGTTTTCGTGCTCTGAATACAATTAGGGGAATTACCAGGGGAATGGAAGGAAGAATCTTGGGTCAAACCTTGATATCTGAGCTCGACGATATTCATCGAGGTATTTCAGGTTTAAGATGCTGTAAAAAAAGAAAAAGAAGATTCAACATGGATTAATCAAGGTCCGTGTCACCTTTGATAACGTCAACAACGTCCAAATTGTATAAGATATTTAAATTAAAGGTTGACCGTTCTTGAGTTCAAAAGTAGATAATGAAACATGAATTTCTTGAAAATTTCTGTCAAATAAAGTTATGCTGTGTCAGCTAAGTATCTGATATTTTGCAAGAAAAAGCCGATTGTTTAGTGCCGTTGTCCGAGAGAGAGAGAGCGAGAGAGAGAGATAGGGAGAGAGGAGAGAGAGAGGAAGAGAGAGAGAGGTGTTAACATCATATCGGGACTAACATATGATTCAATAATTTGCTTGCATGAAGGGATATTTAGAGGTGGGAGTAAACCGGAGGACCCTGAGAAAACCCATGTGGATGGACAGGCAACCACGCCACTAGACTCAATGACAGACCGCATGACGTTACACGAACGGGTTACCGCCCCCCCCCCCCCCCTCACCAACCATGTGAATAAATGTACATATAATAATTTAATTTATATACCATATGAAGTCAGCCAATAGCCATGATCAGCTCTGGTATAATGGCTCTTTAATGGAATAAATCCAGCTACACTGAATGGGTTAAGGAAGACGTTGATTATTTATATTGCTGCATGGGCTCAAGTGGATATAAAGTCCATCTCATAATTTTCGACTGCCCCCATAATTCGACGCTCGATAAACACCCGACATTGTCTATCAATCTGATTAAAATACAGATCTATATTTCATTTCGTTTTTTTCATACTTCACTACGCGGAGATCTACCCGGTTGTAATGGAAGGTCGCGTCAGATTTCATACAAGCGGCTTTCGACCCTATGACGTCAGACATTTGATTAACCACAGTTCCTTGCATCTCACTTTAAAACCTCGCTGTAACAAACCGTCGCATTCGCTAATCCCTAACACCATCCAGAACGCGAGTTATATAACAACTCTTCCAGATCCTAGTGTAGGAAAGACAAAACAAACAGAGAGTTTGAACTATAAAAAACGAAACGAAATATGATCTGTGTTTTAATCAGATTGATTGTCTATTGTAAAAGACGAATAGAAAGGGACCTCCCAATTCTTGTTTCCCTCCCAGATCTCATATTTCAACGTGCATGCATTACGGGGGTTTTCTTTCACCACAAAAAAACTTGTTAGGGACCTTCAATGCGATCTATCAAAAAAGTAGCCTGTCGGATTATATATCAAGCCTGCTATTAAGGACAAACACGTTGGAAATAAATGTTTAAATCAACAGCGTGGAAAATCTGCCGTTATATGAACCCAAAAACATCTTAAGATAAATGAGTAGCTTATTAAATTACAATGGATGGTTAAGTCGAGGGGTGTGTGTTCATTGTTGGCTATGATTGACGAACTGGGTTTAACATTTGGACAAGGTCATATATGTGGGCGAAAAACAGGGGTTCGGTCAACGTCACAGAGACATTACTATTCTCATTTTGATAATTTACGCACAAAACCATTCTTCTGCTACACGAATTTTTAAGCTTGAAAATCCCTCTCTAGGACTCAATGAACGAGTGTGACTCCAGTGTGCCCTTTCTCTTTTTTCTTATTAAACATTCATTTTAATAGTTTTTGTCGAAAGCGAGGTGTTTTTTTGCCGTTCATAAAAATTAAACGCCTCAATGCTTCACATTGATAATACTAACTCTGTGACATATTTTTTTTTTTTTTATGAAATTCTGTTTTGCTTAGTTATGAATTTTGTTGGGTGCGTTCACCCGACCTCCTGTGTGCTGAAATGAATGCTACGTTGGCTTTGGAATAACAAATTAAGGACTCGACTTCTATAGTGTTTCCCTAACACGCGTATTAAACTTTTAATATAGAAATTTATTAAGGTATTATTTGGTTACCCATGCATATCATTTTTCTAGAGCAAAAAATCAGATTTCTTTTATTTAATTGCAGTCGTGTATGTTGGAATAATGAATCGCACCAGCATGACTTCCAGCTCACGACGTTTTTCATTCATATTCACATTTACAAAGCAATAATAGAGAAGAGCATAATGATTTATTTACATAGCGAGACTGTAGTAGGCCTATATTGTGTTGTGTATTTACATAGTGAGACTGTAGTAGGCCTATATTGTGTTGTGTATTTACATAGAGAGACTGTAGTAGGCCTATATTGTATTCTGTATTTACTTACAGTTTGATTATATTAATCATAACAAATTTACTATACGTATTGTGTAATATGAAGTCGTTTATTCTGTGTATCGTAAACTATGGACAAAGAAACTGACAGCTCTATATAGGATCACAGGACCATAGGACAGGCGAAATTCGAGTTCATTAGTTTACCAGGGGTTGCTCGATGTCCGGACAAATTGAAATGAATGTGAATTTAATGTATGAAAAATAATTTATGGAAGACTTGGAGCCAGAAGAAAGAAAAGCAATAGACAGATTTAGCTCTGGCATAATAATTCTGTAATTTTGTAATGGACTAATGAAATAAAATGGGGTTAAAAGAGGCGGATCCACGATTTTTTGCAGAATGGGGTTTGCACAGGCCTAATTTGCTACCCTTGTAAAATGACGAGATTATTATTATTATTATATTATATTATTATATCATTGTTTCACGCTTTGAATGCCAATCCCATCCCACCATCTGATGATAAAGGATAAAGCAAATGATCATTACGCTTTTCTCTTAAGTGTTGTTTTACAAAAAATTTCATGTAGCTGGGCAGGGTGGGGTTTGACCCCCCCCCCTCCTCTGGATCCACCCCTGGGCTTCTCGTCCTACTTTTCTTAACCGACAGAGTTAATAAAGATAGACATGCGCCATGCATGTACTGTGGGGGTAACTTTGAATGGACAGTGGCGTTTTTGCCTACTCTTCATTGATGTCTACCTAAAAACTATCATGGAATCTTTAATGACCAAATTGTTTACACTGGACCCCTTTTTGAACCACTGTCGGGGAGTGGGGTTGTGGCTTGACTGGGATAGAAAGTCCAAGAAAGCCAACAACATGTCAACTTCGGTACCGTGATTGACACCGAACAATAGTGCCTATTAAGGATTTACATATAGAAACTCGACAGTGGTTGAGACCCCACCCCCTGTCATTGAAATGGGTGGTTATCAATCAGTAACAAAGTGGCCTTACTCCAAAATTCAAAAAGGGGAGAGTTGCTTCCCTTTCATCAGAGGAACTCGAAGTTAATATTATTCAATAATATCACCCAGGTGCTTTCCCTTCACACTGGGTTAAAAGTTGATTTTCGCGGATTCTACGTGGGGCCAGATCTAACTGAATAATTTTGGTCACTCTTTACACGTGCTCAGAGATTTTCTCTAATTACCGCAAAGTTCTTCATTACAGAAATAGCCATTCGGGGCTGTTCCGAGCAGATCTGATACTTTCTGCGTGCCAGTTTCGAGTACATATTGCGTATGGTTGCTTCCGGTACAAACACAAAATGGCAGAATCTTTACCACGTGGGCCAAATATTTTGATAACAGGTGAATTGAATAGAAAATTAATCAAGCATTTAAAAATAATATCTTACCAAAAGAACTGTTGACAATACAATTATGTATTAGGAATCATGAAGACGAAATATTTGTCATATCTGATTAGATCTAGCGACAGCATTCTGCAAGATGATATTTTTTTATTTGTTTACATTTTAAATTTAAAAGGTCGGGGGATCACGGTGGGTAAGAGGTCGGATCGCTAGTCTGGAGGTCGGGTGTTCGATCCCTGCATTGGCAGAGAAAGTTCATCCAGATTTTCCGGCGTGGTTTCTCATTGTCAGTGATGCAGGACGGAGAGCATGTCTAGTCGTTCGGATGGGATGAAAAGCAAGGTCCTGTGTACACATTGGCATGCACGTAAAAGGTCTCTTGGCACACTGTATGGCCTATGCCCGACTTCACTAGCCCATTTTAGGAGCAAAACAGTTACCTAGGCCTAGGTTGGATGTTAATAAATCCAATTTCATTAGGCCTACCATACTTTTTTTGAACGGGTCCATATAGATTTACCTAAAAAAACAACTTTTATCAAAAACAACCTGTATTTACAAAGATATGATCAATCAAAAAGTAGTCCCATTCAGCAATCAGTGCAAATAGGGTATAGGATTAGGATGTCAACACAAGGGAGTGCCTTAATGACATCATGCCAGTCGTATTGTGACATTTGACGTCATATCAAAACTGAAGTCGTCAATCAATGTGCAGTTGTCCAAAGAACAAAGATAAATTTAATTTGAATCAAGAACAACCTTTTTTATAAGATTTTGTCGCCACAAGAAGTTGACATATAGTTCTAACATATAGAACCAATTCCTAGATAAAATAAAATTGCATAAATTTGCCTGTTGATATCAGAAGATGTGCATGATTTCCACCAGAAAAATGTAGGGGATTAAAGTTTTCTAATCTCACTCTCTAAGTTGCCAACATCTGTCGCACAGGCATTCAGCTATAACTAACATTAATTTGTATCTTTGTAGGCACGCCTGGTACAGGGAAGACCACACTGGGACAAGAACTAGCCGGGAGAAATAATTTAAAATATATAAATATTGGGGAAGTGGCTAAAGAGAATGATCTGTTTGATGGTTTCGATGAAGAATATCAGTGTCCTCTGATGGATGAAGATAGAGTTATTGACGAGTTAGAAGACACAATGGTTGCAGGTGGTAATATTGTAGACTACCACGGATGTGAATTCTTCCCTGAAAGATGGTTTCATTTAGTAATTGTGTTGCGAACAGATAACTCTATTTTATACGAAAGACTTGAAAAACGAGGGTACAGCGGTAAAAAACTTCAAGACAATGTACAATGTGAAATATTTCGAACTATACTCGATGAAGCTCTCGAATCGTACAAGGAAAATATCGTGCAAGAACTACAAAGTAATACTCCAGAGGATATGGAAGAAAACTTAGAAAAAATTTCGACCTGGTTGAATCAGTTGAAGGCCTCTTAGCTTTAAGATCTTTTTGTTACCGTATTTGTTTATTATTATTTTATTTGTTAGTAGTATCTTTTGTGAATAAAATTATTTTGTACAGTTACTTTTATTTCTGAAACGGTATCTATAGCACTGTTCTGTGTTTAGCAAGTGGTCCGAGACCGTTCACCTATTGGCTAATATTTGGGTATAAAAAGAGCAAGAGAGAGTTATACTCACTTAACAGAAACTAGGTTATTTACATATGGTACATTTTTGGAATTAACATATGGTACAATTCCAGGGGACTATTAAAATAGGTTCGTCTGTCTGTCTGGTAAATCAGAGAAAAGCAATTTGATTGGTTGATGCTTTGTGACACGATAACTTTAGTTCTAATTACATGAGAGTGGGGACACTTAGTATATAGTTTTATTGGTCAATGCTTTGGGACAAGATAATCTTGATTCTGCTTGATAGAGGGTGATGAAATTTAGTGTGTAGTTTCATTGCTCGATACCAGTACTTTTGAAAAGATAAATGTGAGATTAATTAATGTGTCAACACTCGACAGTTCATTTTGGGATTTCGGCGGGGGACATCAGTCTCACTGTGGGCTTGTTAATAATTTGCTTGCATGTAGGAGTCTTTAACAGTGGGAGTAAACGAGAGGACTAACAAACATCACAAGGTTGGGCAGACGACCCTACATGTACTTCTTGTCAAGTATGAGCTTGGGATCGAAACCACCCCACTTGACTCAGTGACAGACCTCATGATCTAAAGGGCACTGTATGTTTATTTTCTGAGAAACGGTTTTAGGTTAACTTGGGGGATTAAGTGATTGATTTCCTTACTGGGAGCCACAGTGGCTGAGTGAGTGAGATATTGGCTACCTTACCCAGAGATCCCATGTTCTATACCTGCATTGGCCGTGAAAGTTAATCAGGATTTCCCAGCGGGGTTTTCCATTGTCCGTTGTGCAGGATAGAGGAATTGGCAAGGGGCAACATCTAGTTGTTTGGATGTGACAAAATACTTAAGTTAGTTGACCAGTGGAAGTCCTAAATTGATGATTTTAGTCGAAAAACACTAAGTTTGTGTGTATGACAGAATGTGAAAAGGAGTAGAACTGCATTACAAAACAATATACTAATTTTTGGATATGGCGGTCATTCAGGGAAGAGATCTATTCTCGAAGTATGGAGTAGATGGATCTCTGTGTGCATAATGAACTCAAGTCTGGATCTCAGATCTAGGAGCTGTCATAGACAGTGAGTGTGCCTGGTCATTTCGATGGGACCAAAAGACAAGGTCACCTGTCTACACTGTTAAGTATATTTATAATCCCTTCATCAGTCATAGGTAACAACTCTAGTCCACCTTCATCTCCCCTCTACTCCTAAACACACACTACACATCATGCAACCCTCATCACCTGACCTGTGTATACACAGCACACACCTGGACTGACATGCACTCACTCTCACTGTCACTCTCTCACACACCACTAGCAGACGACATAGTTAACATACACATTGGCAGTTTGAAAGAGAGTTATGGAAACGCTGCGACTTGGGCAAAATTCGCTACATTTTCAAATGTAATCTCTGAAATGAAAATCATGATATGTTATGACTCAAACAGAGAATTTACATGTTGTGAAAATAGTAGATTCCTTTAAACCGTGGGACATTTTTTGTCTTTTGTTCAATAGTTTGAGTAAAACCTATTATTCTAGTTTTCAAAAACTTTATTATTATGTACTTTATCTACCTCAGCCTTGGTATGTGTGATACATGTACATCAGCTATAAAGTGTACCCATTCCTCAAAAAAAATGAACGACGCCATTATTTCATCATAAAATATCAAATACATTTTTACTGTATATACAATAACAATGAAAAATTTAGGTTAAAAATAGCACAAAAGTCAATTGATGTTTAAATATAGACAGAGGATACACAACTGAACAATACAGAATTAGATTCTCTTAATCTTAATGATTCTATTCACTCGACATCTGTTATTAGCACAACTGTGTCACCGAATTGCATTTCAGTCAGGTCTGTACATTCCAGACCCAAAATATTGGACCCACATGGATAACACATAAATCACAGTATTTATTCCATCAATAAAATGAATATTTTATATTCCACAGAAAATATTATTACTGTTTAAAGATGTCCCAGTCTGATCAAAATGTTTTCAATTTGTTTTTAATCTGTTATACCATATTTGTTTATTTCAACAGATTTAATTCTATACAACATTGTCCACTGATCTATGTAGAAAGTCCCACGAAAAATACACACACCGCTTTGAATATATTTGAGATCATACGCAGAGTGGCATATCAGAACATGTGATTTTAATCTGATTGTGAAGAGATCATATACAGAGTGGCATAACAGAACCATTTGATTTTAAAATTGATTGAAGATTGAAGATTTTCTCTCAAGAATTCAATAAATATTCTAATTTCTGTTCAAATAGATGATTAGCCTGTTTATCTGATTCCATTTTATCCTGAAGTGCTTCAAGTCTTTCTGAAACAGTCCCATTTTTCACAATTTCCTCGTAATACTCATTGATACTTCTATCCATTAAACTTTCATAAGGAGTAACAGATTTGTCCTCCATTACTATCATACTAATGTCATTATTGTCATCGAAATCTGCCATAGTTTTCGTTGTATCGTCATTGATAACAGACTCTAAATATTTCTCAAAATCGGTGGCTTGTTTTCGTTCATTCTGTATCCTACTGATAATAGATTGAGAAAAGATTATCTCATCTGAAAGTGGTTTAACAATCTCTATTTTTTCTGTCTTTGCCTTTTCTATTTCTAGTTGTTTTATTTCTTCTTCTCTCACTCTTTCCACTGCTCTGTGAAATGTGTCATCTACAGTAGGGTTATCTACAAAAACATAAATTTGATGAATTATTACACATGTAGGGAAACTATAACCTTGATACAGCTAAATATCTGTAATTATTACACAGGTAGGGAAACTACTACCTTGATACGACCAAATATTGGTAATTAGAATTTGGCCCAGTTATTGGAGATCACAGGTGTATTTGAGTATGGTACAGCACCTGTTCGAAAAGCCACTGGAGAAGGGTGCACTTAAAACATGCACTTTTATATTTTCCTGAAACACCTCTGCCAAACTCACCCTTCACCTTATAATATACGAATGCACCTAATACTCCGGAAAGTACGTTACTTAAAGTTGTTGATCAAGCATTCTTCATGGAATATTTTATTTCACTCTTTAAATCAACATAATGCAATCAAATTTATCATTTAACTTTTACTCATGTCAAAAATACAGTCTTAGACCAGGTTTCATTAATACAGTCTTAAACCAGGTTTCATCAATACAGCTTTAATCCAGGTTTCATGGTTTCATAAATACTTAAACAAGGTTTCATCAATACAGCTTTAAACCAGGTTTCATAAATAGACTAAAATCCTTGATCATAAATACTATCTAAAACCCAGTTTTTCAGAAATACAGTCATAAACAAGATTCATGAATACCATAACAGTCCTACTACTAACTTTCATAAACCTGGTTTCAAAAATAATAATCTTAACCCTGGTTTTATAAATACAGTCTCCAACCAGTCGATATTTGATAAGAAATTTAATATTTTGAAGTCTATACATTTACCTCCCCCAGCTGTTTCAAGTAACGCTGTCTTCCATAAAAATGGTGGACTGTATTTTGTAAATGTTTCATTAGTATAAAATACAAGCAACTCATCAGGGTTGTCCTGAAAAAAAAAAGGTCAAAGGGAATATTTCACTCATGGATAATTATTATAAGGCAGTGATGGGATTTCACCTGTATTCCGGAATTGTCCGACGCTATTTTCCAAACCCCCAAAATTGTCCGACTAGGAATATGCCCAATCGGACATCAAGACAAGGTGAAGAATATTCTAAATTTCAAAATTAATAGAGTCAAATGAGTGTATAACTTAAAGCCTACAAATATTTTATTTCTTAGTGTACACCATGCTGACAAAGTGGTATAGAAACTTGAATTCAATGATACCCTACAATAAATAAAATAAGAATTTAATCTAGTTTCCGTGTTATATCGGAAATGACAACAGGGACAATTTTGAAGTCAAAGCCCTGGTCTAATATTCTATTATTCTGCACCGACTGGGCTACTGAAGACAGACAAGGGTAAAGACACAGAACTCATGAAGAACAACGAAATCCAATGGAGTTTAATGGCATATCAGCACCAATTGGTCACAACAACAAAATAAATGACTTACGTTTTTTTAAACACTCACCTTTCCCCTGCGATTTTCATTCAAGAGATCTAATCTATAAATAGTTTTTAGTTTAAAATCTATACAAGCTTGAAGTACATCTGTCCAAGGCATATTCACATAAGTGGGTTCACAATTCTCTTCTCTTTCCACCAAAAAACATGTATCTTCAAAATCATCTTTAACCTTTTTCAATAGACATTTTACTCTGGAATAGATAATGAATATATATAATTTATCTTTCAGGCTTACTTCTCTTTGGATGGTTGATTGTTTGTGCACGCTGTATCATAAAGTCTGTCACCGAGTCAACTGGTTTCAATTCCCCGGTTGTACCTGACAAGTAGTAGGGTCGCCTGTCCAACCTCATCGATTTTCTCCAGGTCCTCTGGTATCCTCCCACCCCTATGCGCAAGCAAATTATTGAAATAAAATTGAACCATGTGTTAGTCCCAAAATGACCTAGTTTGTGTTGAGTGGATGTTATATCCCATTTCTCTCTCTCTCTCTCTTCCTCTCTCTCTCTCTTTACACAGGAAATTATGAAATTGTGTTGGCAGAAATACCTGTTGCCCCCAACCCCAACCCCCAAATTGTAGACACAAGAGAGAAATGGGCTTTAACTTCTACTTGACACAAACTAAATCATTTCCGGACTAACAACTAGATGTCATTCCATTCTTTCAACTGGCTTTCATTCCACTTCTCTCAACAAGACTATTTTTTTAAACAACCTGATTTCTTCATCTTTTAGAACAAAAATAAAAAGGATGAAATATAGTTACCTAGTGACAAGATCTACTGTTGCTGATCCCTCTTCTCCTTCTGTTACCGTGGTTACAAAATAACAGACATCCTGACACACTTGTTGCCAACTATCTGTCCGTTCATCAAGGTAATAAAAGTCTGGTAAGTATAATGATGATACGAGACTTGAAAGATATTCTAAATGTTGATCTGTATTCCAATGTACAGGTGGTTGATCTGAAGAGAAGGAGAAATCAAACATAACTTTAAAATTTAAAACAAAATGGGGTGAAAGGGTCAAAATTTGCTGCATCAATTCGGCTAAAGAAGATGGGCATACGATATACAGTGTGCTTCGAGGTAAAACTTTTCCAGACAAAGACCCTAATTTGGAGCACTCACTGAGCTAACAAGACGGGCGTACGAAATGCAGTGTACTTTGAGGTAAATCTTGCCCAGACAGAGGGGCATAATGGCCTACATCTATTTCAATTTCTAGCTTTAAACATGCTGCTGATTGTATACACGAGACCTCGCCTTTAAATGACTTGCCAGTGCCACTGAGATTGAATCATGTAGCACCTGGTTACTGAGCCTTTACTGCACTACAGTGGCGCCCATTAAATTACAATCCTAAGTCTCGATGGTGTAGATGTGTGGAAAATAGTAAGTATTTTTTCAAAGTTTTTCCATCAACAACACCAAATAACCTTAATTTTTAGTCTTTTTAGCGTTCATAAATATATATTTTGTCCTGCGAACAATTTCTTTTCTTTGAATTCTGAAACTTCTGAATCTGGAACTAAAAGGAGTAAAAAAACCCAACCCAAGTTCAAATTGATGTGACTTAAGATACTCAAACCAATTATTACTATAATATCAAACAATAGAAATATTTAATACCATTCTGTTGATGAAACCAGGAAAATTCTGGAACTGGCCAAGAAAACTTCTTCAATCCTGGTGAGGGTATAATATCTTTCAGATAATCAATTACACTGTTATACAGCTCTATTAATACTTCCGGGGACTGGAAATAAATAGATAATTGAACATTTCTCTAAAAGGACAATCTGATTAAAACACAGATCCTATTTCGTTTAGTTTTTTATAGTTCAAAACTTGTCTTTACTACACTAGGATCTGTATGATGTGAGGGATTAGCCAAGGAAACGGTCTGTTATGGCTGGATATTGGCATGAGGTGAAGAGAACTGTGGGTAACCCACTAGAAACATCTACTAAATGGTTAATCATAAGCCACTAGTATGACCTCTGACGTGACATCCCACTATAACCTGTCAGAATTTCATATAGTAGAGGCCATAGAAAGTATTAAAAAAACGAAACCAAATAAAGATCTATATTTTAATCAGATTGCTAAAAGGAATATTAATTAAAAAGAAACAATTTGTTCAGTATTTACAAAGATATGAGAAGTTGCAATTTTGCACCATTCAACCTCCTCTAATATAATATCATGTATTAATCATATTTCATCACATACTCCAGATATTGTGTGCCAATACCACCTCCCAGGGAAGAGTTTCCTCCCCTTAATTACTTATTGGCGTTCTCTTTTGACTAGGCGATTAGAGATTTGCGTTTTTCTTACTTTGTATTTATCGATATAAATAGCACGATCATCAAAGGTATATAACTGGAAAACATGCCCCCCCCCCAACCAATGATTAAACTAGGGGGCAGTGGAGTAGAACAAAATGAGACCAATGGGGAAACCGAGGATGCAGACTATATAAACAAGCTAGTTTTGTTTATTTACCTGATGTAATAATTTCTTGTTCTTCCTGCTTCGTAAATCTTGTAAAACTGGTGTAAAATATTCCTCCAATAATACATCATTGAGAAATTCTTGTAATGATTTCGACTGTATAGCTGGTGGTGCTGGCATATTCCTCCCCAACCATTTTACACAGGAACATAGCTATAATAAACAAATACACATTATATACATAAAAATAGCTAAAATAATACAAATACACAGTTTACACAGGAACATAACTATATTAATACAAATACACAGGAATAGAGCAATATTAATACAAATACATATTATACACAGGGACATAGCTATATTGATACAAATACACATTATACACAAGAACATAGATGTAATAATACAAATACACATTATACACAGGGACATAGCAAAAATTATACAAATTTTACACAGTAAATATAGCTAAAAATACACCTTTAACACAGGAAGATAGCTATAATACTTCATTTGGATAAGATTTTTAAGAGTACTCCTTCCACATTTTCAAGCAATAATCTTTTAGAGACATTTAGTAACTGGATACAGGATTAAACTACAACACATTCTTATGAAAAAACAATTACTGATTTATTTAGGCGACGTTTCGAAGAGTATTCTCTCAACGTCGCCTAAATAAATCAGTAATTGTTTTTCCATAAGTATGTGTTATAGTTTGATTCTCAAGCAAGTACAGTAATAAATGTGCAGGGCAAAAATATCTAGACAAGCAATAAAGACCAATTTTGTTACCTGATCAGATATGTTTAGATCTTCAATATTAATTTGCCCATTTCTCGATGTTGGTACAAACACCATATACACATCTGATATTAGATTGTCTTCTATATAACTTGATAAATTCAACTTCTCTATGACTTTATCTTTACCTAACATTTCTTGTTGTCTTGTTGAACAAATAACAACCAATGGTAAACTTGGATACATTGGTTTCGCCTGCATAATTCTAGCCAATCGTAATTGACTTTCTAACCAGATATCATCCTGTTCAGTAAATAGAAAAAAACATATGAAGAAACAATTTGTTATAGAATTTAATGTACCATCTTAACCCATTGCCACCAGGATCCATATTGAAAGTTTACCTGTTCTAGATCTGAACTGGAATCCGTTGGTAGAACAAATATTAACCCACTGGTGCCCAGTAACACTCGTTCATCCTCCAACTCTTCTATCTCTTCAGCTTCAAGTGTTCCCGTTAAACACTGAACACAGAATCCAAACTCTAATGGCTGCCTGCCATGGTTACCATCAATACTAGTATTATACAGACTTAATATTTCTCCCTGTTGAAAAAGCAATTCAAAATTATTAACAAGTTTTTCAATTTTCATCTTTATAACACATGACACAATTACATGGAATACAAGATACTTATTATTCTCATCCAGTTACTAAATGCCACTTAAACAATTCATATTTGTAGTTATGTATTTCATAAATGTTCTCACAAGTTGTAAAGATAGGGACAGAAATCAAATTTAACAACCGTCAACACAAACTAGGTCATTTCGGGACTAAAATATGGTGAAGTTCATTTCGAGCTTGGGATGGAAACTACGCCACTTGACTCAATGACAGACCCAACACAGAATAATAAATGAGAGAGAGAGAAATGGGGTTTAACGTCCACTCAACACAAACTAGGTCATTTCGGCACTTAAATAGGGTTTAATTTTATTTCAATAATTTGCTTGCTCGTAGGGTTTTTTAGCAGTTGGAGGAAACCGGAGGACCTGGGAGAAACCTACGAGGATGAGCAGGCGACCCTACTCCTTGCCATGTACTACTGGGGATTCAAAACCATGCCAATTGGAATAAAAATGAAACTAAAATTAATCAAGTAATAACTATACCTTGTAATTGTCATTATTGCATTCTGGGATAGCACCTCGTCTAAATTTTGTTTTCAACCAATCACAGAAACCCTGAGTGTGTTTATTAGTAGACGTGTTGCTGGTTGTTGTGTCAGGAAGTGACATCACTAGTTTCCATGTCAACCGTTTAGACAGGTGGTTGTTATCAGCTTTATGAGATATTTTCAACAGCTCTGGTTGCATGAGACGTGGGATGTCTAACGGCTGCCACGCTTTAATCTGTCGAAGATGCTGCTGCAGAAAGGTGATAGAAAGTCTGGCCGTCAACATCAGATTCATTTTTTCTAGATCTGTGGCCGGTTCTAGCGTTAATTTTGTCTTCTGATCCAAAAACATGGTTTTATCACAAATATCGTTATTTCGTCTATCCGGTAGTAAATCCTGCAATTGAGATCTGGGGCCCTGGACAGATGGACCACAGGGGAAAGCCAGCATGGCTCGTTTCAGTTTGATGTGAGCCACATATCTCTGCTTCCAAACTTGAAAATACAAACCGCAACATTTTAATTTGATAATATTTTCTGCTTCTCGGAATTGTTCTAATCTTTGGACAACATTAACTTCGTAGACATCTGCCGCTATTTCGTCAATGATGTCCGACACGACATCTTGAACTGTCTCCTCCATTAAACTCTTGTTACATCTCTCGATTCTCTCTGCCTTTAGTTTACTCTGTACATCCCTAAAATGGACAAATGGATGGATGGATGGATGGATGGATGGATGGATGGATGGATGGATGGATGGATGGATGGATGGATGGATGGATGGATGGATGGATGGATGGATGGATGGATGGATGGATGGATGGATGGATGGATGGATGGATGGATGGATGGATGGATGGATGGATGGATGGATGGATGGATGGATGGATGGATGGATGGATGGATGGATAGATAGATAGATAGATAGATAGATAGATAGATAGATAGATAGATAGATAGATAGATAGATAGATAGATAGATAGATAGATAGATATAGATAGATAGATTCCATAATCACGATCCACATAACAATTAAAATCGTGGAGTAATGGTGGTGATTCTATCAGGTCTTATCATATAGTGTGGTCAGTGGTCAGCATACAAATCCGAACTTACCAGTTCGTGGACTCAATAGGGAGAATCACACATAACACATCACACATAACACATCCCGATAATATTATAGAGAATAAAACTGATTAAAATTCCTTATAAAAATAATGTCTTGGTGAAATATATCTTTTGTTATCAAGTACAGCATGTGGGTATTTCATTGTATAGACCTCCAAAGAAATGTGAATCGATTATCAGATCACCCAACGAAAATATCGACACAAAATCTCAATATTTTGAGCTGAAACCTTGAGACAAGGTAAATACACCATTCCTCTTTATTATGGCGCTTAAATTTCATATGTACTCTGACTTTTATTTTTGAGATTCGGTTCCAATCGGGATAGTCCCTTTAACTCATACAAAATTAATCCTCTGAATTATTCACCTATATTCTGCAACAGCCATGTTTTTTGAGTCTTGTTGACAGACGTCTGACATGTACTCCTCCATTATTTCTTGTGCCAATCTGTCTAATCTCTCCTTTTTCTCTTTTTCCTTCCTTGTTCTCTCATCCAGTTCTCGTTGTTCCTTCGCTAATTTTCTCACCCTCTCTTCATCTTTTATAACTTCTTCACACAATTCTCTACAAAAAAGATTGAGATTGATGATAGAGAGAGAGAGAAATGGGGTTTAACATCTACTCCCAACACAATCTAGATGATTTTGGGACTAACACATGGTTCAATTTTATTTCAATAGGACATTTCAGGACTAACGTATGGTTCAATTCATTTAAATAATTCATCCGCACGTAGTGTTCTTTAGCAGTGGTAGGAAACCGGTGGTGAGTGAGTATATTGGAGTGAGAGAGAGAGAGAGAAGAGAGAGAGAGAAAAATGGGGTTAATGTCCGCTAGGTAATTTCGGGACTAACACATGGTTTAATTTTATTTCAACAATTCACTTGCACATAGGGGTCTTCAGCAGTGGCAGGAAACTGGAAGACTAGGGGGAAACCCACGAGGTTGGACATGTGACCTACTCCTTGTCAGTGATTCGAAACCCCACCAGTTGACTTAATGACAGACCTGATGATACAGAGCGCACGTGCTAACCATTCAGCCACCCAACTTCCCCCAGTAGGAGAAACCAGTGGTGAGTGAGTATATCGGATAAGATTTAACATATATACCTGACCATATCTTTCTGTATATTTAAACTCATTTCTTGTATAACAGCTGAACCTATACTATGGAAATATTGTTGAGCTAACACTGGACCTTTAGCTATATCTAATACATAATCATTGATAACTTCTAGGAAGATTTCTCTAGTCACTGCTTTAATAGCCTGAAAAAAAATTGTATCTAAAGTTTCTACCTTTGTTTAAACATTTCTAACCATATATAATTTTCACAGCTTTATGTGGATTATTCAATATTCAATTAAGAAAACAAAACTAAAATATCAACAAAAAAAGAGATATCTATCAAAATATGTGACCTGCTCCTACTCCTACAAAACCAGTCTCTTGTCGTACTACAGGCACAAAAGCATAAACTAGGCTGTGAATAAGCGGAAGTCAACTCCAGATGATACAACAAATTTAAAAAGAATTGCGTTTTTGGAAAGCTTAGGCTGTGGACTATTTAAATATGCTGCCAGCTCTATTACAATAAAAAATGCCTAGTTTTGTGGGAGCATATTTAACACGATACCAAAGCGTGTTTTGACTTGTTCATATCACCTGCAAGGGATGTGGAATTATCAACTGATACCTTTGCAAATACTTGGATCGTATTAATTTCAATATAATTATATTATACACACACGCCTTGGGGTTGAATTAATTTCCATATTTCGTACACACACACACACCTCATGGTTGTCTTAATTTCAAGACATATTACTTTTTTTCTAAATTAAAAACACTTATATGCATATACTACTTCTGAAGTAGTATAACTATATAAGTGTTTTAATTTATGAAATCTATCTCTATATGTCTTATAAGGATAATATTACTTTTCTGTCTAATAGTATATTTTTTCCATTTTATGTTGTTGAATATCAAAATGAAAGATTGTATTTATTTTACCTCATTTGAGTAGAGATAGTCTGTTGTTGCAGTAGCAATTGTAGTTGTAGTAATGGTAGTTGATGGTTGGACAGGTACAGGTACAGGTATCTCTATTGTTTCACTAACACTAGCAGGTACTTGTACGTTAACTATAAAATAAACATTCAATATACATTAAAAAATCTTATGTTTCCCTAAAACACTAACAGGTTCTTGTACATTACAAACATAACATACATTTCCCTATAGCAGACCTTTATAAATTACAAACAAGGGTTTTCTTGAAACACTTGTATTCGGGTAAATGAAATTGGGTTTAACGTTCCACTGTTCTGCTCCGACTGGGCTTATGAAGATGGGCATATGCCATACAGTGTGCTATGAGGGTATCTTTGACCGGACAGCGGCACTACAGCCTACTCTTATATCAAATTCCAACAGTCAATGGTACGGGTAAATGATTATAAAATGATCCATATAGAGTACAAACATATGGAAGACCAAATGGGACAATATTCATGATTCTTGTTTCTACATTCCAGTTTGAACATTTTAGACACGAACGCAACATTCTAAACTAATGATTCTTGTTTCTACATTCTTATGTCAATATTTCATGCACAAAATCAACATTTTAAACAAACAAATTTCTTTATGTTTCATTTTCGCCGTGTTATCGGTAACTTTTATATATCATTAAATATTAAAATTAAAAAATAATTTCTTAATTTTACACGACAAAGAAATCAATTCATTGGTTTCTGATAGTGTCTAATAAAAAAAATCTGAAGTTTGAACTCTTGTGAAAATACCTTCTACGTTTCTAAAAGTCTTGAAATGAAAATGTCCAGAAAAATAATGAATTATCAACATTATTACACCAGAGGGCGCTAACCGAAAACAATTTGGCGACCTATTCGGCTAGCGACCTATTCGACAGATCCAGTTGGTAGGTAACCTGTTTGTTGGCAACCTATTCAGAATAAATTCAGTCGACCAAACTCATCTTTTTTTATCAACCAATCAAATCCAACATTACGTCTATCAAATGAAAGTAGAATATATTATTATTTATCCATTCCTTTAGCTCAGAATAGCGTTGTAATTTCGCATTATCTTACAAAATTCTGGACATCCAACTAAATATATTCCGAAAGGTATTTAAATAAGCTTTCCCAAATAGTATTAGTAAAAATTGGCATAGTCATATAAAAGAGGTGCACTCTCCTCCTAAACATGGCCAATTTTGAAAATAAAAAGATTTAAAGGGAAAGACTGTTAATGTTAATATGCCGTGTCAAAATTCGGACCATCGTACAAAATTCTGTTGATCCAACTAAATATATTCTAAAGGGTAATTGAACAAGCTTTCCAAATATTATTAGTAGAACAAGCTTTCCAAATATTATTAGTAGAAGTTGGCACAATCTTATTAAAGGGGCGCGCTTTCAATTTGAAAGTGAAAGAAAGGTAATATTCTGAGTCAAATTCGGATCATCGTACACAATTCTGAGCATCCTGCTATATACATTCTGAAAGGTCATTGGACAAGCTTTCTAAATATTATTAGTAAAAGTTGACAAAATAATATTAAAGGGGCGCGCTCTCAACCTGAATATAGCCATTTTTTCAATATTCTAAATGTAAAGATAGGCCGGTATTTATTCGAAGTCGAAATTCGGATTATCGTACAAAATTCTGAGCAACCAGCTATATATATTCTGAAAGGTAAATGAATAAGCTTTCCAAATATTATTAGTAGGAGTGGAGACAATCATATCAAAGGGGTGCGCTCTCAATGAATTGATTTCTTCTTTGTCGTGTAAAATTAAGAAATTATTTTATAATTTTAATATTTAATGATATATAAAAGTTATCGATAAAACGGCAAAAATGAAACATAAAGTCAATTTTTTGTTTAAAATGTTGATTTTGTGCATGAAGTGTTGACATATGAATGTAGAAACGAGAATCATTAGTTTAGAATGTTGCGTTCGTGTCTAAAATGTTCAAACTGGCATGTAGAAACAAGAATCATGAATATTGTCCCATTTGGTCTTCCATACAAACAAGGCCTTCACTGTAATGCTATTAGGCGCCAAACTTACAGCCACCATATTACAAACCAAACATTAACAGAAACTGGATTGGAGAACAGGCAGAAGCCTCTAATGCCCCTCTCCATCATTCCTTTACTATAAAAATAAACTGAAAATCATAGGAAACCATCACATTGGAAATAATAATATGATGTACTTACGTTCTGATAAAATCTCCTTTTTAGACACAAACTTCCCATATCTATCAAAACTAACTGATGGAGGTGGTAGAATCAGGTCTGGTAACTCTCCACCATTTATTACCTACAACCAATATAAAAATAGTACAACAATATTGTATATCTACTCCAATTGGAATTGAAATGAGGTTTAACATTCTACTGTTCTGCTCAGAACTAAGCCAATGAAGATAGGCATTCGCCATACAGTGTTCTACAAGGGAAATTTTGCCTGGGCAGCAACACTACAGCCTACTCTTATATCGAATTCTAACTGTCAAGGGATATTTTACGTGCACGTCAATGTGTACATTGGACCTCGGTTTTTTCTTCCTATACTAACGACTAGACAACTGTCCTTGTCAGCCCCTCACTCCTGCTACTTAAATCGGGTTTATGAAGACAGGCATACGCAATGCAATGGGATAAGGGTGAAACTTTGCCCAGACTGCAATTGAATTCCAACTGTCAAGGGTTATTTTACTGTACATCAATGTGTACACAGGTCCTCCATTTTATTTTTTGTCCCATCATATCAACTAGACACTGTTCCTTCCCTTGCTTTTATATCCTACACCAATTGATAAGGAGGAACCACACTGGAAATCCATTGATAACAGAGTATCGTAACACGTCATAATATGTCAAACTTTTGCAGAGATGACCCCAAGGTTTTAATTCACATGTCTGAGTGGAAATGTAAAGAGAAGCCAAAAGGAAAATCCTGAAATCAGAGTATCGTAACTATCTCATAATACGTCAATCTTATACAGAAAGTTTTTAATTCACCTCTCTGACTGGAACTGTAAGTTTCGACCCTATCAATGTAATGGATCGTCTAGGTAGTACGGCTGCCTCCGGATCAACAAAAGGCCCGCTATCAACAGCTAGAAAACCATTAATAGAACGCAAACCATAATAAGCACAAAATTCATCAGCTTCATCAGTATCTTCAAAGGCGAACACTTTAACAAGGTGGGGGTACTAAAAATATACAAATTTTAAAAAATCAGATATTTGCACTTTAACAACATACTTCATACTAAGAAACTAAAAGGAATTTTATTCAGCTTTTTAAACCTGCTATACAGAATATTCGTGCAGTGATTGAAAGGGGTTTAACATTCCACTTTTCTGCACCTACCAGTCTAATGACGGAAAATTTTGTCCAGATAATTTTCAATTGCCAAGGGATCTTGGTTAGTCGGCCAGCAACATACTAACAGAAAAACTGATGGCACTCGTGGAATTGGGAGGGTTTTCAAAAAAAGAAATTGTTAAATCAATTTTTGGTTTTAAGTTAGATTCTCACAAAAGTATTTATTGGGTAGTTATTTCCAATATTGGTATATATGGCAAATTTGGTACAGTATATATATAATTGGGAAGTAAAGACGCTCATCCTTACTATAAAAATACCGGTTTCCCTGAAAAAATACCAATGAGGTGAGTACTGAGCAAAAATGTAAGGGTATCAGTAACTGGCAACTCAAGATCCAAGAATTTACTTAGGCTTCATTATGTATGGAAATTGGAACACATACAATAACAGATCTGTTATATCTTTATTTTGTTTAAAAACAGTTTAGAGAATAAGTGTTAAATATTGCACGATGTGTGTATGACAAACCAGAGACTGTATTCAATATAGATGGTTGTTGTGTTTTGATTTTAATCACCAATGGTCTAATTCCATGCTACTCCACTATACCCGGGGTTAATCTATTGGGAGACACATATTATAATTATCTGCCCTTGATGATTGTGCTATTTTTATCAAACAATAGGCTTTATAGAAATGAAATGAAATGGGGTTTAACTCCTACTGTTCTGCTCCTAATACGCTTGATAGCATAATGATTTGCTACTGCCTTTTTTGACTGACATAAAAACATCTTTCCCCTCTTTCAGGACATCATTTTGTGTGTATGTCACTTCTTTTATATTAAATTTCTTGCTAATTACCTTTGTGTGTTTTCCCAAGGCTTTCTTCAAAGTCAGTAAACCTTTTCTACGAACTTGTGTAAAATATCGATGAACTATACAGGCATTTAGAAACGACGCCTGCTGTACCAGTCGAAAAAAACGAACATAATTATTACTGTTTAAAGCCGAATAAATCTTCAAGGCCCAACGAATTTCTGGAGACTGACGTACAACATCTCGTAATTCTTGAACTTCACTGAAACAGAATGGTTATACAATCTTAAATACGATAGAGAACTTCACTGTAACAGAATGGTTATACAATCTTAAATAC
This sequence comes from Patella pellucida, assembly GCA_917208275.1. Classification (NCBI taxonomy): domain Eukaryota; kingdom Metazoa; phylum Mollusca; class Gastropoda; family Patellidae; genus Patella; species Patella pellucida. Next base: position 63,411,787 of record OU795042.1, on the reverse strand, counting down.
TATAGAGAACTTCACTGAAACAGAATGGTTATACAATCTTCAATACGATAGAGGGAACTTCACTGTAATAGAAAGGTTGTACAATCTTCAATACAATAGAGAACTTCACTGAAACAGAATGGTTATACAATCTTCAATACGATAGAGAACTTCACTGAAACAGAATGGTTATACAATCTTCAATACAATAGAGAACTTCACTGTAATAGAATGGTTATACAATCTTCAATATAAACGAAATGAAATGATGTATAGTGCCGTACTCCAGCCTGGACATAAGGCACTGCAATTGTGGGGACGTGTACACGTGGAAGACTGTGTTAATTAATTTGTGATTTAATGAAGATACATTTACCTGTGATGTGATTTACCGAGTTCTGATTGTATAATTACCTGGGATGCAGTTTACAGATTTTTTTGGGTGGAATAATATTGTTATAAGCTAATGGATAATAAATACTACGGGCACAGTAAGGCGTGCATTTTATTCGCACTTTTTACATAAATAATTGTAATCAAAATGAACTGATCAGAAAAATGACTCACTGGAAATTAAAAGTTTTATCTAATAATAAAACACTCCAGATAAATTAATTGTATGTTGATTTTTATACGTATCTCGGGAAATTCAACGACTTGTCTAATAAATGAACATCCTGGGTAATCGAACAGGAAGTCTATTTTTAATTGCATCTCGGGGAAATTTAATGGCTCGTGCAATAAATGAACGCCATAGTTAAGTGCACGGTTTGTCCATTTTTAAACCCACCTCAGAGAAACTAAAGCAGTTGCCATTTCTCTAAACCATTGTACTAATTAAACCATTTTTGTTATTCTTCAACAATTTTTATCAATTTACAAACGATGTTTTGAAAGTGAACTGTATGAATAATAACCAGCGCTAAAAACCCGGTATTAACAATTCCATTCTTACAGTGAATGAATGTATCTATACTGTAATTCATCTATCTATACCCTAATGTATCTATACCGTAATGTATCTAACTTACCGTAATGTATCTCCTTGATTCAGATTAGCTAATACCATATAAGCTCGGAACTCAGCCTCATTTTCACAGAATATCAACTGATTTTTCTCCAAGTCATAATACATCTCCTTCAGAGTTTGTAGACATTTGGTCATATTTTCATCATTTATTTTACTATCGAACACCATCATGTCTTGTTCACAGAGCCTATGTGAACAGTAAATATGGAATCGGACACATTTCTCTATCAGTTCTACCACGTTTTTATTACACAGTTGCTGTTGAGTAATATCCTACAAAAACAAAACGTGTATGTTATGAGTTTTATTTAATGGAAATAAACCCAAAATGATTAGGTTTCATTCTTCCTGTGCGATGCTACAGGATTGTCCCTATTGAGTCCACGATATTGTACGTTTAGAAAGTATCAACACAATTGCTACGATTGGCCAAAATACATGATGAGACATCATAGGATCATCATGATTATTCCACGCTTAGAACCACAATTTCAATCGTAGGGCAGTCATTATTTACATTTATCAGAAGCTAAATCGTTAAAATAACTAAATATCTTCAATTTGGGTAAAAAAGAAGTAAAAATTGTCAAATATTGAAAATAACCGCAGAAAAAAATGGATAATCAATATTATCATAGGCTATGGCCTACTCTTGTATTAAATTCCAACTGCCAAGGGATCTCTACGTGAACGCTAATGTGTACAAAGGACCCGGTTTCTCGTCTCATCCGAGCGACTATACGTTGTTTTCTGCCAGGCACTCGATCCCGTATCACTGACAATGGGGAAAAAAGCCAGAAAATCCCAATGAACATTTATTTGGCCAATGCAGGGATCAATCATGTGACATCCAGGTGAGCGAGCCACAGTGGCTCCCCACAAACTATAAACAAATGTTATTTTGAGAGACAGCAAATGTTGCATTTGGGAAATTCGATGGTTTCTGACACTTAATATGTAACCTAAACGATGGTCTAGAGAGTTGTTAATGGGCTTGTCATTTGAATACACGTCGAAATAATAATTAATATAACATTTGAAGCCTTGCAATAGGCAGATTTAATTCTTACATAATGACATGTTAACGATTTTAAAATTGCTTAATTTGTAATCAGAATACTGATATACCTTTCTAATGCCCCTGGTGCGGTTCCACAAGAAATCGTACCAATCAGCCCATCTTTCTTCTTCACCACGATCAGCTATTTCTCGTAATAAATATGTCATTGTACTCATCAACACTGATTCAGGTCGTAGCTCGTGTTGGAGGGGTTCAGTCTATTTAGACAAAATTAATTATTTAAAAAAACATTAAATCTACAAAATGTTACATGCGAAACAGAAAAATCATGAAAGGTATTGCTAATTGTAGACACAGAGTGTAAGTTTAGTGTGTAAATTTATCATACCATTAATACCATACAGACGATACATATACACACTGAGATTAAATATCCCACCTACATGGCAGTGGTGTGATCTACCAAATTAGTCATCACATATCCAATCAAGTCTATTCACACCTTTCCCCTGCACATGGGCCCTTATTGTCTATTTATAGTCACAGAATTCACATAATACGACTGAAATGAGTGTCCTGCTACAAGCATTTACATACTGAGATGATCGCTTAAAGATATGTTAAAGGGTATTATAAAGGATATTGTACAGGGTATTATAAAGGATATTTTAAAGGGTATTTTTAAGGGTATTTTAAAGGGTATTATAAAGGTATTTTTAAGGGTATTTTAAAGGGTATTATAAAGGGTATTATAAAGGGTATTAATAAAGTGTATTATAAAGGGTATTAATAAAGGGTATTATAAAGGGTATTAATAAAGGGTATTATAAAGGGTATTAATAAAGGGTATTATAAAGGGTATTATAAAGATATTTTAAAGGGTATTTTTAAGGGTATTATAAAGATATTTTAAAGGATATTTTTAAGGGTATTCTAAAGGGTATTATAAAGGGTATTAATAAAGGGTATTAATAAAGGGTATTAATAAAGGGTATTATAAAGGGTATTATAAAGATATTTTAAAGGGTATTTTTAAGGGTATTATAAAGATATTTTAAAGGGTATTTTTAAGGGTATTATAAAGATATTTTAAAGGATATTTTTAAGGGTATTCTAAAGGGTATTATAAAGGGTATTAATAAAGGGTATTAATAAAGGGTATTATAAAGGGTATTATAAAGATATTTTAAAGGGTATTTTTAAGGGTATTATAAAGATATTTTAAAGGGTATTTTTAAGGGTATTATAAAGATATTTTAAAGGATATTTTTAAGGGTATTCTAAAGGGTATTATAAAGGGTATTATAAAGGGTATTAATAAAGGGTATTAATAAAGGGTATTATAAAAGATATTATAAAGGTAAAATATATTAACCTGATCAGCTGAAGATCTACTGTATTCTTTAACAGCTCTATTGTGGTCTATCTGTGGTGGCTGATTAGCCTATAATATATATATTGATAATAACAATTGATTAATCACTAACAATAACAATTATTATTATCCACTCTAGCATGGTATATCTACAATAGCATATATATTGATAATAACCAAAAAATTTTGCCCAAAACAAAAATTTAGTCTGTATATTGATAATAACAATTAATAATCCTCTATAAACCATGCAATGTTGCCCCAAACACAAATTTAGTGTGTCAAGGGAGGTAACTCAACATTTACCCTGTTGTCTCCCCTTAGTCCACAAAAAAAGAGTTAATTTTCAACAAAATTCATTTTATCAATCATCATGAACAGCTGTTTCACGAAACTACTGAAATTCTATGCATACAACTTGATGAAGGATTGTGTTACATGCTTCTAACTCAATGACTAACAGAATTTTGTAACAGAGAGGGAGAATGTTATAGTATGTGTCGTTGTGGGGACACACCGCTTTAAATAGTTCGTAATTATTACACCCAGGTTTCCTCTTCTGTTGACTGTGATCGTCTAGATAATTTATACTGACTTCACGTTGATTCTTAGGAAAATAACACGATGGTTCTTCCAAGTAACTTTATTATCGTTGTTGAAAATAGAGGTGGCTCCCAGTAGAATACGTTGGTAGATAATATCCGCTTGCCTAAAGAAACTGATTTCTACCTCCTACACCTGAGACGACAGACCAAATCAGCTCTCCGAATGAAGACGAGATTTTCGCTTATATTGGTACTCGCAGTTGTAAACAAGTCATGCTCTATCAATCTATTCTTGACAGAAACAATAACATAAAATTCCACAACTGCGGAATACACAATAATACAATACCAAACCCTTGTCATGAGTGTCTTATGGTCAACTAAACAAGATAATGTACTAATTGTAGTGACCATGTCCGGCCAACTAAACAAGACAAACCACTCACAACAAGGTAGTCAAAATATCTCAGGTGTGTACTCCACTGGGAAACAACATTCTGTACATAATTTACAAGACAAATAAATAGTAAATAAATAAACAAAATATGCACAATATATACGATTAAAAATACAATTAAATAGGAATCTTTCCCACAATTTTATGCTTGCAATTTTGAACATCCAACCACTAAAATTCTTACCACATTTTCAGTGCCTGGAATCATTTCGTAAATACTAAGTCTTCTAGTCTCCTGTCTATCATATCTTTCCTTTTCCGGACACATATCTGGACAAGTTCCGGTGAATGCCTTGGCTGTAGCTAAATCACTCTTCTTCTTATCACCTGATCCTATAACATATTTTTACATCACAATATGTTTAAAGATACATTATGGGAGATTAGATAAATATAAAGAGCTGGCAGTTCTCACTATAAAAAACTAGATAATGTAAAGTGAATTTGCTGAAAATTTCAGTCAAATTGATCCACACTGAACCGAGAATTTAGCAATAGAATTATTAATGGTTTGATTTAATCAGTAGCGGCAGACCTGCTTCTAAACCAGTCGATTATTATATCTAGTCAATCGGATGGGACCAAAGAATGAGGTTCTGTGTACGCATGTAAAAGATCCCTTGGAAGGTGTAATTCAATACAAGTGCAGGCCGTAGCGCCGCTTTCTGGACAAAATTTCTCTCATAGCACATTGTATGGTGTATGTCCATCCTCATTAGCCAAGTGAGAGCAGAACAGTAGGACGTTAAACCCCATTTCATATGATTAAGGCCTGCAATATTTACCTGCTTGTCGTATTAACTTGTCTCTCAGGTCCAATAATTCTTTCTTTTCCCAAACTGTCTTACATATAGCTTGAAATAAGGCTGTAAATGACACTGTAAATATATAAACATGGTATTAGGAGGACAATAAAATCCTGTATTCAAACACTTATAACTAATAAAAATGACTTAAACATACATTATGGGAGATTAAATAAAGAGCTGGCAGTTCTCACTATAATAGTTTAAAAAAAAGATAATGAATAGACAATTTGCTGAAAATTTCATGAATGCAAGTTGAGTAGCAAATCGGATCCCAATCTAGTAAATATTGCAGTCTACCGATGACATTGAGAGTTGATTATAGTGTGGATAAGTTAGTTAATGTCTAATTAATAATTTAGGTAACACTTCAGGCCTAAAGAAAGACCTGCAATAGGTAGATATAGCTCTTGCATTATGTATATTTAATTAGTAATCTATCCTTTTAGTAGAAATCATATTCACAGTTAATATAACTAAGCCCTAGTAATCAGTCTGTAATAAATATAACTTAGGGCTTCATGATTGTTAATATACAATTTCTTTTATTATCCACTGAATGTATCGGTATCCATACATAACACTTCCACATTAATTCCTTGTTTGTAATTTGTATACTTGATAACGACTAGTGAAATTGTGTCGTAACGTCGTCCATAAATAATATACGGTGAATAATAACTTAGCTTAAAAATTGATAATGTCGTAATTTATACCTGTCTCCCCTTTAACAGTTTTAACAGGGCTAGCTGTAGGAGAGACTTTCCCTCCTTTAGGTGCTGGAGAAACACGTCCTGATCTAGCGACAGGTTGACTGTAAGCATCAGGTTTTTTCTTGGCATCTTCTTTGGGTCTATTTAAGTTGCGTATATCACCCCCCTGTACATCCGTTGTTCCCGCCATACTTGCCAATTCATCGTCCACATCACTTGTCTCCCATTTACTTTTTTGATTTCTCTCTCTCAATGGTGAAACATCATCTGAAACACATCATTCAAATACATATTTAAAAGGTATACATGTAATGAAAGATACGTAGGAGGGTGCTCAATTGTCAGTCCGGAACGTCACAAATTGACAGAGTTGCAATCAAGTGATACGAAATTCATCCCTGTCACAGTTCTGTCAGTCCTGACAGCTGAGGTGGTGCGAGTAGAATCGTGACATTTTTTACATAACAAATATGCTTCAGCTGTTATGATTGGTTGCGATATTTTTTATGTAGTTGGCACATACTGTGTGCTCCGAAATTCTCCTTTTCGCTTGATTGACACTCTATTTGGAATTGAGAGAATTTAGTTCCGGAACGTTGAATCGAGAATCACCATTATATGAGCTGTATCGTCCTTTCGCAGATACATTATGGGTCATTCCAAAATGGGTCAGCCAATTATCAAAAGTAACAACAGCCCTTTATCAAAGTTAATAACAACACTTTATCAAAGGAGAGAGAGAGAGAGAGAAAAAAAAATGGGGTTTAATGTCCACTCAACACATCTAGGTCATTTCGGGACTAACACATGGGGTTTTTTAAAATTTTATTCCAATAACATGCTTGCGCGTAGGGGTCTTTAGCAGTGGGAGGAAACCAGAATGCCCTGAGGAAACCCACAAGGTTTAGATTGTGCCCCTATCTACACGGCACACATCCTCACACCAGGGCTCGAAACCACAGCCGCAAGCCAGAGGTTGCCAGCCAGCTAGAGGTCGAAGCATGGCACTCTAGATCACAAGGCCATCCCAACTCTCCTTTATCAAAGGCAATAACAACCCTTATCCAGGCAATAACAACCCCCTTATTAACGGTAATAACAATCCCCTTATCAAAGACAATAACAACTCTTAATCATGAAAATTTGTTTAGTGTTACCAACCTTGTTTTGATTTTGCCTGACTTGAAGATGTTTCTGTAGATTGAGATATGGTGGTACTAGTACTACTACTACTAGAAGATGATTTTGGTGGGGTTGGTACGTGGGAACTCCAGAATATTTGAACTGGTGGTTCTTTAGGAGATAGATCACGTCCTCGCCTTTTAGCATAATCTGCTGATTCCTAAAAACAGACGTGAAAAAAACCCATCAAATCAAAACAAAGTAAAATATTATTCTTATTATTTTGAATTTTCATGTCGCGCAATTACCACAGAAGTGCATAAAAGTGCTTTACAAAAAACACAAGAGCATCGGTATTAAGTACCGCTGCAATACATGTCCACATTCCTGGGGGTCGGGACAGGCACCAAAATAGGTAATTGCTGTCTTTATGGTATAAGGAAAGTTCCAATTGGGTGTGGCTCGGCCCCTAGGACAATACAAAAAAGATACAACCCTATGATGGATCATGTCGAATTGGATGCAAATCTGTTAATAATTGTAACCTGTAGATTATTTACTGACAAAATTTTAGCAAAAAGTGGTCATGGCACCACCCAACCTGAGTTGATTATGCACCGAAATCAATAGTTGCCGTTCTTAGGGTATTCAGAATAAGCATACTAAGTTTTAAGTTAATACTTTCGAAATTCCAACCTTCAGATGCTAAATATAAATATTGGGCATGGCTCTGTCCCTGGGGGTGGGGCATGCACCGAAATCAATAGTTGCCGTCCTTAGAATACAAGGAATACATATGTCAAGTTCCTTCATGTTTCTAGGTCTTCTCACAGTTCGATGAAGAGCACAACAATTCCTCGCATCAACACCTGTTATGTAACAACTCTTCCAGATTCTAGTGTTTTGACAACAAGTAAAACAAAATTTTGAACTATAAAAAACGGAACGGAATAGGATCTGTGTTTTTATCAGACTGTATACTAATTTAGTCATAAGTTAAAAATGAGATTAACTCTTACGTGTGAATCAAAATGAATTGTAGCCATGTTCTTATTGATGTTCGGATACACTCGCCTCACATCTCCGTATTTCTTAAAATGTTCTCTCAAAACAGAAACTTTATTGAGATGTGCTGGAATCCCTTTTACTACAATAGCAACCTTAGAATCTACTTCTTCAATAGTTCTTCTACGAACTCTTGATTCTGTAAAATAAAACGTGAATGAAAAGACATATGCAACAAACATTTACATGTAGCTTAATATTAAATATGTCACACATCTACGAAACTTGCGGACTCAGATCACAATTGTCTAATAAAAATAAAACAATATCTGCGACAAAAATTTCGCCTTATATTAAATATGTCACATATCTACAAAACTTACTGACGCAGACAACATTGTAAAATAAAACAACATTTGCGACAAACATGTAGCTTAATATTAAATATGTCACATATCTATGAAAATTACTGACTCAGATCAAAATTGTCTCATCAACAATATTTGACATGAAATGAAATTAAATGTGTTTCAACATCCTACTTTTCTGCACCAAAAAGGCTAATAAAGATTTGAATATGCCATGCAGTGTGCGTTAATAATGGTTAACCAACAAAAGGGATAATAGTAATGGTACTTGACAATCAAGACTATCTTGTCAAAATATCAGCTTGAGGTTTGTATAGTACCTGAATAGAATTACATCAGTTTTGGGTAGAATAACACAACAAATATGTTGCCAGGCAACGAAACATACGCCCACAGCACCTAAGTCCACCGAGCAGTCAACAAGGGTTGTCACATGTTTTTTTTTGCCAGCAATGAATCTTTTAATTGGCTCAGAGTTAAAAAGGTTAAAGGAGCTAAATCGCTAACATTTGGGGCCTAGAAATTCACAAAAGTGGGTCGCAACTCATATAATACTGTAATATGAATGTCTATAAACTGATTAACATTCAATGGTTTTCGTTTTTACTCCAATTTCAAATCAGTTATGTTCGACGAAATAAGCCAACAATCTCAATCAAGTGAACGTTTTTTAGCGTCTAGTTATTCCAGTCTACATAGCTCCATTTCGTTTGGTGCAATATGTCTAGCCTTGTCCCTTGAGTCTCTCAATACAACTGGGGCTGAAGCGCATTATGGTACACGATTCGTGTACCAATGTTAAAAAAATTATTTTATCTTAAATATCTTAGAAGCTCATCTTTTCCCGGTAAGTTTACATCATCAATGTTGATTTAAATTGACCAATAATTCGTATTTTGGAGGATTTTGAGTTACAGACTTAGCTCCTTTAACTATATCAACAGAAAGAGCGATAAATTTGTTAAGTGTTACCAACCTTGTTTTGGCTTTGCCTGACTTGAAGATGTTTCTGTAGATTGAGATATGGTGGTACTAGTACTACTACTACTAGAAGATGATTTGGGTGGAGTGGGTATCTGGGAACTCCAGAATATTTGTAATGGAGGTTGATTACGAGCTAGATAACGTCCCCGCCTTTTAGCATCTTCTGCTGACTCCTAAAAAATCAATCAAATAAAAAATAAGTAAAGTTGAATAAATATGGAAAATATGTCATAATACTGGACTAAATTCATTGATTTGCTCTTTAAAAACAATTTCACAGACTGAAGCTGGAGAGCAGAAATGAGAGCTCCTGCAGAAATTTACATAATGATCTGTCAAATGGTTTACAATATATCTCAAAATAGTTACATCCAGTTAGTAGCCTACTATATGGAGATGAATTTATATAAGTATTAGCTTTTGTTTAATTCCATTATATCGGTATTGTATATATACACATTTCATATTTGAAATTAAACATTGTTTAAACCATACACCCAATATAATAATTTAATATAATAATGAATGAAATGGAGTTTAATAAATGAAGGGACCAATATACTAATAGTAAGTGGAGGAGGACCGCACTACACGCAAAACAAAATCTACAAGATAAACCTGCGGACAAGACAGAATATAGACATTACAAGAAATAAACAAATATCAAGTGGTAAGCATCCACTGCGCTGTACAGTCCAAGGCCTGCAACGACACAGGCTTCACTCAAATAGAATAAAGGCAAGTTATGAGTCCAAAATATAATGCGATAAACTCTTACGTGGGAATCAAAATGAATAGTAGCCATGTTCTTATTGATGTTAGGATACACTCTTCTAACATCTCCATATTTCTTAAAATGTTGTCTAAGAATTGGAACTTTATTGAATTTTGCGGGAATCCCTTTTACTACAATAGCAACTTTAGAATCTATCTCGTCAATAGTTCTTCTTCGAACTCTTGTTTCTGAAAAATAAAACAACATTTGCAATAAACGTTTAGTCCAATATTAATATGTCCTATATCACCAAAACTTACTGACTCAGACCAACATTGGCCAATCAACAATTTTTTATATGAAATGAAATGTGGTTTCACTGTCAAGACCGGCAATTATCACTAAAACAAGACCCCTGCACTGAAGTATGAAGTATATTTAAAATATCCCATACCATCAGGACTACCAGGTGGTTTTGATGGAGATTCTTTTGATTTTCTTGTTATTAATCCTCTTTCCTCCACCCTTCTTCTCTGGCTCTCATGACCATCATCTTTATCTTTGGTGTCTTCTCGACTTCTTTTTTCTGAGTGACCAAATACACCTGCTGTTGCCCGTGAAAACAAATTACGTCCTCTTTTTTCTTGGACTATAAAATTAAGATGTTATAGGTAGTTAAAGGATGTTCCTAATTCAACAACGTGCACACAGGTAGATATGAATAATGAAAAAATCTGACATAAATGGGTTTAACATTTTCTATAAACCATGGTGATGGGAAACATAATGCTGTTTTGGACTACACTGTATTATTATAAATAATCATTATTAAAGATGCAATATGTAAGAAATAAATCTGCCTGTTGCAGCTCTTGGACTTCAAATTTTGTCTAAGGGTTTGGATTGTTCATACTTGGGTTTATTTTATTTTAGCTATAAATGTTATATAAATTAATATTTAAGCATTTATTCACACAAGCCCCTGATTCACTCTCTAGGCCATCGAATGGCTTAGATATATAACTAGATGGCAAGCAGGTTTTCTAAAAATCGATTTTTTATATCTTGGGGTATTTTCTTGTGAATACGATGTTTTGAAAGGTAATTAAAGCAAATTTTTGATGGATTAATTAGTTTGAATATATTTTTAGTCCAAATACATCATCAAATCACACACTTTGTACATGAGGCATCTTTAACGACTAAGAAAGTGTAATTTTAATTAACAACAATTTTTCTGTCAGTGGTAAATTTACCTTCATCCCGATCACGATCTCTTCTGATGATTCGCTTTCTTCCATCCCCCTTTCTATCCTCGTCTTCTTTACCTTGAAACAGAGCTCGACTTGTTCCTACAGTAAATATATACACATGGACATTTATCAAACATAGCTTGACTTGATCCTACATACATGCACATACCCATTAACCCAAAAATATGAAAGCATATGGGCCCTGTTTCTAGAAATCTTAACTAAAGATAAAATCCTTTTTAGTAGATACTTCAATTCTGATTGAATTTCTATCTCAGTTAAAATTTCGTGAATTAGGCTCCTGGTACATTTAACACAGTCTTCTTATTACGAATAATCCAGCATTGCCTAGGTTCAGCCCATAACTCAGAAACCAGAAGTGACAGGCCAATGACTCCTATTACCCATGTTTCCTCCTGGTCCGAGCTACACCTATACACCAAATTGCAGCCTCGGTACAGCCCTAGTGTAGCAGCCAACCCTGAATAGACAAACAAGAGTCACAACTATAGATGGTGGCTCAGTGCTTAATACAACGGCACACTGAACCAGGGGATCCAGGTTCGATTCGGTGTTGGCTGAAAAGTTTATAGAGGCTATTCCGTTATCTGTGAACAAAAATGTATAATACCCATCTATTTCTGTAACAATGTTTTGAAAATACTAACAAGAAAAGAAAAAAAAATAATTTAAAAACAAGTTACATATACATGTACCTTCTCTTTCCTTCTTTTTAGTAAAAATACCAAAATTGGCTTTAGACACAGCAGGTTTGCCAAAAAGACCAGTTGGTTTTTCATCTACTGTTGATTCAGATTTAATAAAAGCTGTATTTGGCTTGTCTTCTTTACCAAACAGGTTTTTTTCTTTCACCAACTTCTGGGACTCTAGAAGTAAATTAGTAACAATGTATACATACAGGTATAGTAATTAGTAATGGTTTAATCTAGACAATTAAATAATGACAATAAATTCAAATAAAGTCATCTATTGGAACTAAGGACTCGAGTCAGATGAATTAAAGTACCGTAGGGGGGGCACGGTGGCTAAGTTGGTAAGACACTGGCTCACTAGTCTGGAAGTCGGGTATCAATTAGATCCTTGCATTGGACGAGTACATGTAAGTGCATCCAGATTTTCCAGCCAGCTATATGTAAGCGATACAAGACGTAGGGCGTAAGCGATACAAGACGTAGGGCCTGACAAGGACAGCTGTCTAGTCGTTTGGATGTGACGAAAAAAGCATGTCTCGTGTTCATATTGATGTGCACGTAAAAGATCCCTCGACAGTTGGAATTTGATATTCCTTCATGGTACACTGTATGGCGTATGACCATCTTCATTAGCCAAGTTTGGAGCAAAACAGTAGGACATTAAACTTCATTTCACTTCATTTTATTAAAGTACTGTTAATAAAATTTCAAAAGGGAACGCAAAGAAATTAAATTTAAGTTTAGTAGATGAGATGAGACCAACAAGGTTCCATGAGCAAACGTAAAGAATCTATGCAAGTTGGAATTCCACAAACAGTAGGCAGAAACACAGCTGTCTGGGCAAAATTCCCTTCCTAATAAAATACTACATGGCGTATATTCGTCTTTACTAACTTGTTTATTTCTTACCTGACGTTATGACATCTGTTGGCTTACCAAATAAACCTATACTTGCTGGCTGACCACTTGATTTACCAAATAATTCAGATTTAATTGCAGTGTTTCCAACTCCTCCAAATACAGCACCAGATGATGAAGGAAAAGACGTTCCTGCTTCTGACTTTAAAGAACTAGTACCAGAGATACCACTAGCCTTAGTCTGGGCAAAAGGATTTCCTTGGTTTCCTTGACTGCCAAATACTAAATTTGAAGATGTACTGACAATAGGCTTTGTTGTGGTGCCAAACAAGGTGCTGGCCGTCGTAGTTTGTCTCGATTGTCCACCAAATATTGCTGAGTTCTGACTGCCAAATCCTTGAGTTGTTTGAATTCCAAATCCGGAAGCAGGTTGATTTCCAAATCCAGAAGCAGGTTGATTTCCAAATCCAGAAGCAGGTTGATTTCCAGACACTGAGAGTGTAACATTTGAGGCAGATGATGTTGCAACACCGAAACCTGTTCCAAAGACTGTTGGACCAGAAGCAGTGCTTGGTGCTGCACTACTTGGTATACCAAATCCAGGTGTGCTCTGTGAGGGGATACCAAATCCAGATGTAGATGACTGTCCACCAAATCCAGATGTAGATGACTGTCCCCCAAATCCAGAGGTAGATGACTGTCCACCAAATCCAGATGTAGATGACTGTTCCCCAAATACTGTAGACTGACTTGTGCCATTCAATGAATTTGATGACTGTGTTCCAAATGCACTTGATGAAGTTATACTATTCCCAGATCCGGAAAATGAAGTTGTGGTTTGACTTCCAAAACCACCTAACAGGGAAGTGATTGTACTACTTGAAATTCGACCAGTATTTGCTGTGCTAATCCCAAATCCACCAGATGTGGTACTGTTCCCAAATCCAGTAGATGCTTTACTGATGCCAAACCCACCAGAAGATGTACTGATGCCAAATCCAGCAGAAGATGTATTGGTTCCAAATACACTAGAAGCTGTATTGATTCCAAACCCAGCAGAAGATGTACTGATGCCAAATCCAGCAGAAGATGTACTGATTCCAAACCCACCAGAAGATGTACTGATGCCAATTCCAGCAGAAGATGTGCTGATTCCAAACCCACCAGAAGGTGTATTGGTCCCAAATCCACTAGAAGCTGTATTGATCCCAAACCCACCAGATGTCAAGCTGTTCCCAAATCCACCAGAAGGTGTACTGATCCCAAATCCACCAGATGCTGTGCTGTTACCAAATACACCAGCAGATGTGCTGATCCCAAAAGCACCTGTGTTTGCACTATTCCCCAAAGAACTTTGTTGATTGCCAAACAAACTGCTTTGTCCCGAAGTTGGATTTCCAGATGTTCCAAACGGTGTTGCTCCAAATGCAGAACTTGTCATGGATGGATTCCCAAATACATTACCAGAATTACTTTGTGTAGAGGATGTTCCAAAAGCAGATCCAAACCCTGTAGGATTACCAAACGAAAGGTTTCTGTTTTCAGTGTTGCTGGTGCCAGAACCAAAAACATTGCTGGTGCCAGATGAAGGCTTTCCAAACAACTGTTGGTTATTCATTGTATTACAATACAGTCTCACCTATAGACAATATGCATGTATAAAATTTCCATCTTCTACTCTGAAAGAGAAATAGTAAAAGTTCTAAAACCTCTGAGACATGCATGTACCACAATTTTGGGGGGCATTAAGACACAAAACGATACGATTTTTAATTAATTAATTTTAAAAAACGGTATATTATTAAATATTGATATAAATTCTTGTGATACGAGTTGAAGAAATGGGGTTTAACGTCCACTCGACACAAACTACGTCATTTCAGGACCAACATATAGTTCAATTATAATTATTTCAATAATTTGCTTGCGCGGTAGGGGTCTTTAACAGTGGGAGGAAACCGGAAGACCAGGAGAAAACCCACGAGGTTAGACAAACGACCCTACTACTTGTCCCGTACAACCAGGGATTCGAAACCACTCCAGTTGACTCAATGACAGGTAGTATCACAGGAAAATTGGTATGGTTTAACTTGGTGTATATAGCCCTAATTTCTCTTCTGTGTTGAATTATTCATATCTTTAGTTTAATTTCGGCTTATAGTGTTCAACTTGTACTTGTGTAAAACTTAAATCATAGTGTTTAATTTTGATCACAAACTGTTTAATTTTGATTACCAAGTGTCAAATTAACAAATTAAACACTAGTTAATTAAACGCTTGGTAATCAAAATTAAACACTATGATTTAAGCTGTACACAAGTTCAAGTTGAACACTATTACTATTAGCCGAAATTAAACTCTAGTTATGAATAATTGAACACAGAAGAGAAATTAGGGCTATATACACCAAGTTAAACCATACCAATTTTCCTGTGTATGATACAGCATGCACGTGCTAACCATACTTAAACTCTTGCACCTTACTAAAACTGTCATGGATAATCAAGACTATGTTTTTTTATAGTACTGATTTTAGTAATGAAGATCGAGGCCTGACTTAAATTTCAAAGATGTTAAATATCTTGGTTTAGACTGTTTAGAGTGGAGCAATTTGACTGAAATTTTCAAAATATTCTATACGTTATGTTTTTTTTATCTAATGTAGCGAGAACAGTCAAGTCAACTCTTTATCTGTAATTTATCCTTAATTAGTTTGAATATGTTGTTGGTCCCAATATATCATCAAATCACACAGTTTGTAGGCTAGAAAGTTTCTTTAATAGTTATTCAGGTTTTACCATAGAAATAGACAACAGTCGACTTCTTTGTACTCAGGCAATACTTGTTACATATTATATGATAACATTAACAGAACATGGGAAACAATCACAAGTAATCTGTCATCGCTATTGTCTGGTCACACTGGTGATGCTGGCAATGATGCATATGTAATATAATATAGCATCACGCAAAGGCTGGTGCTTGATAAGCTTGAGCAAAGCTCTTTTCCAGTAACACAGGGGCGTAACAAAAAACTGTCACCCACAGACTGTTGATTAAATAAAAATTCAGACCGAAACTAGACACTGGGCTAAACTGACAATCTGCATGCCAACTTACCAAATCTCGCCCAAGGCCAAGCGCTCGCCCAAGCAAGTTTACACGTCTCACAGAACTATTTCTATGACGCGTTTAATCAATGACGTCGGAGAAAATAATTCCCAAACTTTTTTACAACTTAACCACACAATTTAGCCTTGATCAAAATTAAATTCAATTTAATTTTGAAAATTATTTGTATCACATGAGAAACTTAATTATGAAGGTTTTATATTTAACAACAATAACATCAGCTTCGCTTCAAGTGGACAATGTCTGTTAGATAATAAAGATTAGCGGATTACACCACGATGCGCAATTTAAAGATCGGGTACGTTCAAGAAATTGGGGCAGAAATTGTTCATTCTTCACATAATAAAAGTGAAAACCATGTCCATTGAAATGAATTCACATAGAAAAACAAATATTATTATTGTAAATATCATGGCAAAAACTTGGGTACTCTTTTTGTTTATCTTTATGAGCAATGACACTCGTAAAATTACAGACGTATTTGTTATAATATGATATAAATGAACCCGGTAATTTTTCACCTCAAATTTTCCGCCATAGTTGTTTTCCAACTAAGCAGAGAGAAATTATTGCTCAATGATTGGTCAATAAATGTAATAATAGCAATTTTTAATGAAGATACCGACATTGTGTCCATTATTCTCTTATTCAGAATTTATGTAATTATAATTTGTAATCAAGGATTTTAAAATGAAGCCTATCTTATATCCGGAATTAACCATGTTTTCTTCCGCGGGATGAGATCTTCAAGATGGCTGGTTTCCTGTCGAGATTTTTCGACAAGCTAAAATCTTGGATTGCATGGTCCTGGACATATTTGTGGGCTGTATGGTTTATCCTGGTTATGTTCGTTATTTATATTCTTCGAGGACCACTGAAATTAAGTATGCATTTTCAATTATAAGTTTATAAGGCATGCATGATACGAAAAACCCACCCCCGAATTTACCGGGCTGTAGACCTAATAAAGTTGCTAAAGTAAAAGTAAATGCAGGAGGACAAGGGCCAGGGGCACCGTGACCGCACAACACGGCACATTATAAAGACAACCTCATAAGACAAAACCGTGGGCAAGACACATAATATATACAGACATTGCAAACTAATATGTAACAGGCATTGATTGCCTGATGATAGCGAAGTTGATGTTGTCAAATAAATACAAACCCTTTATAATTGATACAAATGTCAATGAAAATGATGTTGAGTAAGTACCAAATTGATTTTAATTTAAATCTTAATTGTATGATTAATTTTGTTTTAGAAAATCATTTATTAGAATTATTTTCTTTGACGTCAAAAATATTTGACGTCATTGATTAAACACGTCATAGAAATAGTTCTATGAGATGCATAGTCTCTCTTGGGCGAGATTTGGTAAGTTGGCATGCGCATTGCCAGTTTTGCCCAGTGTATCCGGTTCCGGTCTCAATTTTATTTTAATCAACAGTCTGTAGCTGACATTTTCAGTTACGCTCCTGTGTTACCGGAAAAGAGCTTTGCTCAAGCACTGCGGTTTTAACAGCATTATTTTTACGCTTGACAATGACACCCAAACACGAAATAATTGTCAGGAGATTGAACAGCCACTGTCATGTCTATAAATAGTAACACCAATCTCGACCCTTGATTTTGTAAAATTGCGTTATTTATCGTCAAAGTCTGGTTCTCCTCCCCCCCCCCCCCAAAAAAAGGAAATTGCCTAATGTACCTATCACCTACCCATATCTAATAATCATGAGTAAGGTTTGGGCAAACTGAAATATTTTTAACCCTGGCCTGACAGAAACAAATTTATTTTAAATATTTTGTGAAAATATACATAAAATAGTACCCATTTTTTTTATTTCATCGAAATAATGTAATTAGACCCAAAGTTATGGAATTTTATTCTATAACTACATGCAAATACAAGCAAATATCATTTAATACAGCCATTGAATACAGCCATTAAATAACCTATAGCTGTATTCAATGGCCATTGAATAACCCTAAAGCTGTATTCAATGGCTTGGACAGGGACTACTTTTTCCAGAATGACGTCAAACTGTAAGGACGTCACAACTAGGTAACCACAATTTTTGTAAAAAGAAAAAAAAAGCCCAGAATTATGACGAATTTTAATGGTAATGATTTTTTATGATAATCTGGATAGTACAGTGTATTTTGAGATTTGCATGTAGTTATAGAATAACTCGTGGAATACTTGCGCAGGCCAGGGATACACTGTCTTGAACCATTGAATAACCCGAGCGGTATTCAATGGTCATTGAGTTCTATCTATATAAAATCTGAGATGGACGTCAATAATGTAATCAAAATGCTCTACCAGTCTACCGTTGCATGGCACCAAAATAGGTGCTTTCACTTAATCATGAGCGGTATTTTCCCTTCAGAATCGCTACTACCAATTTTAAAACTGAATACCGCACACTATTCTACCCCCCAAAGTCAAAGTGACGTATCTACCAAATTTGCATTTTCTCCCTTTATTACACATAAGGCTATTCAAAACCCTTTTCTAACATCTGACAAAGGTAGATTACCATATTGTTTTCCTTTCATGTAATCCTCCAAGCAAAATACCGACGTAAATTGTATAATGCTAACAGCAGACAACGGAAAAACGCTGTATTGAACTTGGTTACATCGTTTTTTCCTTGACCAAATGTTGACCTTGACTTTCCCGGAAGTGACTTCAGTCATATTGTCCCACGTTTTTTTAAGCCTTTGGGGGTTTATTTCTAAAAGTTAACATAGCGAGGAGACAAATAAATACTTCTGAAGTATTAAATATTTTAACGAATGATGACTCTGACGATTTAGTAGATATGGATCAACTACGTTAGTTGAACATGGTAGGAGTTCTAAATATACCTAGCACCATGTATTGCAAAATGACGTATCTGAATTTCTGGCACGAGGAAGTTGATATTTCCAATTAAGTTTAAAGTCGTTTTTTTGTCTTTTTGTGCAGTTACGTCTTTGACTTTCGGAGGCAGTATTTTCAGTTAAAATTGATTAAAATCGTAATAATTTGAATGATAATATGTCAAATATTTTTAATCTGGATGATACTACAAGAAAGTTTTTTGATAGTCAAAACAAAGCAAATTTCAATTATCAAAACAGATAAATACCGTTGTCGGATCACGAGGTAATGCAGACCATAATAATCACAAAAATGTTATCTATCGTTAGATTGGTTCTATATCAAAATTACCGGAAACTAAGGTAGGGAGGGGTGCATGAAATTTTTCAAACAATTTAGAATGCTATATCAGAATATGGTATTAAATTATGACTTCTTGGATTTGAAATGTCGTAATGTCTGTGTGAGAAAATTTATCAAGTTTATTTAACACCTGCTTCCATAATGAATTGATATCGCAGACATTAGGCCTATTCGGAAATGCATATCCCCGGATCCTGTTTTTACTACATGTACGTTATGATTCTATTTTTTCTACTTTTGACATATTTCTCGACATACAATGTACAGTATTTCATAAGATATCCATCATAACTGATTGCATCTGATACAAAGACACACCCAGAGAGCAGTTTAATTTCTCACTTTAAGACTTTAGAGCAGCAGT
Organism: Patella pellucida; assembly: GCA_917208275.1. Classification (NCBI taxonomy): domain Eukaryota; kingdom Metazoa; phylum Mollusca; class Gastropoda; family Patellidae; genus Patella; species Patella pellucida. The sequence continues at coordinate 63,392,112 of OU795042.1, read as the reverse complement.
TTTGTTTTTTATTCCTTTGATTTTGTATGATTGACAGTGACTGACAGTCTACTCGATTACTATTTATCAATCTATACAATATTTGAATAACCATAAAGTTTATGAATATCCAACTTTTAAAACCTAACTTCTTTATGGAGTCAACGACACATCTAAACTTTCATTCGGCAAACCTCGACAGATTCCGGTACTCTACGTAACCTACATCTAGACTCGGATGTATGATAGTAATTGATATGTACCTACGACCATACATTTGCAATGCGGCTAGTCAACTACCGATTTACTTCAACAGGAAAACGTGCCGCTTTCACAAAATAGTCCCAAAATGGCGTCTTTTCTAGATATAATCTCTATGGGGGGGGGGCCATTTTTTAGTTTGTTGATATAATCTCCATGGCCATGGGGGCAACCATTGTTTATCCGGGTCCTTTAAAATAGTTCCAAAATGGCAGACTTCATCATACAGCCGAGTCTAGATGTAGGGCACCTGAATCTGTCAAGGTTTGCTGAATGCTAAACTTTGGCACTCCCACTATTTTATTTTTTTTTCACTAAAGTTGTAAAATAATGTTGTGGGTGCAGTGTTTTTGCTCTAAAGTGGGCCTATTCAAGGGAGAAATTACCCAATGGTAAAAAAATAACCTCTCCACTGCTGTCCTCTCCTATTCTCTTGATTTAACCTTCCGCATCTTTGAGTATAAAGGGGGGGTTGGGATGGACGAGTCGTCTAGAGTGCCGCACTTCGACCTCTGGCTTGCAGCTGTGGTTTCGAGCCCTGTTGTGAGCGTATGTGGCATGGAGATAGGTGCGCCTTCTCGACCTTCTGGGTTTCCTCCCACTGCTAAAGACCCCTACGCGCAAGCCAATTATTGAAATAAAATTAAAACCATATGTTAGTCCCGAAATGACCTGATTGTGTTGAGTGGAGGTTAAACCCCATTTCGCTCTCTCTCTCTCTCTCTCTCTCTCTCTCTCTCTCTCTCTTTGAGTATAAATGTGAATCTATGCGAGATACACTGGAAATACCTGGTTCCTGAATTTATTGAGCAGTGCTGATAACAAATGTTCCTAAATAAAATCAGTATAGTCCCTCTGTGTCGAATCACCCTAAACCAATGGAAAAAGTAAACCTTGCCGCTTTCAATTTTGATCAATTGGTTACTGATGGTGATTTGTATATGGGAGCCTATGGTCCGTATTTCAGGAACTATATTTAAAGAAGGATTAAATATAAACCGACAGGCCTAAGGTTTACCGTGTTGAGTGAAGAATTGACACAGATTTTAATAAAATTGTAATTAATAAACTTATTATTATTACTACATTCTGTAATTACTGTACATTATAATTTCTCGTTTATTTCGGGGGTTGGCATGGCCTAGTGGTCTAGAGTGCCGCGCTTCGACCTCTAGCTGGCCGGTCACCTCTGGCTTGCGGCTGTGGTTTCGAGCCCTGGTGTGAGCGTATGTGGCATAGAGATAGGGCGCCTTCTCAACCTCGTGAGTTTCCTCCAGGCACTCCGTTTTCCTTCCACTGCTAAACCCTTTTGCGCAAGTGAATTATTGAAATAGAAAATTAAACCATATGTTAGTCCCAAAATGACCTAGTTGTGTTGAGTGGACGTAAAACCCCATTTCTCTCTCTCTCTCTCTCTTTCTCTCTTTTATTTCTGTTTAAATATAAATATTGCTTAAAGATCCATTATGTAAGAACTAAGTCTGCCTATTACTATTACAGTGTTTTTTCTTGCTTCAAATGTTATATAAATTATTATTTAAACATTTATTATTATATTAACATAACACACCTATAATCAACAATTTTAAGTAGATTAGAACATTACAGCCATTTCCATAGGTTAGCAATAAAATAGATAATCAAGACTACGTCTTCATTATCAAGTGCCATTGCTACGATAATAAACAATGCTACAATTTGTCAAAACTTCAATTGTTCATAACTTCGCACAGAATACAGCAATTTTACTGAAATTTTCAACATATTTATTTTCTGTTTTTGAACTATTATAGCACAAACGGCCAGCTCTTATCTAATTCTTACATAATTTATCTTTAAAGCCCCAATACCACTCTTGTTGTAACTGAATAATAATTTCCAATCTTTATTCTGGTCAACAATTTGTACTATTTTACAATATTTCGATTAAAAAATGATACAAATTTCACCTTAACACACCTAATTTTAAAAATTGGAAAAATTCAACTACATGCCGTAACATGGTTTGAAAAGCCTTACGTAAGCACTTTCAAATGCAACTTGAATTTAAACATATTTTCGAACCCTCGGGACAAGTAAGATAGGTTGTATTGGTTAATTTACACAACAGGTAGGACACTTAAACATCTTGTAGTTAGAATAAGGCTAATTTTTTTTTTCTGGACCTGCCAAGCCAGCAAGAGTGTTATTGTCCCTTTAAGTAAGATAGACTCAAACAGTTAGTTGTGTGTATTAGGGGTATTGAATTAGTTAATTTATATGGTCTGTGTTCACTACAATTTAATTTCCTTGCCTAAATAGTTTTGGTGTTTCTGAGGGCCATGTGGGAGACACGGTAGCGGTCACAGATTCTAATAGTTGTTTGCTGAGAAAGTTTATTGAGATTTTTCCGTGAGTTTACTTTTCCTATTTCTGAAATTAATACATTTCTGGATAAACCAGGACCAGGGTCAAATTTTTGATGTTTGAACATTTTGAATTTGACCTTTGGCCTTTTTTGTGCTAATGAAGTTGTTTACAAGACAATTTATTTCCTTAATTTTTAAGATTTACAAATTTGACACAAAGCTAGAGGTCAATCTGATTCAAAAAATATATCATTTCATATTTCACTATCTTCCCGACCTTTTTGAGTTTTTTCCCCTCAATTTCATTTTATGATCTGTATGAAGTCTCATTTGTAAACGGCTTGATCAATTTTCCTGAAACTTCTAAAATTGGAAGTCAATCGGATTACAGCAAAACGAGTCTCAGATTATTTTTTACCCAGATGAAATGTTTCTCGTTACCATATATTTAATCTGCCAGGCAGATCTAATTATACAGTATTATTTTTAAGACAGTTTTTCTTTCTCCTGAAACTAGATCAAAGAGAGAGGGTATTTTAACATTTATGTCTTTTCTTTAATAAATATTTCTATCAAGCAATTTTGTACAAGGCTTCCAATTTTTTTGATCACAAATTATAGATAAATCTAATTATATTCATTCATGCAAACATATTACCGTAGATTGTTTTTAGGAGAGGCATTCCATTTGATTGAACGTGACAATGAATTCTTCCATTTCAACAATTATTGTTCATATTTGTCGTTGAATGACTTGACATCACTCGCAGCTCATACCTCTTTTTATTCCAATCTTCTGTTGTTAACAACATCGGTGTGTTTTCAGTGACAATTGTTAATAAAATGTCACTCACTGATAAAAAAAATGAGCGATAGAGAATCGATTCAACTAGAAATGAAACGTCTTTGATTTCTAAGGTCAAAATAACATGTAGAATTGTTGTTTCCATCAGAGATTTTGCAGGCGCAAATGTCATTCGATTAAACAATGGTTTCACTTAACAGAAGCTTAATTTAAAGTAGCTAAGTCTCTAACTCAATATCATCCAAAATCTTCAACATTGAAAACACGATTTATTTGTCAAATTAAATCAACATTGATGTTGTAATTGTACTAGTTCCTTCATGAACTGTCTCTGAGCGAACGATGTCTCGCTAACAGTTCCTCACAGGCCTTATTATCAACTAGTATGAAAATAAGGCTTTTCTCCATCTCGGTTCTAAGGCTATTTTAGATCCTTACCGTCTACTTTGCACCGTGATTCTTCTTTGATCGCCAAAAGAAAACATTTCCTGACACAACCGACACAAATTTACACTATTTTCATGTAGAATTCGACGTTAGAAAAAGATAAACAAAATCGTTCAAATCTGGCCGCCATGTTTGTTAACTGACGTCAGCGCAGACCGGTCTTTTTCTAACATCGAATTTTACACGAAAATAGTGTTGGTTTATTATAAATTTGTCTCGGTTGTGTCAGGAAATGATTTCTTTTGATGATCAAAAAAGTTTCACGGTGCAAAATAGACGGTAAGGATCTAAAATAGCCTTAGAACCGAGATGGGGTAAAGCTTTATTTTCATACTAGTTGATAATAAGGCTCGTGAGGAACAGTTCATAAAGGAACTATAATTGTACCAGAAAAAGATGGGCTTTTGATATCGGTATCCAATATTTAAGACAAAATAAACATTTTACCATTGGTACACGAATTGTGTACCATAATGCGCTTCAGCCCCAGTTGTAACAAGAGGGATGAGGCTAGACACATTGCACCAAATCTAACAGCATATGTAGACTGGAAAAACCAGATGCTAGAAATTTTTACTCGATTGAGACTGCTGGCTTTTTTCACCGAACATAACTGATTTGAAATTGGAGTAAAAACGAAAACCATTGAATGTAAATCATATTATATACATTCATATTACAGTATTATATAAGTTACGACCCACTCTTGTCAATTTCTTGGTCCCAAATGTTAACAATTTAAAGGTGCTAAAGCGTAACGCCTTAGAATTATGTCAAAATAAAGTTTTGAATTGGGTTGTTATGACTTGTTTGTTTGATTAGTGATGGATCAACATCTATAGCAACTATTTTTCTTTTAGAAATGTTTGGAGCAACGTTGGCTAAGTGAGTTAGATGCTGGCTTGTTAACCAGGTTGCTCCCAGTGTTGGCCGAGAAAGTTTCTGAGGATTTTCCTGCATGGTTTTTCTCTCGTCAGTGGTGCAGGCTTGATGATCTGGCAAGGACAGTGTCTAGTCATTTGAATGGGACAAAAAACTGTGGTTCTGTGTACACATTGGCGTGCACATAAAAGAACCCTCAACAGTTGGAATTTGAGATGAGATACTTTTTTGAGTTATCAACATTTGACAAAGTTCATGGTGGTATTTGTTCAAAAGTGGTGTGATTGTGGAGTTAGGACTATTGAAGAAATGATTTGTAAATTCCAGAGTTCTCTCCCTGTTTACATTCAGCAGTGTAATACAGAACAGACTTCTTCATAGAAATTTTGGAAAGATTTCCGAATGTTCTGTTTTGTTCTCATTTTGATTTTTACACCATTTTCTGGCATTTTATATTTTACAAGCACATGTTCATTGTTTTGATCGCTGCATTTTATTTATGTCAAATCACCTCAAGTGCAAAAAGGGTATTGATGTAAAAGATACAAAGAGTTATTGTCTACTAGTAATACAACACTCTATTTACATGTGTTTATTCTTTTCATCACAAATTTCTGGCGGGATTCCCCCTTGTCAGTGATGCAGAATAGAGGTCCTGACAAGGAGAGATGTCTAGTCGTTTGGATGGGATAGAAAACCAAGGTCCTGTGTACACATTATATTACACCGTAACACATAAAAGATTCCTTGGAAGTTGGAATTCCATATAAGAGTAGGCTGTAGTGCTGCTGTCCGGGCAAAAGTTCTCTCATGTATGCCCATCTTCATGCCCAGTCCGGAGCAGAACAGTAGGACGTTAAACTCCATTTCATTTCATTTCGGATCTATTCTTGACTACTGTAACATAAAGGAGCCACAAGAGTTGCATTTTATCTGGTATTAGAAGAAAAAGTTCTGCTGGATTTTACAGAGTGATCACCTTAGTAAAAATTGAAAACCATACATTAGTCCCAAAATGACCTAGTTTGTGTCGAGTGGACATTAAGCCCCCTTTCTCTCTCTCTTTAGATATTTGATGATTATTATTATCTTGGGATGAATTGTGCCACATGGACTAGCTGGTGCTATAGGTTTACCACTCGTGATTACATTAATGTTATCACTGTTTGTTCAGTTTGTTGTGTATTTTATAAATGGTGAACAGTCCATATATGCTGATTACACTATTTTGCCTGATTACACTATTTTGTCTGATAACACTATTTTGCCTATACCAGGGTTTTTTTTTAGGACTTCAAATTTTGTCTAATGTAATGGGGGTTATTGACGAACAGTAGTGTAACATGTCATATTATTACGTCATTAATTAAACATCAGTAGTGTGGTAAGTACGAGTTATTCTCTGTGGGGGAAACACTTGTCTTCCGAAATATGCATGACAAATATTGATTTTAGAATTTAAGTCACCCAGACCTTTAATTGGGGCTTATGTCTCCCTTGCTATCCGATGTGACCGTACATTAAGTGATTGGGTTTGATACAACTTGTAACTGGATGCAACTCTCAAAAATAGTGCTGTAAGCAGTCTTGCGATCTGATTCGACTGAGAAAAAAAATAGTTGCAGTTAGTTGCACATGTTCTACTTTGCTGTTTGCAATATAATTTCTTTCACAATGAAAAGATTAGGCTAGGCTGCACATGTAAATGTGCTTTTGAGACCTACATTTTATAATTAAGTGACATTTAGTGATTAAGCACATTAAAAAACACAACAAAATTTATATGGAAAACAATCACTGGTTTATACACATATTATAGCACAACGTTTCGACAAGTATTGTTTTCAAGTACAAAATGATAAGAGAATACTTGTCGAAACGTTGTGCTATATGTGTATAAACCAGTGATTGTTTTCCATGTTGTGTTTTTTTAGATGTACATTAGTAGAATCTTATTAAATGTGATTGTTATTGAGTATATGTTCATTTCAATATGTGTAGAACATCAGTTAACTAGAATCTGTGGGGTACATGTAGCGAGATTTCTGATACAATCTGACAGAATTGTTGAAAATAGAGAGAGAGCGAAAAAGTCCACTCCATACAAGCTATAAATGATCTAAAATGCAGGCTTAGACCACTGGACCACCCAACTCTTTCAATTGTTGAGGAAAAAACATTTAGGTTTCGCTTTGCAGATATGGCTGTGTATTGCGGCCAAAAATCATATCACAAAGCACAGCTTTAATTTGAATTTTTTTATTGTGTTTACGACATTGGTCTTGTCTTTGGACATTTATTGTATACTGCAAAGCCTATTACCGTAAATAATGTGACTGATTATTTGACCAAGTGTCTGAACACTATAAAAACAAAAGTAGAGAAATATGTTGATACGGCAAGAATATATCGATACAATGTATCGCAGACGATCAGACTGCAATATATTGATATAGCAATATTTTTTGACAGCCCTATTTGCAGAGCTTTGAAAATTTTATTCTGTAAAGAAAGAAAATATTATCCTGATTCTGAGACTGGGTGGGGGGGGTTGGATGGCCGAATGGTTAGCACATGCGTGCTGTATCATGAAGCCTGTCATTGAGTCAAATGGCGTGGTTTCCAATTCCTGGTTGTAGGTGACAAGGAGTAGGGTCACCTGTCCAACCCTCGAATGTTTTCTCCAGGTCCTCCGGTATCCTCCCACTGATAAAGACCCCTAAACGCAAAAGCGAATTATTGAAATATAATTAAACCATGTTAGTCCCAAAATGACCTAGTTTGTGTCAGTGGACGTTAAACTCCATTTCTCTCTCTCGATCTCTTTCTGAGAGACTGGGATGAGTCTTTCTTGATATTTTTATACTACCTGTAATTTCTGGCAAATTTTTTTTTACCCTCTTAAATTATCGAGCATGGAAAATATATTCAGCAGTGCACTTCTGACATGCGACCATGCGGCATGTAATGTAGAAGTGTTATGTCAAGTGGAATTTAACAAAAAAAAGTATCTATACAATTGTGTTTCATTAACTTTTACTGTATGTAATGTAAATGGTGTGCTAAGTGCTACAAGGAAAATTCTTCAAGGGAATGTCAGAATTTCAAAACAGGGTGGATATATATAATTTGTCATGTTGTAACTACATGTAAATAAAATTATGTGCCAAGTCTAGTCTCCTATTAAAAGGCAAGACCCAGTAACTCACATTTTTATCGAAATTGAGTTAGGAAAAAATTTGTAGTTACTAGTGTATGTGCTTCCTGATGTTGTACTAGACATTCCAACCTTTTGATTTTGTAAGCAGTTACACCGAGGACACAACACCTAGCAACTTCCTTCATTTGCCTAGTATACCACAGCAAAACCTTAGTAACTCGATAGTCAAATCAATGGATGAGCTGGGGTCTAATATTTATTCGTTTACTCAAAATAGGAAAAAGGTGAGTTACTAGATTTTGCCCTTTTGACGGGAGTATTTTTGGTGATGGTTTTAAAAAGAAAACGTTAAGATTTTAGTTGAGACTGGATGTTGAACCTTAATCTACAATCTGATAGTGAAGATCAATTTTGTTTGATGCTTACAAATATCCGATATCTTCTTTAGATGACATGAAACAAGTCAACGCAAACTATAAAATCTTTTGACAGGTTAATCGGCTAATATTGTGGATGGGTCTCTGGTTTAACATCTCCCCTATGGGTTAGTTCTCTGGTTCACCATGGATGGCATGGATTAAAATATATTGACTCTAAAAACCACAGGTTAGATAGGCCATGTTTTATGCGACCTCTCTAAGTATTAAAGATTCTGCATATGGGAGATAGATAACTCTCGAGTACTCTAGTAATCAAAACTTCGGAGATAACTCTTACTTGAAAGGTGACATTAGTATATAACATTATATCTGATTGAATTAGAGCTGTGACATCACTACCTCTCATTTTTTTATATTAAATGTAAGATTGAGGAACGGTGACTTGAATAATATTAACAATACATGTAACTACAGCTAATATTGATAAAATATATTGATCATTTTAAAATCCATTGTCTACATTTCCTACATCCCTATTCACTTTTCTTCAATCGATAATGGTACATGTATTAGAAGATTGCAAAATCATTTAATTGATGGTTCAATTTTTAATGGAGTTGAATCCAAACTATAAGATAATCAATCGTTAAAGACAATGTTTAATAACAATTAAAATACAGATTTGACGTCGCCCTTTGATGTTGGCGTACCATTATTTCAAATAATCGCACGGGCAACTTGCCAGTCGTACATCATCAAAATATTAGACTGGCATGAGGTATTTCACGGTAGACACACATGCAGCGTGTCTGTATTTTAAGCCGTTTAATGCTCTCGAGCTTAAGACATTGCATAATATATTGTAAAAACACTCTCTTTATTTTACAATGAATAAAAGATACTTGATGATTTTAATATCTATTATTGGCATTTCTCTACGTTCCATTAAAAAAAACATCTGATGGGCCTCGTGTTATTCCAGTTGAATTATCAATCGTTAAAAGAGAGAGAGAAAAATGGGGTTTAACGTCCACTCAACACAAACTAGGTCATTTCAGGACTAACATGTGGGTTTTTTTTAAAATTTTAATTCGCTTGCGCGTAGGGGCCTTTAGCAATGGGAGGGAAACGGAATGCCCGGAGGAAACCCACGAGGTTGAGAAGGCAACCTCTAGCTGGCCGGTCACCTCTGGCTTGCGGCTGTGGTTACAAGCCCTGGTGTGAGCATATGTGGCATGGAGATAGAGGCGCCTTCTCAACCTTGTGGGTTTCCTCCGGGCACTCCGATTTCCTCCCACTGCTAAAGACCTCTACGCGCAAACAAATTATTGAAATGAAATTAAACCATATGTTAGTCCCAAATGACCTAGCTGTGTTGAGTGGACGTTAAACCTCATTTCTCTCTCTATCGTTGATAACAATGTTTAATAACATGTAATTCAGCTAATATTTTAGAATAATAAAGATATTTAAATTGATGATTTTGATATCTATTAAAAGCTTCTACATTTCTCTATGTTTGATAATGGTGTTAGAAAATTGTAAAACCGATTCATGGGCCTATTTTGAATCCAAATGGGACTCCTGCATTTACTGTTAGAGTAGAGTTTTCGTACTGCAGAATGTTCTCGTTGTCGGGCTTTGCTCCTGTTAGCTCACTACATTTATTATTATATTATATATTATTCATATATTTTTTTAGCGTTTTCCGAGTTTCTGTCCGGATTATCGCCCTTATTGTTAAAATTGTTTGACGTTCTAACACCTGACGTCAATGGCTGACTATCGCCATTGAAGAGACGACCACTTACAAGATCGGTCGCATTTTTTTTTTTTTGTTACGTCTTTTATGTAAATCATTTTGGTGAAGCCTGTACCAAGACAGGCCCGGGACTGTACAGCGCAGTGGACGCTTACGGCTGGCCCCCGGATCCATTCACTTGATTTGATAATTGTTTAGTTTTTTCAATGTCTATTTTCTGTCTTGTCCGCAGGTTTATCTTGTAGATTTTTTGTTTTGCGTGTAGTGCAGTCCTCCTGCATTTACTATATGTTTTTATTATTTAAATGTTAAACATGCATTATTCAAGAGCTAAATCTGCCTAGTACAAGTCTTTATTTGGGCATGAAATGTTTTCTAAAGTGTTAATTAGACATTAATTAACTGATCCAGGCCTTAATCAACTTTGGATGGCATCAGATTGCTCCGATATTAAACAGATTTAAACGTTTCAGTGGTAAATCAAATATGGCGGCGCCAGGCGCTTCGAGTCTTAGCTTTGATCAACCAGGACCGTGGTTGAAATTATTGCACACGTCGGCTAAATCTTCAAATGCCAATATCTTCAATTACAAAAGAGTAATTTGAATGAAATTTTCAAATTATTCATTTTACATCACCTACTTTCGAACTATTATAGCAAGAATGGCTAGTTCTTATCTATATCTTGAATAATGTAACTTTAATTAATTTGACTACATTTTATCAGAAGCTATGAAAATTTTGTTATTGTTCAATAAACACATGTTGAAATAGGCGACTGTAATAACAATTAAGATTAGAGCATCAGCAAAAACACTTAGAAAATTTAACCATAGAGCGGATAATCAACACTTAGTCTCTGTTATTTAGTATCATTGCTACGATAATAAACAATCATTGCTACATCTTCAAACACTCATAAATTTGCTCAGAATAAAATAATTTAAATGAAATTTTCAATATATTCACTTCTCATTATCTTTATTTAAATTTTACGTACTGCATCTTAAATGTTAATTTATTTTGCATCATTTTATCTTGGATTAATCTGCAGAGGTATAAGATACATTTATCTTTATTCAATAAGATTAAGATAACGGTACATGTATTACCAGTAAAATATGGTAATAATGAAAATCAAATTGATATTAAATCGAAAATGGATTAAGCTATGGATATATTCAATACATTTATCTATACTCCATAAGATAATGGTATTATATTTCATAAGATAATGGTATTATATTTCATAAGATTAAGATAATGGTATTACCGGTAAAATACGGTAATAATAAGAACCAAACTGATACATGTATTAGATTGAAAATGGATTAAGCTACAGATATATTCAATAAGATTAAGATAATTACCGGTAAAAGCGGTGGTGATAACAAGAACTAAATTGATATTAGATTAAAAATAAATTAAGCTACATATATATAATATTCGATACATTTATCTGTATTCCATAAGATTAAGATAATTGTATTACCGGTATAAGTTGGTAATAAGAAGATCGAATCAAATTGATATTAGATTGAAAATGGATAATGTATTAGAGATGTTAATAGGAAACATCTCTGTATTATTACTGTTACTGAACTGTATCACTTGTATTGATCTCATGAAATTTAAATCAGACTCGCCTCTCTGCATTGAGCATAGATTTCCCTGTAGATAATCAATTGATGAAGGGAATGTTAAAATACGCTACTGTCGCTGTTTGATTATTACAGGACATAACGTCGTCGTCGTAGAAGACTGGTTGTTTTGAACATGGGTAAGGTATTGTTTCTCTTTTATTAATCAATAAATGGATGGACAAGACTACCCACTGTTTTTATTTTCACATGTTAATGGGTTTTTTTTGTTAATGTTAATCATCCTATTCCCATGTGTTACCACCACTGGTCGTCATTTCTAATGGTGCTGCTTCTATCCAGACGCCCTCTCCTGACGACCAGTCTTCATAATGCAGGGAGAGTTGATTATTGATTTTTTTTCCACTCCATGTAGTGTGGAGGCATTAGTTGACATTATACCGGCTTTAGTTGAGGACACAGGCTTCCAGAAACCTTGACGCTTCTCCTTCCTGCATTTTACTAGTAATATATGAAACATGTGTCAGTCTTAGAGGACAAATAGATGATAGATATACGTAGATCAAATTTAGGGGATGCTATTGACGGGGGTTTCGTGTGTGTGTGTGTTCATATATAGGTGTCGACTGTTGGTGTGAGTGAAGTGTTTCGTTGATGTGTTGTCTCTCTGTTTTCATGTCATTTGACAGATGGACTTGATTGAGGAGGATACAGATCTCAGATCAGCAGTTTTTGTTTTTGTTGGTTGTTTTTTTTTTGATATTATCGAATAATTGAAATGATTTGGAATTATTGTGATGAATTAACAGAATTGTAAGTTGTATGGATTGACCTTGAACTTGCCGATGGTTCATATAAGTTTAATTATTATTGGATAGATATAATCTATACTACAGGTACATGTGTGGTGTATAATTGGCATTTAGTAATTAACAAGCATAAATAGATAAATAGAAAAAAATATATTGAATAACAATTACATACATATTTAGCTTTTATTATGCGAACAATACTGGATATTCAAAATCGTACAAAATATTTCAATATAAAAGGATTGTGGGTAAGGGCTAGAACCTAACTCTAACCTACAATCCTTATATCAAAAAATTTTGTACGATTTTGAAGATCTAGTTTTGTGCTTTCAACTAGGCTTATGTAGTCTTTCATAATTTCATCAGCTATATGTAAGAAATGGTTATTCCATATAGACACGTGGGGTTGGGTGGCCGATTGGTTAGCACTTGCACACTGTATCATAAAGCCTGTCATTGAGTCAACTGGCGTAGTTTCGAATCCCCAGTTGTACGTGACGAGGAGTAGGGTTGCCGGTCCAACCTCGTGGTCGTGGGTTTTTCTCCGGGTCCTCCGGTTTCCTCCCACTTTTGAAGACCACAACGCACAAGCAAATTTTTGAAAAAAATTAAACCATAATATGTTAGTCCCGAAATGACCTAGTTTGTGTCGAGTTGACATAAACCCCATTTCTCTCTCTCTATTACAGCGAGGGGGGTTGGGATGGCCTAGTGGTCTAGAGTGCCGCGCTTCGACCTCAAGCTGGCCGGCCACCTCTGGCTTGTGACTGTGATTCTGAGCCCTGGTGTGAGCGTATGTGGTTTCCTCTGGGCATTCCGTTATCCTCCCACTGCTAAAGACCCCTAGACGCGAGCAAATTATTGAAATAAAATTAAACCATATGTTCAGTCCCAAAATGACCTAGTTTGTGTCGAGTTGACATTAAACCCCATTTCTCTCTCTCTCTCTCTATTATAGCGAAATTTCAACTAGGCTTCTGTAGTCTTCATAATTTCATAGCTATATGTATATGTAAGTAAGTAATGGTTAATCCATATAGGTACTTGTGTATAATACAGAGTATATTATTGTAGGGACTACCGTACATTGACATTAAATACAGATTACAATACACTTCATTTAACTCACATTTATTATAATATTGAGATTTAAATCATTTATACGAATTGTGAATTTTATTGACCTTAAGATTATTATGGAGATTTCAATTATTACCTGTAATAATAAATATATAAGTATTCTTTATTTTATGGAGATTTCAATTATTAATAATACAATACACTTCATTTAACTCACATTTATTATAATATCGAGATTTAAATCATTAATACGAATTGTGAATTTTATTGAGCTTAAGATTATTAATAATATGTTTTTATGGATATTACAATTATTACCGGTAATAATAGATATATATAAGTATCATTTATTTTATGGAGATTTGAATTATTAAAATACGGATTGTTTATTTTTATTAGAGTGTTACAGATCAGTAGAGTAATATATTAAAATTTGAAATGAAATTATGAGAATTAACAGCTGTATGCTGAAATTTATTTTTCTGGGGTCTGTGTATTGTAATACTGGGGGGGGGGGGGGAATTGCCGAATGGTTAGCACTTGTGCTGCTCTGTATCATACAACCTGTCATTGAGTCGACTGGCGTGGTTTCGATGTCCCGCTTGTACGTGCCAAGGAGTAGGATCGCCTGTCCAACCTCGTGAGTTTTCTCTGGGTCCTCCCATTCTGACTACTGCTAAAAACCTCTAGGTGCAAGCGAATTATTGAAATAAAATTAAACCATATTTTAGTCCCAAAATGACCTAGTTTGTGTCGAGTGGACGTTAAACCCCATTTCTCTCTCTCTCTCTATGTCACTGTTTTGGGACAGCTCAATGTTTTGTTAAAAGTAAAAAGATTAAACACTTTATAACATATTTGTTAGTTAATTCATCTAAAAGTGTGAACATGTCATGAAGAATATCCACTCATGGAATATTTTATCTGTATTCCCTGTGGAAAATTATTCTTTCATCTCAAAATAGCTGTTTGTGATGTCTCTGAAATTTAAATGAATACTTAGTGACATCCCTTGTTATACCTCTCGTTTGATTATTGACTTTTATATTCTGTACATCGCTGTTGGGTTTTTTTTTATTCGCTACTTGTAATGTTTGTGTTTTATTTGTTGTGCAATGTTCATAAATATTTGATTACAAAGAAAGCGGGGAAAAAAATGTATTCATACCTCTTCAACTTAAAGTAGCTGATAACTAATGGAGGGATTTTTAATCGATTGCAAGCCACATTATGAAAGTTGCATTAGCCACTGTGGTTCCTGTGAAAGTTGAATTAGCCACTGTGGTTCCTATGACAGTTGAATTAGCCACTGTGGTTCCTATGCCACTGTGGCTCCTATGAAAGTTGAATTAGCCACTGTGGCTCCTATGAAAGTTGAATTAGCCACTGTGGCTCCTATGAAAGTTGAATTAGCCACTGTGTCTCCCATGAAAGTTGAATTAGCCACTGTGGTTTCTATGAAAGTTGAATTAGCCACTGTGGTTTCTATGAAAGTTGAATTTAGCCACTGTGGTTCCTATGAAAGTTGAATTTAGCCACTGTGGTTTCTATGAAAGTTGAATTAGCCACTGTGGTGCCTATGAAAGTTGAATTTAGCCACTGTGGTTCCTATGAAAGTTGAATTTAGCCACTGTGGTTCCTATGAAAGTTGAATTAGCCACTATGTCTCCTATGAAAATTGAATTTAGTCCCGTTTGGTATTTACAAATATATATGATGAATTGATAATTTGTGTAATATTTGACATTCTTTGCAAGCGATATGTCGCTTGTCCAGCCTCGTGGGTTTCCTCTGGGTCCTTCCACTACTCCAGACCTCAACGTGCATCAAATTATTGAAATAAAATCGAACCATGTGTTAGTTCCAAAATGACCTAGTTTGTGTCGAGTGGAAGTTAAACCCTGTTTTTCTCTCTCTCTGATATAAATAAGCCAGTGCCACCTATAAATTTTGGGTAAAATATTTTGATGGGCCACTTTTTAATCCCATTGAATCGAAGTCAGGAGATTTTCTATCGATGTGTTGGTCAAGAAATTTCAGCAGGATTTCTGGCGTGGTTTCTCCCTGTCAGTGGTGCAGGACAGAAGGGCCTGACAAGTACAGCTTTCTAGTCTTTTGGTTGTCACGAAAAACCGAGGTTCTGTATCAGATCCCTTGGAATTCGATAGCACACTGTATGATTTATGCCCGTCTTAATTAGCCCAGTCGGAGCAGAACAGTAGTACGTTAAACCCCATTTCATTTTATTTTTTTTATCTACCCGCTGATATTGATTTTGTTTTCTAAATTAATCAATCAATTTGAATACATTTTAGTTAGGTTTAAGCCATAAAAAATTCAATATGTCCAAACAATGCAAATGAGGATCAATAACTTTTTAATAATATTTAGAAGGAGAAAAAAAATAATGTATCAGCAGTTTTAGAGGTTTTAGATGGAAATTATCTTGAATGAGCTTTTATCAAAATGCAGTTTGCATCATGTGGACTTTCTGTTTGAAAATGATTTTGATATTCTTTTCTGAACTGTCTCAGTAGGAAATAACACTTATTTGACAAAGTAGAAATGAAAATCTTTTTTGAAAAAATACCAACAGGTCTCGTTTTATAAAACCTTTTTTTTATTAGCTTAGACCGTCTTCATTAGCCCAGTCGGTGGCAAAAAGTAGGATGTTAAACGCCATTTCAATATTTTTATTATTAGATTAAAAATAAATATTTTGAAGAAGCAAAAAAGGTGAATTTTTGTGAAATATGCCAGAGACAACCATTTGACTCCCCAGGACAATATTTAACATATTTTATATATACATGTATGTATACGTAAAATAAAGTAAATGCGTCCATTCTAGATAGTTATTTTATTACTGACATGTTTCATATAGTTTTCAAAGTAATGTAGGTAACTAGGTATAGAAACAATAGTGTGACGTAATTACGTCATTATAATGGAGAATAATACATTATGTGAATGGGATCAAATTAAACCATTTAATTTCGGTTTATATTTATCGATGAAATATTTTTCTTTGATCCCCATTCGTATATTATCAGGTGTGAACATTTTATAGAATGGATATACAACAAAATTAGGGTTTTTATCCTTTGCACATGTATCAATATGTGCACTTAATGGAATCATTTTTGTCTTAGGGTCCCTTTTTTGTTGTCTATGTACATTCATTCTATTTCTAAGATTGTTCGTACACCAACAACAAGTGATAACATAAATTAAATAATTGAAGTTACATGTCATATTGGTTTTGACATTGAACGTAGATCCACTTTTGAAAGTGAAACTTGTGCCTTCTAATATGTGAGTACATAACCCACATCGTTTACCATTACATTTGGTTACTTTGTAGACTGTATGTTCGTCTTGGGTTACGAATTTAGCTTTTGTTAATATTTGTTTCAATATATAACCATTATAAGAACTTGACTTGTGACCATTATAATATACGTCTTTTCATTATAGTCTAGTTGGGGCAATATTGCACATCTCTATTCAAAGAGCACCTCCATTAAGCAAGCATTTTGAAATTTCCCTTTGGTGCTTGCTTAATACAAGTTCTACTGTAGTTATCTGCTCGTCACACTGCATTAAAACTAATGCATCACCTATCATTGACGTCAATCTCTTCTTCCGCATCAGACAAATTCCACATTAACCTATTAAATATTTAAAGCTTGCTAGGATATTCACAAAGGAATTCTGCGATCCTGTCGTAATGGTCTTTTGATGATGTAATTTGCCGCAAATTAATGTAGTGATGTATATGTATTCATAGTTCATACACCATAAAATAAGATAATGGTTTGAATTGAAGTGATGCTGTCGACAGAGAAATTCAATTACCTTTGACTTCTGTATAAAAGCTACTGAGTAACAATATCTAATTTTGTACAGCTTAAAGGAACAATAACGCTATTGTTGTAACGGAATAATATGTCCCAATATTTATTCTGGTCAACAAATTCTACTATTTTACAATATTCCAATTAATTGATGATACAAATTTCATCTAAACACACCAAATTTAAAAAATTGGAAATATTCAACTAAATGGTTTGATAAGCCTAACGTAAACCTTTTCAAATGTGTTATGGCACGGTATTTTAAAGTATTTTCGAACTTTCTGGACAAGTAAAATAGGATTTAATGGATAATTTACATAACAGGTAGGACACTTAAACATCTACATGTAGTGCTAAATAAGAATAAGGCTATTATTTATTTTCTGGAGCTGCCAAGCCAGCAAGAGTGTTATTGTCCCTTTAAACATATTTTTGGACCGATATTCCTTTTAGAGATTCCACTTTCACGATTCTGTAGTTCACAGAAGGTTTTAAAATACTCATATGATCCATTAACCGAACTACGTGAAATTTGTACATAGAGACTTGACTAAAATAATTGAATCCCAATAGAAAGGATTGATTCGTTAAGGTATGGACAGACAAGCGTATTTTTAGGCCCAATCGCGGAGATTGAAATACGCCAGCGATTGATCGGGCGAATGGTTCGGCGTACAGAATCGTCATCGCCCTGAAAGGGACACAACAAGCGTATATTTCGAGCAATTTTAAAAATCGTCGGGATCGTGTGAAAAAATATGCATGTCTGTCCGCAACTTTAATGTGTTGGGTTGTTTCTATATATTATATAGACGAATACAGACTGTTGAATATAAATGACTTGATAATATGTCTATAGATAGGTTTTGTTGTTGTCTTCTTGTAAGTCAGCCTGGATGTCAGAGACTGATTTATCTGCTATTATCCACAGGCTATTAGTATTAGTAGCGGTGGATAATGACACTACAGCTGTGGTTCTTATGTTGACCTTGCTGTCATTACTTCCACCATGGCTTCCATGTTATAACGGTATGATATATGACCGGTACTAGCCTTAAGGAGTCGTTTGATAAACTGTGGGTTATTATATCCTAATTAAGGTGCTTGGAGAGAATCTCGCTAAACAGCTGTTTTTGTCCCCATTAACGGTTTTTGTCATTTTAATTATCATATATTATTTCCCTGTGGGGTATTATTATTTATTGATAGATTATCATGTTTGGCTATTGTTGAACCTTTTTCTTACATGTATCATTTCAGCTATCGATTTAATTAACAATTTTTTTGCAAATCTTAATAAAGAAATCTCAAATGTTTTGATAAATGGATATTTTGCTATGAGTATGACAGCTCTTTTCTATTAGTTTATACTCTCTTTCTCTCTTTTCTCTCTCTCTGTCTCTCTCTCTCTCTCTGTTAGATTACACAACAGATCAGCTAGATCTATATTCTATTATGTATACTCTCTCTCTCTCTCTCTCTCTCTCTCTCTCTCTCTCTCTCTCTCTCTCTGTCTCTGTTAGATTACATAACAGATCAGCTAGATCTATATTCTATTATGTATACTCTCTCTCTCTCTCTCTCTCTCTCTCTCTCTCTCTGTCTCTGTTAGATTACACAACAGATCAGCTGGATCTATATTCTACTATGTATACTCTCTCTCTCTCTCTCTCTCTCTCTCTCTCTCTCTCTCTCTCTCTCTCTCTCTCTCTCTCTCTCTCTGTCTCTGTTAGATTACACAACAGATCAGCTGGATCTATATTCTACTATGTATATTCCCTCTCTTCTCTCTGTTAGATTACGCAATAGGTACAGTAGATCTATATATGTATGTTCCATACTCTCTATGACTTCCAATATTGTTTGACTTGAGGCATACTTTGATGTAATATATAAATCTGATTAAATCGTGTAATTGTGTCTGTAGATGATAATGATTACGTGGGCACAGATGGCTGACATGTCTCATCTCAAGCATTAATTACTGTCAAAATTGTTTGTCAAGTATGGTTTTTGTAGGTGTTTTTTATAGGGTAAAAATCATGATTTTTATTCCTGGAGTCTCAAAGACCTTAAGATTTAGTTATAGTGTGGTTTTTGTAGGTGTTGTTTGTGGGGTCTCAAAAACATTTTTATGTGTGAATATCATGGTTTTTTATTCATGGAGTCTCAAAAACCTTAAGATTGAGTAATAGTGATTGTCAAGTGTGGTTTTTGTAGGTGTTTTTTGTGGGGTCTAAAAAACCTTAAGATTGAGTAAATAGTGATTGTCAAGTGTGGTTTTTGTAGGTGTTGTTTGTGGGGTCTCAAAAACATTAAGATTGATATTCATTTAATTAATGTATCTTTCTTTGGGAGCCTGGTGACTCTCAGTGATTAAAGCACCAGCTCCCTAACCAGAAGGTCCCTGGTTTCCATCCAAATCTTGGTCAAAAAAGTCCTCTTTTTGCTTGTCACTAATGAAAAATTCAAGTTTCGTTCTTTCATGTAAGAAAACATAAAACTTAGATGTGTCATTAACTGCCCTAAGACAATCACTAATGTCTGCCAAGATGAGAAAATTGAAACCTACCGGAAATGAATTGTGAAAAACTAATTGTCACTTTACTGAATCTGCTCAAGGTGTTAATTAATATCTGTCTTTTCCTTTCATAGGGCTTTATTCAATCCAAAAAATCTGCTAATTAATGTCTCAAACCGTTACTTCATTTGTATTCATCGAGCTCTGTTCAACTATTTTTGAAACCCACAGGCATTGATTGTCTTAATTAATTATCACGAATTGGTCATTCTGTATAGCACTGGGAAAAGAAGAATTGATTTCTGTCTATTACTTATTGTTTATTTTCTGTGGAAACCAACACACTTCCCTGTCAGTTGAATAGATTTCAAAGATTTGATACTTATTACTGGTTATAAAGACATGAAAATCCATAAAAAGATTTCCCAGGTGTTCAAATACAAAAAGGATAATTAAACAGAAGCATTTTGTTTTGCAATGGATCATGAAGATGTATACGGTAAAAAAAATTGTTTGATAAATGAAAAATGTGAAAAGTTTTTATGATGTTTTCAGTCTATTTATTTTGCAGCTAACTAAATTAATGAACAAAATTTGACTTTTGTTTCTGGTAAAAACCTTTCCAACATAAATGAAAAAAAACATTTTTAAAACATGGAAATTATTTTTGAAGTTTGTGAATATAATATTAGATAAAATTGAGGGACCAGTTATGCCTTTTTTTACAGTAACTAGTTCCGATCTTATTTGAACACTTCGGACTGATTGTACTGATGTAGCAAGGTTCCATAGATGGAGTTATGGTGGGTGTGGTGCCAGGCAGGGTAAGCTTACTCTTCTGGACACCTGTTAGTGTTACCACTGTTTGTTGTGTATTTTGTACACGGTGAACAGTCCATATGCTACATGTAATTGCACTATTTTGCCTGATTACACTATTTTGCCTTAATTCTGATTTTTTAGGACTTCTAATTTTGTCTAATGGTTTGGATTATTCTTACTTGATTTTATTTTATTCTGTCCTGAAACTGGGTTTTGGTTTTTGCGGGATTGCCTTTTACTTTGTAGGTAAATTAATGAACATATACCAAATTCCAAATGATATTTCTCTGTATGGGTCTGATCTGGTATATCAGAAACATTGTTTTATAAATAAAAATATTTTTCATGAAGTCTATAAATGGCAAAAGTAAAAAGAATTCTGAGCAGCAGAAGTGTAACTTAGTTTTAAAAATTACACAAATATTTTTATATCAGTGATAAAAATAGGCAGATTTTCAATTCTTTTATTACTCAATATTTTAAAGGCCCTATACCACTCTTGTTGTAACTGAATAATATGTCCCAATCTTTATTTTGGTCAACAAATTGTACTATTTTACAATATTCCAATTAATTGGTGATACAAATTTCATCTAAACACACCTAATTTAAAAAATTGGAAAAATTTAACTGTATGATTTGAAAAGCCTTACGTAAACCTTTTCAAGTGTAACTTGGATTTAAAATTATTTTCTAAGCGTCTGGACAAGTAAAATAAGATGTAATGGATAATTTACACATAGGTAGGACACTTAAGGCTATTATTTATTTTCTGGAGCTGTTAAGCCAGCAAGGTTGTTATTGTCCCTTTAACATGATTCAAAGAAAATTCTACTCACTGATATTAACTGTTTTAACGACTTTGACTTCCATAAAATGATCTCAGTTATTACATCCTAAAATGTCAAGACATTAATGAAAACGTGTCTGACATTTTAAATTATAAAACTAAAGACATTGCCAGACAAAATTAATAGTTATCCGAGGGATTGTGCCAGAAAGTCTGACAATGTCTTGTAACTGGCAGGTACCATACCTGTATTTCCAGAGGAGTTGGATGGCCGAATGATTAGCACATGCTATCAGAAGGTCTGTCATTGAGTCAACCAGCGTGGTTTCGATTCCCTGTCTGGTTGTAGGTGAGGTCCTCCGGTTTCCTCCCACTGCTAAAGACCCCTTTGCGCAAGCGAGTTATTGAAATAAAAAATGAACCATATGTTAGTCCTGAATGACCTAGTTTGTGTCAGGAGGCCATTAAACCCCATCTCTCTCTCTCTCTCCCTCTCTCTCTCTCTCCCTCTCTCTCTCTCTCTCTCTCTCTACATTCTGTTCTTGTAGAATGGTACCTGTATTTGACATTAAGCAGGTTTTCGTAGGTTTGTTGTTTTGGAACTTTTAGATCCTGACAAATCCTGATGCCTTATGATATCTTGTAAACAGGTGCCTTATTTCCAGGCTTGGAATTTCTGTTATTTAAGAAAGGTATTTAAATTCAGTATTCTCTGTGAGGTTTTTTGTTGGAACTTTTAGATCAAAGAGAAAATATAACATGTTACATAGAGTCTGGTACATTGGAACATATTGGTGTACTCTGGATTAATTTTTCTATAAAATGAAATTACGCTCCTGATAACTTCGGATAAAAACAACAGATTACTTGCGAGAAATTTCTATTTAAGTTATAAAAATCTTTCAAGAAGTTTCTGATATGTTGTGATATGAACAAGATAAAATGTTTTACAATTACTGATCGAAGTTTAGATTATGAGTAAACTAGATAAGTATATGAACTGTATGCATGCAAGGATGTAATCTCTGAACTTTAAATTTTAAATGGCAGTGAGGTTCTAGATTTTATTTGAGTGATGATAATGTTTTCTGTTGAAATACATGAAACTGGGATATTAAATTTTATCGTAAGATGTTTTTCTGCTGAATAAGTAAATAATTTGTGTAGCGAGGTTTTTTTTTCTTCTTACCGAGAGAACAATGTATTTATATTTACCTGTCTTC
This sequence comes from Patella pellucida, assembly GCA_917208275.1. Taxonomy (NCBI): domain Eukaryota; kingdom Metazoa; phylum Mollusca; class Gastropoda; family Patellidae; genus Patella; species Patella pellucida. The sequence goes on along the minus strand of OU795042.1, from coordinate 63,369,382 downwards.
GATAGTTGTTGAAAAATGATTGAAAAAATGCACAGAATTAATGTAGTTTTCTGATTGATTTTGATGGCTTTAAAATTGAAATGAAATTTGGTGTTTAGATCTGATTGGAAAAATGCACAGGATTAATGTAGTTTTCTGATCGGATTTGATTGTTTTTTAATTGAAATGAAAGTTTGTGTAGTGATCTGATTGGAAAAATGCACAGGATTAATGTAGTTTTCTGATCGGATTTGATGGCTTTTTAATCGAAATTAAATTTTGTGTAGCGATCTGATCATGTATTTGTCCTCTAGCCTGATTAAATGTGATAATAAAATCAGTTGGATTAGCTACAAACATGTTGTTTGTGTTGTATTCATCATGATGATATATATCTCCTGTTATTACCAGGCTCCAAGTGAAATGAAGACGTGTTAATTAAAAGATTGTATATAATATAATATATATAATCAGGATATTTCAAACCTAGTAATTTGTGTATATTATCAAAATGTACGATTGTAAGTATATTGATTTTACTCTTCTTATATACATGTATATTTATTTCTAATTAATTTTTTCTGAATTGTTTGTATTTACATGTATATCAAAAAAAGCGTTATTTCCGAGCCTGTATATTTATTTTTTTCTAAACTTTATTTAATTCTGAATCCTTATACAAATATATGCTCAAAGAAAGTCCCTTTATTTGTATAAATTTATATCTCTAAAAGCGTTATTTCCAGGCCTGTATATTTTGTTGAAAGTACATGTTTGTTTTATGTCTCATGCTTTTGTTGAAACTAGGGCAGGGCTTCCTTTCCAAACATATTGGCTTGCCGGACAATTTTTTACTTCAGATTAGCAAAGATATTTTTTCCAGATAGCATGACAATTTTTAGTATTGACCCAATTTTTTAAAATGTTAAACTACAGATTAAACTGTAGAGCCTATTTATTATGTATTATGGTTAAATTCTTTGATATTCTAGGGTGGGGGTTGGGAGGTGGTCAGCTGTATGGTTAGCGCATGTGCGCTGTATCATAAGGCCTGTCATTAAGTGAACTGGCATGATTTGATTTGGTGGTTGTACGTGACAAGGAGTAGGGTCACCTGTTCAACCTCGTTGGTTTTCTCCCAGTTCTCTGGTTTCCATCCACTGCTAAAGAGCCCCTTCCTGCAAGCAAATTATTGAAAAAAAATTGATTCATATGTTAGTCCCAAAATGATCTAGTTTGTATCGAGTGGACTTAATCCATCTCTTTCTCTCTTTTTCTCTCTCTTATTGCTATATTAGTCTTAACATGGCCAAATTATTGCAAGCGAATTATTGAAATAAAATTGAACCATGTGTTAGTCCTGAAATGATCTAGTTTGTGTCGGGTGGACATAAACTCCATTTCTCTCTCTCTCTCTCTCTTATTGCTATGTTAGTCTCAACATGGCCAAATTATGGATACACAATTACTGAGTTTGATACTAAGCGATGTTTCGACAAGGATACTCTTGTCTTTATGAAGCAAATATATGAATTGTGGGCAAATATATATATACAGAATATGCAACAAAGATAATAATCAAATGCTATTAAAGCTTATCTTTGTTGCATATTCTGTATATATCTTGCCGACAATTCATATATTTGTATCATTTGCTTGATAAAGACGAGAGTATCCTCGTCGAAACGTTGCTTAGTATCAAACTCAGTAATTGTGTACCTTGTGATATTCTAAACTCATGCAACAGTTCTTGATATAAAACCTTTTATCATGAGCCATATTTGCTTTGATCTGCATTCAAAAACCCTCTTAAATTGGCTTCATTAGGGAAGTAATCTCTTTATGAGCAGAAAGAAATTAGTTTATTAATACATTAACGAGCGGATAAACTCCGATATCTGCTACACGCGGCCTACATGTAACTCACTGTTCAAGTTTTATATAAAATTGATTAATTTAATAGACTTGGAAGATGTGAAAATAGATCGGTTACAACAGACATTCTTTGTAGTGCTGTCCACAAAGTAACAATACGCTCTAGTGGTCGCATCAAATACTGCTCTTTTTATTGACATACTCTATATATACATGTATACAAGTCAGACACAATAGAAATAGATATGCGGTAGTTTAAACAGGCATTATGCAAGAGTCAAATCTGCCTATTGCAGGTAATCGCTAGCCTGCGACATTTACTGGATTAAGATCCGATTTTCTGCTCATCTTTCAAACATTTAATAAACATGTGCATTATGCAAAAGCTAAATCTGTCTATTGTAGGTCTAACTTTAGGCCTGAAGAAATGTTATAAAAACTGTTAATGCGACATTTATTAACAAATCAGGAGCATAATCAACTCTGGATGTCATCGCTATCCTGCGACATTTACTGGATTAGGATCCAATTTGCTGCTCAACTTTCAAACATTTATTAAACATGCATGTACATTATGCCAGAGCTAAATATGCCTAATGCAGGTCTTTCTTTAGTCCTGAAATGTTACATTTATTAACATGAAAAGACCGTAATCAACTCTTAATGCCATCATATGTCATTGGATTTGAATTCAATACATGTATGCTGCTCAACGCTCATTAATGATTAAATCAAAAAATGGATAATCTAGACTACTTTTTTTTATCTTACTGAACCTACTTTAGTAATGATGACCTAAGCTAAGCTAAAAAACAATCGCTAATATCCTGCTTCAGAAGGGAGCAATTTGACCAGAATTTTCAACATAATCCCTTTACATTATCTTATTTTCAACTATTATAGTGATAACTGCCAGCTCTTTATCTAATCTTCCATAATGTATCTTTATTTTTTTTTAATAAGAAGTTGAATCTCAGTTTTTATTACGAATATCCATGACATCAAATATACCGTAAGTGACATCGGATAAAAAAAATAACAAAAACATATTAAAACGGTAATAAATCTATATCGTAAGTGACATCGGATAAAAAAAAAAAAACTACAACGTAAGTGACTTCGGATAAAAAAATAAAATGTGTTAAAACTGTAATAAATCTATACCGTAAGTGACATCAGATAAAAAAATGAAACTTGTTAAAACTGTAAAAAAATCTATGCAAGTCTGAATAATTTGTTGTCATTTATCAGCCTGTGGTCATATTAACTGTTGAAATTGTACATTGATTTAGAAATTCAAACAGTTTGAAGGGCTATCAGGTAATATTAGATAAAGAGCTGACAGTTCTCACTTTAATAGTTGAAAAATAGTTAAAGAAAACAGAATATGCTTAAAATTTCAGTCAAATTTGATGACCTAAAATGATCAGAGGGTCATGCTGGTTAATTTGTTACCTGCATGAGGTGGAGCGCAGTGATGAAGCATTATCCACCCGCAGCCTAAATTCGAATGGGCGAACGTACACCCCAAACAGATATCTTTGATTTTATTTATATAGATAACAATATTGCTAATTTAATGATCATGATCAGCTCGTCTTAAATATCAAAGCACACAATAGAATCACAAAACTGAAGTGCTGTTGGAAGAGTTTTGTTTTGAAATCTTATTTTTGTTTTTTTTCTTGTTTATTGAGATTTATAACGACTATCCCATGTTAATTACTTGATTAATTGATATTTATATGTAAATGAACTGACATTCACCTTTCCTTATGGTGTAATCAACACCTATGATTAAAGAATCTTTTTCCCACCGAGAGCTAGATTTTTTGGAAAACAATATTTTATTTCATTTGAAATAGCTAGGATTGGAGAACAGGCTGGGCCTGTATGTTGACTCCTCTCCAGAATTTACAAAATATAAAATTATTTAAGATTTGAATATGGACTAAACATTTATACATATATACAGCTAGATCTGCCAATTGCAGATCTTTTTTTCAAGCTTCAAATGTTATATCATTTATTATTAGAGATTTATTCACATGAGAAGCCCATAATCAACTCTCTGATGGATCATCCCTCAAAAGGCAAAACCTAGTGACTCACTTTTTTTTATCAAAAATGAGTTAGGACCAAATTTGTAGTTACTAGGGTATGTGCTTCCTGTTGTTGTACTAGATCTGCCAATCTTTTGATTTTGTAAGCAGTTACACCAATGACGCAACCTAACAACTTCCTTCATTTGCCTAGAATAGCACAGCAAAACCTAGTAACTCAATAGTCAAGTCAATGGATGAGCTGGGGTTTAATATTCATTTATTACGTTTTCCTTTGTTTTCTAAAAATAAGAAAAAAGTGAGTAACTAAAGTTACTAGGTTTTGCGTTTTGACGGGAGGGATAAGATATTGAGCAGCTTAGACAATGTCTGCCAAGTCTTCATTGAGCATTAAAATAGAAAATCAAGAGGTTTGTATGTAAAGCATATCTTTATTGTATTTTGTTTTCATTTCAGCTTCAATGTTTTTGAATACACTCACCCCTAAGTTTTATGTTGCTTTAACGGGTACATCATCTCTTATATCCGGCCTGATACTTGTAAGTAAATTTTATTTATTTCTCTTTTAAAATACAGCATTTTACACTGTAACCAGTACATCATTTAATCTTGTGTATCTAGCACTAATTTCTTTCACATTTTTGTTCAAAAATCATTTAAAATCACCAAAAATCATCTAATTTGTACTTGTGTCTAGTTTAAAGCTGACCATTCAATTTTGGTAATGAGTGACCAATTTAAAAGTATTTAATTTCCTGACCACTGTTCAATAGATAATCATATATAACATCATTATACATCAATAGTAAATTGGGTTGTTTATTTTTTAACAAGTACCAATTAGTTGATTTTGGTTGATTTTAAACGTTTTTTTTACAAATTTTTAAACACAGATTCGATATTAAATGAATGTGAAAGAAACTAGTGCTAAATACACAAGATTGAATAATACCCAGGTTACAGTGCTGTTCAATCAGTTGTGTGAAACTCCTCTGGCTGATGACCAATAGATTCAGTGTGCATGTGAAACCTTTTCCTCTCTTGATTAGCGATGAGTTTGTATTATGAGTCAGAGGTCACCTTTTGAAATGACGTTATTAGTCACTGAAAGAAGAAATCCTGTGGCGCAGCTGCAGGAAAGCTTTGGACTGACTGACTGATAAAAATCTGTATTGAGAGATTCCTGATTGAATCCTGGAAAAACTGAAACATTCAACAGCCATTTAATTTGAAGAAATGAAATGAAATATGCCATTGTATGTACATCTTACACCATCTGCACAAACTGGGCTAATGATTTTGAGCATACCAATGCAGTGTGCTCTAAGGAGCATATTGCCCAGCTAGCAAAAAAACTGTTTATTCTTCATAAAATTCCAATTGTCAGGTTCTCTTGAGTCTTAAAAGCCATTGTCATCAAGATTCCCGCATTTATTTCGGGATTGAGATTTACTGATTTCATACCGTTTTAATCTGAAAACATTCACTGTTGTAAATCTTGAATCATACCACACCCCCTTCATCTTGAATCAAGCTGTGGCTACCTTAAATCTTACCCTGTTCATCTAGTAACATGCCACACACCATGGTAATCTTAAATTTTACCTTGCTGTTAATCTGAAATAATACCTTGTTGATAATCTTGAATCATGCTACATACCATGGTAATCTTAAACCATACCATTGAAGTCTTAAAACATATAATGTTGATCTTAAAACACACAATGTTTATCTTAAAGGGACAGTCCCGAATTGCGCAGAGTCTCAAAATGAAAAGTCCGAGTACGTATGAAATTTAAACGCCAAAATATAGAAGAATGGTGTATATACCCTGACTCAAAATTTCAGCTCAAAATATTGAGTCGTTTGGACGTGAGCGTGAAAACTGCTTATCCGGACACGTAACCCCCTTAAGATTCTTTCGTTGGGTGACCAGATAATCAATTCCCAATCCTTTAGAGGTCTACACGATGAATTGTCTATGTGCTGTACTTGATAACAAAAAGTAAATTTCACCGACACGTTATTTTTATATAAAAAAAAAGTCTGATTTTATCGAATCACTGCATAATACAGCTTGGGACACCGGACTCTATTTCCAGATGGAGACTGGTGGGTTAAAATTGTTTGAAAACTGATCACATATATTGTGTTAGTTGTTCGGCCCTAAGGTAGGGGATTTTAAGGGATTTTAACACAAAAACATTATCGGGATTGACCCTTTAAATCACACCACATACCAAGTTAATATTGAATCATGTCAGGTTAATCTTTAGTCATGTCATGTTAATCTTTAATCATGGCAAGTTAATCTTTAATCATACCGTATTAATATTTAATCATGCCAAGTTATTATTTAATCATGTCATATTAATCTTTAGTCATGCCAGGTTAATCTTTAGTCATGCCAGGTTAATCTTTAATCAGGTCAGGTTAATCTTTAATCATGCCATGTTAATTGTTAATCATGTCATGTTAATCATGCATGTTAAACTTTAATCATGCCAAGTTAATCTTTAATCATGCCAAGTTAATCTTTAGTCATGTCAGGTTAATCTTTAATCATGCCAGGTTAATTGTTAATTATGTTATGTTAATCTTGAATCATACCATAGATTAAAATCTTGAATCATTACATAGAAAATCATACCGTATTAACATACTCATTGGTGTGAACTTAAAAGCCCCCATGACATTTGGTTTGGATAAAGAGTAGGTTGTAACTCCACTCTCCTAGTACACTGCATGGCATATATATACCCATCTTCATTATCTGATTTGGTGCAAAAAAAGTCAGAATCTCAATCCCACTTTAATTTCTAATTAGAAGGTCAATGCTGCATTCATTTGGTGACAATTATTATCTTGAAAGACAGAACTATGAGTTTGAATTTACCAGCCAGCTTAATGTATGTTTAATAAAAAACAGAGGCAAGCTCTCGTCTTTAATAGTTTAATAGAGAGAGAGAGAGAGAGTTTGAATTTAATACCAGCTAGCTTAAAGGGGCCATCCCGATAACATTTTGGGGGTTAAAACTGCTTAATTTTGTATGAAAAGCCCTTAATAGCCTCTAACTTAGATCCTAGCAACTTCTTCAAGCTATGTGATACGTTTTCAAACAACTTCCAATCGCCGGTACGGCTCGGTGGCCGAAGACTTGTGTTCTGTTTGCATTACACAGAAGTGTCTGGATAAAACGAGTCTATATTATGTGCAGCTTTCAATCTAACCCTATTGACTCACTTTTAAAGCTCTCCTTTGATTAAGTTAAAATTAATATCATAACAATTTTAAAGAAAAACTTAAAAGAGCTAGTGTCCAGTTAAGCTTTTTTTGCATTCACGTCCAAACTACTCAATATTTTGAACTGAAATTTTCAGACAAGGTAAATACACTATTCCTGTATATTTTGGCGTTTAAATTTCATACGTTCATGAACGTGTAATTTTCAGATTCTTTGAAATTCGGGCTGGTCCCTTTAATATATGTTTAATAAAAACAGAGGCAAGCTCTTGTCTTTAATAGTGTAATAGAGAGAGAGAGAGAATCTTCACACTGGCTAGTTGATTTATTAATACTTGATATTATCCCATATCGCACTACTAATAGCACCATCATTTACCGATAGCTTTTCCCTTAGTTAATTAAACTGTCCTCAAGAATAGAGTCAAGGTTTGCTTTTACCTACTTTGTATGTCAAGAATAGCCTAATACAGGTCTTAAAATACCAGAACTAAGAGCTGCATTAGGAGTATATTCATTTTGCGAGTTTCTCGTTTCAAGGCATGGGAGAGAAAAATCAATAGAGAATTAAATAAGATATGTTGACGTCATCGAATCTCTGTTTATGGCATTGATTTTCTGTAACTGGGGGTCTGTATTAAACAGGACATATTAAAATAACCCCGAGAAATGGAAATAGAGGAAACATGAGGAAAAACTCAGATTTCAATTATCTTCTTACGTCACGAATTTAAGATCATTAGTAAACCTACGAGTCTGAACGGTCTTCTTTTAATTCACGCTGTATTTAACATGCTGTTTATATGGGGTACAGGAGGAGGGCCTTGACAGTTAAATTTAAAAAACAGTTATAGGGTGTAGTGCTGCTGTCTGGGCACAAATGTAAGTTGAACCCCCATTTCAATTTGTATATTGGTTGCTGGTACACAAGCAGTTTATAACATCTAATCGTAAAGCCTGTCATTGAGTCAACTGGCGTGGTTTCGAATCCCCGGTTATACGTGACAAAGATTAGGTTCCTCCGGTTTCCTCCTACTGCCAAAGACCCCTACGCGCAAGCAAATTATTAAAATAAAATTAACCATTAGTTTGTCCCGAAATGACCTAGTTTTTGTCGAGTGCAAGTTAAACCCCATTTGTCTCTCTCTCTCTCTCTCTCTCTCTCTCTCTCTCTCTCTCTCTCTCTCTCTCTCTCTCTCTCAATAAAAAAGATGTATCATAGATATTGGAGATTGTCAAGTACCATTGTTACAATAGTTAACAAAGTCTTGATTATCCATTTTAACATTGTATTATTAAATATCGCGGGTGTTCTATTCCATTTAATATCTCAGCCTTGAGATTGATTATAGGCTTGCCATTCAATTAAATGTCTAAATAATAATTCATATAACATTTGAAGCCAAATCAAAGACCTGCAATAGGCAGATTTAGTTCTTACATAATGAATCTTTAAAGGGACAATAACACTTTGATAGCTTGACAGGCCCAGAATGAAAAATAGCCTTATTCTAACTACTAGAGGTTTAAGTGTCCTTCCTACCTGTTGTGTAAATTATCCATTACATCCTAATTTACTTGTCCAGAGGGTTTGAAAATATGTTTGAATCTAAGTTACATTTGAAAGTGTTTACGTAAAGCCTTTCAAACCATGTAGTTGATTTGTCCAATTTTTTAAATTCAGTGTATTAATATGAAATTTGTATCATCAATTAATTGGAATATTGTAAAATAGTAGAATTTGTTGACCAGAATAATGATTGGGACATAGTATTCAGTTATAACAAGAGTGGTATTGTCCCTTTAACATGTAAAATACCAGGATCAATATTATTCTGAATGTCTTTTGTTGCGTTAAAGTTCTTGAGATAAAAGTCTCCTTATGTACAGTTGATCGGTAAAGTGGTGGATGTTGTTGTATGGAATAAATTGTCTATTTTTAACTTTGAAGTGGGAGTGTGCTCAGGGAAGGAATAAAAATATAAACTAGAGGAAGCTAGATATAATTTCCTTCTTGGCGTCTGAACAAAATGAGTGTAAATTGCTTATGTGGGTTAAGAGAATACTGCCACTTTAAAGGAGTTGTCGTTGTCATATTTTATAGATAACAATAACGGTGACAGTTATTAGATTTTAAGATTGAATTCATGATGTCACTGGCAGTCCCTGAATTAGAGAGAGTAAAAGAAATGGAGTTTTAACGTCCACTCGACATAAACTAGGTCATTTCCGGACAAACATATGTTTAATTTTATTTCAATAATACACTTGCGCGTAGGGGTCTTTGGCAGTGGTAGGAAACTGGAGGATCCGGAGAAAACCCATGAGGTTGGACTTGCGACACTACTCCTTGCCACATACAACTGGGGATTCAAAACCACGTCAATTGACCCAATAACAGACTTTATGATACAGCTTGCACGCTGACCATTCGGCCATCCACGCCCACACCCCCTGAATTAGAGATTGTTGATTACTAGGGGTAGAGACGATACAAGTTACAGTTAATTTTTCTTAGCTTATTGAAATATCCGGGGTATCTATTAAGTAGCCAACACATTCCTTAATTAAGGGAAATGGTGAAGTTCTAAACTTAATAAATACCATTATTTATAAGATCCATGCTATAAAATGTAGATTGTATTTCCGTATTTGGTAATATGTTTTGATGGGCCTCTTCTTTTTTTTTAATACGATTGAAACCAAGTCTGAAGATTATTTACTGTTGTTATAATGGTTTTGTTTTCTTAATTAAACATACATTATGCAAGAAGTAAATCCGACTATTTTAAATCTTTCTTTATGCCTGAAATGTTATATAAACTATTAATTAGACATTTTTTAACAAAACAAGATTATAATCAACTAGATTAGAACAGTTCGACACTTAAAAATGGGAAAGCGAGGCTTAGTCTCAAATATACCAATGCGCTAGTTACCACTATGCACACATCTTGTCAAAACTACAAACATACCATAAGGCTATTATACCAAGAATGGTCAGCTCTTTATCCAATCTCCCATAATGTAACTTTAAATGTTAAATATTCAATTTGAGTAGATTTTATTGTGGATTAAGACATGAATCATTAAATATTATCTGTAAGATTCAAAGGACAATCTTTGCTTTTAAGCTCCCAAGAATTTAATAAATCATTAAATAATATCGGTAAGATTTACATGGCAATCTTTGCTTAAAAGCTCCCAAGAATTTAATAAAGCGGACTGTATTGTGTAGAAGTATTAAAATTGTTTTTGGAATTGATTTTTTTTTAATCTGACATTTACGACTGATTCATTGACGCTAAAATTAAATGAGTAGTTTAATAATATTTTACACAGAGTTAGTATAATGACAGCTATATGATTATTTCAAAGATAATAAGACTGTTGGCAAGGATGACAAGTTATATAAATATCGAGTCAGTAATTTCAGTGTTTTGCTCAAGTAGAAATCAGGCCAGAGGCATGCACTTTCAGCTGAGAGTTTATTTAGGTTCGTAAGAAGAGGCCAACTAGAAATGCAACTATTGATCAGCGATGCCATAAATAGTTCCAGGCAATGATTACAAAAAATCAGAAATGTGTTGACAACTTGACAGGAATGACGACTCATTTTTTAAGTTGAATTGTTTTCTAAATTTGAACACGCATATTCTCTGAAAATTGAATTCATTATCATATGGAATGAAATGGGGTTTAGCATCCTACTGTTCTGCTGTGACTAGGCTAATAAAGACGCCATTAAGTGTGCTTTGTGGGAAATTTATCCAGGGCAATGGCACTATGTCTACTCTAATATCGAATTCAAAAAGCCAAGGGGTCTTTTATGTGCACGCCAATGTATACACGGGATCTTGGTTTTTCATTCCATCCAAATGACTAGACAGCTGTCCTTGTCAGGCCCTCAGTCCTACACCACTGACAAGGAGAAACCATGTCAGGAAAATCCTGATGAACTCCCTCAGACGATACAGGGATTGAACACGCAACCTCTAGGCTAGAGAACCAGCTTCTTACCCACTTAGCCATCATGATCATCATTTGCATTTGGGGGTTGGCTGGCTGAATAAATGGGTGTGCACTGTATCATAAGGTCTGTCTTAGAGTCAAATAGCATAGTTTCAATTCCCCGTTTGTATGTGACAAGGTGTAGGGTTGTCTATCCGTATGGCTAGCTTTGTGACTGTATCATAAGGCCTGTCATTGAGTGAACTGGCGTGTTTTCGATTCCCCGGTTGTACGTGACAAGGAGTAGGTTCACCTCTCCAGCCTCAGACGTTTTCTCCAGGTCATCAGGTTTCGTCCCACTGCTAAAGACCCCTATGCACAAGAGAATTCTTGAAATAAAATTGAACCATATGTTAGTCCCGTAATTACCTAGTTGTGTAGAGTGGATGTAAAACCCCATTTCTTTCTCTCTCTTATTCCTTTTTAGTTATAAAATGATTTTGATGTTCTTTCTGGTAAAATAAATTCATATCCAGATTACACAGTTGTTCCCAGTTTTATGGAAGTAACCCATGATTTTTTATGATTCAATCTAATGTAAAATGTACACAATTGATTATTAAAAGTGTTTAACTTAATATCATCCACAGTCTTCGACAAAGCAAACAAGTCTTATGGGTCATTTTAAATCAGCATTGATGTTATTGTCTTACTGTGAAAAGATGGGCTTCTGATATCCAATATCTAAGACACAATATAAATTTTGAATTTGGCATACAAATCACGTGCCAGAACGCTACCGAGCTCCGGATAATCAGCAACTATGGTATTTGAACACCAAGAAATTGACTATTACGCAATACCCATATATTAAAAAAGAAAAACAGATTGGATAGATGTCGTCTGGTATGCTGACATTTAAAAAACCTAGATTGATGTTGTCAAGGCAATAGCGCCGGATGCACAGAGCAATTTGAAAAATGTTTAAGTTAAATTTAGAGTCAACTCAAAATTATTAAAAATTTAAAAGAGGTTAAAAAATAATGAGGAGGAAATGGGTTACATCACTTCACAGCCATGTCAAGATTATAAAAGTTAAAAAAAGGTTTAAAATTTATCAAGGTGAAAAATCATTTATTTCACACAAATTAAAAAAAGGTTTAAAAATATATTTAGAAAATATTATTAACCTCACTTCAGAGTCAACCCTAGATTAAAAAAGTTAAAAAGATTTTAAAAAATATTAAGGAGAAAATTTATTTAAAAGAAATATTATTCACCACACTTCAGAGTCAACCCTAGATTAAAAAAGATAAAAAGATTTAAAATTCGCCACACTTTAGGATAAAAAAAAAGTTTTTTAAAATATTGAGAAAATTTATTTATTTCACACCTGAAAAAAGCTTAAAATGTTTTTATGTCTTGCACAGTTGTAAATTGACATCATTAAACGATATTGAGAATTAACGGCAATTTAACGCCCACATGAGTTGTGAAACATCCGATTATATTGATATATGGTATATTATTATACAGTTTTAACCTTGATTCACCCAATGATGGATTATTACCGTCATCCATATTGCAACATTCGCGTTAAAAATGCCTTCCCAGGTACCAGCTGTGAGATTTGATGATGTATTTGGACTAAAAAAACATTCAAACTAATCAATCTATCAATTGCATTGTCAATGGTTTGCTTTAAGAAATCTCGATTAAAATATTTGAATCAGAAAAAACTACCACTAGTGGTAAAAATCTATTTTAAGCATCCTTGTTTGTCACTTCACTTGATTAAGGGAGGATCCATTTACCATAAATATCGAAGCCAGTAATTTCATGATATATTTGGACTGAAAACAAATTCAAAATAATTTGTTTAGCTTGTTTGTATCTGTTGCTACTCGCTGTCCGTTTTACCATAAATATCAGTAAATTCTTAGATTTTCCTCTGCCCTCTTCTTTTCGTGTCGTTTAATCACAGGGGTTTTCCTGTACGTTTAAGACTCTCGCTGTTCTCACAATGACTAGATATCCGATTAACAGATACTAAGTGCTCTCTACATCACTTCCATTGACATCAGGGAGGTTGGGATGGCCTAGTGGTCTAGAGTGATGTGCTTAGAACTCTGGCTAGCCAATCACCTCTGGCTTGTGGCTGTGGTTTCCAGCCCTGGTGTGAGCGTATGTGGCATGGAGATGGGGGCATCTCTCAACCTTGTGGGTTTCAGGGAGGTTGGGATGGCCTAGTGGTCTAGAGTGATGTGCTTAGAACTCTGGCTAGCCGATCACCTCTGGCTTGTGGCTGTGGTTTCCAGCCCTGGTGTGAGCGTATGTGGCATGGAGATGGGGGCATCTCTCAACCTCGTGGGTTTCCTCCGGGCACTCCGATTTCCTCCCACGGCTAAAGACCCCTATGCGCAAGCGAATTATTGAAATAAAATTAAAACCATATGTGAGTCCCAAAATGACCTAGTTGTGTCGAGTGGACATTAAACCCCATTTCTCTCTCTCCCTCCATTGACAACAAGCAAACAGGTTTCCAGTTAGTTATACCCTTATATTCTTGTCCACTGGGGTGCCCGATGGGTTTTAATTCTGGGAACCCAGTATTTTTCCAATATGACTGGGTTTCTCTTGCTACTTCCCATACATGTACATGTGTATGTACCAAATTTGCGATACTTTTAATTTTAACTACTATATATACATAATTTCATGGTAATGCATCTTGCGAAAGCTCAACTTTTGATGGTAGGATTTGATAGAGAGTAGGTGGATAAGAGAGAAATGGGGTTTAACGTCAACTCGACACAAAGTAGGTAATTTCGAGACTAACATCCGGTTCAATTTTATTTCAATAATTCGCTTGCGCGTAGGGGTCTTTAGCTATGGGAAGAAACAGGAAGACTTGGAGAAAACCCATGAGGTTTGACAGGTGACCCTACTCCTTGTCATGTACAACAGGGGAATCGAAACCACGCCAGTTGATTCAACGTTCTGCTCCGACTGGGACTTCGCTCAGAATAAGTTTTTTTTATAAATTTCAATATATATATTTTTCATTATCTATTTTTGAGCTGTTATACCAGGAAAAACTAGCTCTTTATCATTTATGGTCTTAGATAATTCATCTTATTAAATGAACTTAAATAAGAAAACATGTATCTGCCCGAGGTCCAGTCTGTCAAAAAATTCCACAGTGATTATTTTTGGTATTTTTATTATATAGTGGCTTTAAAGTTTTAACTCGAGGTAATTGACAATTTTGTTGACAACCACCATTCTAATTACATTCATCAAGATGCTTGTAGCATAATGGAAAAAAATTTAAAAAAATAGAGAATGTTTAGCCTACAGTAAGTGTCTAGTATAAAACATAGACAACTATTCTTCGGTCACATGGATGAGCTGATGAGGGTTTTTATGTTCTGTTGTTTGTGTAATTAGCTGGAAGCTATTTCAACCGCAGGAAATCAACAGTCTCATTCAACGCTATTATTCTGTCTGGTGTGAGATTCCTGAAAGGATCACGTCAACCTTTCCTTTTCACCTCCGCACAAATCACAAACGTATAATTATTTGTTTAACGTCCGTTAGTGTACGTAATGGAAATGAGTAGAACGTATACAATTTGGATAAAATCAAATACATTAACATGTATATAAATACAGTAAAATCACACTGAATCAACTCTTGACATTATTTCTGTGTTCCAACGGAAATTGCTGGTTCGTGCATGTTCAGATTGGTAGACTTCTGTGAGGGAGTTTATATTGTCTGATTGCTTGGTTGGAAGAGTCCATTTTAGCTTGCTTTCTTTTGCAATTTCCTGGTTATTTTTATCGTTGTATATCCAGTTGTTACTTAAATGGAGTCTCGTTAATGCAGTCTGTTAAATTTCTGGAAACTAGGACACAGGCAGATCCAGGGTGGGGGGTCCTAAATCCCTAAATAACAGTATAAAAAAATAGATATGCGCCACAAATCACCACTGACACCCCGATTTTTCAAAAATGTTCTCAGGGGCCCCCCCCCTAACTGGATTTCCTTGATCCGCCTCTGAACAAGGAGAAGGGGTAGGGGTTCTAGACAGAGTCAAACTTTTTAAACTATCTAAAATATATAATGGCAAAAATAGTTATAATATTTCACATGTATCTAAACCTATATTATATTTATAGCTCGTCTTTCATGAGTTAACATGTTTTTTTGTTAATGTACAGAAAACCCAACCCACTTCTCTGTATGATTACTGCTAAAATAGGTGAAAACTAGCAGAAGTGGGCAATAACACTGAAAATGTCTAGTTAATGCAATGTTATTGAAGATACATTATGGGAAAATAGATAAAGAGCTGCCAGTTCTTACTATAATAGTTAAAACTAGATAATGTAAAGGGAATTTGCTTAAAATTTCAGTCAAGTTGATCCACTCTAAACCGAGACTTTATAGCGATTGAATTTTCAACATAGTCTCGATTACCCATTTCATGATTAATAATGAGTGAAAGCTAAGCAGGAATTCAGATCCTAATCCAGTAAATATCACAGGCTAGCGATGACATTGAGAGTTGGTTTTGGTCTGGATAAGTTAATTAATCTGCTTATTAAAATGAAATAAAATGAAATGCAGTTTAACTTCCTACTGTTCTGCTCTGACTCGGTAAATTTTACCCAGACTGCAGCACTACGGCTTAACTCTTTTATTGAATTCCAACTGCCAAGGGGTCTTTTACTTGCACGCCAATGTGTACACGGGACCTACATGTAGGCCCCATCACAATGACTGTACAATGTCCCTTGCCAGGCCCTCCGTCCTACACCACTGACAAGGAGGAACCATGCTGGAAAATCCTGCTGAACTTTTTTGGCCAATGCAGGGATCGAACACGGGACCTCCAAGCTAGAGAGCCAACATCTTACTCACTTAGCCACCATGGTTACTATATTAATGTCAGGAGATTATCTAGGTTACATTTGTTTTTGTCTGATTATCTCCGTATTTAGAATAAAAAGTTTGAGTCAGGAGATTATCTTGGTTACATTTGTTTGTTGTCTGATTATCTCCGTATTTAGAATAAAAAGTTTGAGTCAGGAGATTATCTTGGTTACATTTGTTTTTGTCTGATTATCTCCGTATTTAGAATAAAAAGCTTGAAGACGACTTGTTGATAAAACCACTTGCACCTGTATCGACTTATACTAATACCATGTAGGATAAACAATATGTAGCAATACATATTTAAAAATATTAAAATTTAAAATTAAATAATCCCAGCACAACAGAATGGGCGTCCTCGCTGAAGGAATTCCCACCAGGTGTCGCTAGTAAAAACTCGGTTCCACGTGACCTTATCGATGGTAAGAGAACCGTATCGGTATTAAATTCCATATAAACGACAAAAACTAACGTTTGTCAACACACAAGTTCGTAATGAATGTACAGGGAAACTGGACTATAAGGTAAACAATGAGGTCACGTGGGACCGCCTTTCCTATAAATTATTTCCCTTTATCTCTAGCGAGGACGCCCATTCACAACAGACTTGTAGAAGTGGAAGATCTTTTGATCCAGGCTTCATGCAGATGTCACAGACTGTCCAGCTTTAATTACTCTCTAAGGGAGTGTTGTCGTACAACCTTTTCCTCTTTCTACATTTAAAAACATTTGAATTTTAAGATGTATGATGCAAGAGCTAAATCTGCTTATTGCAGGTCTTTTTTTTGGCTTTAATATTATATTAATTATTATTTAGACATTTATTAACATGACAAGAGCGTAATCATCTCTCTAGAGCATGGGATCACAGAGATTTAGATGGAGATTTAAAACTTAATGATAAAAAGGATAAACAAGACTTAAGACTTGTTTGTCCAGACAAGTTTCTATCATCATGTCTGACGTCGGACATTGATTAATCAACCAGCGTTGACGTTTCTAGTGGTTTACTCACACCTCTGTGCATCGCACACCAAGAACTTGCCATAACCGTTTCATTGGCTAATCCCTCACATTAACCAGAACACGACTTATATAACAACTCTTCCAGATCCTACTTGTTGTGAACACAAGAACGGTAAAACAAAAATTTTAAATTATAAGAAACGAAACGAAATAAATAGGATCTTTGTTTTAATCATTTTGGCATTTCCCAAACATGAGGTCAAAAATAGCTAGAGTATCAATGTCCTCCCCTGCCTTCTCTCTCCTCTCTCCCCAGTCCCCACCCTCCTTCAAATAAAAAGTACAAAGTGCATGTATTATTGCAAATTATAAAAAAGAAGCTTTATTTTCTGTTTACAAAACTAAATTGTGATAAGCAAGTTTTAAAGAAGCTGAATCGCTAATATTTGGGACCTTGAAATTGACCCTAATGGGTCGCAATGCATATAATAATATACTCTGATGGTATATAAACTGATTTACATTCTATTGTTTCCGTTTTGACCCTAATTTCAAATCAGTTATGTCCAGCAAAATACGTCATGAGTCTCAACCTAATAGAAATGTCTAGTGTCTGGTTATTCCAGTCTACTGCGCATGCTCACCAGATAAGATATGGCCTCACCGTTTGACTAGAGTTGTGGAATATGTCTAGCCTCATTCTTTCTGGTCACTTTCTGGTAAAATTTTATTTTGTTTTAAAAATTGGATATCAGAGGCCTACCATTTCATGGTAAGATCACAACATCAATGTTGATTTAAATTGACCAGTAATTCGTGTTTTCGATATCAAAGATTTTGGAGAATTTTGAGTTACAGACTTTAAATTCTAGTTTAATATTACAATAATGAGCGTCAGACCAAAGAGCATCGAGTCATCAACATGTTTCCATTAAATTCTGACCACTAATTTCTCGCCTACTAACATTATTAAAACAGGGATTTAAATACCACCGTGGTATAAAAGCGTTGATTATTAGACAAGGGTTCGGAGTCAGACTACTTTAACAAGTCGATACTATATAGATGATGAGAATAATTACTGGTTTCTATATATATCTTGTCTAGACTGTCAACCCTTCTCCAATTATTTACACACTCCAGTCTTGACAGACAGACAGATAACTGAAATATTCATTATATTATAACAAAGGTTGAAATCTACTCTCTTTATATTTCCAACCTCGTGGGTTTCCTCCCACTGCTAAACATATGTTAGTCCCGAAATGACCTAGTTTGTGTTGAGTGGATGTTAAACCCCATCTCTCTCTCTCCCTCTCTCTCTCCCCTACAGCCTACACTCAAGCAAATTATTGAAATAACATTAAACCATATGTTAGTCCCAAAATGACATGGTTTAGGTTGAGTGGACGTTAAACTCCATTTCTCTCTCTTTCTGTTGAGACTAGTCTTTATTTGAATTTGTAACATGAACAGGGAATCTTTCTTTGTCATTTTTGTTCAATAAACAGGGATCCATGGTGGCTTAGTGAGTAGGATGCTGGATCACTAACATTTTCGATCCCTGCATTGGCCAAGAAAGTTCATCAGGATTTTCCGAAGTGATTCCTCTGGTCTCCTGTTCAACCCATCTGGTTTCATCCCACGGCTTAAGACCCCTACAGACTAGCAAATTATTGAAAAAAAGTTGAACCATGTGTTAGTCCCGAAATGACCTAGTTTGTGTCGAGTGGACATTAAACCCCATCTCTCCGGTTCTCTCCAGGTGTTTTCCGAATAAATTTGTCAGGTTTTTCTGGTGTGGTGCAGGACGGAGAGCCTGACAAGGACAGCTGTCTAATTGTTTGGGTGGGACAGAAAATTAAGTAGGCTGAGCGCCGCTGTCCAGGCAAAATTTCCCCCTACTCATAGCACACTACATGGCCTATGCCTGTCTTTATTAGTCTGGGGTTTGGGATGGCGTAGTGGTCTAGAGTGTCAGGCTTCGACCTCTAGCTGGCCGGCTACCTCTGGCCTGCGGCTGTGATTTCTAGCCTTGGTGTGAGCGTCTGTGGCATGGAGATAAGGGAGCCTTCTCAACCTCGAGTGTTTCCTCCGGGCACTCCGGTTTCCTCCCACTGCCAAAGACCCCTATGCGCAAGCGAATTATTGAAATAAAATTAAACCATATGTTAGTCCCAAAATGACCTAGTTGTGTTGAGTGGACGTTAAAACCCATTTCTCTCTTTCTCTCTTTATTAGCCTAGTTGATAAAGAAAAGTAGGATGTTAGACCTCATTTCATTTCCATATATAGACAAATTATAGGAAATGAAATTGATCGATGGCGATCTGGAAATAAAGATTGCCTCTTTGTAAGTGAAGTAAAAATGTAGTGAGACTGGTTTGATGAGGATATGACAAGTCTTGTCACTCATATTAATGGACAGGTCAATGAAGTTTATTGATCTTATTACTGGCCTTCAACATAAATACGGGGATTAAAAATTACTTGTATTGAGTCGTAAGACATTCACTTCACGGGAGAGAGAACTCTCTTTCAAAATACTGTGAATGTACTAATAATGGCTTTTATCACATATCCTAAAAAAGGAAATTGAATTATGTTTAATTACGGATTAGTATTTTAAAGATACATTATGTGAGATTAGATAAAGAGCTGTCAGTTCTCATTATAATAGAAACAAACTACATAATGTAAAGCGAATAAACTGAAAATTTCAGTCAAATTGATTCACTCTGAACCAAGAATTTAGCAATTGAATTTTCTGCTAGGGTTCAATCATCATCTTAAGTCGGTACGACAAGAACAGCTGTCTACTAGTGCAAAAAATCCAGGTCCTATGTACACATTGGCGTTATGTAAAAGATCCCTTAACAGTTGAGATCCGATATAAGAGTAGGCCATAGTGTATATGCCCGTCTTTATTAGCCCAGCTCTGAGTCGAACAGTAGGACTTTAAACCGCATTTCATTTCTCTCTCTCTCTCTCACTATTTCTCTCTCTGTCTCTTGATACTATGAATATTGTATTGTAATATTGTTATTTTCTTTTCAGATATTTGAATGGTGGTATTTTAAGAAGTATGGTACATCATTTATAGAGCAAGTTTCATTAAATCATATTTCTCCGTTATTATGTGGCAGTGACAATACTCCAGAAACCACAACCCCTACAAATACCACACAACAACAGACAATACCAGGTCAGTATTCCTTGATCCCTACAAATACTACACAATACTTCACAACACTTACAAATAACACAAAACACAGGGGTCACGATCAGGGCTGCCAGAACCGCAAGAGGGTCAGGGTACCAAAAGAAAGGGGGAGGTTGTCCGGGGGGTCAATTCCAAATTCCAGCATAAAACCCTTTAAAATACATAATGAAAGAGACAAAAGCCTGATTATTCACTAAATCGCTTGCCTTTATCATCTCATGAAATCGACTAACCGCTATTATAGACATCTGGCCAAGGCAGCACTGATGGCTGATAATGAGAGTGCAAGAGCAAGTTTGAGACCGACCAGAGAGCAATTAGAAATCTATCATTTAAAAATGAATAGAATAGAATAAAGGTTGAAGAGTTACATGTACATGTATGGAATATGCCCATCTTCATTAGCCTAGTTTGGAGCAGAAGATATGGACATTAAACCCTATTTCAGTTCAGTTCATTTATTAAATGTTTCTTTATTTCATCTTGTAGACTGTAAGTTATGGCGGAACCCACTGAATTTATTTCGAGGTTCAGAATATCAGAGATTTCAGTGGGCAACTAATAAAGAACCTTTAACGTATTACGATATGAATTTATCAGCTCAGGATCATCAGACGTTCTTCACCTGTGAAGCTGACGCAGGAAAAGCTGAATATGAGAGTAAGTTATTCCACTACAATATGTGACCCCTGACGGCAATATGACTTGTCTATGATATCACCCAAGTTGGATAGGACGTTAAACCCCAGAAACAAACGAAGGAACAGCAATATGTGACCCCTGACGGCAATATGACTTGTCTACGATATCAACCTAGGTGGAAGTGGTAGTTAGACCCCAGTAGCAAACAAACGAACGGCAATAAACTCAGGAGACACAAGTCAATGTTTACAATATATGAACAATAATTTCTAAATATGCTAAAAAAATATATGAAAAATTTAGTTTGCTTTATTTGTCAAATTGGGGGTTGGATGGCCAAATGGTTAGCATGTGTGCTGTATCATAAGGTCTGTCATTGAGTCAACTGGCGTGGTTTTCGATTTCTCTGTTGTACATAACAAGGAGTAGGGTCGCCTGTCCAAGTTGAACCATATGTTAGCCCCGAAATGGCCTAGTTTGTGTCGAGTGGAAGTTGAATCTCTCTCTCTCTCTCTCTCTCTCTCTCTCTCTCTCTCTCTTCAGTGTGATATTTTAACATTTTTGCTATCATGGGCCACATATGTAATTTCTTTTTGTATATAAAATTTTAATTTAATTAAGTGATTATAATTTATGGTAGAGTGGTTTCCCCTTAATTATCAACCACCCAGGGTGTATTAAAACATACCAGCTTTATAGATAACATTCACTGGGTTAATTAAGTGCAATGTTTCAACGAGGGTACTCTCACAGTGGGTTATAATGAAGAAAGGCATATACGCCATACTGTGTTCTATGACGGAAATTTGGTCTATCCTTATTTCGAATTCCAACTGTCAAGGGATCATCAAGGTATGTTAAACAACATTTCATTCGGATGAGAAGAAAAACTGAGGCCCTGTGTATACATGGGCATGCACGTAAATGATCCCTTGGCAGTTGGAATTTTATTTAAGGAGGCCAAATTGCCTTCATAGAACACTGTATGGCGTATATGCCTGCCTTCTTTAACCCAATCTGAGCAGAACAGTAGGATGTTAAACCCCATTTCATTTTCATAATTTTTGTAGTGTCTTGATAACGCTGAGAGAATACTCTTTGAAATGTCACCCAGATAAATAAGTAGCTGTTTTTCCAGAAGCATGTGTTATAGTTTATTGACAAGACACAATGATTGTTCAACAATGCTTTCTATTAAACTCAGTAATTGTATTCCGTGAAGTTTTATGTGTTTTTAATGTGACCAATTACAAAAATGGCACTTAAAACAATTTGTTGTATCTTTTCCCAAAAGACTATCGTGTTCGGAATTGCCAATTATAAAAGTTCTCGGTTTAATAATTTTTATGTTTCCATGGAAACAAATTGGTTTACAATAATATTCCAGAGCAAATCTCAAAAACTTTGTTCACACATCAAGTTATTGTGTATAATAAAGATATTTATGCTTTTTGCTAATTAGAAATTTCTCGGGTGAATTATTTTTTGTTTCCATAGAAACAAATATTACTCATTTTTTGGTAGACAATTGATATTAAGGAACACATCTCAGAATCCGTTCAAGAGACAATGCATCAACCTGCAACAGTGGTAGAAAACTCTCAGTTAAATAATTTTGTGTTTCCATGGGAACAAATTTTACTTAGATAGTTGTTATTTCAAAGTACATGTACTTTTATCTTTGAAACCGCTTTAGATATCTTTATGAAACTTTGTTCTGAAAATAACCTATTATTGTAGTCTTTCTCTCATTCATTAATTAGAAAATTCGCGGTTTGGGCCCAGATCATTCATCTTCTGGTGGTCCCGTTGTTATTCAATGTTTTGAAATGTGAGGTTTATCTACAGATAGGACATTCTGCACACAGAGATCCATATCTACGCTATTTCTTTAGGGGTTGGGGTGGCTTAGAGTGCCGCACTTCGACCTCTAGCTGGCCGGCCACCTCTGGCTTGCAGCTGTGGTTTCGAGCCCTGGTGTGAGCTTATGTGGCATGGAGATAGGGGCACCTTCTCGACCTCCAGGTATTTCAGTTTCCTCCCACCGATAAACGTTAGTCCGGAAATGACCTAGTTGTGTTAAGTGGATGTTAAACCCCATTTCCTAAATGACCGCCACATCGTAAAATTAGTATACTGTTTTGTACTCTGTTTCACATCTGTCATACACAAAAAGACTTAATAAACTTTTTCAATTTTTTTAATATGGAAGCAGAATAAATACTTAACAAAATTCTCGAAGTATTCTTAGTGTTTTTGACTAAAATCATTGATTTAGGACTTAAATTTTAGAGAGACCGCCCAGTGTTCAAATCTTTTCTCACCAACCTGAGATTTTCAGTTTATAAGATATTAATGAACGTATGTCGTGAGTCTGCCATGAAATATGTAAATCTGAAATTCATGAATTTTTGGTCTTACTCTGATAACGTGTCACACGGGGTTCTTACTTCACTATTGTTTTCTCTATGGATTTTTGGTACAATTGTCTTTGACTGTAAATTTGAAATTCATGAACACTAATTAAGTGAATCTACATGTATGCTAGATTAACACATTATAATTCTAGATGATTTATGTATATTATAGCCTGTATATTATCTATAAAATTAATTAAGGCCATGATTTGTATAAATCAAAATATAGTTTATTCATGCATTCTTAATTCTAATATTGTAAGCTCAGATTTGAGATCTCAGTTGTTTTTGTATTAATATTATAGTTGCTTATTGCCGTTTGGATTTTTGGGATAATGTGTGATTTTGTTCATGGCTAATTCTACTCAAAAATGTAACCAGATTTAATATGTTAAAGATGCATTATGTAAGATTTCAACAACGAACTAGTCGTTCTTGCTATAATAGTACAAAAAAGATAAATGAATATTTTGAAAATTTAATTCAAATTATTTTATTCTGAGCGAAGTTATGGGTGTTGGAAGATGTAGCGCCAATTTTTATTATCGCTAACAATGCCACTGAACAATAGACTCTAGAGACTTAGCCTCATTTGTCCATTTTATTGTTAAATTTTAAAATCCATTTCAATCAACGTCATCCGATGGTCTGATAATATGTGACAAAATGTCAATAATAGTTTATATAACATTTTAAGCCAAAAATAAAACCCTGTAGATTTATCTCTCACATAATGCATCTTTAACATTTTGTTAAGAAAATGAAGTCAAAATATCAACTGTAGATAACTTCCTGGTTTGAATTTAATTAGATTTAAAAAAAAGTCCCATACTTAACTATAATCCAATATATCGTTTGCAGCGTAGATAATCCCCTGGTTTGGATTCAATTGGATTTTTTAAAAAAAAAGGTCCATACTTATCTATAACCCTATAAGCTTATTATATCATCTGCAACAAAAACTGATCATATGTTCTGACAGCTAGTCAGCTACTCAAACCTTCAAGACTACAGATGGTATTTGAAATAGGATGTATATTTAGAAGATTATTGTGTTTTTATCTAGTGTTTATATTTGTAAGGGGATCATGGTGACTTAGTGGGTAAGACACTGACTCGCTAGCCTGGAGGCCGGGTGTTTGATTCAAGCATTGGCAGAGAAAGTGCATCCAGATTTTCCGTCATGGTTCCTCTTGTCAGTGGTAAAGGACGGGAGGGCCTTACAAGGACAGCTGTCTAGTCATTCAGATGGGATGGAAACTAAGGTCCTGTGTACACATTGGTGTGCACATAAAAGATCCCTTGGCAGTTTGAGCTTGATATAAGAGTATGCTGTAGCGACATTGCCCGGGTAAGATTTGCCTCATAGCACACTGTATGGCCTATTTCCCCATCTTCATTAGCCAAGTTTGGAGCAGTACATTGGGATGTTAAACCCCATTTCATTTTCAATTTGTTTATATTTGTAGTTATGCAGATGGCGTGGAGAGAGCGGAATCCTCAAGCAAGAATAAAAGCAGCACATGAAGCATTAGAAAAAAATCCTGAGTAAGCAAATTAATGTTTAATGTGACCTGATATGACCTGGTTGTTGAGACTATTTTCTAGACACAGCTTAATGTCAAAATAACTTTTCCAGTCACTAATTGCTGTATGGTTCTCATTAAAATGTAGATGTGGCGTCATCCTTTGATGTTGATGTTCGATTAATCTATTATCAATTATTCTTTTTTTGTATTTCAAGTTGTTTAAGAGTTCCAAATGAGACATTGTATAAATATTTTGCGTAATATTTGTGGCCTCATGCAACGTCAATGTGTCTGGTTCTCAACCATTAAACCACACACAGTTTGCACTCACAAAATGGAGGTTAAACTCGGATCATGGGAGGTAATGCCTGTATTAGATTAAAGGAACAAAGAAATAAGATTTGATTGCATATATAGGACCTAGCTCACCAATTATTCCTACGCTGTGCAAGGGCTAAAGTAATTTTGGTCTCTCTCTCCCTTTCTCTTTTTTGCCCTTTTGTATGGCCATCTTTACACGGTGTAGAATTGAAGAAAAGGTTGAATATTCATGATTTTGAGGTGGAAGGATACGAGAGTTAAGGCGGAAAGCGTTTTACCCAACAAAATTTTTGAAAAATCAGGCCCCGAGTTCACAAAGCATCATCAGACTTAAGTTGAGAATTTACCCAAAATGTGTTCGCCTTATTTTAACTAAAATAAAGCCCTTTATAAAAATTTGGTTGTTTTGATATACTAATACAACAATAAAAAATACTATGTGCAAAGTTTTGTGTTTCTTGATCAAAGATATTTTTCATAAACAGTGATTGAAAGTTGAGTAAATTCTCAACTTAAGTCTGAGAAAGCTTTGTGAACTTGGGGCCAGAGACGGTCTCAGAGAAGATCAATGGGGAAATCATTGTTGATCTGTGGCCATATCATTTTACACTTGATATTTTGTTTATTTCTAGATGTGTACCAGCGTTGATATTATTAGCAGAAGAAGAAACAACAACTATATTAGACGTGAGTTATTTCCCTTTATACTTTATATTCTGTGCATTGAACTTTGAATGCTCATTTTCGAAACTGCCTGCAACTACTGCTCACTAGAGCTAGTATACGGTATTTAAATTGTTAAACATACATTATGCAAGAGTTAATGCAGGCCTTTCTTTAGGCCTGAAATGTTACATAAATTGTTAATTAGACATTACATATAATTAACTTATCCAGACCATAATTAACTCTCGATGTCAACGCTAGCCTGCACTATTTACTGGATTAGGCTTCAATTTGCTGCTTAACTTTCATTCATGATTTAATCATAAAATGGATAATCAAGGCTATGTTTTTTATTGTACCGACTTTAGTTATGATGATCAAGGCTAGGCCGAAAATTTAATTGACTGTTCATATTCCATTTAAAATGTTATTTAATGTTCTTCAAATACGTGGGTTTATGCAGTGGCTAAGTGAATAAGGCTTTGGCTCGCTAACCTTGCTTTGGCTCAATAACCTTGCTTTGGCTCGCTAACCTGGAGTTCCGGGGTTCGATCCCAGCATTGGCCGAGAAAATTCCACAACATGTAATGGCGTATTTTCTTCTTGTCAGTGATTCAGGACAGGGCAATGCAAAGCGTGTGGTTGGAATTTGAAATAACTCACTGTTCATCAGCCCAAATGAAGCAGAATAGTCGGAAGTTAAATCTCATTTTATTTAAAACATGAAGTCCTAACTGACAGATATTAAATCAAAATACATTTGCATTATTTAAGTAACTTTTTCTCAAGCTAAACATTTTGTATATTTCAGAGTGAGAAATTTTTAAAACAAGCATATAAAATAGTTGAAGGAAATTATAAGAAATCTATACCTAGTCAACATATGACACCACAACAAGAATCTGTACACAGTAAGTACTACTCACTACTTCTCTTTCCTTTTCTCCCTCTTTATTAGCCCGTTTGGAGCAGATAAGTAGGATGTTAAACCCTATTTTATTTCATTCTTATCTTTTTCATTCATGTCATTCAAATTTCATCAGGATTTTCCGACGGATTTCCCCTTGTCAGCTGTGCAGATCAGAGGGCCTGGCAAGGAACAGTGTTTAGTCATTTGGACTGGATGAAAAACCAAGGTCCTGTGAATACATGTATCAATATTATGTAGTATGCAATAGATTCCCTAGAAATTGAAATTTCCCTTATAGCATATATACAGAATGACATATATACCCATCTGCAATAGCCCAGTTGGTTAAAAAAAAATGTAGAATATTCAACCACATTTAAAAAATGTCATTAGTTGTATATATTTAATTGTGTATATATTTTACAGGAAGAGATAATAATTTAGTTGTATATTTTTAATTGTGTATATATTTTACAGGAAGAGATAATAATTTAGTTGTATATTTAAAAAGAAGATTAGCAATGTGTGCAAGAAAACTGGGGAAAATAAAAGAAACTATTAAAATGATGAAAGATGTGAGTTTTTGCTGAAATCTCGTCAATTTATCTTCTGTTATTTACCAATTTCTTATAGATCATTCTTATATTAAATTAATTAAACACATAATGACAAGTTGCTATTGGTCAATATGGTTGCCAATATGATGACCAACATTATGAAAGGGTTATGATCAAATTTAAGCGAATTGTTGAAATAAAATTAAACTATATGTTAGTCCCGAAATGACCTAGTTGTGTTATGTGGACATTAAACCCCATTTCTCTCTCTCTCTAGTTTGTGTCGAGTGGACGTTAAACCCCATCTCTCTCTCTCTCTCTGAATGGGATTGAGGAACGGGCTAAGATTTACCTAATCCGTTGTAATCAAGTCCAAACTTGATGAAGCATTTTTAAGACAGCAATTTTTTGATAGTTGCAAATTAAGGAGAGCCTTTTCAACTCACCAGCCAAATACAGAAAAACAATGACTTTCTGTGTTAATGTTACTAATGTTAGTAAATGTTTCTTATTAATTTTAAATATTTTTCAGTTATTAAAAGAATTTCCTATGATGAATTTTAATATCCATGAAAATTTAATAGAATGTTTATTAGAAGCCCAGTTATACTCAGAAGTTCAGACATTATTAGCTAAATATGATGGTGAGTACGCAACATTTATATCTAAGATGGGAGCCACGGTGGCTCAGTGGGTAAGAAAAATAAATAAAGGTGTTTGAAGGATATCTAGTTAAAAAATATTTCCAACTTAGTGTAAATAAATGGGTATATAAAATAGTAGGCCCAGACCAGTTGGTATTACTACTGCGGATGTAAAGAAAGCATTTGTTATCGATGCCAATTGTGACGTCGGCGCATTTTTGGAATAAAATTGAACCATATGTTAGTCCCAAAATGACATAGTTTGTGTGGACCCACTGCTTTAACCAGAATTAGTTTCTCATTTCTACAAATAAGAATTAGCATTACACATATCATATAGGATTATTTGAAGAATATTACTACCAATGGATTGGAATCTTTTATATATAGTTCTGTGTCTTCATTAGCACAAGTTAGGAGCAGAACAGTATGACGTTAAACACCATTTTATTTCATTTCTTTTATTTATAGTTTTGATTGTGTATTTTTGATTTTATTTCAGATATAAGTTTAGTTGGGAAGTTTATGTTATATTTATAGTTGTGATTGTTTATTTTTTGATATTATTTCAGATATAAGTTTACCAAAATCTGCTACTATATGTTATACAGCAGCATTATTAAAAGCCAGAGCTGTGGCTGACAAGTATGTATAATCAAATCAATATTTATATCTAGAACACCTGATAACACTTCCCTAATGGGTAGTAATAATATTGATGTAGTCCCAAATGGGGTTTAATGTCTTATTTACCTGCATCGACTGAGCTAATGAAGACAGGCATACATCATGCAGTGTGCTATGAGGGGAATTTTACTCCCTACTTTTAAATGAAATCCAACTGCTATGGATTTTTTTATCTGTGCACCAATGGGACCTATTCTTAGCTAAGCCATCTGTGCTCTGACAGAGGGGAAAAGTGCTGGAAAATCTTGAAATATTTTTTGGAAAACACAGAGAAATCTTGATTAGTGAGCCAGCACCTTATCCACTGAACCATTCAGTTGACTGGAGACGATTCCTTGTTAGGCCTTCGGTCCTAAACCACTGGACCAGGGGGAACCCTGCTGGAAAATCCTGAGAGAAACTTTTACGACATTAATCACTTAGGATGTTGGATGGACGAATGCTTAACATATCATTAGGTCTGTCATTGAGTCAAGTGGGGTTGTTTCAAATTCCTGATTGTACATGACAAGGAGTAGGGACGCCTGTCTAACCTCATGGATGTTCTCTGGGTCCTCCGTTTTCCTCCCACTGCTAAAGACTCCTACGCTCAAGCGAATTAATGAAATAAAATTAAACTATATGTACGTCCCGAACTAACCCATATTTGTGTCTAGTGGACGTTAAACCTCATTTCTATCACTCCTTCTCTCTTTAATCACAGCAATTTAGTTAGGAAGTTAAAAGCAAACAACTTTAGTTCTATTTATGTAGTAAGACAAATCGAATTTCTTAGTTTCTCAAATTATTTTTATGAATTCATATATATATGAAATGAATTTTTTGATTTCAGATTTTCTCCAGATATAGCGAGTAAAAGAGGTTTAAGTACGGCAGAGATGACTGCTGTAGAAGCTATACATAGAGCTGTAGAATTTAATCCGCATGTACCAAAGGTACGTAAAAAACAGAGTCACGTCTGGAAATAATCTGTTTCATTTGAAAGTATGCAGTCCTTTGTTTTACTTTATTCCATTCTAGTGGGATACCCACAGTTCCGTAACTCACTACAACAGACCGGTTCATAGCTTATACCTCACATCAACCAGAATGCTGGTTATATAACAACTCTTCCAGATCCTAGTGTAGTACAACAAGTAAAACAAAATTTTGAACTGTATAAAATTGAAAAGAAATAGTATATGTGTTTTAATCAGAATGATTGTCTATTGCTATATCAAATGGTTGCCAATGAAAATAGTCTCACTTCACAGGAAAGAGAAAACCTATAGATTGGCGCCAGACAGTTAGTCAGGAATTTTCTATACTTTTCTCAGTATCATAATTTGTAAATGAATGTTTAGATTGATATTTCTATTAGAGATTCATCATTTACAATATTGTATAGGACTAAAATCATGCATGAAGTTTTTAATTCAAAGCTAAAGAAGGAATTTCGGTATATTTCATCACTGATTAAGTCAAGTAAAAATTTGACATTTTCTGAAAAATGCAAAGGTGGTAGTGTGAATAATGCTTGATTTGATAACATCATAATAATAATAATATTGAATTTTTTTTGTATATTTCAGTACTTATTAGAAATGAAGAGTCTCATATTACCGCCAGAACATGTATTAAAACGAGGTGATAGTGAGGCCCTGGCATATGCATTTTTTCATATTAATCATTGGAAGCGAGTGGAGGGTGCACTTAACTTATTACACTGTACATGGGAAGGAAGTAAGTTTTATTTATCTTTAAATACAGATGTGGGAACTCAAGTCCGATGCCTCGGATTCAAGACCAAATTAAGTTGCATCAATAACCCTACTTACGACTCAATTTAGAATATTTATTGCGACTCTCAGGGCTTGAGTTGTGGCAAGGGGGCATAACTCTAACTAACCTCATATGCCATGAACGGGCGACTTGAATGGCACTCTGGCTTTGTGCCTCAACTGAACTCGGTACTAAATTCAGCGACTTGGGACTCGACGCAGACTCGAGGTCCCAAACTTGTTCCAATATGCAATGGGCGGGGTTTTTAATCCGTGGTTGTATGTGGCAAGGAGTATTGTCGCCTGTCTAACATCAAGGATTTTCTCAGGGTCCTCCTGTTTTCCCCCACTGCAAAAGACCCATACATGCAAGTGGATTATTGAAATAAAATTGAACCAAAATGACCTAGTTTGTGTCGATTGGATGTTGTTTCTCTCTGTCATTGCCCCTTTGAGCTGACAGGTTTGGGAAACAAAGCTTGATAGAGAGTGTACTTATAAAAACAGATGATTTGATGACCTCTATAAGAATAAGTCTTTTACTAAGTTTTAATATCATCGACTGTTGTTTATATATTTTAGCATTTAGAATGATTCCATACCCACTAGAGAAAGGTCATTTGTTTTATCCTTATCCAACATGTACAGAAGCTACAGATAGAGAATTATTACCCAGTAAGTATATATATATACTGGATTCGTCGGCACAGTTGATGTTTAACTTTCAATTGAATCAAATTCTTTCATAATAAATAATTTAAAACGGGATAGGACTGAAACATACATTATGCAATAGCTAAATCTGTCTATTGCAGGTCTTTCTTTAGGCCTGAAATGTTATCTAAATTATTAATTACACATTAATTACACATTCTGGGTGTGGCTGAATGGTGAGCAAGTGCACGTTATAATTGGCATGGTTTCAATTATCAGGTTGAACGTGACAAGAACTAGGGTCGATTGTCCAACCTCGTGGGTTTTCTCAGGTTCCTACTGCCGGTACTACTAAAGACCCCTACGTGCCAGCGAATTATTGAAATAAAATTGAACCATATGTTAGTCCCGAAATTACCTAGTTTGTGCCAACTGGATGTTAAACCCCCTTTCTCCCCCTATATCATGTATGTATGGTCTGATATTGTATATGTGATTAGTAGTCTGATATGATGTGTCTTTAATACCTTTGGTAAATCTATTTCAGCATTTCATGAAGTCTCTGTCTACCCAAAGAAAGAATTACCATTTTTCATCTTATTTACTGCTGGTCTGTGTTCATTTACTGCTCTCCTCGCATTATTAACACATCAATATCCTGAACCAATGGGTGTTGTTGTTAGAACGGTAAGTGGTTATCAATGAAATAGTGTTTTCTGCACCAACCGTCCCACACTGATCAGCAGTGAATATTCACTGGGGTGCTACAATCACTGAATGATGTCATCGGTGCAGGCTAATTAGCTCCCAATATTAACTTTTTTCCGTCGACAAATTAAATTCTAGAACATTTTTTTGAAGTATTAGAAAAATAGATAAAGGTGTTTTGAAATATTTCGTATTTAGTGTAAATAGATGTAAATAAAATGAGTAAAAGGCATCATTCTGTCCAGACCACATCTTATGTAAAAAATGCCCGTGCCATCTAGCCAATGATGGATGAGGACTGGTGTGTTGTGACATCACATGTAGTTGGCATACTTGAACTTATAAAGGTCAATCATCTTATACAGAGGTATAAGAAGGCTTTTGCAATACCTCTGTGAAAAGATTGCAACCAGAGGCCTGATTAAAATGGGCATAAAACATGCTGACTGCCCACTCTTCGTCCAGTTGTCAGGAATAAATTGTCACACCCCACCCCTGCCAAATATCTTGCGTCGTCCGCCACTGCAATTGATTTTAAGTGATTTAACATTTTTTGAATAAAAGCCCTGAGAATTACGTTTTTATAATTAATAAGAATGAGTAATTAATTTTGTTTCTATTTTTATTTTAGATGTTGAGTTGGTTGTACTTACCGTTGAGTTATATACTCGAGAAGTTAGAAGCCATTTTACCTGCCAATTTATTACATCAATTATCACGGATATAGACTTTAAATTTGACAATATATACAATCAGAACATACAAATATAAAAACCTCTCTTTATTTCAAAATGATACATTACCAGGACCCTGTTTCACGAAATTTTAACTTAGATAAAATCCAAAATTTAGGAATTTGACTGGATTATATAAGATTGATTTTAGTGCTTAGCCAATCAGAATGGATGTATCTACTAAAATTTTGATTTTATCTTTAGTTAATATTTCGTGAAACAGGGTCCTGGTATCAATTAGAATGGTTTTTTTTGACTAAATTCTTTCAAAATATTTTCAAGTATTGTTTAATCGCTTGGATTGGTCTTATTTTTATGGTAGGGTCTGTTGTCTGGACAGTGTGGAGTTCTGAACTGTTCCAAAAACATATTAACCATCAGATGTTTGTGAGCAATCTTTGTGGATATCTGATCCATGTTGTCATTAAGAAAAATGCCTTGTAAAACAAGCTTTTGGTAGTTTTCTTCCTTGGTTAAGCGGTGGACACACTAGCCGAATGATTTGGCCGAATCGCTCAGGCGAATCAATCAGCGCCGAATTTTATTCGGCCGAATGGGTGGACACACCAGCCGAATGTTTCGGCCGATTCACCAGTCGATTGCATCACTTTTCACGTCACATGATTAAAAACGGCGGCGTCTATGTCTTCAAACAATCACGTGATTTCTCGATAGGAGTGCTGATTGGCTAATGAATTCTACATTCGGCCGAATGCTTCGGCGAAGTGGACACACCAGGCGAATATAATTCGGGCGAATAAATATTCGGCTGAATATATCAAACATGTTTGATTCGGGCGAGTCATTCGGCCAATTAGAAATTTGGCCGAATGACAGTGGACACACTAGGCGAATTTCGACGCCGATTGATTCGGCCGAACGATTCGGCCGAATTATTCGGCTAGTGTGTCCACCGCTTTAGTGTCATCATATTATCGGAATTTATGATAGATGAAATTTTCGTATGCAAATGACTTACCTAACCAGACAGACAATAGACTCTCCCCATTTCAATACTGCAAAAGGTTGCTTTTCTATTGTGGAGCCATTGGAATTCTACAATGGTAACTAAGTTATTGGAGTAACTTCCCTTTGTTAAGATGCAATCTGGATAATCTTAAGACATTTTATTGTGATGAACTCTCCAAATAATAGATGAAAATATGATATTATTTACATGTATTCTGTTGAATGTTTTTAAATGAAAGGATTCATGTTTTTTGAAGGGAAACATATATTTTTAATATATTGACACATCGGCATACGGGACAACAGGGGTTGGGGGACCGCTGAAAATATTTTGACAATTAGCTTATATATATACTAAGTTCTCTAGTTTTGCCTCAACAAATTAATTGGGGGAAACCGGAGCATTCTCATTCTATTATTATTATACCATGAATTCTATTGGATGGAACTCTGAGGTTCTCATTATATTATAGTATCTTGAATTCTATTGGTGGGAACTGTAGGGTTCTCATTCTATTATTATTATACCATGAATTCTATTGGATGGAACTGCGAGGTTCTCATTATATTATAGTATCTTGAATTCTATTGGTGGGAACTGTAGGGTTCTCATTTTATTATAGTATCTTGAATTCTATTGGAGGGAACTGCAGGGTTCTCACCTTATTCTTTTAGGGGGATCTGGAGGGAACTGGAGCATTCTCATTCTATTCATGTATCATGAATTCTATATAATGAGCTTCACATGACATTGTTAAATAATAATAAGACTATTACAGATGTTATAATATATATATATTGGATAAATATTTGTTGTTCAGATAAAATACATTGTTTAAAACCTAAATCATGATACAATATTTTATTTTCTTATCATATACATGATACATCATTCGGCAAACCTCAGCACATTCCAGTACCCTACATCTAGCCTCGGCTGTGTGATGAAGTCCGCAATTTGAACAAATTTCAAGTTCCCAGATTATCTTCGAAGGAAGCAATAGTGAGAACTTTCTTATAAGTAAACCGGTGCCTCATCACACAATTGTATAGGTGTAGGTACATATCACTTACCGTCATACAGCCGAGGCTAGATGTAGGGTACCTGAATCTGCTGAGGTTTGCCGAGTGCCTGATACACATCAGTAATTTAAAACCTGGCGTCTGTGCTCCTAATTATATGGGTTCCTCTGATATTCGGAAACTAAATTACAAAAATTAACCCAAAAGTAAAAAGAATTTTTTAATGCAGTTCAGATAAAAAAAATAGAGATGTATTGTTTGGTGCAAATATTCTAATTATGTAAATTAGAGAAAATGTTTAAACACTCTGATCATCATTTGAAGGATTTTTAATTTCTATATTGTGAATATTCTCTAAGCAAAACATAAGTCCAAAATTGTTCAGTGTTTATAAAGATCTGGCCGCAAGTTCACAAAGCATTTTCAGACTTAAGTTAAGAATTTACTTAAAATTGATTGCCTTTACTTAAAATTAATTCCCTTTATTAAACTTTTGTTGTTTTAATATATCAAATACATCAAGAAGAAACTTTGTGCAAAGTTTTGTGTTTCTGATTCAAAGTTTTTGATCATAAACAGTCATTGAAAGCTGAGTAAATTCTTAATGTATCAAATACATCAATAAGATACTATGTGCAAATGTTTGTGTTTCTGGATGAAAGATATTTCTCATAAACAGTGCTTAAAAGCTGAATAAATTCTTAAATTAGATCTGAGAATGCTTTGTGAACTCGGGTATTTTTTTAATCTGATCGAATCCAAGCAGGGGAATTATCTGGTGTTGATATTTTGGGGGTATTTTTTAAACTAAATATTAAATAATTAGTTTGTATGCGTTTTACGTTGAATAAGGCCAGTGAAAAATATAGATATTGGCTGAAATGACCACCAGCCATAAGTTTCCTCGAAGGAATACTTCTTTTAATTTTAAGCATTTCTATTTTTACTTACAATTTTCTGTGTTCAGACTCTTAAAGTGGTTGAAAGATTATAAATAATGAAGTTTTAAGCCTTTTTTTAGCTTATAGTTTACACACTTTATTATTAAGAATTATAATAAAATGAATGTATATTTGAAACAAACATTTAACATATCAGACCTTCGCACTGTTGTCCAATTGAGTGGTGGAGATCGGGA
The DNA here is from genome assembly GCA_917208275.1 of Patella pellucida. Classification (NCBI taxonomy): domain Eukaryota; kingdom Metazoa; phylum Mollusca; class Gastropoda; family Patellidae; genus Patella; species Patella pellucida. The sequence goes on along the minus strand of OU795042.1, from coordinate 63,333,781 downwards.
TGATACCAAATGATACCAAATGTTGGTTATTTCTTGAAATCAAAAGAAATAGCTTCGTGTTGGTACACTTAATCAAAAAAGCTTTTGAAAAAAAATCATGCTAAAAAATTTAACTGGTTTATTTTGTGTTATGTTAAAGATGCATTATGTAAGATTTAGATAAATAGCTGGGCGTTCTTTCTATAATAGTTCAAAAATAGATAATGAAAAAGGAATATATTGAAAATTTCATTCATTCTGAAGAAGCTATCTGTCTTTAAAGTTTTGACAAGATATACAATGGATTGTTTATTATTGTAGCAACGGTACTTTACAATCAAGACCAAGTCTCAGTTCCCCATTTTTATAGTCCATATTCATAATGTGGCTATCTTTAAAATAAATTTTTAACTGGGCATCATGTTTCAATCCATTAACAATCACGACCATCCAATGGTGTAGAGAGTTGATTATTGGCTTGTCATGTGAATAAATGACAATTTATTCATTTGTATAACATTTGATGCCAAAAGAAGGTCTTGCAATTTGCAGATTTAGCTCTTACATAATGCATCTTTAACAACGATTTTGAAAATCATGTTTTAAGAAATTGTCTGGTTTATCTTGTGTTATGTTAAGATTTAAAGAGAACTAGTCTTTGTTTGTAAATTTGATGCCTCTGAATGTTTTTACTTGTCAAAATCTGAGAGTTTCAAGTGTTGTTATGTTGAATAAAAACCCAAAGAAGAAAATGTGTCTTTTTTATATTTTATTAGAAGTTAGAAAATTAATTATGTATAGAAGATATTTCGGTGTGTATAAAAGACACCCTTAGCTGGATTAAGCATATACAATCAGGGGCCTATTTCACGAAATTTTAACTAAAGATAAAATCCAAATTTTAGTAAGAACCTCAATTATGATTGGCTAAGCACTAAAATCAATCTAATATTATCCAATCAAATTACCAAAATTTGGATTTTTAGCTTAGTTAAAATTTTGTGAAATAGGCCCCAGAATGTTACTCCCAGCAACGGCTGGAAATTGTGAAATCTGGGGAACATTCTCAACCAACACCTGATTTAACCCAGGACTTCTTGGTACCACATATCCAAGAATGAATTTTGATAACTAGAGCAGCTCAATACATGATATTAAATTTTTTGTATACTAAACGTTAGCATAAAATAAAAACCAAGTACGAACAATCTAAACCATAAGACAGAATTCGAAATCCTAAAAACGTTTTAGGCAAAATAGTGTATTAAAGCAAAATAGTGTAATCAGCATAATAAAAGCCAAACAAATTCTAATGATTTTCTGATAATTACATAATGAGTTGTTACTTTTAATCAGATTTTAGTGTATTATAAATGTTTCATTACCGAAACAAGTAAAAATATGCGACAACACTTTTTGACTGCCCGGACGATTTAGCTGCTGTGGGCGTATGTTTTGTTGCCTGGCAGCCTATCTTGATCGATATGTCAATATTAGTATCATTACATAACCCCAACATCAATTTGATTAAATAACAAAACCAACTAGGGTATAATTTAATTAAACCCGGCTGAACAACAATATAGTCCATATTATTTATAGAAATCATGAAGAGTACAGGCGATAGAAGATCACCTTGTTTAACTACCCGATAAATCTCAATAGAATGCCCATAGAAATGTCTCAAAAAGATGACTATAAAGTTTATATATTTAATCTAAGACTTTAAATGATTTTATACTGAGTTCATAATTACCAATGCTTGGGTTATCGTAGAGACCGAGCCTTGTGAGAATTTAATAAAGTGTCCCTTAAAGGACCTAAGTCCGTAACTCAAAATCCTCCAAAATCGTCGACATCGAAAACACGAATTATTGGTCAATTTAAATCAACATTGCTGATGTAAACTTACCGGAAAAAGATGAGCTTCTGATATCCGATATTTAAGAAAAAATATTTTTTTTAACATTGGTACACGAATCGTGTCCATAATGCGCTTCAGCTCCAGTTGTATTGAGAGACTCGAGGGACGAGGCTAGACACATTGCAATAAGTCAGACGGAATTAGTAGACTGGAATAACTAGACGCTCGACTTTTGCACATGATTGACGTTGCTGGCTTATTTTGCCAAACATAACTGATTTGAAATTGGAGTAAACACGGAAACCATTGAATGTAAATCAGTTTATATACATTCATATTACAGTATTATATGCGTTGCGAACCACTTTTGTGAATTTCTAGGTCCCAAATGTTAGCGATTTAGCTCCTTTAAAACAGCTAATTGGCCTGTTCCATCAACGAAAATCTATGGATTTCACCCTACAACCAGCGGCGGCGCCAGCCGGTGCTGAGTGGGGGGGTAAAAAGCTATGGGGGTCTGGGGGCTTTGCCCCCCCAATTTTTTTTTTTTAGCCACGCCCTTTTTGCTTAGGGAAACGCCCTTCTCCAGCTATTGGATACACCCGTTATAGGTCGAGAAAAGCCCTTTCTAACATGTGATGTTGCACTTTAATATAATATAATGCACAAAAAAAGGATCCTATCACCCCCCCCCCCCCCCCATAAATTTTATGTCATTTTTAGCAAAATTGGGATGGCCATGATATTCAAAAGTGGCTCTGCCACTGGTCCAGGGATGTAGCCAGGAGTTGCTGAGTAGTTGTAATAAAAAGTATGGCGAGCGTAGCGAGCCCAAAATTTTTTTGGAGGGGGGAGTGGTCTCTTATGAAAATTCAACATGTGATGTTATACTTTAATATAATATAATGCACAAAAAAATGATCCTACCCCCCCCCCCCTTAAATTTTATGTCATTTTTAGCAAAATTGGGATGGCCATGATTTTCAAAAGTGGGGGGGTAACTACCCCCCCATACCCCCCCGTGGCTCCGCCACTGCCTACAACCCTTGGCGCAAATTCTACTTTTAAAACTACGAAAAAAAGCGACACATAAATCTCTCGAATTAATAAATAAGGGTTTAGCTTCAGATTGAGCTTTGGTTTGTTTATTTTTAAGGAGAACTTAAATTTGTAATAATTCGCTATAAATGTTTGCGTAATTCAATCAAACCAACTGAACGAATGATGCCATTTATACAATTCGTCAAGAGGGATATCTTTGGATACCACTCCACGCCCATTTTACGATTTATGTAATAATAATTAATAAATTTAACGATGCATTTTACTTTCGATGGGTTTTTTTTTTCTTCTTAAGAGAACTTAAATTTGTAATAATTTGCTATAAATGTTTGCGCAATTTAATCAAACCAACTGAACGAACTACGGTTTAGTCGATGTCATGTGTAGAATTCGTCAGGAGGCGCATAACTCTGCGCCCCTTTTACGAATTTGGTACTTACACAACTACGGTAAAAGCAAATACACCAATTGTATAAAGTATAGATTTGTCTAATTAATAAATTTAACGACGTTTAACTTTTGATTTTCTCTCCGTAAGAGAAATCTAAATATTTAATAATTCACAATAAACGTTTGCGTAATTCTATTAAAACTAACTGAACGAACGACGGTATAGTCGATGTCATGTATATAATTCGTCAACAGGTATCTGTGGATATCACTTTTATGAATTATGTACTTATACAACTACACCATTTGTTCCAAGCATAAATATGTCTAATTAATCAATTTAACGATGCTTAACTTTTGATTTTTTTTCTTATGAGAAGCCTAAATATTTAATAATTGACCATAAACGTTTGCGTAATTTCATTTTTTAAGAGAAACCTAAATATTTAATAATTGACTATAAACGTTTCCGTAATTCTATTAAAACTAAATAAACGAACCACGTTATACTATAGTATAGTCGTTTATAGAAATCGTGAAGAGTACAGGCGATAGAGGGGCACCCTGTTTAACACCGTGATTAATCTCAATAAAATAACTATAGAAGTTTATATATTTAAACTTCGACTGTAACTTTACCAATGTTAGCTTTATCGTAGATAGTGTCGAGGGGAGTCTTGCGTATACTAAACAACCATCACTAAAGCGCTATGGGTTCACACAACGCCCTTTTGGAATTTTGGAATTTTACTATTATGACAAAAAGTGAAATCATCATTTATACACCGCATAAAACCGTCGTATTAATAAATTAAGTATTTTTTAAACTTTAGATGGAGTTGTTTCCTAAGAGATCCTACATTTTGAATAATTCACTATAAACGATTGCGTAATTCTAGTAAAACTTACTGCATGAACTACGGTATAGTCAATGTCATTTATAGAAATCGTGAAGAGTACAGGAGATAGCCGGCCACCCTGTTAAACTCCCAAACTAATCTCTACAAAATTGCTCTCTATGCGATAACTATAAAAGTTTATATATATAATCTACGATTGAGACTTTAAATGATTTTGTACTGAGTTCATTATTACCAATGTTAGGTTTATCGTCGAGAGGGAGTCCTGTGCATAATAAACAACCAGCACTAAAGCACTTGAGTACCAGTAGATGTATCATAGGATAACGAATAGTCGTATCGTGATAGTGTTAAACGATACTGTCTATCATTTTTCTATATTTGAATCTTATTTCTATCAGATGCGATAACAACTCACTTCAACCTTCTCTACTAAACTTCTGTTTATTTTCATTCGGTTTCCCCCACATCTTTATCAGACTCACAACAAGTATCTGTAGATAAATATAAACTATACTCTCTTACACAGACCTTTGAAGTCGCCGACTGACGTAAACATCAAAGAGAAGACAGTACTCGCCGCCACATGTTTATTTGTATATTTTTCCATGTAAAACATATAAAAGCCATGGATCCGTGCACATCCATCTAGTTCTTCATTTGATTCAACTTCATTCACTTCGTTTAATTCACTTTGAATCATTTTCAATCTTTCGTGCATTCAATATCAAGGAATATCAACAATTATTAATGAATGATGAGATTTAGATTATTGCCGAGCCATCAAATTGGGATTCCACCGCCTAAACAAGCAGATGTTTTATTTTATTAATGATGTAGGCTTCAAAACAAAATTCACATAAATTCTCTGGATTTAAAAATGTGATGAGTTTTATTCGATTGGAAGACATATGTTGAAATATTCAATTTTCCATGGAATTAATATATCATTTTTAATATGGTAAGTATTTTGATAAACTCTGATAAGAATTATCGCCATTTATATCCAAATTATATCTTTTTAGAATTAGTGCCATTAATCTTTATTTTCTTTGTGTTCTATTCCTTGATAAAAGATGATTTTATTTTGGATAATCATAATATAATGTGTCTTGCTTTTTTAAGTGGCATTTTGCAATATACGTAATAAACACAAAAACATAATATGGAAGACAATTCTATTTTAATTTAAAGCGACGTCCCGTTGATGGCCCTCTTAGTGTTATTTGAAAAAAAAAATATTTATACAAATTCGGCCCAATTACAAACGTAATGAGACACATGTAATGGAAATTGTATTCTTATTTTTGAATAATCGAAAATAACCATATTGCTAAGTAAATGTATTATATTTATTGTCAAAGTGTGTACGGGATATGGTATGACCTTTTGGGTGTACATGTCCATATATTTTTTTACATGAATTCTCAGTTAAATTTTTTGAATTTAAAAACACAAATATTGCATGTTGAAAACATGTGATTTGTAAAACAAATGGGCCACAGTAACTTCGATTTATTCACTTACCTATTGCCACAGTAACTTCGATTTATTCACTTACCTATTGCAACAGTAATAAAAAAAATCAAAAACATTTAAAGATACATTATGTAAGATTTAGATAAAGAGCTGACAGTTCTCACTGTAATAGTTAAAACTAGATAATGTAAAGAGAATTTGCTGAAAATTTCAGTCAAATTAATCCACTCTGAACCGAGAATTTAACGATTGAATTTTTTTCGGCCTAGCCTCGATCATCATTACTGAAGTGGGTACGATAAAAAAAAACACAGTCTCAATTATCCATTTCATGATTAAATCATGAATGAAAGATGGGCAGCAAATCGGATCCTTATCCAGTAAATATTGCAGGCTAGCGATGACATCGAGAGTTGATTATGGTCTGAATAAGTTAATTAATGTCTAATTAATCATTTTTAGATAACATTTCAGTCCTAAAGAAAGATCTACAAAAGGCAGATTTAGCTCTTTTTTTTTGCTAAAGAGTAATTTACATTGTAGACCAAACACACATGTATACCTCACTAAATTTTATTAGGACATTTCAAGAAAGAAAATATTTGGTAATATCAAAAATCAAATATTTTTTAATATCAATAATCAAATATTTTTTTAATATCAATAATCAAATATTTTTTAATATCAATAATCAAATATTTTTTAATATCAATGTTAAATATTTTTTAACATTGAAATTTTTATGATATATCATTTTTTTTTATATTATGAAATATTTAACATTTTGAAATATTTTGAAATATTTTGAAATATTTCAATATGAAAAAAATTTCAATATAACAAAAAATTCAAATATAAAAAAAACCCTCAAATATATAAAAGAAAAAATCAAATGTCAAATATTATACCATTTTATAACATCATTCTTTTTCTACGCAGTGATAATTGGGAGAGTGTTTTTCTTCAATGTCTGTTAGCTTGAAGAAACTGCGCGTTCTTTTAAATTTGTATACCTATACGTTCTAGTTATAACAAACATTGATTGGAAAAACTAATTTAAAGCTTCGCTTGTCACGAGAGTAATGGATGGAAGTAATTTGTTTCTTGTTTTAGAAATGTCAGAATTGAAACTAATCTTCGTAGGTGAAATAGAGAGGGGCTGGCTCGTCGCTCTGAAAACCAGATCGGCCTACCGGGCTGGGCTTGTTGAAAACGTCGTATTTAATTTCTTTTTGACATTGGTGAAATTAGTATAGAAGAAATTAGCGTGACATGATGAATGAGCGGACTTGAATCTGTCTGTTTGGGTGTTCTAGAAATCTGAATGATATTATATCGTCTGTAGCGGCACGTGTCTGCCATGCTGCGTGGTGTAGAATTTTACCTTCAAGCATATTTTTAATCACATACCACCTACAGTTTTCTGGAATTTGTTTTCATGTTTTACAAACCAGAGAATATGATTCTAATTCAGTGACAATTAGAACTGGTTCTCGCTCTGCAAGAGAGAGAGAGAGAGAGGGGGGAGAGAGAGAGAGAGAGGGGGATTATGTTCACTCAACGCAATCTCACTCATTTCGGGGCTAACTTTTATTTCAATAATTCGCTTGCTTCTAAGGGTCTTTAGCAGTGGAATGAAACGCATGAGCCCAGAGAAGACCCATGTGAGATCGAAGCCGTTGCACTTGACCCTACAGACCCTACTCCCCACCCCCATCCCCACTCAGTTACATTTATCAAGGATACCTTTCTCGTGGTAGGAAATTTGTAAACAATTTAGTTATCTTGTTCTTTCGTACCTGAAACATTCATAAGGAAGATTGGAAACTACATCTCGCCTATATAGCAATTCGATCGCATTAAATAATGAAATAATGGACCTCATGTTTCCTTCCACTGCTGAAGACTGTGAATTATTGAAATAAAATTGAACCATATGGACCTAGTTGTGTCGATTGGGCGTTAATCCCCCTCTCTCTCCCTCCCTCCCCCCTCTCTCTCTCTCACACACACTCTCTATTTCGTTGATATTGAGGTTGTTGCCAATGGTGTTCTACAAGGCTTCTCACTTGGGCCACCGATTTTATGTGTATGAAGAAATGTAACGATGATTGTAGAATATTAACGACATTATAAGCCAGAGACATCATTAATAAGTACGGTGCATGGATGCAGAAATTAGAATTGAGAAGTAAATCTGTTACCCAATTTTAGCACACGTACTACACCAGTACTACATTATTGTCTTGTGTGTGATTGTTGATGGTTATTGTATTTTATAACAGTGGAAATTGATCAAGTCTTGTTTGCATGGTACTGTTATAATTGGAAAAGATGGTTTTACTTAGTATACGGTTGTAGCTTGAAGCAGTGGCGTGAATGTTAGACGACATCCCACTAATAATACTTTGATTATCAGCCATATGTCAGATTCACCCTGGGGTATTGTTAAAGGTGACACTAGCCCATCATATAGGCCTGAATAGCAAATAACAACAATACGTTATATTTAATTTTATACCATAAATAACACCCAATACGTATATTTAACATCTATATAGAACATTGGAACTATTTCTAACACCATAGCAACAAAGCAGGTAAATGAACTAAACAAAATAATGTCAAAGCTTGCAAATGTTATAATCAATATTGTACTAATTCTACACTAGAATTAAAATATCCAGAGCCTCCTCCTCCCCCCAAAAAAAGCAGTGTGCTGAACTCAGTAACGTAATGTCAGAACGTATATTTTTTTTTAAATATTTCTGTGCGATTTCTAATACTGGAAAAAATATATATATTTTGCTAGAAACCCAGATATTTTTCCGAAAAAATGTTTTGTAAATTTAAAATGATACGTCATTTTGCTTTTTAAATATATGGCCATGGATTTAAATTTACTATTCCATACATTTCTACAGATAAAGTTTTTTCATTCTGTTTTGTGAAATGATAGGGGCTTGGATGGTTAGCACGTGTGCGCTGTATCACAAGGTCTGTCAATGAGTCAACTGCCGTGGTTTCGATTCCTCGGTTGTACGTGACAAGGAGTACTGTCGTCATTCCAACCTCGTGGGTTTTCTTCGGGTCCACGGGTTTCCTCCCACTGTTAGAGATTCTTACGCGCAACCGTCTTCAATTAGCCCAGGTTAGGTGCTTAAGCGTAGGACGTTAAACCCCATTTCATTCATTCATTCTTACGCGTAATCGAATTATTGAAAAAAATGAACCATGTGTTAGTCCCTAAATGACCTATATAGTTTGTGCCGAGTAGACGTTGAACCCCATTTTTAAATGACCTAGTTTGTGTTGTGTGGACGTTAACCCCCATTTTAAAAAAAATGGTTAAATGTATCTGATAAATATATAAATAGTCAATAAGTTTGTTTGTGGAGGTCATGTTGTTGATGTCAGGTTTTTCGCCATGTTTACTTTGTGGCTTTCTTATTTATTTGAATGTGAGAATATTACAAAAATGTTACCGAAAATTCGGTCCTTATCTGGCGACTTAAATGTTTCAAGTTTTTAAAAATAAATCCGTATATACTACAGTAAAAATAAACAAAAATGGATATTGTAGCCGAGTCGCATTCCCTGAGAAATATCCATATCGGTAATGGCTGTCAGTAACATCGATTTTAATTTTAAGTGTACTGTTTTATTTAGTTGGTCTACAATTGAAGTTTTGGGGATTGGACATTATTTTAACATGATTTCTAGATCATCATAATGAGTATTAAACATTCCATGTAATCTAATCCTTATAAGACATATAGAAATAGATTTCACAAATTAAAAACACTTATATGGATATAGGCCTACTACTTCTGAATTTATTAACATGCTACGTTTCGATATCTGCATGTGTATCGAAGCGTAGCATGTTAATAAATTCAGAAGTAGTATATCCATAGCCTATAAGTGTTTTTAATTCCATGTAATATTATGAACAATATATATTCCATTCTACATTGAATTTAATTTGGGAATTTTAGAGAAGAGAACAGACTAGTCTTAGTTTTTCGTGTTACTAACCTTCGTGTATTATTTAGTGGATCTACAAATTGAAGTTTTAGGCAATGAACATTTTTTTTTACACGATTTCTAGATCATGATATTGAGTATAATACATTCCATATAACATTATTTACAATTTATATTCCATTCTGCATTGATTTTAGTTTGGGAATTTTAGAGAAGAGAAAAGGCTAGTCTTAGTTTCGTGTATACTAACCTTCGTGTATTATTAGTGGATCTACAAATTGAAGTTTTGGACAATGAACATATTTTAACTTGATCTTGAAAGATCATTAATAATAATATCATTATAATGAATATTGTAGCTAAATCACAGTCCATGTACCCGAACAAACTTTAATATTTCAATTCAGTGTTGGTCGCATGAAACATCAATTTTAATTTTTTAAATTTTACGAATTATTGTTTTGTAGGTCTTTAAATTAAATGTATGAGCAATGAACATCTGATTAAGTTAAATACTATTTTGAAAACTATAATGATATATTTTTGACATTTTTTTTTTCTTTTCTTAGAGCATTCTCTTGATAATTAAATCAATAACACTTAAATACCGTTCATCTTAATTATCGATCATCTTGTTTTAATTGTGATACCATGGGCTATTAAAACCAATTTATCTCCATTTTTAATATTAATACTTTTCAATTGGTCTCCCGAGAATACTAAGTGAGCGGGGGTATATATTAGCTCATCATAAATGATATATTACATATAAATCTAACACTAATCTGAAGCTTTTCACTAATTCTCAGTTAAATTTTATTAATCCCTCGAGAGAATATTTATGAGTTCTGGGGAATTAAAGATAGATTAATAAAGAGGAGAGGGAACTAGAGATAAATGTATAACCGGAGGTTGATAATTTCCAGATTTCTCTTTCAAACTTGTGTATATTATAAATATCCTAAATAACAATTTGTCCACAATGATTGGTTGGCTACGGTTTGGTCGCAAGGTAAATAATTTGGCTGTCTGACAAAATCGGTGTATAGTCGCCCCTCCTACAGAAACAAGCCTTAGAAGTGTGCGTAGGAAAGAAGCCGATCTCGGGTCTAACGTGTATCCTTCTCATCATTAAATTAAATCAACTTCTACAAGTGATATATACTGGATTGATCAACATTCAACTCAACATCTCGTTTGTTTTAAATAGGAATTTTTTTTTTTAAATTCTGCTGTTGTTGTATGTTTATTAATCTGCTATACGTTAAAGAATTCACGATGGTAGCTATTTGTCCATCTGACATTGACAATAACCGAAAGCTTTGTGGGGTGTAACGTATGACATGTCTGCTTCCATACGGGTAACATTTGTGTGTTTGAGTTTTGAAAATTGTCAATGGCTTTAAAACTATGGGACCGGGATATCATTATCTTATAGGATTCATATTATTATTAGTCAGTCTTCAAATAAAGGAAATTGTAGCCACTTGGTGGTAAGTTGTCATTTTTATTTTACATATTTTATCATTTTTCTTATATTTATGTATATTATTAATGAAAAAATTAACGAAAGATATACGCAATAAGTATCCTAATGTTATTGGAAATGTCTGATATTTTTTTAATTCTACGATAACCTGCACTGCTAACTAAAGATATACGCAATAAGTATCCTAATGTTATTAGAAGTGTCGGATATTTTTTTATTTCTACGATAAACTGCACTGCTATTTATAAAATACACAAACGGCGATATTAATTCAGATTAATCTCTTCCGGTGATTAGAGACGCATATCCAAAAATATTAGCACAACCGTAGAGCTGCACTAATTTGTTTCACGGTAAACGATGAAATGATAAAAGCCATGCCGACACAAACTGATTTAATACCATTTTAAAATTTTCGCTCGTCTTCAGAGCTATTCATAATGTCATTATGATGAGCATTTTCATAAATTATAAAGCTCCCAGCCTTGGGATTACTCATGAAGTTTGCCACCCATTGCCGCTAATAAAGCCCGATTAATTTAAAATATTTTTAGAATGTATTTCAGCACGTGATTTATTAGTATGTAGGTATATATAAATCTCCCAGTATGTAAGTAATTAAGACGGGATCAAGTGGAAGGGAAAATTAATCGGATTATTTTATTAAACAATGTATTTAATTGAGCAAACAGTGAAATGTAACGCGCAATAAGGTAGGTAGTGTTGTATAGAAAGGAAAGGAATTTCTAAACTCTGCCCCGTTAATCCGATAATTTTGACACTTGGTTGGCATAATACAAAGCTGAGAGTGAGAGAGGGAGAGAGAGAGAGTGAGAGTGAGAAAGAGGGAGAGAGAACGAAAGACTAACACTCGCTTGTGTGTTGTTGTCTTTAGTAATGTAGACCAGTAGAAAACACACGGGGTTGGATAGGCGACCCCACTTCTTGTCAAGTACAAGCTTGGGATCGAAACCACACCGCTTGACTCCATGTCAGACCTTATGATCTAAAGCGCACCCACCATCTTCTTTCGAAATTAGAGTAGGTATTAATGCCGCTTTCCGGGCAAAAATCACCTAACAGCACGCGTAAGACCCCTAGACCATCCAACGCCTCCATCTGTGGGTAGGAACGAGGCTGTGTTTATCTTAGATTAGTTTGGTTTTGTTTTGTGTCATTTTTAAAAAAAAAAATTAAATAAATTGATTATGAACGACAATACGATATTTATAAATTATATATGGGCAAACTACATCTAGGAATCCGGAATATTTCATTTTAGTACCGAAAATAAAGATGGTGTGACTAACTATTGTAGGGTGATGATCTTCGAGCTCTAGCTGACAGATCAGCTGTCGTGGTTTCGATCCCTGGTGTTAGCGTGTGTAGGTTTACTCCAGGTAATCCGGTTTTCTCTCAAGATAATAAAAAATAAAACGTGTCTGAAGTAGCACCCTCGGTAGACGCAGACGTTAAATACCACCATCAGCAACTGTGCATTACAATATTTTACAGATTTATTATTCATAATATCGCTAGTAGATTAATATGGAGAGAGGAAGTCCCAAATCATTTTCATAACAAAGTTTTATTTATAAATATTAAACATACATTATACAAGAGCTAAATCTGCCTATTGTGGGTCTTTCTTTAGGCCTAAAATGTTATCTAAATTATTAATTAGACATCAATTAACTTATCCAGACCTTTATCAATTCTCGTTGTCATCGCTAGCCTGCGATATTTACTCGATTATAACCCGGTCTGCTGCTGATGATTAAATCACAAACTGGATAATTGAGACTATGTCTGTTTAATGTACCGACTTTAGTAATGATGGTCGAGGCTATAGGCCCAAAATTCAATCGCTAAATTCTTGGTTCAGGGTGGATCCATTTTCAGCAAATTGTCTTTTACAGTATTTAGGTTTTAACTTTTATAGTGAGAACTGCCAGCTCTTTATCTAATCTCCAATAATGCTTCTTATCGAGTTGGAAGAAGTAGCACATTGATCTAAACGGTAAGATATCTGACAAAATGCAATATGTCCACTTTTAGAAGGGAATATCCGTATAAATTTAAATAATTATAGCGAATTGAGTTCGTATTGTTAGTATAATGGGCATATCCTCGTTTAAAGTTTTATTTTATCCCGACTTTTTCGTCATTGATAAAAAATAAACTGGTTCAACATCATTTACTATAATTGAATTGGAAATATACAGAGCACAATTCAATGGAATTCAAATATACTGTTTATAGCAATTATATTGAATTCCACATAATTATTTCCCCTGTAAACTTTTTCCATTTAGGGTTATTTACATTGCTTTTCAAACTGAATATGAGAGAGAGAGGAATAGGGTTTAACGCCCACTCGACACAAACTAGTTCATTTCGGGACTAATACATGGTTTAATTTAATTTCAACAATTCACTTGCTCGTAGGAGTCTTTTTCCCTTATAAATGTCATCTTGTCATGTCATAATCCGATCATTGAAATCGTTTCGTCCGAAGCGGGGTATTTTTTTAAAACGAAATGTAACAGAATCTGGTGGTCTTGGGAATATACTAAATATAACTCTATTTTGTCTGCAAGCAATTTAAAAATTATCAAAATTTTTGAGTTCTCTTCCAGTACAAATATTTTTATAGCATTTTTTTTTCTATTTTCAATATTCGATTCGGTTTAACGTCCTCCTGTTCTGTCCCGACTGGGCTACTGAAGACCGTGTTAATGAAAATTTACCCTTTCAAATTGTTTTGTTGTAGATTCTGGGTTAAGTTTTAAGGAACCTTCAATAATTGATGTAGATAAATCCGACAGAGTGGGTTAATTAGAGATCTAAATTATTTCAAGAATAAATTAAGAAGGTTTTTACCATGATATATATGCGCCAACTTTCGACCTTTTAGGTTGATTCGTTAACACACATGTATTATTAGTATCGTTTCGGTACCATATTCTAAACACGCGTCTGGCTGGGGACCAATGGGTGGCAGGCCATTAAGATTTTTCAATGGAATGCACAGATCACAATTCTATGGAATGCTATTAATTTTTATTTGGAAAACGTTTGTGCTAAACTTCTCTTGCCGTTTGAAAGTAATGATACAATAATTGCTTGATAAAGATTATTGGAGAATTCTCATCGAAAACGGTGCCCAGTAATAAACGGTGCCCAGTGTTGTTGTTTTTTTGCCGCTTCACTAAGTAACCTGTCACATTTAATTATCCACGTCACATATTATCTATAGGGACGCATTGGTTTTCTTGGTAAAATTGACCTGGTTATGAATCGTGATATGAATCGTATCGTAGCACCTGAATCTCAATGTGTATCGTATCTTGACTGCAGTGGCAATACCCAGTGTATTCCATAGGATCGTGTGTCCTGTGTATAAAGGACCATCGTCCAAACGAATTACCCACGAAACTGGGTAGATGGGTTGAACCTCACCGGGGATAGAAAAAAATAAATGGTTGGGTGGGTTGTGCGACATCAAGGATAGAGAAAGATAAATTAAATGTTAAATCGTAAACGGAAAAATGTAATCATTTTCTTACTCTTATGAACGGGTGAGTGGGTTAATTGAGATCTGTTATGCCGTCTTCTGCACATCTGTTTTAAAAAGAGGCGGCATTTCTTTTGACATTTTATTTTTGAAAACAAATTAAAAAGATTCAAACACAAAATATATTTTTTAGATTTTTTTTTTCTCCTACCAAATATCTTCAGGTTTATCAGCCAGCTTCCACTACACGCTGTGAGTACTGGAGTACTGTGTGACAATATTCCAGGGTTAGTTGGTAGGCAGAGGAGATTGTGTCGACACCACCTCGACGTTATGGTCTCCCTTAGAAAAGGGGCGCGTCTTGGGGTCGAAGAATGTCAGAATCAGTTCAAGGATCAAAGATGGAACTGCAGCACGTTGGACAGAGATGCTTCGGTGTTTGGAAAGGTCATGTTAAAAGGTAAATTTAATTTATTTATTTTTTGGGGTTGGGGTCATTTGTCTGAAGATATAAAGTGGGTTTCAAAAGTCAAGCTCCATGGATATTGATGAAGTTTCGTGATTTTTATTCCTGGGTCTAATCGGATGTCGTGCTCTGGCCCTGAGTTCACAAAACATTCTCAGACTTCAGTTAAGAATTTACACAAAAGTGTTGCCTTATTTAAACTAATCTGAGAATGCTTTGTGAATTCTGGGCATGTTCCTTTCTTCTGTACAGCTCATTTGTCACTGGAACAATCATTCAAGACCTGAACCAGCAGTTCCTGACGAAGCTCCATGGAACCCACTGGGTCGTCTAGACGTCATCGACACGTATTTGGACAAATCGTTTCAAAAAGTGAAAAAATACCCAGGGGTGCTGAGTACACATTGGTAATACACAAAACAGATCGATTCCCGCTGACTTGTCCGACAAGAAAAGATATGTTACAGATAATATGCATATTGTACACAGCGTATTCAGACTTCAACCGATTTCATTAAAACAATTTACAAAATTATGGATAAGTGATAAATATTAAGTCGTTTGGACGTGAGCGTTAAAACAGCTTATCCGGACACGTAACCCTTTTAAGATTTCGGGTGATTCTTTCGTTGGGTGACCCGATAATCGATTCCCGTTCCTTTAGAGGTCTACACGGTGAATGGTGCATGTGCTGTACTTGATAACAAAATGTAAATTTCACCGACACGTTATTTTTATAAAAAAAAGTCTGGTTTTAACACATCACTGCATAATACAGCTTGGGACACCGGACTTTATTTCCAGATAAAGACTGGCGGGTTAAAATTGTTTGAAAACGTATAACATATATTGTGTTAGTTGCTCGGCCCTTAGCAGTTTTATTCTCAAAAACATTATCGGGATTGACCCTTTAAAAAGAAGAGTTCTTGTCCGAGCCCCCCTCCCTCCGTTTCTAGCAAAGAATGATTCCATGCCTTTAAGTTTAAGAGATAAGATTTAGCATTTTCATCCCGAATTAACAATTTATAAAAACATGTGCTTATTTGTGTTTTGTTTATCTGTATATGCATCATGAATAGAAGAGTTGTGTCACGGAGAAATATCTGTTGGCAATAAATTTTTTATCTCACTTCTACCGATTATAGTTGATTAAATTTAAGCTGGAAAAATAAGATTTTTAAAATTGGCATGACCTTAAATAAAATTCTCTAGATAGCCGTTTAATAATATATATTGGTTGACTTCTGAATGCTGTCCTCGTGGCATACTCCTCGCAGTGTTCCGTTTCATTTGGCTTGCTTAAGGAATATGACCTCATGAATTCATATACGTATTTACGAACAGACGAATGTCTAGCCGGCAGTTCCCAACAACCAATTTTTTGACGAAAATATTAAGTCTGCTAAATGCAAATTTATAAAAGTAACGGACCAGACTCTTTATTAAAATACGTTCTCTCGCTAACGCGCTCCGGGTCTCCCCCTCGAACCCAAACTCCCAACTGGATAAATCATCGATGTAATATCGAAACGAATTATTATTACTGGACACTATAATTGTTGAATCAGTGCCAATCGTATCATCAATGGTGTTTGATTGGACAAGATACAAATATCTAGAATATAAAAATCAGGTTTCTAAAATATCAATTAACTACTGTAGACGCAGGAGCAACCATCAGCAATTTTGCAATCGTGAGAGGAGCGTATCAAGAATGGGGCGAGTAAAGCGGTATTTGCCCCGGACGTCTCTTTTTATTTCTCTTGTTTTGCGGGGTTGGGGGTGATCTACAGCATTGAAATAGAACAGCCTTTTCTGTTGGGACAGTAGACGAATCGGAGGATACAAGACTTATACCCTATTTACTTCCATTATTCCCGAAAATGGTACGCATTGCGTTCCTTTTAAGATGGGCTGATCAACCACCAATATACCTTTATAAGCACCTAAAATTGCTTACAGAAAAAAACACGTTTACTACCGCTGGAAAGTATTGTAGTTAATTATTTTATGTAAGAAGCAAACATAGTGTCCAAATTTGTTGTCCGAAATTTGCCTTTGTCGTTCGAATCGAGTGTCAATATGTTTGGTATGTGTCGAGCGTGAGGGGGCCGGGAAACATAAGAACCATTTTAGGCAAAGGTAATGTAACCCCTGAAATTTTTTTTCATTTGCAGGAAGTCGAGAAGCTGCATTTGTCTACTCAATATCGTCAGCGGGAGTTGTCCATGCTATAACTCGTGCATGTAGTAAAGGTGATCTTCTTCATTGTGCCTGTGATCCAACCAAGAGAGGAAGCAGCAAGGATTCTAGGGGAGAATTCGATTGGGGAGGCTGTTCAGATAACGTGAGGTTCGGAAGTCATTTTGCTCGAATGTTTGTTGATGCCAAAGAAAGAAAAGTAAGAGATGCCCGAGCATTGATGAATCTTCACAACAACAGGGCTGGTAGAAGGGTGAGCTTCTAAATTATATCTTGTAGTACCGATCGAGAAACCATCCATTGGATAAGCTGTTGAGAGTGACAATCGGGTGGTTTTTGGGGGCAGGTGAACTGAACTTTAATCCCCGCAGAGGTGCTTCTTCTGGTATCGCTGTTCATCATTTAGACGGGGGGGGGGGGGGAGTTATACATGTATAGCTGGGTGGCTCGGGGAGTATGCCTTACCCGGCATCTGTGCAGTCTGGCTCTCACTTGTCAGTTATGCAAGACGCTGGGTCTGGCAAGGAAACGCGCCCGGTCTTCGGAATAATGGCATGAACATGGCATTTTCGGTACTTTAAAGAACCTCTGACAGTGACTCGGGCAATAAGGCACTGGCTCATTAACCAAGAGGTCTCGATTTGATCCCTGGGTTCTCCATACCGTTTCTCCTGCTAGTAGTGCAAGACTTAGATCCTGCCGCGAACAAGCGTCTACTAGTTCGAATGAGACGAAAAACCGAAGCCCCATGTATACCGTTGAAGATCGAAACAAGAATAGACTGTCTGGTGGTCACCCCCCCCCCCAAAGCGCACTACATGATTCAGGCCCGGCTTTATTAGATGAGACTGGTTGGTGTTAACCGCCATTTCAATTCTATTGTAATTCTTACTACTGAGCTTTACAAAAAATATATTTTTAAAATAGCTGATGATCATACACATGTTGCGGGTTTAATTGCCAGAGTCGATTTTTCGTCACGTAGTTTGAAATACGGCATCATGGGTTCTTCTGGTGACTTGCTGAAACTGTCTGTACATCAGCAGGGGTAACACTGTAAAAACAGTAAAACATGTTACATCTAATTAAATACACCTCTCTCTATTATCATTATTTATGAGATATTTGACATAGGAATCTTCTACGCATGTAATCTTTAAAGGCCCAATAACACTCTTGTTGTAACTGAATAATATGTCTCAATCATTATTCTGGTCAACAAATTGCACTATTTACAATATTCCAATTAATTGATGATACAAATTTTATCTTAACACACCTAAGTTAAAAGATTTGAAAAAATTCAACTTAATGGTTGGAAAAGCTTTACGTAAACTATTTCAAATGTAACTTAGATTTAAAAATATTTTCGAATCCTCTGGACAAGTGAAATAGGATGTAATGGATAATTTACACAACAAGTTGGCCAATTTAAACATCTTGTAGTTAGAATAAGGCTATTTTATTTTGGACCTGTAAAGCCAGCAAGAGTGTTATTGTCCCTTTAAAGTTTGCTCGATTCTCTACGTTATCGCTGGTATGGACAGAGATTGGCACCAATAGTAGTGACATTAACAGGAACCGTTTAGGTATTCGAGATGACTTGTCCCATGCTGAGATTTCTACCAGTTTCAGTAAGTCTGACCTATGTTCTCTTGTTTCTTCCAGGCAGTAAAAAGATTCCGGAAACTTGAGTGTAAATGTCATGGAGTGAGTGGATCGTGTACTATAAGAACCTGCTGGTTAGCTATGCAGGAATTTCGCCGGGTCGGGGACTACTTAAAACTCAAATATAATGGTGCTACACAGATTATGATTAACCAGGCGGGTACTGGATTAATCGTGGCTAACAGAAATCATAAACGACCCACTCGTTCTGATCTGGTTTATTTTGAAACATCGCCGGATTACTGTATAAAAGATATTGAAATTGGTAAGTATGACATCGATCAACTGCGTGGTATTACAATGGGTATTAAATTTGAACTCAATTTCGCACCTAATCCATTATCTATCGTGGATGCAATTCTCCCTACACATCCATGTGCTCTTATCTGGCCCCGAGTTCATGAGGCATTCTCAGATGTTAAGAATTTACTTAACTTTCAATCACTATTTATTAACAATTTCTTTCTACCAGAAACACAGAAATATGCACATAGTTTCTTATTGATGTATTTGATAACAGTTTTATAAATGGCTAATTTTCAGTTAAAATAAGGCGAACATTTTTGAGTAAATTCTTAACTTCTTAAGTCATAACATCGTGCAATGGTTGCTACATACCATGATAAAAAAAAACACAACCAATTCTGTGAATATTTACAACTTCGAAAATTTCATCCTATGGGAAACAACATATTAAATTTGATTTTGAATGTACAAAAGCAATGCGAATCATACAAAATAAATAAAAAAAAATTATTTAACCAGTGGTGAACCGACATCTAATGAATCTGGGTAAACACGTCTGTCCTTTTAATTTTTTATGGGTCTGATTTTAAAACCCGTCATGGCCAGGGCCCTGTTTCTCGAAATCATAACCAAAGATAAAATCCAAATTTTAGTAGATAATTCAATTTTGATTGGCTAAGCACTAAAAACAATCTAATATTATCCAATCAAATTACTAAAAATTGGATTTTATCTTAGTTAAAATTTCTTGAAACAGGCCCTTATTAATTCATTCAAAAACATGGGCTAAAGGTAGTGAGTAGAAACATGCACGAGGAAGGGCAGGCTGCCATTTTCCTTATCAATTTTTTTAGTACACCAAATCTCGTTTGTAATGAAATTTCATACATATAACAATGCCCGTTGTATTTTTATCCCCACAGACATAATTTCGGGACGTTAATAATTTCAGACTCTCCGGTGGTCTCCGGCTAAAATGACAAGATACGTCATTTATCAATAGACATTTCAAATTCTTAAAATATCTGTCAGCTTCGTATGAAATAATATAGAAAAATATGTAAGATAAGTCTTGAATATACACCTTTCATAAATGAGGTATTTCAGTATGATAACGTCGGCCATCTTGTCTACGAACGTCTGTTTTAGTAATTTGAACCAAGTAAATATTTATATAAATTAGTAGTATACTACCTGTATTCACGCGCTTGTCACCCCTTATAACTATATCAAAACATCCCACGTGACATTGATTGACAGTTGAAAGCTTATATGACATTATAAGACATATAATCAGAGGTTGATTTAACTTAAGATCTTTTTAAGTCAAGAATGATAGACAATATATATGTTGTTGTTATATATCGCCTTAATTGGAATATTTTGATTTGTCAAGCTGTGTTTAACTTTTGATATAAAAAGGAAAACAGATAATTATCGGCACAGACATCCACCTACTCCAAAAATTAACAAAATGAAATTAAATAGGGTTTAACGTCCCACGTTTCTATGCCAACCGGAATAATAAAGACGGCATACACTGCATGCAATGTTCTATGGCGGACATTTTGTTTGGCCAGCGGTGCTACGGCCTACTCTTATGTTCATCCCATCTGAACGACCAGACCTTAATCCTTGTCAGGCCCTTGGTCCTGCAGCACTGACAAGGAGAAACCGCACTGGAAAAAAGTCCATGGGAACGTTCTCAACCTACTACGGATCCCATTGTTAATGAGCCACTGCTATATACACCGAGCAATCTGTTTAAAACACAGATCCTATTTCGTTTCGTTTTTTATAGTTCAAAATTTCGTTTTACTTTTCTTTACTACACTAGGATCGGAAAGAGTTGTTATATTACCGGCGTTTTGGTTGATGTGGGGTATTAGCCAATGCAACGGTATGTTACGACAACTTCTTTGCGTGCCATGCACGGAACTGGGGTAAATCACTAGAAACGTCAACGGTGACTGATTAATCAATGCCTGACGCAATAGGGTCAAAAGCCTCTCTTACAACATCTGACACGACTCCTGTGGACAATTTGTCATATCTTTATGTACGTTAAGTCATCGAAAGTAAAAAAAACCGGAACGAAATAGAGATCTGTATTTTAATCATATTTCCCAACTGAACCGCCACGGCTCCTCAAAATTAACAAATTTGCAATATTTTAAATTGTAACCTTATACGAGTATTCACATTTATAATAGAAAATGATGCACACTGGTGTACATGTATGGTTCCCATCGGTTTTTCTTTCATCCGAAACATAAATTAGAAAACACTTTTCAAACATGTGAACACTTAATGACCTTTGAAGTAAAACCGTTGAGGTATTTGTATGTATGTGTGTACAACATGTGAATGGCGTGGGCGAAAAAAAAAATACCCAAAACAAACAGATGAACAAAACGTTATCCACAAACGTTGCCTACCCATATAGATGTACTGCACGAGAAAATTAGATTTGATTTTTTTAATAGAAATTCTATAAAATTGTTGCTTCTGGCGAATTGTATTATTCAAATCTAAAGTTGTTTTTTTGTGAATTTATAATGTAATTGAAAAATCGTTCTTGAAATTAAAATATTTCTTTGTTGAATGTGCAATTACATAGATGAGTTGCTAGACATACTTTCAATAACAGGTGTGTTTGTTATTGATAACACTAATTTAACAATAATATTTATTGTAACAAGTTGGGATAATCCGAAGAATTTTGTTTGCATTTAAATTGAATACGATGGTCCACAAAATATCCTTCATTACATTAAACCCATTTATGCACATAGGGGGAGGGGTTTAATATAGGCTATGCCTGTTCCTCCATCTCTATTCAGATACAAATCTAAATAAAAATTATGCTTATACAATAAAAAAATATGCACATAGTTTCTGAATGCGCGCGATAAATCTGTATAGATCTTGGTATGCCACAAGGTTCCATATTAGGGTCTTAATTATTTCTAATGCGTTTCATTGCTCTAGATGATCTAAACATAATTTTCAATATTGCAATTACTACTTTATTTTACAGTGTTGTAATTCTTATTCGACAGGTTTCTTTAGTTTTTGACAGTGTCCCTAAGTATAATTTTCGATAAAGCGTTTGTGTACAATTTTAATAATCTTATCGTAATTATCTCTTTATCTTTGACAGGTTCTCTTGGAACAGCAGGTCGAGTTTGTAAGAAGGGTTCTCTGGGAACTGACGGTTGTGATATTATGTGTTGTGGTAGAGGTTATGATACCAAAACTGAGAGAAAATTAGAACAATGTGAATGCAAATTTCATTGGTGCTGTCTTGTGAAGTGTAAAGAATGTTCACGAATTGTAGACGTTCATACCTGTAAGGGAACTCTATCTTCGTCTCCGTCTTTTGTCTCTCCTCCATCTTCAACAACAGAAAAAATAGAGAGTCAAAATCGACGGCAAAAGTGAATTTATATAACTCGGGGGGGGGGGGGGAACCTTTTCTTCGTCTCCGTCTTTTGTCTCTCCTTCATCTTCTACAACAGAAAAAATGGAGAGTCAAAATCGACGGCAAAAGTGAATTTGTAAAACTCCGAGATCATCAATTATGAAACATTAATAACATAGCAGAAATTATTCGACTTATGTGGGAAAAGTTAAAGCGTCAGTTATATGTGGATACCGCAAGATGGGCATTACGATGTGAATTTTTCTTTGTCGTCATCTAATGAATATTATGATGTAGTGGGTCGAATTAATTGGACCGTAAGAACTTGAAACTGTGTCCAGAAATAATCGTGTCGATGGTTTGTCGTGCATCATCCGATTACATAATAATAATAATAATAATTTAAAGAAATGATGAATATATCGATATGTAAATTTATCGCTATTTAGATTATGTTAAATAAATTAAATTAGTTTATAAATATACCAGTGTAACAACGTGCTCTTTTTTATCCATTGAATATTGGTAAGGGATTTTAATTTCGGTTATGTGATGGGCTTTTTTTTATCATTCGTCTGATTTTTAATGCTGAACTTGAAGGTGTTAACCAAAGAAATTACTCGGGAATTTTTCAGCGTGCTTTCTCCATGTTAGTGGTGTAGAACGGGTGCTAAAAACCGAGGTCCAGTGTACAGATTGGCGTGCACGTAAAAAAACCTCTTGATAGTTGGAACTCGAAATAAGAGTAGGTCGCAGCGCCGCTATCCCGCCAAAATACATTACATATTCCCGTCAACATTATCCAAGTAGGTGGTCAAAAGTAGGACTTTATAACTTCACACCAGCGTGACCAGCCTCTACACTTACACATCTAAAGTGGTCCTTAGGTTTGTATTTTGCTACTACCAACCAATTGAATGTAATACAGTTATTAACCCTTTTAAAAAATTGGAATTTGCCAACAGTCCCTAGTTATGTCAACCAGTCCCTAAATTTGTAATATGCTATTACCCAACAGTCCCTAGAGTGGTAATGTGCAATTACTAGTTCCTAATGTGCTAATCCTTTATGGGCATTTAGTAACTGGACAGAGCAATAAACTATAATACATAATTACTAATTAATTTTGCCGACGTTCCGAAAAATATTCACTCAACGTTTGGTTGGGCGATTGGTTGGGGTAAGCTTCAAACCTCTGGATATTAGCGCGATCCGGTGTTAATCTGTTAGATAAGGTTGATAACGGGTTGGTAAGGAACTCTGCTTTCTCTGTATTGCTTGTTGTGGGAGATTTGGGAACTTAAAAGTTGATCGACTTCTTAAATGGTTGGATCGAGTTGTTTCTCTGAGGTTGTCCAGGGACTTAAGCAACCTGAAAACTTTGAGAGAAATGTCTTGTATTATCTGGGAGCCACGGTGGATAAGTTAGTAATACGTTGGCTTGGTAGCCTAGAGGTCGCGGGTTCGCTCCCGCTGTTTACCGAAGAAGTTCATCCGGATTTTCCAGCGTGGTTACCTCTTGTCAGTGGTGCAGGACGGAGGGCCTGGCAAGGACAGCTGTCTAGTTGTTCGTATGGGACAAAAAACTAAGTCCCGTGTACACACATTGGCGTGAACGTAAAAGATCCCATGGCAGTTGGAATTCGATATAAGAGAAAACCGCAGCGCCGCTGTCCTTGCAAAATTCTCCACATAGCATATGTCCGGTTTCATTAGCCCAGTCGGAGCAGAACAGTAGGACGTTAAACTCCATTTTATCATTTCATTTCTACATTTCCAACACGTGGCTCTTCGTCAGTCTCTATTCCAACTCAGCGGGCCCTTAGCAATGTTATAAAATTTCGTGGGGCTACGGAATTTTTGGGAGGGGCTGTTGGCGAAATATGGGGGAGGGGGGGCTAATTCGATTTGGCTACAGCCCGATTCCAAGTATACTACGTGACCTTATAAATTTTTTGAATTATTTTAAAGTTTATTTGTATATAACCGAGTCAATCCATATTGTTGACAAGGTCTACGCCTATATAAAATTACAATAAAGGCCCACCCTTAAATTGATAACACTGGTTGAATTTGATCTGGAGATTTACTCAATGACCACACACTACTTGTATTACTACGCGAGATACTTGATTCGCCAGAGGTTAATTGAGTATCAATATTACCTGACCGTTTACACCTTTGTTACGGGAGCCGACACTTATATTACATATCCTTCCACTTAACCACTTCAAAGGCACCGACAGTCGACCTACCTGTCCATCATGGCTTGAATAGAAAGAATAATATTGACATAGCATATTACTACCTGAGCTATCAACAAATTCCCCAAATATAATAAATGTCGGGCTATAACTCTGATTAAAAACACACACGCTGTATTATCAACAATCATTGCCTATTATAAATTGTAGGGAAGACTCCACAGACTTTAATTTCCTAGCTTAAGTCTGTGTCAATAAGCTTGAATGGTGGAGAAACTGAATATCTATATCAACAAATTTCTTCAATAAATTAAATATTTCCAACCCTTTTCACTTGTTATTTGTAAAACATCTTAGTGGAGCTTGCTTTAATATGGCTGAGGAAATAAATTAATGAAAATAAAACTTCTCCCATCTCAATCCCTTTGATAAACTGTATACATACAGTTCGGTGTATATTGTTAATGGAATGAAATAATGAAGGACGAGTATTCAGTAGGCCTATACACAATTTCGCTATGTCTGGGGCCCAAATTTATTGGGCTAATACACTCTAGGAGTCATGCAGGTTAATTTGATACCATATGTGGGGGTGGAGCGGTGCGATGAAGCGTGATTTTGGGACTAACACATGGTTCAATTTTATTTTAATAATTCATTTGCACTGTAGGGGTCTTTAGCAGTGGGAGGAAACTGGAGGACCCGGAGAAAAACCACGAGGTTAGACATTTCATTGATTGTATTTACACAGATTAATAAGAGAGAGGAATGGGGTTTAAAGTCCACTCAACACAAACAAGGTAATTTGGGACTTACACATATTTTAATTTCATTTCAATAATTCGCTTGCATGTAGGGGTCTTTAGCAGTGGGAGGAGACTGAAGGACCCAGAGAAAACCCATGAGGCTTGTCAGGGGACCCTACTCCTTGTCACGTACAACCCCGGGTTTAAAACCACACCAATTGACTTAATGACAGGCTTTATGATACACCATGCACATGCTAACCATTTGGCCATCCAACCCCCTTGAAGCGATGTACTAGTGAGTAATAACCGGTGTGATATTAACCAGATACTGTTTAATCACTGTTCACATATCATCACAACCAGACACATATATCATACTACCATCTTTATTACATTCCATTCATGGGGTTTACTTTATAGTTTGTTCAACCAAAATCAAATGAAATACAGTGTGCTATGAGGGAAATTTTGCCCGGCCAACGACTCAACGGCCTACTCTTACATCGAATTCCAACTGCCAAGGGGACATCACGCCAATGCAGGGATCGAACACTCGACCTCCAGGCTAGGGAGCCAGCGCCTTACCCATGTGACCCCCCACCCCCATAATATATTTTGGGACTAACGTATGGTTTAATTTATTATTTCAATAACTCGCTTGCATTAGGGGTCTTTAGCAGTTGGAGGAAACCGGAGTGCCCGGAGGAAACCCATGAGGTTGAGAAGGTGCCCCTACCTCCATGCCACATATGCTCACACCAGGGCTCGAAACCACAGCCGCAAGCCAGAGGTGGCCGGTCAGCTAGGGGTTGAAGTGCGACACTTTTTTACGTGCACGCCAATGTGTACACGGGGCCTTGGTTTTTTGTCCCATCCAAACGACTAGACAGCTGTCCTTGTCAGGCCCTCTGTTCTGCATCACTGACAAGGGGACATCACACCAATGCAGGGATCGAACACTCGACCTCCAGGTTAGCGAGCCAGAGCCTTACCCACAGTGACCCCCGCCCCATAATAGATAAAAGAAGAACAAGATATTTTATAATGCTATTTAATAGTATGCGAATTCAGGAAAAATCAATGAAAAGAAATCTAATTATTGCACATCATGTGTTGATATTTTCATCTTTGCATATTAACATGTAATAAATAATAAATAACACGTAAAGATATAGCTGGAGATATAATAATAATTATAATAATAATAATAGAGATTTAGAAATAACAAACACATTTATGCCAGTATACAGGACACAGTTCTATGGAATAAAATTACTGTTTCTTACTGAGCTTGGTTTCCACTGGGATTCTTTTAGTCTTATCATTGCATAAAATTAGAACAATTCAGATGCCATTGCCGACTATTTCGACCACAATATGGATCTGCGCTTGGTATGTGACTCTCTTATTTCTTAATGTGTTGTGAAGAGAGAGAGAGAGAAATGCGGTTTAACATCAACTAGACACAAACTCTGTCATTTTGAGATTAACATATGGTTTAATTTCATTTCAGTAGTTTGCTTGCGCTTAGGGGTTTTTAGCAGGGGGAGGAAACCGGAGAAAACCCAGGAGGTAGGACAGTTGACACTACTCCTCGACACGTACAACCGAGGATTCAAAATCACGCCAGTTGTCATGCTAACAATTCGGCCATCCACCCCTACTGGAACTGCGCTTGGTATGTAATTCTCTTGTGTCTTTTGAATTGATATTATTTTTTATTTTATAATTTTGAATCATTGCTTGATAAGAGGTTAGAGAATTCCAGTTGAAATGTCACTCAGTAATAAACAGTAATTCTATTCCATTGTGTGTTGTGTACTTCCAGTTTAATCACCATGGAAACAGAGCTTGTAGATTAAGAAATACATTTTTTTAAAAGTTTAATACAATATAGCAGATTTAAAAATAACATGTATTTTTTGCTTGATAACCCCCATATATCCCAAAATCCAAAATTTATTAATTAACTTAGGAGCCAAACAAATTTCTGTGTATAATGAAGTACTAATTAGCAATAACATTCAAAGACTTTAATATACACCTTTCCATCTAAAAGCTTCTGTTATGAAACCCAAATGTAACGTTCTAGAGTTTGTAAAAAAACACAACATCACCCCTTTATTTACATGTAATAATAATGAGGGTTTCAAGCCCCGCTCCGTTTCCCCAACACCATTTAGAGTTTAGGTCCTTATATAAATTGATTTGAAGCAGAGAAATTTAAACCATAAACCAATGATCGGATAAAAAATATTTTCAAGTTTCCACGGAAACAATTATCTGCGATATCACCCCAGATGTAAGTGGATGTAAATCTCCAGTAAGTAGAATTAGAGAAGTTTAAACCATAAACCAATGATTGGTTAACATAATACAAAGATAACAAATATTTCCAAGTTTCCATGGAAACAATTATCTGCGGTATCAGCCCAGATGGAAGTGGATGTAAATATCCAGTAGTAGTAGAAATATTTCCCGTTTTCGATAATACTTCAACTGTATCAGATAAAAGATACAGGGTGGAATAAATATTTGTATTTTATAACAACAATAAATAATAACATTTAATATTATAGATTAACATATCTAAGTTTAATTAAACTTATAGATTACACTCGAAAATTGGTTTGGTTGAACTTGGCGTATATAGCCCTAATTTATCTTCAGTGTTGAATCATTTATAACTATAGTTTAATTTCGGCTAATAGTAATAGTGTTCAACTTATTCTTGTGTACAACTTAAATCATAGTGTTTCATTTGTTAATTAGACGCTTGGTAATCAAAATGAAACACTATGATTTAAGTTGTACACAAGTACAAGTTGAACACTATTAGTCGCAATTAAACTATAGTTATGAATAATTCAAAACAGAAGAGAAATAAGGGCTATATACGCCAAGTTAAACCAAACCAATTTTCCAGTGTTAACATGTCAAAGTTTAAATAATCTTATGACAGATATATATGACATAGAAGTGTGACTCTTTAATGGTAACAAAACATACATTTTATTAATTTTTGTGACTAACTGGAATATACAGTAGCGTGCAGTGTGGGAGGCGCCGGCCCATTCTTGGGGCATACCATCTAAGATGGTAATTTAAGTATTTGAACATACATTATGCAAGAGCTAAATTTGCCAATTGAAGTTCTTATATTTATTTAGGCCTGAAATTTTATCTAAATTATTAATTAGACACTAATTAACTTATCCAGACCCTAATGAACTCTCGATGTCAACACTAGCCTGTTATATTTACTGGATTAGAACACGATCTGCTGCTGCTAATTAAATCTAGAAATGGATAATCAAGACTATGTTTTTTATCGTAAAGACTTTAGTAATGATGATCGAGGCTAGGTCCAAATTAAATAGCTAAATTCTCTCGGTTCAGAGTGGAGCAATTTGACTGAAATTTACAGCAAATTCCCTTTACATTATCTAGTTTTTTTTGCTCTTTATCTAATCTTCCATAATGTACATTTAAAAAGGCTTCTTTTCTAAAATTTCTCTGACCAGGATCTAGGCATACATTAATGTTAGTCCTATCACTAAATGCCTTATAAACAATTTACATCAAGGAGTTCACCTTGGGCATCACCACACATCTGCACAGCAGTGCACGCTACTAGTACTATGCATTTTATAAGTTTTTGTGACAACCTTATTTTTTGACTTATTATTGTGACTACGTTTCGCTATAAATATTGTAAAATAGAAATTATTATAAATATATCTTTCTAACCATAAACATAAAGGAATGTTTGTAACATCGACTCTAGACGTACTACCATAAAGATTTATTATAACAGGAACAATATATATATATAAAAAGTATACAGAATCTAGAAAAACAACCTGGTAATATTTCTCAATTACCCTGGATACGATAACAAAAAACAGAGTTTCACTATTAAGGTCGCTGGTTCCAATCAAAGCCTTTTTCAGACAATACCAAAAATTTCACGTCTTAATCCTTCAGCTCAAATATATTCAAATTGAATATTTTACACTTCAAAATAACATAAATTGAAATTTCAACTATCAGCGGCTTTAATGTTTAAATATCAAAAGGAATGTTACAAAATAATCATTTGTGTACATATCCAACAGGGTATGCTAAAAATTTGTGACCCCCACTCCTAAATTAAATGCAGTTCTTTCGTTTCAGGAGTTTATTTCACTAACGACTTAAAAAAGATTATTTTGATAAAGTTAGGGTTTATATAACTACAAAAATAAAGGTTAAACTTTGAAAATGCAATTAAAATCACAGCCTTATACTAAAGATTAATCAAATTCGATAAGAACATGATTTTTTCTGACAATAGTTTTACATCCCACTTTTACTATCGGTAATTTATCAAGTTCAGAAATGTTATTCACCCAAATTTGAACTGAAATATTTTTAAGAATGTAGACTTTTCATTGGCTTTAAGATAAAATTTGTTCTCTCGTTTAATCAATGAAAAAGAAGTAAAATAGTTTCGTTTAAATTTCCGTAAAAAAAGGGTTCATGTCCATCTTAATCATTTAGGAACTAATTCACAAAAACCTGAAAATAAATATCATTAAGAATGCAGATTTTTCACTAGGATTTTAACCTAGATGGATTCCAGGTTAATTGTTATGATAAGAATAAGTGGAATAAGTTTGATTAACATATTAAAATATCAGCATATATTTGATATTTACTGTAATAACAGATCTATAGAAATAAACAGTTATACAAAATAAAATTAACAAAAACAGGAATGTTATTATAATTGGTCATGGCTTACTTTATCGTGCCTTAATTAATGATTGTCAATTTGAGTGACAGAATAGACATTGTTATTTATTTAAAGTTTGCATTAAACTCAAATTAATACTGGACAAAAATCAGAGAGACAGATCATAAATATAAACAAACAAAAATATATATATAAATAAATAAAAACGCGATTCAACAAAAACAAAAATTATATATATATAAAAAACAATTAATATATTGATACATAATTCATTCATAGGATTTCTTCATATTTAACAATAATTCTGTTTAGAGACTAAATGCGATCAGTGAATGATAAACACACTTTGGATTCAAATAACACACTTTTTATGGAATAACAATTACTATGGTGTATTACCGAGTGTGCATGACTCGGAACACTTAAAATTCCAGGAGTTTTCCAGGAGGTATTTACCAGATTCGAGGAGTCCCTGTATAGAATTCTACGCTTGAAGACCATTCATGGCGACAAATTCGTTAACTTTTCAAGAGACCTTCGAAGACTATGTTCAGTTTTATATAACGGGAACTTTTCAAGAAACCATCAAAGACTATGTTCAGTTTTATATACCGGGTATATCTTAAAATATATAGCAACACCACATATCTTAATTTTCCAGGAGTTTCAAGGAGTAATCTTGTTTTTTCATGATTTTCCAGTATTGGAAATCACAATTTTCATTCATCCAAGAGTTTGTGAACCTTGTATTAAACTGTTCAACAAGATTTCACAAGTGTGTATCAAGAGTGGTATACACAAATTCTATTTTATCTATTTGTGTATTTTCTTGCTAACGACTTGTGAAATCTTGATGAAATGTTGCAGTGAAATAAACCATAGTAATTCTTATTCAATAAAAAATGTGTTTTCTGATTATGTCCCAATTACTAAATGCCATTTAAAGAACACTGATTCATTTATAATTGTGTTGTCCTACATTCCTGAAGCATAGAAAATACTTTTTAAACAGATGAAACACACAATCATTAAGAATAAGAATTAACGCTTAATATTCTAATTAATATTCCTAGTAGAAAATGAAAATGATCTGTTAATAGCACAATACTACGGTACTACTACCTACTTTATCTTTCTATGTAAAAACCTAAATAATAATTTGCATATTAAACAAACAACACTGAATGTTAGTCTAAATTTATAAAGAAAAGGGGGGGGGGGCGCTAGAAAGTAGTAAACGATGTACAAGGGCTATTTGCATAATTAATTAATATCTTTCTACTTATCTAGATAACATACATATATCATCTATTAATAAAAACTCGTTATTTTAACTGATTTGATTTTATATCATTTTTATAATTAACTTAAACTCGTTAAAAACTGTAATTTCTGGACTAACACATGGTTCTATATAATTTCAATAATTTGCTTGCTCGTATGGGTGTTAAGCTCCAGGAGGAAACCAACAAGGTTGGACAGATGGACTGTTTCCTGGTCAGGTAGAAAGTTGGGATTGAACCCACACCACTTGACTCAATAACAGACCTTATGACCGTAAGTTAAACCACTCCACCATCCACTCCCACTCTATTATATTTGACACATATGGATAGATTTGATAATTATATTTTATCGTAACAACAGTAGCAATGACAATAGGGGCTCCACTATTCTTGTAACGGTGATAACTTGGCTCAGAGTGAAGTAATTCGACTGAAATTCTCAACATATTCTCTTTATCTTACCTAATGCCTCTTAAGTTCTCCAGTCCTGGCATTTAATCTTGACATGTAAATATGACTCAAACATATCATGGCTATTTTCACATAACAATTTCGATATCAACATCAAATCAGTTAAAATAAGTGAATTTTAAGGTTTAATTTGTATAATAATAAATACTAGTAGTATTCTATATATATAGCTTGACACGATTATTACCGATATATATATATATAATGTATATCTAATAAACTAATATCTTACTGTGTGTTTATTTACAGATGCATATAACAATAATACTTATATAGTCTACAGTAATTATCACTCGGCAAACCCTCTGCAGATTCCAGTATTCTACATCTAACCTCGGCTGTATGACGGTAAGCGATATGTACCTATGCCTATACAATTACGATGAGGCACCGGTTTACTTATTAGGAAAACTTCCCACTTTTACAAAGAAGTTCTCACAATTGCTTCCTTCGAAGAATGTGTAGAATGTTCAGTGCAAACACTTGTCCTTGTCTAAAGATTATTGGATAAATTTGAAAGAAAAATAGCTTAAAACTTTGAAATCTTTGTATGATAAAACTTCTTCAAATGCTTCGTCACGGAAAACGCCGTTGGTAATCTGGGAACATAAAAGTAGTTCCAAAGGCTGACTTTGTCACAGACGAGGCTAGATGTAGGGTACTGGAATCTGCTGGGGTTGCCGAATGCAGTAATTATTCGAAATTCAACTAAAAGGTTAAGGGTTAAAGGTTAAAGGTTAGTAATTCATGACCCATACATTCATTTGTTCTAATTCTAGCATTTATAATCATCATAAAAATTTTCTACTAAGGGGAGAGAACTGTGAATACAAGAAACGTTTAAACGAGCGGTTAATTATGAAAGGGGGAAATATCACACAATGTTTATATATATATATATATATTATAACGTATCGTCACGATCCACTAACAAAAAAAATCCCCAAAAGTATTTACACTAACCACATTATTCCGGGAAATAAAAACAAGTCTCAGGATATTTTCTTTTGAAATCGGGGAAACTATACAAGGAC
This sequence comes from Patella pellucida, assembly GCA_917208275.1. Taxonomy (NCBI): domain Eukaryota; kingdom Metazoa; phylum Mollusca; class Gastropoda; family Patellidae; genus Patella; species Patella pellucida. The sequence goes on along the minus strand of OU795042.1, from coordinate 63,300,666 downwards.
ATTTATTTATACATTTGTCGTAATAATAAACGTATGATAACTATATATAAAATATGAACGAACAAAAGGTCGATGATAAATATAATTAATGTATTAACAAGACAAAGGAATATCCTTTTTTATTGGTTATTCTCTACAAATTTTTTTTAACGTGATTTTGTTTATCTTTATACATCCAATAGTGAGTCTGATGTCCCCAGATTTTATCCAAAATACATGGTATTCATTAATTAATTGCTCATTTATCTTTTAGTAAAACATTGAGCAATGGAATGGCTTATCACTTGGCTAATCACTCTCAGTCAATTTGAATCAGAGTTAATATTCGAAAAGAAGGACAAATAAACCTTGTTGACGAGCATATTGATATGATAGATAATTTAACATTTTTAATTTGTAATCTTAGCAACAGAGCATCTTAACCCTTTTCACTACCAAATTTCTGTTCTGTTCGTCATTCCAGGGAACAAGAAATTCAACACATGGACATGAGCAAGTGAAGCTGGCTTCCGGTGAATCGAGAGACTGTTATCTAAAGTACCCATGCATTATCTATTGCATGGTCGTCCTACGTCTTGGTGTAAAAAAGTGAAAGTCCTAAAGCAGATACGAAGTCACTGCCAGAAATTTGGTAGTCACGTTTAAGGGGTTAATGGGGGCACATCGAAGCTCAGTAAAATAAGTTAAAATGATTAACAGATTGATGCGAATGATGAGGACCATAAACACAGCGTCCCTTAAAACCATAAAATAAAAAACTCAACAACCAATGATATTAATTACATGCTATATATGGTGTCTAGTCGGATTCCTCTCCGCTGGTATTACTGGTAGCTTTTCCTAAGAATGTAGTTCTACTACTGCTCTCAGATTGGGTTACAGATTGGGTTGCTTCTTCGACCTACAACATAATAAATAATAGCACTTATGTTAGCTGGCTAAGTGGGTAAGACGCAGGCTTGCTAGCATGAAAGGTCGGGTGTTCGATTCAGGCATTGGGTGAGAAAGTTCATCAGGATTTTCTTACATGGTTTCTCCTTGTCAGTGGTGCAGGATGAAAGGCCTGACAAGAATAGCTGCCGAGTCGTTCGGATGGATGAAAAACTGAGGTCCTGTGTATACATTGTCATGCTTGTAAAAGATCCCTTGGGATTTTGAAATAAGACTAAGCCATAGTGTCGCTGCCTGGGCAAAATTTCTCTTGTGGCACAATGTATGGCATATGCCGATCTTCATTAGCCCAGTAGAAGCAGAACAATAGAACGTTAAACCCCATTTAATGTCAGTGAAAGAACGTAAGTATAATTACCTGTAACCGACTACATATGGTTTGATAAGTTTTACTATTCAACGAGTTTTCAGGTACACCATGCAGTTCAAAATCACTATAACATTTCTAGAAAAATAAACATAAATTATACTCAATACTTTTATGTATAATGCTGGATCGTGATGACGATACTTGTACAATACAGTTAATTAATTTAACTCATCATATGATTATAATTCTTGAGCCCAATTTAAAACAACACAAATTTATATGGAAAACAATGTTCTATTATCGTTATCAAGAGACAGAGAGAGAGAGAGAGAGAGGGAGAGGGAGAGAAATGGGGTTTAACATCCACTTGACACAAACTAGGCCATTTCGGGACTAACATAGGGTTAAATTTATTTCAATAATTTGCTTGCATGTAGGCAATCCTTCTCCTTGTCACTTACAACTGGGGAATTGAAACCATGTCAGCTGACAAACGTTATGAGATAAAGCGTGCACATGCTAACCATTCGGTCATTCACCCCCTCTTGTTATTTAGCACAAATAAAAACTAATGATTGTTTTCGGTATAAATTGTGTTGTGTTTTTTTTCATCATACAATTAATTCAAATAACACACTATTTATGGACAACAATTACTATGGTTTATATAACGACTTGTGAATTCTTGTTGAAACATCGCAGTTAAATAAACCATAGTAATTGTTATACATAAAAATGTGTTATTTGATTATGTTCAAATTACTAAATATCACTCAATTAATACAATTAATTCAACTTACTCTATTTATGTTCATTAAACATTTGAGTTGGTAAGGGTGTAATGATAGATCTAATCTGTCCGTTAACCAATCGCACATCATCTTCATCTGTCCCGTATACCATTCTTCAAACATAGATAATGTATATAACTCATCTGTTATCTTCTGACGTAACTGATCCAAGTTACATCTCATAAAATCAACGTAGGCTTTACCTAACTCATTCACAGGTTTCTGAAATAAAAATAAATATAACATGATCAAAACAAAATCTAAATTTCCTTTAATAAATAATGAATATAAACACTACAATTGTGCTCACATGGATTATTAATATTATTGCTATAACATAACATTAGCATAAATAAATTTTGGGTAAGCAAGTTGACTATAGCCTCTAGTGCCTCTAGCTTTTATTATACCGATGTATACATTTTCTTCAACAGTTTTCTCCCGACAGGTTGTTGATGATTTACGTATACTCACTGTTAAAGATAGTATGGAAGCAAAAAAGGTTCCTTCGTCATAACGGGCCAGTTTACTTAATACAGCTTCCAATACCGTTAATAACTGTAATATAATTTAACATACATATTTTACTGTAATATAATTCAGTATAAATAAACATACATATTTCAGGTAAGGCACAAACTGTTTGAAGTGTCAATACGTTTATGCAAACCAGGATAATTCGTCAGCATTATTCAGTTTTTAATCATACTAATTCTTGAATAATTTGGAAATTCAAACAAATCTTGCAATATTCTTGAATCATGCAAATTATTTTGATTCCCTCCTTTTAAATTATCCATAATTAACTAGAAAAATAAATCATTATAATACCAGTGTTTAATTCCCTCCTTTAGTAAATATTTTGGACCCCGAAACAGAAATAAGAATATATCCATACCTTTTCGACGAGACATTTAACCATTTGAATCTGTACACGCTCTAGAAACTCATCAATCTTGGTGTGATACTGGTGCTGAAATATTACAAATAGTTTTGTTTTTTTATTCGTATTACATTGGACTTGATTAGCTACCCTTACTCATTGATCAACATTTAAATACAATAAATCAACTTAATGCTTTACTTTATATTTTCTTGACCAATAATAGTCTTTATTTCAAACATATTAAGACTGTGTATAGAGATACAACCAGGTGAATTGTGATACAACCAGGCCCCAAGTTCACAGAGCAATCTCAGACTTAAGTTGAGAATTTACTCAACTTTCAATCACTGTTAATGAAAAATATATTTGATCCAGAAACACAAAACTTTGCACATAGTATATTATTGGTGTATTTAATATATTAAAACAACAAATACTTTATAAAGGGCTTTATTTTAGTTAAAATAGGACAATTTTGAGTAAATTCTTAACTTAAGTCTGAGAATGCTTTGTGAACTTGGGGCCAGGTGTATTATGTTACAAACAGGTGTATTATGGTACAACCGGGTGTATTATGGTACAACCGGATGTATTGTGATACAACCAGGTGTATTGTAGTACAACTGGGTGTATTTTGCATTTTGAATTTACACACAATTCAATTATTTATACATTTCAAAAAATATATTTGAAAAGAAAGTAAAAATGTTGTTAAGCCAAATTTTGTTCAATAGTTATATATTTCGTGGAAAACCTGAATCAATTCTTTTTTTGACAGTCCTAAAAATATCACAAAGCTATGTTTACAAATTCCCTTACTCAAATTCACTTGTGTTTCTGGGGAGAATTTAATATTTTCAACTCTAGATTGGTGCTATTCAGGGGTTCGTTCTTCTAGTGCTATTCATATAATACTGACAAATTACAAGATATAATATCTCTATATATATTTACATTAAAGCTTACAGTAAAATAAAAACATGTATTGGTTATATTACAAATTGATGAGTGTACATTGAGTTAGATACCAAACTAAACTTAACTCTGTCCCTCTACAATTAGCTCCAAGCTAGTTGACCGACATTTTAAGTCCTAAATCGACGATTTTAGGCAAAAACACTTACCGGTAGTGTGTATATTTAGAGAATTTTGAGAAGTATTTTGTCTAGGAAATGTAGTTACTCCACAAGTCCAACAAATTCTAGGGACTATAGGCTTTAACAATAGTAGCCATAGAAATATGGAAAGATCAACTGATGTAGGAATAAAAGTTTGATAACTAAACTCAATATATACATCTTCAATTGTATAAAAAATAAAAAGTGCTGTAAAATAAAACATAATTTAATAAAATAAAAGATCCAATATAAAAACCAATAGAAACCCAATCAACCTACTGACTCACTCTTCTTGGGTGTAAAAATGGTCACTTATAAGGTCTGAACTGGAGTCAAGTAGCATGGTATCAATTCCACACATGTACTTGACAAGGAGTGGGGTTGCCTATGTAATGTCAAAGTTGTAAAAGTAAAGTGGCAATTAAAATTTGATTTATGCAATAATTTTGAGGTACTTCCAAATCAGGTGCTCTGGCTCCTCCTCCTGCTTAATACCTATATGATATGCATAAGTAAATTATTGAAATAAAATTGGTTTCGATGTGTTAGTCCAAAAGGAGACAATTAACCCCATTATTGTACTATTATTAGTCAAACCATCAGCATCTGAAAGACATTTAGTTCCGACTCTGGTCGCGACGAACCTAACCCAATGATAGTTGGCTAGTTCAAAAGATGACTGACAAGATAGTAAACTGGGTAATTTGACTGAAAAGATCATCAAAAATATATCCTAGATCTTATGGTTTGGTCCTTAGTTCCTAACATAGGCTATATCCCGTTGCCTGGGTTACAGGTAAAGCCTGATTACCTCCCTTGAAGTCTTACAAAGAGAATTCAGTTATCCTGAAATTTCATACACCATTCTACCGTTACCCATCGACAGCTGGGTAGACAGTACCACAGAGATGACGTGACTATTTCAAGGACACAAGAACGCAACGCACCATTCGTGACTCGAAACCTGATCACAAGTCATTCTCTTTAACCGTTATGCCAAATCCTTCCCTTGTATCTCAGGATGAAAAGTTAGTCAGTGAGCTGATGGGTTTCCATGATTAATGGAGAATGAAGAAACTAAAAATAAAGATTATAACCCATGCACCAATTGCTAAAATGAAACTAAAATGAAAGTAGAAAGACTAGCTACTAGTATAAAATGTGCTCAATATATATTTGAACTTTATATGTATGCTATACCTACCATATTTTGACCACTGTCCAAGGCACACAAATGTAGAGCCTATCAGAAAATAAATGATGTACTAAACTTTGAACATCAAACCAATGATTCCAAATAACATGTGGGTAATCGATGTGTGAAATCCTAATCCTTTACCTTAAATCAATATCCCTCGACACTTAATTACACGGGATTGTTACATTTCGGTGGTACAATAAGGAGGGAATTGCAGAGATTAAGGGACAGCATCTAGACGACAGACCAAGAAACTGTGTACACTATGCACTATGAAAGACTTCTGCTGTGTGAGACAGCCCTTTGGATCTCTTAGTCAATATACTTAAGAATGACGGGGATGCGGGAGGGAGAAGTGAATCGACAATTTGAATGATAATACCTAAACACGTGTATTATTAACAGCCATAAGCACTGCTATAAATTATATTATACAACACCAGCTGAAATCAAACTTAACCTACAGAACAAAATTTTTCTGTAACTTGTGAATTTATATACAAATTCTAAGTAAAACTAAGACATTGTCTGTAAACTTGGATTTCTTCTCTATCGGATTTCATTTTTCTCTGCATCACGACATAATCATGCATTATCCCTTACATCACATATAGAAATCATGAGACTGACAAAGCTATTATTACACGTTTCTCTTACTTCTTCAAAACAAAAATACAATACTGCAGATATTCAAAAATGGTAAAAATGACAACACAGCTCAATAAACAGGTCACAGTTCAATTGGAATACAATTACTGCTTATTAATGAGTGACATTTCCACTAGGCTTCTCTAGTTTTATCAGCCGTCTTTACCTGTCATTGATTGTCCTTGATCCCTTTCATAATCATAATTACGTTAATAAAGTAAGGTTTCCTCCAATTAATTAGAAGGGTGTCTCTGGTTGGTCAGCATTAACCAGAGAGAGAGACAGAGATGGGGTTTAACGTCCACAACACAAACTATGTCATTTCGTGAATAACATGGTTTAATTTTATTTAGCACTCAGGGAAACCAGAGAAAACCTACGGGGTTGGACAGGTGACCCTACTTCTTGTCACGTACAACCGGGGATTCGAAACCACACCATTTGACTATATTGTCTCTTTATAGGTATTGCTTGATAAAGACTAGAGACACATGCAAGGCTGGAAAGAATGCACCTGTCACAGATTCAAGCTTTGTCATGCACAAACCTCTGGTGCCTGTCATTTTTTAATGATACCATTAATACATTTCCGGCAATAAGGTGAAAATGTCAGGAACTAATTCAATAATTCTCTTGCGCGTCAGGGTCTTTCGCAGTTGAAGAATTAACCCACGAGTTTGGATTGCTCATTAATAAGCAGTAATTAAGACCCGTATATTCCAGTTGAATTACTAAATGCGATTCAAAGAATTTAACATATGTAAAAGATAGGATATACTTTACCTTATTCTTACAGTCTATGATGACGTTCATCATGGTACAGATCTCTCCTGGTGATATATAGTCAGATCCTTTACCACCTTTACGCAGATAACTCTCAAAATACTTCAATGTCCTGTTCAAAAATACATTCAGAACTGTTTAAATATATAATAACACAATTGTAACTAGATTACATATATACAAAAAAAAAAAAAAAATTGATTCACTAGAGAGATGTATTATCATCATTCGGTTTGGCTCACTAGAGGAAGAGGTATTATCATGACTCACTAGAGGAAGTATTATCATTGGGTGGTTCGACTAACTAGAGGTAGAAGTATTATGATTGGGCGGTTCGACTCACTAGAGGGAGAAGTATTATCATCGGGCGGTTCGACTCACTCGAGATAGAAGTACAGTATTTCCTCGAATACAACCCCAGGGTTCTATTTCGTTCAGCACCCCCTATTCGAGGCCCGGGTTATAACTAACTAGAGGTAGAAGTATTATCATTGGACCGTTCGACTCTCTAGAGGGAGAAGTATTATCATTGGGTGGTTCAACTCACTAGAGGGAGAAGTATTATCATTGGGTGGTTCAACTCACTAGGGGGAAAAGTATTATCATTGGGTGGTTCAACTCTCTAGTCTAGAGGGAGAAGTATTATCATTGTTCGGTTCAACTCTCTAGTCTAGAGGGAGAAGTATCATCATTGTTCGGTTCAACTCTCTAGTCTAGAGGGAGAAGTATTATCATTGTTCGGTTCAACTCTCTAGTCTAGAGGGAGAAGTATTATCATTGTTCGGTTCAACTCTCTAGTCTAGAGGGAGAAGTATCATCATTGTTCGGTTCAACTCTCTAGTCTAGAGGGAGAAGTATCATCATTGTTCGGTTCAACTCTCTAGTCTAGAGGGAGAAGTATTATCATTGTTCGGTTCAACTCTCTAGTCTAGAGGGAGAAGTATTATCATTGGGCGGTTCGCCTCTCTAGTGAGAGAAGTAGCCTTTGTGATTTAGGTTCTTCAAATTTAAATTATGAATATTTCACCTTTTAGCTGCTGCTTCTATCATGTCTGCCGCCATCAATTTTAATCTATGATCTAGATGTTCAGCAAAAACCTCTTCTGGCCAGTGAAGATCACGAATAAATGCCTGTAGTGCGTCTAACTTCCATAACATATCTTCTGATGTTGAACAACCATTTCTAAAAAGAGCACCCAAATCCGTTCTAGATTAAAGTGAAGCAAGAGATGTTTGTTAAGACAATCTGTCAGCAGTTCCTTAGAGTTTAAGTAATCTGATGCATGAATACACGTATGATCTGCTCCAGTTTGATGATGAAGCACAAGCAGATATTCAGTGAAACTATGGTAAACTTCAAACTCTTCATACGTAAAATAAAAGCCAAAAAACCTGTTATCGTGTCCTAAAGTATCAACCAATCAAATTGCTTATCTCTGCTTACCCTAAGCAGAAAATGCTCATCTTCAAGGTATTGACCTAACAAACACCTACACCGAGTTTGAATATTCTAGCTCACTTAGAAATAGAGTTATTGTGTCCCAAAAAGTGTAACGAACGGGAAGACAAATCCATTTTAATAGTACCCTGATTTCTTTGAAAGGCGGAGGATAAAAATATGAGATGATTAAGAAGCCTAATGAAATGAGTATGATGACGAAATGTCACCCGCTCCCAGGTGAACTCGACTCTAGATGATACGACAAATTTAAAAGAATTGCAATTGCATTTTTGGAAAACTTAGACTGCAGACTATTCCAATATGCTGCCAGATCTGTTTTTATAAAATGACTAAGCGTCTGGTTTTGTGGAAGCAGCTCACATATAAGGGAAGATTCGCCTGATTCCTCTAATCTGTTTAAAGTCCAAACATGGAGCTACTCTTTCTGTGTTTACTGACAAATTAGTTGAAAACTGTAGCAAGATAAGAACTTACCCCTGAGGTTCCCACTTTTCTCTTTCAAATCCTTTATGTATTGATTGTGCGATAGATGATTCCATTAAATCGACGTAGCGGACAACTTGAGGAGCAAATACATCACGAAGATGCTGGTGAAATCGGCCATTGCATAAATTTTCTGAAAATAATGTTTAAAAATAATAATTTTGTAACAGGCAACGGTAATAAAAACATGCAAGCATACGATATGGCTCAAGAATGGAGCTGTACGTCATTACTGCATTCTGGGAATTGTGACATGTCAAAAATTGAACTATTTAAAAGTTGCCCAATAATCTGAAGAAAGCACTCACCAACTTTAGAAGTGGGTGGAAACCGGAGGACCTGGAGTAAACCCACAAAGTTTAAAAGGCAACTTTATTCCTTCTCATGTACAAGTAGGGAGTCGAAACCACGACAGTTGACTCAATGAAAGACCTTGTGATTTAGCTTTTATGCTTTAAACTAAAGAACGTTTGCCCAAGAAGATCGACAATCGACAACAAGAATATTACTAAGTGTCTATAATCAATCATGGTTCAAAACCAGAAGGTCTAAGTTGCGTGTTATCCAAAGCAGCGCCTTATACTGTGGCACAGCGTTATACATGGGTGTTTATGGTAATCACAAAATGAAATAACCTTACCATCAGAACGAAGATAATCGTTAAGTAATTGGAAGAGAGGGAAACTATCCCATGTATCTGGTGGCTGTGACTCTAACACGGCATTCATATCCACACCAAATAAGGACCAAAATATCTCGGCATGTTCCACAAGCAAATCACTAAACCATGCAAATGCCTAAGAGAAAATTTGTAATTAATGATTTCAGTTTGTTAAACATATATTGAGTGTAATAAGGTACATAATACTTTCGATCAAATAATTCAAATTTTTATCAAAAAAAAAAAGAGTAAAAAAAGAGAAGAATTTGTTAGATAACCGGTTATATGAATTTCTATATGCAGAAGAAATTCTAATATTGGGAGATATTCATTAACTTTCATTAAGTTCTAATAAGTTGATGTTTTTTTTAATTGATTGAATATTTGATGTATCTTATGTTTATGAAAAATATTACAATTATAAAAAGAAGTTTGAATAAAAATGTGAAAACTGTGAGAAAATTCACACAAAAAAGCTCAACGAATCTTGAGAAAAAATCAAATTCAGACAGTGAAAGCATACAAAATACATTGACCAATCAAAATGGCATAAAAAACCAAGTTCTCAACCATAGCCTTTCAAAGTCAATTTTATATTATCTTGGTTTTGAGTATCTGACTTTCTTTTCTACTATGATTTTAAATTAAAAAGTGCTAGAGTTTTAAAATTAATTACTTTCAATCAATCAATCAATTATATAAAAGAAAAAAAAAGATTTTTTAAAATTCATGCAAAATCTTTTAATTATTTTAAATTGTCATCTATTTAAAAAATTTGAAAAAAAGGAAGAAGAAAATAAAAGTTTAATAATGTGCAGATATTATTATATATATATACAAAAATCTACAACTTTTTTTTTCTCATTTTAATGACATTTTTAATTATTTTTAAGGCAATCATGCAGCTTTTAAATCAATTTCAAAATATTCAATTTCTGGAATATCTGACTAATTTTCCGTGATTTTCTAAGATCTATAAAGCAATGTGTTAATGTAGGATAATAGCCTAACTATATAACTCTCTCCGCTAATAAAATCACTACGATAAAAAACAGTTGGAAAAGTGTAAAAAAGATTCATTAAATTAAATAATTAAGTTTAAAAAAATCAAATAATAATAATATAAGACGTAATTAAAACCAAGGCATATTTCATTTGGAACTGAAGATGTGTTTTTTGTGTCATAGTGCAAGCACCCAATCAGACTCACCGATTTATACGCCTAAAAATACAGATAAAGAAAATCACAATATAGAAAAATTAACGACCAATCATGCTGTTTCACAAATATATAAACGTACATGGGGGGCGGGGCGGATTAACAAATCTCAACCTAACATAAATAACAACGAAGATGATTTATTAGGACAGATTGAAGTTGACTTCGGAAATAAATCCACAATTATTTCTACTTATTGAAATTTACAGCCATCAAGTACTGTATGATATTGGGTATCAAGAATGAAGAAATACATAGTTATTATTTTAAATTGATTGTCTATCACATTTTATTTAAATTCAATATAAACCTTTTTCTAAATTGACACAATAAGCATATTTAAAGCCGCTGATTGCACTTTGAGGGACTGTTATTCTTTTGAAAATTACTATGAAAGGTCATGGAAGATCAATCTCAATATTATGGAAGATCAATCTCAATATTATGGAAGATCAATCTCAATATTATGGAATATCAATCTCAATATTTTGGAAGATCCATCTCAATATCACGGGAGATCAATCTCAATATTATGGAAGATCAATCTGAATATTATGGAAGATCAATCTCAATATTATGGAAGATCAATCTCAATATTATGGAAGATCGATCTCAATATTATGAAAAATAAATCTCAATATTAAGGAAAATTAATCTCAATATTGTGGAATATAAGTCCAATAATTGTTTAATTTTTTCAGTATTTAGAAAGTCATGAAAAATTGAAATTTTGCACCATTCTCTGCAGAGTATATAAACAAGCCAGTGTCCCTGATAAATTTAAAGTTCGTCTGCTATCTTTTTTGGGGACACAAACAAGTGTTATTTCATTTTTTTGAGTCCATTTTAGCATGGATTAGACTAGAACCAAAAAAAATTTTTGTTCTAATTTTTTTTTAATTGGCAATGAACGGCTTTATCAGCTTTGATCAATCGATAAAGTTGAAGAAAATATAGAGATACACAGATCAGCATACATAACATGACATATATACAATTATCAATTTATAGCCATGGAGCAGATTGTTCACGTCACCATGCAGACAAATTTCCAAAAAAATTACAAGAGTATATCTATTCAACTGTTTTTTTTATCTCTCAAATCTAACATTCAGTTTTAATAAACAAATGCCACAAGTTCTCCCAAACAATCTTCAGATTTCAGAAAAGATCACTAGATCACTAAACAGGGATAAAGAGAAGGGGGGAGGGGAAGGGGGGGTGGGGAACAAGAAAAATAACAGAACTCAGGGGGGACTGGTAACCATAGCAACAAAACAATATGATGGGGGCCCAATGTCACAGAACCACAATTAGCGGGTGTGCTCCGATTGTTTCGAATACATTGAATCTATATACAAACCTCTGCATGGTGTTCTTCGTTCTGCTGCAAGACTTCAATACACCGTTCGGCTAGATGCATAACGTCATCTAACTTCTTTTTAGGAGGGACCTCATCGTTTAAACTATCTGTAATCATATTAATAATCTTTGTAAATATTACAATAATATGGTACACGACCAATTAAATAATTCACATCTATTCTCATGAAACCAATTCTAAGGAGTGAAGAGAAAGTAAACGATGAATTTTTTTTCATACACCGTAATCATAATCCGAAGAAATTCATTCACAAATGTTTAAGGTTTAGGATTTCGAATGGTACCCTCCCACTTCACCTACGTCCCATTTCGACTACAGATTATATGGCTGATTAGTTGGGGGTAAGGATTTTGAGGGTAATAAAATTTGTAGTCGAAATGGGAGTGAACCTTTAGAATATGATCAAGGGATAAAAATCAGCTGCTGTAGTTGTTAAGTTAATATAATTAGCAGTTAGAATTACATCAGAAGGTATCGTTAAAGATGCATTATGTAAGATTTAGATAAAGAGCTGGCCATAATACTTCAAATATAGATAATTTCAATCCAATTAGTTATTCTGATTGAAGTTATGGGAAGAGGATTCTAACCAATAAATATATCTAAGCAACCTGATAGTCTAGAGAAATGATTATGGGCTTGTCATACGAATAAATGTCTACATAATAACTCATATAACATTTGAAGATAGAAAAATGCCAGTCAATATTAAGATTTAGCTCTTACATTATGCATCTTTAAGACAGCATCAGTCTGCATGCTACAACATGTTCCTGATAGTCATTCTGTATTTGTGAAGGCCAAAGGGTGCCATCTGAATTGAGACACAGGATCAGTTACAACTTATCGATCCTTGTGAACGATGTTCTGTATTAAAACTTTTAACTTACAAGTAAAATCTTTTGAGAAGAGTTTCAAAGCACTAAATAATTTGTTTCAAAATAAGTTTTCAATAATCATTGTAGAGGACTAAAAATTTGAATCAGTGTTGCCTCAAATTAACTCTCAGGTACATTTCAATGTGTGGCGGATACTGGTGGTACATATGACCAAAAATGAACTCTAACATTTAGAAAGTATTTTTTTAACAATTTCCTGTGCCCTTACTATAAATACAAATTTTTTAGCTCAGGATATTTTCCCTGTTATGAACTAATACATATAATTATATGCCTCATGATAACATTTTGTAAACTCAATACAATAAAAAGCCAACAAATAATCAATATTATATGAAGTTCAGAAATAAAAAAAACACAACACAATTTAAATGGAAAAGGGGCATTGGTTTGTACACATTATAGATTGACGTTTCAGCAGTCAATGTTTTCCAAAGTATACAAAATGTTGACAATGATGATATTACCTTATATAATAAATTCACAGTAAATACAACATAAAATGAAAGGAAATGGGGTCTAACGTCATACTGTTTTGTTCCTAAGCTAGGCTTATGAAGATGAGCATACGCCATACAGTGTGCTATGAGTGAAATTTCGCCCGGGCAGCGGCACTACGGTCTACTTTATATCGAATTCCAACTGTCAAGGGATCTTTTACGTTCAAAACTAGACAGCTGTTCTTGTCAGGCCCTCTGTCCTGCATCACTGACAAGTGGAAACAACCCCAACAAATCTAGATGAACTTTCTTGGCCAATGCAGTTATCGAACACCCCGACCTCCAGGCTAGCGAGCCAGCCTCTTAAACACTAAGCCAACACAACATAGAACTTTCTAAATACTTCTATAACATCTAATACCACTTCCCATTTATATATGATGTCTATGAAGAGAGAGAGAGAAATAGGGTTTAACGTCCACTCGACACAAACTAGGTCATTTCGGGACTAACATATGATTTAGTTTTATTTCAATAGTTCGCTTGTGCGTAGGGGTCTTTAGCAGTGGGAGGAAAAAAAGGAACCCGGAGAAAAGGTTGGACAGGCTACCGTACTTCTTGTCATCTACAACCGAGGATTCATAACGACACCAGTTGACTCAATGACAGGCTTTATGATATAGCGCGCACGTCCTAACCATTCAGCCACCCAACCCCCTGGAAATGCAGTACAACAATGATTACAACATATATCTACTAAAACCACCAACTAAATTGTACAACATCTATATATTACATACCAGCACCTCCTGTAATATATCCAATATGATACGAGATGAAAAAAGAGAAAAAGAAGCATGCATTAGTAAATGCAGATTAGATATATTTAAATGTAGATTAGATATGTTCTAATGCAGAATGAATAATATAAGCAATGTCAGTATTAAATATAATATATTAAAGATTAAGTATGTGAGATTTAGAGAAAGAGTTGGCAGCTCTTGCTATAATAGTTCAAAAATAGAATATGAAAAATTAAAGTTTCAGTCAAGTTATATATCAAACTTGTTCGAATGCTGAATCATACTAAATATAAGAAAAAGGACTGTTCTCATATAACGATAAAAAGTTACTGGGTTGGTTAATTAGAATGATCCGAGAAAGGTACAAAAATGGCAGCCTCCACAGTCCAACAAACATATTAATGTTTCCTAAAACTGAATGTAGGAATCCAGGCGTTTGACAGTTTGGCTGTAAACTTGTTCAAATCAAAAACCAAAACAGTCTGGCGGTAAATTAGATAAAATCAGAAATTAAAACTAAAGGTATCGCTAATTGGAAGTCAAACTATACCAACAGTATATTTTTGTTTATAGCATTTGGATACTTTTAGTTTGAATATACCAATATGAAGCATTAAAAATAAAGTAATTTACACGTCTATGCCTCTGAAAATACGTGGTTTAAATAAAACAGCCCTCAAATAAAAAAGGTAGTGAACCTCTTTACAACAATAAATTAACTAAAATTTGTGATTTCAAAATCATAATAATAATAACACAATTCGGCTGCTGATAGCTACAAAATAATTTTACTACTACTATTGAAATCAGACGTGTCATAATAATAAAGATAGGTTGCCAGGCAACAAAACATACGCCCACAGCAGCTAAGTCATCCAAGTAGTCAACAAGGGTTGTTGCACATTTTTTCTTTTGTCAGAAATGAAAACTTTTAGAGCACACTAAAATCTGATTAGATCTGCCTTTTACTAAAGTTTAGTATACAAAATATATAATATCAGGGGACATAACTCAGGCAGAATTTATCATGCAACTGTAGAAGCCGGAGAGACAGACAGGGTGGGATGACAATATACGACCACATTTCAGTGTGGATGTATGAAACACAATTTGGCTGCTGATAGCTACAAAATAAGGTCTCTACTATTTGTGAAATCAAAGTCTCTATAATTTGTGAAATCAGCTTAATAATAAAACACAATTGGGCTGCTGATAGCTACAAAATAAGGCCTCTACTATTTGTGAAATTAGTCAAATAAATACTACTCTAAATTCTAAATCTATTCTGGTCACCTTTTTTACGTCCTGTATGGTAAAGCAATCAACAGAATAGAATAAAGACAGAAATAAGTTAACGTTCGACAGCCATAGAACACTGCGGCTCAAACAATATGCTATATTATAATATACAAATATAACCATAGAATATAGGTATTGCAGAAAATATAACAAATATAACCATAGAATATAGGTATTGCAGAAAACTAGCCTAGAACCAAGCAAGTTTAAAATATTTTCCATGACCAAGCAATATAATGTTTCATATAAATATCAATTAAAACATAGTAACAAGAAATTCATTTCCAGGATAAAAGATAAATATTTTAAATACTTTTACTATAAAATAAAAATTAGTTGATAATAGACAAGAAAACACTGAAAATCACTGATCAACATTTGTATTGTTTTGATAATCTTTAATTATTCATGGCTTAATCCACGTTAAAATCTACTCAAATTGAATATTTAACAATCTGATTAAAATACAGATCTATATTTCGTTTCGTTTTTTTATACTTTTGATGGCCTACACAACATAAAGATCTGACAAGTTGTAGCGATAGGTAGCGTCAGAGGTCTTACGAGCAGCTTTTGACCCTATGACATCAGACATTTGATTAACCAATCAGCATTGATGTTACTACCTGAAGCTTGCCAAACCGTTTCATTAGCTGATCCCTTACATCAAGTTGTAGCGATAGGTAGCGTCAGAGGTCTTACGAGCAGCTTTTGACCCTATGACATCAGACATTTGATTAACCAATCAGCATTGATGTTACTACCTGAAGCTTGCCAAACCGTTTCATTAGCTGATCCCTTACATCATTTAGAACACGCCAATGATAACAAAAGACGTTTTGAAGTATACACAATTAAATTTTGAACAATAAAAACGAAAGGAATTAGACGGGTGTTTTAATCAGATTGAATTAATAGTATTGTAGTTTACAAATGAGGATCAGTGATTGTAAAAAAAAAAATGAATTGGGGTTTAACATCCTACTGTTCTGTTGATTCAGTTAACCAATGTTAGCCATGGGGACAGAAAAACACCCACCTTCGATTTTAGCATATTCAGATATTCGAGTATAATTGACGAGTGCTGCATTTTCTAGACATTTTTTAATAACCTGTCGAACTTCTTCAGGTGGTACAGGTGTAACAATGTCTTTCATTAATACCTGTAAAATAATAATAACAAATAATCATTAAGATACGTAACAAGACTTAGTCATAAACCTCTGGTAGGAGAAAGGGAGTGAGTACAAAGGAAAGAGAGGGTTTAACTCCACTCGACACAAACTTAGTCAGTTTGCGACTAACACGTGGTTCAATTTTATTTCAATAATTCATTTGTGCGTAGGGGTCTTTAGTAGTGGGAGGAAACCGGATGACCTGGAGAAAACCCATGAAGCTGGACAGATGACCCTACAACCAGAGAATCGAAATCACCCAAGTTGACTCAATGATAGACCTTATGATAAGGAAGGAATAGAAGGAGGTGTTTTTTGTGCGGTCTGTCTGAAACCTTTATGCTACTACTACTACCTACCTGGTGCTGTAACATCTGCTTTCACAGATTTTGCAGACAAGACATAGGAGAGCTGAGTCTTCTTCATTATTTTAGAATATAATTTTGCAATCTTTCCATTTGCAGCCTTAGGCCATGGAGTAGGTTTAGTTTGGATGTTCATCAATTTATTTAATAAAAAAATGTATTAAAACCCTAAATGTATAAATATAATTTATTTTTAGACTTACCCGTTCTAAGAGAGACAGTGTTGCTTTCAACGCCCCATCAGGACGACCAAATGGAAAACAGTATCTACAATAAACAACAGAAAATTTCGTTAGTAAATAAATATGAAACAAATACTTAATTGTGAAATATAAATGTACCTTCAAATATGTTTGCTGCTATATTATTACGATGGAAGTAGAAATCATCGAAGAATACAGATTGTAAGAAAAAAAGTATAATCAGGGATTTGGAAAATAGTTCAAGGGCAACAACTCTATTTGCTGACCTATTCATCATTTTATCTCACCTTAGACCACAAACTCTTGTCTGCTAGAAGAACACAGATTGTAAGAAAAAAATATACTTGTGAGTTTTGGAAAATAGTTCAAGGGAAACAACTCTATTTGCAGACCTCCTTATCATATTATCTCCCCTTAGACCACAAGTTCTTGTCCGCTATTTCATAACCAACCATCAACTGGAAGAACACCCATTCTAAGAACAAAATTTACATGGAGTTTTTGAAAATAATAGTTCATGGGAAATAATTCTATTTGCAGAACTCATCATCATATTATCTCCCCTTAGTCCACAGATTATAGGGGATACTGGATTGAAAGTTTCCAAATTGAATTCTACAAACCCCCAACATAGTGACAATCATGTGAAAACGGGGATTTAAGGCTACAAACATATGCGTTGACTGAATAAAGAGATATCTCAACCAACTATGCCAGCTGAAACATATTCGTGGTTTTTAATTACGACAAGATTCTACTCACACTCCCTCCGTCATCAAGACTGATTGAATTGTGACAGACAGCCTTGAATTCTGTGTAACTCGACTGCAATTCTGTCATATCGAGAAGTTTCAGACTGACAGTCGAGCATCCCTGTCGTCTTCAACATCATGCAGAAGAACACAGATTTAAAAAAAAAAAAAAAATCTTTTTACCTAAAATGTGTAATCTGGTTTTCGAGTAATATTCTTAATCTTTCCTTGATTTCATCAAATTTTTCTCTTTCCGCTAATAAAACTGTTCCGATACCATCAGGTCTGGAATAACAAGACAGAATAATAAATAGTAGAAGTTCACAATAAACAACATTTAGATAGAACTAAAGAATTAAAATCTCTTTGATAGTGTCAATTAAGTCTGTGCATAGACAGACAAGGGGAAACCAAGCCGGAAAATCTGGATGAATTTTTTTTTGGAAAATGCAGGGATCCAACACCTGACATCCAGGCTAGCGAGCTAGCATCTAACCCACTCAGCCACCTTGACTCCCAAATTCTGTCAGATATGATAGCAGACGTGATAAGAGTAGATTCACAACGTAATCAAACATAGAATATGTTTGAGTTGGGTTGAATGGTGGGGAAATTTTCTTCTTTTGCACTTGATATTCTGTTAGTTCAATTCTGAAAGTATGTGGCACTGACAGAATTTAATTACAGAATATTCGATCAAAGGCCCCCATAAAGACATTTTTTTAATAAGATTAGTATTTACCGATTTCCGTGGACATGGGAGGCACAAAAGGCGAAACTGTAGTGGATGAGAGTAGGGTCAATCATTATGCCCTTCTCTGCTCGCTCTAAAAGATCATTGAGATAACACAGATGACGATGACAGCCACGATTACCATATCTAGCACAATATTCATCTAATACAAATACTTGACCTGGACTAAACCATCCCTGGAATAAACAATTCATTTAATTATTCACTTAAACGTACATTACGAAAGAGCTTAATCTTCCTATTGCAGGTCTTTCTTTAGGCCTTAAATGTTATATTAACTATTAATTTAAGTAGATTAGATTTGTACGGTACCTACAAAGAAAATATTCTGGTACTCATTTAACCTTGTGTCACTTAAAAACACAAATATAAAAAACTCCCTTCTTCATAAGAGAGAGAGAGGAGATAGAGATGGGATTTAACCTCCACTCGACACAGACTAGGTCATTTCGGGGCTAACACACTGTTCAATTTTATTTCAATAATTTGCTTGCGCATAGAGATCTTTAGTAGTGGGAGGAGATGCCACCCTAATTCTTGTCTCGTACAACTGGGGAAACAAAACCAATCCAGTTGACTCAATGACAGACTTTATGATACCAATCGCATGTGCTAACCATTTGGCCATCCAACTATATTATCAAAGAAATCAGTTACCTATTCCCAACCAAACATTGATGGCGTAGGTATCTTTATATCTTTAGCAGTGGGAGGTTGGACACGTACAACCGGGGAATCAAAACATGCCAGTTGACTCAATAAAAGACATAATAATACAGCGTGCACAAGCTAACAATTCGTCCATTTAATCCCTCCCCCGATTGTCTGAGAAACCTGATATTTATTTTGTACGGCCTTACAATTACAGGTAGATGTAAAGAGTGAATATACTTACTAAACATGTATAGGCATCGTTTAGTCGATAATCTAAAGTCAGGGTTTGTAACAGTTGAAATGATTCATGATGTTCAAAATTACATGGATTCGCCTGAACAAACTCATCTAGACCATGTTTTCTGGCTCGGTCAGCATCTATAATAAAATATATCAAACATCAAATATATTAGAATTCTGTAGATATATTAAAAATAAACAACTAGCTAATCTTTTTACCTTCCCTTAAACATAACTTATGCAAGATGTAAATCTGCCTATCGCAGGTCTTTCTGTAGGCCTTAAATGTTATCTAAATTATTAATTAAACATTAATTAACTTTTCCAGACCAAAATCAACTCTAGATGTCAATGCTAGACTGCCGTATTTACTGGATTAGGATCCGTTTTGCTGTTCAACATTCATTCATGATTTAATCATTAAATGGGTAATTGGGACTATGTTTCTTATCGTACTGACTTTAGTTATGATGATCAAGGCTAGGCCTAAAATTCAATCGCAAAAATCTTGCATCAGAGCAGATCAATTTGACTGAAATTTACAGCAAATTCCTTATACATTATGTAATTTTTTACTATTATAGTGAGAACTTCCAGCTGGTTATCTAATCTACCATAATATATCTTTAATCAAGTTCTCTCAATATCAAAACACTATATATATAATAACTACATTATGACACTATTCAATAACCCACACCCTGAGTTCACAAAGCATTCTCACACTTAGGTTAAGAATTTACTCAAAATCTGTTTTTACAAATTGGAAATGTCTTCATTTGTCATTATTATTTCTAGTACTAGGTCCTATACTTGAGTATTTGTGGCATAAAATCCAGGATGTGGGCCTGGGCTTAGTCAAATCTCTTACCTCCTTGCATTCTGGATATTTGGGTGTTACTTATTTTATTTGTTTGTACAACTGGTGGTACTGGTTTATGTGTTTGTCCCGTTGCTCGATAGATGGCTTGTACCCACAATGCTCTCTCCGCATCATCTTCAGTAGCAAACGTAACATTATCTCCCTCCTTTACTAAGTTAAAGAAATATCTTCCGCCTTCTGATTCTGAAATATACATTGAAGAGATATATCAACTGAATATTTATGTAAATCTTACCCTATGTCTTACGTAACAGAGAGAAAGAGAAAAATGGGGTTTAACATCCACTTGACAGGTAATTTTAGAACTAACACATGGTTTAATTTTATTTCAATAATGAGATTGCTAGTAGGGGTCTTTAGCAGTGGGAGGAAACCGTAGGATCCAGGGAAAACCAACGAGGTTGGACAGGCGACCCTACTCCTTGTCATGTACAACCATAATAGTTTTCTGCACCGACTGACTAAGGAAGACAGGCGGTTTAAGCCATACAGTCTTGATAGTTTGAATTCAACACTCCAGACAAAATTAGCCTTGTTGGTGCTGGCTAAGTGAGTAAGGCTCTGGTTTACTAGCCCGAAGGTTGCAAGTTCGCTCCCGGTGTTTGCCGAGAAAGTTACTAGGATTTGTCTAGCCGTTCAGATCGCACGGAAAACTTACGTCCCATGTACACATTGGTGTATGCCCATCTTCATTAAAAGAACAGTAGGATGTTATACTCAATTTCATTTCTGCAGTGGTTTCAGTATAAAGCTGGTCTGAGACACTCTACAAATTTAATGCATATTCCAGAGTATAACCGATGACACAGACTGTCTGTCTGATCTAAATACGGGATGATTTTATTAATATTGACACATGACCAATTATTGACTTTGTTAAATGACATAATGACTGCTTCAGCTGTTTGAAGTGTACCAAAGTATTCCCTATTTTATCTTCAACAGATATCAAGTATCATGATTTATTGGTAAATATGAGAATAATGTCATATAGCTGTCTCTGTTTAATAAATATACCACTGTTGTTCTTCTTATTCTAGTTCATTTATAGATAGCAGCTACTCCAAATAGAGAGGGAGAAATGGGGTTTAAACTACACTCCACACAAACTAGGTCATTTCTAGACTAACATAAAATGGTTCATTCTCATTTCAATAACTCATTTGCATGCAGAGGGAGCAAACCGGAGAGAGGGAGAAATGGGGTTTAACCTCCACTCCACACAAACTAGGTCATTTCGAGACTTAAAATATGGTTCATTTTTAATTCAATAATTCGTTTGTGTGTAGGGGTCTTTAGCAGTGGGATGAAACCGGAGAGAGAGAGAGAGAGAGAAATGGGGTTTAACGTCTACTCAACACTACCTAGGCCATGTTGAGACTAATATATGGTTCAAATTTTATTTCAATAATCCACTTGCGCCTTTCGGTCTTTAGCTGTGGAAGGCAACTAGAACTACTTACTCCTTGTCACGTACAGCCAGGGAATGGAAACAACATCAGTTGACTCAATGACAGTCCTTATGATCTAAATGAGCACGCACTAACGATTCAGCCATCGACCCCCCATCCCAAAATTTTCAAAAGGATGTTATCTGTACCTGGTAATGGTTCACAATAATCCACAGTAAATCCATCTAATTGCATCATTTCTGTTGGATCTGGTTTCTTTTCACGGTAACTACACATAGCAAATGTATATTGTGATACCTATAACAACAATTAATCAATTTTTTTAGAAAAACTCACATAAAATAACAAAGAGAGAGAGAGAGAGAGAATGGGGTTTAACGTCCACTCAGATTTTAGCCATTTACCTTATTTCTAGTGATTTGAGGTAAATTTCAAGCTGTTGGTTGCCCACACAAATGTTATCAGATTCAGGGCTAAGTTTGGGTAATGTAACTTAAGTTGTGATCTACAATTGAATCAGTGGAATGATGCACCCTAATATTTATTGGCCGATTCTACCTTTCTAATGATAGCAGTGGGCTACTTATGTATCTTAAAGGGACTGTCCCGAATTAAAAAGAGCATCTAAAATAAAAGTCTGATTACGTATGAAATTTAAACGCCAAAATATAGAAGTATGGTGTATATGCCCTGACTCAAAATTTCAGCTTAAAATATTGAGTTGTTTGGACGTGAGCGTTAAAACAGCTTATCTGGACAAGAAACCCTTTTAATATTTTGGGTCAATTCTTTCGTTGGGTGACCCAATAATCGATTCCCGTTCATTTAGAGGTCTCACAGTGAATGATCCATGTGCTGTACTTGATAAAAAAGGTAAATTTCACCGACACATTATTTCTATAAAATAAAAGTCTGGTTTTATCAAATCACCGCATATAATACTGCTTGGGACACCGGACTTCATTTCAAGATGAAGACTGGTGGGTTTAAGTTGTTTGAAAACGTATCACATATGTTGAGTTAGTTGCTCAGCCCTAAGGTATGAGGGGGGGGGGGATTGAAGGGATTTCAACACAAAATTAAGCAGTTTTATTCTCAAAAACATTATCGGGATTTACCCTTTAATAATCTTCGGACAGGATGGTGGTTGGGAAACTGTAGCAAAAAGAGTATTTGAAACTTGGGGAGGTAAAAAATATAATCTCAAGCTTCAGGCAACTAAAAGAAAGCAGGAAGACTACAAGAAAGATTTGTATTTGTATGCAGTAAAGGAGCAGTAACTTGAGATCCGTGGTAAAAGAAAACATAATAACTTACTTGGACTAAAACAAAGTATCTTTTCTTCCATTTCTTCCAAACTGTTTTTCCTAATGCATACAGGTTTCTGTAATGTAACAGGCAATCAATGAATAACTTACATTTGCCAGGATTAACAAGTACTTATCCATATCAGGTAACAGGAGGGCTTGGAGAAAACCCATGAGGCCGGACAGGCGACTCTACGTTTTGTGGGATTGAAAGCATGCAGCTTGACTCAACAACAGACATGATGATTTTGTGGCCACCCAACCTCCCTCCCAGGAAAACCCATGAGGTTTGACAGGTGACCCTACTCTTTGTGGGATCGATCACATGCCACACGACTCAATAACAGACGTTATGATCTTGTGGCCACGCAACTTCCCTCCTAGGTCGGAAAACATTGTCACATAATGACAAGACAAAGAGAGAGGGAGAGAGAGAAAAATGGGGTTTAACATCCACTCGACCCAAACTGGGTCCTTGCGACCCAAACTAGGTCATTGCGGGAGTAACACATGGTTCAATTTTATTTCATTAATTCGCTTGCATGTAGGGGTTTTTAGTAGATGGAGGAAACTGTAGGATTCAGAGAAAATCTTTGAGGTTTGACAGGGTCAAAACCATGACAGTTGACCAAATGACAGACCTTACGATACAGCGCGCGCACGTGCTAACCATTCGGCCAACCCCCCTTTCTACCCCACAAGATGATGAACAGAAGATTCACCCACATCATGTGAGCAATACGTACCCACAGTGTTTTAGGTTATTTGGTTTATCTATTCTCACTGCTATCTTTATCTTCAGATCATCAGGAAAATTCTTTGTGGTTGTCATTTTAAACCATTCTGGTATCCGCCCACTATTACACGTTGGACGAATCACAACCTGAAAAACCATAGTAGACCATTGAAACACATAACACAGATCTATATTTTGTTTGTTTATTTTTTACTTTCAATGGCCTACACTACATGAAAATCTGAGTTGTACTTGAAGGTTGTGTCAGGGGTCGTACAAGCAGCTTTTGACCCTATGACGTTCATACATTGATTAATCAATCAGCATTGACGTTTCTAGTGGTTTACCCAAAGTTCTGTGCATAGCACGCTAAGAAATCGCCATAACAGACTGTTTTATTGGCTAATCTTCCCACTTCAACCAAGACGCCGGTAATATAACAACTCTTCCAGATCAAAGCGTAGTAAATAAAAATTTTGAATGATAAAAAACGGAATGAAGTAGGATCTGTTTTAAATCAGATTTGACAAGACATCTAATAATTAATTGACACCACTGAGGTTGCAATGGATGCAGAGAGAGAGAAATGGGTTTTAGTGTCCATTCAAAATAAACTAGATAAATTTGTGACTGTTGATTTCAATAACTTGCTTGCACATAGGGCTTTCTAGCAGTGGTAGGACTCGGGAAGAACCCACATGGTAACATACAAGCCTCGGTTCGAATCTTCGATACCATGACACTTGACTCAATGACAGACCTTATGATGTAATCCCTCACCAATCGCTGTAGATAGGAGGCCCTTACAAAGGACAGCTGTCTAGTCGTTCCGTTAGAGCGAAAAACCGAGGTCCTGCTGTGTCGCTGTACGGGCAAAATTTCCCTCATAGCACACTGTAAGACGGATGCCTGTCTTCATTAGTCCAGTTTGGAGGAGAACATTAGGATGTTAAATCCCATTCAATTTCATTTCATCTATCCATTTTCAACTTGAAAACAATGTTTAAATATTGAACAAGAATAAAGGTAACCATTGAAACTTGACCTACCTTTCCTAGCTCTTTATCTTCTAGACTAAGCATACCAGAACTTTCAGTAAATAATTTCACTTTAACAACAGGTAATGGGTGAGTTGTAGTAAAATCACCTTGTGTATCCCAACTAAAAAATAAATAAAATCATTTCAGTTAGGGTGTGACAGATATTTTAGTCAGGGTGTGACAGTCATTTTAGTTAGTCTGTGACGGGACAGTTCATTCACAGATATTTTAGTCAGGGTGTGACAGTCATTTTAGTTAGGGTGCGACGAAACACTTCATTCACAGACATTTTAGTTAGGATGTGACACTCATTTTAGTTAGGGTGTTCAAAACAGTTCATTCACAGATATTTTAGTTGGGATGTGACAGTCATTTTAGTTGGGTTCTTCCACAGACATTTTAGTTAGGGTGTGACGGAACAGTTCATTCACAGACATTCAAGCTGTGATGTGACTGAACAGTTCATCAACAGTCATTTTAGTTAGTCTGTGACGGAACAGAGTTTATTCACAGATATTTTAGTCAGGTTGTGGCAGAACAGTCCATTGACAGGTATTTAAGTCAGGATGCGACAGTCATTTTAGTTAGTCTGTGATGGAACAGAGTTTATTCACAGATATTTTATTCAGGTTGTGGCAGAACAGTTCATTCACAGACATTTTAGTTGGGATGTGACAGTCATTTTAGTGAGGGTGCGATGGAACAGTTCATCCACATGTATTTAGGTTGGGATGCGACAGTCATTTTAGTTAGTCTGTGATGGAACAGAGTTTATTCACAGTCATTTTAGTTAGTCTGTGATGGAACAGAGTTTATTCACAGTCATTTTAGTTAGTCTGTGATGGAACAGAGTTTATTCACAGTCATTTTAGTTAGTCTGTGATGGAACAGAGTTTATTCACAGTCATTTTAGTTAGTCTGGGATGGAACAGAGTTTATTCACAGTCATTGTAGTTGGGATGTGACAGACATTTTAGTTAGGGTGCAATGGAACAGTTTATTCACAGGCATTCTAGTTGTGATGTGACAGAAAAGCTCATCCACAGATATTTTAGTTGGGATGTGACTGAAGTGAACTGTTCACTCAGTCGATTTAATTTAATTAGGATGTCACAGACAGCACATTCACAGAGATGTCAATTAGAGTGCGACGGAAAAGCTCATTTACAGATGTTTGAAATCCTCTAACCCTATGAAATAATCAAAAAAGATTATTTACCATGGTTTTGATGCTTCGGCTTGATCTGTTTGTAGTTTTTCTCCTCCCTCTACTTCCATGGTACAATAAACTATCTTATTGGAAGCTAAAGCCTTTAATCCTTTTACCTCTATCACGTGGACCTGGTCAATGGAAATAATAACAATATTTGAATCACATAATCAATGCAGATATAAAAGATAGGTTGCCAGGCAATGAAACATCCTGCCCTCCAACACACTAGCCTACCCTTACAAATAAGTCATTCGAGCAAGCAGTCAACAAACGGGGACAAAGGCAGAAAAGATAGGTTTCCAGGCAATGAAACATCCCCTCCCCCTCTCCACCAACCTATCCTAACAACTAATTCAACAAACGGGCCCAAAGCCTGTCATATTTTTATTTTCTAGTAGGTGACTGGAGCATTTACAAGATACTAAAATCCAATCAAGGGCAACAATTCATGTAGTAATAATCATGGATGAGATTTGTTTTGTCTGACAGAGAGAGAGAGAGAAAAATGGGGTTTAACATCCACTCGACACAAACTAGGTCATTTTGGGACTAACATGTTTTTCTATTTTTATATCAATAATTTGCTTGCGCGTAGGGGTCTTTAACAGTGGGAGAAAACCAAGAGGTTGATAAGGCGCCCCTATCTCCATGTCACATACGCTCACACTAGGGCTCGAAACTACAGCCGCAAGCCAGAGCTGACCGGCCAGCTAGAGGTCGAAGTGCAGCACTCTAGACCACTAGGCCACCCCAACCCTCAGTTTTGTCTGAGAGAAATGCAGCTTGAAAGGTAGTATCTGAATTGTAAATTTATTGACATATCTTACTGACCACCTACAACAATTATATTGAATTGGAGAGGACTATTTTGTAAGTTTTAGTAACTTTTGTCCGATCCGTTTACTTTAAAGTAATAAAATATGTTTAAATAAAATAATAAATAAAAAAAACTGATAAAGAGAAATTAAATTGATGGTTGATTTACCTCTAATGTAAACGAAAGGACAACATCTAACTTCGATAAACCAGGATCAGTGTCGGTATCATTCATGTCTATTTTAGACAAAGATGAATGCTGGGCCCTGAAATAAAATAGAATTTTGATTCAATACTGCCATTCAAACAGAGAGAGAGAGAGAGATGGGGTCCATTAGAAACATACCCGGTCATTTCAAGACTAACATATGGTTCAATTTTATTTCAATAATTCGCTTGCTCAGAGGGGGTCTTTAGCAGTGGAAGGAAACCAGAGGACCTGGAGAAAACCCATGAGGTTGGACAGGCGTCCCTATTTCTTGTCCTGTACAACGTGGGGATTCGAAACCACGCCAGTTGACTAAATGACAGGCTTTATTATACAGCGCGCACGTGCTAACCATTAGGCCATCCGACCCTCATGTTGAACTCAGTAATTGTTTTCAGTATAAATTGAGTTATATTACTATTATTAGTACATTACAAGTTATTTATTTGAGAACGAAAAGAGGAACTTGTTGAACTCAAGTAATTATTTCCCGTATAAATTGTGTTTTATTGTAGGATGTATAGGTTACGAATATATGGATAATGGCAACTATTATATTTTCAGGGACAACTTGTCAAGCATAAATGTATTTTGTGTTATAGTTATGTGTAATACCAACAGAAATGGTGTTTAATGGTTATGGTGAACTGAAATACATGTAGATCATCCAACATCGACTATGCTCTTACACATTTTATTTAATTGTTTTAACTGTATCATGTGTCATTTGTGGATTATAAACTTATTTAAACCTTGTATCTTGTTATCAATCAAGAAATCTATTTTCCCGAACTAAGCAGGTTCAATCAACCAACTTTGCCACACCATTGCAGGTGATGGAAAGGGTAGGCCTGCAATATTATTTAATTATTACCTGTTGTATCGTTTGAGTTTTTGTAGTGAATATTTAGAATCTGCTCCACCCTTGGAGACGGGTAAGCTCTCTAGATTAGCCATTAACATGTTGATTGAGGCCTTTAATTCATCTATGTACATACTCTCCATCTCTTTTACAACAAACTTGGGATGACGTCTCGTCTGAAATATAAACATTAATTAAAAAAGAACTGAATGCAGGTAAACAAATCAATGGATGACAATTTTACAAGAACAAAGCCAAGGAAGGATGCATTAATTAACTCATGATATTTATAATGCACAGGCGATATTAAATATGAACATCACAGATAAATATTGTTTTAAATTTCAACTGATTGATCTTATAACATAACATGCCAAGTCAGTAACGGTAAGGCTAAACGTCACCCGCCTTAATTACAAAATAATTAAATGATGCTCATTTATTATTTGCACATTCATCTTTTTCTTAAGGCATCTAAATATAATAAATGTCCACTTATAAAGCGCCAAAATCCACAAATAAGTTTTTGTGCTCTAGCAAGCAAATTGTTTTGGACTCTGCATTTTATGGAAGACCACACAGCTCTTTATTCAGTGTTTTTAGAACAAATATTAATTTTAAGATACAAATGTTCATTTTAAGATACAAATGTTCATTTTAAGATACAAATGTTCATTTTAAGATACAAATGTTCATTTTAAGATACAAATGTTCATTTTAAGATACAAATGTTCATTTTAAGATACAAATGTTCATTTTAAGATACAAATGTTCATTTTAAGATACAATTGTTCATTTAAGATACAAATGTTCATTTTAATGTTGATTTTAAGATACAATAAAGTCATGTAAATATAATAAATGTCCTTTTATAAAAAGCAAAAACCACAAAATATGCTCATACTCTAGCAATTAAATTATATTATAACACAATACTGTACACCTGTCATAAAATGAGCATGCTCTAGGATAACGATTTAACAATCTTGCATGACAAATATATACATGTTTACTGATTCAAATAAATTTGACTAGCTGCATTAGACATCAAGATTTTAGACTCAGCAAAGTATTTAAACTAGAGCGGCCACAAGCTGGACCTACGGACAGGGGTTGGGGGGGACAATATACGAACACAAAGGTCCTGTACAGACTGTACATTGTGTAAAATCATAACATATTATATTCAAAGAGAACTTACTCTTGCCATCATTTCCACCATTTGTAATCTATTATCAAGTTCCCGTCTAACCTGGGCAGCCTGTTCATCAGCATTATCCAACTGAAAAATACAATAATACAATAGGATTAATCCTTAGAAAACTAGGGCAAAGGGAAGTATCTCACATTTTATTGCAACTTAGTTTATTGTGGTGAACGTAAAAATGACAATATGTAAACTGTTTTTTGATTGGTTTATAGAACCAACCTACGATTCAGGGCAGATAATTTGATTTTATGAAAACCCGGGAATGGACCCCTGGATTGGCCTGGATGTTAATTGATTCAACGGAACGATACCACTGAGGATATCAAGAATGCATTAATCTATGTATTGTTAATACATTAAATGAATTTGATACATTAAGGGGCTATATTTTAGTTAAAATAAGGTGAACCATTTTTAAACTTGAAGTCTTAGAATACTTTGTGAACTCTTTGGGTCCTCAGGTTTCCTCCAACTGATAAAGACCCCTACCCTACGTGCAACTAAATTATCAAAATAAAATTAAACCATATGTTAGTTCCGAAATGACCTAGTTTGTATCGAGTGGATGTTAAACTCCATTTCTCTTTCTCGCTTTGTGAACTCGGGGGCCTAGTCTGACAGATTTGTGTTTTTATTGATTTTATTAATACATGTCAATATGGCAGGTACAGTTCTAGTGCCAGACATTTTATCAGCTTGGGTTTAAATTGTTTTTCTGCATCAGTCCCAGTTTCACAAAACATTCTCAGACTTAAATTAAGAATTTTCTCAAAATTGTTTGCCTTTTTGTAAACTAAAATATAGCCCTTTACAAAATCTTTTGTTGTTTTAATATATCAAATACATCAATAAAATGCAGTGCAAATTTTTGTGCTTCTCAGATTCTGGATAAAAAATTATCTTGCATAAACAGCAATTTATAGCTAAATAAATCCTTAACTTTAGCCTGAGAATGCCTTGTTATACTAGAAAGTTCTTATGATAAACTGTAAGTTAGACAATCATAATTTGGCTAGCTCGAGTAGTTCAGTGTAGGTAGATGTAGATATAACATCTTTAGCAGTGGGAGGAAACCAGAGAACCTAGAGATAACTCAGGAGACTGGACTTGTCACGTACAAGTGTCGAATTCAAACCTCACTTCAAGACTCAATGACAGACATTATAATCTATAACAAGCATGTGTTAAACTTTTCGGACACCCAAACCCCCCTTAGTGTATTTATTAATGAAATGGGGTTTCATGTCCTACTGACATTGTGCTATGGGTGAAATTTTGCCCAGACAGTGGCGCTACAGCCTACTCTTATAACGAATTCCAAATGCCAAGGGATATATTCGAACACCAACCCCTCTTAGTCCACTTAGTGTATATATAAAATGAAATGAGGGTTAAAGTCACGCTGTTCTGCTTCGACTGGGCTAATGAAGATAAGCCATACAGTGTGCGATGGGGGAATTTTGCCAAGACAGTAACACTACAGCTACCTCTTATAACAAATTCCAAATACCAAGTGATCTTATACGTGCACACCAATATATACATGGGAGACCAGTCTTTTGTCCCATCTAGACAGCTGTAATTCTCAAGCCCTCTCATCCTGCACGACTGACAAAGGGGAAACCATCACCCTTAGTGTGTAGCATGTGGGTCACACATGTCGTTTTCACGTCTCTTTATTGACTGGTATATGTTGAATAGTATTCCTAATGAACTGATATTACAAGAAAATTGATTGGTCAGTCTGCTTATAGAAACAAACCGGTTAATTTTTAATACATAGTAAAGCCTATATATATATATCCTATTGATCGGAAAGTAGTCATTGATCCCGTTTGTTGAGGACTATTATATAGATCGAAGTAGCCATTGATCGAGTTTGTTCAGGTCTAAGCTATTTAA
Organism: Patella pellucida; assembly: GCA_917208275.1. NCBI lineage: Eukaryota > Metazoa > Mollusca > Gastropoda > Patellidae > Patella > Patella pellucida. The sequence goes on along the minus strand of OU795042.1, from coordinate 63,269,599 downwards.
TTGTTAGTTCTTCAGGATGTTGATAAATAATTAACACACTCAATGTATGGTTAAAATTTTAAAACTTAAAGATGCATTATGTAAGATTTTGATAAAGAGATGTTCAAAAAAAGATAATGCAAAATGAATATATATTGAAAATTTAATTCAAATTAATTTATTCTGAGCAAAGCGATGACTGTTTGAAGATGTAGCATAGAATCGTTCATTATAGTATTAACAGTATTTGACAACTGAAACTTGACCTTGATTGTCCATTTTATTGTTAAAGTTTTAAATCCATTTAAACCTTGGCCATCCGATGTTCTCTAGAGAGATGATAATCTATAGGCTTGTTATATAACATTTGAAGGCAAACTAAAGAACTGCAATAGGAAGATTTAGGTGTAACATAATTAATCTTTAAACACTTGTAACTAAAATCTTTTGATAAGAGAGAGAGAGAGTTTAATGTCCACTTGACATAAACTAGGTCATTTTGGGACTAACGTATAGTTTTCAATTTTTATTTCAATAATCCACTTGCGCGTAGGGGTCTTTAGCAGTCGGAGGAAACCGGAGTGCCCACAAAGTTGAGAAGGCACATATGCTCACACTAAGGCTCGAAACCACAGCCACAAGCTAGAGGTGACCGGCCAGCTAGAGGTCAAAGCGCGGCACTCTAGATCACTAAGCCATCCCAACCTCCCTCTTTTGATAAGAACAACTATGTACATTCCATTTTGAAATAATTTTTTTTCCTGAAGAAATTTGAGGCAGATTAAAGAGGTGTTCATGAAAAAACAGAGAGAGAAAAACACAAACTATTTGATTTTGGGACTAACAAATGCTTCAATTTTATTTCAATATTTCGTCTGAACATAAGGGTTAGCAGTAGGAGTCACTTTTAATGGTTTTTAGTTTTATTATTTCATTTTTATAAAAGTTTCACCATTAGTGATTTCATAAAACCAATTTCAATTTCAAACATAGGTTGCCAGGCAACGAAACATACGCCCACAGCAGCTAAATCGTCCGGGCAGTCAACAAGAGTTGTCGCATATTTTACTTTTTTCGGTAATGAAACATTTATAATACACTAAAATCTAATTAAAAGTAACTACTCATTATGTAATTATCAGAAAATCATTGGAATTCGTTTGGCTTTGATAAAGTTCTCCTCCATGCTGTTCAAGTTATCTAAATTCATTGAAACTCAATATACTTGTTCGTCTCATGACCTTCAACAATTTATATAAATTTAAAGTCAATCGGTTATTAACTTTAGCCTCTAGAGCGTCCACAAAATTTTGAAAGTGATCAAGGGCCATAACTCAGTCAGTAATTATCTGAAACTGCTGAAAATCAATAGGCTTCTTCGTCTCATGACCTTAAACACTGTGTATAAATTTAAAGTCAATCGGTTATTAACTTTAGCCTTTAGAGCGTCCACAAGATTTTTATAAGCGATAAAGGGCCATAACTCTGACAGTAATTATCAGAAATTGCAGAAAATCAATAGGCTTCTTCATTTAATGACCTTAAACACTGTGTATAAATTTAAAGTCAATCGAATTTTAACTTTGGCCTCTAGAGCGTCCACAAGATTTTTTGAAGTGATCAAGGGCCATAACTCTGACAGTTATTATCGGAAATCGATGAAAATCAAGAGGCTCCTTTGCCTCATGACCTTAAACACTGTGTATAAATTTAAAGTCAATCGGTTATTAACTTTAGCCTCTAGAGCGTCCACAAGATTTTTTGAAGTGATCAAGGGCCATAACTCTGACAGTTATTATCGGAAATTGCTGAAAATCAATAGGCTTCTTCATTTTATGACCTTAAACACTGTGTATAAATTTAAAGTCAATCGGTTATGAACTTTAGCCTCTAGAGCGTCCACAAGATTTTTTGAAGTGATCAAGGGCCATAACTCTGACAGTTATTATCGGAAATTGCTGAAAATCAATAGGCTTCTTCGTCTCATGACCTTAAACACTATGTATAAATCTAAAGTCAATCGGATATTAACTTTAGCCTCTAGAGCGTCCACAAGATTTTTTGAAGTGTTCAAGGGCCATAACTCTGACAGTTATTATCGGAAATCGCTGAAAATCAATAGGCTTCTTCGTATCATGGCCTTTAACACTATGTATAAATCTAAAGTCAATCGGATATTAATTTTGGCCTCTAGAGCGTCCACAAGATTTTTTTAAGGGATCAAGGGCCATAACTCTGACAGTTATTATCGGAAATCGCTGAAAATCAATAGGCTTCTTCGTCTCATGGCCTTTAACACTATGTATAAATCAAAAGTCAATCGGATATTAATTTTGGCCTCTAGAGCGTCCACAAGATTTTTTTAAGTGATCAAGGGCCATAACTCTGATAGTTATTATCGGAAATCGCTGAAAATCAATAGGCTTCTTCGTCTCATGACCTTAAACACTGTGTATAAATTTAAAGTCAATCGAATATTAACTGTAGCCTCTAGAGCGTCCACAAGATTTTTGAAGTGATCAAGGGCCATAACTCTGACAGTTATTATCGGGAATTGCTGAAAATCAATAGGCTTCTTCTTCTCATGACCTTAAACACTATGTATAAATCTAAAGTCAATCGGATATTAACTTTAGCCTCTAGAGCGTCCACAAGATTTTTTGAAGTGTTCAAGGGCCATAACTCTGACAGTTATTATCGGAAATCGCTGAAAATCAATAGGCTTCTTCGTCTCATGGCCTTTAACACTATGTATAAATCTAAAGTCAATCGGATATTAATTTTGGCCTCTAGAGCGTCCACAAGATTTTTTTAAGTGATCAAGGGCCATAACTCTGACAGTTATTATCGGAAATCGCTGAAAATCAATAGGCTTCTTCGTCTCATGACCTTAAACACTGTGTATAAATTTAAAGTCAATCGAATTTTAACTTTGGCCTCTAGAGCGTCCACAAGCAATTGTGGACGCCGGACCGACGGACGGACGGACCGACGGACGGACGGGGGCGACGGCAATATACGACCACATTTCAATGTGGGCGTATAAAAATGTATTTTTACTGAAAATAACAACATTTAGAGAAAAACTGTATTTTTAGCCTTCAGACCTAATATCCCTTCAAATAAGTGTTCCTTTGAAATTATATTTAATTTCATTCACCAACTACGATGCTATAGATACCCCAAAATTCACCAAGACTACACAGAAGTACGACTCACAAAGTTCACCAAGATTAAACTACTTCTATATGATTCACAAGATTACCCCTTCATTGAAATATCGTTCCCTTAACATTAGTAGTTAAATGTTATTTCATCAAGGAACGGATTAATCACATTTAAATACATCTTATCCATTTACTAGTCTCTAATCATCTAAAACTAGTTATAGATCTTACTGTAGATATTGGAAACCAGTCATGTCTGGGCCTTTAAAATCTCTCTGATCTATGTAGAGAAACAGCCATGCCCAACTTGTAACATATATCAAACCTCTCCGACACAAACTTTTTCAATTTGTACACCAAGTGATTCAAAAATCCAATCAAAACTATGCACAACTTGAACAAGCATCGCAGGCCAGACACATTCATTACTTTACACCCTCATTACCTAACTTGTTCAAACATACACACAATCATTCTGTAAAAAAACAACATATTGAAAATAATTAAACTTTATTAATAAGTGTTTTTAAAAGAAAGAAATATTCCCTTTAGCCTTCACCAAATTAATCAGGTGCCCTAAATCACCAAAATTGACCATGTCACAATTATCCATCCATAACAAATGAACATACAAATTGTGCCACTTTGTAAAAGTGCAGAACAGAATAAAACCATTTTTGTACCGATTTCCCTTTAATTTATAATATTGTAGTTTGTGATGGAATAAAAACTCTTCAAATGATCACAGAGACCCACATGAACCATATTATCTACCATGGATATTCTAGTTGTGTTTTCTTAATTAAATATTAAAGATGCATTATGTAAGATTTGGATCAAGAGCTAGTCATTCTTGCTATAACTCAAAAATAGATCACTTCATTCTGAGCAAAGTTACCACTATTTGGAATTTTGACAAGAAGTGGCATGTATTGTTTATTATTTAAATTAAATCATTAAATGGCCAAGGTGTTCTAATCTACTTAAAACTTTAATTCACAGTCCATTGATGGCCAAGATAAATGATTATGGCCTTGTCATGTTAACAACTGTTTAATCAACAGTTTATAATATAAGATTTGAAACCAAATTAAAGACCTGCAATAGGAAATGAAATGAAATGAAAAGGGTTTAAACAACCTACTGTTCTGCTCCTGAACTGGGCTAATGAAGAAGGGCATACGCCATACAGTGTGCAATGAGGGAAATTTTGCCCAGACAGCGGCACTACGGCCTACTCTTATATCAAATTCCAACTGCCACATGGATCTTTTATGTGCATGCCATCCAGCGTCACTGACAAGGGGAAACCACGACAGAAAATCTGAATGAACTTTCTCAGCCAATTCAGCGATCGAACACCTGACCCTCCAGGCTAGCGCGCCAGCGTCTGACCACTTAGCCACTGTGGTCTCCCCTGCAATAGGAAGACTTATCTCTTACATAAAGCAGCTTTAAATAATCAATCTGGGTACATTGCATCTTCATTGATTAATTCATGAAAATACGATATTGTCATAAAATGCACAACAATGCTCATCGGCTTTTATTTAATGAAACTACTAGAAAACATAGTTTTATTGACTCCAGATTTTTTGTCAGATAAATTCCCTTAAGAACAAGCCAACCTTGGGCTTTTAATTCAACTAACTTTAAGAAATCTATATTCTGACATTGATTACAGAGTGTAGATAGACACAAACAAACATGTTATTATTGAGAAAAATCCATTTTAAAACCCTGTGCCCACACACTGTGTGTTTCTGTAAGCTATGCAAGCTTAGATATGAAAATCTATCACATTTATCTCGGCAGCATTTTATCCATCCTCATTATCTCAAAAGCAATCTATCTATTCTGTAAACCAGTTTATTTACTTTCAATGATTGACTTGAAACCACACAAAGATATATTTACTTTACCGGTACAGTAGATTGATAGGTATAGAGAGAATGAGAGAGAGAGAAATGGGGTTTAACGTCCACTCGACACCAACTAGGTCATTTCGGGATTAATATGGTTCAATTCGCATGTACGTGGGGGTCTTTAACAGTGAAAGGACCCGGTGTAAACCCACAAGGTTGCACAGGCGACCCTACTCCTTGCCACATACAGCCCAATTGCAATACATGGGTAATTAGAATTAGCAAGAAATATGGTTTATAATTCTATTTAGCAGAGGGAGAAAACCCATGAGGTTATACATGCCAGTTGACTCAATGACAGGCCGTATGATACAGCACGCACCTGCTAACAATTCGGCCATATCCAACACCCCCACTTTACGGGTACAGTAGATTGATAGTTTGAATGAATGGGGTTTAATGTCCTACTATTATGCACCTAAACCTGGGCTAATGGAAGAGGGGAAGATTGATAGGTATATAGGAAGTATATAAAAAATGTTATAAAAACCCTGACATCTTCGTTTAATATGATCAATAAACAGACTGTCTTAGTTGAACATCAATATATTAAGAGAGAGAGAGAGAGAGAGAGAGAGAGAGAGAGAGATGGGATTTAAAGCCCACTCGAGATAATCTTGGTCATTTCGGGACTAACATGGTTTAATATTATTTCAATAATTTGCTTGCGCGTAGGGATTTTTATGTGGGAGGGAACCGGAGGAAACCGAGAAAACCCATGAGGTTGGACAGGTGACCCAAATCCTGGTCACGTACAACTGGGGAATCGTAATCACACCAGTTGACTCAATGACAGACCTTATGATACAAAGCAAACTCACTAAACATTTGGGCATCCCCCCCTCTCCTTCTTGTAGTTGGAAGCAGATATCATGTTCTCTTGTATGATGTAATTTTATATAAATAATGCTTTCTGAAATCGGGGTCAGGATTTCAACCCAAGACATTCTAGTCAAGAGCCTAAGTTCCATCGCTTGATGAGAAAATTAAATAAAGAAAAAAGTAATATTTATTGAAAGAGTGGGTCTTAGTTCTTATTGATTGCGGTAGAAGTGAGGACAAGTAATAAATCACTCTAAATCATTCAAAGCAGATAAATTTTATTGGATTTTATCCCCTAAGGTGTTCATGGGCATCGTCTAGAAAACTTATCTTGAATTTCCAAGCCAATAAATTCCAATTACCTATTGAAGCAGCACATAATACAGCAGAATATTTTAATCACTGTTTCTAATAAAGAGAGAGAGAGAAATGGGGTTTAACTTCCACTCGACACAAACTGGGTCATTTCTGGACTAACATAAGGTTTAATTTTATTTTAATAATTCGCTTGCACTTAAGGGGTGTTTAGCAGTGGGAGGAAACCAGCGGACCCGTAGAAAACGAAGGCAACCCTACGTACAACCGGGGATTCGAAACCACCCCAGTTGACTCAATGAAATGACAGGCTTTATGATACAGTACGCACATGCTAAACATTCGGAAATCCAACCCTCCCAACGTCAAAATTAAAATGAATTACTTGTATGGATATATATTAATGATTCCCTGTACGCTCTAATATTATGTACCATACCAGTAAAAAGGGAATGAAATTAAATGAGGTTTAACGACCTACTGTTCTGCTCCCAACTGGGCTAATGAATATGGGCATACGCCATACAGTGTGCTATTATGGCAATTTCGCCCAGACAGTGGCACTATCTATGGCATACTCTCATATCAAATTCCAACTGTCTAGGGATCTTTTACAATGAATGAATGAATGAAACGAGGTTTAACATCCTACGCTTAAGCACCTAACCTGGGCTAATTGAAGACGGGCATCTGCCATACAGTGTGCTATGAGGGAAATTTTGCTCGGGCAGCCACTGAATACCAACTGCCAAGGGTTCATTTACGTGCACACCAGTGTGTACACAGGACCTCGGTTTTTCATCCCATCCGAACGACTAGGCAGCTGTCCTTGTCAGGCCCTCCTTCTGCATCACTGACAAGGGGAAATCACGCCGGAAAATCGAGATGAACTTTCTCGGCCAATGCAGGGATCGGACACCCGACCTCCAGGCTAATGAAGGATTTTTTACAAGCATAGGACCTCAGTCTTTTGTCCCATCCGAACGACTAGGCAGCTGTCCTTGTCAAGCCCTCCGTTCTGCATAACTGACAAGGAGGAAAAACAATGGTAAATATGAATAACCTTTCTCTGCCAATGCAAGGATCGAACATCCAACATACAGGCTAGCGAGTCAGGGCTTTACCCAGTTTACCACCTTGATCACTAGTAAAAAGAAAATGTGATAATTTATCATTTAAGTTTTCAGCACTTATATAGCCAATGAATATTCATGCCATGCATTGTGCTATAAAGGGACATTTTGAGTGGACAGCAATTCCAGCAAGTCCAACTTGGTAAAATTCTTGTTGTTGATCTTCTGGGGGCAAATGGAATGAATGAATGAAATGGGATTTAACGTCCTACGCTTCTGCACTTAATGAAGACGGGATTGGGTGGTTGAATGGTCTAAAAAGTGTACTTTACATTGGAACATAAGGTCTGTCATTGAGTCAAGTGGCATAGGTTTGATCCCACACTTTAAAGTGTGCATGTTAATCACAAGGTCTGTCATTGTTGAGTAAAGTGGTGTGGTTTTAACTCCCCACTTGTATGTGACAAGAGGTAGGGTCGCCTGTCCAACCTCATGGGTTTTCTACGGGTCCCCTGGGTTTTCTCCTACTGCTAAAGAACCCTACTGCGAATTAAATCATTTCATACAGCATGTATGTGCTAACCATTTGGCAATCCAACCCCCCAACGGACGGGTGGACGATATATATACACTCATTTCAATACAAACCATAAAATGTTACTTATTAGTGTGAAATAAAATAACATTTATTGTGGTACAAGGGTTATTTAATTGTGTAAGTTTGCCAACTATTGATGTGAAATGATTGATAGATGGTGTACCAGTGTCAGTTTGATCGAGAAACATAGTAATTATTGAACCCTTGCCTCTATCAATGGACAATATCTTTAAGTTGTATCTATATATAGCATCACAATCATTTGATTCCACAGTAATTTAACACTATATCAGACCTCAATATTGAATTAAAATCTACAGACTCGGAACACTACAATCTTTGTTAATCCATGTAATAAATTAGAATTCTTCCAACTTCCTCTACTCCCACGCTGTATCATACAGTGAAAGAAAGAAAGCAACAAATATCCAATTTTATGAGCCTACATTCGAAACGACATGTCTGAGTATATTTTGCCATTGAAATGGATTTGTGATGGCGGATTATAAATTACAATATTGCGGAAATTTTATTCTAAAACAAATAAAAATCCCAATATTCAATATTATAAACCTATGTGTTGTGTGAGAGATATAACTATAACCTTTATTTTTCCACTGAAATTGATTTCATGCAGTACAACTACATGCTATCATGAAATCTATTCTTTATAATTATTTATTTCTGATTTGCATAGCATAAGAGAAAGAGAGAGAAATGGGGTGAAACGTCCACTCGACACAAACTAGGTCATTTCGGGCCTAACATTTTTTTCAATAATTTGCTTGCTCGTAGGGGTCTTTTGCAGTGGGAGGAAACCAGAAAAACTAAAGAAACCAAAGAAAACCCACGAGGTTGGACAGGTGACTCTATCTCTTGTCTCGTACAACCGGGGAATCAAAACCACGCCAGTTGATTCAATCCAACCGGGTCCAACCCCCTGGTTTGCATAAACATCTATCAAAAACGCATAGTTCGCCTACTAAGTAAACAACGGGCCGTCTCTAATCCTGATTTGTGGGATTGTTAATCCCTTAAAAACTACAATATTGTAAAAAGTTGAATCTCTACTAAAGGGAATATTATTTTTCTAAAAACATTCAATTTAGACATTGTCCCCCAACAAAAGATGCTGATACTGTCTTGGCTGCTACAACTGTGAATTTCAAGTGCCAAATTACATGAAATATAATTTACTGTCTTATTTTTCTTAACTGACTTGGCTAGTGAAGACAGACACACCATGCAGTGTGCCATCAGAGATGTACATGTATTTGAAGGAGAGCAGATCGATGGGGTAGTATTATTTTGATTTCCAACTGTCTAGGAATATTGTCTTAGAGATGAGAGAGAGAGAGAAAGAGAGAGATGAGAGAGAGAAAGAGAGAGATGAGAGAGAGAGAGAGGAAGGTTTAACATCCACTCCACACAGACCTTTTGATCCAATGCCCACAAATTAACCATTTGGTCACCCAACTCCCCTACTGTCTTAGGGGTTACTTCAATCTTTTTATGCAGCTCAGTTTGACAAGGTGCCGGAATAGTATAAATAGAAGCAAGCCCCATAAGTCTAAAGAGTTCAATACAAACGAAACGAGTCACTTATACTCAGGGTAACCAGACCCAGGTTTTACAAAGCATTCTCAGGCTTAAAATAAGAATTTAATCAACTTTCAATCACTGTTTATGAGAAATATCTTTGATCCAGAAACACAAAATTTGCACATAGTTTCTTATTCATGTATTTGATATATTAAAACAACAAAAGTTTTATAAAGGGCTTTATTATATAGTTAAAATAAGGCGAACCGGGGCTACATGTACATGTTGGTATTCATAGTCAAGCGTCTTTCTTATATTTTACTACTACATGTTCATGTAGCCTACCTCTAAAAAACAATTTGTTTGGCCTTATACTGCAACAAGATATGTTAATTGGGGAAATTACAAGATTTGCTCATATTATGTTAAGACAACGGAAATGTTTGCTCACTAATGTGTAGGATCGCATGTGATATTATTCCACTTCGTACAGGGTAAATACAACAGTTTCTTGCCCATTTACAATTAAGTGTTTGAATCAATGGTTACTATGACAACGGGTCATTCATTCACAAGGAGCTAAGCGATTCTACTACTACTATCCTGGAACTATGTCAATAAGACCTTCTCTACTACTATACAGAATAGTACGCAAACTTTTAATAATAAATATAAGTGCCACATAGGTAATTAGAGCTAGAGAGAGAGAAATGGGGTTTAATGTCCACTCTACACAAACTAGGTCATTTTGGGACTAACACTAACATAGTTCAATTTCATTTCAAAAATTTGCTTGTACATAGGGGTCTCTAGCAGTGGAAGGACCTGGTGTAAACCCACAAGGTTGCACAGACTGCCCTACTCCTTGCCAGTACAACTCAATGCATGGGTAATTGGAATTGGAGAGAGAGAATGAAATGAGGTTTAACTTCCACTGGACACAAACCAGGTCATTTCGGGACTAACATATTGTTTAATTTTATTTCAATAATTCTCTTGCGCGTAGGGGTCTTTAGCAGTGGGAGAGTGGGAGTACATAAAGCCTTTAATTGAGTGTGATATATTGCCCATTTGCACTAGTCATTAGTTATTAATGTTACTGATCATTGATAGCAAGGATCACAATACTAATAAATATAGTCACTAATTTGAATAAACTTGGTTTATATGGTCATTTAAAATTCAATAACACAAGGTTGACAACGAAATTAACATAAAATAAAACTAGGAATGTTCATGTAATTTAATCTATCGTAAAGATAAAATAAAATTTATGTTCAAATTTAATATAGCATGCATGACATTGATATTTAAATAAGCGAAACAACTTGAGAGAGAATGAGTGTGTCCTGTATTGTGCCCACAGAGTTTGATGCTAGTTGATAGTCGAAGGTAAGATGTGATATTTACATGTACCTAGATGTATGTGGAGAACTTTGTTGTTTATTATAATTTGGGGGGTTCGGATGGCCTAGTGATCTAGAGTGCCGCGCTTCGACCTTTAGCTGGCCGGCCACCTCTGGCTTGCGGCTGTGGTTTTGAGTCCTGGTGTGAGCGTATGTGGCATGGAGAAAAAGGCGCCTTCTCAACCTCCTCGTGGGTTTCCTTAGGGCACTCCGGTTTCCTCCCACAGCTAAAGACCCCTACGCGCAAGTGAATTGTTGAAATAGAATTAAACCATATGTTAAGCCCGAAATGACCTAGTTGTTTTGAGTGAATGTTAAACCCCATTTCTCTCTCTCTCTTTATTATAATTTGTATGTAGAGTTGGCTTGGCTGTTTCTGGCTATAAAATTTCCAAAATAGATAATGAAAATTACATTCAAATTACTTTATTCTGAGGGAAGTTATTGGTGCTGGAAGATGTAGCAATGATTGTTTATTAGTGTAGCAACGATACTAGACAAACAAGACTAATTCTCACTTATTCATTTTATCATTAAAATTTTAAAATCTCACATCCGTTTCAATCCATGTAAATCTTGGGTTTGTCAAATTAAACATACATTAAGCAAGAGCTAAATCTGCCTATTGCAGGCAGGTCTTTCTTTATGCCTGAATTGTTATCTAAATTATTAATTAAGACATTAATTAACTTATCCAGGACCACAATTAACTCTTGATGTCAAGGCTAGCCATTGATATCGACTGGATTAGAATCCTATATGCTGCTTAACGCTCATATAAATAATAATAATAATAAAATAAAAACATAGGTTGCCAGGCAACGAAACATACGCCCACAGCAGCTAAATCGTCCGGGCAGTCAACAAGAGTTGACGCATATTTTACTTTTTTCGGTAATGAAACATTTATAATACACTAAAATCTGATTAAAAGTAACAACTCATTATGTAATTATCAGAAAATCATTGGAATTTGTTTGGCTTTGATAAAGTTCTCCTCCATGCTGTTCAAGTTATCTAAATTCATTGAAACTCAATATACTTGTTCGTCTCATGACCTTCAACAATTTATATAAATTTAAAGTCAATCGGATATTAACTTTAGCCTCTAGAGCGTCCACAAGATTTTTATAAGCGATAAAGGGCCATAACTCTGACAGTAATTATCAGAAATTGCTGAAAATCAATAGGCTTCTTCATTTAATGACCTTAAACACTGTGTATAAATTTAAAGTCAATCAGTTATTAACTTTAGCCTCTGGAGCGTCAACAAGATTTTTTTAAAGAGATCAAGGGCTATAACTCTGATTGTAATTAACTGAAATTGCGGAAAATCAATAGTCTTTTTCGTCTCATGACCTTAAACACTGTGTATAAATTTAAAGTCAATCGGTTATTAACTTTGGCCTCTAGAGCGTCCACAAGATTTTTTTAAGTGATAAAGGGCCATAACTCTCAAAGTAATTATCGTAAATTGCTGAAAATCAATAGGATTCTTCGCCTCATGACCTTAAACACTGTGTATAAATTTAAAGTCAATCGGTTATTAACTTTAGCCTCTAGAGCGTCCACAAGATTTTTATAAGCGATAAAGGGCCATAACTCTGACAGTAATTATCAGAAATTGCTGAAAATCAATAGGCTTCTTTATTTAATGACCTTAAACACTGTGTATAAATTTAAAGTCAATCGGTTATTAACTTTAGCCTCTGGAGCGTCAACAAGATTTTTTAAAGAGATCAAGGGCCATTAACTCTGATTTTAATTATCGGAAATTGCTGAAAATCAATAGGCTTTTTCGTCTCATGACCTTAAACACTGTGTATAAATTTAAAGTCAATCGGTTATTAACTTTAGCCTCTAGAGCGTCCACAAGATTTTTTGAAGTTATCAAGGGCCATAACTCTGACAGTTATTATCGGAAATCGCTGAAAATCAATAGGCTTCTTCGTCTCATGACCTTAAACACTATGTATAAATCTAAAGTCAATCGGATATTAACTTTGGCCTCTAGAGCGTCCACAAGATTTTTTTTAGTGATCAAGGGCCATAACTCAGACAGTTATTATCGGAAATCGCTGAAAATCAATAGGCTTCTTCATCTCATGACCTTAAACACTGTGTATAAATTTAAAGTCAATCGAATATTAACTTTGGCCTCTAGAGCGTCCACAAGCAATTGTGGACGCCGGACCGACGGACGGACGGGGGCGACGGCAATATACGACCACATTTCAATGTGGGCGTATAAAAAGGCTTAATCAAGACTATGCTTTTTAAAATAATAACTTTAGTAATGATGAACGATGTTAGGTGGAAATTTCCAGAGCTGATATCTTGGTTCATAGTGGTTCAATTTGACTAAAATTTTCAACAAATTACTTTTACATTATCTAGTTTTTTACTATTATAACGAGAACTGTTCGCTCTTTATCTAATCTTCCATACGTATCTTTAATAAATGTCTAAATAAAAAGATTTGAAGCCACAATAAAGATGTGCAATATTTTCTATGATATTGTAGACAGGTTGATTTTAATTAAGATTATTTACAGGCATGGGGACAAAGTTTGCTACTTTGCAATGCCTTTTATGTAATTGAATTTGTATTCTATCTACTGGTAATTACAAACTTTTAATAATGTTATACGATGTGTCAGTAGGGGACATGTATATCTGTCTCTTTTATCTAAATAATTCCATTCAGCCCTGGAAGCAATTTGATGCAAGCATGGAAGCAATTTGATGCTAGCATGTATTTTGTTGAGTTATCGTATCCAATGATACTGACAGTGAATCAGTGACACTGCACGATACGAAATAACCTTTTGTTTGAACAAAGTCAGCTTAGAAATGAAACTATGTTACATAATGGATGTAAAAAAATTTCATCAAAGCCTGGAGTTTGCTCATTGTTTATTTCCCATATAGAATAAATATATAATTTGTAGTGAGAGAGAGAAATGGGGTTTAACGTCCACTCAACACAAACTAGGTCATTTTGGAAGTAACATATGGTTTAATTTTATTTCAATAATTCGCTTGCGGGTAGGGGTCTTTTTAACAGTGGGAGAAAACCAGAGGACCCAGAGAAAACCCATGAAGCTGGACAGGCGATATTATTTGTAGTCCAGTAATTTAAATACATGTAGCTGGTGCTGGATGCAGACACATTGCCATGCATTGAAAAGTGTCAAGTTCTTTGGATGGCTCAAAATACCATTGCCATCATGTCAAAGATTCTCTGACATGCCTCTAATTATGCATCTTATTAACATATTTTTCGTTGTATTAGGCACACTTTTTTAACAAGATAATTTTATTTATAGAAGGCGTATGCCTAATACAATGGGGTTTGGCCTAGTTGCTGGAGATTGCATGTGGATTTGAGTCACGTATGGTACGGCACGTGTTTCACAAGATGTTGGAGAAGGGTGCGTCTAAACCATGCACTTTTAATTTTTCCCCAAAACACCTCTGCCAAACTCACCCTGCGCCTTTTCTACACCTAATACACCCAAAAATATGGTAATGCAGAAATAAATTGTGGTTGAACATCCTAATATAAACTCCATCTGAGCTGATGATAAGACTGACATTTGCCTTGCACTTCGTTATAAGTGTGAAATTTTGCCCCGACAGCAGCACTATGTACCGTCTACATACATATACTCTTATTTTGAATTCTAACTGTTGACGGTTCTTTAACATACTCCCCAATGTACATTAGACCTCGGTTTTATGTCTCACCTGAATGACTGCAGTTAATGCAGAAAAGTAAGATGTTCAAATAAGCAAATTGGAGTTTATTTGAACGTGTTACTAGTCATCTCCAAACTGGGTTAATCAAGACGGGCACACACCATGGAGTGTGCTATGAGTGACATTTTGCCTAGAACCTGGACACTCAGTGTAAGATATTAAACCCCATTTCATTTTATTACCTTAGATTTAATTAAACATAGTTGAAATCAAGACAAAAATACATATAACAGCATGACTTGTGTTTGTCTTATAAATAAATCCTGTTTTTAGTGTTTTTATACAGCAATCTTTCTAAATGATTACATTAAAACAAACGAAAAAGATAATATAAGCTTATTATTCATAGTTCTGACATCTTCATCAAAGTAATAGCCATTTTATGTAAAAACACAAACATTTCAGTTGAGGATGAAAATAGTTAATCTTTCTATGATTGCATAAACAATAATGTTGACCACTGTTATTTGTGATATTGCATATATTAGGATAAATAGAGCTATTTCTTAGCATTCTTAAATCTATGTTCACCATGTCTGTATGTGACTATGTGTACATCGGGGGATTGTGGGGGGGGGAGGGGGAGGAGAAAACCTTAAAATTTATTTGGAAGACAACAGATACATATCAAAATAAATAATTTCTGTGAAGACTGTTGTTATGTCAGAAAGAACATCTGAGTATAAATAGAGTGAGAGAGATGGGATTTAACGTCCACTCGATACAAACTAGGTTTAACGTCTACTTGATACAAACTAGATTTAAATTCCACTTGATACAAACTAGGTCAATTCGGACTAACATATAGTTCAATTTTTTTCAATAATTTGCTTGCCCGTACAGGTCTTTATCAGTGGGAGGAAACAAGAGGACCCGGAGAGATACCATTAGGTTGGACAGGCGACCCTACTCCATGTCATGTACATTGACTATAAATAAGGCTTTCCAAAACAATGAGCTGGCAAGTATGAAAAGATAGCACAATTATTATTACCATTCACCACCTGCCTTAGAGAAATAGTCACAATTTGCACTGTGAAACTACCGGGTTGGGTTTGGGTTAGGGTTGACTGAAATTCCTTTTCATTATCTATTTTAAAACTATTATAGCGAGAACTGTCAGCTCTGTATCTTAATCATACATGCATCTTTAATGAAAACATTAAATAATGAAACAGAGCTCATTTTTAGTGTGGATTAAGCCATGAAAAATTAAATTTTGTCCAACAAATGACAATGAGCCACTTTGAACTCTCAATTAACAAATACAATGTACGGTTCATTTTGGAATATTGGGGCTTCATGGATTGAAATTTTTGTGGTCACATTGAATTCCGACTTTACTAATTTAAATATATTCTAATAGTAAGTGCAGGAGGACGACACACCATACATAGTTTACATAAAATCAAATATATGGACAAGACACAATACGCAGAAATCACAAACAAACGAACAACTCAAATAAATTGAATGGATCCATGAGACTCGGGAGCTAGCCATAAGCATCCACTACACTGTACAATACTGTGCAGTTCCGGGCCTGTAGTGACACAGACTTCACTCAAATTTGAAAACAATCAGAAATATAACCCAGAGAAACCATTGTGTTTTATGTTTTATGCTGATATTCCATTCAGTTAACCTATTTCGTTGCTTTTTAGATTTCTTACAATGGACATGGAAGCTTTAAACTTAGTCTATTTCTTCCTTAATCTCTTTGTCTATTTTTTAATATTACATGTACCTTGATTTCATTGAATTAGCATAATTAATTTCCCAGAGGAGATAAAAAAAATCGGACCAATTGCCATTTGTTTAATTTAGCCTAGAAAGAATTGATCAATTTGATAAACACTGAAAAAAGGGTATTTGAGGTGTGAGCAGCACTTTAAAAATTACCATGAAATGAAATCAAATGGGGTTAATGTCCTACTGTTCTGCTCCTAGCCTGGGATAATGAAGACGGGCATACGGCGATACAGTTTGCTATGAAGGAAATTTTGCCCGGGCAACAACGCTACAGTCCACTCTTATATTAAATTCCAACTGCCAAGGGATCTGTTATGTGCATGCCAATATGTACACAGGACCTCGGTTTTTCGTTCCATTGGAATGACTAGACAGCTGACTTTGTCAGGCCCTCAGTCCTGCATCACTGACAAGGGGAAACCACGCCGGAAAATTGGGCTAAACTTTCTCGGCCAATACAGGGATCGCACACCCAACCTCCAGGCTAGCGAGCCAGCATCTTACCCACATGATCCTAAAATAATTACCTAAAAGTTTATGGATAGGGGTCAACTTCGGTCAACATAGTCCCAGTCTTATCCTCAATCCAATTTCAAATAAATAATGATAGATAAAAAAAAATTGTTGATTTTTTTTTTCTCATACTGGTAAATTTGTACATGTGTACTTTCTATGCCAAACAAAAAAATATGGTTAACTAATAAATAAGCCAACACATTGAAAAAAATAGAAAGGAAAATCATAGGACAATAACTGCATAATACTTTAAAGTAGCTAAGTCTCTAACTCAATATCATCCAAAATCTTTGACAATGACGCTCAATGACAACACATATTATTTGTCAATTTAAATCAACATTGATGTTGTGATCTTACCAGGAAAAAATGGGCTTCTAATATCCAATATTTAAGACAAAATAAAACAATTACCGTTAGTACATGTACACGAATTGTGTACCATATTAATGCTTTTCAGGTCTATTTTTAACAAGGTACTTGAAGAACTAGGCTGGACGGTGACGCATTCTTGGTATAAGCAATAAATACTATGTAGACTAGAATAACAAGGTGCTTGAGATTTACTTATGATTGAGACCTAAGGCATAATTTGCTGAACATAACCTGATTTGAAATGAGAGTAAAGACGCAAAAGATTGAATGTAAATCAGTTTATATACATTCATATAACAGTATTACCGGTGCGTTGTGACCCATTTGTGTCAATTTCTAGGTCCCAAATATTAGGAATTAAGCTTCTTTAAGCAGATACTTTGGGTTTAGTGTTTTCAGGTACACATTTAAATTTAAAACAATAAAAAAATAGAAATATATCTATGACGTAATGTTGGTGTGACCAACAACCCTATTAAAACTGATAATTAGTAAATTACACAACTACACTACATGTAGTAAAAAACGTCATAGAACTCCACAGCAGCAAATAAACCAAATATATCCATGATTAAAAATACACAATGTTTATAAGATCAATATACACCAAGCCCATACATGAACCCATTACCAGATGTGTATTCTTTTAATTAACTCACAGTTCTTATGTGTATCCCCCCTCCATAACCCACAGCAAATATCTATGAGTCTATAATAGTTAGTGCAGGGGGACTGCGCCACATATGATTTACACAAAGGACAAACACAACGACAATACATCACACTCCGAAACAGCAAACGAAACAAACAATAAAAAAACAATTCAAAAAAGAGTGAATGGATCCGGGGGCTAGCCGTAAGCGTCCACTGCGCTGTACAGTCCCGGGTCTGACGCAACTCAGACTTCACTCAAGATTGAACATATTGACTCGTACAAGAAAACGCACAAACAGCCCAACACAATGAAGCAAAGAAAATGTAGACCGCCTCGGGAGGCAGTCGTCTGCTAACTGAATGGTGTGACGTAAATACGTCGTAATGTTATCAATGACGTCAATAGAATTTCTTAACAAAAAGGGCGATAATCAAGATTTAATAATGCTAAAAGCTATGAGTTTAAACAACCAATTAGAATTTTTAAGTTGTATAATTGCACAAAACATAATACTAAATACCCTATACAAGCAATGCAAAACAGGAATGTAGAAGAAAGCATACAATGTAAGTGTATTTATGAAGTAATAAAATAATAACAATAAGGGCGATAATCCAAACATGGCTACGTAACTATACAAATTAAACTAAATTAAATTGGATAATTATCCAATATGTACTCGGTTATATACTTATAAGAAATGTTAAACTTGGTATATTGATGAAACGGAAGTTTCAAAATTTCTTTAAATATGCGTAACTGTGTACCACCTTTGGCAGTGCATTTAAAAAACAGGGATTTTATTCGGGAAAGAAACAGTTCTTTGTTGTTACATACGGTCAAAAATCGTAATGCCTGTGAATAGAAAACATTATATAGTGTTGTATCTGGTATGTTGCTATAAATTGACGGATATTTTACTACTTCAAAACTCACAGTTTTATATATTACTGGTGTGTATTTCCCCCATAACCCACAACAAATATCCATGAGTCCATAACTCACAGTTCTATATACATGTATTACTGGTGACTGGTGTGTATTTCCCACATAACCCACAGCAAATATCCATTAAGTCCACATACCAGTCCTAGTGTGTATTCCCCCCCAACCCCAAGCTCCTCCCAAAATCAATTTGTATAATTTCTATTTACAAAATAATATTTCTGTAAAAATGGTTTATTCACATAAAAAGTAAAAGATTACCTCTTGTGATTTGGGTTCTTTCTTCTAGTAATAATACTGTAAAACTAGTAAGATGTAACCTTTTATATTACCGGTGTGTAGACATGTACGGTAGTAGGGTATATATGAAAGACATTTATTGAAATGTGCTTGAATCTTATAATTTCAAAATAAAGTCTGTCTAATTTGTAGTTTTACGTTACAGTAGGCTATATGGACCTTAGATATGCAAAATACAAATTTATACAGAGTGCGCAGACTTACAATGTTCAGGGCATAACACTCACTGGTAATATAAGTCTCACATATTTACACTTTATATTGATTATGATAGAAAGTTGTACTTTTGTATGAAAATTGGATACTTACTTGACAGGCATTATACAGAATTTGGTGTTCGTACTTTTTCACATTTAATATGTTTTGAAACATTTCATACAATTGTTCTTTACTGAGTATGAGTTCTGATGCAGCAGTTGTCATTCTTTGGGGCTGTTTTCGAGGATCTTCTTCCCCACGGTATATTGCATCGAATTTGGCCATCCAAGAACTAAGTACCGTTTCTTTACTTAACCCATCAATTTCTGGTAAACTTCGTACACGTTTTTCAATGTTATTCTTGAATACTTCACGGAAGTCATTTGAGGAACATCCTCCACTTCGAACCATGTTGGCGACACGATCACTTTTTAAAAACACCTCATAATAACTCTGAACGGCATTTATAAATGCTTCGTCCGCCACTATTTGTGTTTCACCATTTAAAAAAGAATGGAACCTTTCTTTAATAGTTTGTAATTGCTGCTTAGTTACTTTGGTTTGCCTTCTTGCCATATCTGTCGGCTGTTTTGCATTAAATGGATAAGCGATGCATCGCATAACAAAAACATACAATTGAAGACGCTTCTTTCTTTCTTCTTCCTCTCTTTCGAGTTTTTCCACATCTTCTATTTTTTCACGATCACTTATTAACGATGGACTAGGACTTGACGGACGAATACTGTTGGACCGTGAATGTCCCCCAACCACACTCAAGTTATCCCCGCTAGCTGACAAGCTTCGTTGCTCAGCACTTGGCAAACTGAGAACGTCCGAATTTTCGTCTTCAAGGGTATCATTTTCCGATTCCTCTTCGCTTGACGACGGATCAAGCATATTAGAAAATTAACAAAACAAGTTGAAAACGAAAGGCGGCATAAATTTACGTCTATTTACACAATTTTCATATCACAGATGCCCAAAATGTCAATCAAGTCCCCAGTCGCATCAATTGGGCATGCGCACTCGTTAGCAGACGACGGAAATGAAAAATATTACATTTTTTTACAATCATAATTTTTTCCCTGATTATTTAAATTTGATAATAATTAAATATTAAAGAGAAAACGTTTTGGGAATTTCCTCGCACTTGTTCATAAATAAAATTATAATATGACGTAAAATGATATGAGGAGCCCTTTTCCGACAAAGATGAAACCCCGAAGTTGTTTTGGACGCCATATTGGAAATGGAAACCTGGAATTCAAACGTTGAAATGGAATTGTGGTGTTATTCCAAAGTATCAACTGGAGACAGCATTCAAATGTGGAATATATTTTTGAACAAAGTAAATTGGGATGCATCTTAATTATGATCGTTGATGAATAAGCCTGTTTTCCTTGTTTTATATGCCTGAAACTCTAGTTTTGTAACTGTAAACAAACAAGTGAAAGATTGACAACTCCATTTTGTGTTCACTGACAGTGACAGTTAAAATTGTTTGGAATCGTTCTATTTGTGATTTCAGACGATACGTTTAATGTTTTTACAAATTCCATTTTTGAAGACAGTTTAATTTTTCGTGTGGTGAGTCTATTTTACTATCATAACCTCTTAGTTTACGGTTAGTTTTGTCGGCGATTTTGTCCGAAATCAGACATTTTCAACCGCGCGACTCGTTTTCGACGAGAGGTCGTGCTCACTGTTGTTTCATCTGGAAAAATAATACCTTTGTTAATTATTGAAAACTGTATACGTATTTCAAAATACTTAACTAACGAAATAAAACGCACTGCTAAATATTTTGTGACTGACAGTTGTGTGAAGTAGCGATGGCAGATGTGTATTGCTTTTTAGACATGGCGACTGGTTCCGACGTTTGATGGACGACTTGGCATTGTTTGCTGAACGAAACCGTGAATCCGTTCTCCCAATAATACAAATTTAACACCCCGCAAAACTGCATTTTCCTTGTTTGCACTGCATTGTCATTATATTTTCAGTCATACTGCACAATATGGCTTTGACTCGTCATAGATTTTGCTGAAAACACGGAGCCCATTATATGCAGAACCCGAAGTTTAATGCAGACGCCATTTTGTGTTTTGAAAAATCTTACTTTTTCTTACAGCTTGATTGAGATAAAACCTTGCAGAAAAAACTGATCTATATATATTTTATGATTTATTATCATACCAATTATAATGGAATCCCAGTTCTAGGAATTGTCATTAAACTAGTGTAGACCAAAAAGGGTTGAGATTTTGAATTCTTCATAATTTATTCATTAGAGTATCCAAGTAAAAAGATGGCTGACTGTCTGCTGCTCTACTAAGTTAGACTTTGTTACTGCACATCGACCTGACCTACCTGAATCCTCCACATTACTTACAAAATACAATTTTTCTGGTACTTATAAAAACTCCAAATAATATCTTTTTTGTCCAATTCTATAAAGCTTGTATGTAAATCCCTTTCCTATCAAACATAATAATATACCGCCTACCAGTATTATTGAAAAACTTCATAAAATACAGTAGGGTTAGTTCCTTTAGGAACGTGCTCTTCCCTGCCTCTGTTCTAAGGCTATTTTTGGAATCCTTACCGACTATTTTTCACTCCACATGATCCTTCTTTGTTCATTAACCGAAGGGAATCATTTCTCCCACATCTAACACGAATCTATAATAATTCAACACTATTTTCAAGTTAAATTTTGCGATTAAAAAAACGTACACAAAATATGTTTGAACTGATCACACAGTCATCTCATTTTGATACTTGTGTTTGTTTAACTTTTTAATTGATCATTTTGTATGAATAAAGCTTGTCTAATTTGTATCCAAGAATCAAAGACAAAGAGGAGGAAACAAAATCAGAAATTGTCAACCCTACATTTGTATTGCACTTAATTTGGAATGATGTCACAAATTTTTTGGATATTTAAACAGTGTACAACACAAAATGTTCATCACATCTAATGCATCACAGATTTGTAACTGTTTCATACTATTTTGTGTACAATTGATCATTGTGTTTTGACAGGAGATCACCAATCTGAATTTCTTTTGATTGGATTAACAGGTGTAAACAGGCCTACAGGATTATAATCATTATCAGATGTTTTATAATTGGTAGTAATCCTGTCATGTCATGTCATGTAGTTAATTGGGGGTAATTACGTATTACGCTAAAGTATATCACTTAGGCTATAAGTAACATGATGCCTGTTGTGTTATTACATGTACATGTAACCACAAACCAATTAGACAAGGTTAATAAGTTGTCGGCTATATCACCCTTGATGGAAGCAAATATTAAGACTGATTGACGGTTAATAAGTTATTTACACAATGTTTATTTACTGTTGGTCCCAAAAATGTGAATAGCAATTGACCTTTTTAAAGAGCTAAGAATCTGTTAGTTTTAATATAAGAAGCTTACATTATTAATTTGCCACATAAAATGGTACCTTTTAAGTTAGGTTTTGGCTTTGTACGTGGAAATTACAAGTTGTATTTATAGTTTGCACTTTGGAGTATTAAACATGGATGTACATGTGTATAAACTTTCACTACATGATTGTATATCACGTAAACATTATAATGTAAGGTCAGTCATGCTAAGTATACCACTTTAAAATGAAACATACATTTAGGCGTACATGTAGGTCTAGTTTAACTATTTATGCAGCTTGCATTACATGTATGTTAAAACATGGAATACTGTGCAGG
This sequence comes from Patella pellucida, assembly GCA_917208275.1. Classification (NCBI taxonomy): domain Eukaryota; kingdom Metazoa; phylum Mollusca; class Gastropoda; family Patellidae; genus Patella; species Patella pellucida. Next base: position 63,246,535 of record OU795042.1, on the reverse strand, counting down.
TGAAAGCATTTATATGTTTTGACCTGTCAGTATTTTTAACCCCAAATTTTATAAATTTATCTGTTGAACAGAGATCTGTTTGGATACAAAATTTACATCCAGACAATTACATGTAGGCTCACATCTAGAAGGATTATAAATTACAATAATAATAAAACCGGTGTGTTAAAAGGGGGGTTTCATTTATATGTTTAAACTGCACATTAATTACTGTTTTAAAGTGCAGAATTTCAAATGTAATTATTTCAGTGTAAGCTTTGAGTGTATTTATAAGTTTATTTTATTTATTCAGGATAAGGGTTTTAAGCATAGTTTAGGTTAAATGTACATGTAAGCAAATAAATGGATCTTGTTTTTAACAAAACTAAAGTATATGTACAGTACATAGATCCATGAACTTAAATGTCAAGGCCTCCAAATGTATTCAGCTCAGGTGAAGGTCATTTTATTATTGATATTTTGCTGGGGATTTTCCATTGCTTTACACTGAGAGTGTGTTGTCAATATATCTTTGTTTGTGGGATAGAATATGTTGATAAACACTGACATGCATTTACAATATAAACTATATAAAACTAATTTTATCTAGTGATTAAATAGAATACAGGGACCTGCCTTTATAAAATTAGCAGGCTATTATTTGTATGTATGTCATTGGGATGAGTCATAGGGCAAAATCTAGAATGGTTAAGGGGAAATAACTCCAGTTAGTATTTTTTTCCCCTTCTTTTGCAAATTTCAATAAACTAAGTGTATACTTCCCAGTCCCACAGGTAATTCTTCTAATTTATAATTACATAACGTAAATACATGCATTGTATGTCTTTGATCAGAAATATGTGCGCTGACTGACTAATATACACCAAGATTGTGGGTTGAATTGAAGTGATGAGTTATATGTACATTTGTTAATTTTGATTAAATTAATCATGTGTTTTGGCATGGTGAACAGTGCATTAATAAGGGGTATACATAAGCATTCATGTACATAGTATACATGTATTATTTTGAAAATAAACAAAATAAATTGTACATTATAATAATTTATTGTATGTTTTTAGGTGAGGTTGAATTTGAGATGTTATCAAGAAATAATATAAACTGTGAAGATGCTATTACAATATTGTCAATGTATAATATATTGTATTCCTTAAGATGAGTATAATAGTACAACTTGGAGCTTTAAGATCACTGGCAGCAGGGACAGATAGGACACTGTCACACCCACACCATTCAACAACTTATCACGAGTAAGTCACTTCATCACATTTCTCAAATTTATAAAATCCTTTCATTTAACATTAATTTATTTCTTACTGTCTTACTTTTAACAGACTCTCAGAAATAAAAGTTTGTGTATGTGTGACATTTAAGCGATAACATATACAAGCCTTGAAATAAGGCACCTGTCACTGACAAGAGTACCTGACATTTTCAACTTAGTGCCAGACATGTATTAATAATATCATTAAAAAGACAATTCAGTGCCGGACAAAATGACAGGCACCACTGCCAGAGGTTTAGTGCCTGACAAACCCTGAATCTGTGCCTGACATTGTCAGTGACAGGTGCCTTATTTCAAGGCTTGAACATATAGAGAAATGGTGTATTTACCGTGTCTCAAAATTTCAGCTCTTTATTTTGGTTTGCTAAGATGTGAATGTCAAAACCGCTATAATCAGACAAGCAGCCCTCTTAAGAGTTTGGGTCAATTTTTTCATTGGGTGACCTGATAATCTATTGCCGTTCTTTTAGAGGCTTGTACAATGCATGACCCACATGCTGTACTTGTTAAACTTCATCTAAACATTACACAAATAAAATAAAAGTTTGGTTTTATCTAGGCATTGTATAATACAGGTTGGGGCTGATGGATCACATATATTCAGTTAGTTGTTCAGCTTTAAGGTAGAGGATTTTAACAAAAAATTAAGCAGTTTTATTCACCAATAACAAAAATGATAAGAAAAACATCACAGACATTTCAAGAAAAATACGAATATTGAGGGAATTGGTCCTGGGTTTCATCCAAAAACTTCCATTACACTCACTTTACAAGGGAGAGAATTGCATAGCATTATTGCATGTACATACATACATGTACTTGTACATGTATAATAAAACTTTATGTTATAGCTACCAGTGTGAAGCATATGTATTAAACCTACAACATATAAAACTAGTAGGTGCTATGGCCGACAGAAAGAGGGATAGAATATAGACTTGTCAAATACATGTACCGGTACATAACATCTTTTAATTGCAGGGACTTCGTACTGTCAAAAAGATATAAATGTAGTCAAACGAGTTTTGAGGAAAAATTACCTAGTATATTTTATTGCTGTGTAACTTAACTACACATGTAGTTTGCCCCACACTTCATCCTGATTAGTTTCTGGAATTGTCCAATCATTAAGAAATAACACCTGTCAAAGGGAATGTATCCATAGTAACAAGCACCTGTAGGTTATTACCCTATTTAATAACCTTGATCTTCATCCTTCATAATTAATTCATATGTATTGAAAATATGAAATAGGAAGTTTAATTTTAGGTTTATCACTTATTTTTTAATTTTTTTTAGTGATAGTGAAATGTCACCAGTATCAACTGAAGAAGTACATCGACGTCCTGTTCAAACCTATCCAGGGTGTTTTGGTCTGCCATATCAGGTAAATAAACATTTTTAGTTCAAATAACGAAAAATAATATTAACGGGATAAAGTTTTACTGCCCTTATTTGAATGTATATTGCCATTACCCAGGTATGTCCATCCTGGGTTAACACAATAAAGACTTCAATATTCCATATATCTTTTTAAAATTGATACAAGCTGTCTATTGAAAAAAAAAGAAGCCCACCATTATCTATTCCAGAGTTATTCCCCTTGTATAAAATCTTAACTCTCTTAAGGCTGCACTTTGTAGTTTGTACCCATCTTGGTAAAATTTATATTAGGTGTACATGAACATATTAATGGAAGAAAGAACTCTATTGTATTTGTATGTAAATGTATTTGTAAATTATTTCAGGATCATAACTATGGAGCTCCACCTCCGGTCACCCCGCCCCCCTCACCTCCACCTATTAGATTCAATGGACACATAGAACTAATAGATGATCTGTCGAGGCCTACAGTAATAGCCAAAGAAGAGATAGTTGATGACAGTATAACTCGCTGTATTTGTGAGTTTCAGCATGATGATGGTTATATGATTTGCTGTGATCGCTGCAGGTATGTTAATAATACATTTGCTTGAACGAAATTGTTATTAATAATAATAATAAGTTTTCAAAATTACGCACAATTCCATCAAAGTTTTATGCACATACATTTGCTTGAACAAAATTGTTGTTGATAATAATGAGTTTTCAAAATTGCGCGTTAATTCAATCAAAGTTTATACACATACATTTGCTTGAACAAAATTGTTATTATTATTAATAATAAAATGAGTTCTAAAATTGTGCATAATTCCATCAATGTTTATGCACATACATTTGCTTGAACAAATTTTTTACTATTAATAATAATTATTTCTAAAATTGCGCATAATTCCATCCAACAGTTTTAGATGTACAAAGTACAAGGCAAAATGTCAGGCACTAATGAAATAGTGCAGGACATTTTTAACTTAGTGACGGACATGTTTTAATGATATCTTTAAAAAAGACAAATCAGTGCCTGACCAAATGACAGCCACCAGAGGTTTTGTGCCTGACAAAGCCTGAATCTGTGCCGGACATTCTCAGTGACAGGTGCCTTATTTCCAGACTTAAGAATATTATGTAATATGTAGCTTTATATCATCCACTTGTTGTTTTAGTGTATGGCAGCATATTGATTGTATGGGCATAGACAGAAACAGTATACCAGACAGTTATTTTTGTGAGCGTTGTCAGATTCGTCCAGTTGATGCTGAAAGAGCGAAAATCATTCAAGCCAGGAAAAAAGAAGAAATAGCTAACCTTGGTAAGACTGGTCAGTAATAAAAACAAATATTAAGACAAAGGAAATACTGCATTTGTAATTTTTGTAAAAGAATAATGAATAGTATGTCATCAAATGTGCCCAAGAGGCTGGTGCATAGTTGTTCGAATGGTACAAAAAAACACCCATGGCAGATGGAATCAATGAATTGAACACACAAACATAGCTGTTCAGAGCAAATATCCTGCTCCATGTGCATGTAATTCGAATGGAGCCATAGTGGCTCAGTGAGTATTGGGGTGTTGGCAGACCCCAGTTTTAGTCGAGAAAGTTCCTTGTTGATTTCCAAGTCTGCAGGGCTAAAGTCTACTTGTTGACATGCACATGAAAGACCCTCTTGCTGTTGAAATTCAAAATTTCCTTGTTTAGCACACTTCATGGTGTTTGGCCTCCATCATTATATCATTTGATGCAGATATTATTCATTTCGTTTATATTTGATTGTCAATATTTAACTTTAAATGAGTATATCTTTGTATTTGTAGATACTAGTGCTACTGATACCGATCCAGAAGAGGTAGCTAATCGTCTAGCAGCTCTCAATAAGAAATCTCCAGCCACAAAAAAAGTTAGCAAACAGCGACGCAACTCAAAGCTTAAAGAAAAACTTTCCACAAAGAAAACATTGAAAGAAAAGAAGGGTTTAAAGAAGGAAAAAGAAAATTTGAAGGATGGAAATTTAAAAGTAAAATTTAAGGTTAATATTATTTACTTAAATTAATTTTAAAATATGCGCAGTAACTTTTAGATTGTATACAAGCGACCTTTGCTATTGTAAGTTGTTACTGGGGACATTGGTCTCTTTAGTGATTTTTGCTATTGAAAAGTGTTGCTAAGGAAATTGTTCTCTTTTGACAGGCATATCAATAATAGATGTTATTCATTGGGGAAAATTCTGTCCTTGATTAGATTTCTGCCCCTTCAATCCAGTCTGTGAAAGAAAAGACAAAACCTGGTCAAATTAAAATTTCCATTGCCTGGAGGCTACTCTTAATTAAGAAATTATTATCATGCTAATTTCTCATATGTAATGAGAAATTATTTTGATCCAAATGTATTGTTTCTATTTTTAGACTGAGAAAGATGGCACACAGAAACCTGTTAAACCTAAGGTAAGATTCCGTTTTTAAAACCTCGCAAATTGATACTGGGTCACAGAAGACCTGTGGCAATTGTTACAGGTTAATTTTTGCTGTGATCCCTCATATATTTTTAATTAAAAAAAAAAATTTTAAGTGTCTTTTCTGAAGAAGTCCCTTTTCATTAAAACACCATCAAATTTACATGTCTTGTCTCATGTCAGGTTTTTAGGTGATTGTATATATATGTATTTTGGCGTGCAATCTGAAAGATCCCTTGCAGTTGGAATTTGATATAAGAGTAGGCCGTAGCGCCGTTGCTCGGGCAAAATTTCCCTGTCTGATGGCGTATGCCCGTCTTCATTAGCCCAGTTTAGGAGCATAACAACAGGAACTTAAACCCCATTTCATTTATATATGTATTTTCAAAAGTAAAAAAAAATTAAAATATATGTCAATTTTTATTTTTTATAGAATCGTCGCACTTCCCAAACAGTATGTAAAGTGAATGGAGAGAGTGTAATCAAGTCTGAAAGGTGAGTTATATGTAACTATGATTCCACCAGCTCTATTGAATACTATCACTGAGTGACGTTTTTACAAGTATTCTTTAATCTTTATCAAGCAATGATAAGATATAGGAAAATTATTCTTACATAATAAATATATAAAGAGAAATGGGCAACATTTTAGAACTATATACATGTACAAGGACACCAATAGAATACAATTACTGCTTAGCTCAGTAATATATCAGTAATTGTATTCCATAGAAATGTATCCAGTATATTTCATGTTCCAATTACTACAGGCCATTGACACAGATTATAATTATTGTGAAATCTATTAAACCTTGAAGGAATATATTTAACTCACAATGTTTACAATTTTTTTTGTTTTTTTAGTACCGAAAAATTTGAAGATGCCAAAGAGAACCAATATAGTCGTGATGTACAAGAACTTTTTTCTAAATCCAACGTCAATGGAATTCATGTAAGTTTAGAAAGAAAGTTTTCTCACTAGAAATATCAAAAATTTATACCAACGATCAAGGCTAGCTTAAAATTGAATGGCTAATATCTTGGTTCGGAATAAAGCAAATTGGCTGAAATTTTCAGCGTGTTCCGTTTTCACTATTATAGTGAGAACTGTCAGTTCTTTATCTAATCTTACTTAAAATACATATGTGACGTCATCTTTTGATGTTGGCATATCATTATTTCAAATAATGGTATAGGCAAAGTACCAATTGAACATTATTTAAAATAGTTAAAATTTTGGACCAGTGTGACTTATTTCATTACAAAGCATGTGCAAGTGTCTGTATATTAACCATTGTTGTTTCAATATACTACGCAATGTCTTAAGCTTGAGACGGTTAAACCACACTTAATACCCATTTAATGATATTGAATGATGTATTTATGTTTTAGCTGGATGATTTACACTCTGATAGTGATAGATTGTTAGATCAACTATGGTGTTTGGGTCAGTGTAAAAATCATGTGATAATAGAAGCTAAAGAGAATATTTTACCTGGGCTAGCTGTCTTAGAATATAAAGGAAAAGTTATGTTACGACAACATTATGTAGAAGATAATTTATTTTTCAAAAAGTAAGTATATAACTCGAATTGTGAAATAATCTTTATGTAAGAAACAATTTCAATAACCATATAATGTTTAATATTTAGACCATAATGCCTGTTATTGAGCGCAGTTGTTTCAATTCCTAGTTTGTAAATGACAAGGAGTAGGGTTGCCATTCTAACATCGTGTGATATCTCCGATAATCTGGTTTCCTCCCACTGCCTAAAACCCTATTGGCAAGTGAATTATTGAATGAAACTATATGTTAGTCTCAATTTTTTGTATCGAGAATAAATCTAATGATGATTTAATTAATTTTTTTACAGAGCCCACCCTCATGTTTTGTTCTATTCTAAGTTTGAAGATATAGATCTTTGTATAGATTCTAGTTGCTATGGTAATAAAGCTAGATATATTCGTAGATCCTGCTCTCCAAATGCTGAGGTAAATATTTTTCTATTAATAACTGAATAATTATATTTTTTCAAGTATATTAGTGTTACAGAAAAATGATAGAGGTTGAGGAGGGGTGGTGGTGGGGAGACGGGTTTAACATATGCCCTTTAAATTCTAAAGATCTGTCTTGAGTCCAGTGGCATATTTTGCACATAACAAAGTGTAGGGTCGTCTTCTTGACCATGATGGGGATTCTCTCATTAAACTCTTTGTGTAGAGACAATTTATTAAAATATAAATGTAAGATTGTTTTGAGCAGACATCAAACTATGTTTTTGTGTTATGAAAGAAACGATGAGTACTGATAATAAAAACATAAATTAGTTTAGACTTTATTCTGTAATTTTGTTTTTGTATAGGTTCGACACTTAGTAGAACATGGTAGAATACATTTTGTGATTTTCTCTAAGAAAGAAATTGAAAAGGGAGAAGAGATAACAGTTCCCTTTGACTTTAATTATCAAGAATGGTAAGTTTATATATATATTACTCAGAGCAAGAACGGTTATAAGATATCTAGATGATTGAATACAAATTCCCACGACCCTTTCATTGTCAAATGTTGCTTTTGTTTATTAGGAACATCAAGTTGAAAGGTCTAATAATATTTTCTGATCGAGGTGGCTTGTAATTAAACATCATTAGCCATAGAATATTGGAAATACATAGAAATAAAATAAATTTAATTAAGCATACTTTTATTCAATGAGAAATATTTGGTTTAGGTATTATTATAATCATTTTCCTTACTCTACAGCCTTGTAGAAGGGGGTTGGATGGCCGAATGGTTAGCACGTGTGTGCTGTATCATAAAGCCTGTCATTGAGTCAACTGGCGTGGTTTTGAATACCCAGTTGTATGTGACAAGGTGTAGAGTCGCCTGTCCAACCCGTGTGGGTTTTCTCCGGTTTCCTCCCACTGCTTAAGACCTACGCGCAAGCAAATTGTTAAAATTAAATTGAACCATATTTTAGTCCTGAAATGACCTAGTTTGTGTCGAGTGGACGTTAAACCCCATTTCTCTCTCTGTCCCTATATGATCTTCCAAATGTCCACCCTGGACAGTTCCCAATCCAACATCAATATATCACTATTACTCATCTTTTTTTATCATTGATAAATAATAGGCAGATTGATTAGGTAATTATGTGATCAAACTATTTATGTTGTTGAACACATACCATAATTGATTAACTACTTATTCTGCTTTCATTGACTTTCTTAATCTACATGATTTTTTTGGTTTCCTTCTCACACACTATACGACTTGGAATTTGGTAACATTTACATAAAGAATTCAGTCTGTGAAGCAGTTTTAAAAAATATTTTTTACTGCTTATTAACATTAAATGTATTTGTGTCCTTTAATACACGTAGATTTAAATGCTCCCAAAAGAACTTATTATTATTATTTTATTACAGTTTGTTTTGTGTTGAATGTGCTTGTCTTAGAAATGTTTGCACTGTCTCAAAATTTTGGAAAAAAGTTTCAAAGAATGCTCAAAATAAGTAAGTATGTTTCTTGTTCATTGTTAGGGGGTTGGATGGCCAAATGGTTAGCGTGTGCGCACTGTATCAGAAAGCCTGGTTGTATGTGACAAGGAGAAGGGTTGCCTTTCTAACCTCGTGGGTTTTCTCAGGGCCCTCTGGTTTCCTCCCACTGCCAAAGGCCTCTACGTGCAAAAGAATTATTGAAAAAAAATTAAATCCTATATTAGTCCCGAAATGACCTGGTTTGTGTTGAGTGGCCGTTAAACCCATTTTCGCTCCCTCTTTCTCTCTCTCTCTTTCTTGTTCATTGTAGTCATTGACTTTGCCTAGATATTTGATATAAACACAGGACATTTGGTTAGTCCAGTTGGTGCAGAAAAGAAGGACATAAAACTCCATTTATTTCATTTCAGATATAAAACACATTGATAAACTATCTCAAAACACATCGCTTTTATTCAGGAACTTTTCCTCTAAAAAGCGAAATTTAGTTAATTGAACATCATTATTTTCTTAGGAGTTTAATAAAACGAAGAGTTTTTAAAAGTGTTTTTTTTTGATGAGGTTTAAGATTTTGTTAGTCTCTCGTTACTTATTTGAATTTGATTATTTCAGAGGTGTAAAGAAAACCAGGTTAAAAAGACCCAGTGGTAATGCATGTAGTCCAGCGAAAACAGAACTTAGTCCATTAAAGAGTGAGATATTGAAAATCAAGGAATCTATCCCCCAATCTCCGCCGCCTAAAGTAACAAAGAAAGCTGTACATGTAGAAACTACAACAATTAAACAAGAGGTAGATAATCTTATAATATATTTTATTTACTTCTCTCTATCTATACAAAAGATATAAAATAGTTACATATGTACACACTAGACAATATCCTCTTGTCTTGTATAAATGGTGATATTTATGTGTTCATTAATTGCTAATAAATAATGTTTCTTTTGAATATAAAGTAGAAATAACAGTGTACTATTACCAGATTAGATGTTGTTTTCTAGCTTAAAGCTTAATTTGACTATTTAACACAAATGACATTGTACTATAATCAAATTTAATTTCCTTTCTAGCCAGAAGCTTAATTTGACAATAATACACATTGTACTATAATCTAAAGTTTTATTTTGTTTTCTAGCCTAAAGTTATCCCTGAGAAAGCACCTGTAGTAGCTCCCCCACCTGTTGTAGTTCCTACTCCTACCCCTGTCTCCACCACTGCCACTACTACTACAACAACTACTACTACTACCAGAGTTAAACATGAATCAGGTTCAGACAGTCATCATGCTCCACACAATTCTACAACACCAGATGCAAATTCACCAGAAAAACAGGATCTGGATGAAAATGATCATAAATTAGTAAGTATTAAATTCATTCTTATACCAGACATGAGAGTTTTCAGCCAACTGGCAGATTACAGCCAATCAACCTTAATCAATTTTTATAAATTTGACTACAAACCCCCCAAAAAAGCCACATAAAAATTATTCAAACAAAAATTATCGCCATATGTAAACTAATGAAAATAGCTTTCGCTTCAATCAGAACACCCTTCGGTAATCTAAGCTAAGCTCATTACAGACTTTGACGTAAAAATTCTTGCTGCATTGATGGTTTCTAACCAGTTAAAATACATAAGATTCCATTTATACATGTATTATCAAAGTCAGATAAAAGTAAAATTATATAACACATTTATAATAGACAGATACAAACATGATTTGAACTTTTGAAAAGGGAGCGAAATGGGATTTGTGTTTTAATCAGATGAAATGATTAAGGAAATTAAACTGAGATAATAATATTTTTTTGTAGACAAGAGAAGAAAGGAAAATGAATGCTATTATGAAAGCCTTTGAAAAGTTAGAAAAACGTGAAGAAAGGAGAAAAGAAGCACTTGCTCGTATTGATGTGCATAGAAAATGTCAAGAGGAGCCTAAGAAAGTTATTCCAGAGGTTAAAACTTCATCAGAAGATGACTCCAAGGTATGTTAATCATTTGGAAATATTGGCCATTATTGGAAAGGTATAATTGATTGTCATGTACAGATAAAATGTTTGACCATGTTACAGAGAAATGGGCAAAGATAACTGATTCTGTTAACCATACATTATGCAAAGCTAAATTTTTAGGCCTGAAATGTTATCTAAATTATTAATTAGACATTAATTAACTTAATAAACTCTCGTTGTCAACCTAGCCTGGGGATTATGATCCAATTTGCTGCTCATCCTTTGTTCATGTTTAATCATGAAGTGGATGATCTAGACAATGTTTTTTATCGTACCCCTTAAGTCTCGGTCGGTTCATGGATCAATTTACATAATCTATCTTTAAAAATATTTTGTTTTATATTAATGACCAGGGTATCCCTGTTAGCGATATAAAGTCCACATATTTATTTTATTACTCGTCTGTATTTCCATTATTAAATATTATTTCAGGCTGGCAGTGAAGAAACTACTTCAGATGCCAAAGAAGAACAGCCTAAGCCAGAAACACCTGTAAAAAATCAACGCAAAGGAAGAAAAAGACCTCTACGCAGGTGAGAATAATTAATTTATCACAAAACAATGATACAATTTATTCATGGTTTTATTTTGTTTATGAGAATATTACACAAAAAGTGGACAGATTTTAAGTAATTGTATTCCATAAATTGTCCTGGGTATTTTCATTTCACTTTCTAAAGGCTACTGGAATAATTTCCCCCAAAAGATGTAAAATCAATGATTGTGAAATGGAGATTCTGCTGCTTTAAATTACATTATAACAGAGATGCTGGTGGGCGTATATTCATTGCCTGGCAACCTATCTTGTTATCATTCATTAATTGTTTTACTATCTGATCTGATTGTAGAAGGAGCCGTGTGAACAGTACAAGTGCTGCTGAATCAATGGTGTCAACTGATGAAAGCAGTAATTCTACTGTTGTAACAATTACACAAAACAGTGCTCCCTTACCCCAAACTATGAGTATGAGTGCTGATATCTCTGCTTCTAATTCTTCTGGTTTCAAATTTATCAAAACTAAAAAGGTATGTTTTCTTTTTTAAATACTGTTGTACCATGATTGTACATGACTGGGATTCGTGTCATAAGTGTAACTTCATGGGTCAGGGATGGCACTTTGGACTATATTACCCTATTAACAAAATGGTACCATGTAACTTTTATTAGAATTAATTTATTTGAACAATTTGTTAAACTCTTGTTAGCACATATATATTACTCAGAGCAAGAAAGGTTTAAGATATCTAGATGATTGAAAACAAATTCCCATGACCCTTTCATTGTCAAATGTTGCTTTTGTTTATTAGGAACATTAAGTTGAAAGGTAGAGTAATATTTTCTGATCGAGGTGGCTTGTAATTAAACATCATTAGCCATAGAATATTGGAAATACATATACATACAAATATATTTGTATATTTAAAAATCATTAAACCATATGTTAGTCCCGAAATGACTTAGTTTGTGTGTGTCTCTCTCAAAACCCCTACACGCTATCAAATTATTGAAATGAAATTGAACAGTGTGTTAGTCCTGATAGTCCTGATATGACCTTGTCTCTCTCTCTCTCTCTCTCTCTCTCTCTCTCTCTCTCTCTCTCTCTGCTGTTTATTCTAGTACATTTGTCTCACATATTTGAATGTATTGATCATATGGTTTTTATTTTTTTTATAGCATCTTTTTAATGAATGGCTGACCGAGAAAGGAAATGATGGTAAACCTGCACCACCAATTCCACCTCCTCTCGAGGTTAAAGTTGATGAAACAATATTTGTACCTTGTCTACCAAGTCCTAGGAATGCCATGGAACATCTCCAAAGACGCAATTCGCAGAGTTCAGGATCAGGGCGACCTGGTGCTGAATCAAGTCGAGGTTCAGCTAAGAAGGTAAGATACACATTTTTTTTACAGATACAAGTGGTGGATTCAGATCGTGCATATTTCAAACAATATCGATTTTTCGAGGCATTACGCGGTCAATTAAAACTCCAGATCAAATTGAATAATCACTTTAAGTTTAAAACCCCCCACCAAAATCCAAATATATCCACAGTAAATATTCTCTAAGTTGGAATCCATCAAATTATAAAAAGGGATCATCAATGGATTTTACTCAATAGTTACTGGTGATACTCGCTGGTTTGTTTAAATTGTCCACATGGAATACTGAATGTATAGTTTATCATATATATTTGTAAACACTGAAGGGAATGGAAGAATTTTGGATTGAAATTCCTTTAAGAGTTTCAGCTTTCACAATATGGTAGTTAACAAGGAATTCAAATTTCCTCATTAAAAATTCTTGACATTAAATATAGAAACCAGATGGCAACAAAGAAAAAAACCCCAGTGATATTCAAAAATTATATTGTAGTTAATGAAGGCCGTCGATTGAGTTAGTATATATGTATATTTAATTCTCTTTATCTCTTACAGCGTTGGTTACGACAAGCCATGCATGAAGTTCCACCATCTTGTGATAGTGGTTCAGCTTCTCCAGTACATGGATGTACCAGCCCTAGTCCTGGTATGTGTAGTCCAACACCAGGTACTACTCCAGCCATTGGTAGTCCTCTACATAGTGTAACAAGTCCAGGCTCTTCACCACCTATAGGTAATAATACATCCTTGGAAATTTAAAGAGATAGTTGAATGTTTAAAGATGCGTTATATAAAATTGAGATAAAGAACTAGTTGTTCTTATTATAATCATTTCAAAAAAGATAATGAATATATTAAAAATTTCTATTCAAATGACTTAATCTGTGCAAAGTTAAGCCTGTTTAAAGATGTAGCGTATACCATTGGAAACACAATAAGTATAGAATGTAGTGCCCATTATCCTTTTTCAGTAGCCCCATGAGAGCTGAAGAGTTAGGCAAAGCAAATACGAATATTTTATACTGATTGACAGTGAATGTTAATAAGAAAAATCATTTGAGCATTGTTTGAACCTTGATACTACTTATTAAATTTGATATTGATGTAATGAACATTTTAAAACTTGTCAATAACTTACTCTTTCAGATTTTGTTACTCCTTTAAAAAAGCGTCGACTAGCGAGAGAATCTTTGTCACAAGACGCACCAGTAATATCAACTCCGTCCATAAACTCTCCTTCTGTTGGTCAGTCAACTGAGCCAGAATGTCGGCCTGATTCAACAAAACGGGAGACCATTGATATTGAAGATTTACAGGGGAAAAATGGCTTCCGACCTGTCCTTCCTACTCTTGATGATGATCAACCTCAGTCTGTAAGTTTATCTTCGTTTTACAGGAAAACAGGAAAGAGGGTCTGGCAAGGGACAGCGTATAGTCATTCAAATGGGGTGTACAACCGAGGTCCCGATTAGACATTGGCGTTGGAATCGGTTATAATAATTGTTAACATGTGCGTGATGCATCATTAGGTCTGTCAAGGGGCAGCGCATAGTCGTTCGAATGGGGTGTAAAACCGAGGTCCCGCGTGTATACATGTATACGTTATAATATATTATTGTTAACATGTGCGTGTTGCATAGTAAGGTCTGTCATTGAGTCAGTTGCCATGGCTCTGATTCCCTGCGTGACAAGAGTTAGGTCATCTGTCACTCCTTGTCGGTTATCTTCTGGTCTTCTGGTTTCCTCCCACTGCTAAAGAGCTTCACAAGCGAATTAATGAAGTAAAATTGAACTCTATGTTAGTCATGAAATGACCGAGTGAACATTAAACTCTCTCCCCCCTCTCTCTGTTTATATTGTCTGCAGAGTATACCAAATGCCGACAAATTTTTAGCTTGATACTGCTTTAAGGAATTCAACTTTCATAATCATATTGTAGATTACGAGGCATAAGACATTTGTCAACTGACGATCAGAGCATTTAATTGAATTAATTTTAATTTCAGAATGTTTCAAAGTGCTATAAAACAGATTCAGAAGATTTAGAGAATGAGAAAGAGACTCTTGTGCCTCCAATAATGCGACTTTCTATGGAAACGGACATTTTAAGTGAAAGTGCTGAAAACAGTCATTTATCTGACGTGTTTAGTTCGGATAGTAACAGTGCTCTGAATGTAACAACTGATTCGGGTGTTGAAACAGATACAAATAATAAAACAAATACACAAACAATACCGGAAAAAATGGAAGAAGAATCAGACAATAATGTGATTGCTGAAACTGAAGAGTTGATTTCCAGTTCCGTTAAAAACAATCTTGATACGCAGGATAATGATTTCAAAACTACTTCAAATAAAATCATTTCATCGCAAGTTCAAGAACAAAGTTCTTCTTCGTCATCTCCGTTAGTGGATGTAGGGGATGAAATAAATTCAAAATTATTAACTAATAATAGTGACGAGGTTAGATCTAAAGAAAATCTTCAAGAGCCAATTAGTAATTCTACAGTTACCAGTTGTTCCGATAAATTAAATAATTCTGTCGAGAGTATGGAAGTTTCTTTTGATTCATCAAAATCGGACGATCAACCAAGCGAAAATAAGGAAACAGAATCTTTAAGTAAAGTGTTAACAATAAATACTGAAGAAAGTGTCAATAGTTCAGAGGTTACGACCTCATGTTCTGTTAAGGTTCAACTGGAGAAAGAAACTGACCTTGTCAACGTCGTTGAAAGTTCGGATAATTCTCGAGAGATAGAATCGACTGCCATAGTAAACAGTAATGAATTAAAAATTCCTCTGTTGAGTAACATGGACAAAGTAGAAAGTTTTGGTTTCGTTCCACAATTAACTGAAAAACTCACCGTTTTAGATTCTAGTGAATGTACTAACTTAAATCAATCTGATTGGTCAGTTTGTGATAGTACCAGTGAACATGTGTCATCGTTAACATCTGATAGTACAGTCTCGTCAACGATATCATCCGATTTATCATCTGAGCATGTCACGCCATCTAACACTACACAACCTCATGTCATGGTTCCTGGTTTACTGTCGTCCAGTGAAGATGTGTCTGGTTTAACCAGTGGTGAATCGCCAACAGAAAATACAAACTTACCTCAGTCATCAGCATCATCTAACATAGCTGAACAACCTTGTAAAAAGAAGGTAGGCTATTAGTCTTTTAGTAGGGTCGTCTGTCCAGCCTTGTGGGTTTTCTCAGAGTCCTCCGGTTTCCTCCCAGTTCTAAAAGACCCCTACGCACAAGCGAATTATTGAAATAAAATTTAAACCATATCTTTGTCACAAACTGACCTAGTTTGTGTCGAGTAGACGTTAAACCCCATTTCTCTCTCTTTATTCTTCTTTTGGGTAGTCGAGTCGTGTTTAGATCATTATGTTTGTCATCAAGCTCAGGTTGTGGTTTATATCCCAAGCTTGAATAGGTTCCTTCCCACCGCCATGGTTGCATGTACATCTGCATACAGTTGACATTGACATGACAAAATATACCATGTGTTAGTCTCAATATACCCTGTTTTGTGTTACAAGTGTTGAATGGATATAAAGTCTCTTTCCTTCAGAATATAGGAGTTGGGTGGCTGATCATAAGATCTGGCATTGAGTCAGGTGGTTTTGGCTTCCCATTTCACATGTGACAAGGAGTAGGGTTACCTGGGTTTTCTCCAGGTCCTCTGTTTCCTCCCACTGTGAAAGTACCCTACAGTATGTACATTGTATATTGATATGGTTTGCTTTTCTAAATTGAAGTTCAGTGAGCCTGTATGGGATCTTGTAATATTTTTAATTGTTTGACATAAAATGGTTTCCTTGAAGAAGGAAGGGATCAAGTATTATACATCAACTTATTTATCTCTGATGTTTGTTATTATTATAGGTGAGTTTGTTGGAATACAGAAAGAGATTAAAGACCAAAGTGAAAGAACCTGTCAAAAATCAATCATCTTTACCCAACAATGTTCATCGTATCCCTACACGTGTATCTGGTACAGGCTCTTTAACACACATACGTAGTCGTCCACTATCACTGCCATCATTACCGCTATTCCTAGATAAAAATAGTAAAAAAAATGGTAAGCACTGTACTCTCAATAATTCTATTTATTTCTGTCGATTGTCTTTTACCTTCTCCAACCTTGTGGGTTTTCTCTGGGTCCTCCTGCTTCGAACGACACCTACACGTAAACAAAGTATTAAAATAGAATTGAACCATGCTTTAGTCCCAAAATTACCCCATTTCTTTCTCCTGTCATTTACCTGTGAAATTTAATGAATTTATGGAAATATTGTTCCAAGGATAAAATTAAGGCACCTGTCCAACATTTATTAAATATATTTAAAAGAATTGCACTTAAATTAACAAACAAAAATGCTTTATATTTTTGTGTATTGTTAACTTTTTAGAAGTGAAACAGAAGAAGAGTTGGCATGGGTTAAGTCTAACAGAAAGATTAAGACAAGAATTTGGTGTTGAAGCCAGCGAGGAGGAAAATAAATCTGGTAGGTTTAAACTTAATGAATTTATACATTCGTAAGCAAGCGTGGACATAAAACATGTGTCACCAACATTGTCCGTCTCATATTATCACACAACAAATTTTATATAACATGTCTGGACCAGTGATAAGATTTTGTGCGTATACTCCGGACATGTCAGATGCTCTTTTCCAAACTGCTTGCTTAAAAAACTATAAGAGTTATGTCCCTTTAATTTCAGTAAAAAATATCTGACAAGAAAAAATTTGAAATCTTATTACTGGTCTAGACATAAAGCACCTGTTGTAAGATACTATGTGTCTGACAAAGTCTGTGACAGGTGCTTTATGGTCCAGGCTTGTTTGTAAAGAACGCTGACTGTATCATATAGACATTTATCTTATACATGTATATTCATTCTTCATGACTGTTACAACAATCAATGAACTTTTTGGATATTGAAGATTCTGGGTTTACTCAACATTTAAAACTATTAATTCCTGAAATAATGGCAAAGAATCAACAAATAAAATTTGACTATTTAAGGCTTGTTTCCAAGTGTACCTTTAAGGATGTTTCTCCAGTTATTGCCATTATTCAACGTCTAGTGTTAAAATTATTTCAGCCATGCACAAACTGATGTGCAAACTAGATCCTGCTTCTGATAGTAGAGGAATTGACATTGTATGATAATGATATCCATAATATATTTCCTACCACGTTATCACTAATACAAATGATCTTTTTTATTGTTTAATTAATTGTCTTGTTTTTAGATAACTCTCGAGAAGGATCACTTACTCCCCCTCCCCCACCTCCACCACCCCCAGCGCGGACAAGTCCCTCGCCTAGATTAATGAAATTTAAGGGTGAGTTATGTGCGACAGCTCGATGTATATATATCGTTGCTTGTCTTGCATGTTACTTGTCTGCTAATTAAATAGTTCTGCATCTTTTTTATTCTTTCACAATTTTTATATATTTATCCATATTGACTATATATATCTATTACCATCTTGTTTAATATTGTATACTTTATAAGCTTTTATCTATTATTCTAACTATATGTATATGTTCAATATATTTTAAAAATTTAAAAAGTAGTTCTATTCTAACTAGACTAATGTTCAAAAGACAGTATACACACTAAAAATATGTCTTAAGTTTTGATTAGATTAAAGACCATTGATAAAACATTACTGAGCTTGTCTCTTGCGTCCAAACTCAACATTTCTAAGCAACAAAAGATGAAACAAATTGAAATGGAACCCGAATAGAATTGATGCAGCTCGAAAATGCAAAGTGTTTACTTTCTTTTGGACATCTGTATATATGTTCAAAATATTAAATATTTTTAAAAAGTAGTTTTATCCCTCTGTGCTAGCTTCCAATTGTTGGGCGATGCATTACCTTAAGAGTAGACTGTAGTATCACTGTCCTAGCTCCCTATATTATGTAGTATATGGCTTAAGCCGGTCTTCTTTATCCCAGTTGTTGCTGAAAAGTAGGGTGTTAAACCCAATTTCATTTATGTCAATGTAATAAGGCACAAGAAGACATAAAATATGTTTGTGGTAACTACACAGGGGTGTTGATAATAGTTTTATGCAATTATCTTAGCAAAATAATACGCAAGTCTTTTACGATATGAACAAAAATGTTATGCTAAAAATATGTCATTAATGATATGAAACAAAAGGTTAAACTCTAGATGTGACAAATTAAGCAAACTTATTTTGTTTAATATATGTATATTTAGTCTATTTTAACATTTTTTTTCATATTTACTGACTTTACTGTCATGGGTCACACATTATACATGTAGAATATTGTTATTTCATAATCTTTACAATCTGATAAAAACACAGATCCTATTTTGTTTGCTTTTTTAAAGTTTAAAATTCCATTTTACTTGTCTTTAATAAGATCTGTATTTTAATTAGATTGTAATCATTATTAATTGATGTTGTTGGGCTTAAATGTTAGTACCGTAATTAAATGTTGTACAATATTTTTTTAGTTTTTTCCATTTTTGCACTTTTATTCATATTTGTATCTTAATTGAATGTATGGTACATGTTTATTACTGCAACTTGCTTGCCTGTCACTCACAGTTTAAAGAATCATCATTTATACCCTTGGATTAAAATTAGATGAAAATGATCTTGTACGTCTTTTTAAGAAACTTAATTCTCTAGTGTCTGTTTTATTTCTCAGTGACTTTAAACATCAGTCTGAGCAGTTTACATATGTAGGATTTCTTACAAACATTTAATTCAACTTAAATAATAAAAAAAAAAGGTTATTGCAGCCTCGTAGCACTGATGAACATAGTTATTTAAAAGTGATTGCAAGACTTAAAATGAAATATAAAAATTGTATTTGTGTTTTTCTTACCTTTAAGGGTTTCTTATTGATTGATAACATAATAGTTTTCATAAGTATGAGGTTTAACTTTGAATGGCTTGTGATTCTTACTCTTTGCTTGATAACGGTGAGACAGAGTATCCTCATTGAAACCTTGCAGTTAATAAACCTAGTGAATGCTATCCATAAAGCCGTCTGTTTATTATATATCCCGTTCACTAAATGCCTTTCATAGATAATAAAAATTGTATTGTGTTTTTCAGATGAAGACAAACAGTTGTCAGCTTCTGGTGTTCCACCTCCACCACCATCAGTACCTCATCCAGGACATGCCCATTCTCCTGCTCCACCACCACCCCCACCTCCACCACCGAAAGGAAATGCTGGGCGAATTCCTTCACTTCTATCCATACCCACTTTTGCAACACGACCAGTTCCGGTACCTCTACAGACAGCTAGTAGTGGTCTGGTGACATTGAGCCCACAATCAGTACTGCCACTCCCACCTCAAGCCATAGTCAATCCGACTGCTGCTACCATTATCAACTATCAAGGTAGAAATTCTTTTAATTTGACAAACCCTTTCCTAAATATCTTTTTATATTATAACAAGCCTGGAAATAGGGCACCTGTCAATGTCATACAGATTCAGGCTTTGTCAGGCACAAAACCTCTGGTGTCTGTCGTTTTGTGTGGCACTATTTTGTCTCATTTACTGATATTATTCAATTAATATTTTCATAATCTGGATTAAGCAAAGATAAGCTATGGAAAGTCTTTCTTAGTTCATCATTTAGAAGATTGAAACAAATATTTTGCTGTTCAGGGACAGAAATGACTTATCCTTCATTTCTCATCTAGCCAGTATAAGACAAAAAGAATATGGCAGATTTGTTTTTGAGTCTGGATTTTTTGTTAATTTTTTTTTTTAAGTCAATACTTGATCTTCATTCAATTATTATTATTTGTTTTGCAGCACAAAATGGTGGAACAATCACCCCTCAACCATCATCTTCTCAAGCCATGGTTTACCCATCATCTGTTAATGCGTCATCGGTATTTCCATCAACACAAGGTACAAGCCCAGGATACTCAACATCTAATAAAAATAGTTACAATAGATATCGTAGAAATTCATCACCGTCGTCACAGTCGAATCATAAAGGGGGAAGGGAAAACCCCTACTCATCTTCTCATTCTTATAATAATAATAATAATAATCACTCATCTGATTCCCATAGTAGAAGCGATTGGTCGAGTGGTCGACGTAGTAGTTACTCTAGTAAATATCATTGAATCCCCCTAGTAGTGTTGTGTACATGTAGATGTAGTCAGGTTGTATACAGTAGCACCTTTTTAACATAGCAGAACTTTTATACTCTTCAATCAAGCCTGGTTAATAAAGACTAATCTTACAGCACCTATAATTCTGTTGAATCAAGCCTGGTTAATAAAGACTAATCTTACAGTCCTTTAATGTACATTGAATCAAGTCTGGTTAATAAAGACTTATCTTACAGTCCTTTAACATATATTGAATCAAGCCTAGTTAATAAAGACAAATCTTACAGTCTTTTAATGTACATTAAATCAAGACTGGTTAATAAAGACTTATCTTACAGCATCTTTAATGTAGGATATGTTAACACTGTTGAATCAAGTATGGTTTATTTATAAACTCATTAACATAATACAGAACACATGTCAATAGATCACTATTCAACCTGATTAAAACACAGATCTATTTCATTTCGTTTTTATAGTTCGATATTTCGTTTTACTTGTCTTTACTACACTAGGATCTGGAAAAGTTCTTATCATTGACATGTTCTGGATGATGTGAGGGATTAGCCAATGAAACAGTCTGTTACGGCAAGCTTTAGGCATGTTTTGCATGGAATTGTGGGTGCACCACTAAAAAGGTCAACGCTGATTGATTAATCAATGTCTGACATCATAGAGTCAAACGCTGCTCGTTTGACCCCGGACATGAACTCCCACTATAACTTGTCAGATCTTCATGTAGTGTAGGCCATCCAAAGTATTACAAATAGAAACGAAATATAGATCTGTATTTTAATCAGATTGATCACTATGTAAATTGTTTTCCTTATTATGTTCATCACTGTTATCAGTTGCTAAATCCCGATCACAGGATTAATGGAATCAAGAATGGCTATATAAAGATTGACATGTCAGTCAATTTCCATTAAATATTAAATGTTGATGCTTCTCTTAGTTTTCCATATTTTTTCTTTCAAAAGAGTTTATTCTTTTATTATTCTAATTCCGATTGTTTAATATATTTTACTAAAGATAAAGACTTGTTAGAGATTATTTGTTAGTTCTTTTTTAAGTATTTTGTTAGAGAGAGAAAATTGTACAATAATGCAAAGGTTTTAAATTTAACTGTTAATTGCTATGTACATAGTATGTAATGTTCCATTCAATTTCTATGAATTCAACTCTGATAACTCGCATAATCTAATAAAACTGGAAGAAAACGTCGACTATTTATAACATAAATATGATGACATTATATTTATAACTAAACACTCATTCTATATTTTTAAATAACGATGAAACTCTTTCTTAGTTTGATTTTCGTTATAAATAACAATGTTCTCTTAAAATCTCCTGGTAGGTTTTGTTTATATTTTAAAATATAGAATCAAGTTTCATTTAAGAATTTGTTTTTGTGTAATTTGGGTTCTGAATTTATGAAGTAATATACAGTGGACTCTGTCACATCCGGCATCGTACGGGATCATTACAATATGTCGGATCACGCAGAGTGTCGGAATACCAAGTTTTTACAAAACCGGAAATATTATCGTAATCCGGAACGTACAGAGGTCGAATGTGACAGAGATTTTTTGGCTGAAGTAATAAGGAAATAAATCCTGACATGAAAATGTTGGCAGATGTAACAGAGATCCAGAGTGATCAGAGATCAGATGTGACAGAGTGCACTGTATTTAAACAAATTTTAAAAAATTAATTTTCTCCCTTGACCAATTCTCAAATGATGTCTTAATGGCATTGTCATATGCATTTACACTGTAAATTTCGATTATTCTCAAAATGTAATTAAACACTTCGGCCGAGTATTGTTGAATTTATTTATTATTTTACGAGTTACATTGATTGAGACTACTTATGATCACGTTTCTTGAACAATTAGTCTCGACTTTATTTAACATTTAAAAAACCTTTGTTGTCATTCTTTAATTTATTGTAAAAAATATTGTATCATTTGTTTCATCATCTGTCAACATCTTCCATGATGAAAATAATTTATATGACCAAATTCATTCATTCATCCATTCATTCATTAGTAGTTGTATATAAAGATCATAATCATGTCATTTCTATCATTCTCTCTTATTTCTCCTCCATTCTTCATTCTTTTATCTTCGTCATTTCATTAATTTTGTCTCTAGATCACATCTTTTCATTTGTAGTTCCAGGCCCAGAGTTCACAAAACATTCTCAAAATTGATCGCCTTATTTTAAGTATAAAACTTTGGTTGTTTTAGTATATCAAATACATCAGAAAGAAACTGTGCACAGTTTTGTATTTCGGGATCAATGATATTTCTCCTAAACAGTGATTGAAAATTGAAAGTTGCGCAAATTCTTAATTTAAGCCTGAGAATGTTTTTGTGAAGTCAGGGGCCTGGAAATGTTTATTTCTTGTAAGAATAGTTTTACTGGGTGTGAATTGTGTAGTTCATTTTGTAGATTGTTTAGTGTACAAATTGTATATTTTTTCGCCGCCAGTATATATTTATGTACAAAAGGAAAAAACAACGTCTTGCATGTCATATTGGCAACAAAGGTGTACTATTTCATTCAGATCAGAGTAGTTTTCCCATTGTTTCAACGCCTGTCTAACCTCGTGGGTTTCCTCCCACTGCTAAAGACCCCTGTGCATAAGCGAATTAATGAAATAAAATTAAACCATATGTTAAACCCCATTTCTGTCTCTCTATCCATGGTTTCAAAATACATGTAGATTTTATTGTTTAAAATCCAAAATTATCCAAAATTTCAATTTCTTCAGATACTTCGAGACATTAATCCAAAAAGAGTCATCATTTGATTGTTTAACCCAACTTCGAAATTGCCAAATTCTTCAATTTCTTCAGATAATTAGTAATTTATAAAAAAAAAATCCACTTTTTGTTAAAAAAAAATTATGTCGAGTCAAGTGTTCTTCTGGAAATCTACTCTAATCTGAAAGGAATTTTACGCTCTTATGTTTTACGTTGAAATAATAGAGTTAATAGTACTTAATACATGTAATTCTTACTGCTGTAAATGTTTAAATAAGGGGGAGTAACTCTCCCGTGTAAATATTAACTGTATAGTGACATGAATCAAGTGTCAAGTCTATTTGCTGTCTGTAACGATAAATACAAAATTCTCTTTAAATTTATGCATTTCTTTTTATTTTCTATGTAACGAGGGCTCACCTTTTTTGGGGAATGGATTTGTTTTGGTTGTTTTACTTTTACCATACCAGCTGGTATAAGAAAAACAAGTTGATTGATGATCTCCGTCACTTTATTTTGACTGTTACTAATATGGCGGCCTTAAATTTGAATTCTTCTGATCTGACGGGGGTCACAGTGTTTAAGTGGGTAAGAAGCTGGCTTGCTAGCTTGGTGGTCGGGTGTTCGATCCCTGCATTGGCCAAGAAAGTTCATCTATGTTTTCCTGCATGGTTTCCACTTGTAAATGATGCAGGATTGAGGGCCTAACAAGGACAGCTGTCTAGTTGTTTGGATGGGATGTTAAACCGAGGTCCAGTGTGCACGTAAAAAATCTCTGAGCAGTTGAAATTTGATAAAAGAGTAGGCCATAGCGTCGCTGGCCAGGCAAAATTTCCCTTTTAGCACACTGTATGGCGAATGCCCGTCTTCATTAGTCCAGATCAGCAGTACAATAGTAGCCTACATTAAACCCCATTTGATTTCCTTCTGATTGAACTCCCTTTAATCCTACCCTAATAGATGACAAACTGTGACATATCTGATATCCTTTGATTGATCAAATGGATACTGATTTTACAGCTTTTGATCCCTAATTTATAATCATTTATTCCGATGCCCCCCCCCCCTTGAAAAAAACGATGCCCGTGTGCAGATAAAGAACCATTCACAGAAGGGATTCGATGAAGAGTTGGCGGTAATGATTCTGGTTTGGCAAACTCCCTCTTCGTGCATGTCTTTATTAGCCCAGACGGTACAGATAGGTAGAACGCCAAACCTTCATGTCATTTTTCCAACCCTTAGCCATTTTAGGCCACTTAGTATTCCCACGCCCTTTAACTCGACTGTTGCCGTTCTGGCGCCCAATTGAAAGAAAAAGAAAGCTTAAATAATAACATGTTATACTCCGAAATGATTTAATTGAAATTGAAACAACTGTTGTATGTAGCAATCTGATTAAAACACAGACCCTATTTCGTATGACGTGTCTTTACTACACTAAGATCTGG
Organism: Patella pellucida; assembly: GCA_917208275.1. Classification (NCBI taxonomy): domain Eukaryota; kingdom Metazoa; phylum Mollusca; class Gastropoda; family Patellidae; genus Patella; species Patella pellucida. The sequence continues at coordinate 63,221,661 of OU795042.1, read as the reverse complement.
AAGAGTTGTTATCATTCACATGTTCTGGACGTTGTTATGGATTAGCCAATGAAAGGGTCTGTTACGGCGTATTGTTGGCCTTTTGATGCACGGAAAGGTGGGTAATCCACGAGAAACGTCAACGCTGATTGAGGTGAACTCCCACTAGCCTGGTCGAGGTATCCTCAAATCTCGCATTAGTGGAAAAAATTCCTACCCAAGCGATTATTATTTCATATAAACAAGTAGGGTGAGTAGCCTTTCAGAAAAAATTTCCCCTTGGGGAAAATTTTTAGGGGTCTTTTTAGTTTGGACCCTCGAAATCGCCCTAAAATCCGTTAATGACTATGATAACTCGCTTAATATTCATATTTGAGGTTAATAATGTACTAGGAGCCTATAGGAAATCGATACCAAGGAATTCAAAAATGGCGGCCAAATTTGAAATTTTGAAAGTTTACCTCATTCTTGAAGTTACCTGATTCAAAATGGCGCCCAAATTTTGAATATTTTGAAAATTTACCGTATTCTTGAATTCTATCATAATTCACAATAAATGAATTAATATTTACAAATAAAATAATCTTATGAAGGGTTTCCTGTCAAAACGACCTAAGTCACTTTTCCCAACTTTCCAGGAGAAGCAAAAAACGTGATCTTTTAAACTACCGTACCTATCAACCCAAAATGTTATTCTGTGGTTAATATGTATAAAATGTGTTAATATTAACCATGAGTGCAGTAACATTGTATTTTAGTAAAGGTGAAAAATACAAAATTATATTTTGAAGGTAATTAATTCAGAGCAAAACGACCTAAGTCAAATAAAAACATCCAGGCAAAAAAGTCCAAGTCAAGTTAGGTTTTAGAAAAATACGATAAATAGCTCTAATTAAAGTGTGACAATACACATGCCACAAAGAACACAGATAAATGCGTAAGAATATAACTATTTCAGGAAAACAATATCGACTAAAGTTTCCATTTGAAGGCACATTAAGCCAGATCGTTCATATTTATTTCAAAATTATATGTACTGTTGAGACTGTAGTTAATGTGTAATGAAGCACATCTGAGTATTAGAAAAAACTCCATGAAGAATGGGCTTTCTTGTACAGAAAACTATAGCACAATGTGAATCAGTATTATATTTTTCTAAGAGAGATAAAGATGGCGGCGTGAAATCCATAGAAACCAATAAAATGGCCGTATTTGAAGAAATGTTTTTAATAAAAGTGATGTGATATTGTATAGTGTGAATCTCTATATCACACCTTTATTCCGACATGTTAGGGCTTTAATATTTAGTTCAGCAAAATTTCACATAACATATAAACCCTAGTCTCCACCGCTGGCCCTCCTCGATCCCACACCCTGAGTGCACATCTTTGGTGTGCCACCTTCTGATACCGCACAGACCATCTCTCATGTTCAACCACATACTCTACTGCATAGCCCATCTCTAATGTTCCACCTACTTCTACAACACAGTTCATAACTAATATTGCATCATCCACTACTGCATAACCTATCTCTAATGTTGCACCTTGTTCCATAGCACACCTCTGATGTTCTACCTTCTTTCACTTCATGGCCTATCTATGAAATTTTATGGTCTTCTACTGCACAACCAATCTCTGATGTTTCACTTTCTTCTCTTGCATGCACATCTCTGAAATGTCACTAAATTCCACGGTATAAAACATCGCTGGTGCTGCATCTTTCTACAGTGTAACCCATTTCTTAATGCCCAACCAAGCGCTACTGCATAACCCATCTCTGGTGTTCCATCTACTTCATCTCTACAACTTAACTATGAAATTACACCATTCACTACTTCACAATCAATCTCCAATATTACACCTTCGTCTGCTGTTCTGCCTTCCTCCACTATCCATCAAAACAGTTTCACCCATCTCTACTAACCCATCTGCCTGTACTGCTTAATAATCAATGTCTATGTACTTCTTTTCTACCACCCATTTCTACTGTTACCTACCCCACGTTATTATACAATAAATTAATACAGAAAAACAACGAGGTTCACTAAGAAATTAAAATAATATAGAAGGATATTCTAGAAAAGATATTACGGTAGTGTGAGCAAAGGCATGCATAGGCAATATTGCATCTTTCATTGCCAGGCAAAACGACCTAAGTCCGCAATGGAGAAACTAGCCAAATTACACACTGATTAAATTAATATTGGTTATTTTGGTGATCTGCAATAGTTTATTCATAAATCTTGACAAACAGAATATCGAAATTTACTCGAAATAACCACAGAAATCAGTTTTAAGGCTTGACCACATGGCTTTATCACAGTGACCTTGAGCCCTTTTCGTACTTTTACCTCCTTCTTTTCCCGAGAGCTACCAAGCAAAGTAGCCTAAGTCAAGTGACATCAAGGCAAAACAGCCTTAGTCTGACTTAGGTTATTTTTGCACTGGGCATCGAGCTTTCAACCTGAAAATTTAGGTGCAAGGAGTTGACTTAGCCCGATATGCTTTTCAATAGAAGATGGAGAACTGCTAGGGCTTTTTCGCTATAGTACTATGTCAAAACAACCTAAGTCTGACTTAGACGTTTTTGGCACGGAACCCTTCTTATATAAACAAACATTGAGTTTATAGGTAAATGATAATATAGTCAGACACACGCGCTGACACATTTCAGACCATTCTTCCTGCAGCTGCATATCATGGTACCACACTGATTTTTCAGCGACTTGCACTTACATCTCACAAAGTTTAAAACGCTTTCAGGGGCTACAGGAAGGTGTGGCATGATGGGTTTGTAGCCTTCTGGTGTCTTTTTCAAGCCCCGCTCGCTCGCATTCAGCTCGCTTTCATTTTTTTTTAACCAAACGACGACCTGCAGATGAACTCTGAGCGCATGGTAATAAGCCACCCGAACCTTGGGTTGTATTGGGGCAGGGTAATGGAATTTTTCTCCGCCATCATGGAGTCAAATCTCTGGTGTCGTAGTTTAGTTAGGCTCACATCTGGTTCTCCGTACATTAACCCTAATCTAAAGGTATCTAATAAAATAAAAACCAAGTACGAACAATCCAAACCATAAGACAGAATTCAAAGTCCTAAAAAATGTAATAGGCAAAATAGTGTATTCAAGCAAAATAGTGTAATCAGCAAATGGACTGCTCCTCATGTATAAAATACACGACAAACAGTGGTAACAGGTGTCCGGAAGTGTAGGCTTACCCTGTCTGGCGCCACACCCGCCATTGCTGCATCCAAACTATTAGGCGAAATGTCGGTAAAATAGCGTGATTGATTGGCCAATGAAATATCGGTATGAAAAATGCACGCGATGAACTGTGTTAACGATGTAGTATACATTATCAGGGAGATAGTAATAGTATACGTGTCCATTAAATATATCTAGAATAATAGCCGAGAGAGACACGTTATATTTCCCAATCAAATCAATATGACGACCATTAAACTTTATAAAGGTTTTAATAAGTTTAGTGTGCAAGTATTCTTGTAGTTGAAGCTTAGATGACAAATGCCTCGATCTACTTAAAAAATCAGAATAAAGAACACAAGCTCTCGTGTAACGAATTAGCGGAGACATAAAGTTCTCTTATCATGACTTAAAACAACTTATAATACTTTGGTAGCATTCCAGTCTCTTTGAAAATGATCTTTAGGGATACCTCTGAAGACTGTTTCAAGTTCTGTTTCAGCTTGGTAGTCATAAAAAGTTTAATTACTATAGTTACACAGAACTTTCCTTCGAGTTCCCTTAATTCTTCAGAAGACGCCAAAGGTAAACGTCGTACCATTTCACGCGCATCGCTCAGCTTTGTTTCTAGAATATCAAGAAGGCTGACTTTTTCAGTTTGAGAAGAAGAACTTGGATCACACCAATGCCCTTTTTGGATTGACAATTTCAAGATAAAACATCACGTGCCGCTGCTGGTTTATCATCTCCGAGCAGTTAATCAACGTTAACGGATCCACTTGTCAGAAAATCTTCAACACCCTCATTTGCTTCTCGTCTTTATTTTAATGTCATTTCGTACGTCGGTTGTGTTAGCCGTATTGATTTAAGGTATTTTGCCAGTTTCAACGTCATGTGGCCCAGTTTTGCTTGTCCCAGATCTCGAATTATGTTTGCTACAGCAAAACATAAACTGGATATAGTGTTAATTCATGCCTTAACGACAGTCTCTTCAATGAAGGTTATGTGGCGCCGGATCTGATTCTGTATCTGCTTATGATCATTTCCTGTCAAAAGGAGCGACGCTGTGATAGTATTGTCATTGATCTGTTCCAAGGGTTTATTTTGTGTGATAAAGGCGTGGCAGTTGGTGCCAGTCAAGCCAAAGGAGCTTATTCCAGCTATACGTGACCGATTGACATTAGATGGGCAGAGCAGACGGTTGTCTTCGCTGGAACTGTCAATAATTAATCAACAAGTTCAGGATGCTGATTCTTGAAATGTGCGGTTGGTGGTATTATCATTTACCTATAAACTCAATGTTTGTTTATATCAGTTTATTTTATTTGTAAATATTAATTCATTTATTGTGAATTATGATAAAATTCAAGAATGAGGTAAATTTTTAAAATGTTCAAATTTTGGGCGCTAAATTGACTGAGGTAACTATAAGAATTTTCAAAATTGGGCGCCATTTCGACTTATGACGTCACAGTGACGTCATAGGTCATTTTTGACGCCATTTTTGAATTCCTTGGTATCGATTTCCTATAGGCTCCTAATACATTATTAACCTCAAATATGAATATTAAACGAGTTATCATAGCCATTAACGGATTTTAGGGCGATTTCGGGGGTCCAAACAAAAAAGCCCCATAAAATTTTTCCCCAAAGCCGATCAACGGGGAAATTTTTTCTTGAAGGCAACTCACCCTACTTGTTCATGTGAAATAATAATTTCTTGGGTAGGAATTTTATTCCCACTAAATATGTACCTCGACCAGGCTACACTATAACTTGTCAGATCTTTATGTAGTGTAGGCCATTTAAATATAGATCTGTATTTTAATCAAATTGTTATGAGCTTTGCGACACAACTCCCTCATCTGGTCCTGTGTCCAATAACATGATTGTACATAATTGAACCATATCTCCCTGGGATATTCGCTGATGATCCAAAGTGGTTTTAGTTCTGCCAGTTTATGGTGTATTGAATGTCAAATTAAAAATAACTTTTTACGAGATGAATATTGTTCATGATACGAAAGGGTTTCATGTTGTAATTTGGAATGTCAGGGGCCCTCTAAACAGCGTTCTCGGAATTGACAAATTATAAATTTTCTGGAGGCGGGGGGAGGGGGGCCCTCACGGATCCCCTCTCTATCTTCTGGTACGTACCTTAGCCCTTGCGCCGGTCCGACGCCCCTGGTAAACATGGACTTCTGGTAGTTGGGTAGTGATTGGGGTCCCGATGTCCATGTACCAGCACTACTGATCTAATGCTCTTCTGTCGAAAAGAAACTGAATCAGATGTCGATTATTCTGTGTGCGTGTTTGACTAGATATATTTCAAGTCCTTTAGACCGACCTTATCTCGGAGACAAAAGTCATCGATCCAACAGTTACTGAATCAAGGCTAACACATGCGAGGTACGTTAGTACTTTTTGATCTTGTACCCTCTAATCAAAAGCGTTTTATAGCTAAGGCGCTAGAGGCGCAAGCTTCCTCGCGAAATAAATCAAATAGGTTGAAATAAATAAACCGGGAGAAAAATGCTAAAACCAATGAGATATTAAAATCTACCCTAGTTAGGGAGGTCCTAAAAGGCGCCGAAAAGGGTCTGACAAAAGGGAAAGGACCTGCGAGTCAAGAGTCAGTCGTTTTCTATACACTACGGAATGAGAATGCAACCATTGCGTGCATTGGCATGAAAATCATCTATCAAGAAATCACCTTTTCTGAAAATCTTATAATAACCTAATCAGGAAAGAGATGGACACGACGCCCAGAAGGTCCTCAAAATAGTATAGCCTCCGCCATGATAAACATTATAACATCTCTGCAACTAATTTGATGTCCCCTGGTCAGCTTATGACCTTTGATCCAAACTTAACAATTTTTGAAAAACAGACGGCCGTAGACGCGTTTCCAGGCATAATAGTTTCTAGTAATTTGGAGTGGGTAGTAAATTATGTCAGTTGCGGCATAAAAACTGGTGAAAAATCATCTTTAAAGGACTGGACACATTAGCCGAATCATTCGGCCGAATCGTTCGGGCGAATCAATCGGCGCCGAATTTTATTCGGCCGAATGGGTGGACACACCAGCCGAATGTTTCGCCCGAATCACCAGTCGATTGCATCACTTTTCACGTCACATGATTAAAAACGGCGGCGTCCATGTCTTCAAACAATCACGTGACTTCTCGATATGAGTGCTGATTGGCTAATGAATTTTACATTCGGCCGAATGCTTCGCGAAGTGGACACACCAGACTAATATAATACGGGCGAATAAATATTCGGCCGAATATATCAAACATGTTTGATTCGGGCGAATCATTCGACCGATTAGAAATTCGGCCGAATGACAGTGGACACACTAGGCGAATTTCGACGCCGATTGATTCGGCCGAACGATTCGGCCGAATCATTCGGCTAGTGTGTCCACCGCTTTAAAGCTGAACTCCGATTATAAAACTACAGAAATAGCTAAATAAAAAAACGAAATAAGTCAACCATGGTGTACTTTTGGTCTAAAAATAACAGAGAAACTTACTTACCTAAAACAATAACAAATCTGCCAACAGTGTAACACCATCATAAATTTTTTTCTTGTTCCGTGAAATGTTTTACACAACAGAATAGAAACACCAAATACTTTCTGCGAAATAAAGTCTAGTATTATCGTTCCATAAACATAATGACGACAAAGGGACGTAACTCCGATAAGGGATAAGTAATGTCCAGAAAAAAATATATGTTACGTCCCTTTATCGCCATTGTAACATCAATTGAAAGTGGAAAAATACTTATTTGATTGGAAGGGCTATAGTTTTATTACTGATTTGGATATATTTTGGAACGATAATACCAGACTTTATGACGCAGAACATTATTTGGTGTTTCTACTCTCTTGTGCAAAACATTTCACGAAATAAGAAAAAATGTATGGTGCTAGCAGATTTGTTATTGTTTGAGGTTAGGAAGTTTCTCTGTTATTTTAGAACAAAAGTACACCATGGTTGACTTATTTCGTCTAATTAGTAAACAATAATATGAAATAACATATACCTGATCAGACATAATAATTGTGTAGCAATAATATTTTCTGTGAGCTGATAGTTGAAAAACTTCAATCAGTCAGTCAGAGAGCTGGCTATTATCTAACCGGATGTGGACACTTCGCTTGATACGGTTTACACTGAAAGTGGGCGGAGCCTGCCTGTGTGTTTGACGCCCAAATCGACAGCCATGTTTGTTAAAGAAATTTAAACAAGTATGGCGGTTGTTTTGGGCGTGACTTTTTTTTATTTAGCTATTTCTGTAGTTTTATAATCGGAGTTCAGCTTTAAGTACCAACTCTATTACTACGAAAACATGCATGAACAAGTCGAGCGATTTACTTTTGCCACATTTTTCATTTTATGAGACTCGGATGTATAGCAGACTTGTATCTTTATCTACTTTTAATATATGAATGACCATTTTAAAAGAGTTCAAATTTACAATCTATATATATTTCGTATTACGATTTACTTTTGCCACGTTTTTTATTATATGACAGTTCACATTTTTTATCCATATCTAAGATAGTTAGATCTAGAATTAAGATAACAGACTTTTTGAACTTGTGTAAAATTTATATAGGCTACTTTTAATATGTAAATGACCATTTTAGTTCAAGTTTATTTACATCTAGTAATATTATACCAAAAGAAGAACAAGTCAAACGATTATCAGTAGATGCGCTATCAGTAGAATCGTTATCCGGATTTTGCTGGTTCGTAGCAGAAAATAATGACGATAACGTTTTCTGATTACTCTCTAATATCCTAGTGAATTTAATGTCAGATGTGTTGTGACCATGCTTTCTCTTGCAATGCAATTTAAAGTGTCCTTTGCCACTATCTGTTGGCAGGACGTACGTTTTTTTTCACCGCCATGATCTTTCTTTCGGTTATGTGACTGTGACTCTATAGTAGATACGTTTCCGTCAATTTTCACGGCAGTATTGCAGAAAATTTTCAAATCTTCAATACTGATTTTAGTACTGCTAAAGCATTAGTAATCTTCTATATGCTATTTAAATCAGTACTGAAAATAGTTTTGATTTTTTTTTATCGAATTGATATTAAATATAAGCAATGGAAAGTGTACACTCCTACCATTGGAGTTATATAAGCGGTGCGTCCGCCCTGACAACAAATTAAATATGGACTGTACTTCAATTCAATCCCAACAGTTTTGACAACAAACAGTTTTTACAAATTTTGACAGTTTTCTCACCAAGTGTCCCTTGATTGTATAAACACGGTACCGCTACAACTAACTTGACAAAAAACGCGCGAGAACTTAATTCGTAGAAATTGATTAGTTTAACAAAGTCATAGAAAATTGAAAATGAGATTAATGAGTTACTATAAGACGATGGGCAAAATTTACAATTATCTTGTACTGTAACTGAATCCATTAATCAATCGACGACACTTTTTTAAGTTTGTCATCCAATATACAGGAACACAGTACTCAAGAACCGAGAAAGGTCATGTGTACGTGCTAGTCTTATTCAGATGGCGTACGTGTTCTTCATTGACTAGCCTGCTTTCTTTACGCTTCTATATTATTAAAAATATTCAAAACCCGACAGACGGCGCGACGCTTCCCGACAAACTGAGCATTCATTCCCGACAAGACCATAGCCTTCCCCGACAAGGCCATACCCCTACCCCACCTCATTTTCAAAAACTCCTCGAATAATGACCGATCTCACAATTCTGAGCTCTTTTTAGATTTCTAATTTTTTTTCATGAAAATATTATTTTTTTTGGGGGGGGGGCGCCCCCCCCGCCTCGTACGCCTATGGTCGTATCTAGAAACACGCCGATCTAAATGGACGCTTTCAGCCACCATAATATACTATCTCCCTGATAATATCTGTATATCGTTAACTCTGTTAACCACGTGCATTTTGCATACCGATAGTTCATTGGCAAATTACGCTATTTTACCTAGATTTCGCCTAATAGTTTGGATGCAGCTATGGCGGGTGTGGCGCGCCAGCAGGGTAAGCTTACTCTTCCGGACACCTGTTACCGGTACAACTGTTTGTCGTGTATTTTGTACACGATGAACAGGCCATATATGCTGATTACACTATTTTGCCTATACCGTTTTTTTAGGACTTCGACTTTTGTCCAATGGTTTGGATTGTTCGTACTTGTTTTTATTTTATTATCTCAATATATTGATGTCTATGTATATCCAAAAATATTACTGTATTAAGCCATTTTTCGATATACTATTTTTATCTGGTAGAATGGTCTATTTAACAGTCTTCATTAGCCAAGTCGGAGTAGAACAGTAGGCCGTTAAAACCCCCTATTATAATAATTAGCCATCTTGTTTTTTTCTTGAAGTTAATATAATAGTGTACGATAACAGAAGATGGCGAAAACAAAAACAAAAACTGGTACAGGCCGCCGAATAGACTTCACAGTCTTCTAGAAAAGAATGTTGTTGTCGATCCGTTCAATCGGTAAATTATATGCTTAGGTATTATATTAGTTCCTTTAGGAACTGTCTCTGAGCGAACGATGTCTCGCTACACAGTTCCTCACGGGCATAGGCGTACGGGACCGAACTTGTTTGGGGGGGCCAGCATATTTTCCCGACAAATATATTTCTTTAGGGTCCGCGGAGCCGCGGGCGGCGAAGCCGTCTGCCCGCGAGCGTCGCAGGCGCGAAGCACTCTACGGGGGTTTTGGGGGCCTCCCCAAGAAAATTTTGAAAACCAGACGGCCGTAGACGCGTTTTCCAGGCATTTCGAATACTTTCTAGTAATTTTGAGTGGGTATTATGTCAGTTGCAGCATAAAAACTGGTGAAAAATCATCTTTAGAATGCAATTTAAAGTGTCCTTTGTCCATTATCTGTTGTTGGCAGGACGTGCATTGTATTTTGCCGCCATGATCTTTCTTTCGGTTATTTGACTGTGACGCCATAGTAGATACGTTTCCTTCAATTTTCACGGCAGTACTGCAGAAAGTTTTCAAATCTTCAATACTGATTTTAGTACTGCTAAAGCATTAGTAATCTTCTATATGCTAGTAGTATTTAAATCAGTACTGAAAATAGTTTTTTTTTTTATCGAATTGATATAAAATATCAGCAATAGAAAGTGTACACTCATATCATTGGAGTTATATAAGCGGTGCGTCCGCCCTGACAACAAATAAAATATGGACTTTACTTCGATTCAATCCCAACAGTTTTGACAACAAACAGTTTTTTTCAAATTCAGACAGGTTTCTCACCAAGTGTCCCTTGATTGTATAAACACGGTACCGCACACAACTAACTTGACAAAAAACGCGCGAGAACTTAATTCATAGAAATTGATTAGTTTAACAAAGTCATAGAAAATTGAAAAGGAGATTCATGAGTTACTATAAGACGATGGGCAAAATTTACAATTATCTTGTACTGTAACCGAATCCATTAATCAATCGTCGACACTTTTTTAAGTTTGTCATCCAAAATACTCGACTCGAGAACTGAGAAAGGTCATGCGTACGTGCTAGTTTTATTCAGATGGCGTACGTATTCTTCTTTGACTAGCCTGCTTTCTTTACGCTTCCATATTATTAAAAATATTCAAAACCGGACAGACGGCTCGACGCTTCCCGACAAACTGAGCATTCATTCCCGACAAGACCACAGCCATTCCCGACAAGGCCATACCCCTACCCCACCTCATTTTCAAAAACTCCTCGAATAATGACCGATCTCACAATTCTGAGCTCTTTTTAGATTTCTAAAATTTTTTCATGAAAATATTTGGGGGGGCCAGGGCCCCCCGGCCCCCCCGCCTCGTACGCCTATGCTCACGGGCCTTATTATCAACTAGTATGAAAATAAGGCTTTTCTCCATCTCGGTTCTAAGGCTATTTTAGATCCTTACCGTCTACTTTGCACCGTGATTCTTCTTTGATCGCCAAAAGAAAACATTTCCTGACACAACCGACACAAATTTATAATAATTCAACACTATTTTCACGTAGAATTCGACGTTAGAAAAAGATAAACAATATCGTTCATATCTGGCCGCCATGTTTGTTTACTCACGTCAGCGCAGACCGGTCTTTTTCTAACATCGAATTCTACAAGAAAATAGTGTTGGATTATTATAAATTTGTCTCGGTTGTGTCAGGAAATGATTTCTTTTGGTGATCAAAAAAGTTTCACGGTGCAAAATAGACGGTAAGGATCTAAAATAGCCTTAGAACCTAGATGGGGTAAAGCTTTATTTTCATACTAGTTGATAATAAGGTCCGTGAGGAACTGTGTAGCGAGACATCGTTCGCTCAGACTCAGAGACAGTTCCTAAAGGAACTAGTATTATATATATTTATTAGAAAATAGTTTACAGTTTAAAGGGACAATCCCGATAAGAACAGAGTCTCAAAAATTAAAGTCCGAGTATTTGTGAAATTTATGCACCAAAATATAAAAACATGGTGTATTTACATTGTCTGAAAATTTCAGCTGAAAATATTGAGTCGTTTGGACGTGAACGTCAACACTGCTTATCCGGACACGTAACCCTTTTAAGATTTCTGGTCATTGTTTTCATTGGGTGACCTGATAATCGATTTACGTTTCTTGAGAGGTCTATACAGTGAATGACCCATGTTCTGTACTTGATAACAAAAGGTAAATTTCACCTACATATTTTTTTTATAGAAAAAAGTCTGGTTTTATCCAGATAATGTATAATACAAAGGTCTCCATTTCCAGACCCAGACTGTCAGGTTTAAGTTATTTACAAGCGTATCACAAATATCGGGTTAGTTGGTCGGCCTTAGATAATGGATTTTAAATGAAGACGAACAAGAATCAAGTGTGCAATGAGGGAAATTTTACCTAGACGGTGGCATTTCCTCCTACTCTTGCCAACGCCAAGAGTTGTAGGTGCGCCCCAAGGCTCATCATAACGACTATTTGCTGTACATGAGAGGAGAGAAGAACGAAACTTTTTACTTGCCAAAAATATTACATTCAGATATTTATTGGGCATAGTAGAATATCGACGTAAACAATGTTTTGTCACATTATCTATGCCAATGTTGTATTATAAAATTAAGGAAATACAATAAATGTGTAAACAGTGTTTAAATTGTTTTTAAATTGTACCATGCTTTTATCATACGAAATAATAAATAATTTGAGTCTGTTTTAACCACTTTTTAAAATGTTTGTTAGAATATCAGGGTGTCTATCGCAACAGAACATCCGGTGTCTGCTGTGAACGGCTGTGTGTCTGTGTGTGAAATTCTGAACGAACGGTGTTCAAGATATGATAACCGAGCACCTTTTAGTGTTCATTATCTGTTTCATGCAGTTGAACACGTTTTACGTTTTCGGTGTGTTGAAAGATCAAGGAGATAACGTTGAACGTAAAGTGTTCTAAAAACAGAACACATTTTAGGGGGGGGGGGGGCTTATGTCGACCTTGCAACTGAAAGCAACTGGCGTTTCGGCACCTGGGAGCAACTGAATACAACTGAAAGCAACTGAATGCAACTGAAAAGATAGTAAGCTGGCACTGCCAGGCAGGATACGCCCACATTTTCGAGAAATGGATAGAGAACACACAATACTGAAAGTGATTCTCCAACATCCAAAGGCCATAATTCATTAGTTACAATTTGGTATGCGCAAATATCAAAAAGAATCAAGATCTTTAGAAATGGCACTCGTTGCATTAAAAAAGTTTGTTACGTGCTTTGTTTGAGTTTCTGGGTATTTTAAGTCTTTGAAGTTTGATAATTACAAATATAATGTTCGTGTTTTTATATAATAAACGATATTATATTTAATATAGCTCATGAAATTTTATGTAATTGACATTCAGTTGTATAAATATAAATTGCAAAAGAAGTATCTAACGCCCAGTTAAATTCCATCCAAGCATTAAATAGACACATTAAATGTTTATATAATGACATGCCAAGCGAAGCGATGCCACCAACTCTATTAAAAATGATAATTTCATATTTTCATCTCCCGGGTGACCGGCCTACACCTGGAGCTTTATTTAAAGGGCCAAACTCGATTATATTTTTGAGAATAAAACTGCCTAATTTTGTCTTAAAACCTCTTAAAACTATACCTTAGGGCCGAGCAACTATATTTTGGAGAATAAAACTGCTTAATTTTGTGAGAAAAGTCCTTAAAAAATCCTCTACATTTAGGCCGAGCAACTAACCCAATATACGTGATACGTTTTCAAACAACTTAAACCCGCCAGTCTTCATCTGGAAATGGAGCCCGATGTCCCAAGCTGTATTATGCGGTGTATGGATAAAACCAGACTTTTCTTTTATAAAATAACGTGTTGGAGAAATTCATCTTTCGTTATGTACAGTAAGTGTGTCATCCCCTTATAGACCTGTAACCTTGAACATCTATACATGATCAGGAAATGAATGGAAATTTTAAAAGAGTTATGTATCTGGGTAATCGGTTTTGACATTGACGTCCAAAGGACTCAATATTCCGAACTGAAATTTTGCGACAAGGTAAATACACCATTCCTCTATATATTTGCGCTTAAATTTTATGCGTACAAGTTTTCCGAGACTCTGTTAACCAGAAAAAAAACATATTAATCTGAACAAAAGCAATATTGTTTCACACAAGCTGCACAGTGTGAAACCCAAATAAGTTTTATTTTCGCGAAACAAACGGGCGAATTTTCCTTCACTAGAAATTTCTAACCGAATGCACACAATTTGTAAAGTACCTGACTATGCAAGTGTTCCATTTAACGCAGACAGAATCGTAATGTTTACGTTCTGAGAAAGTGACAATATCGAAATATGTGAAACTTTCAAGAAAAGACTGAACTCTACCGGATTTCTAGTCATTTATGCAAAGGGGAGAAATCAAAGGGATTAAAATTCCAGGTGTGTCACAAAGTTTTAATTAAAAAAGATGAAGAAATGACAAGCAATTTTCGAGCCCGAGTAACACCTGGAACAGACAGTAGTGGTTAGAATAAGGCTATTATTTATTTTCTGGAGATGTCAAGCCAGCATGAGTGTTATTGTCCCTTTAACATGTAGCTAATGGATCGTTATATTTAACGGAGAGAAAGCCTGTTGCTAGAAACCCCGTTATCTTTACCACGTCGTTAACCTGCCGTTATATTTAATGGAGGTGTTATGGTCCGTTATCTGTTTTATGATGATGGCATTAGTCGTCTGTCGGTCGGAGTATAGTCATTAGCATAAAGTCAATTCATTAATTGAGCTACAATTTCAAATTTTTAAGTTACTTTTTTTAAAATTTATTAAAATAAAGCCTTTAAAGAAATGGTAATCATTACTTTGTTAAAGAATAATCCTATTAATCCCGTAATTCACTATTGCCAGTTGAGAAATTGGCAAAAATATAATTTTTCACTTCACATTCCAATGTTGGAAAATGGCCGTCCAGGTTGGCTATAGGAAAACAAGAGAGGTAATTATGTTGCTATTTCCTGTGTCACTGATTTTTAAGGGTGGGAAATAATGCACATGGTCGTATAAAAGACATAGACATGATTATGTTTTGACTTTCTTAGAAAATATAAAATTCTCGCTTTAAGTCATTTCGCCTTGGCAGACTTCGGCCGAATTTGAGTATGATATTGTTAAATATAAGTATGCTTGAACTAAGCTGCATTGGTTTTTTATTATTTTGCAATTTGTTTTGGCTCACTCCGCTTTTGAGATTAACTTGTCCCGCCTCACTATCTTTTATCAAGAGCTGAACGGGTATACTTCCAATTTGTATTTATTTACATAGGCATAGGGGGGGGGGGCAGTCTCAGTTGGGGGAGGGGGACTGAGGCTATCTGCCCGAAAAAGCTGTGATGGTTGTTTATTTTTAATTAATTACACAACAATATATACAACAATAGAAATTTACAATATGTTAAGCAAAAAACAATCTAATGTTCCCCATTCTCTGATGTTTGTGTTCGCAAAACGGAAATACATTGCCCGAAAAATGGAGGGTTCACCGAGGCTGGGGCACCCCCACCACCTCAGCCACCCAGGTTCCTACGTATATGTTTATTTAAATGTACCAATTTCTTCGTTCAAAGAGCTTTTGTGTTATAGTTGTCAGTCAATTATAGAATGAGTAATTTAACCCATTTAACGCTGATTGATTAATCAAGGTCTGACATCATAGGGTCATTTTGGCGCAATATGGCCCGGTTGGAGCTCACTTGCCATTAAACAATATTTCATTCATTCATTCATAGGGTCAAAGCCGCTCGGACGACCCTTTGACGCGGCCTTCAGATCTTCATGTAGTTTATTCTACCGAAAGTATAAAACAACATCGATCTGTATTTTAATCACATTGTAACGCCCCCACTGTTCTGTACTATGAAAGGGTATCGCTGCCAATATCAAATGCTCTGCTACAATGTCTTTTCCATTGATTATATGTAAAAGGTACAATGTACAAAGTCCTAATACCGGTAATGATAAAGTCAAATACCTCTAAGGTAAGAGTTAAATGTAAAACGTCAAATGTTAAGTGTCAAATGACAAAGTATTTAGGGGAAAATGCTTTTTTGACCTGCCAACGTATTACATTTCTCTCTGCCACATCCCATTTGTCCTTAACACTTTTTACATAGCATCTTTCGCACAGCATCATCTTCAATATACAAATGTAGGATACCACGTGACTGATTAACATATACGGAAACCTGGCACACTATAAGCCAGGGGCCTGTTTCACGAAATTTTAACTTAAGATAAAATCCAAATTTTAGTAAATACTTCTATCTGATTGGCTAAGCGCTAAAATCAATCTTATACTATCCAATCGAATTACTAAAATCGGATTTTATCTTAGTTAAAATTTCGTGAAACAGGCCCCAGGACAAGGATATTCACCACACTATAACGGAAAATCAGCTTAGCAAAGACATTTACTTATTGGACGTACTTTACCATGATTACCGTAGGGGGGGGGGGACTCTGCATTGTCCAAATACGAAATTCCAGGTATCATTCTACATATAAGTGAAAAGCGCGTTCATTTCTATTTGTAAATATGTAAATAGTTTTCTAATACAATCGTTTTTCAAAATTCACTTCCAATAAATATCGCAGGCTAACGACATTTAACAATCCATATCCAAAAAATACAGGCCTAATGCTTAGACTGAGTTTAAATGAATTTTAACACTTATTAGTCAGTGACCAACTGGAAGTCAATTAGCCTTTAGTCCTATAATTCCACCCCTATTAACGCTAGTCGGAAATGTCGGAATTACATTTCAATTCTTCTTTGTCGGCTATTATTAGGTCTGCGTAAATTGTCAAGGTACACTAATCGGCTTAAATCTCACGGATTCGTGGTTACCATGATAAACATCGACTTCTGGTAGTTGGTTAGTGATTGGGGTCCCGATGTCCATGTACCAGCACTATTGATCTGATGCTCTCCTGTCGAAAAGAAACTGAATCAGATGTCGGTTATCCTGTGCGCGTGTGTGACTAGTTCAAGTCCTTTAGACAGACCTTATCTCGGAGACAAAAGTCATCGATCCAACAGTTACTGAATCAAGGCTAACACATGCGAGGTACGTTAGTACTTTTTGATCTTGTACCCACTAAACAAAAGCGTTTTATAGCTAAGGCGCTAGAGGCGCAAGCTCCCTCGCGAAATAAATCAAATAGGTTGAAATAAATAAACCGGGAGAAAAATGCTAAAACCAATGAGATATTAAAATCTACCCTAGTTAGGGAGGGCCTAAAAGGCGCCGAAAAGGGTCTGACAAAAGGGAAAGGACCTGCGAGTCAAGAGTCAATCGTTTTCTATACACTACGGAATGAGAATGCAACCATTGCGTGCATTGGCATGAAAATCATCTATCAAGAAATCACCTTTTCTGAAAATCTTATAATAACCTATTCAGGAAAGAGATGGACACGACGCCCAGAAGGCCCTCAAAATAGTATAGCCTCCGCCATGATAAACATTATAACATCTCTGCAACTAATTTGATGTCCCCTGGTCAGCTTATAACCTTTGATCCAAACTTAAACATTTTTGAAAACCAGACGGCCGTAGACGCGTTTTCCAGGCATAATAGTTTCTAGTAATTTGGAGTGGGTAGTAAATTATGTCAGTTGCGGCATAAAAACTGGTGAAAAATCATCTTTAAAGTACCAACTCTATTACTACGAAAACATGCATGAACAAGTCGAGCGATTTACGTTTGCCACATTTTTCATTTTATGAGACTCAGATGTATAGAAGACTTGTATCTTTATCTACTTTTAATATATGAATGACCATTTTAAAAGAGTTCAAATTTACAATCTATATATATTTCGTATTACGATTTACTTTTGCCACGTTTTTTATTATATGACAGTTCACAATTTTTATCCATATCTAAGATAGTTAGATCTAGAATTAAGATAAAAGACTTTTTGAACTTGTGTAAAATTTATATAGGCTACTTTTAATATGTAAATGACCATTTTAGTTCAAGTTTATTTACATCTAGTAATATTATACCAAAAGAAGAACAAGTCAAACGATTATCAGTAGATGCGCTTTCAGTAGAATCGTTATCCGGATTTTGCTGGTTCGTAGCAGAAAATAATGACGATAACGTTTTCTGATTACTCTCTAATATCCTAGTGAATTTAATGTCATATGTGTTGTGACCATGCTTTCTCTTGCAATGCAATTTAAAGTGTCCTTTGCCACTATCTGTTGGCAGGACGTACGTTTTTTTTTTCACCGCCTTGATCTTTCTTTCGGTTATTTGACTGTGACTCCATAGTAGATACGTTTCCGTCAATTTTCACGGCAGTATTGCAGAAAATTTTCAAATCTTCAATACTGATTTTAGTACTGCTAAAGCATTAGTAATCTTCTATATGCTAGCAGTATTTAAATCAGTACTGAAAATAGTTTTGATTTTTTTTTTATCGAATTGATATTAAATATAAGCAATGGAAAGTGTACACTCATACCATTGGAGTTAGGCCTATATAAGCGGTGCGTCCGCCCTGACAACAAATTAAATATGGACTGTACTTCAATTCAATCCCAACAGTTTTGACAACAAACAGTTTTTACAAATTTTGACAGTTTTCTCACCAAGTGTCCCTTGATTGTATAAACACGATACCGCTACAACTAACTTGACAAAAAACGCGCGAGAACTTAATTCATAGAAATTGATTAGTTTAACAAAGTCATAGAAAATTGAAAATGAGATTAATGAGTTACTATAAGACGATGGGCAAAATTTACAATTATCTTGTACTGTAACCGAATCCATTAATCAATCGACGACACTTTTTTAAGTTTGTCATCCAATATACAGGAACACAGTACTCAAGAACCGAGAAAGGTCATGTGTACGTGCTAGTCTTATTCAGATGGCGTACGTGTTCTTCCTTGACTAGCCTGCTTTCTTTACGCTTATATATTATTAAAAAATTTCAAAACCCGACAGACGGCGCGACGCTTCCCGACAAACTGAGCATTCATTCCCGACAAGACCTTAGCCTTCCCCGACAAGGCCATGCCCCTACCCAACCTCATTTTCAAAAACTCCTCGAATAATGACCGATCTCACAATTCTGAGCTCTTTTTAGATTTCTAATCCCCCCCGCCTCGTACGCCTATGGTCGTATCTAGAAACACGCCGATCTAAATGGACGCTTTCAGCCACCATAATATATCTGTATATCGTTAACACTGTTCATCCCGTGCATTTTGCATACCGATAGTTCATTGGCAAATCACGCTATTTTACCTAGATTTCGCCTAATAGTTTGGATGCAGCTATGGCGGGTGTGGCGCGCCAGCAGGGTAAGCTTACTCTTCCGGACACCTGTTACCGGTACAACTGTTTGTCGTGTATTTTGTACACGATGAACAGGCCATATATGCTGATTACACTATTTTGCCTATACCGTTTTTTTTAGGACTTCGACTTTTGTCCAATGGTTTGGATTGTTCGTACTTTTTTTTATTTTATTATCTCAATATATTGATGTCTATGTATATCCAAAAATATTACTGTATTAAGCCATTTTTGATATACTATTTTTATCTGGTAGAATGGTCTATTTAACCGTCTTCATTAGCCAAGTCGGAGTAGAACAGTAGGCCGTTAAAACCCTCTTTTATAATAATTAGCCATCTGGTTTTTTCCTTAATATAACAGTGCATGGTAACAGAAGATGGCGAAAACAAAAACTGGCACAGGCCGCCGAATTGACTTCACAGTCTCCTAGTAAAGAATGTTGTTTCCGATCCGTTGAAAAGGTAAGTTATATGCTTCAGTATTATATCCATTTTTTTTAAAATATAGTTTACACTTTAATTATTAGCAATATATATCTTATACCGGTTTCCTGGGTTTTAATTAGTGTTTATATTTCTATTGCAGGTGGGGGTTTATCTTCCTAGTCTCATGAAGACGAACAAGCATCAAGTGTGTGCAATGAGGGAAATTTTACCCAGACGGTGGCCTTTCCGCCTACTCTTGCTAAGAGTTATAGGTGCGTGCCATGGCTCATCCTAACGAAAAGTAAACGTAGAACTAGAAGACAGTACAAGTGTACCACGGATAACTTTTTACTTGCCAAAAAAATTACATTCAGATATTTATTGGGCATAGTAGAATATCGACGTAAACAATGTTTTGTCACATTATCTCTGCCAATGTTGTATTATAAAATTAAGGAAATACAATAAATTTGTAAACAGTTTTTAAATTCTTTTTAAATTGTGCCATGCTTTTATCATACGAAATAATAAATAATTTGAGTCTATTTTAATCACTTTTTAAAATGCTTGTTAAAATTTCAGAGAGTGTATCACAACAGAACATCCGGTGTCTGCTTAGAACGGCTGGTTCCCTCTGTGTGTGAAATTCTGAACGAACGGTGTTCAAAATATGATAACCGAGCACCTTTTAGTGTTCATTATCTGTTTTATGCAGTTGAACACCTTATTATATTCTAAAAAGAACACGTTTTACGTGTCCGATGTGTTGAAAGATCCAGGGGGAAGAGTTGAACGTATAGTGTTCTAAAAACAGAGCACATTTTAAGGGGGCTTACGTCGACCTTGCAACTGAAAGCAACTGACGTTTCGGCAACTGGGGGCAACTGAATGCAACTGAAAGCAACTGAAAAGATAGTAAGCTGGCACTGCCAGGCAGGATACGCCCACGTTTTCGAGAGTTGGATAGAGAGAACAAGCAATACCGAAAGTGATTTCTCCAACAATCAAAGGCCATAATTAATTACGTTACAATTTGATATGCCCAAATATCAAAAAGAATCAAGATCTTTAGAAATGGCATTCGTTGCATTAAAAAAGTTTGTTACGTGCTTTGTTTGAGTTTCTGGGTATTTTAAGTCTTTGAAGTTTGATAATTACAAATATAATGTTCGTGTTTTTATATAATAAACGATATTATATTTAATATAGATCATGAAATTTTATGTAATTGACATTCAGTTGTATAAATATAAATTGCAAAAGAAGTATCTAACGCCCAGTTAAATTCCATCCAAGCATTAAATAGACACATTAAATGTTTATATAATGACATGCCAAGCGAAGCGATGCCACCAACTCTATTAAAAATGACAATTTCATATTTTCATCTCCCGGGTGACCGGCCTACACCTGGAGCTTTATTTAAAGGGCCAAACTCGATTATATTTTTGAGAATAAAACTGCCTAATTTTGTCTTAAAACCTCTTAAAACTATACCTTAGGGCCGAGCAACTATATTTTGGAGAATAAAACTGCTTAATTTTGTGAGAAAAGTCCTTAAAAAATCCTCTACATTTAGGCCGAGCAACTAACCCAATATACGTGATACGTTTTCAAACAACTTAAACCCGCCAGTCTTCATCTGGAAATGGAGCCCGATGTCCCAAGCTGTATTATGCGGTGTATGGATAAAACCAGACTTTTCTTTTATAAAATAACGTGTTGGAGAAATTCATCTTTCGTTATGTACAGTAAGTGTGTCATCCCCTTATAGACCTGTAACCTTGAACATCTATACATTATCAGGAAATGAATGGAAATTTTAAAAGAGTTATGTATCTGGATAATCGGTTTTGACATTGACGTCCAAAGGACTCAATATTCCGAACTGAAATTTTGCGACAAGGTAAATACACCATTCCTCTATATATTTGCGCTTAAATTTTATGCGTACAAGTTTTCCGAGACTCTGTTAACCAGAAAAAAACATATTTATCTGAACAAAAGCAATATTGTTTCACACAAGCTGCATAGTGTGAAACCCAAATAAGTCTTATTTTCGCGAAACAAACGGGCGAATTTTCCTTCACTAGA
The DNA here is from genome assembly GCA_917208275.1 of Patella pellucida. Classification (NCBI taxonomy): domain Eukaryota; kingdom Metazoa; phylum Mollusca; class Gastropoda; family Patellidae; genus Patella; species Patella pellucida. Next base: position 63,200,071 of record OU795042.1, on the reverse strand, counting down.
AATTTCTAACCGAATGCACACAATTTGTAAAGTACCTGACTATGCAAGTGTTCCATTTAACGCAGACAGAATCGTAATGTTTACGTTCTGAGAAAGTGACAATATCGAAATATGTGAAACTTTCAAGAGAAGACTGAACTCTACCGGATTTCTAGTCATTTATGCAAAGGGGAGAAATCAAAGGGATTACAATTCCAGGTGTGTCACAAAGTTTTAGCTATTTTAATTAAAAAAGGTGAAGAAATGACAAGCAATTTTCCAGCCCGAGTAACACCTGGAACAGACAGTAGTGTTTAGAATAAGGCTATTATTTATTTTCTGGAGATGTCAAGCCAGCAAGAGTGTTATTGTCCCTTTAACATGTAGCTAATGGGTCGTTATATTTAACGGAGAGAAAGCCTGTTGCTAGAAACCCCGTTATCTTTACCACGTCGTTAACCTGCCGTTATATTTAATGGAGGTGTTATGGTCCGTTATCTGTTTTATGATGATGGCATTAGTCGTCTGTCAGTCGGAGTATAGTCATAGCATCAAGTCAATTCATTAATTAAAGCTACAATTTCAAATTTTAAAGTTACTTTTTTTAAAATTTATTAAAATAAAGCCTTAAAATAAATGGTAATCATTACCATTCCTACTTTGTTAAAGGATAATCCTATTAATCCCGTAATTCACTATTGCCAGCTGAGAAATTGGCAAAAATATAATTTTTCACTTCACATTCCAACGTTGGAAAATGGCCTCCCAGGTTGGCTATAGGAAAACAAGGGAGGTAATTGTGTTGCTATTTCCTGTGTCACTGATTTTTGAGGGTGGGAAATAATGCACATGGTCGTATAATAGTGAGTTGACAACCTATTGAGCAAAAGACATAAACATGATTATGATTATGTTTTGACTTTCTAAGAAAATATAAAATTCTCGCTTTAAGTCATTTCACCTTGGCAGACTTCGGCCGAATTTGAGTATGATATTGTGAAATATAAGTATGCTTGAACTAAACTGCATTGGTTTATTTTGCAATTTGTTTGGGCTCACTCACTTCCAACTTGTATTTATTTACATAGGCATAGGGGGGCAATCTCAGTTGGGGAGGGGGACTGAGGCTATCCGCCTTAAAAAAAACTGTGATGGTTGTTTATTTTTAATTAATTACAAAACAATATAATATACAACAATAAAAATTTACAATATGTTAAGCAAAAAACAATCTAATGTTCCCCATTCTCTGATGTTTGAGTTCGCAAAACGGAAATACATTGCCCGAAAAATGGAGGGTTCATTGAGTCTGGGGCACCCCCACCACCTCAGCCATCCAGGTTCCTACGTATATGTATATTTAAATGTACCAATTTCTTCGTTCAAAGAGCTTTTGTGTTATAGTTGTCAGTCAATTATAGAATGAGTAATTTAACCCATTTAACGCTGATTGATTAATCAAGGTCTGACATCATAGGGTCATTTTGGCGCAATATGGCCCGGTTGGAGCTCACGTGCCATTAAACAATATTTCATTCATTCATTCATAGGGTCAAAGCCGCTCGGACGACCCTTTGACGCGGCCTTCAGATCTTCATGTAGTTAATTCTACCGAGAGTATAAAACAACATAGATCTGTATTTTAATCACATTGTAACGCACCCACTGTTCTGTACTATGGAAGGGTATCGTTGCCAATATCAAATGCTCTGCTACAATGTCTTTTCCATTGATTATATGTAAAAGGTACAATGTACTAAGTCCTAATACCGGTAATGATAAGTCAAAATACCTCTAAGGCAAGGGTTAAATGTAAACCGTCAAATGTTAAGTGTCAAATGACAAAGTATTTAGGGGAAAATGCTTTTTTGACCTGCCAACGTAATACATTTCTCTCTGCCACATCCCATTTGTCCTTAACACTTTTTACATAGCATCTTTCGCACAGCATCATCTTCAATATACAAATGTAGGATACCACGTGACTGATTAACATATACGGAAACCTGGCACACTATAAGCCAGGACAAGGATATTCACCACACTATAACAGAAAATCAGCTTAGCAAAGACATTTACTTATTGGACGTACTTTACCATGATTACCGTAGGGGGGGGGGGGACTCTGCATTGTCCAAATCCAAATACGAAATTCCAGGTATCATTCTACATATTAGTGAAAAGCGCGTTCATTTCTATTTGTAAATACGTAAATAGTTTTCTAATACAATCGTATTTTCATAATTCAAATCTAATAAATATCGCAGGCTAACGACAATTTACACTCCATATCCAAAAAATACAGGCCTAATGCTTAGACTGAGTATAAATGAATTTTACCACTTATTTGTCAGTGACCAACCGGAAGTCAATTAGCCTTTAGTCCTCTAATCCAACCGCTATTAACGCTAGTCGGAAATGTCGGAATTACATTTCAATTCTTCTTTGTCGGCTATTATTAGGTCTGCGTAAATTGTCAAGGTACACTAATCGGCTTTAATCTCACGGATTCGTGGTTACCATGATAACTAGAGATCTATTTATAAAACTAGATAACACCTGTATACTCATGATTTAAACATACATTATGCTTAATCTGTCAATTTCTTTAAGACTCAAATGTTATCTAAATTATTAATTAGACATTAATTAACTAATCCAGTCCATAATCAACTCTTGTTGTCATCGGTAGCCTGCGATATTTACTGGATTAGAACTGGTTTGCTGCTGATGATCAAATTTAAAAAAAATGGATAATAGAGACTATGCTTGTTTTATCGTACCGATTTCAGTAATGATGATATAGGCTAGGACCAAAATTCAATCGCTAAATATTTAGTTCAGGGTGGATCAATTTGACTGAGGTTTTCAGCAAATTCCACTTATATTATCTTGTTATGAACTATTATAGTGAGAACTGCCAGCTCTTTATATAATCTCTCATAATATATCTTTAAAAATGCAAATCATATTTTCCGCTTGATATAATAAATATACCAGAGTAGCCGTTCACCGACCAGGGGGTCTGGGGTTCGAGTCGTTCCTTTAGCAGAGAGGGGATCACTTGGCTAAGTGGGTAAGACGCTGGCTCGCTAGCCAGGAGGTCGTATGTTCGATCCCTGCATTGGCCGAGAAGGTTCATCCAGATTTAGCCGAGTGGTGTCCCCTAGGTCCCGTGTACACATTGGCGTCCCTTGTACACATTGGCGTCCCGTGTACGCATTGGCGTCACGGGTACACATTGGCGTCCCGTGTACACTTTGGCGTCCCTTGTACACATTGGCGCCCCGTTTACACATTGGCGTCCCGTATACACATTGGCGTCCCGTGTACACATTGGTGTCCCGTGTACACATTGGCAGTTGGAATTCGATAAAAGAGTAGACCGCAGCGCCGTTGCCCGGGCAAAATTACCCCCATAGCACGCTGTATGGTGTATACCCGTCTTCGGAGCAGAACAGTAGGACGTTAAACCCCATTTCATTTCATTTCAGTTCCTTTAGGAACGGTCTCTGATCGGACAATGTCCACTGACCTTTCCTATCGGTCTGTTAGCTGCAATAATATATCCGTCACCTCTGTTATAAGGCTATTTCGGAATCTTTTCCGACTATTGTTCACTGCGATTCTTATTTGTTCGCAAAAGATAAATCATTTCTCACCCCATCTCACACAAATTTAAAATAATCAACACTATTTGCAAGTAGAATTTTACGATTAAAAAAAAAATGCGATCTGTGCATGTTCCATTCTCGTAATGGTTGATCAGTTCAAACGCATGTTTTATATGTTTTTAATCGGGGAAGAGCGGAAATTTTCATATAGGGACGGATAAGAACGGTCAACGGATATCGTCCAACCAGTGACTGTTCCTAAAGGAACTAGGGTTCGAAGTGCAGAACAGGGTGGTACGCACGTACAGTTACCCTTGGCAGTTGGGATTCAATTTCCACATAGCACACTATATGACATATGCCCAGGGCCGGCGGAAGTAATTCTTAATTGGGAGGGGGGGTGCCCATCCCAGGTCCTTATAGGGGGGGGGGTGCCCATCCCAGGTCCTTATAGGCGAGGGTCAAGGGCCGCAATAACCCGTAGAAAAGAGTACTTGCGGTCAAATTATTAGGGGTAGGGGGGCTAACCCTTCTCTAGCAGACCCGCCCCACACCCCCTCAACTCCGCCTGCCCTGTGTATGCCTGTCTTCATTAGCCCGGAACAGAGCACAAATATTTGTCATGTAGTTTTCACGACCTTTGAATATAGGACGACGGATAATCTACTTATTGGGACACTTCCGTCTTCGTATATTTCCATTCGGGCAGCGTGTCGAGTAAATCTCTCTTGATATCCTTTTATCGATTCCATCAACTATACGACACACTAATTCGAGGCTACCAATCATAAGAACCAGTGTTGCCTCGTTTATCCAGACAGAGATTGATCTGCTAAAGACAGCAGGGCCGCTCTTTTCCTTCGCACTTAGCATGTCATTAGTAGGCATGGCAGTGATTTGAATATTGTTATTTGTGTCTGAATGTCGGAGACTAGCGCTGTGCCAGCAAGTGAACCTACACCGGTAAGATTTTTTATGAAAGAGTTTTCTTATATTAAGGTATTTACGTGACATATGTGACGGTATTGTCCTTCATTTATCGCCAAGCAGTAAATATCGATTCACTTGGGTTGACAGCGGTTAAGTCGGTACAGCCGAATATCAGCGTGTAACTTTCACCATATGGTATGTGTTGTTGTTCAATATTATTCACAATATTGTTTAGTTTCTCTTTCAAATTTAAAACCAAGGTCTTATTTGTGTTTATTTTAGCATTCAAATATATTCGCACATAATCCTTCATATGAGTGGCATTTGTGATTGGGCTCTGTTAAAAATTTCGATTGTTTCCATATAAATTGTGTTTTTATATAAATTTGCTCCTGGTGTAATATTAGCTACCTGTCAAATTCACGTTATTGTTAGCGCAGGTTAAATCCTTGCGGTTTGTCTTATTTCATTTGTGTGTCGTATCTGTTTTATTTGTGTGCAGTGCGGTTCTCCTGCCCTTACTATTAACATAAGTTGTCAGTTATAAACGGTTACCCATCTTGTGAACATCATAGATTAGCGCTGTATTATATTGTTAAACATAACTTGTTAATTATAAACGGTTACCCATCTTGTGAACATCATAGGTATGAATGAATGAAATGGGGTTAAACGTCCTTCTATTATGGACCTAACCTGGGCTAATAGAAGAGGGGCTTGCGCCATACAGTGTGCTATGGGGGAAATTTTGTCCGGGCAGCGGCGCTATGGCCTACTCTTATATCGAATTCCAATTGTCAAGGGATATTTTACGCGTACTCCAATGTGTACACGGGACCTCGGTTTTTCGTCCCATCCGAACGACTAGGCAGCTGTCATTGTCAGGCCCTCCTTCGTCATCACTGACAAGGGGATATCACGCCGGAAATGAACATCATGGGTTAGCGCTGTATTATATTGTTACACATAAATTGTCAATTGGCGACCTCCTGTCATATCCATATTGTCACCAACACAGGACAGCATTGTATATAAACACCCGGTGGCAGTTGGCTAATTGTGACGTCCATTTTATGAAGGAGTCGCCGCGATGGTTCAGTGAGTAAGGCGATGGCTCGCTTACCCGGAGGTTTCGTGGTCGATCCCCGAGTTGACCGAGAAGGTTCCATAGAACCGTCTCTGTGCTGTGACTCTCAAGGTAGGCCGACTGAAATTTACCATAAAGACTATTTTGCTGTAGGTACTTGTGAAGCTGTGACAAGGCACACTTCTTCAGAAACTTATCAAGGAATGTACAGTTCGAAACGGGCCTATAATTCTTTAAAACCTCCTTGTCTAATCCTAGTTTCTTGATCAAAGGACGAATGAAGGCAACCTTCCAACTTTGCAGGAAACGAGCCTAATACAAAGACGTCTTCACAAAAGAAGTTAAAAAGGGCGCTATAATGTGGTAAACATTTGTTTCAATCCATCGGAGCCGGGTGTTATGATGTTATATTCAGGTTGTGGGTTAGGATAAGGATTAGGGCAAGGGTTGTGGCCTGCAGATTTCGTCAGGGTGTCGAGATGTAGACAAGTCTAGCCTTAACCCTTGGCCAAGCCTAACCCATATCCTAGCCCACAATCCACATATGATGCCATAACACCTGGCTTCGGTGGATGGAAGCAAATGCTTACCCTATAATGTCAATGCACTCTTTTACTAAGTTAGTCGGCATTGGATCAATGGGGCAGGTCTTGGGTGGCATTCATCTGCTGAAACTGGCGGAACGGGGGCGTAGAAGAAACATAAGGAAATAATGTACCTGGGTCGAGACTAGAATTTTTATAGTTACAATCCAAACTAGAACTGCGATGCAGTAATGACGGGTTTCACCGGTGCTACGTTATCCTTAAACATTTGTCACTTCCGGTACCAATGAAACTATTAAACAGGTTTCATAGGCATCGCACACATCAAATAAAATCAACCAAATCCAGCAATATCAATTCATTTTATACATTTGTTACATGTAAGTATATAGTACTTCCGATGATAATGCAAATGTTCAATTAGTTTTATGAAATCAGAAATGGCATAAGGTATCATATGGTAACTTTTTTTTATGTAAATCGAGAATAATTGCCACTTTTATAGACCAAACACCTTGAAAAATGAGTTGTAGAAAATTGTCTATTTCTCTGCAACCGTACAAGTTATAAACCCTTTTGATATCTGTATGATCGTGTGGGTTCAATCGATTTGTTGATTGGAATCAAATATCATAATTTAAAATAAAATAAAACCAAGAACGAACAATCCAAACCATTAGACAAAATTCAAAGTCCTAAAAAAACCGGTATATGCAAAATAGTGTAATCTTGCAAAATAGTGTAATCTTGCAAAATAGTGTAATCTTGCAAAAATAGTGTAATCTTGCAAAATAGTGTATTCTTGCAAAATAGTGCTATCAGCATATGGACTGTTCACCGTGTACAAAATACACGACAAACAGTCGTAACAGCTGTCCGGAAGAGTAAGCTTACCCTACTGGCATGCCACATTATAAATCAGACCCATTTGAATAAAATATCTGTTTTGAAGGCTAATAATACAGTTTTTGCCAAAATGACGTGACTTCCGGTGACAATAAAAGTATGGAATTATTTGTATGGAATCGTAAATGGCATAGAATTAAGTAACCATGAAAACCTTATGAGATAAATTTTAAAAGCAATATCAAAATGGAAAAAAATCCTCATTATGGATTCTATTGTATGATTTAATAAAGGTATAATTATTGTCCCATTACTGAATCGCACTGTCACGAAATATCACTAGCAGAAACTTACTGAAGACCGCCATATTGAATTACATCAATTACGTCATTTTGCGTTGACAGATATCTGTCGAATTTAAGTATAATGCAGTCTAATACAGATATGATTGAACCAATTTACATTGGTTTTTTTTTGCACTTTGTTTGTGATCACTCCACTTTTGAGATTTACATGCCCCGCCTAATTTGCTTTCAAAAAGTTGTCCCGAACTGTCAACATTGTAGTTTTTGCTAATTTACGTCACTTCCGGTGCAGGAGGAAACTTCACCAGTAACAAAAAAATGACATTTTGGACCATGGAGCATATGAACTTAGTTTTACACAAATCGAACAATAAATAATTAATCTAGAAACCATAAACTGAAAAAGCGAATAGCGGCCAAGGAAAATTATCGAGACAAATTTATTTCATATTTTTGCTCAAATCACACGTCTCTTTTATACAGGGTAAAACGCCATAAAACAACATTCATAAAAGTTTTATGTTAAAATTTTAAAATTTTGGCGCCTATTATCTTGTCGAAATTTTTTTTATCTAATTAACTGTAGCTATTTGCCTTGTTTCAGGCTATGTCAAAAAGTACCAAATGTTTAAATCCGATGATTTTTGTTAATATTACGCCAATTATTAAAAAAAACGACAACTTTGTGATTTCGGACATTTCGCATTGTCGCAGGGAGTTAGAAATAGCTTTAAACGCCAAGTCACACCCACTTTCCCAGTGAAACCGAAGACATCGAATCGATTCGACAAGTAGTTTCAAGTTGAAAAAAATAAGAATAATAATCATAACAAAAACAATAGTGTTTTACACAAGCTACGCAGTGTGGAACCCTAATTAGAATTTAAGCTAAGTCTAAGGTAAAAAATGTAGACCAGGAACATTAATACAACATTTTTAAATAGCTAGCATCTACCACACCCATTACTAATAGAGGTTAGAACTGAATATATCATATTTTTTCTATGTAAGTTGACAATTAGCTATCTACCACATCTATATTATCAATAATAGAGGTTGGGTCTTTATTATAAATCATACTTGATCTAAGTAACTTGTCAATGAGCTATCTTCCACATCTATATTATTATATTAATACTATTTAAAAAATAACGCAGATGAGCTTACTGCCACAGCCATATTTTAAATAACAAAAGTTATGATCCTATTATATATTATTATATATCATACGCATCAACTCAGATTAGATATATGTAGTCCGACACCAAATGTTTTGCTATTAAGCTCAACAGCAGGGGGTGCACCCCCAGAAAAATAAGGCGCCCCAAGAAATGGCCCCCATACCCCCAAAAAACAAACTTTATTTGACAACCTTTAAAAAAAAAATACACTTGATTATGATCAATATCAGTAACTTCGGCATTGTATTGGCGCCCCAACACTCTGCTACACCCCTACATTTAAAGTCCTACATACAGCCCTCAACAGCGGAAATACAAGTTAATATGTTATAAACGATGACATGAATTTTATTGTAAATAAACGTCCACGGAAGGCTGCATACACAACATTAGTACTTTAAAGCCCTAAATATTTTTATTTCTTTCAACCGTAAACAACACTAACACCCCTCGAGGGCGTCAAATAATCTAAAATCTAGACGAAAACAGCACATAAGGTTGTATATTTTTTCCCACAACTCATATATATTTGTATCATTTGCTTGATAAAGACGAGAGTATCTTCGTCGAAACGTCGCTTAGTATCAAACTCAGTAATTGTGTATCCATAAAATTGTACCTTGTCTTAAGGTTGTTAAAGTTGTTGTTTTTTTGGTGTTAAGGGTTTACTTTCAAAGCTACCCTTGTAAAATGACGCGATTATTATTATTAATATTATTATTATAAGTGCAGGCTGGTAAAGAAAAGAGGGTGTGTCATTACAATGTGCATCAAACCGCAATAACCAGTTATTATCTTTGTTAACGCTTCACTGATTAGCTAGATCTGATTAAACTTGAAACAGCAGTGGACTGTAGACACATTTACAGCGAATTCATGTATCTATATTATATACCACTAATCAGGTTTTACAAATGTATATCAAATAATATAACAATGTGATTAACTCCAATCTCAAAAGGTCAGTTATTTTAAGTTGGTTTCTGTCGGATGGTTTGACATTTTGGAAATACCAATTTCACTGCGGATCGCGCTAACGACAAAACTTGTTTTATTTTGTATTTAATTAACTATTTGTGTATATTGACAATCTATCCACTCTATACTCGAATGTTATGAATGGCATCGCTTCGGAGGGGGGGGGGGGGGTACGGAATTTTCGGGAGGTGCTGAGTATGTGGCCAGCTGAGAATACTCCTCAGAAATCATTATTGTTGGCGAAATATTGGGTTTGGGGCTAATTCAATTTTTTTTTGGGATGGGGGGGGGGGGCATCGCTTTACTTGAATGTTTTCAATGTTATCGCTTTACTGTATGGCGTATGCCCGTCTTCATTATCCAAGTTTAGGTTAGGAACAAAACAGTAGGACGTTAAACCCCATTTCATTTCATTTTGGTTTATAACAATAGAATTGTAGGTGACGAAGTAAGACGTGTTAACATATATCGAGTAGGTGGCAAGTCTCTGTACGACACCATAACGTGACACACGATCGACACCTTTCTTATTTATCGACCTAATTACCGCTGACATGCGGATGTCGAATTTCGTTGACTAGGGAATTTAGACCCAGTCTCATGTCGGGTGAGGTGAGAGAGAAAACCTAGTATTTATGGTAATGTATGTGACAAAAATGACAAATGGGGTTTAACGCCCTACTTTTCTGAACCGACTGAGAACGAAGACCAGCACACGCCATGCAGTGTGCTATGAGAGAAATTTGCTCGGACAGCGGCGCTATGGCCTACTCTTATATCGCATTCCAACTATCAAGGATTCTTTTATGTGAACACTTGACCTTGATTTTTGTGCCATGCTAGAGCCCCCAAATATAAAGCGTACAAAATATAAAGCTTGATTTTCAATATGGCGACCATGTAGGGCAGGGACCTATTCTCAAAGTCGACAGTTCTCTGCAGAATGACATGAAACACACAGATGGTGACAGCTGACACAGGTTCGACTTTATGCCACGGGGGGATAAAAACGATAGAGTCATTAACCGTTCTGTAAAACTATTCCCTCTGGATGCTCAACCATGTCAGGAGCTGACAGATATATTACGACAATGTCTACACTTAGTTTATAGGTTCTCAACAAGAATCCACCCACTGCTTCAAACAATCGATGTCCAATTACTAGATAATATGCTGTAGTCGTGACTGAAAACTATTAAAATTCATCGAGATGGAAAACACAAAGGAATCGCACACATAGAGCAGCTGCGGTTGTGTATGAATATTCGAAAATTATAAATAATCCAATTGCGCTTTTCGTCTCACTGATCTCAAAACCTATGATAGTTTTACAACCAAATTAAGATATCGGAATCTAGTTTTAATATCAGACTGGGAAAAGAATCAATACAACCATACAAGATGAAATGAATTGATATATAGGGTTTAACGTCTTACCTTTCTGTCCCGACTAGGATAACGGAAATGAGATGGGGTTTAACGTCCCACTGCTGGGATAATGGGCAAACATCATACAGTGTGTTAACGGGCAAAGTTTGACACTTGACAAATTGTCTTGCGTTCGTTTACATGCGAGAGAGAGAGAGAGAGAGAGATGGGGTTTAACGTCCACTCAACACAACTAGGTCATTCCACGAGGTTGAGAAGGCGCCCCTATCTCCATGCCACATACGCTCACACCAGGGCTTGAAACCACAGTCGCAAGCCAGAGGTGGCCGGCCAGCTAAAGGTCGAAGCGTGACACTCGTTTACTTGCATGCCAGCGGGTGGGTATGCGGTGTCGAGTTTTCCTGTCAGGCCCCTCGTCCTGTTGAGAAGGAGAAGGTATGTGGTCTCGAGTTTTCCTGTCACGAACTTCATCCAGCTTAAAAGGGGAATCCAGACGGGAAAATCCCAAGGAACTCTCTCGCCCAACACTGGGACACCCTGATTAGTAACCAAGCAACGTATCCTCTAAGCCCCATTCTGATTAAAATACAGATCTATATATCGTTTTATTCTTGTATACTTTCCATAGTCCCTACTACATGAAAATCTGGGAGGTCGCGTATGAGGTCATATGAGCATCCTTCGACCCTATGACGTCAGAAATTTGTTTAACCAATCAGCGTGGATGTTTCTAGTAGAATACCTACAGTTCCGTTAATCGCTCGCCAACATACCGTTTCTTGGCTAATCCCCCAGAGCACCGGTTAGACAACAACTCTGTCAGATCCTAGTGTACATGTAGTAAAGACAAGTAAAACGAAATTTTGAACTATAAAAAACGAAACGAAATAGGATATGTGTTTTAATCATATTGACTATAAGCTACTGTGGCTCCTAATACGACTATAGGGTTACGCTAATAAGAATATATTAAGCCTCAGAATACTACATTAGTGATACAAATAGCCTGCGGCACTCTACCATCCGGCAAAATTTGTTGGATTCTTATCCGGTTTTCTTGTACTAGGTTCTCGTTATAGCACCGACATCAAAATTAGAAAGTATAGAAAATCATTAGCAAAAAGTAGAAAATCATCTTTTTGACTTTCGAGTTTCTACAAAAATTCCTTTGGAGAAAATCTATGGTAGCATTAAATCGTGAGTAGAAGTCTAATGTAGAAAATGCACAAAATTACTGGTGATTTCCTCTATTTTATATTTATATTATACGAATTTTCTGTTTTACCTTTGATTGTCTGATGTTTAATCTCAACGGCATTTCGCATCTGATACCCCCCCCCCCCCCCTTCCATGCAAAATGTTTACACAACAAAGAACGGAACTTTAAACGGTTAAATCACACGGCCCTCTCAAAAAATAATTAGATCTTAACGCGGTATTTCGCCCCTGATACCACCTACCCCCCCCCCCTTCCAGACAAAACATCTACACAACAAAGAATGGAACTTTAAACGGTATCAATCACATGGCCTTCTCAAAAAATAATTAGGATGTTGTCGTTTTTTTTGCCAAAGCTTGAGGATAATTTGCCAAGATGTAGTTTCTCCTTGACTTTATTGATTTTCCCTGTTGCGTGAGTTAAAAGTTAATTATAAATTTGCAATCAGTAATCCTTCACGTTGTCATTTTGTTTTGTTGTGTCGCTTGGGAAATCTGGTGTCTTGTTCGTTCTTTTCTGACGTAGAAAATCGACCTAGAAATGCAGCGTAATATTCACGACGATACACCAAATCAGCGTATTTCGTTGTAGTAATATGATACTAATTTGATATTAAAGGAGCTAAATCTCTGTTCTTTAGCACATAGAATTTGACACAAATAGGTCACAACGCATATAATAATGTAATATGAATGTATATAAACTGATTTACATTCAATCGTTTTTGTTTTTAATGTAATTTGCATTTTATCTGAAATATTTGATACCAGAAGCCCAACTTTTCACGGTATAGATAACAACATCAATGTTGATTTAAATTGACCATTAAGTCGTGTTTGCATCGTCAAAGATTGTGGATGATTTTGAGTTAGAGACTTGCTTCCTTTAATTTTGTACTCTACTACTACTAGTATTAATAATAGTTTTATATGAAATGATATTGGAGCATCCATAAACAATTTTGAAACATATTTGGTGAATTGTTCGAATTCCATATTTATTGTAACTTCCACTTATGGACATCGGTTGGTTTCGTCCCATCCGAACGATTATGCAAACCTTTTTGTCAGTTTAGTCGGTACCAGAGGTCTTTCGTCCCGCCTCTACATCTGGGCACATTTTTGTCGTCAACCCTACAGGCGCCACGCACGCACTTGAAACAAAAAATCCCAAAGGTTCATTTTAGCCTACACTGGAATTCAAAACCGGTACATTTTTTTCGCGAGGTCGATCCTGTACTGCTCGACAGACGCAGTAGCCTATACAGTCCAACCCAAGTATAATATGCCCTTTTCTTCTAGCTAGATTATCCAGTTTGGATTATCTCAGTTTGTTTACACAGTCCAACACAAGTATATGTCTAGATTATCCAGTTTGAATTATCTCAGTTTGTCTGTTGCTATTTTTCAGGGCAAAATGGGTGTGTTACAACGGCTTGTTGATCAAGTTACCAGAAAGAAGACCATCACCGAAGATTTCCATGAAACATCTTTAAGAAAATGTTTAACGACCTTCGACATCACCTTGTTAGGCATAGGGCACATGGTAGGTGCTGGTATCTACGTTCTTACTGGAGCCGTAGTTAGACTCAAAGCTGGTCCTTCAACCGTACTCTCGTATTTCTTTGCTGGTATGACCGCCTTTTTGTCGGCTTTGTGTTATGCAGAATTCGGTGCCAGAGTACCAAAAGCTGGATCAGCCTATTCCTACACGTACGTTACAGTCGGAGAAATTTGGGGATTTGTAATTGGATGGAATATTCTGTTGGAACACATCATCGGCGCAGCTGCTGTAGCGCGAGCCTGGAGTGCTTCTTTCGATTCGCTGCTTCACAACGCAATCCGGAATGGAACGATAACTCACGTTGGTTACCTTAGCAAAGACAGTGTTTGGTTTTCTGAATATCCAGATTTCCTGGCATGTCTGTTCGCCATAGTAATGTTTTGCGTCGTAGCAACGGGTGCAAAGTTCAGTGTCCGCTTCAATTCGGTGTTTACTATATTCAATGGTGGTGTTATCCTGTTCATTATATGCGCCGGTCTTTACTTTGCGGATACCAATAATTGGTCAAATACGGACAACGGTGGCTTCTTTCCTTTTGGATTCACTGGAACTTTGGCTGGAGCAGCTTCTTGCTTCTTCGCCTACATTGGATTCGAGGGTATCGCCGTATCCGGCGAAGAGTCAAAGCATCCCGAGAAGTCGATTCCCATAGCTACCGGCGTATCTCTTTTGGTTGTAACCTTTATCTACATGTTAGTGAGTGTGACCTTGACCTTGATGATACCATACACAATGACGGACACTTCGGCAGCTTTCCCTTTGGCATTCGCAGCGCGAGGCGCCTACTGGGCAAAATACATCGTAGCCCTGGGAACTTTATTTGGTCTTTCTACGTCAATGTTGGGAACGGCGTTTTCATTACCCCGATCCGTTTATGCCATGGCTAACGATGGCTTACTGTTCGAATGTTTCGCTCGAGTACATCCCAAAACGCAGACACCCCTGTACGCCGTGGGAGTGTTTGGGTTTATATCATGCTTGATGGCATTATTTTTTGACATAGATACTTTGATCGAATTCATGTCTATCGGAACTTTAACCGCTTACACCATAGTAGCCGCCTGTATTATTATATTACGTTATTTACCCGTCTCTAAATGCCAGTTTGAACTGAAGCCGGAAGAAGTTGCGGGCAAAGAAGAAGATTTCGCGACAGAAAATAGTAATATTCTTAAAAAGTCCAAGAGCCATGATGATTTCGGACGCTTAAAGCAAAGATTGAAAAATATACCCATATTAAGAAATTATGAACCCGGTGATGCAGTAATTATCGCAGTGGTTCTGATGACAATCTCCATGGCATTGTTCACGTCTACTTTAATTTATGGAATGCCGTTACTGAAGGCGGGAACTTGGTGGCTGGTTATATTTATGTTATTGTTTGGCGCCATGGTGGTTTTCTCCTACATGATTATTATAGCACATGAGCAGAATGACGCTTTCATGACATTTCAGGTGAGTACTATATTAACTTAATCGAACTGCAAAGTTCATGGTTCAAGGTTCGTCCAATGTCAAGGTTTCCGTAGGGTTCGTTATGTCATAATCTCTGATTGGATATTGTTCACGTATCTGCAGATAACGTAGCTATAAGTTCGGTAATTGTGAGGTAAACCAGCAATGGCCAGATGTAAAACTCACAGTCGTTGCTTCAGCAACATGAACCCTGGGTGGCCAATTTTTTACATTTAAAGGAGCAAAATATAAGCCGTTCGACTTTCAGTACAACTACCATGATTTGTTTCCCTGCTGGAACTATATGTTAATTTGAATAAAAGATACTGTTTATTCCTCTGACACCTTCTATAATATGTTAATTTAAATGACAGATACCGCTTGGCCTCTCTGCTACCTTAATAATTATAGATACCGTTTGGTCTCTCTACTGCCCCATGAATATGCTAATTGCAATTACAGGTTTCCTCCAACTGCTAAAGAGCCCTACGCGCAAGCTTATTATGTAAATAAAATTGAGCCATATGTTAGTCCCGAAATGACCTAGTTTGTGTCGTACGGACGTTAAACCAATCTCTCCCGTTTGGTCTCTATGCTACCTTATAATGTGTTAATCTTAATTATAGATACCGTTCGTTCCTCTGCTTTCTTCTATAATATTTTAATTTTAATTATAGATACCGTTTATTCCCCCTACTGCCTCATATGCTAATTTAATTATAGATACCGTTTGGTCTCTCTACTGCTCCCTGAATATGCTAATAGCAATTACAGATACCGTCTGGTCTCTCGGCTACCTTATAATATGTTAATCTTTATTATGGATACCGTTTATTTTCTCTACTGCCTTTATAATTTGTTTATTTCGATTATAGATACCGTTTATTCTCTCTACTGCCTTATATACTAGATTAATGGTAATTATACTTATAGATACCATTTGGTCTCTCTACTCTCCCTGAATATTCTAATGACAATTACAGATACCGTTTGGTCTCTCTACTGCCTCCTATAATTTGTTAATTTAAATTACAGATACCGTTCGTTCCTCTGCTACCTGCTGTCAGTATATTTCTTAACTTAGCTCTGATGTTCTCCCTTTCATACCTCACCTGGATTCGTCTGGTAATATGGATGGCCATGGGTAAGAATATAATAATAATTACAGACTCTTGGCAAGCTGAATTCGTCCCACTGTATCACGTATCTGCAGAGAGTTTTGGCAGATTTTTACCATTGCAGCGCCCCTTTTCAATGATAAAATTCCAGTCTTTATAAGCGTCAAAAAGTAGGTAAAAGACGGTGTGTGTGAAATAGCTTCATTTAACGTCCGCTTCCAAAGCTATCGTGTCCATGTGCCGCATCACGTATGCGAACTACCCACAGATTGTTATGATGCGCGATACGGACCACGAATTTCCGCGTCTTCATCATCTATAACACTTTGCGGGGGATTTTTTTTAAAAAGACATCATATTGTTTTCATAGAATTGAGGTGTGCTCCACACGACAACAAATACAATTACGCCCACAAAATAACACCTCAATCTAAAGCGTGGTCTCCTCTTGTAAGTCTTCGTGGGTAGGGCAGAAAAATAAAATGTTTAACCACGATTTTGCGGCCACAGAGTTTAAATAGGGGCTAACGGGTTAGGGTTACGTCCTCTATGGGTGAATCGTACCGCTCAATGAGTAAGGCGCTGATTCGCTAACCAAGGGGCCGCGGCTTCGATTCTAGTGTTGACAGAGAACGTTTCTAGACGTGGTTGTTTTCCCTTGTCAACGGTCGAGTATATACGGTGGCATGCACGTAAAAGAGCCCTTTACAGTCGGAATCTAAGTAGGTCAATGGTTGGATGAAATTACCCTCATAGTACACTTTTAATGTGTATGCTCGGATGGAGCAGAAAATTAGCATGTTGAAAACCATTTCATTTAATTTAATCAATAAAGAGATGTGGTTAAAATTTAAGGCTTGCAGATGTTACTCTGTTTAAACACTTTCCGTGGCCTTTGGTTATAATAATATGATATTTAAATTCCAACTAATTAATACTCGTCTGTTGCCATTCTCAAAAATTCAAGTAGGCGTATCTGTCATGGCGGCTTGGGAGTTAAAAGGTCAAATTAAAAGTATTTTGAGATTTTTAGACAGCTGCAAGGCCAAACTTTAAAGATGTGTTAGGGGGACAGAATCTGTGGGGGTAGGGAGGATATGGGCAGCCTAGGCGTAGACGGCAAAACTAGAACATACCAACAAACAAACCAGAACAGACAAAATCAGAACAGAAAAACAGACAAACCAGAACAGACAAACCAGAACAGACAAACAGATAAAACCAGAACAGATAAAACCAGAACAGACAAAACCAGAACAGACAAAACCAGAACAGATACACCCGAACAGACAAAATCAGAACAGACAAACAGATACAACCAGAACAGATACACCAGAACAAACAACAGACACAAACAACAGACAAACAAGAACAGACAAAACCAGAACAGACAAAACCAGAACAGACAAACGACAGTCAAACACATGGG
Organism: Patella pellucida; assembly: GCA_917208275.1. Classification (NCBI taxonomy): domain Eukaryota; kingdom Metazoa; phylum Mollusca; class Gastropoda; family Patellidae; genus Patella; species Patella pellucida. Next base: position 63,182,433 of record OU795042.1, on the reverse strand, counting down.
TTCGGAAGAAAAACCCACTATAATGTTCCTAAAAATAGGACCATACGCCCTTTAAACTTTGGTGTATTTCATTGAACGTTAGTGCACTGTTTCACCGAATTTATTCCATCAATATATGTATTTGGAGAATGTTATAATTGGATGATCAAAGTAAATCTACTATTGATTTATCTATATACCACCCCACCTGTCTCTATAGTAATATACATTTATAGCGGATTTTATTAACATTATATTGATTTACTTTGTTATGTTTATTTTTGCCTTTATTTTATCACAATAAACTTAATTTAATTTGTTTTTGTATATTTTGTTACCAACAAATTGATCCAATTTGTGCACCCGATAAGATTTTATTACATACTTCGAGGAGGTATTTGTTGAGTAATAAAACCGTGTAGTTTATCGAGTGCTGGCCCTCCTTACCGCACGGTACAAATAAAACCTTCTAGTAGTTTATCGAGGTTCGGTTGTTTCCGGAGTCCAAAATGGCCGCTTTGAATAAATGATAATTTTGGGGATAACTAACCCTAAATCTAACGCTAACCCTTTTTTAAAAAACTGAACTTGGGTCTAATTTAGTTTTTCTTCTCTTAAAAGGGTAAGGGTTATAGTTCGGGTTAGTACTAACGGTACCCCGGTTTTTCGTCTTATCTGGACGGCTATACCAGGCCCTCTGTCCTACCTCACAGAGAAACTGTTGCAACTTTCGTAAACATGTGTTTGGAAATGATGTTGATAATGATGATAACGTGCATGATGTATATACATCAATAATCATTCTAACAATCATCAGGGTGAACAAAATTATCATGGTGATGAGGAAAATGTTAAAAGAAGAAATCATTATAAATGTTGTGTTTTTTTGTTATGCAATATCAACCATTTTTGCAATAATTTAATTTTATTACAAAACTGGCTCTTATTGCAAACCTGGTTGTTATTGCAAAACTGGTTGCTACAGAGCTGTAAACATATGTCGCGCCCAATGGGAACATATCTTATATCGTTTATATCAAGGGATCCACGGTCGCTCCCGGTGTTGACCGAGAAAGTTCATCGGGATTTTCCTGAGTGGTTTCCACTTGAGTGTATATAGTACAGGACAGTGGGCCTGACAAGGGCAGCTGTCTAATCATTCGGATGGGTCAAAAAATCATGATCCCGTGTACACATTGGCGTGAACGTAAAGGAGCATTTGAAACTCGATATAAGAGTAGGCCATAGTGACGCTGTCCGGGCAAAAGTTCACGTCTTTATTAGCCCAGTCGGAGCAAGACAGTAGTACGTTAAACCCCATTTCATTTCATATTGTTTTTATCAATTTTTCCAGGTTTACTAGTGTATTTCTTGTATGGTATGCATCACAGCCGAGAGAACCGTGCAGCCAGTGGTTATGGTCATATTGTAGAGCTGCCAACAGATAGCGTCACTGGAGCCGCAATACCAAACTTAGATGAAGACATCCGAGAACAACAACCACCTAGAAAAGACGAGGGTTTGTTTTGATGTCAAAATAATAATGTTTTATTAAAATCATGTAATCTGAACACCGTGAACGGAAACTGATCAAACTGTCAAGTACAATGAATTGGAATTCAAATAACTAGTTGTTTCATTTTAAAACATAAATTAAAGCCAATGTGCATCATTTAAAACATGGGCGTCATTTAAAATATAGGGTAAATTAAACATAATTTAAAGCCTATGTGCGTCATTTAAAACATAGGTTAAAGTCTATGTGCCACATTTAAAACACAGGTTAACGTCCATGTGCGTCATTTAAAATATAGGGTAAAGCCTATGTGCGTCACTCATATGTTTGGGAGAATATCAAATTTTCCAGGGCTTAATTCACGGTAAAATTTACTCAAATTAATTTTTTAGCCGGTGAATAAGAAAACCAAATCAAAATCACAATATCAACGGTTGGCAATCTCCAGGTTTGGATTCCATCGGATTTGAAAGAGATCCATCTAAAGACTTTACAAAACACCTATAGGTGGCGTTGGCTTGTTTATATCGTCAACAGAGGATGTCGAATATTGCGAAATTTTCGATTTATCATATCTTTGTAAAAAATACTCAACAGATTTGAACCATTTTTTCACTGATATTAACTTTAAAGATTCAACTTTCACAATGTTATTGTTTGAAAGGTATCCAGAACCTCTAAAAAGGACAGCAGTGACTTTAAAGGGCAATATTGGTGGCAGTAATTTTCACACATGTGATAGAACTGGTTAAAATGTTCCAAATATAATTTTAACACGATAGATGAGTAAAAAAGGTTCCAACAATCGGAAGGAAAACACGAGTTATCCCTCTGTATAACTGACTGAAGTGACGAGTGATAACAGATACATGGGCCAATTTCTGCTCACTAATAATTTCTTCGAAGACCAAAAATTGTTATATTGGACTGTAAGAGGATATCTATCGTAGCAATGATCTCTGTGTTAAATATATTTGTAACGTGTTTAACCAGTACTATCACATATGTGATAATGACTGACACCAATACTGTCCTTTAAGTGAAAGACTACTTAAAATAAATCGTTCATAAAACTCCTTTTCTCTAATCAACAGGTTCAGTGTAATATTATTGGTAAGATACTGGGGTTTTATTGTTATTATTATTATTATACAATATGGTGTCGATCTGCATGGAATTTTAAATTGTTTTTCTTTCATTTTTTATTCAATAAATAGAATATCGGATTATGGGATCTTAAAATAGTCTAAAAAGTTTAATAATTCATTCCCCCGCAAAAAAATTATTTACAAAAAATTCTAATACTTTGTTTAATTATGTAAAGGTTTGAATTACAAAGAAATAATAAATACATTGTTTAATTATATAAAGGTTTAAATTATAAAAAAAAGATATAAATACATTGTTTAAAATTATTATTATGAATTGTATAAAGGCTAAATTTACAAAATAAATATACACACTTCCCCTTGTTGTAATTAATCAAAGAGATATATCATGATTTTAAAGACAGTTATGAAAGCAACGACCACAATGTGTTGAAAAATATCTCGCTATAAAGCAGTAGTTTTAGCAATCTGATTAAAACACGGACCCTATTTCCTTTCGTTTTTATAGTTCAAAATTTCGTTTTACTTGTCTTTACTTCACTAGGATCTTGAAGAGTTGTTATATAACGACCTAGGTGATGTGAGGGATTAGCCAATGGAGCAGTCTGTCACGGCGAGTTCTTGGCCTTTTGATGCACGGAACTGTGGGTAAACCATTAGAAACGTCAACGCTGGTTGATTAATCAATGTCTGTCGTTATAAGGTCAAAAGCCGTTCGTTTGACCCTTGACATGAACGCCCACTATAGCTTGTCAGATCTTTATGTATTGTAGGCCTTTGAAAATATATAAAACGAAACGAAATATTGATCTGTATTTTAGTGACACGATTATCAGGATCTGGGAGAACGCTAGACCGGAGAGGGCCCTTCACATTTGAGCACATATGACGTCATAATTATGTAGATTGTGGGTTAGGGTAAGAACCTGCAGATTTCGCCATAGTCTCGAGATGTAACCAGGGTTAGCCCTAGCCCTAACCCTGGGTCAAGCCTTACCCCTACCCTAACCCGTCTCCGATCTAGCGTTCTCCCAGAATCTGATGGTGTTGATGGTAATGGAAGGGTATGTAGTTATGGTAACTTCTGATTGAGTGAGCGGTTGTATTACATGGTAAACTTTGGGTGTGTGAGTAGCCATGTAATTTTGTGGCAACTTATGTGGTGTTGGTAGGTTAAAGGGTAAAAACAAAAGAGATTAAATAAAATAAAAACCAAGTACGAACAATCCAAACCATAAGACAAAATTCGAAGTCCTTAAATCGTTATAGGCAAAATAGTGTATTCAAGCAAAATAGTGTAATCAGCAAATGGACTGTTCACCGTGTACAAAATACACGACAACCAGTGGTAACAGGTGTCCGGGAGAGTAAGCTTACCCTGTCTGGCCCTGGTCGTCCTTAGGAGGATGTTTATTCCCTGGCAAACTGCGATATTTTGAAAGTTGAATTTTCCAAAGAAGTATCAGTCCAAAAACTGGTTCAATGCGATTAGTATTTATAAAGATATCCTGATTTGAAGATTTATCAACATTCGACAGACGACATAAGCAGGATATGGTTGAGCAAGACAGTGCCACCATATTTTGCTCGAATATCTTTGTCTGTTGTTAACTATAATAGTTAAAAACTAGATAATGTAAAGGGAATTTGCTGAAAAATTCAGTTAAATTGATCCAACCGATTATCATTACTTAAGTCGGTACGATAAAAAACCGCATAGCAGACTAGCGATGACATCAAGAGTTGATTATGGTCTGGATAAGTTAATTAATGTCTAATTAATTATCTATATAACATATCAGGCCTAAAGAAAGACCTGCAATTGGCAGACTTAGCGCTTGCATATTGTATTTTTTATTTGAATAATATATTTATGGTTTAACCGCTATTTTAATTAGAATGATATTCTCATTACCCGATATATAACAGCAATTTTAATTAGAATTATATAATCATGGTAAACCCACCATTTTAGTTAGAATTATATATTCATGGTAAAATCACCATTTTAGTTAGAATTATATATTCATGGTAAAACCACCATTTTAATTAGAATTATATATTCATGGTAAAACCACCATTTTAATTAGAATTATATATTCATGGTAAAATCACCATTTTAATCAGAATTATATATTCATGGTAAAATCACCATTTTAATCAGAATTATATATTCATGGTAAAATCACCATTTTAATCAGAATTATATATTCATGTTAAAACCACCATTTTAATTAGAATTATGTATTCATGGTAAAACCACCATTTAAATTAGAGTTATATTCTCGTTACCCGATATATTATGTGTAAAACCGCCAATTTAATGATAATTATATATTCATGACAAAACCACCATTTTAATTAGAATTATATATTCATGGTATAACAGCCATTTTTAATTAGAATTATATATTCATGGTAAAACCACCATTTTAATTAGAATTATGTAGCGCAGACGTCTATAATTTGAAACGAAACAGAAAATCAGGGGGAATAATCCTGATCATCGTATGGATTCAGACCACCAAATAGGATGAAATGTCAAATTTTCTACTCCGTAACCTTCTGTTTCTATGACAGCCATTCGAAACAACGTACGACACACCTCCAGAATTCCCTGTCACGGGCACATTGTCATCACTTTCAACCCAATAGACAGCATTGGTAAATTGTAATTTCCAATAGACAACATTTATGATAAATTTTTATTTCCAATAGATAAATGTACGATATATATATATAATCTTTGCATGTACTGTAAATATTATAATTGAGTGTTGAATTTTCCTGGTTGATGGTTGTGTAAACTTAGATGTGTCTACGATATCACCCTGGGTGGATGTGGACGTTAATCTCCAGATACGAACGAAGTAGCTTAGCTCTCCATAACGTTTCTCGTTAGCTAGCTTCCCATAAAGTTTGTCTATAGCGAGGCTATCCATAAAGTTTGTCTCTGCCTAGACTATCCATAAAGTTAGCAAGGCTATCAATAAAGTTTGTCTCTAGCTACACTATCCATAAAGTTTGTCCTTAGTGAGGCTATCCGTAAAGTTTGTCTCTAGCTACACTATCCATAAAGTTTGTCCTTAGCAAGGCTATCCATAAAGTTTGGCTCTAGCTAGACTATCTATAAAGTTTGTCTCTAGCTAGACTATCCATAATTTGTGTATTTTGGGAGGCTATCTATAAAATTTGTCTCTAGCTACACTATCCATAACGTTAGCAAGGCTACTCATTAAGTTTGTCTCTGCCTAGACTATCCATAAAGTTTGTGCTTAGCTGAGCTATCCATAAAGTTTGTCCTTAGCTAGGCACAAAGTCTGTCCTTACCTGGGTTATCCATACAGTTTGTTCTTAGCTAGGCATAAAATTTTCCCTCAGCTGGGCTTTCCATAAAGCTTGTTTCTTGGCTAGGCATAAAGTTTGTTCTTAGCTTGGATATCCATAAAGTTTCTACTTAGCTAGACACTCCATTGAGTTTATACAGCCATATACCTCGAAAAAGTAGTGCTAACTTATTAAATAATATTGTTATTTGGGCTTTGAATTATATACCTTTTTGCTACTTATCCACATTGCCAAAACTTTTCACTATTTATGTTCAGTGATTGTGTGTAGTGCTTCATAGATCTATAGCCAGGTAGAAGGTATTCGCTGTTGTAATGGTTGAAATAAGGCCTAAGGAAATACAAGGCCTAATATAACTATCTATTAGAGATCAAAGTTGTTACTTTGGTTTGGTATCTGCTCATGACATGTTGATATCTGCCTATCATGGTGAAATGAAATAAAACTGGGTTTAACGCCCCACTTCTCTGCACTGACTGTGCTAATGATAGACTGGGGGCCAGTCTTCTCCACACACCCAAAATTGACCAGTCCTCTCCCCCCCGAAAAACGAAAAAAAACCCAGTAATCTCTAGAGACTGGGCAAATAGAGCTTCAATCTCATCTAGTAGGTCAATCTGCATTATGTAGGTCGTGTGACGTCGTGCACGTGATCACGACATATCTAACAACAACGTGACATAAACCCTTAGGCGGTCTAAGCATGACTGCTTTGCACTCCAGTCGAGACGCATGATTCATGTCACGTGACTCGGGGCGTGCTTGATAACTGTCAATCATTCCAAATAAGGTAGGACGAAAAACATGGCAAGAACGGCCATTTTATTGTGAAGTTCGCAAATTGTCCAGTCTCTGGTGCTGGTTACAGGTTTACTCAATTTTTTTTTTATACAAATGAAAAGGAAAGTGTTGGTTTACTAAAAATTAATACTTTTATATAAATCGAAATGTAAAATAAATAGAAGAGACTGGGCCAGTCTACGCTAATGAAGATAGGACCTATAATATTTGGGATACCTAACAGTGTTTATAATTAATATTTATTATTAAAATTTGTTAAATGTTTTATTGTATTGTTATGTAATACGTTATAATAATCTTTATTGTCTGTGATATTGTGCTCATATAAATAAATGTATAAAAATCTATTTATGAAAATGACAAAAATAAATTTATTTTTGATGTACATATATGTTTTGTTTGTTCTTTTTTTTTAAACTTGTGTTCGTAAGAGGTATTATCGTCGCAGGGGCGGGTCCAGGAACTTTTACAGAAGGTGTTGACAGTTGGGAATGCATGATGGCATCAGCATCTTCAAATTACGTAGGCATTCACACACACTGAGCTTTTTAAAGAGAGAAATCGGGCAACACGTTTGGCGTCAATTTTTATTATGAATTAATAAGATCATATTGTGATTCAATTTCATGGATGTAAAGCATTATTTGTGATATTACATAATGTCTATATCATTATCTCACGTTTGAAATGCTCACTCGATCCCACTATCTGATAACAAAGGATAAAGCAAACGATCGTTAAACTTTTATCAAAAAGTATTGTTTTTTGTATGTAGCTGAGCAGAGTGGGGTTTGGAACCCCGGTCTTTCCTCTTTATCCGCCCTGTGACGATGATTAAGTCCGGTTCTCACTGGTTAAAGATGGCGCATTATTTGTGATATTACATATTGTCTATATTGTTATATCACGCTTTTGTAATGCCCACCCGATCCCACTATAATGAATGATACACGGACAAGGCATACAACCGTGACATGGCTCTCATAAAAGTGCTGCTTAAAAAAATGTAACTGAGCAGGGACGGGGGTGGGGGTGGGGTTGATTCCTCGGTTGTAGAACCGCCTGTCCAACTTCGTGGGATTTATCCGGGTACTCCGTTTTCCTCGCATTGCTTAAGACCCCTACGCACAAGAGAATAACTGAAATAAAAATCGAATCATATGTTAGTCCCGAAATGACCTAGTTTGTGTCGAGTGGAATTTACCCCCCCCTCTCTCTCTTTCTCCCTTGATTGTTCTTTGTTCTTCTTTAGAACTTTCTCCGGGTCCTCCTTTATCCTCCCACTGCTAAAGACCGCTACGAATTATTGAAATAACATTGTTAGTCCTGAAATGACCTAGTGTGTGTCGAGTGGACGTTAAACCCCATCCTCTCTCTCTTCTTCAGAAGCTGAAAGTGTCATCAAATTATAGAGTTGTTTCCCTTTCTCACGTTAAGACCATTATACAGATATTGGACTCCGAACGCGATTGCACTCTCGGTGGAAGCGGACGTAAAACACCAATATTAGACGATGACTTTTGATCACAATGGGCGCTTGAAAAAACAAAGAAAGAATATAACCAGATTTCAGTGGTCAAGGCTTATTTTTGATCATTTAGTATCCGCAAATCAGAAAAGCAAACCACATCCTACCAAAGAAAATCATACATAAAACGACCAAATATCACTACGGTTGAGGAGGACACGGTGAGTAAGACCATGATGTCGCGGATTCGATCCCGGTGGTGGCCGACGAGTACCTCGGAATTTCCAGGGCGTTACAAGGAACACGTTCTGGTCGTTAGGATGGGAGGACGAAATGTTGGTGCATGCATAGAAATATATGGTGTATGGGCTCCTGAAGACGGACATGCACCATACAGTTTGCTATGAGGGAAATGTTGCTCAGACAGCGGCGCTACGGCCTACTCTCATATTATATAGTTCCAACTGCCAAGGGACATTTACCTGCACGTCAATGTGTACACGGGACCTCGGTTTTCCGTACCATCTAAACGACTAGACAGCTGTCAATGTCAGACCCTCCGTCCTGCATCACTGACAAGCGTAAATCACGCCGGAAAATCTAGGCTAGCGAGCCAGCGTCCTTCCCACTCAGCCACGTAACCCCCGTGTATGGTACAACGTTAAACGGCTATATGTTAATGAGAAACAATAAATTGTACAGCTAAATAGTTGTTTGTCCAACCTCGTGGGATTTCTCCTGGTTCCCCGGTTTCCTGCCACTGCTACAGATCCCTACGCACAGGCGAATTATTGAAATAAAATTAAACCATATGTAAGTCCGGAAATGACCTAGTTTATGTCTAGTGGACGTTACCCCCTCCCCCTCTCTCTCTCTGAACCGATGTGCGTCCAGTTGTTAGTTCTCATATAAACTTTTCCACGCTTAAGAAAAGACCAATAAAAAAAAAGTATCAGAAAGCCAAAAAAATTAAAAAAATTAAATAAAAAAACATCCCCACGCTCAACTTATTATTTATAGGCGGGAGGTCAGCTGGAGGTCAGTCTTGCACGTGACTTGAATTCTAACAAACAAACCCGACTAAAGCTAGTCTACAATTTGTCGCTCTTTCTACCATTTTCCTATTTGTGAAGGGACGGGTCTTTAAACGTGAAATTAAATAGTCGTTTTAGAGTTTTAGTGACGTGAAATAAACCATTAAACTCGTTACCCCCGGGCAGTAGAACCATATCCGTGTAGCTGACACCAACTTCAATCGTTTTCTCATGTTGTTTTTTTTTTAACAGACATGTCTCCTGGTGCTAATAGAACCTGACTGCTACTCGTCCTATCAACAATTAACAAAGTAACCTTTTATAAAATAACCCGAGGCATGGAGATTTATCAGACTTATTACCAAAGAGCGATCCCTTCCTTATCAAGCACAAGTCCCAGTAGTGTTCTATTTATATATATGAACCAGGAACGTAGTATGACGTCGTTGCAGCCATTTTGAATTGTGACGTAAAAAATTCAATGTCCATCGACCGATGCGCCTTGCCGTAGAACAATAGCAAGTAGATTAGCAAATCTTGGCGGCAAGCTCTTGGTTCTAAACTAGTACTTAAAAGAGTATGACGTCGTCATATCAGAAATCCAAAACGTCCATCTATGCGCAATTATCAAAGGACCAACCATGTCAAGTTTAGTGCCGATTGTACTATGATTGCCGTAGCCTTTGGCTTTAAAAAAAAAAAAAAAAAAAAAAGAACGTCGCCAAAGTTGTCAAAAGGTTGAGTCGTGTCCCAAGTCGCTGACTTTAATACCGAGTCGACTTCCCATATCTTCACAAAGCCCAAGTTCCGTTGGAGTCGCCAGTTCAGTAAATGAGTCGGCGAATAAGGCAAGTAGCTCTTTCAAGTTCGAGTCGAGTCGCAAATCGGGTATTTGAGCGACTGGTGAATGCAACAGGCGTGTCAGTGGTGCAATATAGGGGTCGTTCGGATGGATCTAAAAACTAAGGTCCCATTTATACATTGGCGTGCACGTAAAAGATCCCTTGGCAGCTGGAATTCGGTGTAAGAGTAGGCCGTAGCGCCACTGTCCGGGCAAAATTGCCCCCATAGCACACTGTATGGCGTATGTCCGTCTTCACTAGCCCAGCCGGAGCAAAGTAGCACGTGAAGGGGTCTATAGCTGTGGGAGGAAGTTGGGAGATCCGGAGAAAACCCACGTACAAGTTTGAGTTGGAAACTACGGCACACTTGATTCCATGAAATGTCTTAGACCATTCGACCTACACTGATCCACAGCGCACATTCGCTTGGCCGCTAGTATCACTGAAAAGGTTGACATCGACGACACTTAATGACTCAGAAATATTAAACTTTTTTCCTCCGATAAATTAAATTATAAAACATTTTTTTGAAGTATGAGAAAAATAAATATTTAACGTACATAGGTACAGAAAATAGTACGCGGAGTCGTAAAATGGATAAAAAGATATAATTCTGCCCGTACCAGTTCATATATTACTACGTTGGGTCAATCTCGTTTCCAGAGTCAGACGCGGGGCCAGAGGTCCATTTTCTCCAATGTTTTCCAGACTTGAGCCCCGCCCATTCTGACCTCTGATTGGTCAATCTTTTTTGGACCAGTTTTCGTTTATTGTAAAATGACCCTCGAGTCAAAGTCAATTTGCCGACATAACAAAATTGTATCCTAAACGTACACATTTAAGTTTTTGTAAAGATCTATTTTTCTACGCGTGGGTATATTGTTTTAGTGATTCGGTCATTCAGGCACGTAAAATAACTACGCGTTGGTATATTTTTTAAAGTGATTCGGTCATCCAGGCACGTAAAATAAATACATGTCACGTGATTCGTCATTTCGGGAAAATGGCTACCCCGAGTCACCAGAGAAATTTCTCCAACAATTTTTCTAGTTTCGAGATTGTACGTTGGGTGTAACAACGCACGTTTGACAATAAATTATCAATTTGACGTTTTTTTTCTCAGTTTGTTTCTCAGGATTCAGGATTAAAACATAATAGACCGGTTGTTCAACCATCTTGATTTCTTGGTAAACATTATAATGAGACGTCACTCGTAGTACTGAAGTGGTCTGACCTTTTAAAGGTCAGTCATCTTGGACAGAGATAAAAGACGGATGTCGCATTAACTCTGTAAAACAGATTGCATTCGACCAGTCACCCTGATACCACCATATCAACAAACATCCTAACTGACAGTACACAATCCATCCCAGTCTGCTTTATGTTCGTCTATAGAGTCCTAGAAAAGGTTACAGAACTAATTTCCACGACACTATATGTTTACCGTGTAGATATATTACACTATTCCATCCATTCATTGTCTTCTAGTAGACAATTAAATATCACCCATTGTTTCAGGAATGGTTTTACAGATCGGGTAAAGAATTCATTGTTTCAAATCAACTCTACATTCTGTGTTTATTAACACGGAGATTGCGTGTTCGTTGACATTAAAAACCAGGAGGCATAAAACAGATACGCAAAACCATTTCTCACCGAATTAATGAAACGTATAGGTGACCGATGTATCTTAGAAAACGGTGCCAGAGGTTTCTTACAATATTAAAAGAGAAAGAATTTGTGATTTGATATTTATTGTCACGTTCTTTCATTCAGGTATTATTAACAGATTTAATGGAAAATTGCGCTCGAGAGAACAGGAGTAATTAACATTATTTTATGACATGGCCGACGATATTTAAACACGCGATGACAGCCATACTTTTTCCTGAAAATTCAAATACAATAATAATAATAAAAGAGAAGTGAGCATTATTAAACAAAAAATAAGATATTCTATTCGGAATCATAAAATGTGCACTTAATTAAACTTTCATGAACCTTGATCAATCTGATTTAAATACAGAGCTTTATTTCGTTTCGTTTTTTTTTTATACTTACGATGACCTATACTACATGAAGATGTGACAAGTTATAGTGGGAGTTTACGTCAGGGGTCAGACGAGAGAATTTTGACCATATGACGGCAGCTATTGATTAATCAATCAGCGTTGAAGTTTCTAGTGGTTTTACCCAACGTTCCGTGCTTGAAAAGGCCAAGAGCTCAGCGTAACAAACCGTTTTATTGGCTAATTCCTCACATCCCCCAGAACACGCCAATGGTAACAACTCTTCCAGATCCTAGTGTAGTAGAGACAAGTAAAACGAAATTTTAAACTATAAAAACGAAACGAAATAGAATCTGTGATTTAATCAGATTGGAAACTTGACCAGCCTTCTAGAATTTTGAATTGGTCAATTCTCTCAGCTGAATGGATGGAATCGATTAAACATCCTAGATTACTATGAATGAGTGAATGAATGAAATGCAGTTTTATGGCACGTCATCACCAACCGGGCAATATTGTCAGCCTTCCATAATTTGAAGCGGTCAGTTCTCTCAGCTGTATGTATGGAATCACAGGAATCTGACCTTCTGTCCGTATATATATGCATACACCATGTCGTACCAGACAATATATAATAAAAAAAGAACAGGATTGCAATGCCTTTTGAAGACTCGATTTTACCTGTTTTCTCTTCGGCTGTTTTTTTTTCACAATTTCAATGTCAGGCAATCAAACCTCTGTCGATCCACTCAGATATGTTTTTTCTGCAATCCAGTCGTTTTGATTTGCATAAATACTCCAACAAAACGATATCATAGCCAATTGTTTCCAATATTAACATTTTTTTCGACCATTTTCATTCTGTCCTCGACTCCATGACGGTTTGACGTCACCGGTCACACAAATAGACACATTCCGCAGACCTCGTTAGTTTTTTGTTAAGGAGCTGCCGAGTTGCATTGCTGTTCTTTTTTTTAATTATATATTGTCTGGTACGACATGGTGTATGCATATATATATACGGACAGAAGGCCAGACTCCTGTGATGGAATCGATTAAACATTTTAGATTACTATGAATGAATGAATAAAATGTAATTTTTATGGCTCGTCATCACAAACCGAGCGATATTTCACCAACCATATAGATTTATATATGATTTTTGGCATGGGATTAAAAGCATGAACCTTATTTCAACTTTAAAATGTTTCTTTGGTGACGATAGTAGTTTTATATTGTAGAACAAACAAGGGCAATAATAGTATCTCAAGAACCCGAGGTGATAACCCTCTCTACAATTGCCTGAATTTTAATCCAGACTTTAATGTAATTAGCCCACTCGCCAATCCTCGACTCGATAATCTCCTACAAGACGCACGTGAAGAGTGTTTTATCATACACAGATTTCAATGTCTGAACTCTGAAGCTGTTTTTATTTCATGATTAATGATGTTCATTAAACTAAGGACAGTTTTGCAACTAAAGCTCTACAACAACGCCATTTCGAGAACTTATTTCTGAGAGCGGCAAGCTTTCCTTAGTAGCCGCATCACAATTGTATGGGTACCGGAGTCTGCCGAGGTTTGCCGAGTGATAATTAGCAAACTATCACTTGGAGTAAGTCAATCCCATACTCAACATACCTTGTCTGTTTACAGGATGAGCCAATCATCAATGTGTACACGGGTCCTCGGTTTTCCGTACCATCTAAACGACAAGACAGCTGTCATAGTCAGGCCCTCCGTCCTGCATCACTGACAAGGGTAAACCACGCCGGAACATAAACCTATGCAGGGGTTGATCACCCGACCTCCAGGCTAGCCAGCCAGCGTCTTACCCACTTTTTTGTATCGCGCCACATTGATATGAAAACGCGTAGCTTTACACGTTCGTTTTTTCCGTTAAATGTTTATTTGACCAATCTCGTGGGATTTCCCCGGGTCTCCCGGTTTCCTCCCACTGCTAAAGACCCCTACGCAGAGGCGAATTGTTTAAATAAAATTAAACCATATCTTAGTCCCGAAATGACATAGTTTGTGTCGAGTAGACGTTAAAGTCCATTCTCTCTCCCTCTCTCTCTCTCTCTGAATCGATGTGCGTCCAGATGTTAGTTCTCACATTTATCTCTCTCTCTTTCTCTCTCTCTCTGAATGGTCGTACAGTTAGTTCTCACATAAACTTTTCCACGCTTAAGAAAAGATCCCCCCCCCCCAAAAAAAAAATAACGTTTCAGAAAGACAAATTTTTTCAAAAAAAATTAAATAAAAAAACATCCCCACGCTCAACTTATTATTTATAGGCGGGAGGTCAGCTGGAGGTCAGTCTCGCACGTGACTTGAATTCTAACAAACAAACCAGACTAAATCTAGTGTACAATTTGTCGCTCTTTCTATCATTTTCCTATTGGTGAAGGGACGGGTCTTTAAACGTGAAATTAAATGGTCGTTATAGAGTTTTAGTGACGTGAAATCAACCATTAAACGTATTACCCCCAGGCAGTAGAACCATATCCGTGTAGCTGACACCAACTTCAATCGTTTTCTGATGTTGTTTTTTTTTTAACAGACAGGTCTCCTGGTGCTAATAGAACCTGCCTGCTACTCGTCCTATCAACAATTAACAAAGTAACCTTTTATAAAATAACCCGAGGCATGGAGATTTATCAGACTTATTACCAAAGATCGATCCCTTGCTGATCAAGCACAAGTACCAGTAATGTTTTATATATATATATATGAACCAGAAACGTAGTATGACGTCGTAGCAGCCATTTTGAATTATGACGTATAAAATTCAATGTCCGTCGACCGATGCGCAGTAGGGACGTAGTATGACGGCGTCGCAGCCATTTTAGAATTGTGGCGTATAAAATTCAAAGTCCGTCGATCGATGCACAATTGTTCAAAGAACAAGCAAGCAAAGTTTCATGCCGACGCCTTGCCGTTAAACAAGAGCACGTAGATTAGCAAATCTTGGCAGCCAGCTCCTGGTTCTAAAACTATAGTACTTAAAAGAGTATGACGTCGTCATATCAGAAATCCAAATACGTCAATCGATGCGCAATTATCAAAGGAACAATCGTGTCAAGTTTCATGCCGATTGAACTGTGGTTGCCGTAGCAAGGGTTTCAAAAGGTTGAGTCGAGTCCCAAGTCGCTGACTTTAATACCGAGTCGACTTCCCATATCTTCACAAAGTCCTAGTTCCGTTGTAGTCGCCAGTTCAGTAAATAAGTTGGCGAACAAGGCAAGTTTGAGTCAGAAACTCTTTCAAGTTCGAGTCGAGTCGCAAATCGGATATTTGAGCGACTTACTGTCTGAACTATGTTATTTTATAACGGTTTTCTTCGATTATGAACAAACTATTTAACTTTGGTTATCATAAACTACCCTGTATGTTTGAAATCAACTCCGGTTTAATCAAATCAATTGCACACTTAGATAGCACAACTAATTAACTAGGTTCTCTCGTGAAAAATTGAACTCATACAAACTTTTGACAGGGAGAAAGACCAAAATGGAGGATGTTTACGTCACTCTTCGGAAATACTATTTCGTATAAAGGGGGAACAGCTTATTTACGACAATTCGTGGTATTAGCCTCGGCTTGGTATTGAGTTTGGGGGAACGGCCCATATCTAACCATCTTTTCTTTTGATAAGTCGAACCTGGACGTAAATGTACGTCTCTTACGAGGTCTTTTAGGTTTTTGTGCATTATACACTCACTGAATTGGCACTTTCACGGCTGCCGCAACACGTTTGTATATGTTGCTGAAACGGTTGCACTCGGAAACTACGGTCGTGCTCTTCGTGTTGTTTCTTAAATAAGAACTTTAAGATAGGGAAGGTTTAGTTTAAATACGACTTTATTTATACGAGTACCCGTGCACTCATTGATATTTTCATTGTGAATAAACTTTGGTAGACTGGCCATCAATGGTTTCAATATAAATAGTCTATGTAATTGCCTTTAGTTAAAACTTTTCATCGCTGAAACGCAAATACTCGAAATTTTCGCGGGTTGTTTTCATAGGAACACGTGGTTGTGACACCCGCTGTCAAAACTAAACACCCCCACAACAACTTTAATGGTTTGGACCAACACGTCACGGTAGCCATGTTGTCTTGGACTTAGTAGAAAATGTAAGTAAACACGTTCAATTTTTCACGATAGAACTTAGTTAATTAGCTGTAGTATTTTATTGTGCAATGGATTTTATTCAACCGGAGATGATTTCAAACGCACAGGTAAGTTTATAATAACCAAAGTTGAATAGTTTGTTCATTATCGAAGAAATCTGTTTATAAAATAACATAGTTCAGACAGTAATTTCCCACATCTGTATGTAACAGGCTCGTCAGTGGTGCAGTATAGGGGGTCGTTCGGATGAGACTCAAAACTCAGGTCCCGTGTACACATTGGCGTGCACGTGAAAGATCCCTTGGCAGCTGGAATTCGATGTAAGAGTAAGCCGTAGCGCCACTACCCGGACAAAATTGCCCCCATAGCACACTGTCCCATAGCACACTGTATGGCGTATGTCCGTCTTCATTAGCCCAGCCGGAGCAAAGTAGAACGATAAATCCAGTAGCTTTTTTTTCAATAGTTCGTTTGCACGTAGCGCCACTGTCCGGGTAAAGTTTCCCCCATAGCACATTGTATGGCGTATTTCCGTCTTCATTAGCCCACCCAGTCGAAGCAAAGAAGAACGTCAGTCATCTTGGACAGAGATAAAAGACGGATGTCGCATTAACTCTGTAAAAAAGATTTGCATTCGACCACCCATCCTGATACCACCATATCAACAAACATCCTAACTGACAGTACGCCATCCATCCCATCCCGCTTTATGTTCGTCTACAGAATCCTAGAAAAGGTTACAAAACTAATTTCCACGACACTATATGTTTACCTTGTAGATATATTACACGGTTCCATCCATTCATTGTCTTCTAGTAGACAATTAAATATCACCCATTGTTTCCGGAATGGTTTTACAGATTGGGTAAAGAATTCATTGTTTCAAATCAACTCTACATTCTGTGTTTATTAACACGGAGATTGCGTGTTCGTTGACATTAAAAACCAGGGGGCATATAACAGATACGCAAAACCATTTCTCACCGAATTAATGAAACGTAAAGGTGACCGATGTATCTTAGAAGACGGTGCCAGCGGTTTCTTACAATATTAAAAGAGAAAGAATTTGTGATTTGATATTTATTGTCACGTTCTTTCATTCAGGTATTATTAACAGATTTAATGGGAAATTGCGCTCCAGAGAACAGGAGTAATTAACATTATTTTATGACTTGGTCGACGATATTTTAAACACGCGATGACAGCCATACGTTTTCCTGCAAATTCAAAGACATTAATAATAAGAAAAGAGAAGTGAGCATTATTGAACAGAAAATAAGATATTTTATTCCGCAATCATAAAATGTGCACTTAATTATCCTTTCATGAACCTTGATCGATCTGGTTAAATACAGATCTTTATTTCGTTTCGTTATTTTATACTTTCGATGACCTATACTACATGAAGATCTGACAAGTTATAGTGAGAGTTCACGTCAGGGATCAAACGAGAGGCTTTTGACTATATGACGTCAGATATTGATTAATCAATCAGCGTAAAAGTTTCTAGTGGTTTACCCAGTTCCGTGCTTGAACTATAAAAACGAAACGAAATAGGATTTGTGTTTTTATCACATTGGAGACTTGATCAGCCGTCTAGAATTTTGAAACGGTCAGTTCTCTCGGCGGTATGGATGGAATCGATTAAACATCTTAGATTTCTATGAATGAATTGATGAATGAATGAAATGGAGTTTTATGGCACGTCATCACCAACCGGGCAATATTGTACCAGACATATAGATTTACTATGATTTATGGCATGGGATTAAAAGCATGAACTTAATTTAAACTTTAAAATGTTACTATGGTGGCGAGAGTAGTTTCACATTGTAAAACAAACCCGGTCAATAATATTATTAGTATAGGGTTCCACTAAATCTCAAGAGCCGGAGGAGAAAACTCTGTCTATACTTGCCTGAAATTTAATAAAGCCTTTAATATAATTAGCCCACTCGGCAATCCTCGACAGACACCGGTACCTTACATCTAACCTGGCCGTATGACGAATTCCACTATTCGAATTACTTTCAAGTTCCCGGATTAAAAATGGCGGCGCCCTACAAGACGCACGTGAAGAGTGTTTTGTCATACAAAGCTTTCAATGTCTGAACCCTGAAGCTGTTTTTATTTCATGTTTATCGATTTTCTTTAAACAAATCATAACTTTGCAAAGAGAACTCTACAAATCTTCGAACAACGCCATTTCGAGTACTTCTTTCTGAAAGCGGCAAGTTTTCCTTAGTAGCCGCATCACAAGTGTATAGGTACCGGAGTCTACCGATGTTTGCCGAGTGATAATTAGCAAACTCATCCTAGTAAGTTGTCTGTCTACAGGATGAATCAATCAATAACTCCCCGTTTTACAAATAACCCCATTGCAGTTAAATTATGTATAGCCTACATGGTGGAGGTGCCGTGGCTCTGTAAGTAAGACGTTGGCTCACTAAAATGAAGGTCCTGTGTTTGATCCCGGTATTGGCTGAGAATGTTTATCGGGATTTTCCGGCCTGGTTCCAGCCTTGTCAGTGATGCAGAACAGAGCCTGGCTAGGAACAACGAATATCGAGGTCCCGTGTACACATTAAGGAACCCTTGGCATACGATAATAAGAGTAGGCCGTAGTGCCGCTGTACCACTGGGCGTTAGGATGGGAGGACGAAATGTTGTTGCATGCATAGAAATATATGGTGTATGGGCTTATGAAGACGGGCGTGCGCCATACAGTTTGCTATAAGGGTAATTTTGCCCGGACAGCGGCGCTACGGCCTACTCTTTTATATAATTCCAACTGCTCATGGATATTTACTTGCACGTCAATGTGTACACGGGACCTCGGTTTTCCGTACCATCTCAACGACTGGGCAGCTGTCATTGTCAGGCCCTCTGTCCTGCATCACTGTCAATGGTAAACCACACCGCAAAATCTGGATGAACATTCTCGGCCAATGCAGGGGTTGAACACCCGACCTCCAGACTAGCGAGCCAGCGTCTTACCAACTTAGCCCCGTAACCCCCACCGTGTATGGTACAACGTTAAACGGCTATATGTTAATGAGAAACAACAATAAATAGTGCAGTTAAATAGTTGTTTACTGTTTTCATTTTTTGTATTGCGCCACATTAATATGAAAACGCGCAGCTTTACACGTTCGTTTTCCGTTTAATGTTTATTTGTCCAGCCTCGTGGGATTTCTCCGGGTCCCCCGGTTTCCTCCCAGTGTTAAAGACGCCTACGCACAGGCGAATAATTTAAATAAAATTTAAATATATGATAGTCCCGAAATTACCTAGTTTGTGTCGAGTGGACGTTACCCCCCCCCCCTCTCTCTCTCTCAAAGACAAAAACAAATTAAAAATAATAAATAAAAAACATCTCTGCGATCAACTTTTATTATTTATAGGCTGGAGGTTAGCTGGAGGTCAGTCGCGCTCATGACTTGAATTCTAATAAAAAAACAAACCCGACTAGATCTAGTGTACAATTTGTCGCTCTTTCTATCATTTTCCTATTTGTGAAGGGACGGGTCTTTAAACGTAGAATTAAATAGTCGTTATAGAGTTTGTCAGCATTATCGCCCTTATTGTTAAAATTATTTGACGTTCTAACACCTGACGTCGATTGGCTGACTATCGCCATTGAAGAGACGACCACTTACAAGATCGGTCGCATTTTTTTTTTTTTTTTTTTGTTTTTTTTTGTTACGTCTTTTATGTAAATCATTTTAGTGAAGCCTGTACCAAGACAGGCCCGGGACTGTACAGCGCAGTGGACGCTTACGGCTAGCCCCCGGATCCATTCACTCTTTTTTGAATTGTTGTTTTATTGTTTGTTTCGTTTGCTGTTTCGGAGTATGATGTCTTGTCGTTGTATTTGTCCTTTTTGTAAATCATATGTGGCGCAGTCCCCCTGCACTAACTATTAGTGACGTGAAATCAACCATTAAACTCGTTACCCCCCCCGGCAGTAGAACCATATCCGTGTAGCTGACACCAACTTCAATCGTTTTCTCATGTTGTTTTTTTTAACAGACAGGTCTACTGGTGCTAATAGAACCTGCCTGCTACTCGTCCTATCAACAATTAACAAAGTAACCTTTTATAAAATAACCCGAGGCATGGCGATTTATCAGACTTATTACCAAAGAGCGATCCGTTCTATATATATGAGCTAGGAATGTAATATGATGTCGTCGCAGCCATTTTGAATTGTGACGTATAAAATTCAATGTCCGTTGACCGATGCGCAGTAGGGACGTAGTATGACGGCGTCGCAGTCACTTTAGAATTGTGGCGTAAAAAAAATCAAAGTCCGTCGATCGATGCGCAATTGTCCAAAGAACAAGCAAGCAAAGTTTCATGTAGACGCCTTGCCGTTAAACAAGAACACGTAGATTAGCAAATCTTGGCAGCCAGCTCCTGGATCTAAAAACTATAGTACCGTATTTCCTCTAATAAGCGCCCGGGCGCTTATTTTTTCAGCACCCCTTGACCCCCCGGCGCTTATTAGAGGCCCGGCGCTCTTTGGAGGCCCGGCGCTTATATCTTTAATAGCAAATTGAATTTAGGGTAAAGCCGTCATTTACCATGGACATTGGGCCGGAGAATCTTTTGAACTACGGCATTTGATCAAAAGCAATCTAATGTCTATTTCATGTGCATCTTCAATGATAATTTCAATTGTAGGGTGACAGGGTCTTGATGCATTAACAAGTACAATACCCGGCGCTTATTAGAGACCCGGCGCTTATTGGAAGCCCGGCGCTTATTTTTTCAGCACCCCTTGACCCCCCGGCGCTTATTAGAGGCCCGGCGCTTATTGGAGACCCGGCGCTCATTAGAGGAAATACGGTACTTAAAAGAGTATGACGTCGTCATATCAGAAATCCAAAGACTTCAATCGATGCCAATTATCAATCGAACAATCGTGTCAAGTTTCATGTCGATTGTACTTAGATTACCGTAGCCTTTGACTTTTTCTTTATAAAAAGAACGTCGCCAAAGGTTTCAATAGTTTGAGTCGAGTCCCAAGTCGATTTAATACCGAGTCGACTTCCCATATCTTCACAAAGCCCAAGTTCCGTTGGAGTCGCCAGTTCAGTAAATGAGCCGGCGAATAAGGCAAGTTTTAGTCAGTAGCTCTTTCAAGTTCGAGTCGAGTCGCAAATCGGGTATTTGAGCGACTTAAGTTCCCCCATCTGGTGTATGCAACAGGCGTGTACACATAGGCTTGCACGTAAGAGATTATTTGGCAGCTGGAATTCGATGTAAGAGTAGGCCGTAGCGCCCGAGATGCTTTAATAAAGCTCCTTGGAAGCGCCACTGTCCGGGCAAAATTGCCCCCATAGCACACTCTATGGCGTATGTCCGTCTTCATTAGCTCAGCCGGAGCAAAGTACAACGTTAAATCCAGTAGCTTTTATTTCAATGGTTCGTTTGCACGTAGGGGTCTTTAGCTGTGAGAGGAAATCGGAAGATCCGGAGAAAACCCACGTACAAGTTTGGTCTGGAAACTACGTCACACTTGATTCAATGAAATTTCTTAGACCATTCGGCCCACACTGATCCACAGTGAAAGTTCGCTTGGCCGCTAGTATAACTGAAAAGGATGACATCGACGACACTTAATGACTCAGAAATATTAAACTCTTTTCCACCGACAAATTAAATTATAATACATTTTTTTGAAGTATAAGAAAAATAAATATTAAACGTAAATAGGTACAGAAAGTGGTACGCGGAGTCGTAAAATCGATAAAAAGATATAATTCTTCCCGTACCAGTTCATATTACTACGTTGGGTCAATCTCGTTTCCAGAGTGAGCCGCGGGGCTGGAGGTCTCTGGAGCCATATACCGTCCATTTTCTCCAATTTTTTCCAGACTTGAGCCCCGCTCATTCTGACCCCTGCTTGGTCATTCTATTTTGGACCAGTTTTCGTTTATTGTAAAATGATCCTCGAGTCAAAGTCAATTTGCTGACATAACAAAATTGGATCCTAAACGTACGCATTCAACTTTTTGTAAAGATCTATTTTTCTATGCGTGGGTATATTTTTTTAGTGATTCGGTCATTCAGGCACGTAAAATAACTACGCGTTGGTATATTCTTTAAGTGATTCGGTCATCCAGGCACGTAAAATAAATACATGTCACGTGATTCGTCATTTCGGGAAAATGGCTACCCCGAGTCACCAGAGAAATTTCTCCAACAATTTTTATAGTTTCGAGATTGTACGTTGGGTGTAACAACGCACGTTTGACAATAAATTATCAATTTGACGGTTTTTTTTCTTAGTTTGTTTCTCAGGATTCAGGATCAAAACATAATCGACCGGTTTTTCAACCATCTTGATTTCTTGGTAAACATTATGATGTGACGTCACTCGTAGTATTAAAGCGGTCTCATTTTTTAAAGGTCAGTCATCTTGGACAGAGATAAAAGACGGATGTCGCATTAACTCTGTAAAACAGATTGCATTCGTCCACTCACCCCGATACCCCCTTACAAAAAAATACCATGGTATCACAGTACAAACCATGGTTTTTCTTGAAAAACCACAGTTTTTATTGAAAAAAACATGGTTTAAGGAGAAATACCATGGTTTTGGGCGGAGAAAAACCTGGTTAAAAATCTAAAACCATGGTTTTCATTTTAAAATCATGGTTTTTCCACAAAAAACCATGGTAGAAGTTTTAAAATTCGTAACCATGGTACTGGCAATGATGGTTTTCAAATATAAACCTTGGTTGAAAATGGTAAGACAATCCAAAACCATGGTTTTCATTTTAAAATGATGGTTTTCCACAAAAACCATGGTTTAAGTTTGAAAATTCTTAACCATGGTACTGGAAATGATGGTTTTCAAATATAAACCATGGTTGAAAATGGTAAGACAATCCAAAACCATGGTTTTCATTTTAAAATGGTGGTTTTCCACAAAAAACCATGGTTGCAGTTTCAAAATTCGTAACCATGGTATTGGAAATGATGGTTTTCAAATATAAACCCTGGTTTAGAATGTAAAAACAATGGTTTGATAGAAAAATTAAGGTTTTCATTTACAAGCCAGGGTTTTTACTGTTTGTACACTATAGTTTGAAATTTGGACACCATAATTTGAAATGTAAACACCATGGTTTTCCATACAGATCATGTCTCACACTTTATATTAATACCATTTTTTTAGACCTTTTAGAAAAAAAAGAAGAATGGATTACAAACCTGGTTTACTCAAATTTACCAGGTTTTGCACTTCCATTTTTATTCATAACCATTTTTTATGCAAAGGTTAAAGCATGAGACTGGGGTTACGCTTGGGAACGGGAAGGCCTATGAAAATAACCAGAGAAAAAGAAACACCGAGGCTGGTAGTCGAGGACTTTATCTTGCTTATGTTTATGTCGATGTTTATGTTTGTAAAATTAAAATATCCCAACAATTCCGGTAAGAAAAACCTTTATTTCAAAATTAATATGGTGTACAGAATGATATGAATTTTCTTACTTATCACAAATTAATCAACTGATTCAGTTTTCTTACCAACATAATTGTCGAAAAATACTTAGTGAAAAGTATAATAATAGAGAGAAAAATGGGGTTAAACATCCCCTTAACACAGACAAGGTCATTTCGGCACTAATAAATTTATTTCAATAATACGCTTGCGCGTGTAGGGGTCTTTAGGAGTGGGAGGATATCGGAGGACCCAGAAAATCCCATGAGGATGGACAAGCGACCCAACTCCTTTTTCACATACAGCCAGGGAATCGTAACCACGCCAGTTGCCTCAATAACAGACCTTATGATACAGTGCGCACGTATTAACCATTTGGCCATCCCCCTCCCCTCCCCCTATAAAAATATAATATAATACGGTTATAAAGCTATATTGTATTTACAATTATTTGCATTAAACAATGAAAAATTTGTTAGTACCAAAAGCCCATCAAAAAATATAATTCCTGAATTTTAATAATTTTTCTCAGAGAATTGCTATATTACACTCATTTGTGACTTGTTACCATTAAATCACAATATAAATAAACAGTTTATTCCAGTAAGTAGGTCTAGGACCCATAGTTACAAAATATAGTTATGTACAGCATTGATTTATCAAATACGAAAATAGCAGACAGACATATAAATATATATATATATATAATCAGAATTTTAAATGTAGTTTGATCAATAACTTCAAGCGACATTAATAAAATGTGCAATTGAAAATTAAGAGACTTATTTTAAGTTGTACATAACTCATGAAACATTATTGTTCACATTGTTAACAAATTTTGCAGTTATATATTTACATCTAATATGATTTAATAAAAATAAAAATGAATATTATCTTTTAATCGTATATCTTACATTAAAAAAAAATGCCGACTTATGAGGTTTTGGAATTTGGAATGCCATCCCAAAAATCATTCAAGGCTTTCTTAAGATTATTGTCATTCGTGGTCTAAGGGGAGACAACTGAAATTATCTCCCTTGAATTGCTTGTAAATAAAAGCATACAATTTTTAATTTTATTTATATTACATTATTGAAACTTACACAATTTCTTAAACCTGAAAAATAAATTTTTAATTTAGGAAATTGTGTAAGTTTCAGTGACGTGATGTTATTAAAAAAAAAATTAAAAATGGAATGCTTCTAGTTACAAGCAATTCAAGGGAGATAATTTCAGTTGTCTCCCCTTAGACCACGAATGACAATAATCTGAAGAAAGCCTTGAATGTTTTTTGGGATGACATTCCAAATTCCGTAACCTCGTAAGTCGGCGGGTTTTTTTTAAATCACTTTTTTGCACAACTTAATTTATTAAAGATACATTATGTTAGATTTAGATAAAGATCTAGCCATTCTTGCTATAATAATTTGAAAGTAGATGATGTAAAATGAATAATTTGAAAATTTAATTCAAATCACTCTATTGCAAGCGAAGATGTTGGCCTTTGAAGGTCTGGCAGACGAAGTGCAATAATTTCAACCATCGAAACTAAGTCTCGGTCCTCCATATTTGATTAAATCATTCTAATCTATTTAATATTGGAGAAATCTGATGCCATTGAGAGTTGATTAAGGCCTGGATCAGTTAATTAATGTCTAATTTATATTTTAGAAAACATTTCAGGCCTAAAGAAAGACTTGCCATAGGCAGATTTAGCTCTAGCATAATGCATGTTTAACATAAAAAAACATCATAAAAAAAATCAGATTTATGTGATAGTTTTCATTTCATTTGTTCTTTTATAAATGCGTTATCAATGTCAAAGGCCTTGAAGTTAAAGCATTTGTATATGACAAAAATTTGCACGATAATTATATAAGATGTGTCATAATTTATAGGGAGTAAATAATAACATTTCTTGTTTTGTAACATTTCTATATATGTAACACAATAAGGCAAAGGCGATACAAAGTGATTACTTCCAGGCTACCTCAAATAAATTTTATTCAGGCCCTGCAAGAATGAGGTGGAAGCTCATTTACAATACACTGTATTGGCCAAATATGAAATCCAGATGACTTAAATAGAGGAACTCTCTGACAGTAATGAATGTTATTGTTATATCATTACCACACAAATTATGTTGTTTTATCAAATTTTTGGCAAGTTCTGAGAAGAGAATTTCATCTGCACTGTTTATCTGTAAAAAAGACTACACATCACATCCTGTTAAATATTCATAATCTTGCATCATTGAGTAATTCAACCAATTGCTGTTTTAAAGACAAGTAGAGACAGTAGTTTCCATTTTTCAAAGCCTTTTCACTTAAAAATTCTACACTATAACTGCCACACAATCTTCTGGAATTATCCTTTCCGAAATAAAATAAACATTCCACTCCAGGCAGATAGAAATGGACCTGAAAACAAAATCAAGAGAATAAATAACAGTAAGAAATTAATAAATTAAAGACTGGGGATGATTTTAGCATTATATAATCCCTTCATTCCCTTGCAAACTATAATATAGTGAAAGTTGAATCTGTAAAAGGAATACCAGTCCAAAAATGTTCAGGTTTTTTTTTTATATAGTTAATATAGGGCTACCGTACATATAAAGTTGTTTTTTTTCTTCTTAAAATAAAATGCTGTTGGGTAAATCCAACAAACTACAATGTGCAGGATTTTTTTTATATAGGCCTATCCTTAAAATTTGAATGGACGATTTGTTTATTATAATTTTTTTTTTCTTAAATATAAGCCTATAATATATATAAAGTTTTTTCCTTTTTTTAAAAATGCTGTTGGGTAAATCCAACAAACTACAATGTCCAATTTGCAGGATTTTTTATTATATAGGCATAGGCCTATCCTATATATAATTTATAAAGTTTTTTCTTTTTTAAAAATGCTGTTGGGTAAATCAAACAAACTACAAATGGTTTTGTTGAGGCCCTTAAAAATTGAATGGACGATTTATTTATTATTGTTTTTTTTCTTACATAGTAGACTTACTAAGTAGACCTATGCAGAATTGAGACATCTATACATATTCAGCCTACTATTTAAGAAAAAAAAACAATTATTATAAATAAATCATCCATCATTCAATTTTTAAGGAAAGGCCTATATAAAAAAAAATCCTGCACATTGTAGTTTGTTGGATTTACCTATCAGCTTTTTTTTCTAAAAAAAACCCTTTATAATATAGGCCTTAGTTCAGCTCAGAACGTCGGTCTCATTACACTCACCCTGACCGTTCAGGGACCGTCCCATTCAATCAATGTCGAAAATAATTGAAACCCCAGTCAATTTTACTGGGCAACTTTTCACTGCCAAACGATGGGGTGTCAATCCGTGTGGGCGCCTGTACAATGTAAACGAACATTGATTGAATGGGACAATCCCTGAACGTTCAGGGTGAGTGTAATGAGACCGACGTTTAGAGCTGAACTAATATAGGCCTATCTTAACCAAATAAAAAAATCTTGCACATATTCGAGTATTGACACATTGTAGTTACCAAACAGTATTTAAAAAAAAAAAATTTTTTTTTTTACATATATAGGCCTATATATGAACTATATTAAAAAAATCCTGCACATATTCGCATTTGCCTGACATTACGAAGTGCGGAAAAAAACCGAACCGAAGCGAGAACAGGTAAAATCGAGTCTTGAAAGGGCATTTCATTCCTGTCTTTTTTTTATTATATATTGTCTTGTACGACATGTATGATGGTGTATATGCATATGCCTATGCAGAAAGAAGGTCAGATTCCTGTGATTATATCATATCAGGAAAAGTTTCTTTACACAAGATTGAGATAAAAAGCTGACAGTTCTCGCAATAGTTATAGTTTTAAAAAAAAACTAGGCTAGATAATAAAAAGGGAATGTGTTTAAAATGTCAGTTGAATCTTATGAATGATTCAGAATAAGAATGCACAATGATTCAACACAATGAAATTCATTTTTCTTTATTCTGTTCTTGAAGACACTGCCCAAAAATAAAACAAACGAGAAGTTGTACCAGTTGACTGTGACCAGATGCCTCGTACTCTTATCAAGAATGTCCATGATATTCATATTTTAACCTGAAATTCATACGAAAATAAACTAACGTCGGCACGTCATGTCGCTTGTGGGGGGCGCCATCTTTGAAGTCGAATCATCGGCATAAGTCACGTGTCATGGAGTTAGTTCGCCACAAATTAAGTTAAGATAGACGTCATTGGTTAAGATCGTGTCTTATTTCTATGCCGTGCCATTTACACTTGGCAAAATTTAATAATACTAAACGAAAATCAAAAACTGGTTTCGGTTGTAGCTCTACTACGAATTTAGATTTTGCGTTTATTCTATAGTTAGTTGTTAAAGAGAGAATGTCACGGTAGATGCTGCTGTGGAGATGGGCGTGTATCGAAATGACGTTATAATGATACGAAATTACTATGGTCACGTGAACCTTTTTGAAGCGCGCGGGTCTTTTTTTACGCGAGATCAGACGGAAATCAGCGCCTTTTTCAATTCACTGAGAAACAGTAAGAACATGAGTGTGAAATCAGAGAAACGAATTGGATTGTATCACAAAACATTTGATGAGGCGTAGGCCTACTCTTCGTGTTATATTAAATTTCTCGGAGGAAATTTGTCAAAATGGCCGGTGGCGGTAAATAACAACAGTAACACTAACAGTCAACAAAAGGCGGGACTAATTCAGTGTAAGCCTAGAACTAAGAGATACTATTACACAAATACTGAAAAAGTTAGTGGTAAGTACTGGTAAGTCGTCATTTATTTAATAGTCCCTAACTATAAGCTAGCCTTGTAATTTTTAAAGTGTCATTCGCAGGGTATTTAACTATAGTAGCCAATTGGCCTATCACTACTATCACTATCAGCCTATGTTTAGAATTCATCTTATCTTAATCTATAGCCACTAAGCCTATAGCCCTACTCTAATAGTCTCTGTATCTGTAGTGATACGTGTAGAATCCTGTTTAGGCTTTTATATAGATAGGCTGTGTTATAAATATAGATAGATAGAGTCTAGTCAGTATAGACAGATGATAGATTTATTAGAATCAATACAGGCCTATTATGATAGGCCTACAACATACCGACGGTAAATCAAAGAAAAATAATACTTATTACATTACCGGTAATATAAGTAGGCTTTAAAACTTAAGTACAGTAGGTCTAGAACTGTTCTTCATTTCAATCTCTGCATATGAGGGCTAGGTGAGTAAGTTCATCAACTGATTCAGGATTTCCTGCGGTGTTCACCCTTGTACTTGTAATGTCAGTGATGCAGGACAAAGCCCGAAAGCACCTGACAAGGGACAAAATGTATATACCGGTAGTCGTTTGGATGGGTCGAATAGCCGAGGTTTGGTGTAAATTTAACAATGGCGTGCACGTAAAAGATCCCTTGCCATTGGCAGTTGGAATTGAATATATATTAAGTTTTGTTAAGATAAGAGTGTAAGACTAAGAAGAGTACGGCCCGTAGCGAAGCTCATCATCATAGTGTCGCTGTGCGGGCAGACGTTCCCTCACCATGCACTGCATGGCATTGGCGTATGCCTGACTTTATTTGCCTAGTCAGAACACTGAACAGTTCGGTGTTAGGCTGTAGTGTTAAACCCCATTTCATTTTCTTGACTTTACTAAAAAGTACAAAAAAAGAATTTTCATTTTTCAGATGGGTGAAAAAATATTATAATTTATCAAGATACCGGTACTTACAAAGAGGAAATGTCAATTCACCACAACGGAGCGGTAAAAAGTATTAATATAGTTCAGAAAGTGAGAATGAGGGAGAGACAAAAAAAAGTATGTTGGCCTAGACCTTTTATTTAAATGAGTGCTCAGGCCTTGTCTATTAGCCTATTGTCTAGACCACACCTCATATGCCCTTTATTTATTAGGTCTAAACTACAGTACATAAAAAGGATTCCACAATAGTGGATCGTTCTGAGTGAGGACTTCCTTTGAGCACATTTGATGAAAGTTTCCATTAAACTAACCCAAAACTGTACTGTACATGGCTTTAAAACATAACACAATAAACAATTTTCCATTGAAATAAAAATAAAGAAAAAACTTACCACATTAGTCCATGTGCATTATTTTAATTATTTATGTTGTTTTCAAAATGGCCATGTAACCAGAATTAATAGAACACACACGTCATTTCACGCCACCAACATGCATACAGCCGGACTGGTCAGTGTATTCAGTTAGGTTTACGGCGAAGAATTGCCTTATTGATCAAATTTCTTTGTTGTTGCACTCTTAATAAGCGTCCAAGAGTTACGTACATATAACTAGAATTTGTTCATGAGGTCATGAAATATCATATCCCCAAGTTGGTGTACTGTAAGGAATCCTGTTAAAAAAGCCCCATTATATTAGTCTGACACAAATTAAGTTTAACTGTCAACAACATTAAATATTTCTTCCAGAATAATCAATTCTAATTCCTTTGCAGGTTGACAGTAAAAAGAAAAAAGACAACAAATAATCAACTGTTGAAGTCTGCAAGAGAAATTAAAATATGGACACATTTGGTGTAGACCTAATCTCAAGTTAAGAGGAAGAGGTATGTAGGCCAATGTGTTTCTCAGTTTTAAATTTGATCAGCAAAATTGCTCATAAACTCATGCCATTTTTTTTTTTGTTTTAAATATATCATTTATTTATTCATTTACGGGACTGTATATTATTAGATTCGGGCCTGACCATGACAACACAAGACCTATTGACTTTTCCAACTTCTAAAACAATTAACTTTATTCTGGTAGGTGAGAAAACATTACTAGATACTCAAATAAATGAAATTTCTGTTCTATTTCAATTGCCAATTCATACAGAAATTGTTAGTCTAAGTATTAATGCATCCACATTTTCATATGGACACTCTAGGTCACAATTTTTACTTGATTTTTTAAAAGAAACATGTACTCCTTAATGATGGTTTAGTTTGAATTTCTGTAACTGTCTGACAAATGATCGCCCGCCTTATGCAAATAGTGTAAATGTATGTAATATCAATGTTGTGGACATAAAGGTCACAATTTTATGAAATTTAAAAGGTTTAATGGTTTATTGACACCCAAAAGATCTTGGTTCCTTTTTATATTCAGGCATTTTGATCTGTAACTTCATGGATTATGGCCCCGGATTATACGTAACATTGCTCTCTCTTTTTTGTTAAACTTGTTTTCTTTTCATCTCTTGCAAAATGTGGGCGTATCCTGCATTGCAACCACTTGTTATGGGATAATTTTGAACTACTATAAATGCAGCTATACTATATACCAATATTGAATATGTAAATTATTGATTTTGAAAATGTATATTATAAAATGTTGATTTCAGTGCCAATATAACCTGAGAAAAAAGTTAATAGTTAATACCTCATTAAAACATCACCACTATGCAAGGTTTGCTTATTAATTCAATTTCTATTTCATCAAAATCAATTTATCTCATTTTGGGGCAGACTGGATCTTCATGAATTGTGTCACTAGTTTAATGCAACTTTGAAAAATGTATGTTTTAAGAATAAATTTCAATAAATCAATCATAATACGATTTATAGGATAAATGGTCTCATTCTCTGATGTTTGTGCCCAAAAAAGGATGTGTGTACACTGTGTATCTACAGTATCTTGCATGTAAGCCCCTTAAAATTGTGTGGCCTATAAATAATAGTATTGACCTGCCATTACTACAATGTACATATATTTTTCATTTCAGTTATTTTATATATTTATTTTTAGTGTTACTTGATGTTAATGAAATCTTAGTTTCATATTATTGGCAGCACCTGCAGGACATGCACCAGTATACATAACACCACTCAATTCTTCTATCTTGATTGCCAGAAACAAGTGAAATGGTATGTGTGTATTAAGTTTCAGGTACCAGTATAAGAAAACCACACCAAAACTAGGTTACAAGTTTAATATTGGTTATACTTTTATAATAGCAGTGGAATAATTTTATATTGATAGTACACTATAGCTACACAAAAGAATTATTAAATTTGTTTCTAAGGCACCCCCCAGCTCCCCTAAAATTTTCAGAATATATATTGTCCACCTTGGTTCCAAATAGTTTTTGGAATTGCATAATAAAAAAACAAGATCCCTCCCGCTTGCCCCATGATTTTCTCTCCCAATTGCCCCAGAAACAAAATATTTTCCTGTTTAGATTTTGAGAACGTTACTTCCTTGCGTGGTGAGTTAATATTTGCCTTGTGAGAATAAAATTCTATGAGTATATATTATATATGAATCCACACGCTGATCTCGAGTTATAGTCTATGTATGATATGGTTTTGCAGTTTGCACAGCTTATAGGTTAAAAATATGATTCAATCATTATTAAAATATGTATTGTTATACATGGCTCTTAATAACAAAAAAATCCCAAGAGCTACGGCTGTTACTTCATTGATACGGTATTCAGTAGCTAAGGGAAATTTTGGCGAACCATTTGCTAGCATCAGAATGACCGATGCCATCAAGAAGAAAGATACTATTGAATAGGTCCAAAAAATGTTGCTTTCCTTATACTTGTGTGCTAAGCTTGAGTATAAACAACCGACTTACTGGTAGGCCAACTGAGGGTATTTTCTTTGTTTTTTAAGTACCGTACAGAAATACTAAATACATGTACATACACGTATAGTTTTTGTTATTCTCCATCTTTGAAAATGTTTGGATGATATAATGCTAAAAAGTGACTTATTTTTTTTCATTTTAGAATTAGTGAATAACAAGTTCTGAGTTCAAGAAAGGAAGTTCACGGGTACATTAAGAATAAATTGAACAATGTTGAAAAATGCCAAAAAATAGGAAATTAAAATGTTAAAAAATTAATCCAGTTTTGTCTTTTGAAGTGATTTCCAGAATCCTGATGTCATCTAACAGCACAGACTTTTCATGGCACTGTACATAATTTGCTATTGGAATTCCAGTGGGTTTTCTTACAGATCACCACACAACTTCTCATAAAATATTCTATGTGATCTATTGTTATTCCTATTAGGACTTCTTTTAAGATATTCTGTTGGATCCTATAGAAATATCTATTTAGGACTTTATAAGATTATTAGAGCTTCCGATTTGACTTATAAGATATCCTGTAGATTTTCCAACTGGAATACCTTTAAAATTCTGTTAGCAGAATGGGCCAATTTCCAAATGTATCCAATAGGAACCCTGTTGAATTTTAGCATTTCCAATATAATTTCTTCACAAGGGAACTAAACTAACTGGTTATTTCAAACTTTGTTTTAAAATTAAAATGTAAAGACAATAAAGAAAGAGAAGCTATTGCAAACTCCATAAAAGAATGTATAAGACAGAAATTAGCCAATGAAGCAAAGAGCTTCAGAAAATGCGAAAACAAATGGAAAAAATCTATTCTAATATTTGTAACTGTCGTTTGTCTGTTCAGGGTTAGCGACCTACACTAGGGCTGTCCCCAGTTTGTGTATAGGAGGGGTAGCTCTGGGGAGTAATATAGGCCTGGTGGCGTTAGACTACTACCGCTGCTTTCGCAGTTATACTATTTTCTGCTGTTAAAATCATATTGCTAGGAACAACAGTTTTGGTACACAAATACCTAGTTCCTTTATGAACTGTCTCTGAGCGAACGATGTCTCGCTAACAGTTCCTCACGGGCCTTATTATCAACTAGTATGAAAATAAGGCTTTTCTCCATCTCGGTTCTAAGGCTATTTTAGATCCTTACCATCTACTTTGCACCGTGATTCTTCTTTGATGGCCAAAAGAAAACATTTCCTAACACAACCGACACAAATTTATAATAATTCAACACTATTTTCATGTAGAATTCGATTTAGAAAAAGATAAACAAAATCGTTCAAATCTGGCCGCCATGTTTGTTAACTGACGTCAGCGCAGACCGGTCTTTTTCTAACATCAAATTCTACACGAAAATAGTGTTGAATTATTATAAATTTGTCTCGGTTGTGTCAGGAATGATTTCTTTTGGTGATCAAAAAAGTTTCACGGTGCAAAATAGACGGTAAGGATCTAAAATAGCCTTAGAACCGAGATGGGGTAAAGCTTTATTTTCATACTAGTTGATAATAAGGCACGTGAGGAACTGTTAGCGAGACATCGTTCGCTCAGAGACAGTTTATGAAGGAACTAACAAATACCATGGTTTTTAACCAGATTATTGTGAATAAGACCATGGTTAGTAGAAACTAAGGTTGATAAAACTAGGGTTTGAAAAAACCATGGTTTTAGAAAATTTGATGTTACAAAAACCATTGTGTATTTTAGGTTTTTAAACCATGGTTTGTGAAATACGATAAAAACCATGGTTACCAACGACCATGGTTTGTCCGAAAATCTAATGGTTTTGGAAAACCATGGTTTTATTATAGGTTTAAACCATGGTTTGTGAAGTATGATAAAAACCATGGTTTCCAACGACCATGGTATGTCCGAAAATCTGATGGTTTTAAAAACCGTGGTTTTTCTTTTAAAACCATGGTATTTTTTTGTAAGGGCCACCATATCAACAAACATCCTAACTGACAGTACGCCATCCATCCCATCCCGCTTTATGTCCGTCTACCCAGTCCTAGAAAAGGTTACAAACTAGTTTCCACGACACTATATGTTTACCGTGTAGATATATTACACGGTTCCATCCATTCATTGTCTTCTAGTAGACAATTAAATATCACCCATTGTTTCAGGAATGGTTTTACAGATTGAGTAAAGAATTCATTGTTTCAAATCAACTCTACATTCTGTGTTTATTAACACGGAGATTGCGTGTTCGTTGACATTAAAAACCAGGAGGCATATAACAGATACGCAAAACCATTTCTCACCGAATTAATGAAACGTATAGGTGACCGATGTGTCTCAGAACTAGGTGCCAGAGGTTTCTTACAATATTACAAGAGAAAGAATTTGTGATTTGATATTTATTGTCACGTTCTTTTATTCAGGTATTATTAACAGATTTAATGGGAAATTACGCTCCAGAGAACAGGAGTAATTAACATTATTTTATGACATGGCCGACGATATTCTAAACACGCGATGACAGCCATACGTTTTCCTGCAAATTCAAAGGCATTAATAATAATAAAAGAGACATGAGCATTATTGAACACAAAATAAGATATTTTATTCCGCAATCATAAAATGTGCACTTAATTATACTATCATAAACCTTGATCGATCTGACTAAAATACAGAGCTTTATTTCGTTTCGTTTTTTTTATACTTACGATGACCTATACTACATGAAGATGTGACAAGTTATAGTGGGAGTTTACGTCAGGGGTCAAACGAGAGGATTTTGACCATATGACGGCAGCTATTGATTAATCAATCAGCGTTGAAATTTCTAGTGGTTTTACCCACCGTTCCGTGCTTGAAAAGGCCAAGAGCTCAGCGTAACAGACCGTTTTATTGGCTAATTCCTCACATCCCCCAGAACACGCCAATGGTAACAACTCTTCCAGATCCTAGTGTAGTAGAGACAAGTAAAACGAAATTTTAAACTATAAAATCGAAACGAAATAGAATCTGTGTTTTAATCAGATTGGAAACTTGACCAGCCATCTAGAATTATGAATTGGTCAATTCTCTAGATTACTATGAATGAATGAATGAATGAAATGCAGTTTTATGGCACGTCATCACCAACCGGGCAATATTGTCAGCCTTCCATAATTTAAAGCGGTCAGTTCTCTCAGCTGTATGTATGGAATCACAGGAATCTGACCTTCTGTCCGTATATTTATGCATACACCATGTCGTACCAGACAATATATAATAAAAAAAGAACAGGATTGCAATGCCTTTTGAAGACTCGATTTTACCTGTTTTCGCATTGGCTGTTTTTTTTCCACAATTTTTAATGTCAGGCAATCAAACCTCTGTCGATCCACTCAGTTATGTTTTTTCTTCAATCCAGGATTTTTGATTTGCATAAATACTCCCACAAAAACTATATCATAGCCAATTGTTTCCAATATTAACATTTTTTTCGACCATTTTCATTCTGTCTTCGACTCCATGACGGTTTGACGTCACCGGTCACACAAATAGACACATTCCGCAGACCTCGTTAGTTTTTTGTTAAGGAGCTGGCGAGTTGCATTGCTGTTCTTTTTTTAAATTATATATTGTCTGGTACGACATGGTGTATGCATATATATATACGGACAGAAGGCCAGATTCCTGTGATGGAATCGATTAAACATTTTAGATTACTATGAATGAATGAATAAAATGTAATTTTTATGGCTCGTCATCACAAACCGGGCGATATTTCACCAACCATATAGATTTATATATGATTGTTGGCATGGGATTAAAAGCATGAACCTTATTTCAACTTTAAAATGTTTCTTTGGTGACGATAGTAGTTTTATATTGTAAAACAAACAAGGGCAATAATAATATCTCAAGAACCCGAGATGATAACCCTCTCTACAATTGCCTGAATTCTAATCCAGACTTTTATGTAATTAGCCCACTCGCCAATCCTCGACTCGATAATCTACGGTACCCTAATCTAACCTGTCCTATGAAGAGTTCCATGGCAGCGCCCTACAAGACGCACGTGAAGAGTGTTTTATCATATACAAATTTCAATGTCTGAACTCTGAAGCTGTTTTTATTTCATGATTAATAAACTTAGGACAGCTCGCAAAGAAAACTTTACAACAACGCCATTTCGAGAACTTCTTTCTGAAAGCGGCAAGTTTTCCTTAGTAGCCGCATCACAATTGTATTGGTACTGGAGTCTGCAGAGGTGTGCCGAGTGATAATTAGTCAACTCATTGGAGTAAGCTGGACAAAGTCAATCCCATGCTCAACATACCTTGTCTGTTTACAGGATGAGCCAATCATCAATGTGTACACGGGTCCTCGGTTTTCTGTACCATCTAAACGACTAGACAGCTGTCATTGTCAGGCCCCCCGCCCTGCATCACTGACAAGTATAAACCACGCCGGAAAATCTGGATGAACATTCTTGGCCAATGCAGGGATTGAACACCCGACCTCCAGGCTAGTGAGCCAGCGTCTTACCAACTTAGCCACATAACCCCCCTGTATGGCACAACGTTAAACGGCTGTATGTTGATAAGAAACAATAAATCGTGCAGCTAATAGTTGTTTACTGTTTTCATTTTTTGTATCGCGCCACATTGATATGAAAATGCGTAGCTTTACAAGTTCGTTTTCCGTTTAATGATTTTTTGTCCAACCTCGTGGGATTTCTCCGGGTTCCCGGTTTCCTCCCACTGATAAAGACGCCTATGCACAGGCGAATTATTTAAATAAAATTAAACCATATGTTAGTCCCGAAATGACCTAGTTTGTGTCGAGTGGACGTTAAACCACATTTCTCTCTCTCTCTCTGTCTCTCTGTCTCTCTCTCTCTGAATTGATGTGCGTCCAGTTGTTAGATCTCACATAAACACATAAACTTTTAAGAAAAGACAAAACAACAAAAAGTATCCGAAATACCAAAATAAAATAAAAAATTAAATAAAAAAAACATCCCCGCGATCAACTTATATTATTTATAGGCTGGAGGTCAGCTGGAGGTCAGTCTCGCACGTGACTTAAATTCTAACAACAAACAAACCAGACTAAATCGAGTCTACAATTTGTCGCTCTTTTTATCATTTTCCTATTTGTGAAGGGACGGGTCTTTAAACGTGGAGTTAAATAGTCGTTATAGAGTTTTAGTGACGTGAAATCAACCATTAAACTCGTTACCCCCAGGCAGTAGAACCATATCCATGTAGCTGACACCAACTTCAATCGTTTTCTGATGTTGGTTTTTTGTAACAGACATGTCTCCTGGTGCTAATAGAACCTGCCTGCTACTCGTCTTATCAACAATTAACAAAGTAACCTTTTATAAAATAACCCGAGGCATGGAGATTTATCAGACTTATTACCAAAGAGCGACCCCTTCCCCTGATCAAGCACAAGTACCAGTAGTGTTCTTTATATATGAACTAGAAACGTAGTATGACGTCGTCGCAGCCATTTTAAATGGTGACGTATAAAATTCAATGTCCGTCGACCGATGCGCAGTAGGGACGTAGTATGACGGCGTCGCAGTCATTTTAGAATTGGGGCGTATAAAATTCATAGTCCGTCGATCGATGCGCAATTGTCCAATGAACAAGCAAGCAAAGTTTCATATCGACGCCTTGCCGTTTTTCGAAGGGCTGTGTCTGTTACGATTCCTCGATTCCCTTAGCGAAGAATGTAATTAAATAATAGGGTTCGCTCCAGTCTAGTGAAATACCTAAAGAATAAGTCAAACAACAAGTTAACAATAAATAAATTTTATTACTAAGAAAACAATCAATAAATTCTACGGCAATAAATAAACAAATCAGCATTACTTAAACAAATCGACTGAGTGCAAAAATTAATTAACAATTATCGGTAAGCAATATCAAGCTAGGCCAACAGTACTTATTGTGGGTATTTACCCACCAATTGATAAAAAGTGGAGATTTCTCCACTAACCCGATAAGTGATAAAAAGTGGAGATTTCTTCACTAACCCAATAATTGATAAAAAGTGGAGATTTCTCCGCTAACCCGATAACTGATAAAAAGTGGAGATTTCTCCACTAACCCAATAATTGATAAAAAGTGGAGATTTCTCCGCTAACCCGATAACTGATAAAAAGTGGAGATTTCTCCACTAATCCGATAAGTGATAAAAAGTGGAGATTTCTCCGCTAACCCGATAATTGATCAAAAGTGGAGATTTCTCCACTAACCCGATAAGTGATAAAAAGTGGAGATTTACCCACTAATCCGCTTATGATAAAAAGTGGGGTTTTACCCACTGAATGATAATTATGAGGAATTTTCCCCAAAAAATGGATGAAAGTTGGGATTTTACCCGACTATTGATAAAAGCGGGGTTTTACCCACTGAATGATAATTATTAGGAATTGTCCCCAAAAATGGATGAAAGTTGGGATTTTACCCGACTATTGATAAAAGCGGGGTTTTACCCACTGAATGATAATTATGACTAATATGAGGAATTGTCCCCAAAAATGGATGAAAGTGAGGTTTCCTCACTAATGATTGGGAGCTTCACTTCAGGTTTATTTCACCTGCACAAAATCACTTTATTAATATAACATTCTGATACTGCAAAGCTCTACAGGCCTATTAGAGTAAATTATGTGAGGTTCCCTCACAAAATATTATTCAGCTTCACTTCAGGTTTATTTCACCTGCACAAAATTACTTTAAATGCTCCAAAGCTCTAGTAGTAGTACGGGCCTTTTGGATTGGAGTAAACACAGTAGGGTACATAAACCCAAGATCACACACAATACTAAGAGTCGGTCAACAATTCACTTCTTTGTGGATTTGATATGATATTGATAAATCTGAAATAAAATTTCCTCCCCTCCACACAGTTTGAGTTGGCTATATAAATAGTAAAACTAAAACCAAACATGACAAAACGAGAAATCCCCGGAGAAATGGAATTAGACCAAATATGCTAGTTTACTCTTTTCTTGGGTCACGGGTTCTTTTCCCATGATTAATTAGCCCGGAGTCTAATTATTTCCCAAAGAGTATTTAGTAACTAAACACAAATGATTCCATTCTCCTTGTTGGGGAAATCTGTCGTTTTGGAGCAGCGATGTCGCCTACTCGACTCTTGGTGACCGAACTGTCAAAAGCAGACGCGCTCAAGGCCTATATGGAATATTAGCCAATCGGAGCGCATGGAACATTGATCGCGTGAATCTTGACCAATCACAGCGTTTAGAACATGAGCGCGAGATGACTGTAATGGCGGACGTAAACAAACACTCGAAACATCGAAGATTGCAATTCGAAGCCAGTAAATCGGCAACATGGACTTGATTCCAGGAAGCATTGTAATAAATTTATGCTGGCACAATTCAACCATTGTTTAGGCACTTTGTCTAATTATTCTCGTGACATGACAAGTTGTGAAGTACGGTATTTTAACCATTTTGATTATCGTTCGATGAAGTTCTGTCATCTATCTACGATAGCTGATTCGCCCTGTCAACACGTGGTTTCGTGTACCTTTCACATTTTCCTAGGTTCGTAACATTGCCCTCATCCCACGAAGCATTCGTCCCGAATGACACAAAGACGTCAAAAAGTCTGGTTTGATAAAGATGAATGCACTGTAGCATCTTCATATATATGTAGTACTAATTTAGTAATAGTAATAATAATACTACAGTACGGTAACAGAACTAGTCAACAACATCACAGCTATATGTATTTGCATTCCAACATGCAAATGAACAGAAGGTTAATCCTTTATATTAATATGATGACCGTAATGATGGACTAAAGTTCAACACAATGCACTGAATGTCCCATATTAAACTTCAAAAATACACCAAGTCAATATGATGAAGTAAAGTTGGGTTGAATTAATCAGCCTCCTTGAAAAGGTAAATATGAAATTATCATTATTCCTAGTCTAATTGTAAGTAGGTTATGTCATGCAGAATTACTGCATATATATTTTGTCAATCAAAAATGAGAAGTGTCTCGATACAAATTATACATGTTTTTATTATTATTATTTGCAAATTATATATTTATCAATTGATTCCAGTTAGATCGACCTATTTTGGCTAACATATGTTTCCAAATCTTTAAATTTTGTATTATATACCCATATAAAGTCTCTCTGTTTATATTGATCAGGACTGCTAATCCAGTCATACCCATTTAATGAAAGTCTGATTTTATTATCAGAAATTGTTTGATTTGCACTTATATTTACAGATTGATTATATGCAACATTAACTTTGTCACTATTATTCATATCACCATCAGAATGATTTACTTGAAGAAAAGGACTATTTGGTGAGTCTATATTACCCGTATTTTCCAGTACATTTTGTTTCAAGGGCAAACAAATTTCACAATCATATAAAGCCAGGCCCATATTTTCCTTTTGTATAATAGGATCACTTTCTTGGCAGCTTATACTTTTTTCAACTAATTTTATATTTTCATTTGGCTTAATTTCAGCAAAAGCTTGACAAGTCTTGGGATTTAAATTATCCTGACTGCACAGTAAAATTTCACTATTATTACTTTCAAATGAAATTCTATTTATTTCTTTCTCATCGG
Organism: Patella pellucida; assembly: GCA_917208275.1. Classification (NCBI taxonomy): domain Eukaryota; kingdom Metazoa; phylum Mollusca; class Gastropoda; family Patellidae; genus Patella; species Patella pellucida. The sequence goes on along the minus strand of OU795042.1, from coordinate 63,141,525 downwards.
AAATATTCGTAGCCACATCATTATTATTTATTGCTGATACTTTACTCATACAGCTCAGTGACAATTTGTTGAAATTTCTAAAAATAGTTTGGGATATTTGAGAATTTTGTGGTTTCTCACAGTTTCTATTTACATATTCATACTGTTGATGAAAGTTTGACTTATCTTCATTTATGTCACAGTGATAAACATCTCTTGGCCGTCTAGGTGCACAATAATTATTACTCTTATAGTAATTATTGCCTGATTGATAACGATTATTATTTCTATTTTTATGATGCACATTAAAATAATTTCTTTGTCTTGGTAGTTGGTAACAAGATTTATTATTAATCAGTGCTTGAACCAAATGCCTAGTTGTGTTCTCTAATGAATTAATTGATTTATTAAGGGTACTAATATCTAATTCATTATCATATTTTTCAGGTCTAATCTCAAATTGAGCTTGGCATAAGGGTTCTGTATGAGGAGTGAATTGATGAACAGAATGACTACAGTGTCCATCAGCAAGTACATGTGCCTCAAGTCTGATAGCATGAGTTTCTGCTGCATCAATATCAGTGGGACGTAGTTCTCGGATTCGTAATCTCATGTTAGAGTCCTGAATTGCATCTATAAAGTGATCAAGTGCTAAAATTTTAGTAATAGAAGAATCAGCTGTTGGATAAGCTTGTTTCGTAAGCGTCCGGATTGACTGAGCCAACTCAGGCAGTGTTTCAGTTTTTCCTCTATAACGAGTTTGTAGTCTGGCTCGATACATTTCCGAGCGCTCAAGCCATCCAAATCTAATACGCAGTGTTTTCACTAGAATATTAAAATCTTGTCTCTCAAATTGACTGAGTTCAGTTAGAATAGCCCTGGCATTACCAGTTAAACTACATGCTAAATATAAAGATTTTTCATCATAACTCCACCTGTTCATGTGGCAAACAGTTTCAAACTGAGCAAGATACTGTTCAATGTCATCTATGCCTTCATATTGAGGTGGCCTCATTGACTGATTATTAACATTATCAGGAATTCTAGGACTTGTATAAAGATTATTTAAATGATTATAATTTTGATTAGTTTGTATACTACTTACATCTCTTATTATTGGGTGATTCGGTTCAAGTCTAAACTCCTTACGAAGACCATCAAATTCACGAGACAAGGCAACAACATCCTTCTTAATAACATCCATTTCTTGTTTTATTTCTTGTTTTATTTCATGTTTCATTTCAACCAACCCTTTATGGTTCTCACTTCTTAGATATTCCAATTGTTGGCTGATTTTATGTAAGATAGTGTTATCATTTATTGAAGTATATTCACTTCCACTATCCACTGATTGGGCTAGTGACACATTGTTCGGAGATATACTCTCTCTTTCTACATTTTCATTTCGAACCACTTTATTTGGTTTTAATAAACTATTATTATTATTTATAACCTCAGTGTCATCTATTGATGCCATTTTTGTTCTCACTTTTGTAGGACTGATTTAGTTTTATAAACTATGACTTTTATAATATGATATAAAATGTCCTGAATAAAAAAAAGGAAATATATTATTTCATTTACACTTATAGAATATATTTTATACAATACCTTTTTCTACCTTTAACTATTAGTCTACTTATTCTTTTGGCACACACTAAAACTGGAGTTTTAATAATACTAAGGGAATTTTGTGGTTTAATCCCACTTCTGACACCAATGTTGCGATTCCTCGATTCCCTTAGCGAAGAATGTAATTAAATAATAGGGTTCGCTCCAGTCTAGTGAAATACCTAAAGAATAAGTCAAACAACAAGTTAACAATAAATAAATTTTATTCTTAAGAAAACAATCAATAAATTCTACGGCAATAAATAAACAAATCAGCATTACTTAAACAAATCGACTGAGTGCAAAAATTAATTAACAATTATCGGTAAGCAATATCAAGCTAGGCCAACAGTACTTATTGTGGGTATTTACCCACCAATTGATAAAAAGTGGAGATTTCTCCACTAACCCGATAAGTGATAAAAAGTGGAGATTTCTTCACTAACCCAATAATTGATAAAAAGTGGAGATTTCTCCGCTAACCCGATAACTGATAAAAAGTGGAGATTTCTCCACTAACCCAATAATTGATAAAAAGTGGAGATTTCTCCGCTAACCCGATAACTGATAAAAAGTGGAGATTTCTCCACTAATCCGATAAGTGATAAAAAGTGGAGATTTCTCCGCTAACCCGATAATTGATCAAAAGTGGAGATTTCTCCACTAACCCGATAAGTGATAAAAAGTGGAGATTTACCCACTAATCCGCTTATGATAAAAAGTGGGGTTTTACCCACTGAATGATAATTATGAGGAATTTTCCCCAAAAAATGGATGAAAGTTGGGATTTTACCCGACTATTGATAAAAGGGGGGTTTTACCCACTGAATGATAATTATTAGGAATTGTCCCCAAAAATGGATGAAAGTTGGGATTTTACCCGACTATTGATAAAAGCGGGGTTTTACCCACTGAATGATAATTATGACTAATATGAGGAATTGTCCCCAAAAATGGATGAAAGTGAGGTTTCCTCACTAATGATTGGGAGCTTCACTTCAGGTTTATTTCACCTGCACAAAATCACTTTATTAATAAAACATTCTGATACTGCAAAGCTCTACAGGCCTATTAGAGTAAATTATGTGAGGTTCCCTCACAAAATATTATTCAGCTTCACTTCAGGTTTATTTCACCTGCACAAAATTACTTTAAATGCTCCAAAGCTCTAGTAGTAGTACGGGCCTTTTGGATTGGAGTAAACACAGTAGGGTACATAAACCCAAGATCACACACAATACTAAGAGTCGGTCAACAATTCACTTCTTTGTGGATTTGATATGATATTGATAAATCTGAAATAAAATTTCCTCCCCTCCACACAGTTTGAGTTGGCTATATAAATAGTAAAACTAAACATGACAAAACGAGAAATCCCCGGAGAAATGGAATTAGACCAAATATGCTAGTTTACTCTTTTCTTGGGTCACGGGTTCTTTTCCCATGATTAATTAGCCCGGAGTCTAATTATTTCCCAAAGAGTATTTAGTAACTAAACACAAATGATTCCATTCTCCTTGTTGGGGAAATCTGTCGTTTTGGAGCAGCGATGTCGCCTACTCGACTCTTGGTGACCGAACTGTCAAAAGCAGACGCGCTCAAGGCCTATATGGAATATTAGCCAATCGGAGCGCATGGAACATTGATCGCGTGAATCTTGACCAATCACAGCGTTTAGAACATGAGCGCGAGATGACTGTAATGGCGGACGTAAACAAACACTCGAAACATCGAAGATTGCAATTCGAAGCCAGTAAATCGGCAACATGGACTTGATTCCAGGAAGCATTGTAATAAATTTATGCTGGCACAATTCAACCATTGTTTAGGCACTTTGTCTAATTATTCTCGTGACATGACAAGTTGTGAAGTACGGTATTTTAACCATTTTGATTATCGTTCGATGAAGTTCTGTCATCTATCTACGATAGCTGATTCGCCCTGTCAACACGTGGTTTCGTGTACCTTTCACATTTTCCTAGGTTCGTAACATTGCCCTCATCCCACGAAGCATTCGTCCCGAATGACACAAAGACGTCAAAAAGTCTGGTTTGATAAAGATGAATGCACTGTAGCATCATCATATATATGTAGTACTAATTTAGTAATAGTAATAATAATACTACAGTACGGTAACAGAACTAGTCAACAACATCACAGCTATATGTATTTGCATTCCAACATGCAAATGAACAGAAGGTTAATCCTTTATATTAATATGATGACCGTAATGATGGACTAAAGTTCAACACAATGCACTGAATGTCCCATATTAAACTTCAAAAATACACCAAGTTAATATGATGAAGTAAAGTTGGGTTGAATTAATCAGCCTCCTTGAAAAGGTAAATATGAAATTATCATTATTCCTAGTCTAATTGTAAGTAGGTTATGTCATGCAGAATTACTGCATATATATTTTGTCAATCAAAAATGAGAAGTGTCTCGATACAAATTATACATGTTTTTATTATTATTATTTGCAAATTATATATTTATCAATTGATTCCAGTTAGATCGACCTATTTTGGCTAACATATGTTTCCAAATCTTTAAATTTTGTATTATATACCCATATAAAGTCTCTCTGTTTATATTGATCAGGACTGCTAATCCAGTCATACCCATTTAATGAAAGTCTGATTTTATTATCAGAAATTGTTTGATTTGCACTTATATTTACAGATTGATTATATGCAACATTAACTTTGTCACTATTATTCATATCACCATCAGAATGATTTACTTGAAGAAAAGGACTATTTGGTGAGTCTATATTACCCGTATTTTCCAGTACATTTTGTTTCAAGGGCAAACAAATTTCACAATCATATAAAGCCAGGCCCATATTTTCCTTTTGTATAATAGGATCACTTTCTTGGCAGCTTATACTTTTTTCAACTAATTTTATATTTTCATTTGGCTTAATTTCAGCAAAAGCTTGACAAGTCTTGGGATTTAAATTATCCTGACTGCACAGTAAAATTTCACTATTATTACTTTCAAATGAAATTCTATTTATTTCTTTCTCATCGGAAATATTCGTAGCCACATCATTATTATTTATTGCTGATACTTTACTCATACAGCTCAGTGACAATTTGTTGAAATTTCTAAAAATAGTTTGGGATATTTGAGGTTTCTCACAGTTTCTATTTACATATTCATACTGTTGATGAAAGTTTGACTTATCTTCATTTATGTCACAGTGATAAACATCTCTTGGCCGTCTAGGTGCACAATAATTATTACTCTTATAGTAATTATTGCCTGATTGATAACGATTATTATTTCTATTTTTATGATGCACATTAAAATAATTTCTTTGTCTTGGTAGTTGGTAACAAGATTTATTATTAATCAGTGCTTGAACCAAATGCCTAGTTGTGTTCTCTAATGAATTAATTGATTTATTAAGGGTACTAATATCTAATTCATTATCATATTTTTCAGGTCTAATCTCAAATTGAGCTTGGCATAAGGGTTCTGTATGAGGAGTGAATTGATGAACAGAATGACTACGGTGTCCATCAGCAAGTACATGTGCCTCAAGTCTGATAGCATGAGTTTCTGCTGCATCAATATCAGTGGGACGTAGTTCTCGGATTCGTAATCTCATGTTAGAGTCCTGAATTGCATCTATAAAGTGATCAAGTGCTAAAATTTTAGTAATAGAAGAATCAGCTGTTGGATAAGCTTGTTTCGTAAGCGTCCGGATTGACTGAGCCAACTCAGGCAGTGTTTCAGTTTTTCCTCTATAACGAGTTTGTAGTCTGGCTCGATACATTTCCGAGCGCTCAAGCCATCCAAATCTAATACGCAGTGTTTTCACTAGAATATTAAAATCTTGTCTCTCAAATTGACTGAGTTCAGTTAGAATAGCCCTGGCATTACCAGTTAAACTACATGCTAAATATAAAGATTTTTCATCATAACTCCACCTGTTCATGTGGCAAACAGTTTCAAACTGAGCAAGATACTGTTCAATGTCATCTATGCCTTCATATTGAGGTGGCCTCATTGACTGATTATTAACATTATCAGGAATTCTAGGACTTGTATAAAGATTATTTAAATGATTATAATTTTGATTAGTTTGTATACTACTTACATCTCTTATTATTGGGTGATTCGGTTCAAGTCTAAACTCCTTACGAAGACCATCAAATTCACGAGACAAGGCAACAACATCCTTCTTAATAACATCCATTTCTTGTTTTATTTCTTGTTTTATTTCATGTTTCATTTCAACCAACCCTTTATGGTTCTCACTTCTTAGATATTCCAATTGTTGGCTGATTTTATGTAAGATAGTGTTATCATTTATTGAAGTATATTCACTTCCACTATCCACTGATTGGGCTAGTGACACATTGTTCGGAGATATACTCTCTCTTTCTACATTTTCATTTCGAACCACTTTATTTGGTTTTAATAAACTATTATTATTATTTATAACCTCAGTGTCATCTATTGATGCCATTTTTGTTCTCACTTTTGTAGGACTGATTTAGTTTTATAAACTATGACTTTTATAATATGATATAAAATGTCCTGAATAAAAAAAAGGAAATATATTATTTCATTTACACTTATAGAATATATTTTATACAATACCTTTTTCTACCTTTAACTATTAGTCTACTTATTCTTTTGGCACACACTAAAACTGGAGTTTTAATAATACTAAGGGAATTTTGTGGTTTAATCCCACTTCTGACACCAATGTTGCGATTCCTCGATTCCCTTAGCGAAGAATGTAATTAAATAATAGGGTTCGCTCCAGTCTAGTGAAATACCTAAAGAATAAGTCAAACAACAAGTTAACAATAAATAAATTTTATTCTTAAGAAAACAATCAATAAATTCTACGGCAATAAATAAACAAATCAGCATTACTTAAACAAATCGACTGAGTGCAAAAATTAATTAACAATTATCGGTAAGCAATATCAAGCTAGGCCAACAGTACTTATTGTGGGTATTTACCCACCAATTGATAAAAAGTGGAGATTTCTCCACTAACCCGATAAGTGATAAAAAGTGGAGATTTCTTCACTAACCCAATAATTGATAAAAAGTGGAGATTTCTCCGCTAACCCGATAACTGATAAAAAGTGGAGATTTCTCCACTAACCCAATAATTGATAAAAAGTGGAGATTTCTCCGCTAACCCGATAACTGATAAAAAGTGGAGATTTCTCCACTAATCCGATAAGTGATAAAAAGTGGAGATTTCTCCGCTAACCCGATAATTGATCAAAAGTGGAGATTTCTCCACTAACCCGATAAGTGATAAAAAGTGGAGATTTACCCACTAATCCGCTTATGATAAAAAGTGGGGTTTTACCCACTGAATGATAATTATGAGGAATTTTCCCCAAAAAATGGATGAAAGTTGGGATTTTACCCGACTATTGATAAAAGGGGGGTTTTACCCACTGAATGATAATTATTAGGAATTGTCCCCAAAAATGGATGAAAGTTGGGATTTTACCCGACTATTGATAAAAGCGGGGTTTTACCCACTGAATGATAATTATGACTAATATGAGGAATTGTCCCCAAAAATGGATGAAAGTGAGGTTTCCTCACTAATGATTGGGAGCTTCACTTCAGGTTTATTTCACCTGCACAAAATCACTTTATTAATAAAACATTCTGATACTGCAAAGCTCTACAGGCCTATTAGAGTAAATTATGTGAGGTTCCCTCACAAAATATTATTCAGCTTCACTTCAGGTTTATTTCACCTGCACAAAATTACTTTAAATGCTCCAAAGCTCTAGTAGTAGTACGGGCCTTTTGGATTGGAGTAAACACAGTAGGGTACATAAACCCAAGATCACACACAATACTAAGAGTCGGTCAACAATTCACTTCTTTGTGGATTTGATATGATATTGATAAATCTGAAATAAAATTTCCTCCCCTCCACACAGTTTGAGTTGGCTAAGCAGACGCGCTCAAGGCCTATATGGAATATTAGCCAATCGGAGCGCATGGAACATTGATCGCGTGAATCTTGACCAATCACAGCGTTTAGAACATGAGCGCGAGATGACTGTAATGGCGGACGTAAACAAACACTCGAAACATCGAAGATTGCAATTCGAAGCCAGTAAATCGGCAACATGGACTTGATTCCAGGAAGCATTGTAATAAATTTATGCTGGCACAATTCAACCATTGTTTAGGCACTTTGTCTAATTATTCTCGTGACATGACAAGTTGTGAAGTACGGTATTTTAACCATTTTGATTATCGTTCGATGAAGTTCTGTCATCTATCTACGATAGCTGATTCGCCCTGTCAACACGTGGTTTCGTGTACCTTTCACATTTTCCTAGGTTCGTAACATGTCCCAAGTAGAACAAGAACAAGTAGATTAGCAAATCTTGGCAGCCAGCTAAAACTAGTACTTAAAAGAGTATGAAGTCGTTATATCAGAAATCCAAATACGTCAATCGATGCGCAATTATAAAAGGAGCAATGGTGTCAAGTTTCATGCCGATTTTACTATGATTGCCGTAGCCTTTGGCTTTTTTTTTTTTTTAAAAAAAAGAACGTCGCCAAAGGTGTCAAAAGGTTCAGTCGAGTCACAAGTCGCTGACTTTATACCGAGTCGACTTTCCATATCTTCACAAAGCCCAAGTTCCGTTGGAGTCGCCAGTTCAGTAAATGGGTCGGCGAATAAGGCAAGTTGAGTCAGTTATAGCTCTTTTAAGTTCGAGTCGAGTCGCAAATCGGATATTTGAGCGACTTACTGTCTGAACTATGCTATTTTATAACGGTTTTCTTCGATAATGAACAAACTATTTAACTTTGGTTATCATAAACTAACCTCTGTGTTTGAAATCAACTCCGGTTAAATAAAATCAATTGCACACTTAGATAGCACAACTAATTAACTAGGTTCTCTCGTGAAAAATTGAACTCAAACAAACTTTTGACAGGGAGAAAGACCAAAATGGAGGATGTTTACGTCACTCTTCGGAAATACTATTTCGTATAAAGGGGAACAGCTTATTTACGACAATTCGTGGTATTAGCCTCGGCTTGGTATTGAGTTTGGGGGAACGGCCCATATCTAACCATCTTTTCTTTTGATAAGTCGAACCTGGACGTAAATGTACGTCTCTTACGAGGTCTTTTAGGTTTTTGTGCATTATACACTCACTGAATTGGCACTTTCACGGCTGCCGCAACACGTTTGTATATGTTGCTGAAACGGTTGCACTCGGAAACTTCGGTCGTGTGCTTCGTGTTGTTTCTTAAATAAGAACTTTAAGATAGGGAAGGTTTAGTTTAAATACGACTTTATTTATACCAGTACCCGTGCACTCATTGATATTTTCATTGTGAATAAAATTTGGTAGACTGGCCATCAATGGTTTCAATATAAATCGTCTATGTAATTGCCTTTAGTTAAAACTTTTCATCGCTGAAACGCAAATACTCGAAATTTTCGCGGGTTGTTTTCATAGGAACACGTGGTTGTGACACCCGCTGTCAAAACTAAACACCCCCACAACAACTTTAATTGTTTGGACCAACACGTCACGGTAGCCATGTTGTCTTGGAAAATGTAAGTAAACACGTTCAATTTTTCAGGATAGAACTTAGTTAATTAGCTGTAGTATTTTATTGTGCAATGGATTTTATTCAACCGGAGATGATTTCAAACGCACAGGTAAGTTTATAATAACCAAAGTTGAATAGTTTGTTCATTATCGAAGAAATCTGTTTATAAAATAACATAGTTCAGACAGTAATTTCCTACATCTGTATGTAACAGGCTCGTCAGTGGTGCAGTATAGGGGGTCGTTTGGATGAGACTAAAAACTAAAGTCCCGTGTACACATTGCCGTGCACGTAAAAGATCCCTTGGCAGCTGGAATTCGATGTAAGAGTAGGCCGTAGCCTCACTGTCCGGGTAAAATTGCCCCCCATAGCACACTGTCCCATAGCACACTGTATGGCGTATGTCCGTCTTCATTAGCCCAGCCGGAGCAAAGTAGAACGATAAATCCAGTAGCTTTTATTTCAATAGTTCGTTTGCACGTAGCGCCACTGTCCGGGTAAAATTTCCCCCATAGCACATTGTATGGCGTATTTCCGTCTTCATTAGCCCACCCAGTCGGAGCAAAGAAGAACGTCAGTCATCTTGGACAGAGATAAAAGACGGGTGTCGCATTCGACCACTCACCCTGATACCGCCATATCAACAAACATCCTAACTGACAGTACGCAATCCATCCCATCCTGCTTTATGTCCGTCTACAGAATCCTAGAAAAGGTTACAAAACTAATTTCCACGACAATATATGTTTACCGTGTAGATATATTACACAGTTCCATCCATTCATTGTCTTCTAGTAGACAATTAAATATCACCCATTGTTTCAGGAATGGTTTTACAGATTGAGTAAAGAATTCATTGTTTCAAATCAACTCTACATTCTGTGTTTATTAACACGGAGATTGCGTGTTCGTTGACATTAAAAACCAGGAGGCATATAACAGATACGCAAAACCATTTCTCACCGAATTAATGAGACGTATAGGTGACCGATGTGTCTCAGAACTTGGTGCCAGAGGTTTCTTACAATATTAAAAGAGAAAGAATTTGTGATTTGATATTTATTGTCACGTTCTTTCATTCAGGTATTATTAACAGATTTAATGGGAAATTGCGCTCCAGAGAACAGGAGTAATTAACATTATTTTATAACATGGCCGACGATATTTAAACACGCGATGACAGCCATACGTTTTCCTGCAAATTCAAAGACATTTATTATAATAAAAACAGAAGTGAGCAGTATAGAACCAAAAATAAGATATTCCATTCCGCAATCATAAAATGTTCACTTAATTAAACTTTCATGAACCTTGATCGATCGGATTTAAATACAGATCTTTATTTTGTTTCGTTTTTTTTATAGTTTCGATGGCCTATACTACATGGAGATCTGACAAGTTGTGAGAGTTCATACCAGGGATCAAACGAGAGGCTTTTGACCTTACGACGTCAGATATTGATTAATCAATCAGCGTCGAAGATTCTAGTAGCCAGAAAGAGAAAGTAAAAAGGAAAAAGGAAAAAGAAACAAGGAAAAAAGAAAAACAGAAAACAAAAAGAGAAAGAAATAAGAGGAGGAGAGGGGATCATTCTTTCATCTTATTGTATCAGGAAATCAAAAAATGCCTTTTTCTGCTTTCGTCTGAAATGCTTGGAAAATTTGTTTGCGGTGATTTGTCATATAAAGCTTTCAAAGTCTGAACTCTGAAGCTGTTTTTATTTCATGATTATTGATTTTCTATAAACTAAGGACACCTTTGCAAAGAAAACTTTACAACAACGCCATTTCGAGAACTTCTTTCTGAAAGCGGCAAGTTTTCCTTAGTAGCCGCATTACAAATGTATGGGTACCGGAGTCTGACGAGGTTTGCCAAGTGATAATTAGCCAACTATCACTTGGAGTAAGCTGGACAAAGTCAATCCCATACTCAACATACCTTGTTTGTTTACCGGATGAGCCAATCATCAATGTGTACACGGGTCCTCGGTTTTCCGTACCATCTAAACGACAAGACAGCTGTCATTGTCAGGCCCTCCGTCCTGCATCACTGACAAGGGTAAACCACGCCGGAAAATAAACCTGGATGAAATGTCTCGGCCAATGCAGGGGTTGAACACCCGACCTCCAGGCTAGCCAGCCAGCGTCTTACCCACTTTTTTGTATCGCGCCACATTGATATGAAAACGCGTAGCTTTACACGTTCGTTTTTTCCGTTACATGTTTATTTGACCAACCCCGTGGGATTTCTCCGGGTCTCCCGGTTTCCTCCCACTGCTAAAGACCCCTACGCAGAGGCGAATTGTTTAAAAAAAATTAAACCATATCTTAGTCCCGAAATGGCATAGTTTGTATCGAGTAGACGTTAAACTCCATTCTCTCTCCCTCTCTCTCTCTCTCTCTCTCTCTCTGAATCGATGTGCGTCCAGATGTTAGTTCTCACATTTATCTCTCTCTCTTTCCCTCTCTCTCTCTCTGAATGGTCGTACAGTTGTTAGTTCTCACATAAACTTTTCCACGCTTAAGAAGAGACCCCCCCCCCAAAAAAAAACGTTTCAGAAAGACAAATTTAAAAAAAAAAAATTAAATAAAAAAACACCCCCACGCTCAACTTATTATGTATAGGCGGGAGGTCGGCTGGAGGTCAGTCTCGCACGTGACTTGAATTCTAACAAACAAACCAGACTAAATCGAGTCTACAATTTGTCGTTCTTTCTATCATTTTTCTATTGGGGAAGGGACGGGTCTTTAAACGTGAAATTAAATAGTCGTTATAGAGTTTTAGTGACGTGAAATCAACCATTAAACTCGTTACCCCCAGGCAGTAGAACCATATCCATGTAGCTGACACCAACTTCAATCGTTTTCTCATGTTGTTTTTTTAACAGACATGTCTCCTGGTGCTAATAGAACCTGCCTGCTACTCGTCCTATCAACAATTAACAAAGTAACCTTTTATAAAATAACCCGAGGCATCGAGATTTATCAGACTTATTACCAAAGAGCGATCCTTTCCTGATCAAGCACAAGTACCAGTAGCGTTCTATATAGAACAAGGAACGTAGTATGACGCCGTCGCAGCCATTTTGAATTGTGACGTATAAAATTCAATGTCCGTTGACCGATGCGAAGTATGGACGTAGTATGACGGCGTTGCAGTAATTTTAGAATTGTGGCGTATAAAATTAAAAGTCCGTCGATCGATGCGGAATTGTCCAAAGAACAAGCAAGCAAAGTTTCATGCCGACGCCTTGCTGTTAAACAAGAACACGCAGATTAGCAAATCTTGGCAGCCAGCTCCTGGTTCTAAAACTATAGTACTTAAAAGAGTATGACGTCGTCATATCAGAAATCCAAATACGTCAATCGATGCGCAATTATCAAAGGAACAATCGTGTCAAGTTTCATGCCGATTGAACTGTGGTTGCCGTAGCAAGGGTTTTAAAAGGTTGAGTCGAGTCCCAAGTCGCTGACTTTAATACCGAGTCGACTTCCCATATCTTCACAAAGCCCAAGTTCCGTTGTAGTCGCCAGTTCAGTAAATAAATCGGCGAACAAGGCAAGTTTGAGTCAGAAACCCTTTCAAGTTCGAGTCGAGTCGCAAATCGGGTATTTGAGCGACTTACTGTCTGAACTATGTTATTTTATAACGGTTTTCTTCGATTATGAACAAACTATTTAACTTTGGTTATCATCAACTAACCTGTGTGTTTGAAATCAACCCCGGTTTAATCAAATCAATTGCACACTTAGATAGCACAACTAATTAACTAGGTTCTCTCGTGAAAAATTGAACTCAAACAAACTTTTGACAGGGAGAAAGACCAAAATGGAGGATGTTTACGTCACTCTTCGGAAATACTATTTCGTATAAAGGGGGAGCAGCTTATTTACGACAATTCGTGGTATTAGCCTCGGCTTGGTATTGAGTTTGGGGGAACGGCCCATATCTAACCATATTTTCTTTTGATAAGTCGAACCTGGACGTAAAAGTACGTCTCTTACGAGGTCTTTAAGGTTTTTGTGCATTATACACTCACTGAATTGGCACCTTCAGGGCTGCCGCAACACGTTTGTAAATATTGCTGAAACGGTTGGACTCGGAAACTTCGGTCGTGTGCTTCGTGTTGTTTCTTAAATAGGAACTTTAAGATAGGGAAGGTTTAGTTTAAATACGACTTTATTTATACGAGTACCCGTGCACTCATTGATATTTTCATTGTGAATAAAATTTGGTAGACTGGCCATCAATGGTTTCAATATAAATCGTCTTATAATTGCCTTTAGTTAAAACTTTTCATCGCTGAAACGCAAATACTCGAAATTTTCGCGGGTTGTTTTCATAGGATCACGTGGTTGTGACACCCGCTGTCAAAACTAAACACCCCCACAACAACTTTAATTGTTTGGACCAACACGTCACGGTAGCCATGTTGTCTTGGAAAATGTAAGTAAACACGTTCAATTTTTCACGATAGAACTTAGTTAATTAGCTGTAGTATTTTATTGTGCAATGGATTTTATTCAACCGGAGATGATTTCAAACGCACAGGTAAGTTTATAATAACCAAAGTTGAATAGTTTGTTCATTATCGAAGAAATCTGTTTATAAAATAACATAGTTCAGACAGTAATTTCCCACATCTGTATGTAACAGGCTCGTCAGTGGTGCAGTATAGGGGGTCGTTCGGATGAGACTAAAAACTAAGGTCCCGTGTACACATTGGCGTGCACGTAAAAGATCCCTTGGCAGCTGGAATTCGATGTAAGAGTAGGCCGTAGCCTCACTGTCTGGGTAAAATTGCCCCCATAGCACACTGTATGGCGTATGTCCGTCTTCATTAGCCCAGCCGGAGCAAAGTAGAACGATAAACCCAGTAGCTTTTATTTCAATAGTTCGTTTGCACGTAGCGCCACTGTCCGGGTAAAATTTCCCCCATAGCACATTGTATGGCGTATTTCCGTCTTCATTAGCCCACCCAGTCGGAGCAAAGAAGAACGTCAGTCATTTTGGACAGAGATAAAAGACGGATGTCGCATGAACTCTGTAAAACAGATTGCATTCATCCACCTACCCTGATACCACCATATCAACAAACATCCTAACTGACAGTACGCCATCCATCCCATCCTGCTTTATGTCCGTCTACAGAGTCCTAGAAAAGGTTACAAAACTAATTTCCACGACAATATATGTTTACCGTGTAGATATATTACACGGTTCCATCCATTCATTGTCTTCTAGTAGACAATTAAATATCACCCATTGTTTCAGAAATGGTTTTACAGATTGAGTAAAGAATTCTTTGTTTCAAATCAACTCTACATTCTGTGTTTATTAACACGTAGATTGCGTGTTCGTTGACATTAAAAACCAGGAGGCATATAACAGATACGCAAAACCATTTCTCACCGAATTAATGAGACGTATAGGTGACCGATGTGTCTCAGAACTTGGTGCCAGAGGTTTCTTACAATATTAAAAGAGAAAGAATTTGTGATTTGATATTTATTGTCACGTTCTTTCATTCAGGTATTATTAACAGATTTAATGGGAAATTGCGCTCCAGAGAACAGGAGTAATTAACATTATTTTATAACATGGCCGACGATATTTAAACACGCGATGACAGCCATACGTTTTCCTGCAAATTCAAAGACATTTATTATAATAAAAACAGAAGTGAGCAGTATAGAACCAAAAATAAGATATTCCATTCCGCAATCATAAAATGTTCACTTAATTAAACTTTCATGAACCTTGATCGATCGGATTTAAATACAGATCTTTATTTTGTTTCGTTTTTTTTATAGTTTCGATGGCCTATACTACATGGAGATCTGACAAGTTGTGAGAGTTCATACCAGGGATCAAACGAGAGGCTTTTGACCTTACGACGTCAGATATTGATTAATCAATCAGCGTCGAAGATTCTAGTAGCCAGAAAGAGAAAGTAAAAAGGAAAAAGGAAAAAGAAACAAGGAAAAAAGAAAAACAGAAAACAAAAAGAGAAAGAAATAAGAGGAGGAGAGGGGATCATTCTTTCATCTTATTGTATCAGGAAATCAAAAAATGCCTTTTTCTGCTTTCGTCTGAAATGCTTGGAAAATTTGTTTGCGGTGATTTGTCATATAAAGCTTTCAAAGTCTGAACTCTGAAGCTGTTTTTATTTCATGATTATTGATTTTCTATAAACTAAGGACACCTTTGCAAAGAAAACTTTACAACAACGCCATTTCGAGAACTTCTTTCTGAAAGCGGCAAGTTTTCCTTAGTAGCCGCATTACAAATGTATGGGTACCGGAGTCTGACGAGGTTTGCCAAGTGATAATTAGCCAACTATCACTTGGAGTAAGCTGGACAAAGTCAATCCCATACTCAACATACCTTGTTTGTTTACCGGATGAGCCAATCATCAATGTGTACACGGGTCCTCGGTTTTCCGTACCATCTAAACGACAAGACAGCTGTCATTGTCAGGCCCTCCGTCCTGCATCACTGACAAGGGTAAACCACGCCGGAAAATAAACCTGGATGAAATGTCTCGGCCAATGCAGGGGTTGAACACCCGACCTCCAGGCTAGCCAGCCAGCGTCTTACCCACTTTTTTGTATCGCGCCACATTGATATGAAAACGCGTAGCTTTACACGTTCGTTTTTTCCGTTACATGTTTATTTGACCAACCCCGTGGGATTTCTCCGGGTCTCCCGGTTTCCTCCCACTGCTAAAGACCCCTACGCAGAGGCGAATTGTTTAAAAAAAATTAAACCATATCTTAGTCCCGAAATGGCATAGTTTGTATCGAGTAGACGTTAAACTCCATTCTCTCTCCCTCTCTCTCTCTCTCTCTCTCTCTCTCTGAATCGATGTGCGTCCAGATGTTAGTTCTCACATTTATCTCTCTCTCTTTCCCTCTCTCTCTCTCTGAATGGTCGTACAGTTGTTAGTTCTCACATAAACTTTTCCACGCTTAAGAAGAGACCCCCCCCCCCAAAAAAAAACGTTTCAGAAAGACAAATTTAAAAAAAAAAAATTAAATAAAAAAACACCCCCACGCTCAACTTATTATGTATAGGCGGGAGGTCGGCTGGAGGTCAGTCTCGCACGTGACTTGAATTCTAACAAACAAACCAGACTAAATCGAGTCTACAATTTGTCGTTCTTTCTATCATTTTTCTATTGGGGAAGGGACGGGTCTTTAAACGTGAAATTAAATAGTCGTTATAGAGTTTTAGTGACGTGAAATCAACCATTAAACTCGTTACCCCCAGGCAGTAGAACCATATCCATGTAGCTGACACCAACTTCAATCGTTTTCTCATGTTGTTTTTTTAACAGACATGTCTCCTGGTGCTAATAGAACCTGCCTGCTACTCGTCCTATCAACAATTAACAAAGTAACCTTTTATAAAATAACCCGAGGCATCGAGATTTATCAGACTTATTACCAAAGAGCGATCCTTTCCTGATCAAGCACAAGTACCAGTAGCGTTCTATATAGAACAAGGAACGTAGTATGACGCCGTCGCAGCCATTTTGAATTGTGACGTATAAAATTCAATGTCCGTTGACCGATGCGAAGTATGGACGTAGTATGACGGCGTTGCAGTAATTTTAGAATTGTGGCGTATAAAATTAAAAGTCCGTCGATCGATGCGGAATTGTCCAAAGAACAAGCAAGCAAAGTTTCATGCCGACGCCTTGCTGTTAAACAAGAACACGCAGATTAGCAAATCTTGGCAGCCAGCTCCTGGTTCTAAAACTATAGTACTTAAAAGAGTATGACGTCGTCATATCAGAAATCCAAATACGTCAATCGATGCGCAATTATCAAAGGAACAATCGTGTCAAGTTTCATGCCGATTGAACTGTGGTTGCCGTAGCAAGGGTTTTAAAAGGTTGAGTCGAGTCCCAAGTCGCTGACTTTAATACCGAGTCGACTTCCCATATCTTCACAAAGCCCAAGTTCCGTTGTAGTCGCCAGTTCAGTAAATAAATCGGCGAACAAGGCAAGTTTGAGTCAGAAACCCTTTCAAGTTCGAGTCGAGTCGCAAATCGGGTATTTGAGCGACTTACTGTCTGAACTATGTTATTTTATAACGGTTTTCTTCGATTATGAACAAACTATTTAACTTTGGTTATCATCAACTAACCTGTGTGTTTGAAATCAACCCCGGTTTAATCAAATCAATTGCACACTTAGATAGCACAACTAATTAACTAGGTTCTCTCGTGAAAAATTGAACTCAAACAAACTTTTGACAGGGAGAAAGACCAAAATGGAGGATGTTTACGTCACTCTTCGGAAATACTATTTCGTATAAAGGGGGAGCAGCTTATTTACGACAATTCGTGGTATTAGCCTCGGCTTGGTATTGAGTTTGGGGGAACGGCCCATATCTAACCATATTTTCTTTTGATAAGTCGAACCTGGACGTAAAAGTACGTCTCTTACGAGGTCTTTAAGGTTTTTGTGCATTATACACTCACTGAAGTGGCACCTTCAGGGCTGCCGCAACACGTTTGTAAATATTGCTGAAACGGTTGGACTCGGAAACTTCGGTCGTGTGCTTCGTGTTGTTTCTTAAATAGGAACTTTAAGATAGGGAAGGTTTAGTTTAAATACGACTTTATTTATACGAGTACCCGTGCACTCATTGATATTTTCATTGTGAATAAAATTTGGTAGACTGGCCATCAATGGTTTCAATATAAATCGTCTTATAATTGCCTTTAGTTAAAACTTTTCATCGCTGAAACGCAAATACTCGAAATTTTCGCGGGTTGTTTTCATAGGATCACGTGGTTGTGACACCCGCTGTCAAAACTAAACACCCCCACAACAACTTTAATTGTTTGGACCAACACGTCACGGTAGCCATGTTGTCTTGGAAAATGTAAGTAAACACGTTCAATTTTTCACGATAGAACTTAGTTAATTAGCTGTAGTATTTTATTGTGCAATGGATTTTATTCAACCGGAGATGATTTCAAACGCACAGGTAAGTTTATAATAACCAAAGTTGAATAGTTTGTTCATTATCGAAGAAATCTGTTTATAAAATAACATAGTTCAGACAGTAATTTCCCACATCTGTATGTAACAGGCTCGTCAGTGGTGCAGTATAGGGGGTCGTTCGGATGAGACTAAAAACTAAGGTCCCGTGTACACATTGGCGTGCACGTAAAAGATCCCTTGGCAGCTGGAATTCGATGTAAGAGTAGGCCGTAGCCTCACTGTCTGGGTAAAATTGCCCCCATAGCACACTGTATGGCGTATGTCCGTCTTCATTAGCCCAGCCGGAGCAAAGTAGAACGATAAACCCAGTAGCTTTTATTTCAATAGTTCGTTTGCACGTAGCGCCACTGTCCGGGTAAAATTTCCCCCATAGCACATTGTATGGCGTATTTCCGTCTTCATTAGCCCACCCAGTCGGAGCAAAGAAGAACGTCAGTCATTTTGGACAGAGATAAAAGACGGATGTCGCATGAACTCTGTAAAACAGATTGCATTCATCCACCTACCCTGATACCACCATATCAACAAACATCCTAACTGACAGTACGCCATCCATCCCATCCTGCTTTATGTCCGTCTACAGAGTCCTAGAAAAGGTTACAAAACTAATTTCCACGACAATATATGTTTACCGTGTAGATATATTACACAGTTCCATCCATTCATTGTCTTCTAGTAGACAATTAAATATCACCCATTGTTTCAGAAATGGTTTTACAGATTGAGTAAAGAATTCTTTGTTTCAAATCAACTCTACATTCTGTGTTTATTAACACGTAGATTGCGTGTTCGTTGACATTAAAAACCAGGAGGCATAAAACAGATACGCAAAACCATTTCTCACCGAATTAATGAGACGTATAGGTGACCGATGTATCTCAGAACTTGGTGCCAAAGGTTTCTTACAATATTAAAAGAGAAAGAATTTGTGATTTGATATTTATTGTCACGTTCTTTCATTCAGGTATTATTAACAGATTTAATGGGAAATTGCGCTCGAGAGAACAGGAGTAATTAACATTATTTTATGACATGGCCGACGATATTTTAAACACGCGATGACAGCCATACGTTTTCCTGTAAATTCAAAGACATTAATAATAATAAAAGAGAAGTGAGCATTATTGAACAAAAAGTGAGATATTCTATTCCGCAATCATAAAATGTTCACTTAATTATAAACATGCATTATTCAAGAGCTAAATCTGCCTAGTGCAGGTCTTTATTTGGGCATGAAATGTTTTCTAAAGTATTAATTAGACATTAATTAACTGATCCAGGCCTTAATCAACTTTGGATGGCATCAGATTGCTCCGATATTAAACGGATTAAAACGTTTCAGCGGTAAATCAAATATGGCGCGGCTAGACGCTTCGAGTCGTAGCTTTGATCAACCAGGACCGTGGTTGAAATTATTGCACAGGTCGGTCAAATCTTTAAATGCCTATTTCTTCGCTTGCAATAGAGTAATTTGATTGAAATTTTCAAATTATTCATTTTACATCATCTACTTTCGAACTAGTATAGCAAGAATGGCTAGTTCGTATCTATATCTTGAATAATGTAACTTTAATTATACTTTCATGAACCTTGATTGATCGGAGTAAAATACAGATCTTTATTTCGTTTCGTTTTTTTTTATACTTCCGCTGACCTATACTACATGAAGATCTGTCAAGTTATAGCGGGAATTTACGTCAGGGGTCGAACGAGAGGCTTTTGACCTTATGACGGCAGCTATTGATTAATCAATCAGCGTTGAGGTTTCTAGTGGTTTACCCAGTTCCGTGCTTGAACTATAAAAACGAAACGAAATAGGATTTGTGTTTTACTCATAATTTTGAAAACTTGATCAACTTTCTAAAATTTTGAAACGGTCAGTTCTCTCAGCTGTATGTATGGAATCGATTAAACAACGTAGATTACTATGAATGAATGAATGAATGAATTGCAAGTCATCTCCAGCCTGGCAATATTGCACCAGACATATAGATTTACTATGAGTCATGAAATGGGATTAAAGGCATGAACTTAATTTAAACTTTAAAATGTTACTCTGGTGGCGAGAGTAGTTTTACATTGTAAAACAAACACGGGCAATAATATTATAAGTATAGGGGTACCTTACGTCTAACCTGGCCGTATGACGAATTCCACTATTCGAATTACTTTCAAGACGCACGTGAAGAGTGTTTTGTCATACAAAGCTTTCAATGTCTGAACTCTGAAGCTGTTTTTATTTCATGTGTATCGATTTTCTTTAAACAAAGGAAAACTTTGCAAACAAAACTCTACAACAACGCCATTTCGAGAACTTCTTTCTGTAAGCGGCAAATTTTCCTTAGTAGCCGCATCACAATTGATGAGTACCGGAATCTACCGAGGTTTGCCGAGTGATAATTAGCCAACCTATCCGAGTAAGTTGGACAAAGTAAATCCCATACTCAATCAGTAACTCCCCGTTTTACAAATAACCCCGGTTAGATTATGTATAGCCTACATGGTTGGGATGCGGGGCACGGTGGCTCAGTGAGTAAGACGTTGGCTCACTAACATGGAGGTCTTGTGTTCGATCCTTGCTATGGCCGAGAAAGCTTATTGGGATTTTCCGTCGTGGTTCCCTTCTTGCCAGTGATGCAGAACAGAGAGTCTGACTAGGAACAACGTATACCGAGGTCCCGTGTACACATTAAAGAACCCTTAGCAGTTGGCATAGATATAAGAGTAGGCCGTAGTGCCGCTGTCCGGGCAAAAAATTCCTTCATAGCACACTATATGGGCGTATGCACGTCTTTTTAAACCTAGTCAAGGTATAACTGTAGGACTTTACAGTCCGTGACTAATTTAGTGAAATGTAGCTAGAAGCCCCGTGGCTCAGTGTCTTTGGCACTATCTCATTAACCAGGTCAGCGTTTTCACTTGCCAACTGCCTAATCGTTCGGACGGAACCTAAAACGAAGAAAAAGTATGTCACTTGCAGCATATTTAAGACCCCCGGAGAGAAAATTAAAAAAAAATAACTTGGCAAAATTTCCTTCATAGTAGTCTTCATTGCAATCTAATTAAAATACAGATCTATATTCCGTTTCGTTTTTTTATACTTTCGATGGCCTACACAAGTATAGTAAAGACAAGTAAAACGAAATTTTAAACTATAAAAAAACGAAACGAAATAGGATCTGTGTTTTAATCAGATTGTTTTCATTGGTGCTATATTGGTGCAGAAAGGTCAAACTAAAAAGTGTTTATTAATGCTTTAAATCCCGTTTCTTTTCATTTCATCCAGTAGGTGTCTTCGTATTACGAATTTTAGAATTGAAACAGCAGCAAAATAACATTATAAATTAGGGAGTCAAGGTGACTCAGAGATTAGGTGCTGGTCCTCTAGCTAGATGATCCTTGAGTCAATCCCGTTGTGTATACGTTGGCGTGAAGTAATAGGTAATGGTAATAAATTACTTTTAAAGTAATGGGTAATGGTAATAAATTACTTTTAAAGTAATGGGTAATGGTAATTAATTACCTTTAAAGTAATGGGTAATGGTAATTACTTTCAAAGTAACGGGTAACGGTAATTAATTACTTTGAAAGTAATGGGTAATGGTAATTTATTACTTTCAAAGTAATGGGTAATGGTAATTAATTACTTTCAAAGTAATGGGTAATTGCAATTAATTACATTGCTAAAAATGGGAAAGTAATTGTAATAATTACATTGCTAAAAATGAGAAAGTAATTGCAATAATTACATTTAAATCGTAATGGTAATGTACTTAATTATGGCAATGTAATGGCCCCAGCCCAGGCGTGTACGTAAAAGATACATTTACAGTTTGAATTCGAGGATAAATTTCCGCTCATATATCACAGTAAGACGTTAAATCCCATTTATTTCATTCCATTTACGATAAAGGGGTATTATGTAAGATTTAGATAACGAGCTGGGGCCACTATCGCTATAATATTTCAAAAATATATAATGCAAAATGAATATATTGAGCGAAGTTCTCCATGGTTGTAGTTTTGACAAGATGTGTGCATCGTAACCACCGTACTGGTCATTCGAGTCTTAGCCTCGCTTCTCCAATTTTAAATTTAATCATTAAATGGCCACACCGTTCTAATCTAAATAGGGGACATCCGATGGTATCAGGGGTTGTTTGTGTCGTGTCATGTTAATAAACGTCTAATTAAAAATTTATATAACATTTAATTCCAGAAGAGAGACTTGCAATGGGCAGAATAAGCTCTTGCATAATAATGTTTAATTTTAAACGATATATTTAAGTTGCAAACGATATATTCTACTAACAATCTCTCTAAAATTATTTCGGGGGTGGATGGTCGAAGGATTAGCACGTGCGCGCTAAGCCATAAAGCCTGTCATTGAGTCAACTAGTGTGGTTTCGAATCCCCAGTTGTACGTGACAAGGATTAGGGTCGCCTGTCCAACCTCGGGCGCTTTCTCCGGGTCCCCCGGTTTCCTTCAACTGCTAAAGACCCCTAAGCGCGAGCGAAACATTGAAATAAAATTAACCATATGTTAGTCCCGAAATAACCTTGTTTATGTCGAGTGGATGTTAAACCCCATTTTATCTCTCTCTCTCTAAAATTATTTTGACACTCGAGTTTCTACAACTGGGGATTACGGTGAATACGAGATGAATCCAACACGGAATTAATCTCAGTTTTCAAGTCTAAGTTTTAGTTTTATGTTATTAGCGTCACCATTTGGCACTCAAAGTAACCGTTTAGATGTTAGACCTTTCATGCATCAGGACCTCTAATGGTTGACGGGGGTTGTCATAACTATAACTGCATGTTATCCACCTTAATAGATGTTTAGAGTTATTCGTGAAATTTCATAGATATACCTAATTTTACAGCCTGGGCCATGCGTGTAAAAACCTATCATGGATCGATTTTTACCCGGGAAGGGAAGTAACAACCATGTTAGTATTGTTTTTTTCCCAAAAAACCTACGTATAAAATCGTGTGAAGGTGAAGGGGGTGGGGTTGATGGCTGAATGGTTAGCGTGGACGCGCTGTATCATAAATCCTGTCTTTGAGTCAAAAGGTGTGGTTTTGAAATCCCCGGTTAAACGTGGCAAGGAGTATGTTCGCCTGTCCAACCACCTGGGTTTTCTCCGGGCCCTCCGGTTTCCTCCCACTGCCAAAGACGCTACTCTCAAGCGAATTATTTAAATAATGACCTAGTTTGTGTCGAGTGGACGTTAACCCCAATTCCCCCTCTCTCACTCTCTCCCGTGTGTAGGTGAAAAAAATTAAACCTATATTTTGAAAAATTAAGGGATTCCCCCCGCCTTTAACAATATATAGAACAGTACGGCAAACACATTGCTGACAGTATTGGATCTTTCCAAAAGAGCAAGGACACACTCACTGCCTTTCAGTCGATAGCCTCCATAGCCAAAAAGAGTGGGAGGGGGGTTGGTAAACTCCATTTCTCGCTCTCTCGCTTTGGAACGAAACTCAAATTGCTAGATTCCCATATTTATTACAAATTCAAAATAAATACAATATTTCAAGAAATTAACAAATTGTTTCTGTGATATTTATAGCGATATTTGATTTATTAGCACTAAAGAACATGATAATCCTTAATTATATAAAAGGCCTGGAATTTTATAGACCGTAAAACTCCTGTTATTTAATCAAATATATGGTTGAATCACTGCAACATGAACCAATAGCGGAAATAATCCGCGTTGGCGTTATTGTAAAATAGGAATTATTGCAATTTAGATATGTTATTTGCTTCTGAATCATAAGTACATAAAGACAATAATTCGATGTTCGGGATACGGTTAATGCTTTCTTAAAAAGTATAAACCGATCAACCCACGCGAAATTTAAAGGAGCTAAATCGCTAATATTTGGGATCTAAAATTGACACAATAATGTAATATGAATGCATATATAAACTGATTTACATTCAATCGTTTCCGTTTTTACTGTAGTTTCTAACTAGTTATGTTCGTCAAAATACGAAACGAAATACGCCGTAAGCCTCAATGGAATGGCAATCACTAGCGTCTGGATATTACAGTCTATTTATTGCACTCCAGATAAGAATAAGCCGTCACCATTTGACATGACTTGTGGACTATATCTATCCGTCTTCGGGTCCTTTATTCGTCTACCAATGGTAAAATGTTTTTATTGTCTTAAATATGGGATACCAGAAGCCCATCTTTTCTTGTAAGATCACAACATTAAAATTGATTTAACTTGACGAATAATTCCTGTTTTCAATGTTGAAGATTTTTGATGATATTGAGTTAAAGACATGGCACACTTCTCAGTATAAGTAAAAAAACGTAGAATTAAAAAAAAATGTTTTCAAATCAATTATCGACTATCCTACAATTCCAGTAAAACAAAATAAAATAAAATAAAAAACGGTTAATGGTGAGCACTTTTTTAAAAATAAGAAAATGGGTTCTTCTAGTAACAGGTGATGGCCTGGAAATAGCAAGCTGTAATAATGTTACGTTTCTGTTTTATGTTTTTCAAATCGTCCTCCTTGGCACCAAAATCTTTTGCTGTTTCGTAAGCCACGTCCATAAGCCGATGTAACAATCTATTGGCTAATTCCAACTCACGTGACAATTCCTGAAAATAGAAAGGCATGGAAAATTTAATAAAACAGCAGACTAATATTTGATTAATCTGTCGAGTTTGAGTTTCGAATCCCCGGTTGTACGTGACAAGGTGTGGGGTCGCCTGTCCAACCTCGTGGGTTTTCTCCGGGTCTCCCGGTTTCCTCCCACTGCTAAAGACCCCTACGCGCAAGCGAATTATTGACATAAAATTAAAACCATATGTTAGTCCAAAATGACATAGTATGTGTCGAGTGGACGTTAATCCCATTTCTCTCTTTCTCTCTAGCTAGTTTGCTTTTTATTTTAGATTACTTAAATTATTTGGACAATGCCTAGATTTTCCGATTTTAATCCAAGCTAAAATCTATTTCGTTTCGGTTTTTTTATACTTTCGATGGCCTACATTACATGAAAATCTGGCAAGTTATAGAATGGGAGTTCACGTCAGGGGTCAGACGAGCGGGTTCTGATCCTGTGGCGTCAGACATTGATTAATCAATCAGCGTTGACGTTTCTAGTGGTTTACCCACGGTTCCGTGCATCAAAAGGCCAAGAACTCGCCGTAACAGATCGCTTCATTGGCTAATCCCTCACACCATTGAGAACTCGTCAATGATAACAACTCTTCCAGGTCATAGTGCAGTAAAGACGAGTAAAACAAAATTTTGAACTATAAAAACGAAACGAAGCACATTGGTGTGCACGGAAAAGATCCCTTGACAGTTGGAATTAAGTTGCTGCCCGGGTAAAAATTTCCCTCAAAGCACACTGTATGGCGTATGCCCGTCTTCATTTAGCCCAGGTTAGGTGCAGAAGCGTAGGCCGTTAAACCCCATTTCATTCAATCATTCAATCAAGCTCGCCATTAATTAATAAACTAGCACACCTGATGTGACGCCTTACAAGTAACTGTCATGTCTAATTTGTCTAAAGCTGTTTTCTTCCGTGAGTCGCCGATTCACCCTTTGACCCCCCCCCCCATCCGAACATAGTGTCACTGGGTAGGCCTATTATTTCTCTGATTCCTGCCAAAAGGTCGTAGGATTGTCCCAATTGAGTCTACGATCTGGTACGTGTAGATACGATTGCTACAATTGACCTCAATATATGATAAGACCTTGGGCCGTTTTTACGAAACATCGTGTTGTATTTGAGTTGTTCTACATATTACTTTATTTTAATACTTCTAAAACAAATATAAAAAACCTCTCAGACCACGTATAATAGTATATTGACTATAGCCCACAGAAGTCTGTGTAACAAAAAATAATTGATCTACCTGGAGGCGAGGTACCGAGACAGACAGTCGGTTTCTGGTTAAATCTTAAAGCGAGAATTTCATTAAGTCAAAACATATTATTTCTATTACGTTTGCTCAATAGGTTGTTAACTCAATATTATAGGCATTATTTCCCACACTTAAAATTCACCGACACCGGAAATAATATCACAATTACCTCCCTTGTTTTCATATTCCCCCCTTTGAAAAGATCTCTTCTAACGTTTGAATTTGAAGTTGAAAATGATATTTTTGCCAATTTCTCAACTGGCAATAGTGAATTATAGGATTAATCATAGACTTGATTTCAATCGAATTATTAAAAAAAACCCAGTCTGTTTAAAGATAGAGAGAAAGAGAAATGGGGTTTAACGTCCACTCGACACAAACTGGGTCATTTCGGTACTAACACATGGTTCAATTTTATTCAAATAATTCGCTTGCGCGTAGTGGTCTTTTAGAAGTGAAGTGGACTTTAAACCAAATTTCCCTTTCTTTTCTTTTTATATATTCAACTATTTTATAGGAGACACAGACCCCTAAATTACAATTGTCACATGAGCATGAGAACGAGAAGGGAACAAAATGTCGAAATGAAATGAAATGGGATTTAACGTCCTACTTTGGTCCGACTGAGCTAATGAAGACGGGCATACGCTATGCAGTGTACTATGAGGGACATTTTGTCCGGACAGGGCGCTATGGCCTACTCTTGGCAATCATATCTTTTACGTCCATCTGTCCTTGCACCACTGACAAGAAGAAACCACGCAGGAAAATCCTGATGAACTTTCTCGGCCAACTCCGTGACCGAAACATTGACATAATGATTTTATGTCGGCGTGTTCTTGTGTAATTGCCTTCTTGCATGTCTATTTCCTTACTTATTATAGGTCATGCATAATCCACCAAAGGTCTAAAGTGTCAGACAAATCCTAGTGCCAGGGCTTCACTCACTCGACCAGTAGGATGATGTTGATTTATTTCACTTCGTCTGGTAGCAATGGTGCTTCATAGAAATGAATACTACTGAGGGCGACATTGATGTCTCAATTTATAGGCTGGCAAAACAAATTCGCGATCATGTCAATTACTTTGGGATAATGAAAACAATTACAAAGTCGGCTCTGCAATAAGAAGTCAATGCAGTGTTTGGGTTAAAGGACAATATTGGTGTCAGTCATTATCACAAATGTGATAGAACTGGTTAAACACATTCCAGATATAATTTTAACACAGAGATACTACAGTTTTCATGAATTAGAAATGACGAACGCCAAAGAAAAACAAGAGTTATCCCTCTATGTTACTAACTGAAGTTATAATTTCTGCTCACTAAGGATTCCTTCGAAGACAAAAATTTGTGGTGTGAGACTGTGAGAGGATAACCAGTTCTATCACTATGTGATAATGACTGACACCAATATTGCCCTTTAAGGGGTTGGCAATGATAATCAAAGCTCCTTCATTGGAAATTAGGGGATTGGGGAGGGGGAGGTTAATTGTCGCGTCGGAACGTTCTGAATTGACACAATTGCAATAAAGCGACACCAGAGTCCAGGCACAGTTCTACCAGCCAGGAGAATCGTGACGTAATCACGAGATTGGTCCTGACCCCGTAAACGCTTGTTCGGTCGTCCGGAAAATCCGTGGTTGCTCGATTGACAGCTGCCTAGTCGTTCGGATGGGACGAAAAAACCGAGGTCCCGTGTACACATTGGAGTTCACGAAAAAGATCCCTTGGCAGTTAGAATTCGATATAAGAGTAGGCCGTAGCGCCGCTGTCCGGGCAAAGTTTCCCTCATAGAACACTGTATGGCTTATGCCCGTCTTCCATTAGCCCAGGCTAGGAGCAGAACAGTAAGACGTTAAACCCCATTTCATTTAATTTCATTTCCCCAGTCGGTGCAGAAAAGTGGGAAGCTAGACTTCATTTTATTTCAAGGGCGTGGGGTGTTGAGATAACTGGGTGATCTTATCAATCAAAGTTATTTCGATTTACCAGATCTACTTTCTGAAGTCTTTTTTATACGTCGACAATCACCAACCAAATTGAAACGTGATCCCAAAAAGATAAGCTTGAAATTACGGAGATTACCGACGGAAATTGTTACAGTATATATGAGGACCGGGGTTAATCCTATCAAAGATGTCTTATTTGGGTCACTACACGGACATCTTAATTGAAACTGTACGTTATGAAATGAAATGAAATAGGGTTTAACGTCCTACTATTCTGCTCCACGCTGGGCAAATGAAGACGGGCATACCTCATACAGTGTGCTATGAGGGAGCGGCACTGGGGTCTACCTTTATATCGAGTTCCAACTATCAAGGGATCTCTTACGTGCACGCCGATGTGTACACGGGACCTCGGGTTTTCCGTCCAATCTGAACGACTAGATGACTGTCCTTGTCAGGCCGTAGTGCCGCTGTCCGGGCAAAATTTCCCTCATAGCACACTGTATGGCGTACGCCGATCTTAATTAGCCCAGTTTAGAAGCAGAACAGTAGGACGTTAAACCCCATTGCATTTCATTTTTGTACGCACTGATTCAACGGGACCCCCTTCAATCACGCAACATAAGTTTAAACGCGAAAATGTAGATATTTCTTTCAGGGTGAAAGGTCGTGACAAGCCTTTATCATATTCCGTCAACTGTCTGAAGCCTTGGGAAATACTTTCAATAAAATGAATGAATGAAATGGGGTTTAACGTCCTACTATTATGCACCTAACCTGGGCTAATGGAAGACGGGTCTACGCCATACAGTGTTCTATGAGGGAAATTTTGCCCGGGCAGCAGCGCTGCGGCCAACTCTTTTATCGAATTCTAACTGCCAAGGGATCTTTTGCGTGCACTCGAATGTGTACACGGGACCTCGGTTTTTCGTCCCATCCCAACGACTAGGCAGCTGTCCTTGTCAGGCCCTCCTTCTGCATCACTGACAAGGGGAAATCACGCCGCAAAATCGAGATGCAGGGATCGAACACCCGACCTCCAGGCTAGCGAACCAGCGCCTTATCCACTTAACCACCGTGATACCATCTTTCAATAAAAAATACAAACTTGCGAGCTTGAATAATATCGTATAATATACGCTTGTCTAGGTTACAAAAAAAATGATGGTGGCGTTTATAAAGTTACTTATACATTAAAAAATGAAATGATATAAAAAAAAGTTACGTAACCCGGTTATGGATACATAATGGGAGATTAAATAGTTAAAAAAAAGATAATGTAAAGGAAATTTGTTGAAAATTTCAGTCAATTTGATCCACCCTGAACCGAGAATTTAGCGATTGGATTTTTGACCTAGTCTCGATCACCATTACTAAAGTCAGTACGATTATCCACTTTTTGATTTAATCATGAATGGGCGTTAAACAGCAAATCGGATCCTAATACAGTAAATATCGCAGTCTAGCGATGACATTGAGTGTTGAATATGGTCTGGATAAGTTAATTAATGTCTAATTAATAATCTAGAAAACACTCCATGCCTAAAGAAAGACCTATAATAGGCATAATGTATGTTTAAGTAAATACAAAGTAGAAGAAAAGAGAAGAAAAAAAACTGTCTTGGGAATGGAACTTCTCAGAACCAAACATTAAGTAAGTAAAAATATTTGAATATCTATGGAACGTATAAGTGGAAAGCAGAAAAAAGGGAGAATTTCTTGTCTTGTTATGGAAACTTATCATACCTCTTAATTCCGGATGCGAATATCCCAAGTAAGCGGAAAGCAGAAAACGGGAAAATAAACTGTCTTGCGAAACTTATAACAAATTAGTAAGTAACATTAAAGACGTGAATAAACCGGGTAAGTGAATATTTACCGTCCACTAGACAAAAACTATGTCATGTCGGGCGTAGCATAGGGGGTCTTTAGCTGTGGAGTGAACCGGATGACTCGGAGAAAATTCACAAGGTTGGAAAGGCGATCCCACTCCTTGTCACGTACAAGCGGGAAATCGAAACCACGCCATTTGACTCAATGACAGACCTTATGATCTAACACGCACGCTTTAAACCATTCGACCACCCAAACCCTAAAATAAGCAACTGTTTACGCGTAGGTGGAAACCGGAGGACCCAAAGAAACCCTACGAGACTGGACAGACGACCCTACTCCTTGTCACGTTCAAGCGAAAAATCGAAACCACGGCATTTTGACACCATAACAGACCTTATGAAGTAACTCGCACGCGTTAAACTAATCGACCCCCACCCGTCCACTAGACGAGGAGACAAAAGAGAAGAGAACGTTTTTTGAACAAAACATTTCAAAAGCTTTAGTCAAAGATATGAATATCCTTAATCAATAAAAAAGTAGGAAAAAGTTAAAAAACAAATATTCGTAATCGTCACTACAACCGGCCGATACAAATTGTTACAAATAAAAAAAAACTCTTACCTGAGATTTGGCTGCCAATTCATATTCATTTCGGCTTCTTTCTAATGACGGTGAAGTTACAGCCACTTGTAAAAATAGTGCCAATACAAACAGAAGAACCAATTTCACGGCCGAACTCATTTTTCAGTTCAATTAAATAATTTGGTGAAAGTAGTCAGAAAGTTTTGTTGCTTGCGCTCTTAGTAAATGACGTTGTCTAACTGATTATTCTGAAAGCAGTGTGTGTTGGGAATCGTCCAGATAGTGTTCGCTAACCTCCCGTCATTCATATATACTCCAATCAGAGGTACACCAATCGAACGTAGCCGATATGCAAATTAACCCCGCTATGAATGACATCCAATCGTTCGTGAGCGTCTCTAGGCAACAATACATCATCAAAGTTGGCCAATTAAATCGACACTATTCTTAACCTTTCTTTTATAATATTGCTTGTATTCATTCAAGGATAGTTTTTACTTAAGGGCCTTCATTGCTCAACGGATTAAAGTATATGCACAGTTAAAATTTTGGCTTGAAAGAATATGACGTGCTACTAGTAAAGGAAGTATCCACCATTTTTTTTTATCACGGGTTCTAACCCAACCCCAATTAATATATATATATATGTCATACGAGAGAGAGAGAGAGAGAGGGAGGGAGAGAGAGAGATAGAGAGGGAGAGAGAGAGGGGGGATAGAGAGAGAGAGAGAGGGGGGGTAAATCTACTCATTGTCAGGTACAACAGGGGAATCGAAACCACGTCAGTTGACTCATTGACAGACCTTACGATACAAATCACAGCTGCAAACGATTCGCCCCCCTGCCCTATCGGTGGTAGACAGATTGGAGACTATGTGTCCGTGAGTAAGGTGCTGGCGCATTAATAAGGCCGCAAGGGGTTCATTGTGGCCAATAACGTCGCTCAAGATTTTCTTTCGTGTCTTTCCCCTTGTCAGTGGTACAGGACCGTAGTAGGACGTAGTACCTGAGAAGGATGAATAACTGATGCCACATGTACTTGTTTGAGTGCACGTAAAATAACCTCGAGCAGTTGGATTTAGATAAGGAGTAGACGGAAATGCCGCTGTACGGTCAAAATTCTACTTATAGTACACTGCATGTTGTATGCCCATCTTCATTAGCCTGGTTGGTGCAGAACAGCAGGACGTTAAACCCCATTTCTAATGACAGGGCTAATGAAGACGGGCATACGCCATACAGTGCGATATGATGGACATTTGGCCCGGACATCGGCGCTTAGACCAACTCTTATATCGAATTCCAACTGCAAAGGGATATTTTACGATCACGTCAATGTGTACACGGGACTCCGAGCGACTTGACAGATGTTCTTGTCAGACTCTCCGCCCTGGACCAGTGACAAGGGGAAACCACGACAGAAACTTCGAAGAATTCTCTTAGCCAACACCGTTGGCGAAACCAACAAAAATGCAAATATATTTACGACGGACACAATTAAAGACAAATGCCCCAATTGTGCGGATTGTCCTGTAGACTTAAAGGGCTAATCCCGATATTTGTTTTGGGGATAAAACTGCTTAATTTTGTGTTAAAATCCCTTAAAATATTCAAGTCAAGGGCCGAGCAATTACTTCAGTATTTATGATACGTTTTCAAACGACTTAAATCCGTCAGTCTTCATCTGGAATTTGAGACCGGTGCCCCAAGGTGTATTTTGTGGTATCTGGATTAAACCAAACATTTTTTTTTTATAAAACTAATGTGTATTAAGTACGACACATGGGTTATTCACTGCATAACCCTCTCAAGTAACCGTAATCGGTTATAAGGTCACCCAACGAAACAATTGACCAGAAATCTTAAAAGGGTTACGCGTCCGGATAGGCAGTTTTAGCGTTCACGTCCAAACGACTCAATGTGTTAAGTTGAAATTTTTAAACAAGGTAAATACACCATTCCCTTATATTTTGGCGTTTTATTTTCATACATTCTCAGACTTTGATTTTTGAGCCCATGAATAATACGGGATTGTTCCTTTAAACAAAGAAGAAATTGTCGCATGTTAATGTTCGCCTCTAATTGAATTACGTAAAGACTTCAGCCCTATTTTATTCAAAAACCGATTTGCGGCGGACATAAACTTTAAAAAAAAAAAAAAAAAAAATATTGAAATTGTCACAGTCGCTTTTCAGAAACAGCGGACAAAGGTGACGACTAAAGTCTTTTTTGTGCGGTTTGCCCTGAAGATTAAAAAAAAAAACACCAAAAAACTTCAAGAAACAGAAATTGAAATTGTCACAGTCGCATTTCGGAAACAGCGGACAAAGGTGACGACTAGAGTCTTTTTTGTGCGGTTGGCCCTGAAGACTAAAAAAAACCTTCAAGAAATAGAAATTGAAATTGTCACAGTCGCATTTCAAAAACAGCGGACAAGGGTGACGACTAAAGTCCTTTTTGTGCGGTTTACCCTGAAGACCTAAAATAAAACCCCATTCAAGAAACAAAAATTTCCATTTTTCTTTTACCTCATTCGATTTACTCGAGTGTGTGGATCTGAAATTGGCGAGATTTTATAGCCTTCTTTCACTTTACTCTCTTCTAAAAGCAATTCATTCATTAAGACAGCAAACTGTTTTTCTACATAGCACGTGCTTGTACGGTACAGTAAGGTGGCAATAAACGAAGTTAATTTCAAATTCAGTTCATGATTTACCGTTTATTACGAACTTTATCTTCGCCGCGGAGGAACATTAAACGAAAACAAGTGCCAATTTGCAGTGTTTGTCACCAGGCAGTGTATCGGGTTGACAGATTCCTAATTTGAAGGGAAATTAAAATAGAGAATTTTATAGGGAAATAGCTTTTTTTTATAGCCATTATTTTGTTTTTACAATATCGCTTTGATTTTTTTTTGGTGGACAGAAAATAAATTTTGTATAACATCTACCCCGTTCGCTCGCCCTCTGTTCATAATACGTACAAGGACTTAAAGTAGCTAAGTCCGTAACTCAAAATCATTCAAAATCTTTGACATTAAAAACAGCATTGGTGTGGTGATCCTACCTGGAAAAGATGGGCTTCTGATATGCGATCTATTTGTGCCAATTTCTAGGTCCCATATATTAGCGATTTAGCTTCTTTAATACAGTAATTACTTAAAAATTTAAAGTCCTGATGCGCCATAAGAAATGCAATGAAATGAAATGGGGTTTAACGTGCACGCCAATGTATACACGGGACCTAAGTTTTTCATCCCATCCGAAGACTAGACAACTCCCCCTGTCAGACCCTCCGCCCTGCACCACTGACAAGGTGGAACCATCTTGTGTATGAGGTATTCTGTGGAATTTGTTCACTTGAAAAAATTAAATTTATCACCCGTTGGTAAGAACCAAATATTGGTATTTTAATTTATTGTGTGTAACATAATTCCTGACAACTGTCTATAATGGTTTATTAAATTTTAGTTAAGATAAATGATGAACAAAATGAAGACTGAGCGTATAAAATAACACATAAAACCACCAAAAATCACTCGACGCTCAGGAGTATACCACCGCCCGCCCCTTCATATTTTATGACCCCCACCCCTAGAAAACACTCGATCTAAAAAAAACAACCCACCGTAAACTAACACAACATCTCATGGTGAATGAGGGCTACATCTATTTACCAAGACCACCTACATATTTCCTCAAGGGTTAAAGCACGTGATTGTTGTCGAGGAATGTGGGTTAGGGCAAGGCCTAGGTCTTGTTTACATCTCGTGATCTTGAGGAAATATGCAGGTGGCTTGGAAAAAGATGTAACCGTGAATGGGCCAGCACCTAAAAATCTGCGCCATCATAAATCCCATATGATATCGGCCCAGTTCAATTAGTATTGATACTGTTGTCTTACCTATAAATTGAGCCAATTGGCGTGGTTTCGAACCCCCGGTTGTACGTGACAAGGAGTAGGGTCGCCTTTCCAACCTCGTGGGTTTTCTCCTGGTCCTCCGGTTTCTTCCTACTGCTAAAGGCCCCTACGCCCAAGCGAATTATTGAAATAAAATTAAACCATATGTTATTCCCGAAATGGCCAAGTTTGTTTCTAGTGGAAGTTAAACCCGATTTATTTCTCAATCTCTCTTTCCCTCCATTTATTTTAAGATTTCAGCGATAAGAGTTATACACTCTCCCAGCAATATAAATACGATACATGTGTATATTCACGTATCATTGACAATACATGGTATGTAATATATTTTTATTGATAAGCCGGGAAATCTAATATCAAGCTTAATTTGGATAAGTGCAAAGTCTTTGTGATATATTCTCCTCAAAAACATGTCTATTTTTAATCGTTTTGAAACAGTATGGATGATCATTTTCACTTATCCATGACTTATTATAAACTATTAGATACCCTCTAATGATACCCTCTAATATAACAACATTTATAAAGCGTATGAATACAATACCTCTAAAGTTTCTAATGCCCAGTTGGTTCCAAAATAATCCCTAAGTATTCACCACAAGAGATTCCAGAACAGGAATATTTTGAGCTGGGATTTAAAGGTTTCCATGGGTTTTAAAAGTCTTAATTCTAGAGGTCGTTGATTCCATAATATTACAGTCTCGTGGTAGGAAAAATGAGTCATTTGGAAATGAAATGAAATGAGATGGGGTTTAACGTCCTACTCTTCTGCTCCGACTGGGCTAATAAAGACGGGGATTGATTTGGAAGATTAGAATAGATTAAAGGACAGGGATTGGATTTAAAGTCTGGTTATTTTGAGAATCTAACAGACGGCAATATGTATTTAAATGCTCACGCGTGCATTGGGAAGGGGCGGGTGGGTATTTTCAGCCTACTCTTCTAACTGCCAAGGGATATTTTACGTGAACGTCAATGTGTACACAAACAGGTGTACCTCGCACGATTAAACACTTTTCTTTGCTATACTCTGAGCCCCACACCACTGACAATGAGGGAGCCTCTGTGGCTGTGTGGGTAAGACGCTGGCTCGCTAGCCTGGAGGTCGGGTGTTCGATCCCTGCATTGGCCGAAACAGTTTTTTTCCAGATTTTCCGGCGTGGTTACCCTAGGACAGCTGTCTCGTCGTTAGGATGGTACACATTGCCGTGCACTTTAAAGATCCCTTGGCATTGAATATATCCATCTGGAGTTCGAACCCTGTACCTCCCGGTTAGAACACCAGCGCTGGCCTATACTCTCTGATCCGCCGTGACCCTCACCCCATGTCATAGTGTGTGATATAATATAGACACACAAATCCCATACAATTATGTGACCATTAATTGCTAAAGAAAGTTTGGCTTAATCTACGACCATTACCTCCATTTTCTGTTGCCGTGAGCAATGGATCAGACAGATTCATTTAAATTAAAATAAATTGGCCATCTTATAGTGTCTAGTCGAACAAATCGCTGGCTATCTCAACTATAAAACCAAACGCTATTTAGTCTCCCATTCAACCGCTTAGATTAATTGCTCGGTCACAGGTTATGGAATCACGCACTAGAGGCAATGACCATTGAACTTTCATTGCTTCAAGACCTTGGGTTGAGAGGGGGGGGGGGCTAGGATGTTCTCTCCCCGACCCACCACTAGTTGTGTTGATTGGACGTTAAACCCCATCTCTCTCTCTCTCACTCTCTCTCTCTCTCGACCGACCACCTAGAAAATTTAGGCAATGCAGAACATTTCAACCAATGATCTGAAACACGTTATTTCATCGGCTTCACACCCCAATCTGATTAAAACAAAGATCCAATTTCGTTTCGTTTTTATAGTTCAAAATTTGATTTTACTTGTCTTTACTACACTGGGATCTGGAAGAATTGTTATACTACCGGCGTTTTGGTTGAAAGTAAGGGGTTAGCCAATGAAACGGTCTGTTACGGCGACTACTTGGCGTGCCTTGCACGGAACTGTGGGTAAACCATCAGTGACGTCAAAGCTGATTGATTATCAATGTCTGTCTGACGTCACAGGGTCAATGGTCGCTCATATGACCTCTGATGTGACCTATCATTACAACCGACCTGGGGGCTGTTTCACGAAATTTTAACTAAGATAAAATCCGATTTTAGTAATTCGATTGGATAGTATTAGATTGATTTTAGCGCTTAGCCAATCAGATTTAAGTATGTACTAAAATTTGGATTTAAGTATGTACTAAAATTTGGATTTTATCTTAAGTTAAAATTTCATGAAACAGGCCCCAGATCTTCATATAGTAGAGACCATCGAAAGTACAAAAAAACGAAACGAAATATAGACCTGTATTTTAATCAGATTGGCACAGAACTGACTTGGTCATGACGTGGTCGAGAATAAACGTTTGGGATTTTTTTCTAGTCTGCAATAATCGGCGTGCACGTAAAAGAACCGTTGGTAATTGAAATCAAAGAAGCGTAGACGAAACAAGTGTTTTATGAGTAGTATTAAACCATGTCGGAGTGCACGTAAAAGAACCCTTGA
The DNA here is from genome assembly GCA_917208275.1 of Patella pellucida. Lineage (NCBI taxonomy): Eukaryota > Metazoa > Mollusca > Gastropoda > Patellidae > Patella > Patella pellucida. The sequence continues at coordinate 63,104,554 of OU795042.1, read as the reverse complement.
CAGCTGGGATTTAAAAAAAAACAGTAGTCCGAGCAAAGTTTCCATCATAGTAAACTATTATTGTTTAAATCGAAACCGGGGGGGGGGGGCATTTTAGAAGCCACCGCATATACTCAATTTGGAGCTACCGCGGCTCAGTCACGAAGACGTTGCTTCGCTAACCTGGAGGACCCGCGTTCGGTAACCATCTTGAGTCAGAAATTTCATCTTGTCAGTGGTACGTATAGTCGGTCGGATGGGACGATAAGCCGAGGTCCCGTGTACACATTGACGTACACGTAAAAGAACCCGGACACAAGCTCCCTCATAGCACACTGTATGGCGTATGCCTGTTTTCATTAGGCCATTCAACGCAGAACAGTAGGACGTTAAACCCTATTTCATGTCATTTGGGTATGCTCAATGGCCCGGTTAGCGAAATACTTTGGACAGTCTATACTAAATTTATACGAAATAGAGTTTATTAATATCAATTCAGTTGCAAACACAAACCCAACAAGTTGACCAAAGAGAAGGTATCTAGGCATTGGCACCATTAAGCGCAATTATGTAATTTGTTAATTCAAATTTTACAGGAGTCTACCACAAAAGATTTATTTGTTTTTTGGCATTCGCACAAAATGCACATAAAACTTTTTATTTGATGAATATTCATTTCCCACGTGCTCCATTTTGTCTGTGAAGAGAGAGAGAAATTTCAACAGAGTTAGCAAAGATAAGCATTCTTAAAGAGATCGGGAATAAATAATTTAATTCTTGTCCAGAAACTCGATCGTAATAAATCACCAAACAGTGTTTTGAATACCAAGCTTCAGCGATCAAGAAGAGCGATGTCTAATGATCACCCACTTCGCTGGCGTTAAATGGCCGTTTTTAGGTTTCAAATGAGAAAATAACAGCGCATTCGTAACGCTACGCACGTAAAATGGTCAAATGCACAAGCATGCTGGAATGAGTTTCGTGTTATTTTTTATCCCGATGGTAAAGAGTGAAATATGACAATATAATTTGATTGCGACAAGCCAATTTACAAACCGATAACATGAACGACCGTGTAACTGTCTTTTCTAAATTAAACCACTTTGATATGATTATATCGGATATTTTTTGTTTCTGAATTTTAGTTTTTGTTAAATGAAATGAATTTAACGCCCTACCTTTCTGCACCAGCTGGAATAATGAAGGCGGACATAAGCCACAGGAAAGTAATGGGGGAGAATTTTGCCAGGGCAGCGATTTTTCCACCTATCATTAATCGAATTCCAACTAGATGTATAAAGGTTTGTCGAATTGAAACTGTGGGGTTGGGGTGGCCTAGTGGTCTAGGGTGCCGCGATTCGACATCTAGCTGGCCGGCCATCTCTGGCTTGCGGCTGTTGTTTTGAGCCCCAGTGTGAGCGTATGTGACATGGAGATGGGGGCGCCTTCAAAACCTCCGGTTTCCTCCCACTGCTAAAGACCCCTACGCGCAAGCGAATTATTGAAATAAAAATTGAAAACCATACGTTAGTCCCAAAATGAATTAAACAATCAATGTTTATCGAAATGAAACTGTCAAAGTTTGTCGAATTGCATTTATCATGGTTTATTGAATACCAAATGTCAAGGATTTTTGCACGTGTACGCCACCTGTCGGCATTATTACCAGACACCTGCTTCCTGATGTACACGTAAAGTTATGTACAGGTAAGTACAATGGTTGATTTACGTTCGATGTGCTAGGTGAGATAATGTATGTTAATAAAGCTAAAGGCCCTTAAATATAGTTTCGCATCTGCATCGAAATATTCACAATTCCCATGCATTGTCAAACATTCACTTAAATTAACCGTTCTAAGTTGGAGTTCGACACCGCATGACCCCCCCCCCCTCCACACTCACACACACGTACACACACACACGTCGATCTACCAGGGAAAAGGCAAAATTGGATAACAGCGGAGGTAACTGATTAAGTTAAGGTTTTAAAAAGGAGCCTAAACGTGAATTAACCGAAGGTTCGCCCTGTGGATATAAACATGTCCTATTAGGAGCTAACTGGTTAGGAATAAAACCCTGTTTTGCCGAAACGTCTTAATTGGTATATCCCCATCCTACACTGATCTACAGTGAATATTCGCTTTGCCGCTACAGTTACTGATAAGGATGATATCGACGCGACTTAATGAGTCTCAAATATTATCTTTTTTACTCTGACAAATTAAATTCTAAAACTTTTGTAAGTATTCGAAAAATAAATGAATGTGTTTGAAGTATATCTGGATAAAAAAATATACCATATTTAGCGTAAGCAGAAAATAGTACGCGGAGGAGTAAAATGGGTAAACAGATATAATTCTGCCCGTACCAGTTCATCTTGATTGGGAGATGCTAAAAGGTCAATTAGATCCAAGTTCAGTCTACTAAAAAGGGTTAGGGTTAGGATTTGGGTTAGTATTCCCCAAAAATCTCATTTATATAAAGCGGCCATTTTGAGCTCCGGAAACACGCGAACCTCCCCAACCGGCCTTCAATTAGCATCTCCCATCTTGATTTGTTGGTAAGCATTATTATGTGACGTCACCCGGAGAACTATAGCGGTCTCACCTTTTAAAGGTCAGTAATCTTGGACAGAGATAAAAGACGACAGTCGCATTAAATCTGTAAAACACCCCCCCCCCCCCAAAAAAAAAGAAAACCTAAAAAAAAAAACACGTAATAAAATGATAAGAAATCTTTATAAACTGATAATGGATTTTCTGTAGGGCCGATTCGAGAAAATAAACACAGACAGCATAATAATTACCAAATAAATGATATATATTAGAATTAGACAAGTTGTCGATTAGTATAAAGTGATTGTAGTTATAAAATAAACGGACAGTCTTTATTGTATAAAACTTCTAAATGAGAGTCGCCCTGTGTCACTTAACAACACATGTAAGAATACAAGAAATCTATTTAATGGTCAATCAAAACTTAGAGAAGAAAGGAGGAGAAAACACCGTGGTCATCTTGGCAATCTTTAACAAGTTTTTCCACAGGCACATTGTCTCCAACAACATTTGTTAGTTTTTGTGCGTTTTGACAGATTCCGTGTGAAGCCGCGACTAAGAGGATTTAAGCACAGACGGCTTCTGTGTGAAATGAGAGATTTCAAGTGCTCGCCAAACAGCCCTATTCTTTTCTCATTTCATCGTATTAAAGAACTGATTATAAAAGCTCCTAAGACAGTTTGGTCGGGTAATGTAGCAATTACTGTCTATTATAGAGAATATCTCGGTGTAATTTTTCTCATTTACGGTGAATTATCCCCAACCACGACCGCAATAATGACAATCTTTGTTAGGCAATGGTTAAACCACTATACATGCAAACATTTATATACATTATTCAACAACAAAGGCTTATATTATACTTAGCATTTTCAACCACCGATCGCAAACTATTTTACGTTATACATTTAAACACATATACATCATTCAACGACGAATGCTTATATTATACTTAGCATTTTCATCCACCGATCGCAAACTATTTTACGTTATACATTTAAACACATATACATTATTCAACGACGAATGCTTTTACTATACTTAGCATTTTCTACCGCCGATCACAAACTATTTAAGTCATTTAACGTTATACATTTAAATAGATATACATTATTTAACAACGAATGCTTTTACTATACTTAGCATTTTCAACCACTGATCGCAAACTGTTTAAGTCATTTTACGGTATACATTTAAATATACATATACATTATTCAACAACGAAGGCTTTTATTATACTTAGCATTTTCTACCACTGATTACAAACTATTTAAGTCATTTTACTTTCTTTTCTTTGATAAGTATTTAATCACTTTCACCATTTAAATTATAGACAAACAAATATTTTATACATTATTCATCAATGAAGGCTTATATTACTTAGTAAATATTTAACCACCGGTCAAAAGCTATTTACGTCAGTATCCGTTATTTTCGTTAATTGCGAGAGAGAGAGAGAGAGAGAGATAGGGAGCGAGAGAGAGAGAGCGCGGGGGTGAGGTATAGAGATACGGAGAGAACGGAGGATGTAGAATAGTGTTTAACGTCCACTCGACACAAACTAGGTCATTTCGGGCTAACATATGGTTCAATTTATTTCAATAATTCGCTTGGGGTCTTTAGCAGTGGGAGCAAACCGGAAGACCCGGAGAAAACCCTACTCCTTGTCACGTACAACCAGGGAATCGAAACCACACCAGTTGACACAATGACAGACCTTATGATATAACGCATACACGCTAACCATTCGACCCCGCCTTTTCTTTATTAAATAAATAAATGAAATGGTGCTTAACGTCCCACTGTTCTGCTCGGACTGGGCTTATGAAGACGGACATACGCCATTATAGTATGATATGCGGGAAATTTTGTTCGGACAGCGACAATACGGCCTACTCATATATGGTATTCCAACTGTCAATGGATCTTTTGCGTGCATGCCAATGTGTACGAGGGACCTCTGGTTTTTATACAATCCGAACCACTTTACAGCTGTCCTTTTTAGACCCCCCCCCCCGTCCTGCATCAATTTATCAATGGCGTTTTACATTATACTTAGTATAATTTTTTTCAATTAGGTGTGTTAAGATGAAATATGTATCATCAATTAATTGGAATATTGTAAAAAAAAGAACAATTTGCTGACCAGAATAAAGATTGGGACATATTATTCAGTTACAAAAAGAGTGGTATTGCGGCTTTAAAAGGGACTAATAAACCACATTTCTCAGTTAATCAAAATCTTCTATTTCTTTGTTATATTTTTTTGTACTATTATTTATTGAACACGAAACTTGGCATTAAATGTATAAAAAGATAATAAGGAGAAAATATGATACGTGATTGCTTTCTTACAGCTCCAATTTCCTGAGTTTGTTTACCATATGTTTTCTATACTAAAAAAGAAGAGGTATTTTATGCCAAATTTCTTAATCAAAGCAAAATATGATTTGCGTTATAATGTATCCAACGCGCATTAATACAGATATAAATTACAGGAAAGGATTGATTTCAAGATTTTATCGCTAACCTATCAATGTGTTAATAACATAGCACCATTTTATTTAACTGAACTAATTGAAATTTACGAGCCCTCCCGGAGTTTACGCTCATGCGACCAAATACAGCTTTTAGTTTTCTTGCTCCTTCAAAATGCAACGGGGGTTGGGATGGCCTAGTAGTAGTCTAGAGTGCCGCGCTTCGACATCTAGCTGACAGGCCACCTCTGGCTTGCGGCTGTGGTTTCGAGCCCTAGTGTGAGCGTATGTGACATGGAGATAGGGGCGCCTTCTAAACCTCATGGCTTTACTCCGGGCACCCCTGTTTCCTTCGACTGCTAAAGACCCCTACGCGCAAGCGAATTATTGAAATAAATATTGAAAATCTTACGTTAGTCCCAAAATGGCCTAGTTTATGTCGAGTGGACGTTAAACCCCATTTCTCTCTCTCTCTCTCCCCCTCTCTTTCTCTCTCTCTCAAAATGGAACGATCTTCCAGTGTTCATTAAAAGTGCTCCTTCTATTGAGTAATCCAAATCCAGACTTAAAACATATCTATTTCAACGTTATATTTGATTAATTTAAAATTGTGTGTAAAGAGCGTATAGAGCATACTTTAAGTGTGTAATTGACGCTATACAAATGATCATATTATTATTATTATTAAAAGCAATTTTCGTGTAAAACAAACACAACAAATTCTCGTTATATTTCCTTTCAGATTCTGAGGTCAAATTACGAATAAATGAAATAAAAACAATAAATATGTGACAGTAGCATGTACACAAGCTTTTGGGTGTAGGGACAATAACCCACAATGTTCCATAGAGAATATCTGTATGACCTTCAACTATGCCTTAAAGCCCCAATACCACTCTGGTTGTAACTGAATAATATGCCCCCATCATTATTCTGGTCAACAAATTGTACTATTTTACAACGTTCCAATTATTTGATGATACAAATTTTATCTTAACACACCGAATTTTAAAAATTGGAAAAATTCAACTACATGGTAACAACATGGTTTGAAAAGCCTTACGTAAGCACTTTCAAATGTAACTTGGATTTAAACATATTTTCAAACCCCCTGGACAAGTAAGATAAGTTGTAATGGATAATTTACACAACAGGTAGGACACTTAAACATCTTGTAGTTAGAATAAGGTTATTTTTTTCTGGACCTGTCAAGCCAGCAAGAGTGTTATTGTCCCTTTAATATAAATGACCAATTCATATGAACAAACTATTCTCGTTGGTTACAATCTCTATAAGACCATCCAATTCTTTTAAAATATTAGTTAATTTTATTATATATATATACCATTTATAGATATTTTTCACCAGGCTTGCCACGTGACACGGTCCTACTATAATTACGTCATTGTCATTATACAATCGACAAGATTGAACGAAACGTCCTACAAGAAATGAGAGGCTGGGATGGCCTAGTGATCTAGAGTGCCGCTCTTCGACCTCTAGCTTGCCGGTCACCCCTGGCTTGCGGCTGTGGTTTCGAGTCCTGGTGTGAGCGTACGTGACATGGAGATATGGGCGCCTTCTCAACCTCATGGGTTACCTCCCCATATGTTCGTCCCGAAATGACCTAGTTGTGTTGAGTGGACGTTAAACCCCATTTCTCTTTTTCCCCTACAAGAAATGAAACGTCCTACTATTCTGCTCCGACTCGACTAATGAAGACGGGCATACGCCATGAGGTCATCAACGAGGGAACATTTGCCAGGATTTTTTCGAGGGGGGGGGGGCATACATTGTAATAAATGGTATTCATTAGAGTGCCGCATGTATTAGTGGTTTGGTGTAGTCCCCAGAGCCTTCGTCGCATTGCCAGGACAGAGACAATGCAAAAATCAGTTTATATCATCAATTAAAAGGCGGATACACCAGTCTCGCTGCAGCTGAGGGGGGGGGGGGGCACGGCCCCCTGCCGCCCCCCCCCCATAACCCACCCTGGATCCGCGCCTGAGAATCCCCCTTCAATGCAAGTAATCCTCTGTTAGAATTGGAATAACCCTTTGATGCAAGTTGATGCCGAAGCGAAGTATAAATCTATAAACTCGTCCTGGATTTTGTGGAAACATCTTCATTATATCCACTAGAATAATACCCGGATTGAAATCTATAGAGTTCGCTCCCTTTCATTAGACCATGACAATGATAACAATTACCCCATTAAAATCCGACCATGAGTAAGACGTTGGCTAGCTAACCTGGTGATCCCGTGTTCGATCACTGTGTTGACCGAGAAACTCCGGTGTGCCACCCCCCACTCTCTTGGCAGTGGTGCAAGACAGGTGACCTGATAAGATACAATGTATAGTCGTTCGTAATGGCAGTTGGCATCCGATATAAGAGTAGGCCGTAGAGTCGCTATGCGGCTTAATTGACCCCGTGGCATGGCCTATTGTAGCTTCTCTTCATTAGCCCAGTCGGGACTGATTTTTTGATTTCTAATTTCAGGTTCCACTTTGTAACTTTGTATACGCCCACATTTTAAATAAGAGTACCTGCCCCCAACCCCTCAACAAAACAAAAACAAACCAATCAAACATTTTCCCAGACAATACTAAATCACAGAAATTGGATTTGAAAACAGAGAAGTCAGTAAAAGTACAAACATAAATATATATTGAAAACATGTGAAAGAAGTAAAGTATTTATACATGTATTACAAGGACAAGTAAAGTACAAGGAAATACAAAATTAATTATTTTCAGCGTTTCAACGTAGGCTATAGCTAAAAATAGTTGTCTGTTCGTAGGCCATGACACATGCATATTAATTAGATGTGGCATGCACGTGCGTGCTTGTCTATATACGTGTGCGATGTGTCATTCTAGCTTCTGTCGTCGACTTGAAAACTTCAAGTTTTAACAACGTTTTTCGCCCTACGAAGTGGTGCCGGACTGAGTGACTGACAAGCAAAGTTATGAAGTCGTTCGGATCGGACGAAAAACCGAGGTCGCGTGTAAACATTGGCGTGCACAAAAAAGATCCGTTGGCAGTTGGAATTCGATATAAGAGTTTGCCGTAGCACCGCTTTCCGGGGAACATTTTCTTCAATTCACAGTGTAAGGCGTATGCCCGTCTTCATTAGCCCAGTCAGGAAAGAACAATAGGTGACGGTCTGCACGTCTTCATTAGCCCAGTCAGGAAAGAACAATATGTGATGGTATCTGATATTTTATATGCCCATATTTAACGGATTTTTCTTTTAAATTTGGTTGTAAGCATTGGGGTCATTAGAGGTAGAACCCTATCGATCTGCAGAGTTCGTTGACTTTGCATTCCGAAAAATATTGTGAACGCGAGAGAAACTTTTTTTTTAACGGATTGATTTCGTATTGGGTGTAAAGCATTTATGTCTTGAATAGCCAAACCCTATCGATATTCCGCGACCATTGCCGTCCCCTGTTTCCGAAACCATGGTGAGCGTTATAGATACCATAATTTTAACAGATTTGGTTTGGAGCATAGGGAACATGACAGGATGAGCCGCAATCTTCCGCACTTTTTTCGTAAACCTTGTGTACTCTCTCTCTCTCTCTCTCTCTCTCTCTCTCTCGCTCCCATGTTCGTTAAAGAGACTATCCCGATTTAAACAGAGTCTCGAAAAAAAAAAGTCCGAATACGTCTGAAATTTAAATGCCAAAATATAGACGAATGGTGTATTTACCCTGACTCAAAATTTCAGCTACAAAATTGAGTCGTTTGGACGTGAACGTAAAAACGCTTATCCGGATACGTAAACCTTTTAATATTTCGGGTTTATTCTGTCGTTTGGTGACCTGGTAATCCATTCCCGTTCCCGTGCTGTACTTGATAACAAAAGTTAAATCTCACTGACACATTATTTTTATAAAATAAAAGTCTGGTTTTATCGAATCACCGCATAATACAGCTTGGGGGTTTAAGTTGTTTGAAAACTTAAGTTGAGTTAGTTGCTCGGCCCTAGGGTACAGGGGATTGTAAGGGGTTTTAACACAAAATTAAGCAGTTTTATTCTCCAAAATATTATCGTGATTGACCCTTTAAGCAACAAATTATAATCGAAATGTTTTCATAATAAGAATACCTTCAATACAATAAGATATGGAACACACAGGGAAGTAGTGATAACTTGAAACCAAGGAAATGCAAAACAAGGCAGACAAGTCGGACTGTGTGACCCTGTTGTATAATTAAGACAAGTCGGACTGTGTAACCCTATTGTATAATTAAGACAAATCGGACTGTGTAACCCTATTGTATAATTAGGTCAAGTTAATAAATGATATTTGTCCATTGTTAACCATACATTATAAAAGAGCTAAATCATTCTTAATGTTATATAAACTATTAATTATACATTTATTATCAAAACAAGACCATAATCAACTCTCGATGGCATCGCATATTCGGGATTTTATTTAGATTAGAACGGTTCGCCATTTAAAACTAATTTAATGGGGAAGCGAGGCTAAGTTTCGAAAATACCATGTACACATCTTGTCAAAACTAAAAACAGTGATAACTTGGCTGAGAATGAAGTACTTTGAATGAAATGTTCATTCTACATCATAGCAAGAATTGTCAGCACTTTATCTAAATCTTGCATAATGTATCTTTAATTATTCATAATAAATAAAGGGTCGAGGTTATTCACAGCCACATGGTTAACGAATAAAGATTACCGTGTAAATATACGTTAACGAATAACGAACATCAAACTAGCTTGTTATTCGTTATTCGCCAACATGAAACAGCTCGTTGTTCGGGTAGAAAGACAGGCTGTTAGAATCTTTTTCCCCTCCCCCTTAAATTTAGAAAATTGACTGCTTTAGACTCGATTTCTGAGCACTTAAAAATAGTTTCGGAGATTTGATACACTATTAGTTTTTGCATCTCGTTAAACCATGGTTTGATTAATACCCTGTAAAATCGAGATCAAAACAATGCTGCAACCAAACTCAAGCAGGAACAACCCTTAAAACAAAGGGAAAGACGGTTTTGTAAACCTACGCACAATGATATATTGTATTACGCACTGTTTCTACCCTCAAACAGACAAACTTTCACCAAACACATTATCACTGGATACCAGACATGAAACTGACAGGACACTCGTTTCAAAGTGAGACCACGGGAACCTCGCTGCGATGACAGATTATCAGCCCCAGACATGCTTGTCACATGGGGAAACCTTGTCAGCGATTTTCAAAACGTATCTATGCATTCGGAAAACCTCGATAGATTCCGTTACTCTACGTAAACTACATCTAGACTCGGATGTATGATAGTAATTGATATGTACCTACGACCATACATTTTCGATGCGGCTAGTCAACTACCGATTTACTTCAACAGGAAAACGTGCCGCTTTCACAAAATAGTCCCAAAATGGCGTCTTTTCTAGATATAATCTCTATGGGGGCAGCCATTTTTTTAGTTTGTTTATATAATTTCCATGGCCATGGGGGCAACCATTGTTTATCCGGGTCCTTTAAAAAAGTTCCAAAATGGCGAACTTCATCATACAGCCGAGTCTAGATGTAGGGCACCGGAATCTGTCGAGGTTTGCCGAATGCGTATCTATGTTGACACCCAGTCTTTAACTTTTAGGCTCAGGAGGCGGCATATTTTTGTCCAGTACGCGGCTAGTCACCATGTTAAAAGAGGCTCTGGCGTGGTGACCGCTGACAAAAAACACATCTATATCGTCCGGGGCGGTGGGTGGAACACGCTATGGATTGTAGCATATCTGAGTCATGGTTTATGGCTAAATTATGGTTGTGTTAAAGCGTTGATAAGCATACTATATTTTCCATTTGTGAGGGGGCGCCTAAACTCAAAACCCATGACACAAAGCGCATCATCGCGCACCCTTTCTGTCAGTTTTATGATGAAACACCTTATATCTGAAAATCTCAAATTTTCTCATTAGCTTTTTAATGGTATCTTATAGCTTCCTGTCAGTATAGGAATATAGAAGTAACCGACTGACTGAATCCATACCGAGACTACAGACACGAGAGTTAAACGTATCGAACTTGTATTAAGATACTACAGACAATGCTGACCTGCATCCAGTAGTGACGGACAAGTTAATGGCAACCTTTGGTGACAAATGGCCGTTAGTCTGACACACACATTTTATTAAGCCTGTTCCGGCCTGACACTCAGTTGGGTTGATTAAACTCCCGAATAGATCTCTGTACCAGCCTGGGCGAACTTCGGTTTTGATTGTTCATGTCTAGTGGTCGGAACTAGAAACCGGATGCTTCGGACCATAGTCTGCTCAAAGATTGCTCCCCATCATCAACGAACTCGACCAAAATCGGACTATCGTCCGGTTTAATTTAAATTCGGATTCAGTTAGTTCGACCCTAGTTAAGAAATCAAGACAACTGTGACACCCATACCCAATATTTCGAGTTCTAGCTCCCAACAGAGACACGAGGCGTTGGTGTTTAGTCCCAACCTAGCCATTAGCAGAGATACGAGGCGTTGGTGTTTAGTCCCAACCTAGCTACCAACAGAGACACGGGCCTTAATGTTTAGTCCCAACCTAGCTATCAGCAGAGACACGGGGCCTTAATGTTTAGTCCCAACCTAGCTATCAGCAGAGACACGGTCCTTGGTGTTTAGTCCAAACCTAGCTACCAGCAGAGACACGGTCCTTGGTGTTTAGTCCCAACCTAGCTACCAGCAGAGACACGGGCCTTGGTGTTTAGTCCCAACCTAGCTACCAGCAGAGACACGGTCCTTGGTGTTTAGTCCAAACCTAGCTACCAGCAGAGACACGGGCCTTACCAGCAGAGACATGGGCCTTGGTGTTTAGTCCCAACCTAGCTACCAGCAAAGACACGGGCCTTGGTGTTTAGTCCCAACCTAACTATAGACACAGGGCCTTGGTGTTTAGTCCCAGCCATACGAATATACGATGTTTACGTCATTCTGCAAAGTTTGAACCGCGAAATCCGACATTAAGGGATAATGCAGTGACATTTCTTCGTTTCTTTGTAAAATTTCCGATAATTCTAATTTTTATACCAGTATAAAAAATTCGTGTGAAGCAAACGAAACCCTATCATCAAGTCATAATATCCATATTTTGCGGGGTTCTTACTCTTCGGAGGATCAAAGACGGGGATAAGTAACACGCCATGCTTAATGTATCGTTTGGCTTTGCGTGGAGCTAATTTTATGCAGTGGATTTAGGCGAATCAATTTGTTATATGTATAGTTTCTATAATTATTACCAAGACTTGTCCAATCTGGCATGTTAAAGCTGGTATTTCCCAAATATCGGAGCTGATAATACCCCTAATCAAGATTGGTTGATATTACCGCTTCTCAGAATCCGGCGAAAGAACGCCCCAACAAGAACCGATCAGCGCCACAAAGCCTCAATTTAGAGACGACAAGATATCACGAAAGCTGTGACGTAATCACCAGTTCTATAGTCTCTGTCGGTTAAAGTGGTCTTCTACTCGTGCAGCCATCACTGATTAACCTGCGAGTACTAAATAAATACCCGTTTCTTTTATCACATGGGGGGTTGGGGTGGCCTAGTGGTCTAGAGTGCCGCGCTTCGACCTCTACTGGCCGGTCACCTCTGGCTTGCGGCTGTGGTTTCGAGTCCTGGTGTGAGCGTATGTGGCATGGAGATAGGGGCGCTTTCTCAACCTCGTGGGTTTCCTCCGAGCACTCCGGTTTCCACCCACTGCTAAAGACCCCTACGAGCAAGCGAATTATTGAAATAAAAATTAAAACATATGTTAGTCCCGAAATGACCTAGTTGTGTTGAGTGGACGTTAAACCAAATTTCTCTCTCTTTTATCGCAGGATGAGCCACGGTGGCTAAGTGAGTAAGACGCTGGCTCGCTAGCCCAAAGGTCGCAAGGCTCAATCACGGTGTTGGCCGACAAGGTTCATCGGGATTTTCCGGCGTGGTTATCCCTTGTTATTAATGCAAGGCGGGGGTCTGGCAGGAACAGCTGTTTAGTCGTTCGAATGGCGCGAATAACCGCGGTTTTAATGTTCACTCGACAAAAACTAAGTCTTTAGCAATGGGAGGAAATCTGGGGACCCGTGAAAACGCACGAAGTTGTACTTTTTTTTTATGTACAAGTGGGTTCTCGAAATCATTCCACTTAACTAACTGATTTCACACGCACGTGAGAGATCCGGCGGCAGGTGATTTTGCCTCGTTAATGCTGGGGAATTTGCTGACTATAAGACGAATGATAGAAACGCTTTTGAAAAGTGACAAACATTATTACTCTTTCATAATGACAGTATTGTCATGAAGACATTTCATACGAAAGTCGTTTTGGGTCGTTGGATTAATTCTCTGACACGATGCCCTTTCTTCTGGTCTCGGGGGGGGGGGGGGGGGGGGTTGCCTAGTAGTCTAGAGTGCCGCGCTTCGACCTCTAGCTGTCCGGCCACCTCTGGCTTGTGGCTGTGGTTTCGAGCACTGGTGTGAGCGTATGTGGCATGGAGATAGGGGCGCCTTCTCAACCTCGTGGGTTTCCTCCAAGCACTCCGGTTTCCACCCACTGCTAAAAGCTCCTACGCGCAAGCGAATTATTGAAATAAAATTAAAACCATGTGTTAGTCCCGAAATGACCTAGTTGTGTTGAGTGGACGTTAAACCCCATTTTTCTCTCTCTCTCTTTACCTTGTGTCTGGTCTTTGAAATCTACATGTGCCCTTTCTTCCGGTCTCGTGCACCCCCTGTAATCAAGTAGCCATTCCATTAAATCTATAATCAGGCATATTCAGATAATTACTTTGGCGGATTCTTTATTCTCACTTCTCGTCCCTTTTATTAAAACGTCATTTGATTTGGAACTATAATGATTCATCTAGATAATTCCATATATTATTTTGGTAGTTTGTTGGATTTGCACGAAAGGGCGCCGCGTTCCTAAAGGATTGGTCATTCGATCCTTCCTTCACAACATTTTGATACAACTTAGAATGAATGAATGAAATGGGGTTTAACGTCCTACTGTTATGCACATAACCCGGGCTAATGGAAAACGGGCATACGCCATACAGTGTGCTATTGGGGAAATTTTGTCCGGGCAGCGGTGCTACGGCCTATTCTTATATCGAATTCCAACTTCCAAGGGATCACGGTGGCTAAGTGGATAAGGCGCTGGTTCGCTAGCCTGGAGGTTGAGTGTTCGATCCCTGCATTGGCCGAGAAAGTTCATCCCGATTTTCCGGCGTGATTTCCCCTTGTCAGTGATGCAGAAGGAGGGTCTGACAAGGACAGCTGCCCAGTCGTTCGGATGGGACGAAAAACCGAGGTCCCGTGTACAAATTGGAGTGCACGTAAAAGATCCCTTGGCAGTTGGAATTCGATATAAGAGTAGGCCGTAGCGCCGCTGCCCGGGCAAAATTTCCCTCATTGCACACTGTGGCGTATGTCCGTCTTCAATTAGCCCAGGTACGGTGCTTAAGCGTAGGACGTTAAACCCCATTTCATTTCATTTCATTTTACGTGCACTCCAATGTGTCGATGGTTTAATTGACTTCCTCCTGTTTACTTCTATTGAAACTTTGAACATATTATTATTTCAGTTATTCACATATGTCCGAACTTCAACGCCATATTTAATTGTTGAGCTACAATGTATAAACAGGAACTCTGTTTTTCGTCCCATCCAAACGACTATACGTTAACCCTTGCTCTCTGTCCTGAATCCCTGACAAGGGAGGACTCGACGGAAATTCCCGAGGAAATGTTCAGCAAGCGCCGGGATCGAACACGGGACCTCGAATGAATGAATGAATGAAATGGGGTTTAACTTCCTACGCTTAAGCACCTAACCCGGGCTAATTGAAGACGGGCATACGCCATACAGTGTGCTATGAGGGAAATTTTTGCCCGGGCAGCGGCGCTACGGCCTACTCTTATATCGAATTCAAACTGCCAAGGGATCTTTTACGTGCACTTCAATGTGTACACGGGACCTCGGTTTTTCGTCCCATCCGAACGACTAGGCAGCTGTCCTTGTCAGGCCCTCCATCTGCATCACTGAC
Organism: Patella pellucida; assembly: GCA_917208275.1. Classification (NCBI taxonomy): domain Eukaryota; kingdom Metazoa; phylum Mollusca; class Gastropoda; family Patellidae; genus Patella; species Patella pellucida. The sequence continues at coordinate 63,089,463 of OU795042.1, read as the reverse complement.
AAGGGGAAATCACGCCGGAAAACGGACCTCGAGGTTTGCGAACCAACGTCTATTTTTTTTCTTGTAGATATATTTTTTTACACAATATACGCTATACAAACTACTTTTTTCATTCAACAAGAATAATTTAAAAGGATATTTACAGTTTACCCCCCCCCCCCACACACACACACTCACACCATCACACACTTATCTGCATGCATCTTAAATAAAAGCATATTTTTCATATCAATTTGTAGCACCTGTGATAAGTAATAATATAGTTAATATATATATTGATATAGTCAATATATTACCTGCGTTGGAGAGCATAATTCTAGATTTGTAAAAGGTTTCGCTCTTAACCCAAAATAAAAAAAACAATTTCTAATACTTTCGAACCACGTGGGCCTCAAGAGAGCGAAACTTAACGAAAATTTTCGAGGCAAGTAAGGGCGTCGAAGGATATCGTATAGACAATTTTAAATGAATAATATATTAACATGTCATATTTAACTGCACATCTTTACATAACCTTTAACAATTTAAAACATTGTAACATATTTACTTCTTCACTGAGTCACCGCGGCTCTAGTGAAATTTCATTATAACATGTTTAATTGAATATTCATAATGACAAATCATTTCCATGTATTTCATTCTACAAAAAATCGACCTCTAGCTGGCCGGCCACCTCTGGCTTGCGGCTGTGGTTTCGAGCCCTGGTGTGAGCGTATTTGGCATGGAGATAGGGACGCTTTCTCAACCTCGTGGGTTTCACCCGGGCACTCCGGTTTTCTTCCACTGCCAAAGACCCCTACGCGCAAATGAATTATTGAAATAAAAGATTGAAAACCATACGTTAGTCCCAAAATGACCTAGTTTGTGTCGAGTGGACGTTAACCCCCGTTTTTCTCTCTCTCTGTATGCTTGTCAGCCTATTATATTTCTCAACCTCGTGGGTTTCATCCGGGCACTCCGGTTTCCTTCCACTTCCAAAGACCCCTACGCGCAAGGGAATTATTGAAATAAAATTAAACCATATGTTAGTCCCGAAATGACCTAGTTGTATTGAGTGGACGTTAAACCCCATTTCTCTCTCTCTCTCTCTCTTCTCTCTCTCCCTCTCTCTCTCACTTATTAACTGAGTCACTGCGGCTCTAGTGAATTTCATATTAATATGTTTTATTGAAAACGGATACATTAACTCAAGTTTCATGTTTTTCTGCTTTGGTCGCATTCACTTCTACAGAGGGGGATCTGTACCCATAGTAGTAGGGTTTGATCTTTTCGTGTTATTGCATTCGATTCATCAAGTACTAGTATTCATAAACAGACACGAATGGCATCATTCATGTTTCATTTATCTAGGCCTATAAAAATATCATTTATCAAATCATTTGTAGAACAGTTATGAATTACACATCTCGAATCGATAACAAAAAATCCAACCCAAACCACGATTTATTCCCTCTCTCGTCTATTACTATCAATTTTCAAATTAACGGAGTCTTTTTCAGTCTTTATTCAGGAGACGCCGCGCCTTCCCGATTTGATTCACTTCCATACTCTGAACACACTTAAACAAACATGGCTTCAGGTGATTGTGAATTGATAAGGTCTATTGAGATATGTATTAAACGAAACCTGTAAAACGATCAACCCTATCAACCCACAATTCTTCTTACGCTGTAGCTGATTAGCATGAATTCATGAATTTCTTTCACCAGGATGCGAGAGTTAGGAGTTTTCAGCGTGATCAATCCAGACATATCCATTCAAGAGTTTACGGCGTTTGAAATACAGCACTGATTAAGACGAAATTGCATGATAATTGTTTTGAGTTTTGTATTAAAAAAACCGGATTCACTTTAGCAAAGGGGCCATACAAACTAACCGTGTGACCTAGAATGATTTATTCTGATTAATTTTCCAAAATAGACCATTTAGTGCTAACTTGATTTAGACGCATGTCGGCGCAACCTTCAAGATAGAGAGCGTGATAACTTTGATATTTTTCTTGCTGTAATGAATAATTTAATCTCCGGAAGGTGGTGTCGCGAACAGTAAAGGTCGTCTACTATACAAACTACTTAAAAAGAGAATCCCCCACGAGTCTTTTATGATATCAAAACTATCCACGAGTATTGATATTTTTTGATGTAAAAAATAACGAGTAGGAGATTTTATTTATCACCAAAACCCTTCTTACATGCAGAAACAAAAAAAATATAATTCTTTGCTATAGATTTCACTTTTACTGAACCTGAATACATTATATTGCGTAGTGGTACATCAATATATTTTGACAACAATTCAACAATTGCAAAATCCTTTATGTTGACCCAGTGTTTCCATCAATATTAATTAAATAAAAAAAAGTTCCTTTTAACAAGAAATAAGTTACTTTTAATAAAAAATGAAGTGTTCTTTGAATATAAAAAAAGTAGTTCCTTTTATTGATTGACCAATCAAATTTATGTAAAGCGACATCTCCTACAACTGGTATCAACTGTAGAATGTATTATTGGGTGATAAACATGGATATCACTACTCCGCCGCAATACACACTACTATAAATATGGGCATCACTAGTCGCAATACAAACTACTATAAATATGGGCATCACTAGTCGCAATACAAACTACTATAAATATGGGCATCACTAGCCGCAATACAAACTACTATAAATATGGGCATCACTAGTCGCAATACAACCTACTATAAATATGGACATCACTAGCCGCAATACAAACTACTATAAATATGGGCATCACTAGCCGCAATACAAACTAGGTTAAACATGGATATCACTAGCCGCAATACAAACTAGGTTTAACATGGATATCACTAGCCGCAATACAAACTAGGTTTAACATGGATATCACTAGCCGCAATACAAACTAGGTTTAACATGGATATCACTAGCCGCAATACAAACTAGGTTTAACATGGATATCACTAGCCGCAATACAAACTAGGTTTAACATGGGGATCTCTAGCCGCAATACAAACTAGGTTTAACATGGATATCACTAGCCGCAATACAAACTAGGTTTAACATGGATATCACTAGCCGCAATACAAACTAGGTTTAACATGGATATCACTAGCCGCAATACAAACTAGGTTTAACATGGATATCACTAGCCGCAATACAAACTAGGTTTAACACCCTACTTGTTTTGAACTATCCGCGCTAATGAAGACAAGCTTACGTCATGCAGTGTGTCATGTGGGACAATTTACTTCACATTACAGCCCGTTAAATGTAAGTGGAATTAAGGAACGAACTGATATAACACTTTAAACTATAACTAAGCATCCTGGAGTGGATAATTAATTATTTATACACCGAAGATTTAACAGCTCTATAGTTTTATTTTCCATCTGGTGCAAAACTTGGTTTCAATTACAATTTTTTTAATAACAATATGTGACAAAGTGATCTATACCTTTCTTCAAATTAAATGATCATTTAAGTGCGTTGGACTTTATGATCTCTGCTGGGGGGGGGGGGGGGTTGGTTGGTTGGGCGGGTGCTTAGCACGTGCGTGCTGTGTCATAAAGTCTGTCATTGAGTTGTATCTGGTAAGGAAGAGGGTCGCCTGTCCAACCTCGTGGGTTTTCTCAAGGTCCTTCGGCTTGCTCCCACTGCTAAAGACCCCTACGCGCAAGCGAATTATTGAAATGAAATTTAAATAAATCATATGTTAGTCCCGAAATGATCTAGTTTGTGTCGAGTGTTACAAATATTAGTGAAAGGCTTAATTCAAGGTAGTGTTACAAATATTAGTGAAAGGCTTGATTCATAAGTGCAATATTTCCGGAAAGGCAATTGGTGACCGACAGGTCATAAGGTCTACCATTCAGTCAAGTGGTGTGGTTTCGATCCCACATGGGTACGTGACAAGGAGTATGGTCGCCTGTCCAACCTCGTCGGGTTTCTCCGGGTTCTCCGTTTTTCTCTACAGCTAAAGATCCCTACCCACAAGCGGATAAAATTAAAATTGAACCATTAGTTAAGTAAATAGGCGTGGTTTCGATCCCACATGTGTACGTGACAAGGAGTATGGTCGCCTGTCCTACTTCGTGTCTCCGCAATAGCTTTAAAGTTCTGTTGCTGTGTTGTCAGTACTCGTACTAATTGACCAGTGAGTGAGTGTGTGTGAGCAATGGCAGCTTTCTCCGAACTGTGTTTAATGTCCACTTTCAGCGAGGGTAATATCGCAGATAAGTTGGACGTAATATGCCGTCGCCCCTGTCCGTCCGCTCGTCCACCCGTCCGTCCATAAATATTGTTTGTGGACTCTGTACAAGTCACATTTCTTATCCGATTTTTTACAAAACTTGAAATATAGGTATTGGCATGTATCGGATCGAAACTTCATGGATTATGGCCCCTGATTGTACGGAAAATCACGTTTTGCGCTTGTACACCCTATAGAGGTCACAATTTTGAAACGATTTTGATGAAACTTAACATGCATGTTTATAACCCAGAGATCTTGATTCCTGTCGATAATTGCGCCCATCGGAACGTAACGTCCTGAATTATGGACCCTGATTGTCCGAAAATTCGCATTTTTTAGCTTATGGTCCCTCTGGAGGTCACAATTATTATCCGATTAAACAAAAAAACGTTTTACTATATCCCCGTTACACCCTACGGAAGGTTGGGTTCGTATTTCGATAAAATCGGATCATAATTGCCAGACAAAATGATGAAATTTGAAATGCATGTTTATAACCCAAAGATCTCCATTCCTTTCGATATTTGCGCATATCAAATTGTAACTTAATGAATTATGGCCTTTGATTGTAGGAAAAATCTCTTTCGGTATGCTTGTTCTCTATCCATCTCTCGAAAATGTGGGCGTATTCTGCCTGGAGGTGCCAGTCTATCTTTTAATTATCTTAGCGCAAACCCTTAGAGTAAGGCTAGGAGTTGAAAAGGCGCCCAAGGGAATGCACCCACGACCGCACGTCAGGGGTAACAGGCCAGCTAGAGCTCGAATCGCGACACACTACAACCCCCCCCCCCGCCACCCACATCCACAGTAAGCAATGGCGGCGTTCGTTCGTTTGTTCCGAAAGTTTTACGGCCACTTCCACAAAGGGTGATATCGTAGGAAATCAATGGCGGCGCTCATTCGTTCGTGGAGTTTTCCACACACTCCCACCAAAGGTGATATCGTAGACAGAGGAAGCCTTAAAATAGGTTTGATCCAGCATCAATGGCGACGCATATCGTCAGTGTTTATATCCATGGTAAACTACATGTATGTTAATTATAACACTAGATATATGATTAACAGCTTTAACTAGAGGTCATTTGTTGGGGGAATATAATTAATACAAGCAATATCCATCTCATCAAATCAATAAACCGTTTCTTTAATAACAGAGCGCTTACGTCATACAGTGTACTCTGTAACTTCCAGCACCAAGCAGGACCAAATAGAAATGACGGATGTCGGCGAGTGGCGGTTTATCCAATAACGCGTTCGGTATTCAAATTTATGTCAATAATATTCCTACAGTACATGTACAAAATTACATGACATCAAACTCCCCAAAAATGACCGTATATTTTGTATCCTACGTCGGTACATTTTTCAGCAATGTCCGACATTCGTCTGATACTGCGTTTCGATTTATATACAGAAAGTAAAAAAAAAAGACATGTAATCGTAGTTTACTAGTTAACGTCGCTCTAATACAACGAACGAGTGACACCAACTGCTAAATAATTGCACTCGACTATAGCACGTGCTATCATCTAAAACAATTAACTTACGTCATTCCAATCGAAATATACGTCAACATTTCTTAGCGTGTTCATTTACTTATTTAAAAACATAAATCCCATTCAAATTATGATAATAAATCCGACAATGTGCCATCAAAATACACAGGCTATCGGCGATTATCAATGCTCAATAGAGTTCACTGAATGTATTGTTATTGTACGACACTCCTGGTCTATTTTTAGCGCGAAATATTGCTCGACATAGGTGCTATAGTGTTAACGTTAGTTATTGAAAATGGTTGACAATCAATGAACTCTTAAAAGATTTGTCGAGTACTGTTTGTTTATACTTTAATTATTTGTGTCTGATAAACTGTGGTGTTTTTGTGATTGGGGATTTAACAGTGGCGGATTATAGGATTAAATAACAATGGATAATCACTCATGGGACCTCGAGTCGATGGCGAAAGGCGGAAGTGACAAAATGGCGGTAAGAACAAAACATTTTAAAAGCAATCAAGAAGGAAATAGGAAATAACCAATCCCTAAGTATAATAAACATCTACAATCCACCGACTAACAGAGGTTAATTAGTCTTCGTACTGACAACACCTAAAGCATCAGAGCTCCATAGCTATCGACTAAATTTATCCTAGATAAAGTAGCCTAGCTAAGACTCCAAAAGACTTCTCAAATCCAGACAGACTACTAGATACTACAAAGATCATCTAGTCCAAAAGTAGATTTAAGGTTGTCTTTATCTTTTTCTTCACACCTTTACAGGGTATAAGGTTTACTTTCTTTATATTTTGCATTCTTCATCAGTCTTTCATTTTCTTTAATTTACTATTTTATTCTACTTTATTTTCTTTGTTTATTTTCTTTGTTTATCTTCTTTGTTTATTTTCTTTGTTTATTTTCTTTGTTTATTTTCTTTGCTTATTTTTACTTTTTTCTATTTTTATTTTTTTTTACTTTATTTCCTTTTTTTACTTTATTTACTTTTTTTTTACTTTATTTACTTTTTTTTACTTTATTTACTTTTTTTTACCTTTTTTACTTTATTTACTTCCTTTGTTTATTTTACTTTATTTACTTTAATTTACTATCTTATTTTATTTTCTTCAATTTAATAATTTACTTTAATTAAAGCTTATTTTCTTAAATCCTCATATTTTTCACCCCTAATATAATCTTTTTTTTTATTATTATACTTTTTACCCCCTTTTCAGCTATATATTATATAGGATATACCACATTCCTATCTTTATTTATTTTTATATTTCTATTTTTTTATTTTTTGGTCATTTTACTTTTCTTTCTATCATCAACTAACAAAGAAGCTCAGTGTACAAGCCAACTGATTGAGCTCACCACAAGCTTCTTAAAACAATAACAAGCTAATTTATTTATATAACTAATAAGTCTGATAACTGTTAAGTACACTCATACAAGCAATAGGAACCCATAGTTAATTAGTATTAATCACACTGATTGACTAGCGGTTCTTTGTGGAAAGGGGTAACAACAGGTATATCAACTTACGTCATTAATTAATATAACCTTAATCAACACTGTTCATTCCCTCCTTTAGTTTTCGATTATATATTTCGGCAGCATAAGAACGATGGCGACAGAGGCTAGCTCACCAATGTCCATGGCTGACGCGTTTAACAGCAGCCCTGCACCAAAGTTCTTTCCTGCAGCAAAAAGGAGAGAGGAACAGACTCACGCCGTACTGGTGAGGCCACTGGAAGGCAAGTCCTTTCAAGGAGCCAAACTTACGGCAGTGGGGAAGGAACTTAAGAGTAAGTGGGGTATTACTAGCATACCCGACTTAAAGATAACTGTTTCAGGACAACTTAGACTTGCCTTAAAAAGTAGGTCTGAGATGGATCTGGCGCTAGCTCAGAACGCACTTCTCGGTATGACCGTGACGGTGTCCGAACCGATCACCTTGTCTATTGATAAGGTGGTTGTTCATGGGATACCGGCCGAATATACCGGGGAGGAAATTCTGGAAGATTTGACAGAGAGGGGGTACCAAGCTACCGAGGTATACCGGTTTAATGTGGCCCAGGGGAAGGATCAGGGAAGCGTCGCCCTGTCCTTCAAGAAAGGTTCCGCACCTGAGGCCCTTAAAATCGTGTACCTCAACCGCCGTACCCACCCCTATGTTCAGAGAGTGAGACAGTGTACCAAATGCCAGAAACTGGGACATACGGTTAAGTACTGTAAAGGAAAAGCCATATGCGCCCAATGCGGAGGAGAACACGCGGTGGCTGAGTGTAGGGTGGGTAGTAAAATTAACTGCTCAAACTGCAAGGGCAGCCACGCAGCCAACTCCCCGCAATGCCCAAGAATTCTAGCGACCAAAGCAGCTCTACGCCTGCAAAGCAAAGACAAACTTACCTTTAGGGAGGCAACCCAACAAGTAAAAAACAAGGAGAGGGAAGCAAAAGTAGTCAGAGAACCGGTGGTGGAACCAAAGCAAGCTCCAGCACCGACTCTCTTGACATCCGATGTAACCCCCACCCCTAAAGGTAAAGACAAGAAGAAGAAAGAGAATAACATATCAACCAAACCTGCAGAGGTCAAACAGAAGACACCCAAGAAAAAAAAAGAGGAACCGAAAACGAAGAGTCATGAAGAACACTTCATTCCTAAATTTAAAACGGAAAGTGGCTTCATGAACTTCATGATCGAGTTCCTCAGGGTGGCCGTATCCAATGAGGACCAAACTACCAAGATGGAAAGCTTACTCGGCAAAGTAAGGACACACATGGTCAACGCCGATGTCCTGTGTGTCATGATTAACTCAATCAACATAGTAAAAAAAAGATCAAGAGAAGAAGACGACGACGACGAAGAAACCACAAAAAGTGATCAAACGGCAAACCTCGCACTCCGTAGAAGGATATCTCATGTTCGTCACTACAGCACTGGCGATATGCCCAGTTGCTTGCCGGTTTTAACACCAAAGACGAACACTAATGAGGTACCTCCTATGGAATGTGAAACGCCAATTGAACAATAAAAAGACAATACATAGAGGCATCCATCCGGACAGTCATCATGGCGGGCCAGGTTAAAGTTCTACAACTTAATGTTAATGGACTGGCCCCCAGATGTGCTGAGCTGAGAAAATACATCACACGCAACCCCAGGGATGTAATTTGCCTCCAAGAAACCAAGTTACTACCAACCTCGAAAGACATCTACATACCCGGATACACTTGTGAGAGAAGGGACAGACCAGGAAGTACGACACGTGGCGGCGGCATTGTCATCTATATCCGTGATAACCTAAATTATATTTCTGTTTCACTGGACGTAGAAGGACCTCTAGAAGCAATGGGCATAGCCATCACATTGAGCAATAATAAGAATTTGACAATAGTGAATGTCTATGTACCCCCATCCTCCTCGCAGTGTTCCGTTTGATTAGAGCTAATCTGACTACTCCCTGCTGGACTGAGTGGGTATTATTGTCACTAATTATGACTGGCCAGTGGTCCTATTACTGACCAATCACTGAATTCGTTACAAAGGTATTACCTTTAAAACAAGACGTTTAATTAGGACAACTGTGTTTACGACACGTTACGTCATGACTGCACGGTTTTTTTATGCTATATTAACCAGTGCATAGCAGGATATTGCAGCAAAACTAATTGCGTGACAAACGAGGCTATCGGTATTGACGTAAAGTAAACACTACGGTATGGTAACGAACAGATTTTCAACGTTTTTAATAACTTAAATCTTTGTCCAAAATATTAAGGAAGACCCAATATTAAACGACGGAATGTCATGTTACTGTACGTAAGTAGTAGATTTGATTGAACGAGAAGAATAGACACATTTACATAAATGTCAAGAATCCGAAGCGAATCCAGCAATGGCCAGAGAGGGATTTCTCGGGCCGTTGCTTCAGGAATATGATGTACCCCCAGATGTCACGAAAAAACCAGTTGACTTCCAGTCACTTCTCGATCAACTTCCACAGGGCGAATCATTGTTTTGCGGGGATTTCAACGCAAAACACGTCCTGTGGGGGTCGCCGAGGAATGACTGCCGGGGGACTAGCCTATGCTCAATAATAGAAGCAAACGACTTATGCATGCTGAACGATGAGAGCCCTACTTTTGTTGGAGGAAATGCCCCACCTTCGCACCTAGATCTCACGTTCTGTACGCTTGGTCTGGCAAACCGCTGCGACTGGCAAGTACACGAAGACGAAACACTTGGCAGTGACCATCTCCTGATAGAATTCTGCATTCAGGCCGAAGCAACCAGGGAAGTCTATAACGGGAGACCCAATTGGATTATGGCACAGGCTGATTGGGTTAAATTCCGTGTAGGCTGCCTTGAGTGGAAGGAAGAAGATATCATCGATACCAACATCGACGTGTACGCTACCAACATTACGAGCTCTATTATAGGTGCTGCTAACGACTCCATTCCAAAGACTTCTGGCGGAAAACCAAGGACTAGAAAACCATGGTGGTCACCGGAATGTCAGAAGGCGGTCAACGACAGAAGGAAGGCCCTCCGCCTACGAAAACGCCACTACAATGAAGCCAACCACCAAAATTACCTTAAGTTGAAATACGTTGCAAGAGACACCATAAAAAAGGCACAAAGTGGGCACTGGATGACATTCTGTAATGCGTTGAATAAAAACACGCAAACGGGTGCCGTCTGGAAGAAGCTGAACGCCATGAACGGGAAACGCAGATCATTCAACATACCAAACCTTGAAGATGGAGATAAGTATGTTACGAACGGCAAGGAAAAGGTAGATCTACTAGCAAAAACTTTTGCTGATGCAAGCAGAGACGAAAACCAATCACCAGAGTTTCTGAAGAGGAAGGAAATCTTTTACTCGCAGCACCCTTCATTAGTAATTGAATCTAATGAAGTGGCTGAACCAATCAACCTACCCTTCTCTGAGGGAGAGTTAAATAAGGCTCTTTCCCTCAAGAAGGATAGTGCGGCTGGTGAGGAGAAAGTAAAGTACTCCATGCTCAAACATCTACCAAGAAACGCCAAGACGATACTACTAAACTTCTTCAACACATCCTGGCTGTCAGGAGAGGTACCTAAAGAATGGCGAAAAGCAAACGTCATACCTCTACTGAAAGCTGGGAAAGAGAAGAACAAGGTAGAGTCATATCGACCAGTAAGTTTGACATCCACACTATGCAAAACATTGGAAACAATGGTTAATATCCGATTACAGTTCTATCTGGAGAGCAACCGATTGATCGACGAAAATCAAAGTGGGTTCAGGAAAGGACGATCAACAATGGACCACTTGGTTAGACTACAGCAAGTCATGTCGCAGGCCCTTCTCTCGGGAAACCTGTTATGTGCCGTGTTCGTAGATCTGACCAAGGCTTTCGATTTAGTTTGGTTAGACGGGCTGCTCTTCAAGTTGGGACGTATCGGTATAACGGGCATAATGTTTCGGTGGATTAAAAGCTTTCTGAGCGATAGAAGGATACAGGTGAATGTTGGCAGATTCCTGAGTGCCGAGCAAACATTAGAAAATGGCACGCCTCAGGGGTCTGTTATCAGCCCCACTCTCTTCAACATCATGATCAATGACATTCACAAATCGTCCTACCTCGATTCTAAAACTAACTTGGCTAAATTTGCCGATGACAGTACCATATGGAGAAATGGGACGAGCTTCTGTGACCTACAAAAGAATATGCAAAGAGCCTTAGACAAATTCATGACATGGGCAAACGACTGGGGATTTAAAGTCTCGGAGAAGAAAACAGTCGGCATGCTTGTGAGCAGGGATAGAGGGATAAACAGAATGACTCTGTGTATGAACGGGAAAACCATCGAGTTCAAAGACCAAACCAAGTTCCTTGGCGTAATCTTTGACCGACGGTTGACCTGGAAACCGCACATCGACTGGACTGTAGATAGATGCTCCAAAATCCTAAACTTAATGAGAAAATTAACGGGCAGTACGTGGGGCGCCAATAGAGTTACACTAATGATGGTATATCGTGCTCTAATACGTTCTGTATTAGACTACGGCTCTTTGGCCTTTATGAACTGCGCGCCAACACTCTTAAGCAAGCTTGACACCATCCAATACAAAGCTCTGTGCATTGCGACTGGCGTAGGGCTCGGGACTAGGCGAGAGGCACTACTACAAGAAGTCGGGGAGTTGCCCCTATCCCTAAGAAGAAAAGAACTGGCGACAAGGTATTGGGTCAAGATATCACAACTAGGTGAAAGATCCCCAACATTTCTCAGTCTACAAAAGACAAAATATGTAAGAGATCCCAAAAAGAAAACCTTCAGCCAGGGTATCAGAGAAACGATCAAGGAACTACGATTGGGGGAGCTCGTGATAAATAAACACGACCCCCCAGTTGTCGCCCCCTGGACGCTCCCTATACCACTGGTCAATCTAGATCTACTACAGAAAACCGACAAGAAAAATAACCCCAGTGCTGCACGTGCTTACTCTCTAGAACATTTGGAAGACAACTGGCCGTCTGATGACTGGGACCATGTGTACACGGATGGCTCACGCAATCCTGAAAGGGGCACCAGCTCGTTTGGAATATACCTGCCAAACGGGGAACAGGGAATAAGCAGGAAACTGCCCAATAACTGTTCGGTGTACACTGCAGAGCTTGTTGCCATTCGTGACGCTATTTCATGGATCTCCCATCAAAAGACCGGCAAGTTCGTCATTCCAAGCGATTCTCTGAGCAGTCTGATTTCAATCCAAAATGACAACTCGGAATCAAGACCAGAAGTCATTTTGGAAATCAGGCAGCTATATCAGAGGGTCCTAGAGAAGGGAAGCAAATTAGAGCTCGTGTGGATTCCATCACATGTCAACATTAAAGGAAACGAGGAGGCAGATCGACTCGCCAGTGAGGGTCTCAAGGACACAGCTACACGCCGCCTCATAGACTACAGCACCACGGAAATCTACAGTATGGTCAAAAGACAGGTCAATTCAATCTGGGAATTAAATCTCGTTGAACTTGACACATACAGATTCCGACTGGATGACGAGATCTACACCAAGACAGCAACCAATCACCCTAGACGAGATATATGCAGACTCATATCGAAACTAAGGGTGAAAGAGAGGCTGCGAGACTACAAACACCAAGTCATCGTCTGTGAGTGCGGAGAAGAGTGTACCACCAACCATGTCCTGGTAGACTGCGAGGTTTACAAGGAAGAGAGACGGGACTTAGTGAGAATGATGGAGACCAATAACATACCATTCAACACTAAGAACCTACTCTTCCCTAGACCAGATCTGAAGCTACAAATCTTCGAAGAAGTCCACACCCTAATGGACACAGTTGGACTAAGTAAATTAGTGAAATAAGAAAGGGTCACGGCTAGATAAATTCTCCATACAACGTAGGATGGTTGAGTAAAAACGTCCTCACGAAGGAAGCCCAACCATCCTATACATTTATTTTAATTTATTCATTTTACTTTATCTTTATACTTTACTTTTACTTAAATTTATTTTATATTTATTTATTACCTTCAATTTATTTTTTATTTTTTCTACTTATTTTTTATCTCAACTTATTTTTGTTTATACGACGTAGGGTGGGGAAGTAAAAACGTCCTCTCGAAGGAAGCCCAACCACTCTACAACTTTATTTTAATTAATTCATTTTACTTTATCTTTACTTTACTTTAATTTATTTTATTTTATTTAATTTTATTTTCATTTATTACCTTTAAATCAATTAACTAATAAATTTTAATTAATTCATTTTACTTTATCTTTACTTTATCTTTACTTTACTTTTACTTTAATTTACTTTATTTTATAACCTTTAATTCATTTTGACTACAACTTTATTATACTCTCTTTATTTATTTAATTTTATATTAGTTTAATTTACTACTAACATCTACTAAACTGGCGGGATAGTGGAGTAAGAGGGAGTCATGATCAGATGGGCTCTGCATCTAAACACTATTCTGCCAAAACAAATACCAGTGGGATAGTGGAGTAAGGGGAGACCACGAGAAGACAGGTCTGGCACCTAAAAACACAAATCCCACAAAGAAGACATCTACCAATCCAGAAACAAAAGAGATCATCTACCAACGATGTGTTTTTATTAAATAAAGGGAAGAACTTCCCACTAAAACCTAATCCATGGCCTAAGGCCAAAATGGAAAGATTGCAAAATCATATTCTAAAAATCAGGAAGCAGCTTCGGCTCTCCTATGTCTTGTCTGTGATATCACTTAAGTGGAAGCAGACGTTAAACACCAAAAGAAGAAAAGAAGAAGAAATAAATCGGGACCAGAGGTTTTGGGCGGATCTAGGCGAGTGGCGGATTGATCAAAAGCTGGAAGTTGCAGAGTACACTGTACTAGATATCATACCATGATTGTTGTAAATGAAATGAATGAATGAATTGGGGTTTAACGTCCTACGCTTAAGCACCTAACCTGGGCTAATTGAAGACGGGCATACGCCATACAGTGTGCTATGAGGGAAATTTTGCCCGGGCAGCAACTGAATTCCAACTGCCAAGGGTTCTTGTACGTACGCGCCAATGTGTACACGGGACATTGGTATAATAACATTTTAAAGTATCATTTCGCTCATATGCTGGTGGTGTAAACTGGCGAGGGGGGGAGAGAGAGAGAGAGAGAGAGAGAGAGGGAGGGGGATAACTCCACTCAACACAAACTAGTTCATTACGGGGTCTTTAACAGTGGGAGTAAATCGGAGGACCGGGGGAAAACCCTACTTTTTCCGAGCATATGATTGTAAACACGATGTTCCTAATGCAACGATTGCGAGTTTTACAACATCTGTCGACGTTGCTAGGTTACTTAACAATTCCCGAACTTATAGATAACGTCATCTGCAGACACGTGAACAGTAGTATCCAATCAGAGATCGTGGCATCCTTAACATTGACATTGAACGAACTTGGAACTCCTACAACTCGATTATTACAGGTAGACTTTTTAGATTGAAATCTAAAGATGGGCGTGTATCCAATCGAAATTATTGCCGAAATACGTTGAGGCCTTGGTAAGATGCACGGAGTTAAAGCGAGTTCAAGTCTTCTATTGAAGATACGCAAACATGTATATTTATCAGTCTTGGCCTTTTAATGCGTTATATAAATGACATAAATCGGATTTACACCACGTGTTGAAACCTCCAACATGATTAATATGTCACAGGCTTACATGTGGGATATTCATTATATAAAACTAACATATTATTCACTTGCGGACCTCCCCAAATATATATTATGTCACGGCTACGCCTCTGGTCACGCACAGCAGAGGAACCGAAACCGCGGCAGTTGACTCAATGGCAGACGTTATGACACAGCGGGCACGTCATAAACATTCGGCCCGCCAACCCCCCATAAAATTTGATTAAATGAAAGTAATGTATGAAATTAAAAATATAATTATCACAGAGATGATTAATACAAAGCCCTATTAAACAAGTGGGTTTTAAGAGTGGGTGTTAGCAACGGCATAGGTGTGTTAATAACGGTAGTTTTGTTTTAATTATTACATCAGCGGAACGTCTTCCAACTTATTAAAATTTCGCAATTCGCTAACTCAGATGTCGGGAGTAAAACCATGGTGGTCGTTATGGTGTTATGTGTCAACAACTATTGAGGATCATTAGTCATTATGGTGTTATGTATCAACAGCTGTGGGGGTCGTTATGGTGTTATATGTCAACAACTGTGGTGGTATGCATCATATTTAATGACTAAATAAGTGCTATGCTTTCAAGGTGATTAATATTTCGCAATTCGCTGGATTAAAAGAGGTATTCCGATTTTCTTTTTTGAAAAAACCCAACAACCCAAAGCTGGCGTAGTAACCCAAAAGAACCGTTAATATATTAAGCCAATTCCATCAACCAATTTGAGCACAAAGGTCAAAATGCGCCCGTTTAATCTGGAAATGTTCTCGGGTATCGCAGTTTAATTTAAACTATATTTTATTCAATTAGAGAGAGAGAGAGAGAGAGAGAGAGAAATGGGGTTTAACGTCCACTCAACACAGCTAGGTCATTTCGGGACTAACACATAGTTTAATTTTATTTCAATAATTCGCTTGCGCGTAGGGGTCTTTAGCAGTAGGGGGAAACCAGAGTGCCTGGAGGAAACTCACGAGGTTGAGAAGGCGCCCCCATCTCCATACCACATACGCTCACACTAGGGCTCGAAACCACAGCCGCAAGCAAGCCAAAGTTGGCCGGCCAGCTAGAGGTCGAAGCGCGGCACTCTAGGCCACTAGGCCATCCCAATCCCCTTTATTCAAATAAGATACATATAAAATAAAACCAAGTACGAACGAACAATCCAACCTTATTTAATAAATAAATATACTTAAATAGACGAATAATATATACACTTCACAAACAAAATACATTTAACAGTACGATATTTTGTATTCACTATTAATCGTACATGCAAGTAATTTAATAGTTAGTATCACTTACGGTGCCTTACCATTTCATAATACGTATCGCGGTTTCCATGCGAATGAAAATTTATGCGGAAAGTTTCAATGGTCAATTATGGCGATTAGCATAACTGGCTCTACCAAGAATACCCGATAAATGACTCTGATATCTATCCGAACACTAGTGGATCAACACTAGCAGATATACCCATGACTCGAAAGAGATACTGAGAAAAAGATCAGGGGAGGCCACAGTCCCCTTACCCGAATCAGATGGATTATACCATCTGAACAGTCAATCGGAAAAGATTTGTGAAGACGCACGAAGCTATTACCGAAATGGTATTGGAGGATTCAATTCGGTGATAAGGGACTGAATAAGCTTCGAAGGCATAAGAAATTCAATACGTGGGTTGGAAACGTCAAGATGTTTCTGTAAACCGAGCAGTATCTTATCTGCAAATCGGAGTGACATTGCCACATATTGCACAATACAGATCTATATTGTTGAAATAGCTTTATTTTGTTTCGTACTTTTTTATACTTTCGTTGGCCTACACTATATGAAGATCTGGCAAGTTATTGTAGGAGTTCAGGTGAGAGGTCAAACGAGCGGCTTTTGTCCCTGTGACATCAGACATTGAATAATCAATCAGCGTTGACGTTTCTTCTAATTTCTAGGAGTTTACCCACAGTTCCACGCATAGAACGTCAAGAAGTCGCCGTAATAGCCCTTCATTGGCTAATCACTCACATCAATAAGAAAGCCTATTATGTAACAACTCTTCCCGATCCTTGTGTAGTAAAGACAAGTAAAACAAAATTTTGAACTACAAAAAACGAAACGAAATAGAATCTGTGTTTTGATCAGATTCGACAATTCCCTTTTTAATTAGTTCACGTAAACAATGTACTCGTGTTTACTGGGCCACTCGTTATATATGCAATCCACGTTCGATCTAAATTTAGATAACAAAAAAAAAAGCTACATGGTTTAGAAATATATTATCACCTCTTCTTCGACTCCTACGTATTCTCATTAATTAGCCCCTTTAATGTTTCATCTGTAGTAACTTTATTATGATTGATTAGCATTGAGGGTCAAATAGCGTAAATAATCAACGGTAATTTCATAGCGAAACCATAAAATGATAATAGAGGATTCTTATCATACTAGTGAATATGAATACATAATTTACACATTTTCTACTACGATAAACACACAAATCACAGTAATTACACACGAAGAGACAATCCACTCAGCGGAAATTTGTTAGTATAATAATTTAAACTACAGTATAACATATACTTAGAAGAAGAATTACTGATTTATTTAGGAAACGTCTCGAAACATCGCCTAAAAAAATCAGCAATGTATGTGTTATAGTTTAGTTTGTTGCTCTATCCAGTTACTAAATGCCTCTATAATATAATAATTTAATTTCAAAATGGATAACCGAGACTTTGTTTATAAGCGTAATAATGGTAACAGGAAAATCGAGACTAAACTATTCTTCAAACATCCACAACGTCGCTAAGAATAGAGTAATTTGACTGAAATATTTAATATATATTTTAAACTATTATAGCGAGATCTGTCAGCTCTTTATATAAAAGGTTAACCCCCATTTCATTTAAAAGTTTTATATAATGATGCATCTATTTAAGAAAAGTGGTCATTTGACAATATCCGATGTCAAATCAAGTTTTCTATTTCTATTTGGAAAATATCGTTGAAGATGTCTTTATGAAACTTTGTGGGGGGGGGGGGTGGATGGCCGAATGGTGAGCACGTGCTAGTTGTATCATAGAGCCTGCCATTGAGTCAACTGGCGTGGGTTTGAATATCCGGTTGTACGTGACAAGGAATAGGGTCGCCCGTTCAACCTCTTGGGTTTTCCCCAGGTCCTCCGATTTCTTAAATTTCATAAACAATCAACGGAGCACAGGCACTGCACAAAGCAGTTACAGTATGTACAGGGTGTAGGTGTGAGGATGGTAGGCTCAGATTTGATGTAAAGGTTCAATACCACTCTTCTTTTAATTGAATAATATGTCCCAATCTCTATTCTGGTCAACAAATTGTACAATTTTACAATATTTCAATTAATTGATGATACAAATTTCATCTTAACACACCGAATTTAAAAAAATTAGAAAAATTCAACTACATGGTAACAACATGTTTTTTTTTCTGGACCTGTCAAGCTAGTAAGAGTGGTATTGTCCCTTTAAGCTTAAATTTGACCGTGTGGAGCAACAAGTAGCGTGGTTTCGATTCCGATTTGTATGCGACTGCGTAATCAAGTTATTGAGCCGAATTTATGCCATGTGTAGTTCCATGGCAAGTTGGCGGAATCGACGCTCGTTTGTGTCGAGTGGACGTTAAACCCAATCTCTATCTCTCTCTGTCTTTTGGTTGATTGTTTATTTTTTGTAATACAGTTTATCGTATTCCGCAGAATTTCTCAGAAACCGTTAAAGATACCATTAAATAAATCTATATTACGGGAGCTGAATAATATATTGTTTTAATGTTAACGAATTCTGACATCGTGTCTTGTAGAAAATTAATATTCTGGATCAGATCATATTACCATCGTGAATATCTTTAGTGGCCTAGAGTGCCGCGCTTTGACCTCTAGCTGGCCCGTAACATATGGCTTGCTGCTGTGGATTCGAGCGTATGTTAAATGGAGATAGGGGCGCCTTCTCAACCCCGTAGGTTTCCTCCAGCCACTCCGGTTTCCTCCCATTGCTAAAGACCCCTACGCGCAAATGAATTATTGAAATAAAGATTGAAAACCATACGTTAGTCCCAAAATGACCTAGTTTTTGTCGAGTGGACGTTAAACCCCATTTCTCTCTCTCTATACTAACAAATTTCGACACAAACTAGGTCACTTCGGGCTTAACGTATGGAGGTTCATTGTTAATAGAATAATTTACTGGACAACTAGATTTATTCCGAAACACGCAACGCAGGACAGAGGGCCTGACAAGGACAGCTGTCTAGTCTTTCGAGTGGGGCGAAAAACCGAGGTCCCGTGTAATATTGAAGTGCACGTAAAAGATCTCTTGACAGTTGGAATTTGATACAAGGGTTTCCCTCATAGCACACGTATAGAGTATGGCGGTCATCATTAGCCGAGTAGGAGCAGAACAGTAGGACGTTTAACCCCATTTCATTTTTATAAATAATAATAAAGATATCAAAATGTAAGTAATATTAATTTAAAAAAAAAGAAATCCGGCTATTTTCAGATAAACTACAAGTTATTATTTTATGATAAAAAAATCAGCCTCGTAGTAACCATGGCGATTTGTGTTGAGGAATACCAAACGTTGAGTCTGACATACATGTGAAATCTCTTATTAGTATTTAATGCGCATGACAAAGCCTCCCGTCTTTATTAAACCCCGCAGAGGAAAACAGTAAATACAAATTTCAACAATTTGACAAACGATTCGACATCTTATAAATATTTAATGCGCATGACAAAACCACCCGCCATCACTAAACAATCCAACCTTGGATAATAATAATTATTTAATGCGCATGACAAAGCCAGGCGTCGTCACTAACCACCATGAAGAAATACAGATCTGTATCATCCTGTTTTAATTAGAAGGAATTTCAGGTGGTTAAGATGAGACCGATATGATTATAAAAGATATCCTTAATTAAGCCCATTAACTCCTTGTCATAAGATCCACATAGATGATGATCTGGTCTGATGCAATGCTTGAACAAACGGTAGTTTGAGACTAATAGGACAGCCCCGGGACATTTAATTAGCATCATTTTTTTTACAGATATAAATGTATTATCACGAACGGAGAATCTTTAAAGTGGAAATTTCAGATTTTTAAGTTATATTTTTTTTAATTTATTAAAATAAACCCTTAAAATAGACGGTATCCTAAGGGTTAAAGAATAATCCTATTAATCCTATAATTTACTATTGCCAGCTGAGAAATTGGCAAAAATATCATTTTCAACTTCAAATTCCAATGTTGGGAGATGGCTGTTCCATGTTGTCAATTGGAAAACAAGGGGGGTAACTGTGCTATTATTTTCTGGGGCAATTGTGTTATTATTTTCTGTGCCAAACGATTTGTAAGGGTTGAAAAAAAATAACCTATTGAGCAAAAGACAAAGACATAATTATATTTTGACTTTTTTTTAAGAAAACTTTAACTTCTCGCTTTAATATTTTTGTTTTAAGGCTGTCTTCGTTCGTGGGAAGACATCCCAGACATTGCGTTACGATTTCCAACTTCCTTTTGTGCATTCTCAAAGCAATTTGATTAAGACACAGATCCTATTTCGTTTTTATTTATAGTTCAAATTTCGTTTTACTTTTCTTATCTACACTAGGTTCTGAAATAGTTGTTTTATAAACCGCGTTCTGGTGAATGCGAAGGATAAGTCAACGAAGTGGTCTGTTACGACGAGTTCTTGACATACTGTGCACGGAACTGTGGCTAAACCGCTATAAATGTCAATGCAATCTAATTAAAATACAGATCTATATTTCGTTTCTTTTTTTTTTATCATAATTTCAGTTGTTCAATCAATGTCTGATGCCATAAGGACAAAACCGCTCGCACTATGACCCCTGACATGAACCCCCACTGTAACTTGTCAGATATTCATATAGTGTAGGCCATCAAAAGTATATAAAAAAACGAAACGAAATATAGATCTGTATTTTAATCAGATTGTTCCCAACGTGACTGTTTTTGAATTCAGAATACATCCCGAGCCATGGCCATGATATGGTTCCCCTTTTCTGTTTTTTTAGAAATTATCCGATTTACGGTTGCTTCTTTCGGTGGACAACATTACAACATCCTTGACATTACGTTACAATTTCAAACTTCCTTTGAGGAAACCTTTTGATGAATTCAGAATGCACAGTGCGCCATGGTCTTGTTTTAGAAACTTCCGAATTTAGAAAATGATTAATGGCACGACAGTTACCGAGGAATAAAAAACTGTTACATGTGACTAAAGTTCAATTGACAATTCAGACAAAGCGAACTTTAGTTAACACCTTGTCTAAATGACCAATTAAAGTCTCCTATTAAGAACATTTGTCCTAATGGTTAAAGAATACCCCATCTACTCCCACAAGCTTTGTTATTCATGAAGCCACCTTTGAACAAATCGCAAATGCATAAAGGTCACACTTTTAATATTTGTACTCAACCGAGGTCCCGTGTACCCATTTGCGTGCAGGTAAAAGACCCCTTGGAAGTTGGAATTCGATTAAGAGTAGGCCGAAGTGCTGTTTTCTGGGCAAAATGTCCCTCATAGCACAACGTTTGACGTGTGCGAGTCTTAATCAGGCCAGTCGGAGCAGGACAGTGGGACATTCACTCAGCAAATCTCGACAGATTCCGGTACCCTACATCTAGACTCGGATGTATGACGAATTCAGCCATTATGGAACTATTTTAAAGGACCCGGATAAAAAATGGCTGCCCCCATGGAGATTATATCAACAAACTAAAAAATGGCTGCCGTTTTGGGAATTTTTTTTGTAAAAGCGGCACGTTTTCCCGTTGAAGTAAATCGGTATTCGACTAGCCGAATCGCAAATGTATGGTCGTATTAACATATCACTTACTGTCATACATCCGAGTCTAGATGTAGGGTTACGGAGGGTGCCGGGATCTGTCGAGGTTTGCCGAATGTGGGACATTAGCAGTGCACTGCAGTATGGCGTATGCCCGTCTTCATTAGCCCAGTCCTAGCAGAACAGCAGGAAGTTAAACACATTTCATTTCATTCAATGAGCAAACCCCCGCCTTACGCACTGAGAAACCACGGCACCATGTTTAAAAGGCAGATGATTTCCTTGACATTATAGAGATCGACTTTAATATAAAGGGATTATATTTTATTTTAGATCGCACTGAACAGCTGGTATATTGACCTATCTCTTTAATCTACACAGAAATAAGTAATTCATGTAGAGTACTATACATCTCTTCAGATCTATACAGACATAAGTATTTTATATAGACTACTATACAAGCAAACGATATGAGGTCACGTTATTTAAGTATATATATGTAAGCATTGATTTATCAAAAACAAGCACGAACGTATAACATAGATCAGGAATCAACACAGATCCTATTTCGTTTCGTTTTTTATAGTTCCAAATTTCGTTTTAATTGTCTTAACTACACTATGATCTGGAAGATTTGTTATATAACCCTTGTTAAAATGAGGGATTAGCCAATGTAACGGTCTGTTACGGCGAGCTTTAGAAAACAACAAGTTGATACATATTGTACTTAAAATAGCTCTATTTCTGAGAGCTGCTGCTTTGGAAAAAATCCTTTACATGTAATGTCAATCTGATTAAAACACAGTTCAAAATTCCGTTTTACTTGGTAATCTGGAAGAGTTGTCATAATACCACCGTGTTGATTGAAGTGAACTAGTACTACTATTATAGCCAATAAAACGTTGTTACGGCGACTTGTTGACGTGCCATGCACGGGGGTGTGGGTAATCCAATAGAAACATCAATGCTGATTGGTTAATCAAATGTCTGACTTCATAGGGTCAAAAGCCACTCGTATGACTTTTGACGCGACCTATCGCTACAACCGGTCAGATCTTCATGTAGTGTAGGCCATCGAAAGTTTGAAAAACCAAAACGCAAAATAGATCTGTATTTTGATCAGATTGAACATGATGCCAACGCAGCCATGTTGCCTGTCTTCATTGGCCCAGTCGGAGCAAAACAGTAGGACGTTAAACCCCATTTCATTTCATTTCGCAGCCATATTGGAATTGTGACGACATAGTAAAAATTGATGCGGAATATTGTCTATGGTCTAGGAATTATCTCATCATGTCAATATTCGTTGCGCAACTGTCCAAGGAACAAGCTTATTAAGTTAAATATCGATCGTACTTGAATTGGCGGAGTCTTAGGCCTTTTTTAGGAGTAGCGCTTCGGGAGAAGTTCCTGATCCCAGAAATCTCTTTTGACAGGCATGCGTCTACATAAATAAGATACAAACACGAGTCTAAATCAATGCCCTTTACGTATATTGGTTATTATAGAAAATTTACTGAGACTGGTAAATAGATCTATTAAGTGCCATGCCGTGCAGAAGCACAGTTAAGGCTGGAAGATAATGTCAATTGAAGAAGCAGAATTACACCTTTTGTCTCGGAACTAAAATATATGCATTTATGCAGGAGAACAAAATGGCCAATCTCGCTATTTAAATGTTGCAATTCTATTAATGCCATTCATCATTGTCAGTTTACTTAAAAGTTGGGGGTTATTTAAAATGAAACAATCAACCCGTGTTAGACCTGTTTTATCCGCCTCGGCAATTAGAGAGTAAATAAAGAAAGGTTTGACTACGTTAAGTAGGCGTGATGGTATAAGCGGTCCGTAGTCTCGGTTGCAAATTAATAGCTACACAATTGAGTCGTCGCTTGTATTGATTCTGAAGAACAAGTCCAACTTGTTGATGTGACGAGAAGTTATAAGAGCTTTAGTACCTTATGAGTTATTTACAATATTAAATATGTATGGAAACTGAAAGAACTGTTTAAAAAGTTTAAAACTTCGTGTTTTAATATCATTCGCGCTTGGTGGTTTGTGTAAACCTGGGGTTTATGGTTTTAAAGAATTGATATTCAAGTACAGTTCTTGCCGAACATCGGGGTTATTAAGCCCTAAAACGAGGAATTGAATATTAAACGGAACGAAAAGAAACATCGCAAGAGGAGTTAGAATCATCGGTTAGTTTATTATTAACGCACAAGATTATAAAGAGGAGCGGCGAAATTATATAGCTTGAAACGGTTAACGCTCGGAACTAAAGAAATAATTAGTCTTGTGTTTGTATCCCCGAGGAGAAAAACAGACTAAAAAACAGACAAAATGCCTGCAACTTATTTTGTGGGTGTATTTTTATTTTGTTTTACCCATCAGTGGTTATTAGTGAACTCCCGACCGTACTCAGATTTAACTCTTAAAGACAATTATGGCAGTAATTTGGAGGTGAGTGAATTTAATTTTTGAAATGCAACGTTTGGTTTACTTAAAGCATGATATGATGCAAAAAAGCGTTGATTTAACTACATTTTCTGCTGATTTTTTCCCCTTTGCCCCCCGTCCCCCAATTGACCATAGGTCTTGGAATGATGCTGTTATTATTCTCATGTCGAACGAAATTAAGGAATTAAAATAACCCCCTTCCTTCCGTCCGTCCATCCGTCCGTTCGTTCTGGCTTATTTTCCGAAACATGCCTCATAAACCCCTTCATGATGTATTTATGAAACTTTGCGCACACACATTATTCTATTCTATCAGTTATCCCTTTTCTTTCTTAAATTTCTTTGTGGGGTTGGGTGGCAGAATGGTTAGCACCTGCGCGCTGTATCATAAAGCCCGCCATTGAGTCAACTGGCGTGGTTTCGAATCACCGGTTGTTCGTGACAAAGAGTAGGGTCGCCTGTCCAGCCTGGTGGGTTTTTTCCGGATCCTCCGGTTTCCTTCCACTGCTAAATGCACCTAAGCGCAAGCGAATTATTGAAATAAAATTAATCCATATGTTAGTCCTGAAATGACCAAGTTTGTGTCGAGTGGACGTTAAGCTGCATTTGCCACTCTTTCTCTCTTTCTTAAAAATATCTCGAAATTAGTAATTTATTTTGTTTTGTGGATACGTAGGATATTGGTGTCGTCTTTTTGTTTTTGTTTTACTCCCCGTTAAAAAAATACTTTCAGAAGTCTTTTAAATGAGTTGCATTAAATGGACAATAACACTCTTGCTGGCTTGACAGCTCCAGAAAATAAATAATAGTCTTATTCTAAGTACTAGACGTTTAAGTGCCCCACCTGTTGTGTAAATTACCCATTACATTCTATTTTACTTGTTCAGAGGGTTCAAAAATATATTAGAATCCAAGCCACATTTCAAGGTTTACGTAAGACTTTTCAAATCATACAGTTAAATTTTCCATTTTTTAAAAATTAGATGTGTTAAGATGAAATTTGTAGCACCAATTCATTGGACTATTGTAAAATAGTATAATTTGTTGAGCAGAATAAAAGATTGGGACATATTATCCAATTACAACAAGAGTGGTATTGGGCCTTTAAAACTGGATTATTTTTGCCATTGGCGAACAGATACACACTATCAATAATTTCATTCATTCATTTATTCATTCTTCCATTCATTCATTCATTCATGAATATTATTCTACTGATTGTCGCGTTTATTCAGATATTTTAGTTTCATCCTCTTCGATTCAACTTTCTAATGCACTAGGATTGAAAATCAGGAATAGATGAACACGTTTCAAGACTGAAATGATGTAATAATATAAAAGCACAACCACCCTGTTAAGATAGATTAGCCTTCCATCCTGTGCCACTTGAAACTCCATGGGAACCTTTCTCATTAAACCAAAATGGTGCTGAAGGGTAGGACCTTAAACCGAAATTCGTTCTGATATAAAAGCACATCCATCTGACTAGAATGAGAGAGAGAGAGAGAGAGAGAGAGAGAGAGACCAGTATGGTTCTGATGGGCGGGACCTTAAACCGAAATTCATTCTGATATTACAGCACATCCATCTGGCTAGAATGAGAGAGAGAGAGAGAAAGAGAGAGAGAGAGACGGGGTTTAACGTCCACTCGACACAAATTATGTCATTTTGGGACTAATGTATGGTTTTCAATTTTTATTTCAATAATTCGCTTGCGCGTAGGGGTCTTTAGCAGTGGGAGGAAACCGGAGTGCCTGGAGAAACCAGCGAGGTTGAGAAGGCGCCCCTTTTTCCATGTCACATACGCTCACACTAGGGCTCGAAACCACAGTCGCAAGCCAGACGTGACCGGCCAGCTAGAGGTCGAAGCGCGGCACTCTAGACCACTAGGCAATCCCATCCCACCCCCCCTGGGCAAGAATAAAGTCACCTTGTTGATACTGAAGACACAAAACTTAAAGTGTCTTTCTGTTATCCCTTGTAAACTACCATATTAGGAAAAGTTGAATCTCATAAAAGGGATCAGTCCAAAATTGATAGTGCCACTGCCCGGACCAAATTTCTCTCATAGCACACTGCAAGGCGTATACCTGTCTTCATTATACTCGTCGGTGCATATGGCCACAGAACACTAAAGATTGCCCCATTGACTTTAATGTTAATTCTCGTCACTTAGCCGTCAAATTTTTGTTGGACAGAACGCTTTCTACCACAGATGGAGCAACATGTGGCAAATTCTTGCCCAAAAGCATGTATGAGGTTGACCATGAAAAAATTGAGATACTCAAGCTGGAAGTAAAGACAAGTAAATATGCAATTCCGTGCCCTACATTTCAACGTAACCAACCTCACAACTCTTGTATCCTTCCGCCTGAAAATCCTGGATATTCACCAAAACCAGGCAGAAAATGTATTTTCAAACCCTTTTACTCGATTCTACACCAAAAAGTCAACAAAAATCGCCATGCAAAAGGGGGAAAAAGGGAAAGGGGGAGAGGACTAAAAAAATATTTTTGGCCCTTGTTTAGACATAGCGTTGTTGTATCGAATAATGCATCTTATTGTTAATTCGTAACGTCGGCCTATCCATTTATGCGAACTTCATGTATGTTATATCTGTTCAGTTGTTAAGTACATTCCACCCGAATAAACGCCGAGCGAATTAATGTATAAATAGCCCTGGGGCGGATGCTTTCTGAAAGCCATTCAGGAAGTTGTGGGATAGATGAGATACATAATCTTCCCCATAACTCTGAAATATACATTATGGGAGATTAGATAAAGAGCTGACAGTTCTTACTAAAATAATTAAAAACTAGATACTGTAAAGGAAATGTGATGAAAATTTCAGTCAAATTGGTCCAACTATGAAATGAGAATTAACCATATAATTTTTAGCCTACCATCGATCATCATTACTAAAGTCGGTACGATACCCCCCCCCCCCATAGTCTCGTTTATCTATTTAATGATTACATCATGAATGAAAAATGAGCAGCAAATGATCCTAATAGAGTAAATATCGCAGTCTAGCGATGACATCGAGAGTTGATTTTTGTCTGGATGAGTTAATTAATGTCTAATTAATAATTTAGATAACATTTCAGACCCAAAGAAAGACCTGCAATTGTTTAAGTCCCCCCCCCCCCCATATATAACCGCCGATCTAACTGATGTAAATACAGACCTTGGGGCTGGTGCTTTCTGAAAGCCATTCAGGAAGTTGTGGGATAGATCGCTGTACATAATACCCACAAACTCTTAAACAATTCATGGTATATATATCACCAACGGTCCTTTATGGGCTGTTTCTATTTATGCCTTAAGCCTTTTTGAACAACTAACGCTTTCAAGCTTTAATGAAGACAGGTCTTTGACATTTCCATATCAGCAATAAGAACCTTGCTTACAGTCACAGACTTAGAAATAGTACTAATTTAAATGACCCAGGGCATGTATGTACAATAAATGATGCAGGCTTTAACGATTAACAGACCGAACTATTCAATCAAACTTCTTGGCTTAATAACATTTTAAACGGTACCAAGGGCTTTACGAAATAAAAGCAGAACGATTTGTTATAGGGACAGCGGGCCGGATTATTAGGCGAGGGGTTTGAAACAATGCGTTGTGGGTACGCTACACCGGATTTTGTAAAATTGTGTACCTTACAACTAAAAGGTTCATCTTGAGAGAGAGCAGTGGGAGGAAACCGGAGTGCCCAGAGGAAACCCACGAGGTTGAGAAGGCGCCCCTATCTCCATGTCACACACGCTCACACTAGGACTCGTAACCACAGTCGCAAGCCAGAGGTGACCGGCCAAATAGAGGTCGAAGCGCGGCACTCTAGACCACAAGGCCATCCCAACCCCAATCTTGAGAGAGAGAGATATAAACATATGGTTCAATATAATTTTAATAATTCACCTGCGCGTAGGGGTCTTTAGCAATTAGAGGACACCAGAGGACCCGGAGGACCTTGAGAAAAGAGAGAGAGCCACAGAGAGAGCGCGCGCGCGACAAAGAGATAGGGGGGTGGTGGCCTATTGGTCTACAGCTGGCCGGTCACCTCTGGCTTGCGGCTGTGGTTTCGAGCCCTAGTGTGAGCGTATGTGACATGGAGATAGGGCGCCTTCTCAACCTCGTAGGTTTCCTCCGGGCACTCCGGTTTCCTCCCACTGCTAAAGACCCCTACGCGCAAGCGAATTATTGAAATTAAAATTGAAAACCATACGTTAGTCCCAATATGACCTAGTTTGTGTCGAGTGGTCGTTAAACCCCATTTATCTTTCTTTCTTTCTCAAAAGTAAGGGACTAAATTACAACGCATTTACAGAATTTATATTTTATATCGCGGTCACCAATTTGACTAATCATTCGTTTTAGTATTGGTCACGTGTTTTCTAGCTTAGAGCGATGGCTGCCTGTCTAATTGGTATCGTAACGATATCAAAAACAATAAGGAGCTACATAAAAATGTTGAATAACAAGACTAATTATGAAATGACTTAGTCTGGTCAAAGTAGCAAACAAAAAACACCTATTCAAGGCCATTTGTACTAATTATGTCGATTAACTATTTATTGTTGAAATGTTAGAAATGTCAGACTAATATTTAATATTATTTTCTGTTTTTGACATTAAATCAACAAGTAACGTTACAAGGAATATGGTCGCCTGTCCAACCTCGTGTGTTTTCTCCGGGTCCTCTGGTTTTCTTCCCAAGCGAATTGAAATAAATTTGAACCACATGTTAGTCCCGAAATAACCTAGTAAATCAGGCCATAATCAGCCCTCGGTGGCATCGGATTCCTGCGTTATTAAATGATTAGAACAGTTATGATTTAAACTAAAAATGGAGGAGCGGGAGTTACCTTCGAACAACCAGTACGGTAGTTGAAACTAATGCCCACGTCTTGTCAAACCTTCAAATGCTAATAGAGTAATTTGAATGACATTTTAAAATTATTCATTTTACATTATCTACTTTTGAACTATTAGCACAAGAATGGCTACCTCCTTATTTAAATTTCACATAATTTGTCTTTAAAGGGTATTGCTAATTAATCTGTCAAGTTAAATGCATTGGCGGAGAGGTAATATAGGACTAGTCTGGTCCCCAAACCTTGTGAATAAAATATTGTTTATACAAAAAAAAACACATGCATTGGCAGAGTTTTAAGCTTTATTCGAAGAGCTCTGCTCCAAAGAACTATCGTAAAATCATGATCAATAACGCTTGGAGAGCAGTTCCAGGGAACATAAAATATTTTCATCAATTTTCTACATGCCAATTAAAACTTAATTTTGGTCGAACAGTGGATATATATTCAGATTTATTTATTGCCATACCCCTGGAGGAATATTGAAGCCGATAATTTAGTATCCTATTAACGCAATCTCCTATAAACGGGTACCGACAAGAGCGTTATTTTGTAAAAAAGCTCCCAATGTACAGCAAAGTGCCAGACACGGAAAAAAAATGAAATGGGGTTTAAAGTTCTACTGTTCTGCTGCTAAACTGGGCCAATGAAGACGGGCATACGCCATACAGTGTGTTGCCTACTCGTATATTGAATTCCTTCTGTCAAGGGATCTTTTAAGTGCACGTTCCCTTTATCAATTCTTACACTTTGTATCAAGTCGGTTTCTTCCAGTATTCCATTAAACCTGCTAAAGCCGCGCCCCTTACTATTTCTTAGTTTAGCCCATATGTCAGAGCATTTTATGCCACTAAATTTTATCTGCAAATGTGACTAGTGGGATGAACGACGCTGAGTATAGTTACGCCATTAGAGTACTCAATCTGTACATGTATGTACTGAATCTAGAAATTTCATTTTAACACGAGACGTGGTGGCTCAGGGAGTAAGGATAGTGTCTAGTAGCTCGGTTGGGCCAGAAACGAGGTCCCGTGTTTACATTAGGTTGCGCATAAGATAACCTTTGACAGACCGCACACTACATGACATACGTCCGTTTTTATTAGTTCAACCCCATTTCATTTTTTTTTCATTTGCGTAATTCTTGGAAATATAAGACCACCCCACCCCACGCGTATTCTAATACGTCATTCATCTTCAATATGACGATTTCGATCGTGTTAACGATATCAATAAGTATCAAAAATAAACTTAAAGGATCTAAAAACCGTTTTAAATAGAGATAATGATTGCTTTTAGGAAGACGATATATACGTAAGATAAAACAATACTAAACAAATAATATAAGTTAATAGGTCTATTTTTATTTCAACATTTGTTTTTGTGTCTAAAAACAATCAAATACACCAGGTATTAAATACAATAGGCAATTACTTAATCATGGAACCATGTCAGCATGATAATTATATTAACACCTGATAGTCAATAATGAAAATTACTACCTGTAGTTTTAATAATATCCTCGAGATTCGTTACCTGATAATATGGATTACGTCTAGAAAGGTAGAAACATCGGTTAATTACAGAGAGAGAGAGAGAGAGAGAAGAGAGAGAGAGAGAGAAATGGGGTTTAACGACCACTCGACACAAACTAGGTAATTTCGGGACTAACATGTAGTTTAATTTTATTTAAATAATTCGCTTGTGCGTAGGGGTCTTTTAGCAGTGGGACGAAACCGATGGACCCGGAGAAAACCCACGTGGTTGGATAGGCGACCCAACTCCCTCTCAAGTACAAACTGGGATACGAAACCACGCTAGTTGACTCAATGACAGACCGTATGATACAGCGTGAACGTGCTATCCAATCGACCAGCCAGCCTCCCTCCGTTAATTAATAGGTACCACATTGTTACAGTCGCCACTGGCCGAGTGGGGTTTACCGTCGCACTTTTCTCCTCAATTCAGGTTAATCTTATTTCTAATTGCTTTTTGTGGAGCCATGGTGGCTAAGTGGGTAAGACTCTGGAGGTTCTTGCATCTGCCGAGAAAGTTCATAATAATAATAATATGTCCATTTATATAGCGCCAAATCCACAAAGCGTGCTCATAGAGCGACAGAATTACTATCCCGGTCTCTAGGATACAGGTAAGCCTGATTACCTCCCTTTACAACTCTTTGAAAGAGCGCCCAACATATGCAGCTACAACTTGAAGTTTCAAGGAGCGCAACAGTTTTTGTGTAATACATACACCATCCTACCATCAAGATTTTCCGGCGTAATTCCCCCTTGTCAGTGATGCAGGACGAAGGGTCTGACAAGGACAGCTGTCTAGTCGTTCGGAGGAAACGAAAAACCGCCATACAGTCTGCTATGAGGGAAATTTTGCCCGAATTCCAACTGCCACGGGTTCTATTATGTGCACGCCAATGTGTACACTGGACCTTCGTCCTGCATCACTGACAGGGAAAACCACACCAGAAAATCTGGATGAACTAATCTTACCGTGAAAACATGGTCTCCTGATATTTCAGACACAGTGAATCATTTTAAAATCCCCCGAGCGCAATTTGTAATGAAGCGCTATTTTAGGTTCTAAAGAACAAAGATTTAGCACCTTTATCTAGTTAAAATTCGTGAAACAGGTCCCTGCCTTATATCAATGAAATTTCGAATTCAACTGCTTAGTGTCAAATGGAAAAATATTTATTTATCAACCGGCTAACACTTACAGAATGCGTTTACATTTGAACAAAATTCACCAGTTAATTGCAGAGTTATCGACCCTAACTTAGTCAAAGACAGCTGTTGAAATATGATGGCGATTCGACAGTTCATTGGAATTTAATGATGAAATCCTGAAAGTGTCCTGGAATGTGAACCACATTATTTGTAAATTGATTGGCGTTGATTCAAGGAGATTCTTCAATTATTCGAAGACTTTTATTGCCCTGGAAGTTGTCAAAATTAGCTTGACAAGTCATTTGATTCAATTCTCTTCCAATTTATACTTTATTCAAGCTAAAAATAGATCGCGACGTTTTGTCGCAAAGTATTTTGAGATATTGATTCGAACAAACAGACGTATAATTGGACAATAGTTTTATGAAATGAATAACATGTTTGTCTGGAAACCTATTTGGTAAATGAATGGGGTACAGCGTCCCAATTTGCTGAAACAATCGGGCTAATGAAGACGGGCTGTAAATGAACTTCTGTCCGAGTATTGTTCATTTTATGTGATTGTTGAAGCCTCGTTTGTCACGCAATTAGTTTTACTGCAATATTCTGCTATGCGCTGGTTAATTGGGCATAATAAAATCTTGCGCCATGACGTAACGTTATGTAAACAGTATTTAGTCCAAATCCACGCCCTGTTTAAGGGCAATGCCTTTGTAACGCAGTCAGCGATTGGTAGATAATCGGACTATTGATCAATCTTTATTTAGGATAAGAATGTTCCCGCTTTCCAGTGATAAATGGGATTAGCTCTATTCAAACGGAAAACTGTCAGGAGTATGTGCTGAAACATGCATTATGTTAGCCTACGATACTAACTGGATTAAGAAAAAGATCTGATTTGCTGCTCATCGACCATTCACAATCAAATTAAGAATTGGATAATCGAGACTATGTTTTTTTTTTTATCGTACCGACTTTAATCGAGGCAAGGCCGAAAATTCAATCGCTAATTTCTTGGTTCATAGTGGATAAATTTGAATGAAATTGTCAGCAAATACCCTTTACAGTAAATTGTAAGTATTATAGTGAGAACTGACACCTCTTTATCTAATCTCCCGTGACGTATCTTTAAATGTTAAATCGACATTACTTAAAGCCCCAATACCACTCTTGTTGTAACTGAATAATTTGTTCCAATCTTTATTCTGGTCAAAAATTTGTACCATTTTACAATATTTCAATTAAAAAATGATACAAATTTCATCTTAACACACCTAATTTTAAAAATTGGAAAAAATTCAACTACATGCCGTAACATGGTTTGGAAAGCCTTACGTGAGCACTTTCAAATGCAACTTGGATTTAAACATATTTTCGAACCCTCTGGACAAGTAAGATAGGTTGTAATGGAAAATTTACACAACAGGTTGGACATTAAAACATCTTGTTGTTATAATAAGGCTATTTTTTTTCTGGACCTGTCAAGCCAGCAATAGTGTTATTGTCCCTTTAAAACAACTGTCAGACATTTTAAATATTTCGTAAGACAAAACACCCACATCGGATTTAAAACGAAAGTTCAGATTGGATCAATTTGACTCAAATCTTATTTATTATAGTGGGAAATGCCAGCTCTTTATCTAATCTCCCATAATGTATCTTTAAATGTTAAATCGGCATTATTTAAAACAACTGTTCAAAGACATTTTAAATATTTGGTAAGACAAAACGCCTTCATCGGATTTAAAACGAGAGTATATATGTATAAATAAATATACACCGTATTCAAATTTATGTCATGGCATGTCAAAGACGGTTGAATTTTTATGTGTGGCTTTATTGTAGAATAGCGTGTGATGGGTTATTTATCGCATGATTAACTATATAGAGTGGTATTTGTGAAACATTAATTCTGGAGTTTAAGGCCGAGTATAATCACTGCAATTTCATGTTATGCGGCGGTTAGAATCCTCCCAGATAGATAACCAACTTTAAGATGACTTCTACACTCTGTAATTACCCGATTAGTGCGTCTTATACGCCGATACTTAACACACCACTATATAAGACGCACTTCCATCTTGGAAGTCACCCGTTTCAAACGACAAACTATTTACCTAAGCTTTTCTATTTTCGTGGTACAATAACTCCCCCGAATATGGACTGTGGTTGAATCGCCGGCGGGGAAAACGAAATATCTTGTTATACGGAATTACGACAATCTTTGGTTGTCTAAGGTCACCAGATATGGCGCTTTACTGAATGAACCACAGATCGGTAATTTCTGATGGAAACCTTACAATTAGATAAACTACACCAATAATATCATGAAGTGCTTTGTAACAAGAAGAGGCATCAAGTAACCACATACCAGGAAGATAATAGTCCTTTGTAATTCTTCCAAGTAAAAAGACCATTCTCAATTTCTAGGTAATTTACTCCTGACTCTTTTTGAAATAATATCTTGCACGACACTAAATTCTAGATATTACTAAGAGATCTGAATAAATGTATTTTTTTACGTTTGTTTGCGATAGGAGACCACTGTCGATTATTATGGATGTGTAATCTAGTCTGAAAAGGTTATTATTAAGTTAGTTTTAAAGTAGCGAAGTCTCTAACTCAATATCATCCAAAGTCATCGACATTGAAAACACGAATTATTTGACAATTTAAATCAACATTGATATTATGATCTTACCGTGAAAAGATGGGCTTCCGATTTCCAATATTTAAGACAAAATAAACATTTTAGCATTGGTACACGAATCGTGTACCATAATGCGTTTCAGCGCTATTTGTAACAACGGACTCGAAGAACAAGGCTAGACCTATTTGTTAGAAAATGACCCCATATTCTTATCTGGAGAGCATGTTCAATAAATATTATCGATGTAGACTAGAATACTGTCGATTGAGACACCTGGCGTATTTCGCCGGACATACCTTATTAGAAATTACAGTAAAAACTGAAACGATTAAATGTAAATCAGTTTATATACGTTCATATTACATTATTATATACGTTGTGACCCATTTGTATCAATTTCTAGGTCCCAAATATGAGCGATTTAGCTCTTTCAAAGAGACGTTATCGCTTTCAAAATCGGGGGAGGGGGTTGGTGGTGCATTATAAAATCTGTCATTGAGTCAACTGGCGTTGTTTCGATTCCCTGGTTGTACGAGACAAGGAGTAGGGTCGTCTGTCCATCCTCGTAGGGTTTCTCCAGTCCTCCGGTTTCCTCCAACTGCTCCAGACCCCCAAAACGCAGGAGAATTATTGAAATAAATTTGAACCATATGGTAAACCCGAAATGACCGGGTTTGTGACGTGTAGACGTTATAGAATCCCCCCCCCCCCAAGTAATTTAAATGGGTACCCAAGATGAATTGAAGACGAACCAGTGTGCTATAGGGGAAATGTTGTCCGGTCAGCGACATTTTTGTCAACCCTTCGTCAAATTCCAACTATCAGGGCTTCTGTAAAATAAAATTGAATCATGTGTTGGTCCTGAAATGACCTAGTTAGTGTTGAGTGGACGTTA
The DNA here is from genome assembly GCA_917208275.1 of Patella pellucida. Taxonomy (NCBI): domain Eukaryota; kingdom Metazoa; phylum Mollusca; class Gastropoda; family Patellidae; genus Patella; species Patella pellucida. The sequence goes on along the minus strand of OU795042.1, from coordinate 63,054,096 downwards.
CCCCCTCCTCTGTGTCTCAAATCTAGGTCTATCCATATTGCTGACGGCAGATATTTGTTCACCACAACATAAATTGTTGAAAAGTCAACGATGCATCTTGGAAAGACAATTGATCATCGTGATCATCCCAGCCTATTTGGTTTCCGCTTCAATTACAAGGAATATAAGTCTGGGCAAAACAGCAACCATTGTGTATTTGGTAACTGGATGACTACGGAAACAATTATCACGTTGACTTATTGGAAATATTGTCTCGATAAAGTAATTAATAGTGAATTCTGTATTTTTTAAATACAATTTGAAGATAATCGTTACTACTAATCAATAGTTAGATAATACAAGAATCAAGGCTGGTACTCTTGAAAACTTAGAACGTTCTTCAACGAACACAATTTAAATTTACCTGGCTATTAAATGCCATAAAAAAATATCCGAGACTTGGCCTCCGAGTTCACAAAGGATTCTTAGACTCAACTTTCAATCACTATTTATGAGAAATATCTTTGATCCAGAAACATAAAACTTTGCACATAGTTGAGTTTTGTAAAGGGCTATATTTTAGTTAAAATAAGGCGAACAATTTTGAGTAAATTCTTAACTTAAAGGACCTAAGTCCGTAACTCAAAGTTCTCCAAAATCTTCGACATCTAAAACACGAATTATTGGTCAATTTAAATCAATATTGATGTTGTGATCTTACCTGGAAACGATAGGACTCTGATATCCAATATTTAAAACAAAAAAATATTTTTACCATTTGTACACGAGTCGTGTACCATAGTGCGTTTCAGCGTTACTTTTAACAAGTGACCAGAAAGAACGAGGCTAGGCATATTCCACAACTCCTGTCAAACGGTGAGGCCACATCTTATCTTGTGGACATTCGCAGTAAACTGGAATAACCAGACACTAGAAATTTCCATTTAGTTGCATATTATATGCGTTGCGACCCATTAGGGTCAATTTCTAGGTCCCAAATATTAGCGATTTAGCTCCTTTAAGTCTGATAATGCTTCGTGAACTCGGAGCCAAAACTGTATCAGGTATTTGTATGTAGCCTTTTCCTTAAAACTATTTTGTCACCTAGATTGTAACGAGTACGCCTTAAACCCCACTTCTACGACAAGAGTGAATTATTGAAATAAAATTGGGCCATATGGTAGACCCGAAATTACCTTGTTTGTGTCAAGTGGATGTTACCCTCCCCTCCCTCTCTCTCTCTCTCTCTCTCTCTCTCCCTGTCCCTCTCCCCTCTCTCTCTCTCCCTGTCTCTCTCTCTCTCTCTCTCTCTCTCTCTCCGAGTACAGTTTATTATTACCTTATGCTAGGTCCCCACTGTCGTGCACGATAGGATTACCCTAGTGAGTAAGTGCAGATACGTTCGGATATCATCAACACTATTGCTACAACGGACCTCAAAATATATGATAAGACATGATAGGACGAATTTAATTAAAGTACAGATCTATATTTCGTGTCGTTTTTTATACTTTCGATGGTCTACACTACATGTAGATCTAACAAGTGGGAGTTCATGTTGTGACACTATCCTGTGTCACGGCAACCAAAAAGCAATGTGACACTGTCCGTGTGTGACATTATCGTCTAGGAACCAAGCAAACGACATTGGACCCGATAACGACAGTCTTTCGATTAACCAATTAGCGACCGCCATGTTCTTTTTATTATCTACTTTTTCTTTGTGTTGATTTCTATTGCTGCCAATGTCTACCCACGGTTCCGTTCAGTAACGATCAAACACTCGATTCGACAGACAATTTAATTGGCTGACCCCTCATTTCAAGCAGAACGCGTAATAAATAACAATTCTTCCAGATCCAAGTGTAGTAAAGTCAAATAAAAACGACATTTTGAACTATAAAAAATGAAACGAAATTGGATCTGTGTTTTAATCAAATTGTAATAGGGTCCCTACAATTACTACAAGATTAAAACCACGTGAATCGTGATAATTGAAACCTAGCATTACAATAAAGTCAGTGCAGTTTATTATTTTCTGGTTCACTTGTACGCATCAAGTCTATAATAGATCATATAGCCATTTAATCGATCATAGAGTATCATATACCGCGACTAAGTTAAAGATAACTCTATGATGGAACATGGTATACAATAAGTAATTCATATACCGCGACTTGGTTAAAGGGACAATCCCGAATTATACAGAGGCTCAAAAATAAAAGTCTGAGAATGTATGAAAATAAAACGCCAAAATATAGGGGAATGGTGTATATACCTTGTCTCAAAATTTCAACTTAAAATATTGAGTCATTTGGACGTGAACGCCAAAACTGCTTATCCGGACACGTAACCCTTTTAAGATTTCGGGTCATTTTTTCATTTGGTGACCTGATAATCGATTTACGTTTCTTGAGAGGTCTATACAGCGAATGACCCATGTACTGTACTTAATAACAAAAGGTAAATTTTACCTACATATTATTTTTATAGAAAAAAGTCTGGTTTTATCCAGATACTGTATGCTACAAGCGTATCACAAAAATCGGGCTAGTTGATCGGCCTTAGATAATGGTTTTTAAATGGTTTTAACACAAAATTAAGCAGTTTTATTCCCCAAAAAGTTATCGGGATTGGCCCTTTAAAGATAACTTTATGATGGAACATGGTGTACAATAAGTAATTCATATACCGCGACTTGGTTAAAGATAACTTTATCATGGAGCATGCTATACAATAAGTAATTTATATACCGCTACTAGGTCAACGATAACTTTATGATGGAACATGCTGTAGTCTGAGACTGCATTATAATAAATAATGATCTGATGGCGGCCCTGAAGGCTTACAGCAATTTTCTAGACATTAAGTAGACATTAATGAAATTTATTCTACCCCAAGAACATCAAGCATAATATACTGATCGCATACTTTGAATGGGTTAGAATGCACACAAAAGAATCATTGACATTTGTAATTCGAAAAGTTGTATGATTCTCGTCATTAGAGAACAATGGGACGTTAAACCTGATATCATTTAATTTTTGACATTAAGTTACCGGATCTGTTGAAGTAGCTAAACCTCTCGCTCAGTAGTTTCCATAATTTACTTGATATACGTTCATATAACATTAATATGGGCTTTCAGACCCGTTTTTCGTATATTTTGAGATTTTAAAGAATAGAACCAAACGACCAGTAAGTGTTTATCCATAAACTTGTACCTTGTGTTATTATGTTCAATTACTAAATGAAAGAAGACCTTTGATGAATCTACCAATTTGTTTTAGTAACAGAATCTGATCCTTTCCATAATAATGTTGGGAAGAAATCAGTTATCATAAATTTAAATGAAAACCAAGTATTTTGAAAACGGTTCTACATGCTCAGAGGACCAACATTTAATCATATTTCGTATTAATTAATAATAACGGTTTAACGTGTGAGCGTGAAATCAGAGTCTGTCATTAAGTCAAGTGGTGTGGTTTTAATTTCACGCCTGTATGTGACAAGGGGTAGGGTCGCCTGTCCAGCCTCGTGGGTTTCCCTCCACTGCTAAAGACCCCTACACGCAAGCGAAATATTAAAAGAAAAGGAGCACATGTAGTCCCGTAATAACCTCGTTTGTGTCGAGTGGATGTTAAACCCCTCTCTCTTTAATGCATTTGAATAAATTATTACTTAGGAAACTGGGAGAGGGAACGGCAGCACTCCTTTTTTGGCAGGTGGGTAGATCCGTGTGGATGCTATACAGAAGAATAACCCACATTTTGGAGAGAACTTATATAGGCCTTTGCCTGTTGTTCAATCCAATTCAGCTTATTGAATAAAATATTGTTTAAACTTATAAAACCATCTCCCATTCTACCAAAGTCTGCAGGACGGAGGGCCTGACAAGGACAGTTGTCTAGTCGATCAGATGGGACGAAAAACCGAGTGCACGTAAAAGATCCCTTGGCAGTTGGAAATCGATTTAAGAGTAGGCCGTGGCGCCGATGCCCTGGCTTGGCACACTGTATGGCGTATGCCCGTCTTCCGTTAGCCCAGGTTAGGTGCATAATAGTAGGACGTTAAACCCAATTTCATTCATTCATTTAAATATCTAACAAATTATAATTTACTGGAGTGCGAACGCTCTAAAATGATAAGTTGGACAACGACATTAAACTTCAGGCTTACAATTTATCTCTGCCCAACCATTTACCTTTGGGAAAATGTCTGATTGAACGTAGGTCAGGTAACTAGTGTCATCTCTCTTCTACATTGTCTTGATATAAAAATGTTAAGGGTGTAATCTGGGCTTGGTGGTAGCCGATTAGTACAATGTCATCTATCATATCTGCCAGTAATTCCACGTAAAAAATAGTAGGGTTGCCTATGGGTTTTCTTTGGTCGACCCCGCCCCTTCAAAGCTACGGAATTCAGCAAGTATAGACACACACTTATGGATGGATCTACCATGAAACTAAAGAAACATATTCTTTAGAACCCCTGATTCTGGAAGGACACCAGTATGACAAAGTGATGATATGTGCTGTCGACCTGTAACCGATGATAAGTGATGTCGACGTATAACCTCTCAATAACTTCTGTGCAGACACGATTGTGATAAACTTCTAATTATTCAATTATTATTAATAAGCTACATATGGACAGTAGCATAACTTAAAAGAAAATGTGTTGACCTATACATTGACCCGGCAGTGACATTTAGAGAAATATGTAGTGTAATTACAAACACCATAAATTAAGAATAAACAATACCATATATGATTATCATCTCAGCTAACTGTTGAAGCTTTATAGGCAGGAGTTCACTGAAACTACTAGTAAATCAGTCTTGGAATAGAGCTTCTCCCGATATGTATGTCTATTTCATGTACTAAATAAAGGTATTCTATACACTATGCCTTCTTGCTGCTTTTATCTGTTACACCAGAAGCGCCTATTTGCTGGACCGCTACTAAATACTTTAGAGGAGTTTAGTGGTGTAACGCTCCAGTACCGTAGTTCAATTGCCCTTGGTATTATTGCCCAATGAGGACTTACATTGTAGGTGAAAATGGCCCGTAGTAACTACGTATTTGCTTCTAGAATGGAACAACCCCCTTTGAAGAAGATAACATGGGTTGCCCAGGGCTCGTTACTGGTTACGAGCGACTCCAATAACATCCAAAGCTACAGAGCCCCCCCCCCCCACAAATTAAACCACCAAACACAATATAGGTTGGCCGCTGTATACACCACTTGAAACTGTATCTTGTATGATTTTATTCAGTAATGACACTCCAGTAATTGTTACCATGAAGACGTTTTCGTAGGATTGTCGCAGTACAAGATACTTAACATGCTAATTTCTTTCTCTCTCTCTCTCTCTCCCTCTCTCTCTCTCTCTCTCTCTCTCTTTCTCCCTCTCTCTCTTTCTCCCTCTCTCTCTGTAGGATTATCGCAGTACAAGATACTTAATCTAATCTCTCTTTCTCTCTTCTCACTCTCTCTCTCTCTGTGTAGGATTGTCGCAGTACAAGATACTTAACATTCTAATTTCTCTCTCTCTCTCTCCCTCTCTCCCTCTCTCTCCCTCTCCCCTCCTCTCCCTCTCCCTCTCTTTCTCTGTAGGATTGTCGAAGTACAAGATACTTAACATTCTCATCCCTCTCTCCCTCTCCCTCTCCCTCTCTCTCTCCCCCTCTCTCTCTATAGGATTGTCGCAGTACAAGATACTTAGCATCCTAATCTCTCTTTCTCTCTTCTCTCTCTCTCTCCCCCCCTCTCTCTCTCTCTCTGTAGGATTGTCGCAGTACAAAATACAACATTCCAATCTCTCTCTCCCTCTCTTCCCCTCTCTCTCCCTCTCTCTCTCTATAGGATTGTCGCAGTACAAGATACTTAGCATCCTAATCTCTCTTTCTCTCTTCTCTCCCTCTCCCTCTCTCTCTCTCTCTCTCTCTCTGTAGGATTGTCGCAGTACAAGATACTGAACATTCTAATCTTAATCTCTCTCTCCCTCTCTTCCCCTCTCTCTCTCCCTCTCTCTATCTTCCCCCTCTATCTCTCTCTCTATATATCTCCCTCTCTCTCGCCCTCTCTCTCTCTTTCTACCTCTCTTTCTCTGTAGGATTGTCGCAGTACTAGATACTTAACAGTCTAATCTCTCTCTCTCTCTCTGCTAAAGACCCCTGCGCGCAAGCGAATTTTTGAAATACAATTTAACCATATGTTAGTGCCGAAATGACCTAGTTGTGTTGAGTGGAAGTTAAACCCATTTCTCTCTCTCTCTCCCCCCTCTCTCTCTCCCTCTCTCTCTCTCTGTAGGATTGTCGCAGTACAAGATACTTAACATTCTAATCTCTCTCTCCCCCTCTTTCTCCCTCTCTCTCTCTCTCTTTCTCCCTCTGTCTCTCTGTAGGATTGTCGCAGTACAAGATACTTAACATTCTCATCTCCCTCTCTATCTCTCTCTCTCTCTCTCTCCCTCTGCCCCCTCTCTCTCTCTCTGTAGGATTTTCGCAGTACAAGATACAACATTCCAATCTCCCTCTCTCTCTCCCTCCCTCCCTCTCTCTCTCTCTCTCTCTCTCTTTATCTCTCTCCCTCTCCCCCCCCCCCTCTCTCTCTGTAGGATTGTCGCAGTACAAGACACTTAACATTCTAATCACTGTCTCAAGAACTATTCCTGTTATTGGAAGCAAATTAAGTGTGATAACTTGTCCCCAGCTACAAGAAGACCCACATAGTTTGTTGTGGTCATATTTGCTGGATAATACATACAACTTAATAACAAGCCGGAAAAGATGAATCATCGTCGTGAACGCCATCTTTACCTAGAAGTAATTAGAGAGACAGAGAGATTCTGGCTCCAAGTTTACAAAGCATTCTCAGACTTAAGTTGAGAATTTGCTCAACTTTCAATCATTGTTTATGAGAAATATCTTTGATCCAGAAATACAAAACTTTGCACATAGTTTCTTATTGATGTATTTGATACATTAAAATAACAAAAGTTTCATAAATGGCTATATTTTACTTAAAAAGAGGTGAACAAGTTTGAGTAAATTCTCAACTTAAGTCTGAGAATGCTGTGTGAACTTGGGCCCTGGTTAACAGCGGTCGCCATGTTAATGCCCCATCTGTAAGAATGGAATGAAATGGGGTTTAACACCCTTCTGTTCTTCTCCGCATAGGCGAACTTTCGGGCAAGCTGACTTTTCGGTCAGACGGGTAAAGTGAAAAATCAAAATTTTATTTCATCTACTTGGCAAAATAAAGTGCCCGAAATCTAATAAAACATTAATTTTACGAGCTGTGATAGCAGTAAAAGGCGTTAGCGGCGTCAAATAATTCAAAATTTTCTTGGGGGGGGGGGGGGTCCATACAAGGTCAGCTCCGCTTCTTCGCCTTTAAAGACAACCGGCGCCGCTGTCTATAAACCCGACCTTTTTCGGGCATTTCTAGTTTTGCTTCCATAACTGTCATCGAGCCGTAATAAAACACTAATTTTACTTTTCTTGTAATTGAAAATCACGAATTTGTAATGAGTTGACTTTGGATTAAAACATTTTGTCTGGAGCCACTCTACTTTGTGCGACTTTTTTCAGGCATCGATTATTACTAGTATTTGTGAATGCAGATGCAACAGTCTGATTGGATGGCTGGAATTCAGAGTGGGATTTAGCTTACAAAACCATTGCATACTTTTGGAGTTGCTTACACGGGCTAGAATAGCAGAAAACGCATTTGCGGTGATTAAATTTTCAAAATGTTCTCCGGTAGTTTGAGGCCCCCATGCCGCGCAACGATTGATTGGTTGTTTGGAATTCGGGTCAGCCAAGTAGGCTATATTAGACCAAATTGAAGTTTCTGTATTCACAGGCTAGAATAGCAGGAAAACGCGTTTGCGTCAGTTAGATTTTCAACATTTTCTCCCAACTGTCGCGTCTTCGTGGACTGGAAACGATTGATTGGAATTCGGGTCAGCCACCTTAATTATTAGACCACTTTGAAGTTGCATTGTTCACCTGCTGAAATAGCAGGAAACGTGTTTGTAGCCGTCAATACAAGGTAAGCTCCGTTTCTTCCCCTCTTTTCGGGCAATTCGGGTTCTGCGCCCCCACCCTAACTGTCATCAAGCCCGTAAGCTTATGCTGCTCCGACTGGGTTATTGCAGAAAGGGCATAGTCAGTTGGAACTTACAAATATAAATAAAATAAAACCAAGTACGAACAATCCAAACCATTAGAAAAAACGGAATAGGCAAAATAATGTTCATCGTGTGGAAAATACACGACAAACAGTGGTAACAAGTGTCCGGAAGAGTAAGCTTACCCTGTCATTAGAAAAAATATCGTTAAAATATTTTATCACCCAATAATACATTCTACAGTAGATATCGCTTGTGTGATAAGTGTTATATTCTACTTCGATATCTCCTTAGGAGATGTCGCTTTACATGAAATTTGATTGGTCAATCGAAAAGGAACTACTTTTTTATTTTTAAAGAACAGTTCGTTTTTGATTAGAAGTAACTTCTTTTTTATCGAAAAGAACTATTTTTATTTAATTGGCCTTGATGGAAACACTGGGTCAATATAAAGGACTTTGTAATGGTTGAATTGATGTCAAATTATTGATGTATCACTACGCCATAATGTATTCAAGTTCAGTAAAAGTGAAATCTATAGCGAAGCATTATATTTATTTATTTCTGCATGTAACAATGGATTGGGTGATAAATAAAATCTCCTACTCGTCTTTTTTGATATCAAAAAATATCACGATATTTCATGTTTACCTACAAATACATCAAACGTCTTTATTCATTTTTCTAATACATGTACATGAATTCAATTTGTCCTTGTCACGCACAACCAGGGATTCGAAACCACGCCAGTTGATTCAGTGACAAACCCTATGATACAGCGGGCACGTGCTAACCATTCGGTCATCCAACCCAAATAATCTTAATAACTTATATACGTACACATATACGTGCGCTTTAGATCTGTAGTTTTGTAATTAAGACACGTGACGTGAGTCGTGTCAACTAACAAGCTAATTATTGAAATACAAATGAATGAAATGGGGTTTAACGTCCTACTATAATGCACCTAAACTGGGCTAATCGAAGACGGGCATACGCCATACCGTGTGCTATGAGGGAAATTTTGCCCGGGCAGCAACTGAATTCCAACTGCCAAGGGATCTTTTACGTGTACGCTAATGTGTACACGAGACCTCGGTTTTTCGACCATCCGAACGACTAGGCAGCTATCCTTGTCAGGCCCTCCTTCTGCATTACTGACAAGGGGAAATCGCGCCGGAAAATCGAGATGAACTTTCTCGGCCAATGGAGGGAGTGGACACCCGACCTCCAGGCTAGCGAGTCAGCATCTTATCCACTTAGCCACCGTGGTCCCCTACTGAAATACAAGTTTCTCTAGTCACATTAATCCAATGAAAAGTAAAACTGATTGATGAAGTGTGATACGGTGCTGTTAAAATAATTTTAGATTTGAGTGTACGTAACAAATCTACAATGTACCCGATCTAAACCCTGCCAATTAAAGCTACATTATGGAAGATTAGATACAGAGCTGGCACTTCGCACAACTATAGTTAAAAATTAGATAATGTAAAGGGAATTTGGTGAAGATTTCAGTCAAATTGATCCATTCTGAACCGAGAATTTAGCGATTGAATAGCGTGCCTAGCCGCGACCATCATTATTAGTCGGTACGGTAAAAAACATAGTCTCGATTATCCATTTTTCGATTTAATCAGCAGCAGCAGATCGGATTCTAATCCAGTAAATATCACAGACTAGCGATGACATCGGGAGTCAATTATGGTCTGAATAAGTTAATCAATTAATAATTAATAATTAAGATAGCATTCCAGGCCTAAAGTCAAACCTGAAAATGGAGGATTTAGCTCTTGCATAATATATGTTTAAAAAGCCATTGGAACAAATTTACAAGTTGTGCACATTTTGTAGCGATCATTAGGGAACTACTTCGGTTCTTTTAGCATTTTGTATATCAAGGTTATTCCAAAATAGTCTTATTTATTATATAGAAAGGCAATTTAATTTTCTCGGTCGGTCAAAGTGATACCACCATCTTGTATTAAGCATCCGTACAGACAAGGGCCATGAATAAATTTTTAGCGGAATTAATTCCTACCCTGATCTTAAAACTAGAGAACCTTTTGTGTTTGACAACTCGATGAAAATACCCCTGCGTAATTAGATTGATTAATTATATTAGATCGATTCATACCGGCTCTAATTGCAGTAATATACATAGTTCTTGGGACTATTTCTATCAATTGTGAACTGATATATCGCCCCTAGGGTGCGCCCAGTTCGATTGGTTACTGAGCAAAGATCACATGATGTACATATATGGATATTGTATTAATATTTACATACGTCATTCATCTTGTTTGAAATTGTATATCGTTGGTGGGGAGTCAAAAGGTCGTATCTGGCATATTTTGCCAAATTCACCTTTTTGCGTCTTTAGAATGAGAATTTTCTTGAGAACTGGAGAGAAAGAAAGAGAGGGAGGGGTCATTTCGGAACAAACCTATGGTTAAATTTCATTTTAATAATTCGCTCGCACGTTGGGGTCTTTAGAAGTAGGAGTAAACCGGAGGACCACGAGAAAACACAGGAAGTTGGACAGGTGATCCTACTCCTTGTCAAGTACAAGCGGGGAATCAAAACAGCGCCAGTTGACTAAATGGCTGACCTTATGATCCAACGCACACGCGCTAACCATCCCCACCACCCCGCCAAGTTATTTAAGAACAATGAGTAATTTATTTTTGACGAAACAATAACAGGGTTACCGTATAGCAAAGGTCAGATTTATATAACGTTTACGGCGTGGTTTTTAGTTTCTCTCGGTAACGTTACAGTTACGTTCATGTTAACGACGTCACGTCTATATCACGTCACGTTGCAAAAAGGATTTTGTAACTAAATCAGGGGCGTGTTCGGCAGTTTGGGCAGCGTTTAGGGTCCTAGATGTAGACAACGCCATGTTTTTGTGTGAGGTCTGGGGACGGAATTTGATCAATTCCGACAGGATTTCGGCTCATATAGGTGAATACATGCTTCACAGGTTTGTTTCTTAGGCATTATTTCGATGTAGGCCTATGTAGGAAAAACAAGTATCCACTGTCTAGTCGTTCGGAAGGGACGGGCAATCGAGGTCCTGTGTACAAATTGCAGTTGGAATTCGATCTAAGGGTAGGCCATAGTTCCGCTGTCCGGGCAAAATGTCACCCATAACACACTGTATGTCCCAGTTCGGAGCAAAACAATAGGACGTTAAACCCCATTTCATTTTCTGACCCCAGACACGCGCCTGCAACCATAATGTTGCTTAGTTTTTATGAAGTTATTTCATGGACAGTGTTGCTTAGAAAATCCCTTGGTTCTTATTTTTTTTATTTCATCTAAAACAACGATCATAACAGTTAAGAATGTCCATATATATAATTATCTTCACTGAAGCACACTTATAGAGAGAATGCTTTGATCAGTGACATCAAATTGAAATTTAGATCCGACAACAAAACCAATTGATCTTATTGAATTACAATCTAATTAAAATACACATCTATATTTCGTTTCGCTTTTTATACTTTCGATGGCCCACATGTAGTAAAGACAAGGAAAGGCGAATTTTTGAACTATAAAAAATGAAACGAAATTGGATTTGTGTTTGAATCAGATCGATCTTATTACCGATTTTGGAAAGTTTCAATTGTTCTACGTTTGAAATGGTAACGTATTAAACTTAATGGGCATAAATATAAATTGAATTCATTGGAATTAGGGAATCAACAAATTTTTAATTTCAACTGTTTCCCGTTTGAAACTGTAACATTATTTTTTTTTATGAAATTTAAATTGAATTGAAATTGGATGTTAACAAAATGTTATTGAGTATATTTTTCTAATGGCCGCCCACGTTAATACTCACCATTTTCGCAGGTCGCTAAGACAACAAACTGATTAAAGTACAGATCTATATTTCAGGCATTTTTATTGACTTGCGAAATCGATTTGAATTTAGTAGAGATGTCAATGCTCTGATCAGCTGTAAACCATTATTGTGGCTGGACACAGTTTAAAAAAAGGTGATTTGGTGATTTGATGTAATATCGCTTCGGGAATCGGTGTCGATAAATTCGTTGATAAGGGTAACCAATTTGAATTTGATGGACGTTAAAGATGAACATTTGATTGGATGCAAATCTCTTTGGCAGGATATTCAACTTTAACAGTAGCCTACTTCAGTTAGCAAGAGGTCTAGTGTCGCGATGATCACGCTCAGCGAATTGACAGTGTTACCTTACGAGTAATTTGGCAAAACAGAAATGAAATGGGGTTTAGCGTCCTACTGCTCCGACTGGACTATTGAAGACGGGAATATGCCAAACGGTGGGCTATGGTGAAAATTGTGTCCGGACAACGGTTTTATTACGTGCATTCCAATCCAATACGAACGATCATACGTTATCCCTTGTCAGACCCATTGTTCTGTGGGGACGTGAAGGTAGCTCGTTGTTCGTTATTCGTTGTTCGTTATTCGCGAATAACGAACAACGAGCTGGTTTGTTGTTCGTTATTGGCGAATAACGAACAACGAGCTGGTTCGTTGTTCGTTATTCACCAGATATGGAATTAGTAACATAATAAAGGCACTTTTAGAGAGAATATGCCGGGAGTGGGTTTTTATGAGTCTAATGGGTTAATAAATCTCAAAATCTTGGGGAAAAGATTCTAACAGTCTGTTTTTCTACGCGAACAACTAGCAGTTTCATATTGGTGAATAACGAACAACGAGCTGGTTCGTTGTTCGTTATTCACCAGATATGGAATTAGTAACATAATAAAGACACTTTTAGAGAAAATATGCCGGGAGTGGGTTTTTATGAGTCGAATTGGTTAATAAATCTTCAAGATCTTGGGAAAAAGATTCTAACAGTCTGTTTTTCTTCCCGAACAACTAGTAGTTTCATATTGGTGAATAACGAACAACGAGCTGGTTTGTTGTTCGTTATTGGCGAATAACGAACAACGAGCTGGTTCGTTGTTCGTTATTAACCAGATAAGGAATTAGTAACATAATAAAGGCACTTTTAGAGAGAATATGCGGGGAGTGGGTTTTTACACGCCTCATTGGTTTATAAATCTCAAAATCTTTGGAAAAAGATTCTAACAGTCTTTTTCTACGCGAACAACTAGCAGTTTCATATTGGTGAATAACGAACAACGAGCTGGTTTGTTGTTCGTTATTCACCAGATATGGAATTAGTAACATAATAAAGGCACTTTTAGAGAGAATATGCCGGGAGTGGGTTTTTATGAGTCTAATTGGTTTATAAATCTCAAAATCTTGGGGAAAAGATTCTAACAGTCTGTTTTTCTACGCGAACAACTAGCAGTTTCATATTGGTGAATAACGAACAACGAGCTGGTTTGTTGTTCGTTATTCACGAGATATGGAATTAGTAACATAATAAAGGCACTTTTAGAGAGAATATGCCGGGAGTGGGTTTTTATGAGTCTAATTGGTTTATAAATCTCAAAATCTTGGGGAAAAGATTCTAACAGTCTGTTTTTCTACGCGAACAACTAGCAGTTTCATTTTGGTGAATAACGAACAACGAACTGATTTGTTGTTCGTTAATCACCAGATATGGAATTAGTAACATAATAAAGGCACCTTTAGAGAAAATATGCCGGGAGTGGGTTTTTATGAGTCTAATTAGTTAATAAATCTTCAAAAACTTGGGGAAAAGATTCAAACAGTCTGTTATCTATGCGAGCAACTAGCAGTTTCATATTGGTGAATAACGAACAACGAGCTGGTTTGTTGTTCGTTATTGGCGAATAACGAACAACGAGCTGGTTCATTGTTCGTTATTCACCAGATAAGGAATTAGTAACATAATAAAGGCACTTTTAGAAAGAATATCTGGGGAGTGTGTTTTTACACGCCTAATTGGTTTATAAATCTCAAAATCTTGGGAAAAAGATTCTAACAGTCTGTTTTTCTACGCGAACAACTAGCAGTTTTATATTGGTGAATAACGAATAACGAGCTAATTGGTTTATAAATCTCAAAATCTTGGGGAAAAGATTCAAACAGTCTGTTATCTATGCGAACAACTAGCAGTTTCATATTGCTGAATAACGAACAACGAACTGGTTTGTTGTTCGTTATTCGCCAATAACGAACAACAAACTAGCTCGTTGTTCGTTATTTACCAATTTGAAACTGCTACTTGTTCGGGTAGTAAAACAGACTGTTCGAATATTTTCCCCAAGATTTTGAAGATTTATTAACCAATTAGGAGTGTAAAAACCCACTCCCGGCATATTCTCTCTACTAATTCCATATCTGGTGAATAACGAACAACAAACCAGCTCGTTGTTCGTTATTCACCAATATGAAACTGCTAGTTGTTCGGGTAGAAAAACAGACTGTTCGAATCTTTTTCCCAAGATTTTGAAGATTTATTAACCAATTAGGTGTGTAAAAACCCACTCCCGGCATACATGTATTCTCTCTAAAAGTGCCTTTATTATGTTACTAATTCCATATCTGGTGAATAACGAACAACAAACCAGCTCGTTGTTCGTTATTCGCCAATAACGAACAACAAACCAGCTCGTTGTTCGTTATTCACCAATATGAAACTGCTAGTTGTTCGGGTAGAAAAACAGACTGTTCGAATCTTTTTCCCAAGATTTTGAAGATTTATTAACCAATTAGGCGTCTAAAAACCCACTCCCGGCATATTCTCTCTAAAAGTGCCTTTTTTATGTTAATTATTCCATATCTGGTGAATAACGAATAACGAACCAGCTCGTTGTTCGTTATTCGCCAATAACGAGTAACAAACCAGCTCGTTGTTCGTTATTCGCCAATAACGAACAACGAATAACGAACAACGAGCCAAATTCACGTCCCCTTGTTCTGTACCATGACTAGGGTTGATCACGCCGGAAAATCCACATGAACGGTAAGAATACCGGTATATATTATGCATTGTCATCAATTCAATATTGATTAGAATTTAAGATGGACTATTTATTTCACCATTTGTTGTTTTCCAGTAGCATCACACAATCATCTGGACACAGTACGCCATTAATTTACTTATTGATTCTAATATTAATTCTCGTCTCTTGGACCGGTCATAACTTTTCCCCAAATTGTCGTTGGGTTACTTTGTACCATAGTATGGGGTTCACCATGGACATTTGGGGTTTAACACCCACTCGACACAAACTAGGCCATTTCGGGACCAACATGTGGTTTAATGTATTAGCGCGCAGGGGTCTTTAGCAGTTGGAGGAAACCGAAAGACCCTACTCCTTGTCAAGCTCAACCGGGGAATCGAAATCACGACAGTTAACACAATGATACACCTTATGATACAGCGTACACGTGCTAACCAATCGGCCATCAAACCCCCTTAGTTGGAAGAGAGAGAATGCCTATTAATGAAATTTGCACTGTGTGCATCATGTCGAGTAAAGTGGGTTTTAATTGCTTTCCGGTTTATGTAAAAGCTTGCAATGGACCAGACAATTTATTGCACCCAAAGTCATCGTTTTATTCTAATCTTATTCTGGTCGAAATAGAAAATTTATTTTGAGGATGTAGGATTGATACCTTTATCCATCGTGAGCAAAGAAGCCACCAATTTCATAATCTATCCTAAGATTGCCCGGGGCCAAAGATCACGGAGTTCTCAACTAGCATGTTCTCAAATAACAGAGTAAGGAAGCGATTTTATAGAAGCTGATAAAGCTTGTTATCGTATCCTATATTTATTCGTGATTTCCCCTTGTCAGTGATGCAGAAGGAGGGCCTGACAAGGACAGCTGCCTAGTCGTTCGGATGGGACGAAAAACCAAGGTCCCGTGTACATATTGGAGTGCACGTAAAAGACCCCTTAGCAGTTGGAATTCGACATAAGAGTAGGCCGTAGCGCCGCTGCCCGGGCAAAATTTCCCTCATAGCACACTGTATGGCGTATGCCCGTCTTCAATTAGCTCAGGTTAAGTGCATAACAGTAGGCGTTAAACCCGCTTTCATTCATTCATTCCTATATTTATTATAAAAAATTTGTAAATTTAAATGAATAAAATATTGTTTAAATAAAAAAAAAAATAACAGAGTATAACAGATGATATGACATGGGGTTGAATGTTCTACTTTTCCGCAATGTCCAAGACTTTCCAGAGGATCAACGGCCTAATCTGATTTTGATTTCCAAATGCCAGGGGATCTTTCAGAATGGATGTCATTTTCTAAGTTCGTAGCATAATATCTTGAACTGAAACGAAATTGTGTTTAACGTTTTTAATAAAATATTCACATATAGATATAGAGAGAGAAATGGGGTTTATAGTCCACTCGAACCAAACTGGGTCATTTCGGGACTAACACATCGTTTAATTTTTATTACAACACTTCGCTTGTACGTACAGGTCTTTAAAATGTATCAAAATAAAGCCTTAAAATAGATGGTATCCATAAACAGTCCTGCCTTGTTAAAAAATACTCATATTAATCCTATAATTTACTATAACCAGCTGAGAAATTAGTAAAAATATCATTTTCAAGTTGTAAGATGGCTATTCCATGTAGTCAAAAGGAAAACATGGGAGGCAATTGTGTTATTACTTTCTGTGTCAATGGTTGTTAAGGGTGGGACATCGTATTGCAATTAAGAGCTGTATTACTTATTTGTTAATAGAGGAACTTGGGAAAATTCGACTCTTATCAGGAAATCAATAATATAATACTAGGCATTCAGTTAGTTATAGAACCAACTTGTGTGGTTTCGAATAACTCCGGTTGTGCGTGACAAGGAATAGGGCTACATGTTCAACCTCGTGGGTTTCCTTCTAAAGACCCCTACGCGCAAGTGAATTATTGAAATATAATTAAACCATATGTTAGGCCTGTAATGACATAGTTTGTGTCGAGTGGACGTTTTACTCCCACTTCTAAAGACCCCAACGTGCAAGCGAATTATTAAAATGAAATTGAACCATAGGTTTGTTCCGAAATGACCCTCCCCCTCTCTCTCTCTCCCTTTCTCTCTCTCTCTCCTCTTTTGTCTTTTGTTCATGTCAATCCAGGCTGTTTATTTTAAATGTCTTTGTGCTATGACAGGAAGTGGCGTGTTCTATGCAGAAAGATCAGTCGCCATAATTGATTTTTCATCTTTTTATCTTTTTACCTTTTTCATTGTTTTTAAATTAATGTACGTACGAAACGACTCATGCAAAAAGCTAGCTTTATTGACGACATTTGCACGTGGTACGTGGTCGTCAGAAATGGGGTTGCAGGAACATTAAACTACAATTCGTTTGAAGTCGTTAAATTAGTTTGAGTCATATTTTGCTAGGAATTGTTTTTATTTCTTTGATAGTTTGTAAATGTTTCCCAATCACGACATTACCAAATGCGTGTAATAATGCAATTTTCAGTTCCACAACTAAAACTAATAAAAATAAACTTCCAGAAGTTGAAAACGTGGAACTCCATCCCACCGATAAATTCGGTGTCGGTGATTATGATATGAGTGAGTGAAATGGGGTTTAACGTCCCCTCGACACAAACTGGGTCATTTCGGGACTAACACATGGTTCAATTTTTATTTCTATAATTCGCTTGCATGTAGTGTTTTTTTTAGCTTAATTCTTAGTTTTTAATTCACGCTCCTTACTCTTATATCGAATTTCAACTGCCAAAGGTTGTTTTTTTCAGGCACGCCAATGTGTACACAGGACCTCTGATTTTGGTCCCTTCCGAACGACTAGACAACTCTCCTTGACAGGCCCTCCTGTCTGTACAGTTGGCAAGGGGAAACCACACCGGAGAGTCTAGATGAACTTTTTCGGCCAACACCAGACTAGCGAGCAACCGTCTTACTCACTTAGCCACCGTGGCTCCCTGGCTCCCTGATTAGGCGTAGATTGCCCCTGACGGCAACGATTGTAATAAATATACGTTACTGACACTGTACTTATCCTTCATAGTGACATGTTTTCTCATATTTTCAGAAAACTCCCAGTAATGGACTTACACGACCCATATCGTGTTACACTACAGATAAGAGACGGTCAGCATAGTTGGTAGATCTTTATTGAGAACATAGAATAGACATAGATCGGAAGGAGCTCTATTCAAGTCTGACTTACTGTCAGTTAATTCTGGCTTTATAAAGCATACAGTAATTGAAAATAATGATACATGACAGATTAACTTATTTGGAATTGAGATTATAGTTTCTATAACCACAACTCGTCTTACCATTTTAGGCGCGAAGTTCTGCTGAGTGTTCAACACATAGAACATGTGTAGATTATAAATAACATATGGATAATTAAGATATTTAATGAGATCGTGCGTATTGTCAAAACTAAGAGAGGTCATTTGTGTGTTGCCCGTAAATAACATATTGAACACATTAGCAGAAGTTGTTTATAGTTGAAAATGTCCAATATAATATAATGTAAAATCTAGAAAAGTTCTATGTATGTATTACTTTGTCACATTCCTTCATCACCCACGAGTTATGTACCAAAAGGACATAACAAACACAATTCTCACATGTGGGAGCACACGCGATATAATACAGCAAACATAAAAATACTAACAGTACATATGATATACGACAGCTAACACGATGTAAAAAGAGTACTCAGGATACCACATTAATAAAAGTATATTACACACGGAATAAAACAGCACACACGATTAAGACATCTAACACAATATAAAAAGTACTGAGTATATAATGAAAAAAAAACCCCGCGATTTATATTGCACTGGAGCAACAGTGGTTCTAGAATTCATGTAGAACAATACCATTTATTGGGTCTACACCTCTCGCTACACCATTAAATTCTGCCATTCTTCTTGACTAAATGATGACAAAGTTAATGTCATTTGATTATGTCTTAATGTTGATGTGGAATCATCTGTTCCATGGAGCGTATTCTCGTCCTCGGTCTCAGCCGACACCAATCTCCTTATGAGCAGCATACGTTGCTCTGACATACATTAAATACAATAGAATACAATAGCTACACTTCAAAACTCTAAATATGGAAATTACAATTCTAACATCTAAATTCACTGATAAACATGCTACAATATTATATATAAAAAAAAAATACTAGGTTAGACTATCAACACATTAAAAAAATCTACAAAAAAACACTGTTTCAATGTCAATATGTTCACTGATTTGAACACTTCATAATTAGATGTTCTATTCACAGTTCTGATTTTTGCATAGCTAATTAGATGATGGTAAACACTGCTGCAATCTTCGCTTCAGATTCATTCCGGAATTCCCATGTGATGTTCGTTGTTGTTTCGCGTTAAGATATGGTACAATAAGTCCCTTTAAAATGACCAGGGTACTTACCCAATTAGACCAATTATTACAATTACATTACCCTTAATTTATAACATTTATTTTAAAATTAATTTGATACGATTATATCTAACTTAATCATATGCTTTCCTTTAAGTTTACTTAACATTAAAATTGTATTTTCTTTAGTAGAAATACACCTGTATTAATCCTTAATTCGAGTTACTTTTAATTGAATAAACTATTAACAAATACAACTCAATTTGTCCCCTTAATAACAATTATTAGCATTAATTAGTACTCATCACCTACAGTAATTAAGAATATCCAACCTCATTAGTATTTTCCTTACTTACTGACAGTGAACAGTTTTATCTCATAATTAACAAATCATCTTTAATTAATTATCTTAACCGTATCGGTTTACTGTGTAACGCTATACACCAACAGTTAACATGGAGGGTATAGGATAGAAAGGTACACCTTTTAACATGGCGTATACGAACGAACCTGTGTGTATAACATAAGCTTGTAGCAGCATGTGTGCTAATTAACACACTGAGATCAGATAAGACAGACACGTCCCGTTTGCAAATTTCCATATAGATCTCCCTATTAACATTTTAAATCTTATTGTTAATTAATTTCTTTAAACAAATGTGATCAGTATTTATTTCAAGGCCTGAATGTATTATATTCCCTATAAACACATAATTATAACAAACAACAATTTACAAATAAATTCCCAATACGTACGCTACGCATGATATATGAGGAAATTCAAAATTTATTCGTCATGCTATATCATCGCACATCCAAACAATTAAATTTAAACAACCCATTTTACCATGGTATATTTTCACGTTTTTAACACAAATTTATACTTTTTTAACAAAACAAAACGACACGAATTAATCCAGAAACAGTTATATTGCATAAGCTATTCGCTATATATTGCAATGCACCCTGATTCACTTTAAACCAGTATTTAAATCCCAATACTGACCCACACGCTACTCGCGAATTTACAAAGGGCCAGTCAGGTTCAAATTTCCCTTGGGCATATTCCTTTACCCATAAACATAAATTTTACACAGATCCATACCGGAAAAATACCCAGTTAAACACATATACATTACTTGGACACAACACAACATTACATTTTTACAATCTAGATTTATAGTTCGGAGACATAATTTATTTCTGTTAGCTTAGTTTTACCTTTTCAATTTTACGATTCGTATTTATTCCTACCTTTATAGACAATTAGTCTTAACCTAACTCAGTTACTGAACAACGTATTACATCTACTACTACTTTTATAGCATGTTGCAGGTTTTTTTTGTGACACTGGCTATGTGGAAATCGTCCAAAACCCCACATCTAACGTGTGACACACGCCTCTACATTGCTATTATATTATGATAACCGTGCGATAGTCCATTTTTGTTAAAACTTAACTTATTTCCTTATCTTTTTTCCCTAACTTAATTATTTTACTAGTTTGACGTGCTTTTAAACCCTTATATTTAGCATATCCCTAACCTTAAAAATTTAATATAATCATCCCTTGGTCTATTTGGCTTTCCGTGGTCAGTTTATTAGGAAATATGCACCTACCTTAAAAAAACGTCTGGAAACTTCTTCTCCATCCAAGGATTTCCTCCAGGATCCCATTCAGAAGTTATAGATACCATTCTGCTGTCTTCAATCAGTGGCCCATGATCATCTGGAACGACGTCCCGCTGTTATGGCGATTCACGTCCAAGTTTACAGGTGCGGCCGCCATTACTGGAACTGGTTCACGCTGTGTCAGGTTCACTGGTGCACGGCATCATTTCTATTATCTGTTACACTACAGATAAGAGACGGTCAGCATAGTTGGTAGATCTTTATTGAGAACATAGAATAGACATAGATCGGAAGGAGCTCTATTCAAGTCTGACTTACTGTCAGTTAATTCTGGCTTTATAAAGCATACAGTAATTGAAAATAATGATACATGACAGATTAACTTATTTGGAATTGAGATTATAGTTTCTATAACCACAACTCGTCTTACCATTTTAGGCGCGAAGTTCTGCTGAGTGTTCAACACATAGAACATGTGTAGATTATAAATAACATATGGATAATTAAGATATTTAATGAGATCGTGCGTATTGTCAAAACTAAGAGAGGTCATTTGTGTGTTGCCCGTAAATAACATATTGAACACATTAGCAGAAGTTGTTTATAGTTGAAAATGTCCAATATAATATAATGTAAAATCTAGAAAAGTTCTATGTATGTATTACTTTGTCACAATCGATGTTGAATGTTTTTTTTATAAAAGGACTCCAAGAAATATTGCCCTTAATGGGACAATAACACTCTCGCTGACTTTACAGGTCAAGAAAAGAAATTAACCTTATTCTAACTACTTGATGTTAGTGTCCTGCCTGTTGTGTAAATTATCCATTATACACCTATCTCACTTGTCCAGAGGGCTCGAAAATATGTTTAAATCCAAGTTGCATTTGAAAGTGTTTACGTAAAGCTTTTCAAACCATGTTACGGCATGTGGTTGAATTTTTCCAATTTTTAAAATTAGGTGTGTTAAGATGAAATTTGCATCATTTATTAATTTGAATATTGTAAAATAGTACAATTTGTTGACCAGAATAAAAATTAGGACATATTATTCAGTTACAACAAGAGTGGTATTGGGGCTTTAAGTTATCATGTTGATAATAATGGGACATGATTTTTAACTATATCGTCTAACACATTAGCGGGATTGTGTGGTCTACTGCGTGCTCTTTAGCACATAAAGGTATTTGCGTGGTTACGAGTCCAAGTTTGTGTGTGACAAGGAATAAGGTCGACCTATTTCCCATAGAAGACTATTTTAATTTTAGTCCCGAAAAAACTAGGTTTGTGCCGACCGGGCGTTAAATTTAGTTTTTAAACCTTTAACTATATGTTAGTCCCAACATAACTTAGTTGGTGCCGAATTGACGTTAAATCCCCCCTCTCTCCCCCTCTCTCTCCCTCTCCCCTCTCTCTCTCCAAGTTAAAAAGTAAGGATAATTTAGAATCCGCTAATACTTATGCCGTGAATAGTTAAATCCTAAGACGGCCAGGCAGAAACATAGCTATCTATGAAATATGTTTTTAATACTGTATATAATAAATTGCCGCTAGGGTAAATCACCGGTGAATCAATAAACCATATGTTAGTCCCGAAATAACTAGGTTTGTGCCGACCGGGCGTTTAATTTAGTTTTTAAACCTTTAACTATATGTTAGTCCCGACATTACTTAGTTGGTGCCGAATCGACGTTAAATCCCCCCCTCTCTCCCCCTCTTTCTCTCTTCAAGTTAAAAAGTAAGGATAATTTAGAATACGCTAATACATATGGCGTGAATAGTAAAATCCTAAGACGGCCAGAAACATAGCTATCTATGAAATATGTTTTTAATACTGTATATAATAAATTGCCGCTAGGGTAAATCACCGGTGAATCAATAAACGAGAAAGAGTTAAGTGACATTATTAATCTCATATTGGTTTACTACTACAGTCTGGTTGGTGCCTGGGAACACTGGAACAATAATTGGTATTCCAGACCAAATGTTTGAAAAGTCATGCCGGCGAGAGAAATTGAAATGAAACGAAATGGGGTTTAACGTCCTACTGTTCTACACATAACCTGGGCTAATGAAGACGGGCATACGCCATACAGTGTGCTATGAAGGCAATTTTGCCCAGGAAGCGGCGATACAGCCTACTCTTATATCGAATTCCAACTGCGAAAGGATCTTTAACGTGCACGACAATGTGTACACGGGACCTCGGTTTTCGTCCCACCCGAAAGACTAGACAGCTGTCCTTGTCACGCCCTCCATTCTGTATCACTGACAAGGGGAAACCACCCCGGAAAATCTGGATAAACTTTCTTGGCCAATGCTGGGATCGAACAACCCTACGCGCAATCATTTTATTATAATAAAATTAAACCCTATTTTAGTCCCGAAATGACCTAGTTGTGTTGAGTGGACGTTAAACCCATTTCTCTCTCTCTCTCTCGCTCTCGCTCTCTCCCTCTCTCTCTCTTACCCACTTAGACACATGTTCTCCCGCCGGTCAAAAAAGTCGCTAGCCGAATAGGTTCCAATTTGAGTTCGGTGTTTTGTGTGACATCAGCACAGGGAGTCGTGGACACACGTCAACTGGCGACAATAATGTAAATATTGGAAACAAGTGGCTATGATATTGTTTTGTGGGAATATTTATGCAAATCAACATATCTAAGTGAATCGAAACATGTTTGATTGTCTGCCATTACGAATTGTTGAGAAAAAAAACAGCCGAGGGAGAGGTTGAAATAAAAACGAACCGACGTGAGAGAACAAATAAAATCGAGTCTTCAAAAGGAATTGCGATCCTGTTTGTTTTGTTATTATATAGCTACGTCTACACTAGCAGCATTCACCGTCTACACTAGCCTTAAATTTCTCAATCGTAAAAGCCGGCTTTTTAAAATCCGGCAATAATTGAGGGATTTTTCAGAATCAAAAAGCCGGCTTTTTAAAAAAAAACGGCTTTTTAAAAAAACCCGGTAATTTTATGTGTGTAGACGGTAAAAACCGGGTTTTATCGGGTACCCCGATGTCATCCTTCCCGAACTTCCGTACATTCAAGGCATAGCCACGAAGGAAGTTAGTCGAAAGTGTCTTCGGCGAATATACGATCGTAATCGTCTTGCACGTCGTTTTCTCGTCCTGTTCCGTAAGTCTGTCAGCTATCTGCTATATTCCATAAGCTGGATATATAACTGAACCAAAGTAACCAAAGTAATCATTATTATTATATTATCTCTGCAAAATTGACTGAAGCCGATGGCGTAATAAATAAACCGGAAGTTCCACAAATAACGAAGGTCGGTGTTCATCGTCTTTTACCGTTACAAAACTTCAGTCAGTGTAAACGCTACACTTGAAAAAGCCGCGTTTTGAAAAAGCCGGCTTTTACTAGCCTAGTGTAGACGAAGCTATAGTGTCTGAAACGATATATGGTGTATTAATGAATATACGGATAGAAGGTCAGATTCCTGTCGATGGTCATATATCGTGTCACGAGACACCTTTAAAGTAGTAGAGATTAGGTGATTTAACACGTTCGGGCTCTGTTAAATGAAACATACGACATTTCGCACACTACAATTAAGATCACACTGCACAGACAGTACCAATTAAATGTCGAGACATTTGATGTAATGGTGCTTCTTAATAATATATATTATATGTCTTAAGTAAAGAAATCCATAAAGATATTACAATCTTTCGCAATTTCTGTCAACCCCGTCAATTATGATACTCGGCACCACCGTTCTGTTCGAAATAGGGCAAAAGGGGTTGTAGTGCAACAATTCATGATTTAAAGGAACACCCTATGGTATAAATAGGACAGAGAGGGGGTTGTAGTGCATTCATTATTTAAAGGAACAACCTATGGTTGAATAGGACGGAGAGGGGGTTGTAGTGCAACAATTCACGATTTAAAGAAAACAACCTATATGGTATAAATAGGACTGAGAGGGGGTTGTAGTACAACACTTTATTATTTAAAGGAAACAACCTATGGTATAAATAGGGCAAAGAGGGGGTTGTAGTGCAACAATTCATGATTTAAAGGAACAACCTATTGTTGAAATAGGACGGAGTGGGGGTTGTAGTGCAACACTTCAAGATTCATGATTTAAAGGAACAGCCCCGGATAGTAATAGGACAAATAGGGGGTTGGAGTGCAACAATTCATGACTTAAAGCCTTAAAGGAACAACCCCATATAGAAATAGGTCAAAGAGGGGGGGGGGGTTGTAGTGCAACAATTCATGATTTAAAGGAACAACCTATGCTCGAA
This sequence comes from Patella pellucida, assembly GCA_917208275.1. Taxonomy (NCBI): domain Eukaryota; kingdom Metazoa; phylum Mollusca; class Gastropoda; family Patellidae; genus Patella; species Patella pellucida. The sequence continues at coordinate 63,028,782 of OU795042.1, read as the reverse complement.
ATAGGGCAAAGAGGGGGTTGTAGTTCAACAAGCCATGATTTAAAGGAACAACCTATGGTAGAAATAGGACGGAGAGGGGGTTGGAGTGCAACAATTCATGATTTAAAGGAACAACATATGGTTGAAATAGGACGAAGGGGAGAGAGATAGAGAAATGGGGTTTAACATCCACTCGACAAAAACTAGGTCATTTCGGGACTAACATATGGTTTAATTTTATTTCAATAATTCGCTTGTGCATAGGGGTATTTAGCAGTAGGAGGACCCGAAAAAAAACCCCACGAGGTCGGGCAGGCGACCCTACTCCTTGTCACGTTCAACCGGGGATTCGAAACCACGGTAGTTGACTCAATGACAGGCTTTATGATACAGCATGCGCTTGCTAACCATTCCCCCCCCCCCCCCTTAGGTCGAAGAGTGGATTGTAGTGCAACAATTCGTGATTTAAAGGAACAGCCTATGTTAGAAATACAATCTAATTAAAATACAGATTTACACTTTCGATGGCCTACAACATATGGAGATCTGGCCGGTTGTTTCGATAGGTCACGTCAGAGGTCATACGAGCGGCTTTTAACCCTATGACGTCAGGCATTTGATTAACCAATCACCATTGATATTACTAGTGGATTACCCACAGTTTCATGCAAAGCACGCCTAAAGCTCACCGTTACAGACCGTTTCATTGGCTAATACATCACACCATTCAGAACACGTCAATAATAACAATTCTTCCTGGTCCCAGTGTAGTAAAAACAAGTAAAACACAAATTTTAAACTATAAAAACAAAAGGAAATGTGTCTAAATCGGATTGGTAGAAATAGGTCGAAGAAGTGGGTTGAGTGCAAGAACCTTTGATCGAGTTAAAGTAACAACCTCTGATAGAAATGTAGGACGAATGCGAGGGCTGTAGTGCACGAACACTTGTTTTAAAGATACAATCTATGTTAGAGATAGGAATGTTACGGGAGCTAACCCGCTACTTCCAGACTAGCGAGCCAACGTCTTACCCACTTAGCCACCGTGGGCCGAGTTTCAAGCTACCAATTATTGCCAGTTCTCGCTCACGCTAACAATTCGCCCCCCCCTTCCCCCATGACTCCAGAGTGTGAGACTAGGTAATTTCGGGACTAACATTAGTTCAATATATATATTGATATACCACATCAAGGAATCACTTTCCTCCTGTCCAGCTTCTAAACAACCGCGGTAATTGTACATTTTATCCCCCAATCGTCTGCCCCAACACAGGATCTGCGGTGGATCAGTGTGTAAGATACTGGCTCGTTAGACTGGAGGTCTCGGGTTCGCACCCGACCCGGTGCTGGCCGAGAAATTTTCTTGGGTTGGCCCCTTGTCAGTAGCGAAGAACGGAGGGCATGACAGGGACAGTGTCTCGTCATTCGTATAAGAGGGCAAATCGAAAACCCGTGTGCACATTGGCGTACAGATAAAAGAACAGCTTGAATTCAATATAAGAGTAAGTTGTAGCGCCACTTTCCAGACAACACTCGTAGCGCAATTTATGGCGTAGGAGCAGAAAAATAGGACGATAAACCCCATTTCATTTCGTTTCCGTCCGTTCTATAAAGGCTACAATAATACTAGACTCGTGGCCAGTCTTCTCCTCCAGACACCGAAATTGGCCAGTCCTCTCACCCCCCCCCCCCCATAATCTCTAGAGACTGGGCAAATAGAGCTTCAATCTCATCTAGTAGGCCAATCTGCATTATGTAGGTCGTGTGACGTCGTGCACATGCGACATATCTAACAACAACGTGACATCAACCCTCAGACGGTCTCAGCATGACTGCTTTGCACTCCAGTCGAGACGCATGATTCATGTCACGTGACTCGGGGCGTGCTTGATAACCGTCAATCATTCCAAATAAGGTAGGACGAAAAACATGGCAAGAACGCCCATTATATTGTGAAGTTCGCATATTGTCCAGTCTCTGGTGCTGGTTACAGGTTTACTCAAAGTTTTTTTTAACAAAATGGAAACGAAAGTGTTGGTTTACTAAAAATTAATACTTTTATATAAATCGAAATGTAAAATAAATAGAAGAAACTGGGTCAGTCTACAATAATACATATGGTTTTAGACTATTAATTTTTCTCCAAGCTGTGCTAGAGAATAAAGATTTCAGAAAAAAACATCGAAGAAAAAACTTTTTTTCGGGTTATTTTCTCCAGTCTTTCCCTTTCCCAGCATAATCCCAGTCTCGTGCTTTATCCCGTAAATTCAGAGTAGGTCAGAACGGAGGTGTTCGTAACAACTGACTTCCATAGTTCTAATTGTCAAGCTTCAATTATTCACCGAGTTATTGCCACGTAATCGCATTATGTAGGTCACTTTATTTAGGTTTTCTTTGTAATTATTATATTTTTTTTATAACGTGAAAACATTAAAAGCCGTTTGTAAATTGTGTCCCGTTGTCGACATCTTGTAATTACTTACAGTTTAGTGCTTCTTTACTTAATTGTTCAGGGGTATTGGATGGCCGAATGGTTATCTTGTGCGCCCTGTGTCATAAAGCCTGTCTTTGAGACAACTGACGTGGTTTTGAATCCCCGGTTGTACGTGGCAGGGAGTGGGTCACCTGTCCAATCTCGTGGGTTTTCTCCGGGTCCTCTGTTTTCCTCCCACTGCTAAAGACCCCATACGCACAAGTGAATTATTGAAATAAAATGAAACCATATGTTAGTCCCGAAATAGCCTAGTTTGTATCTAGTGGACGTTAATCCCCCCTCTCTCTCTCTCTCTGGCGAAGCTGGAGCCACGGTGGCTAAGTGGGTAAGACGCTAGCTTGCTAGCCTGGAATTAGCGGGTTTGGCCCAAGTGTTGGCAAAGACGGTTCATTGAGATTTCCCGGCGTGGTTTCCCCTTGTTAGCGGTGGAGGACGGAGGGCCAGGCAAGGACAGGTGTATAGTATAACAGACCTTTTCATTGCATAATCTCTCACATCATCCAGAACACGTCAATGATAACGACTCTTCCAGATCCTACCGAGCAAAGACAAGTAAAACGAAATTTTGAACTATAAAAATGAAAAGGATCTGTGTTTTAATCAGATTGTATATGACTTGCAATGTCAATTATTGATGTCGCTGAATAGGCTATCCTTCAAGTCTGTCGGAGCAAATAAAATGAACTACAAACCTGTTTAGCTGAGTTATAAATGTAAAGGGGTTTAACGTCCTACTGTTTTGCTCCTAAACTGGGCTAATGGAAGACGGGCATACGCCAAACAGTGTGCTTTGAGGGAAATTTCGCCCAGACAGCGGCGCTACGGCCTACTCTTTTATCGAATTGCAACTGCCGAGGGATCGTTTACATGCACGCCAATGTGAACACGGGACCTCGGTTGTTCGTCCCATCCGAACGACTAGACAGCTGTCCTGCATCACTGACAAAAGGAGGGAACCACGCCGGAAAATCTGGAGGAACGTTCTCGGCCAATGTAGGGATCAAACACCCGACCTCCAGGCCAGCGAGCCAGCGTCTTACTAACTTAGCCACGTGATCCCCTCGGAGCAAACTAAAACATGTTCAGACAAGAGTGGGTTGTAATTCTGTCGCTCCAGCAACCGATACTATATCGTTTACTAGCCAATAAAAATAAATGATCCTCATTAATAGAACTGTTTGCAACTCGCTGAATATTGTACCGTTTTATTTGATTCTTGTGCCTCATTCACGCAATTCAGAAGCCTGTTAAGAAGTCAGATTGAATTTAGAGCTTAGAAAGCTACTTTATTTGTCTCTGTCGTTTTTTTCATTTCATCTTCCTGTAGCAATGCTAATGATACTACTATAGAGTATGTAACATTAATGACACAGCTAGACTTGTTATATTCAATTTTCGTGTTTTTTGATTCGGTGGTAATTTGTGATATCTGTGAGGTTTAACGATAAAAGGAAATATAATTAGGACAGTGGAATTACAAGTATTATATTTAGTCTTTAGGACATGGGAAGGGGAACTTTTTTTTTCAGTCAAACCTTTCATTGTTTTTTTTTTGTTTTTATTTAAAGCGGCATAACGGAATAAAGATAAAGTGCTGACAGTTCTCACTATAGTAGTTAAAAAATATATAATGTAAAGGGAATATGCTGAATTTTTCAGTCAAATTACTTCATTATATGCCGAGAAATACTTATTTTGATAACACTGTAATCTCGGTTATCATTGTTACCGGTACCGTTAATAGTTTGTTTCGAGTGGACGTTATACCACATTCACACCAGTGTTCCGTTTGATTAGAACTAATCCGGGATTTCTCGCACCATTGCTTCAGGAATATGCATTCACACACACACACACACACTCTCTCTCTCTCTGTCTTTCTCTCTCTCTCTCTCTATTTTACCATTGGCACCCCGTTTTTCAAATTGGTCTCAAGGGTTCATCCTACCCTAACCCTAACCTAATATCATGCACCCATGTCTGTGAAATCGTTATAATTATTTGTTTGATCAGTTAAATCGGATTCCAGTGATCGGTTTCGTTCAATTTTTGAATGATAATAACGATACTGGTGACTTTATCGCACGAGACTACAGAAACTTCATTAGTAATTAAAGGGACTGTCCCGAATAAAACAGAGCCTCAAAAATAAAAGTCCGAGTCTGTATGAAGTATATACCCGGACTCAAAACTTCAGCTCAAAATATTGAGTCGTTTGGACGTGAGCGTTAAAACAGCTTATCCGGACGCGTAACCCTTTTAAGATTTCGGGTCAATTCCTTCGTTGGGTGACCCGATAATCGATTCCCGTTCCTTTAAAAGTCAACACGGTGAATGGTCCATGTACTGTACTTGGTGACAAAAGGTAAATTTCACCGAGACATTACTTTTATAAAATAAAAGTCTAGTTTTATCAAATCACCGTATAATACAGTTTGGGACACCGGACTTTATTTCAAGATGAAGACTGTGGGTTTAAGTTGTTTGAAAACGTATCACATATATATTTAGTTAGTTGCTCGACCCTAAGGTAGGGGATCTAAATGGATTTTAACACAAAATTAAAGAATTTTTTTATCAAAATATTTTCGGGATTGACCCTTTAATATAAACTCACGAGCTCTATGGGAGACAATTACGTAAGATACCTTACGGAAGATTAGATAAACTACATACTGCTGAAAATTGCTGTAAATTGCTTCAAAATTATTGTAGTCTCAATTGTCATTATTGCGGTTAATCATCAATGGCCGTTAGACAGCAGAACGGATGCAGATCCAATGAAAATCGGACACATAATTACTAGTTTTAGGCCTAAAGAAAGACTTGCAATAGGCAAATAAAGCTCTTGCATAAGGCATGTTTAAAATATTGTATTTCGTTTTTTTCTGATTGTCTGCGATATCACCCAAGGTGGAAGCGGACAGAAACCCCTACAAACAAACGAAGTCGAGATGTCTTTTAAAGGAATGAATCGAATTGACTTAGGAAAATAACGATGGAATTTGAAACTTGAATTCGGATGGAAAAGGGAAATCAAAAGAAAGAAAAAAAAAATTGACAAATAACTATGGCTATAATTTCTGTGACTGCAGGGGATCACCAAAAACAATAGAAGTTTAATTTAAAGAGTTTATTGCTTGTCCAATAAGACAAAGGGGTGGACATGATGACAAAACTTGTACCGATTTATTTACTTGGTCAAATTCAGATAATCTTAATCTTCTGTACTTGAGTATATTGATCGATCTTTGATAACTGTTGAGTTCGAGATGATAGCAGAGTGAACAAAGGGAGATAAATCCAGACTAAAAGTAGAAATTGACACGATATTTCCTGGGTCCCAAATATTAGTAGATACTTCAATTTTGATTATATATAACTGAAACCAATCTAATATTATCCAATCAAATTACTAAAATTTGGATTTTATCTTGGTTAAAATTTCGTGAAATAGGCCCCTGGTCTTGTCTGCATCGAAGGTGGTTGGGTGGTAGGAACAGGCCATTTCCATACGAAAATTTCAATTCGGAATTCCATATAAGGATTGTCTAGCCCTTGACGTATTTAAATTGAGCCGAATGGGATAAATCGAGGTCATTTCTTCACTAACATATGATTCAATTTTATTTCAATAATTCGCTTGTGCGTAGGGTCTTTAGCAGTGGGATGAAACGGAGTGTCAGGAAAAACCCCAACGGGAGAGGATACTGGATTGGTGACCCTACTCCTTGTCAAGTCCAAACTTTGGATCGAGACCACGGCACCTGACTTAAGGACAGACCCTATAATCTATAGCGCATGCGTAAGACCATTCGGCCAACCCACCACCCGATAGTTCTTGGTCTTGTCTTCTTTAAAGAGAGAGAGAGAAATGGGGTTTTCACGTCCACTCAACACAACTAGGTCATTTCGGGACTAACATATGATGTAATTTCATTTCAATAATTCGCATGCACGTTGCCTACTTTAAGTGACGGTTTAGGTGAATAGTCATTCCCATACGAACATTTCAATTTATATATTCGGAATTCCGGATTAGGATCTTCTAAATCTTTGTGTTGTCTTACTTGGTGTGTGTGGTGGTTAACTTGGCATGTGTGGTGCCTAACTTGGTGTGCGTGGTGCCTAACTTGGTATGTTTGGTGAAAATTTTCTGAACTCTCTAGCTGTCCTTAAAACATGTACAATTCTTTTTCAATAATTTGCATGCGCGTAGGGGTTGTTAGCGTGAGAGGAACGGAGAAATACGATAGGTTAAGTATAGGCATCCCCACTTCTTGTCACGTACATGTGTGGGCTCGAAACCAAGACTTTTGACTCAATGACACACCGTATGGTCTAAAGAGGACGCGTTACGTGCCTCGGCCATCCAATCTCCCCGTTTTGAGAACAAAAGTAGAACATAAACTAAATCATAAGGACATTCCTCCCAATAGATTATAATATAAACAGTTCAGTGTTTAAACTTGATCGTGATTCCAACTTGTTAGTGATGCAGGGCGGAGGGCTTGACAAGAACGTGTACGTAAAAGATCCCTTGGCAGTTGGAATTCGATATAACAGTAGGCCGTAGTGCTTCTGTCTGGGCAAAATTGCCCCCATAGCACACTAAATGGCGTATCAGCGTCTTCATTAGCCCGGTTTGGAGCAGAACAATTGGACGTTCATTTCATTTAAACTGGATTTTATTTGGTTTCAAAGGATGTCCACTCGCTCACAGTCGTAAAAACATTTGGGAAAGATACCCATGGCATTTCTTCAGTCAGACCATATTATTATGCAATTATCACCCACCCTCTGACCTTAATTAATTTGTAAATCATTGCGAACAAGGCAGAAATTCGTGTCATATAGATTAGTTTTCAATTATCAACATTTTCGTGCAATCGTTCAATAGTGCACCCTTTGTAGTGCGAAATTAAAGGGATACAACTCTTTTAGAACTGTTTGCAAATAGGTTATAGGATTTCGATAATCTTGTTTAACCCTACAGGTTAATCGGTACACTGCAAACAGCAAACATCGACCATACATTATTGGATAAAATTTATTAAACAGACATAAATATGACAAATGTTATATTAACGGTACGGTTTGAGCATAGCTATTCTTAGGTTAAGCCGTTAATCTCATTTTTCAGTAAGTTGAGAAAGAATTATTTGATCCAAATTTACCCAAACAACAAAATGGAGTTTAAAGGGACAATACCACCCTTGCTGGCGTGATAGGTCCAGAATTTTTTTAAGCCTTATTCTAACTACTAGATGTTTAAGTGTCCTACCTGTTGTGTAAATTCCCATTTTATCCTATTTTTACTTGTCCAGAGGGTTCGAAAATATGTTTAAATCCAAGTTGCATTTGAAAGTGTTTACGTAAAGCTCTTCAAACCATGTAGTTGAATTTTTCCAATTTTTTAAATTCGGTGTGTTAAGATGAAATTTGCATCATCAATTAATTGGATTATTGTAAAATAGTACAATTTGTTGACCAGAATAATGATTGGGGCATATTATTCAGTTACAACAAGAGTGGTATTAGGGCTTTAATATCCCGTCATTATACAAGGAATATCCTGCAATTAGTGTTTCTTTCAATACTCGGTTCCTTAATTGGTTTTAAAAGGCGCCAAGATCTTGTGAATAAGTTCTAATTGTATGGTGATACATGTATACTACAATGCAGAACTAATCAGAACTCGGCAAAGAAAAGGTATATTTAAATGTTGTATCAACAAATAACAATACACCTCATTAACCGTAACAATTCTCAAACTAATTTTTGAATAAACCAATGAAGGTCAGGGATGATCTCTAACTGACCAGTCTTTCGGTGGGTAGGGGGTGTTTTCTATAATATGTACCTTTATTCGGCGATTTTAAACTGCATCCTCACCAGGCTTAAAAATGCTGCATGTTTGTCTATATATATGCTCAGGATTTGCTGAGACTCCAATCTAAACTACAGCAACTGTTTATTTCCTAATTTCTAGTAATCGAGCTGAACTGTGGCTTGGTATGTGTGTTGGCGCCATCTTACTGACATCAAAAAATACACAACGGTAAACAAGACGGTAAACAAGCCAAAATGTAAGTTGAATATAAGAAATTAGGAAAAAACGAGGAGCGCCATTATCGCAGCGTATCTTTTCCTAATTTCCTATTTTCAAGTTGATATCGGCTTATATAGCGTGCTGTCGCCTCACGTTTTGCGTACTGTAGATGGGCGAAAAGTAGAAACTATGAATAGTAGTTATAGACTTTAAGTGTACATGCACCCGTTTTTGATGAAACTCGATATTTGACCTGTTGAGTTGGAATTTGAAAGTCATTCGTCAATTATTAGTGGTAGTACTTTCATATAGCCAATAAACATTTTAAAAAAGGGATCGTGAAAGCATTCTCCGGTCATTTTTTTTATGCAACTTGGCTTTGTATCTGTTTTGATCTAAAATGACTTTAAATGTGAAAGTGATTTTTCATTTTGTCCTGTTATTGTTTCTGAATTGGAGCACATACTTAAAGAATCGCTAGATTCGGTATAGTCGGGTAAAGATAAGCCATATGGAATGGATACCTAGAACAAATTGCAACATAATTTTTCTCGACGGAATCTGGTAAAGGGGTCCCTGAAGGTCTCCCTAACACAAATCGCCCAAAATAAAAAGATAGGTTTTCGAGTAATTAGCAAAAATCTAATATTGCCGCCATTGGCACCTTAAAACTCCAATATCTCGGGGATGGTTGAGTTTGGAGGGTGTAAATGTATTACGGGTAGATAGGAAAGTGGTGCAGATGGCCCAAAGAACATAGCTAAATGGCGTCCCTGTGACGTCATACCGTCATATGGCCAGCAATTAGCATAAATCCAACATGGCCGCCATTGAAAGTTAAAGCTCCGATATCTCCGAAATGGTTGAGTTTTTAGGATGGTAATAATACGAGCAGATAGGAAATTGCTACCAAAAAACTAGAACAACGATATTAAGTGCGGTCATAAGTCATACGGTCAACAATTAGCTTAAATTCAAAATAAAAAGATAAGTTTTTGAGTAATTAGCATAAATTCAATATGGCCGCCATTGTCACGTTAAAACTCCAATATTTCGGGACTGAACTGAGTTTATAGGGTGTAAATGTATAAGAGGTAGTTATAAAAGTGGTACCAACGAATCAATAAAAGCATAACCCATCACTTTCCACTGACGTCATAACTTCATATGTCCAACAATTGGCACAAATCCAATATGGCTGCCAGTGGAACCTTAAAACTGTAATATACCGGGAATGGTTGAGTTTTGTTTGGGAGACCCTCGGGAACCTCTCTACCAGACATAGCAAAAATTATTTTTTGACTTTCTTAGAAAATATGAAATTGTAACTTTAAAGGTATCATTCTAGTCACCCGAAAGCTATTTGCCTGATAATATTAGTAGAAAAATATTAAAAAACATTGTAAATGAAATTAGCGAACTCGTGTTGTAGAAATGTTTTAAAAAGAATATATCCTTGTGAATGCAGAAACTACGGCATAAAAATTGTTGTAAAAATATTTGGAAAATGTATAAACGTCCTACTGTTCTGATCCGACCCGGCTAATGAAGACGGACGTACGCCATATATTGTGGTACGAAGGAAACTGTGTCCGGACAGCGGCGCTACAGCCGGTTTACGTATCGAATTCCAACTGCGTACACGGGGCCTGGGATTTTCGACCAAATCCGAAAGACTAGACAACTATCTTTTTCAAGTCCCCCGTCCTACACCACTGATCAGGAAAATGTATAATGGCGTGTCTTTTGCTTCTTTTGTCAACGTGCTTTTTGAAATTGTGAGAGTGCGGTCTATCAACTAATTGATTTTTACATATTATCTTTGTCAAGCGGGGTGTGGGTGCGGTAGTGTGTCTGAATGCACATGCGCGCTGTATCATAACGTCTGTCATTGAGTCAACTTGCGTTGTTTCGATTTCTAGTTTTTACGGAAGAAGGAGTAGGGTGATTTGTCCAGCCTCGTGGGTTTTCTCCGAGTCGTTCGGTTTCACCCCCACTGCTAAAGATCCCAACTCGCGCAAGCGAATTATTGAAATAGAATTAACCACGTTAGTCCCAAAATTACGTAACTTGTGTCGAGTGGATGTTAACCCCCACCCCACCCTTCCAGATTTTAAATTGATTTTCTATATTACCTCAATAGAGCTCCCGTGGCCTTCATTCGATTAAGATATATTCAATTGACCAATTTCCAGATTATTTTAATCTTTGAAGCGATTTTCCATTGTTACAATAGCTGTATATCTTTTTTTACTCGCTCTGTTTTTTGGATATGTTTGGAACTCGCTAGAATAGCACCCGTCTATTAAATAAATATCTAGTTTTTGTATCAATATGCCCGTCTTTGGTTTCTAAATAGAAGATGTTAATCTTATTCTTTATGCAAGCAAACAGTAACCAGAAAATAAGTTGACTTTTCTGTACGCAACAAGATTGGTTTTCCATAAACAATATAAAAACTATAAATAATAATAATATAACAAATGATATGATGGTTAACGTTCTGCCATTGTCAAGACCAGAATGCAGTAGATAGAATAGAGATTTTCAATTAAAGAGGCCAGCCCGAATTACACAGAATCTGAAAATTACACGTTCATGAATGTATGAAAATTAAACGCCAAAATATAGAGGAATAGTGTATTTACCTTGTCTGAAAATTTCAGTTCAAAATATTGAGTAGTTTGGACGTGAATGCAAAAAAAGCTTAACTGGACACTAGCTCTTTTAAGTTTTTCTTTTAAATTGTTATGGTCGTTTTACTTGATAAGCGCGACTATATCTATAACCAATTTTAACTTAATCAATAGAGAGCTTTAAAAGTGAGTCAATAGGGCATAGATATCCTATAGGATATCTATGCAATAGGGTTAGATTGAAAGCTGCTGATATATAGACTCGTTTTATCCAGACACTTCTGTGTAATGCGAACAGAACACAAGTCTTCGGCCACCGAGCCATACCGGCGATTGGAAGTTGTTTGAAAACGTATCACATAGCTTGAAGAAGTTGCTCGGATCTAAATTAAAGGCTATTAAGGGATTTTTCATACAAAATTAAGCAGTTTTAACCCCCAAAATGTTATCGGGATGGCCCCTTTAAGTAAATTGTTTTTTTTTAAATTGTCTGTGTTTGGTCTCTGCATAGAAAATATTATTTTAATAAAATATCCGTTTACTTTTCTGTAAGCTATAATTAAGCTTCGGGTAATCTTTAATCTATCAACTTCATGTACAAACAAAATCATATTTTATAAATTATTATTATTATTATTAAAACATTTATATAGCGCTAATTCCACCAACGGTGTTCAGAAGCGCTTTACAATAGAAAATATAATACAAAAACAAAATTGATTGATTCTCTATCAACTGTTAACTATCCTACCCTTAATACATTTACACTCATTCATTCCCGAGCTTCAATAACGGCCATATTGGATTTATACTAAATGTTGGCCGTATGACGTCACAAGGACGTCACTTGGCATTGTTTTAGTCGTTCTTTCGTAGCACTTTCCTATCTACTCGTAAAACATTTACATCCCCCAAAATCATCTATTCCCGAGATCATTTCGGAGTTTTAAGGTTTCAATAGCGGCTATATTTGATTTATGCTCATTGTTGGCCGTATGACGCCATGTAGCTAGGTTTTTCTGAGCCATCTGTAGCACAACCCGTAATACATTTACATCCTCAAAACTCAACCATTCCCGAGGCCATATCGGAGTTTTGAGTTTCAATGGCGGCCATATTGGGTTTATGCTAATTGCTGGCCGTATGACGGTATTACGTCACCGGGACGTCATTTAGCTATGTTTTTCTGGGACATCTGCACCACTTTCCTATCTACCCGTAATACATTTACACCCTCTAAACTTAACCATCTCCGAGATATTGGAGTTTTTAGGTGCCAATGGCGGCCATATTGGATTTTTGCTAATTACTCGAAAACCTATCTTTTTATTTTGGGCGATTTTTGTTTCGGAGACCTCCAGGGACCCCTCTGCCAGATTCTGTCGAGAATAATCCTGTTGCAATTTGTTCTAGGTTATTTATTATATTTACTGGACTAGTATTGAAGTCTTCAGTTTTCATCCAGTTCGCGGAATTACATACGTTTCGCTTGATTTAACCCATTCTCCTTGTATATGTTATTGTTAGTTTTTAACGTCCGCTTCCACCAAAGGTGAATTCGCAGAAAAGTCCCTTTTTTTTTGCATTTTTATTATCTTAGCGCACGCACAGAGGTCTTTCCCATGGGAGGAAAGCAGAGTACCGAGAGGAAACTGCCACTGCGCTCACACCAGGGCTCGAAACCACAACCGCAAGCTAGAAGTGACCGGCCAGCTAGAGGTCGAAGCGCGGCACTCTAGACCACCAGGCCATCCCCCCATTCCTTGGATCTGCGTCTCGATTTTGACAATTGCCATAAACTTAGTGTTAAACTGTACGATAAATTTGATGACTTTGACTTTCCTATTGTTAACTTTCCATTTATTAGTAGTAATATTCCAATATCACCAGCTTATGGAGTGTTTGTGTCTCAGCTTATTCGTTAAGCGAGAGCTTGTTCATTTTATTCTGATTTTTTGAGTAGATCGAGGCATTTGTCATCTAAGCTTCAACAACAGGGATACTTACGAACTAAACTTATTAAAACCTTTAAAAAGTTTTATGGCCGTCTTACTTATTTGATTGGTAAATATGACATGTCTTTTTCGACTTTTATTTTTGACATATTTTATTGACGGGTATACTGTATCCCTAATAATATAGGTCTACTACGTTGTTAAACACTGTTCATCACGTGTATTTTGCATACCGATAGTTCATTGGCCAATCACGCTATTTTACCGAGATTTCGCTTAATAGATTGGATGCAGCTATGGCGGGTGTGGCATGCCAGCAGGGTAAGCTTACTCTTCCGGACACCTGTTACCACTGTTTGTCGCGTATGTTATGCACGGCGAACAGTCCATATGCTGATTACACTATTTTACCTGATTACACTATTTTGCCTGTACCGTTTGTTTTCGAAACACAACCGGTGTAGGCTGTCATTGATAGTCCATGGGCCAATCACGCTATTTTACCCAAATTCGTCTAATAGTTTGGATGCAGCTATGGCGGGTGTGGCATGCCAGCAGGGTAAGCTTACTCTTCCGGACACCTGTTACCACTGTTTGTCGTGTATTTTGTACACGGTGAACAGTCCATATGCTGATTACACTATTTTGCCATATTACACTATTTTGCCTATACCGTTTTTTTAGGACTTCGAATTTTGTCTGATGGTTTGAATTGTTCGTACTTGGTTTTATTTTGTTTTATTTTATTTCACTAGTTACTTTTATAGTCCGATTCGGTTTATTACCACCGTCGGCTTTTCGGGTAGAAATCATGGAATAAGCTTTATTTTATAGGTTTTGATGTTTTTGGTTACAAAAAAAACAATGTTTACATTTTTTCTGAGTAGATCTTTCTTCATAGTATGGGAGGCTATTATTTGAGGATGGCCGTTTTGCGATAATATTCCTACTTATTTTTTTTTATTTTCCCCTTATTTATAATGTTATTTGGCATAGTATTATTATTGGTAGGGTTCATGACTACATTTCAGAATGTTTCCCATCATTTCATGATGATATTTCCAAGATGGCGACCATTTTTGGCGGGGAAAATCTTACAATGTGCTGATTTAGATTTAGTAGTAGCGTTTGTTGTCAATATAAATGTTTACGGGTTCACAGATTCCATTCCTAACTTTGTTCGCATGTTCACTTCTACTTCTGTTTTACTGCTTGAAGGGAAACATTTGCATTGAATGCGCATGCAGTTTGAGAGAGAGAGAGAGAGATAGAGAGAGAGAGAGAGAGAGAGAGAGAGAGATGGGGTTTAACGTCCACTCAACACAACTAGGTCATTTCGGGACTAACATATGGTTTAATTTTATTTCAATAATTCGCTTGCGCGTAGGAGTCTTTAGCAGTGGGAGGAAACCGGAGTGCCCAGAGGAAACCCACGAGGGCATGCAGTTTGAACTCAGCTTAAATGTGCATAGTTCAGCGCGTTAAAAGTGCGCTATAATCATATTCAATGTTGTAGCAATTCTTTGGAATCTGGGTCAGACTACAAAAACACTTGAATACATTCTATAAATGACGATCAACCAGAGCGCTTCTTCATCTTCAGAACTTATTGTAGTTCCGCCTGTAAACGTCGATGCTTCCATCCAAAAACTAATAAATATTATCTTGTATACATTTTAATGATTTCCTCTCTTTCTCTATTAATGACGCCATTGACGAAATTTCACAGGAATGACAAAAAGACTTAATAAACGTGGAAGTCATTCATTGGCTAGCTTTTATTTGACTAACACTATTAGTCCAGTAACAACACCATTGTCTGGCCAACTGACCGCTGGTCATCGGATTCTGTCACTCGGTGGCATCGTGTGTTATTAGGGTTACAAACGGGCGGAAATTTAACCAAAGACCACTTAAGACGTGTACCCGGGTTGGGCAACTCTCAATTGATTCTGTCGTTTATTCAAGCGGATTTCATTTAACCTGAATTTCCCAGCTAATTTATTTCATTATGGCGCTAACTAGCTGGCTAATTAAATTGTAGATTGGTAGTTGATTGATTTATATGTTTAGAGGTTGGTTTGTCTGGGTATGGACTGGACTGACCAGTTATAAGAGTACACAGCACAATCGCTGACCAGTTGACCCTCTCTAAACCAAATTATATATAAGTTTTCTACCTATGTGAGTAAAATAAAGAATTGACTACGACCCTTTTTTGATATAAAAAAAGACGAATACGTAATCTGTTAACATCCAACCCTTTCCAACCTTTTGGGATCACGGTGGCTAAGTGGATAGGGCTCTGGTTCGCTAGCCTGGAGGTTGAGTGTTCGATCCCTGCATCGGCCGAGAAAGTTCATCTCGATTTTCTGGCGTGATTTCCCCTTGTCAGTGATGCAGAAGGAGGGCCTGACAAGGACAGCTGCCTAGTCGTTCGGATGGAACGAAAAACCGAGGTCCCGTGTACAAATTGGAGTGCACGTAAAAGATCCCTTGGCAGTTGGAATTCGATATAAGAGTAGGCCGTAGCGCCGCTGCCCGGGCAAAATTTCCCTCATAGCACACTGTTGGCGTATGCCCGTCTTCAATTGGCCCAGGTTAGGTGCTTAAGCGTAGGACGTTAAACCCAAATTTCATTCAATCATTCATTCTAAACAAATTATATATTAGTTTTCTACCTATGTGAGTGAAATAAAGAATTTACAACGACCCTTTTTTTTATATAAAAAAGACGAATACGTAATCTGTTAACACCCAACCCTTTCCATCCTTTTAACTGGCCAATTAAATGAATGTAAAGTGTTTTTGAGTGATAAATAGCAGTTGACCCTCTCTCTCTAAATTATTATATATTAGTTTTCTACCTAATAGAGAATGGCCTGCAACTGTTTTTTTGATATCCAAAAGGTCGAATACATGATTTTACATATCACCCAACCCCTTTCCACCTTTTTTAATTGACCAATTAAATGTACGTAAAGCGATATCTCCTTGGAGAACGTTATCATACGAGCGTTATCTACAGTAGAATGTGTTATTGGTCGATAAAATAAATTTAGCGTCCGCTTCCACCGAAGTGATATCGCCGGCAGTTTTCTACCAAATGTCAGTTTACTTTTATATTTGTTAGGTGTTGACGTGTGAATATTGTGGGAATCCGAGGCGTCCGGGTTTGAGAAGATTTTCTGAAAAATATAATAAAATTGCCGATTGCCGGTATTAAAGGGCCAATGTAAAAACACCTGAAAGTTATTGAATGGGCTTGAAGTATAGATGTTAAGTTTGATTTTTCGTCTCGTCTTTTTTTGATTAATTTCACAGATAAGGATCTTCTTACAAAAAACTGTATGTGTGAAATGATCTTGGTTGGATGATATAAATCCAATGAAAAAATAGTCTGATATTGACTAATCCTATTTGTAACCTACTTTGAGCTTGCTTTCACATCGCAGTATTTAAAACTAACCTTAAAAAATACATGAGTAAATAGGAGAAATATAGCAGGCGGAACAACTGTCATGGTCGCCACCATATTAAATAGTCAATGGCTAGGGTCATTTGCGTTCGGGTGCAGAACGGAGGTCTGACAAGGACAGCTGCCTAGTCGTACGGATGGGACGAAAAACCGAGGTCCCGTGTACACATTGGCATACACGAAAAATATGCTTTTGCAGTTGGAATTCGATATCAGAGTAGGTCGTAGGGCCGCTGCCCGGGCAAAATTTCCCTCATAGCACACTGTATGGCGCATGCCCGTCTTCCTTTAGCCCAGGTAGGACGTTAAATCCCTCTTCATTTCATTTCATTTCACTAACAATCTAACAAAAATATCCTAACTCTACATGAAGGAAAAGGGGCGTATCTAATACGTATTCAAATTTTAGGTTGCATAACATATGTGCTAATACACATCGCAATAAGGACGAATCAACTTTTTATTTCTTACAAAAACCGCTGATCAGAAATTAATGAATTACCTTTGTAATATGCATGAGTACGATGTCCAGAATGCAATCTCATTATAAAACACAGACCCAATTTCGTTTCGTTTTTTATACTTCAAAATTTCGTTTCTACTTGTGTTTACTACTCTTGGATCTGCAAGACTTGTTTTTATAACTCGTGTTCGCTTGAAATGATGGGTCCGCCAATCAAATGCTCTGTCGAATCGAGCATTTGACCTTTTTTAACGCGTAACTGTGGGTATACATTATCAGCCAATGTTTAGAAATCAAAACAAAAGTAGATTTTAAAAAGCATGGCGGTCGCTAATTGGTTAATCGAATTACTGACGTTATCGGGTCAAATGTCGCGTACTTGATACCTGACGTCATAGAAAGTGAGCTCCCACAATCTACATGTAGTATAGGCCATCGAAAGTATAAAAAAACGAAACGAAATATAGATCTATATTTTAATTAGATTGTCCAGAATGCAACAACAGCACAATTTTCTACTCTTACTCCCCCGTAAAGTAGAGTCGTGGGCCAAGCGTGTTTATTTCACAGCCGTACCATGATGATGGTTCCGTTATGTTTTTTCTGATGTCAAATTATGCCGCCAACGTAGAACGATTTTTAATTTGAGTTTTTATTCTTTGAAACGAAGAAAGATAATACGTTACTGTACACAATAATTACAACTGAACTCAAGATCACAACTTTTTTTATCTAATGTAATGTACACTGATAAACCTTCAGTAGGTTGTTTTTTTGCATTTTTTCCCCAAAATTAATTTTGCTGAAATCTGCTACTAATATTACCGATACACGGTTGTAAACGAACCCATCTTAAATTTTGTTCGAACATGTATTGGCGGAGTCTAGGATGTTTTTCGAAGAACTTCGTCCGAAAGAGTAACGCGATGAGTACTGCTTGAGGATTAGTTCCCGGTCTAAAATGCTAATAAAAACTTAATTTTATGTTTGCTAATAAAATCTGAATTTTATGTATGTTAATAAAACTTTAAAGATACATTATGGGTGATTAGACAAAGGGCTGGCAGTTCTCACTAAGCTCAAATGATTTCCTTGAAATTGACAAAATTATGGGTAACTGACAAATTGGGAAAAAAAGGTCTTACTCATAATCGACAAGAGTGGTAATAAGTGAAAGGATTTTCATAATCTTTTTAAAGTTTTTGAATATACAAAAGAAGATAGTTGAGCCTGCGCAAGGAGGAATGAATGAATGGAATGGGGTTTAAGGACATTGAACTTTTAAAGAGGCATTATGCGAGAGCTAATTTGTCTGAAAATTTTATAAAGTCTTATTTAGACATTTAAGCCCATAACCAACCCCTAGGCCATTGGATAGCTTCTGAGTGGATTAGACACTGTGCGGGCCAACCACTGTTGAAGTTTCAGACATGACGCCATTGATGGAGATCGTGAATAACAGACCTGACAATGGAGTTGAACAAACTCACTATTCTTATGTATTAAAGGTCTAATTTCGATTAAAAGCATAAAATACACAGCCATTCATCACGTCACTCAAAATAAATTTTTTAAAAAGTATGATAGACATTTTTTAAATGCATCCACTGGCGAAAACCCGATCAAAACAGCCATTCATTCAACGTCGCTTGAAATAAAGATATTTGACTGAAATTTCCATTATTTTTCATTTTTTACTTTTGAAGTAGTGCAGAGCAAGAACATTCAACTCTTTCTTTAGAGATGCGTTCACACTAGGAGTTTAATCTTAATTGAATTCAGAATAAAGTCTTATTCCGAACTTTGGCGTCACACTGAAGTCGATAAAAACCGAACTGAATCTGAACTATCGAATCCGTATATTTTTCCGAATTCAACCCGGAAGAATTATACCGAATCCGATTATTCGTAGTCCAGATTTGAGTGCGACACGCTTGATTCAGATTAAATGTTGACCATCCAAGTCCAAATTTCTGTCCAAGAGTCTTGTAACCGTTGCCGATTTCCAAAGGGTTAAAGCCAGTCGCTCGTGGTGTATTTTGTTTTCAATGGCTAGTCTCAACAAATTGCAAATTATCTCGAACGTAGCCCTTGACATGCGAAGGTCGCTTTCTCCCCTAAGTTCGCCATAATAAATTTTGTGCCAATAATTCCGAAGACGATATTCTACCAAAAGGCGACGGAGATTACGGCCCGGGACAATATTCTGGAAATAAATAAAAATTAATATTACAAACAGAAATCAGTTTGGGTTTAGCCCTTCGCCACTGAAACAAATACTACGGTAACATAAGCAGCTAAATGATAGGTTGTCAGACAACGAAACATACGCCCTCAGCTGATCAGTCGTTCGATCAGTCAACGAGGCCTGTGGCATATTTTTCTTTTGTCACTAATGCAAACATTTACAACACACTAAATTCTGATTACGAGTTCTGCCCTATAACATTTAATATCATGGGCCATAACTCTGGCAGTAATGATCGTAAATCGTTCCAAATCAATTGGCTTCTTCATCCATGATCTTTTAAATACTGTGCATAAATATCAACATTAGCCTCAAGCGCGTGCTCAGATAACAGTAGACCATCCACGGTCTATACCTTGGGGGTAGGGCATGCAGGTGAGCTCAAGTCTTCTCGGGTCTAGTGGAGTCTAGTCTCTAGCATACATTGTATATAGCTGGATAAAATGACAACAAAATGCTTTACTTTATGTATGTTTAGTGCTGAAATGATTGCATTATGAAATGGGAGCCAGGGTGGTTCAGTGAGTAAGAATCGGACCCCCTAGTCTGTGGTCGAGGGTTCGCTCCCGGTGCTGTCCGAAAACATTCATCGTGATTTTCTATTCGTTAAGATGCGACGAAAGACAGACATCTCGTATACACATTGAGGTGGACGTAAAATATCCTCTGATAGTTCGAACGCAATTAAAGCTTATAGGCCGTAGCACCACGGAAAATGGTATATGACCGTCTTTATAAGCCCAGTCGGACAAGAACAGTAGGAAGTTATGAAATGTATTTTTGCTACTACAGAGTCAAGAGTGAAATACATGTACATACGTGTAGATGTATAGAAAACCCTACCATACGAGTAATCATCCCCATTCGCATTTGATTTTGGCGGCAACAAAATCGTGCCCGACTCTACGTGGCAAGGTGTCGAAGACTTAAGCCTCGGGAAATTAAACATAGCAACTTAAGATCATTTATACGAATGTCCTGTGCATCCATCTGGGATATGAATGACCTTCACTGCGCATTCAGTGTGGCACTTTTCATTCTTAATTCAATCCGAATAAACTGTAATGTGACATCACCACTTTTAATACGGGAAATACCAATCCGAATTCCGGAGGCCGATCCCCGGAATTCGCATTGAATGCGCATGCAGTGTGAAAGCAGTTTAGATCTGATACAATGCCGCTTTAAGATAAAATATATAATTTGGGATAATTGCCCCGACCGATGGTTTAACCGATTTCCTTAACGACAGTCTGAAGTTACTAATTAAAACTATTAAACTACTCTGTCCGAAACCTCTCAAACAACACTCGAATAGTTCAGCTAATGGAATCACGTGATCTTAATTGTACGATTTATTCCACCCATCTGTCGCTTTAGATAAAAGTTTTAGACTTAATACACCGCGCTAAATTCGTTTTAAAGGACAATACTGGTATCAGTCACATGTCAAAATAGATCATTGCTACAATAGCAGAGTAATAAAGGTTACCAGAATCGGAAGTGACGAACGCCAAAGGAAAACACGAGTAGTGGTAATTGATACTAGGCCGAATTTCATGCCCACTAATAATGACTTCGACGACCAAAATCGTCCTTTAAGTTTAAAATGCTCTGACATTTATAAAAAAAGAAATGAAATTAGGTTTAACGTCCTACTGTTCTGTTTCTTGTCTGGGCTAATGAAGACGGGCATAACCATACAGTGTCTATGGGGGTAATTTTGCCAGGACAGTGGCGCTACGGCCTACTCTTATATCGAACTCCAACTGCCAGGGGATCTTTTACGTGTACGCCAATATGTACCAAGGACCTCGGATTTTCGTCCCATCCGAACGACTAGACATCTGTCCTTGTCAGCCCCTCCGCCTTGCATCACTGACAAGGGGAAACCACGCCGGAAAATCTGGATGAACTTTCTCGGCCAATGCAGGGATCGAACACCCGACCTCCTAAGTGACCTTCGGATGTAGACGATGGTCGCGACTACAGTCTGAACCAGCACCCGAAAGCAAATGACCCTAGCCATTGACTATTCATGCCCACTAATAATGACTTCGACGACCAAAATCGTCCTTTAAGTTTAAAATGCTCTGACATTTATAAAAAAAGAAATGAAATTAGGTTTAACGTCCTACTGTTCTGTTTCTTGTCTGGGCTAATGAAGACGGGCATAACCATACAGTGTCTATGGGGGTAATTTTGCCAGGACAGTGGCGCTACGGCCTACTCTTATATCGAACTCCAACTGCCAGGGGATCTTTTACGTGTACGCCAATATGTACCAAGGACCTCGGATTTTCGTCCCATCCGAACGACTAGACATCTGTCCTTGTCAGCCCCTCCGCCTTGCATCACTGACAAGGGGAAACCACGCCGGAAAATCTGGATGAACTTTCTCGGCCAATGCAGGGATCGAACACCCGACCTCCTAAGTGACCTTCGGATGTAGACGATGGTCGCGACTACAGTCTGAACCAGCACCCGAAAGCAAATGACCCTAGCCATTGACTATTCAATATGGTGGCGACCATGTCAGTTGTTCCGCCTGCTATATATTCTCTTTTTTACTCCTGTATTTTTTAAAAACTGGTTAATTTTAAATACTGCGATGTGAAAGCAAGCTTAAAATAGGTTACAAATAGGATTAGTAAATATCAGACTATTTTTTCATTGCATTTATGTGAACCAACCAAGATAATTTCACACATACAGTTTTTTGTCGTGGGCCTATTACATTCGAATAAGAAGATCCTAATCTGTCAAATTAATCAAAGGAAGACGAGAAGAAAAATCAAACTTAACATCTATATTCCAATGACCATTCAATAACTTTCAGGTGTTAAAATGGGCCCTATAATACCGACAATCGGCAATTTTATTATATTTTTCAGAAAATCTTCAGTTTTGTCAGCCATCTTTTGTCAGCTATCCCGACCGTGCTTTATCGCATGGTGCGCCTGTTCACGACCACTGGTTGAACTAAATGTCATTCGCATGCAGATGGTTCGACTAGTGTACGAAAGTCCGTGCAACCGATGGTTACCCACTTAGCTACGTTATCCCACCTGACATTTATAACTTGCTTATTAGCACTAATTTGCGCACAGAGATAGACACTATTATTTTCTATTAAAAACACATAGTCATGTTTTTATTTATTACACAAAGTGTTTGTCTTGGGAAAAGAAAAACACAATTGTTTCCCTTCTTGATGAAAAGCGGTTTTGAAGTATTGTCTTGTTTAAACAAATGATTAATGAAAAAGCAAATGTTTTTGACGCTTGTAGAATATTGGACAATGGGTTTTTTTGTTGTATGGTTTTAATTTAAAGGTCAATATTAACAAAATTATACTGTCAATTGAGATGATGCTGTAACGCAAATATCTTGAAAATTATTTTGGCATTTTGAAACTAGTATCATTGAGATGTTAGTCTTAAAAAAAATGGCCATGATGTAATTGCTTAAATAGTTTAAATATTTGAAGATTTGTAACGGAGAATATATCGAGCATTATGTATAATTATTTACAGCTCATCCAGTCCAGTTTAAAGTTGGATTGGGGATTGGGGAGTGGGGTCGGAATATCTAGAAGGGGGGGGGGGACCTATCCATATGAATATGTCGTCTTTGTGGGTTCGTTATTCCCATAAGGCTAACCATTGCGGTGTGGCATTTTTTTACCGAATCGACCCAATTTTCCTCTGTAGACTCCCGATCTAGAGCTGCATTTAACAACGCATGAACTGTCATTAATTTAAACACGGTTTCCGGTGTGTTCACTCTCGATATCTACACAACTGATGAAACTGGTTTAAAATGTTCTACAGACTTCCGCACAATGGCACCAAAGAAATAAAATGTCCATATTCGTTTGCCAATCGTGCAGCGGGACAAAGTTAACGCACACCGTAATGAGGACGGTGTGTCCGAGCATGGGAATTCTCCATCCCGAAATATGTTTTGTCAGTAATACGGGGTGCACTTGAACGGGATGAACTTGGTTCCTATAAAAGGCATTTCAAATGTCAGGTGTTAAAATGGGCCCTATAATACCGACGATCGGCAATTTTATTATATTTTTCAGAAAATCTTCTCAAGTGTCAATTTTGTCAGCCATCATTGAACTATCCCGACCGTGCTCTATCGCATGGTACGTCTGGCACGACCACTTGTTGAACAAAATGTCATTCGCATGCAGATGGTTCGACTAGTGTACGAAAATCCGTGCAACCGATGGTTACCCACTTAGCTACCTTATCCCACCTGACATTTATAACTTGCTTATTAGCACTAATTTGCGCACAGAGATAGACACTATTATTATCTATTAAAAACACATAGTCATGTTTTTATTTATTACACAAAGTGTTTGTCTTGGGAAAAGAAAAACACAATTGTTTCCCTTCTTGATGAAAAGCGGTTTTGAAGTATTGTCTTGTTTAAACAAATGATTAATGAAAAAGCAAATGTTTTTGACGCTTGTAGAATATTGGACAATAGGTTTTTTTGTTGTATGCTTTTAATTTAAAGGTCAATATTAGCAAAATTATACTGTCAATTGAGATGATGCTGTAACGCAAATATCTTGAAAATTATTTTGGCATTTTGAAACTAGTATCATTGAGATGTTAGTCTTAAAAAATGGCCATGATGTAATTGCTTAAATAGTTGAAATATTTAAAGAATATAACAGAGAATAGATCGTGCATTATGTATAGGATATTAACCTATCCGAAGTTGTTATGTCATATAACCCGCGGGCGGAGCCAAACGGTTTTATGACATATCAACTGAGGGAGATTGGTTTATATCTGACATATACAACGCCCACCTTTAAATTAAATAGACTCTTCCATTAAACGGTAGTTTCCGTCAAATAACGATCATTACCAAATTAATCACGTGCAATTACGTGGTTGTTTATGTTTACACGGTGCCATTTTGAAGAATTGAATAGCAAAAGCACAAACAAAATGGATAGAAATACGAATAATCAACCCCTTTAGACAACAAAACTATCTATGAGGATCTATTCAAACCTAAAGAAAATTTGGATCAAAAGGCGTTCTTTTCCGAAAATTCTGACAGTCAGTGAACAATGATTGAAGGTTTTAACTAAGTTTAGAGAAGGATTTGACCGACTGTTTTTTGTGCATGGACTGTACCCAAAATACTTTATAATGGAAATCTTAGGCGATAAATACTTTCAAATCTAGGAGTGTGTGGACGGAAAGAAGATTCTGAAAGATATCTTAGACATGGTCGAGTATGGATAACCGATTTAAATATGCCGATAAGTACGCCGTCTATTTCGGTCTGGAATGTTACAAATTGTACCATAATAATTTTTATTGTCAAAAGAATAAAAATCTATTTCTGTGTTTTTTGTATAATTTCGATCATCAGTGGTTGATAGGAGTCGAATACATCGACCTGGGATGACGTCATTAGCGGTTGATATGAAATATCAACCTGTCACGACGTCATCAGCGGTTGATATGAACAGAATATCAACCTATGATGACGTAATGACAGGTTGTTATGAGATATAACTGCTATGCACATCAAAGAGAAAACTACCTCCAGTTGTATATGTATAATTATATACAGCTCACCAAGTCCAGTTTAAAGTTGGATTAGGGAGTGGGGTCGGAATATAGAGAAGGGGGAGGGCCGGAGGGGTCTATCAATATGAATATGTCGTCTTTGTGGATTCGTTATTCCAATAAGGCTAACCATTGCGGTGTGGCATTTTTTTTACCGAATCGACCCAATTTGGGAATTCTCCAACCCGACATTTTTTTTTGTCAGTGATACTCAAACGGGATGCACTTGGTTCCTATAAAAAGGCATTTTAAAAGTAAAGTGATTTTAGTCCGACGGTGAACTTTAGACTTGGAAACAATAGTTTACTGGTGTATACATAACATCAGTATTACAACTATAAGGTAGATCATGGATTAAACTGCTGCTTCCGACAATATCCCGCGTGGGACCTTGGTATGGCGTCAGTGATGAACACACGTTTGAACGACTTTAACAATCTTCTCAATAAGAGTTCCTATTTGAAAACACATTTATCAACCCTAGAGTTTCTGCCAGTAGCGTCAAAATAACCGACCAAATATCGGCGACGGAGAGAAAGGGAGAGAGAGAGAGAGAGAGAGAGAGAGAGAGAGAGAGGGGGGAGTTCAACGTCCACTTGATACCAACTAGGTTATTTCGGGACTAACATATGGCTGAATTTTATTTCAATAATTCGCTTGCGCGTAGGGGTCTTTAGCAGTAGGGGGATACCGGGGGACCCAGAGAAAACCCACAAGGTTGGTCAGGCGACTCTACTCCCTGTCACGTACAATTGGGGATGCGAAACCACGCCAGTTGACTTCGTGACAGGTAGTATGATACAACACGCACGTGCTAACCGTTCGTTCATCCAACCCCCTACATTGGCGACATTCTATATAATTTACTACGGTCGTAAATTGAAAATCTCTGAAAGAATCCCTTTTGTGTGCAGAACATTTGATGTGTATAGGCCTTTAGGTGGCAAATGTGTCGCATTGCATTAATAATAACCGCTACAAGTAATTGGTTCTGGTACACTGGTCAAATAATTACTTCTCTTATTTCATGATATTTTCAGGAAATTTTTCCAATGGAAGATTACCAAAATTGGTTAAGATCAAAGCTGATGGTGACAATTTTAAAAGGTCTTCGAAATTCAGATTCGTATTTGGATGACATGGAACAGACAATGAAAGTGAAAAAGAGGCAACGACAGTGTTATTGGTCAGTGGTGACGTGTTACTAATGAAGTGTCACGTGGTTGATCGTGTAACCAAAATGTCCAACGTCGATTCTTCGTGGATCCAAATGCTGCAATTACAAAACATATCTATGAACATTACAATTTCAATCAGACTTTAACTAATTTTAAAATCACCATTTATCCACTTACTTTTATTACCAGCACAAATATATATTATGCAGGGACGGCCCCCAGAGTCTGGCGCCTGGAGGGCCCAGCAGTTCTAGGTATTGGCGGGGGCAGTGGGTCTCTATCCCTCGGCTCGAAATTCTTTTTGAAAGATGACTGTAAATGAAGCCCTCTAGCGTATATCCTGAGTATCAAACATTAGCATGTTGTCAGAGCCTCGTTTAACATGGTGACTAGGCGGCGCCACCACCGCGCACTGACCAAACTGTGCGGCCTACTGAACCAAAAAGTTAAAGACTGGGTGGCAATATAATTACATACATTTTGAAAATCGCTGACAAGGTTTTTCCCATGAGCCAAGCCTGGATTAATCATTCCGTGGTTAAACAAGATGCCAAAACTAATAGTGTATCAAATTCTAACAGGTATCAAATTTTTAAGTGCTCAGAAATAGAGTCTAAGGGGGTCAATTTTCAAAATTTTATGGGGGAAGGTTTGGTTAGGTTAGACCCTCACTCGGTCTCACAACTGTGGTGTTCACGTAGTTTGCACACACGTCGACATTGCCTCGCACGACCAAATCCTTAGACGAGGCTCTGCATGTTGTGGTTATCTTAACCAATTCTTCAACAACAACATAACAAATTAAAGCTCACCCGAAAACCTTTATAAATCGAGTAAATTTGTCAACATATTCTTTCTATAAGTTTAACGTGTCCCGAATGTCAATGTTACCTGCAATATAAACTAGAATATTAGCAGAAGGACTAACATGGTGTCACAGATTTTTTATTGACGGAAAAATACGACTACTCACAGAGAACGGCTGAAATTACTAATGTTGAAATTTACCACTAATTTTTGGCGATCTGCGCCCCTGATATTGACATTCGGGTTCGTGTTATACTTATGGACAGGATATGTTGGCATAATTAGTTGCCTTATTTAAACTATTTAAAAAACTTTTCCGATGAGTTTTAAGACTAAAAAGCTCCCAAATTCCACAAGACAAGGAACTTGTTTAGAGGCCCCGGGGGCCGGGGCATTCCTTACTCGCAGGTTCCTTCCCAGCCCATCCCTGATGTTATCTATTTCGAAGAAACAGTCGCCATGATTACACAGTCTGTACAGTATTTACTTCGGAGAGGAATGACGAACCATATCCTAACTAAAATTCAATAAATAAACACGCTGTAATCTGTATACTTAAATAGTTATTAAAATTATTGACTTAGCTCAAAACTTTTATTTTTCAATTCTGGTTCTCAAAACCACGTTCGGTTGACGTGGATACTAATTATTATGTCATAGGGACTGTTTATATATGTGTGTCTTTTTTAAAAATGATAACCTGATGAAATATTCCATCAAATCAAAACATTAGCCCCAACTGGATACACAGGTTAGGGATAGAGATTAAAGGTAATCGCCTCGATGCAGTTGTTCTAAAGCGCCAACGCCACGATACAGTTGTTTTAAAGGACAATCGCCAAAATTCTAAAGGACCATCGCCACGATAGAGTTGTTTTAAAGGACCATCGCCACAATACCGTTATTTTAAAGGACTAACGCACAACATCATTTGCCCGTTTTAAAGTTAAGTAATTTCTGTACTGAATATAACGATCACTGGGTCTTGGTATAAAGCTTCTTGGTCTAATAAAGGCCTCTCTATAAGTATACCTCAGGTTCATGAGATTTATAACATCTTTCCTTATTCTGGACAGTTATCTGCATCACGTATTGCGAATAAGGAGTCAGACCACTGTTTAAATTTAACCCGTCTATTTGCTTCCTTGTCTGTAGTGAAAATCATTCAGTCCAACTTAAAATTAAGGAAAGATGGAGACGGGTAAAGAGAAAGATTAATGGTGGCCTGCTTCCAATATATTAATAAAGTCGGTGAGTTATCGGTCCTTGATGTTTGAAAATCTGACTCGGACCGCGATACTAAAGTGGTTTTCATAACCCTGGTTTATATGCCTGCGTCTCTTTTTTTCAAAACGATAAATGGTTGACAAACAATGGTAATTTATTGCTTTTAGTTAGACCGAGCTTAGAGAAATTCATAGCGTCGTGTGATTGACTTAAAATCCATGTTGTCTTGACAAAAAGTTACATTTTCTGCAAAACAATAATTCAATTGACCAAACAGATATTTACCTGGAATACTGTAATGTCAAGGGCTCACGGTGTTGTTTACCTGGTACCCTGGTATCCATTTTGACATGTTAAATGTCGCGATCCCCATCCCCACAGACACACACACACCTGGCATATAGATAAAGAATACCCCCCGCCTTGCAGATCATGCATATAGATCGAGAATACCCCCCCCCCCTACACACACACACACACAGACCAGACTTATAGATCGAGAATATCCCCCCCCCCCTACACACACTGACGAGGCAATAAGATCAAGAATACCCCCCCACACCACAGACCAGGCATATAGATCACCCACACACACACACACAGACCAGGCATAGAGATAGATCGAGGATACGAGAACATTGTGTAGATATTTAAATGGCAACTGTTAATATTGTTTTCTCAGAATTTTTCTTAAATGATAATAAATAGTTAGTATCTTTGTGTTGTTGTTACAAACTAACCACGCAGAGTTTTTATATAACCCGCGCTCTGGTTGATGTGGGGGATTAGCCAATGAGACGGTATGTTGCAGTGAGTTCTTGGCGTGTGATGCATGGATCTGTGAGTACCTTACTAGAAACGTCAACGTTAATCATATGTCTGACGTCATAGGGCCAAAATCCGCCCGCATCACCCCTGACTCGACCTCCCACTACATCTGGTCAGATCTTCATGGAGTAGAGGCCATCGAGGGTATAAAAACGAAATGAAATATAGATTTGTATATTTTAATCGGATTGACTTATATTCCTTTCACGGATCATCTTCCATCAAGTGTCTCTCAAATGAGGAGAACGCTAGATCGGAGACGGTCCTGTGCATATTATGACGTCATATGTGGATTGTGGGGTTAGGGTAGGGGTTAGGCTTAAACCCAGGGTTAGCGTTAGGGCTAGCCCAATTTAGATCTAGAGACTTTGACTAAATCTGCAGGTCGTACTCCTTCCCCTAACCTACAATCCACATAATGACGTCATAATATGTGCAGGACCGTCTCTGATCTATCGTTCTCGCTCAAATAACAATCAGCGGTTCCAGTTCCTTTGTTAAAAAATGGTTCTTTCTGGCTGTGTCAGTATCGACAAGAGAATCATGGCGGCAACGTAACTCCGATTAAAATTCAGTAATTGCCTTTGTGAGTATTTTAATGGTTGATGAAGCCCTGTCTCTTTTGCTCAATTTCTTTTTCGAATTACGTATTGGGATTGTAGCGAGACATGACATTAGATGACGTCCGAACGGAAGTAATAAATAACCATTTAGTGACACAGACCTTTTTCTGATGATGGGCCACTATTTAAATTTTGCCTGGAGGTCGGTTGTTCCGGCATATTTTTCCCTTTCAGTGGTGCAGCTGTTTAGTCGTTGGGATTGGAAGAAAAACCCAGGACCCATGTACGCATTGGTGTGCATGTAAGAGATCACTTGACAGTTGGAATTCGATGTCAGAGTAGGAAAAATTTCCCTCATAGCGCACTGTTTGGGGTATGCCCGTCTTCATTAGCCCTTTTCGGAGCAGAACAGTAGGACGTTAAACCCCAGTTCGCATGATAACTGTGTTAGCTACAAAGGAACATAACCCTGCAAGTCTGAAATTATTTTTAAGTTCTAGTCGTATATAAGCAGCCAGCTTATCAGAAATGATATAGTTTCTGAAGTGTGCGTACTGGGAGTCCCCGTGGCTCAGTGAGTAAGACGTTGGCTCGCTAACTTGAAGGCCCCGTGTTTAATCTGTTGATTACATTGATAGTTCATCGGGGGATTTCTGGCGTCCCCCCCCCCCTTGTCAGTGTTGCAGGATGGATTGCCTAGAATTGAACGCGGCGAAAAACCGAGCTCATGTGTACACATGGGTGGTACGTAAAAGAACGTTGACAGTTGTAATTTGATATAAGAGTAGACCGTAGTGCCGCTGTTCAGGCAAAATTGTCCTCAAAGTATACTGTGTCCCCATCAGCCCAGTCGGAACAGAACAATGAATACCGACATACGCCATACTGTGTGCTCCGAGAAATATTTTGCCGGACCGCATTTGCCAGCATGGAAAGTGTCAAGGGTTGCTTTACGTACACGCCAACATGTACACGGGACCTCGATTTTTTCGTTCCATTCGAAAGACTAGACGTATGTGAAACAAGGGTACCGCCATCCATAATTGCTCGTTTATTTAGTCTAAAACGGAGTAGAACTGCATTACAAAAAGAATACTACTTTTTGAACATGGCGGCAACTTCGGGTAGAGATCTTTTCTCGAAGAATGAAATAGGTGGATCTCTGTGTGCAGAATGGAACTCCCTCTGTCCTAACGCTATACCAATGTCCCAAGATATTGAAATTTAAACACCTTATAGTTTGACCTTATGAATTAATGGATTCCCATTTATTCCGTGTCACTTGGTACAATTAGCTCGAAACTACATCAAATCCCATGGTTTATAGACGAACGAGGAATAGATAATATAGGAGATGCAAGACCATGAAGAGTTAAGGGTTTCATATTACAAAGAATTTCGCAATTTAATTAAATGAAAACGGTGTGTCGTAACTCCCCAAGGAGAAACATGAGATTGGTAGTATATATAATTTTAAAGGTTGGTATTGCGTGATCAGATTAATATCCTTGTCCAATTCCAAATGTGTCTTCCGATATCAAGGTTCAGAAAGTTAATGTCTTGGAAATACTTTCTAAGAGTCTGGATGATGTTTATTACTATAATGATCTAGACTACTGTGTTACCAGAAAAGATTCACGGAATTTGCCGGCGTGGTTTCCCTTTGTCAGGTGTACACGGACCTAGCTGTTTAATCCTTCAAACAGGGATGAAAATCCGAGATCCCATGTACACATTAGCCTGCACATAAGTGTAATGAAATGAAATGGGGTTTCAAAGTCCCTCTGTTCTGTCCTTAACTGGGCTAACGGAGACGCGTATACGCCATATAGTGTGATATGAGGGAAATTGTGCCCGGTCAGCGGTGCTACTGCCTACTTTTATATCAAATTCCAACTTCCAGGGGATCTCTTACGTGCCCACCACGAGACCTGAGGGGTTAGTCCCATCCGAATGACTGAACAGCTGTGATTGTCAGGGGACACCACACCGGGGTCGAACCCGCGACCCACAGACCAGCGAGCCAGCGTCTCACTCACAAAAATGAACCGTACTGTCGCTGTCTTGAATAAATGCCCCCATATGCCCGTTTTCACTAGCCCAGTCGGCACAGAAAAGTGGGACGTTAAACCCCATTACATTTTATTTCGCTCCATATGATGGCCGAGAAAGTTCCTTAGTAGAGTGAGCTCCCCTTTTCAGTGGTGCAGGAAGAACAGCTTGGCAAGTAGCAGCTTAGTTTTTCGAATGGGACGACAACCCTTACTCACTTAGACACCGCGGTTCCCATATTCTCGTGCTCTAGACCCATGTAGGCGCAAAAAGGATATCTGAAAAAAAAATGGATGGACCAACTGGCGATACATGATACAGAAAATGGGGGTTTAGCGTCCACTCGACACAAACTAGGTCATTTCGGGACTAACATTTGGTTTTTAATTCTATTTCAATAATTCGCTGGCGCGTAGCGGACTTTAGCAGTCGGAGGAAACCGGAGGCCACATAGAAAACCCACGATGTTGGAAGGCGATCCTACTCCTTGTCACATGCAACCGAGTTTGCGAAACCATGCCAGTTGACTCAATGACAGCGGCTTTATGATACAGCACGCACGTGCTAACCACCCGACCATCCAATGACCCCCCCCCCCGCGCGACCCGGGTTGTAATTTCAGCAACAATAAGCACATAATAAATGGTATCATATTTGCTTAAAATCCTTGAGTGGCATGTAGAGATGGAGCACATTAAAAAAAAAAAAACAACACAATTCATATTCCCTCATAACGTGCATGCCACCCGTCAACACTCGGTCTTGGACTTCTGAAGCTAGGGTTTTCGTGGTGTATTGAACCGTCAACACTAGGTCTTGGACTTCCGAAGCTAATGTAGTACGTTTTCGTGGTGCATTGCAGAAAGCATTCTATATGGTTGGGTTTATCCGACGTTTTTCCCCTCTGTCGTTGTCGTTCGAGTAGGACGAAAAACTGAGTTCCTTTGTACACACTGACGTGCACATAAAAGATCCCTTGGCAGTTGGAATTTGATATAAGAGTAGGCCATAGTGCCGCTGCCTGGGAAAAATATCCCCATAGCACACTGTAGCCCAGTAGGAGCTGAACAGTAGGACGTTATACTAATTTTCATTTCAGTTCATGGGTATAATCTCCTGCTGTTCTGCGCCAATGAAGACAGGATTACGTCATGCAATGTGCTATGGGGAAAATTTTGCCCGGAAAGCGGGTCTGCGCCATACTCTTATTAGGAGTAATCACGCTGGAAAATCCTAGGGTACTTGGAGTGTGCTAAGACAACCATGCGGTGTGCTAAGAGGAAAAATTTGAAAATGTATTGCAACTGTCAAGGGTTCTTTTACGTAAACAGGACCTCGGGTTTTCGTCCCTATCTGGGGGTGGGGGGTGCTTGGGATGGCCTAGTGGTCTAGAGCGCCTCGCTCGAGTTGACGTTAAACCCCATTTCTCTCTGTCTCCTTTCTTTCTTGAATCTGTTTGCTCGACATTTAAATAATAGTAATTATTTTGTTCAATGGGTCCTTGGTTCCTGGGAGAGAAATGGGGTTTAACGTCCACTCAACACAACTAGGTATTTTCTGGACTAATATAGAGAAACACTGGTATCATAAT
Organism: Patella pellucida; assembly: GCA_917208275.1. Taxonomy (NCBI): domain Eukaryota; kingdom Metazoa; phylum Mollusca; class Gastropoda; family Patellidae; genus Patella; species Patella pellucida. The sequence goes on along the minus strand of OU795042.1, from coordinate 62,995,619 downwards.
CAACTGTATTATTTTATAATTGAAATATTGTCAAATTATTTTTTTGGAGTGGGGGGGCATTTCTCGGGGCGCCTTCGGAGTGCAAAGTACCCCCTGCACCCCTGCTAGGTACGCCCCTGCTTACTTATTAAAATAATAACTCAGATTAACACAAACACTTTATTTAGACATAATCAAAGACCCATGCCCCGCCCCCAACCCCGCCCCTTAAGCAACTTTCACTTTATTCTAAAGTTTAACACTGAAAAACAAAACAATAAAATATCCTTTTGTATTTGATTTATGGTTTCAACAGATGAAGTTTTCATTTCCTGAAATTACCATTCAATTTATAGAGATTTATTACCGCGTTCTATCTTTCAACAAAAATAAAAACTTGAAGAATTGGACATTTAAACGACTACGTGACAGTCCAAATGACACAATTAGAGGACATTAAAACATAATAAGTTGGTGAAAAGCAATAACAACATGGATGAAAGTGGTAATAGAACCATTTGTGCTCATCACGGAACGTTGTTCCTACCATTTTCATCCGGAGAAAGACACATTTAATGTTCCGCCATCATGCCTGCCTGCAATAACTGTTCGTTTATAAAGTTCACGTTGCGAAATGATTCCAGATATAAAATATATACTTTAATCAATAACTTATCTAATACTCTCTAGTTCGAAAGATTTGAGTTTGACAAAATAATATATTCTGTATAGATTTAACGTATTTATTTATATGATAAATTATATATAGGGATTACTTATTCTTCTGTATGATAATTCTGGACCTTTTCCGTTAATAATAATTTTGGACATTTATCTATACAAATCGTATTACTTTTTCTTTTATACGATACTTTTGGACAGAAGTTCTACAAAGGTATTACTAATTCCGTTATATGATAAGTTTAGATATTTAAGTTAAACATTATTCCGTTACGATAAGTTTGGTCATCTAAGTTAGACTTATTCCGTTATATGATAAATTTGGACATTTGAGTTAGACATTATTCCATTATATGATAAGTTTGGACATTTAAGTTATACATTATTCGGTTATATGATCAATTTGGAATTTACGTTAGACATAATTCCGTTATATGATAAGTTTGGACATTTAAGTTAGACATTATTCCGTTATATCATAAGTTTGGACATTATTAACTGGTGTATTGATATTACATAAAACCACCTCAGCATTTAACATATTCGCAGATGGACATAATATTGTGTATTAATAAAAGTCTAGTATTACTAATTATTAACATTCTCATGAGATCAAATTATAATTTGTTTGGTATCGAGTATAAGTTGAATTGTCTAGAACAGTTGTCTGTAATAGTTCTTAGAAGAGGTATATTGGAATAAAAGATGAGGCTATAATCAAGGTCAATTTTCATTTTATTAAAACTTAATTAACATATCACTGGCACAATCGTTCACTTTAATCGCCCATTCCATGTCTCTAAATATCGAATTGGCCAATATTCAATACGTAATTTCATTTCATTTCACCCAATTCAATAGTAATTAACATATTATTATTTCATTCACTTAACTAATTAACAGATTTAATTTAATTAACTAGCAGATTTATTTTAATCAATTAATTAACAGATTTCGGGAGATAACTATAAATTAACAAATTTCACCAATTTCAATATAAATAAACAGATTTCATCAATATCAATTGACATATTTCATTAAGAGAAATATTAAATAACAGATTTCATCAAGGGTACATTACAACGTACATCTAAAATGCCGAACGATTTCTTAAATAAAATATAAATCGCCTAACGACATACAACCCTTTCACTGAAACCATTAACTTGTCAGGATCTCACACTATGACCCCACCAGAAATTATGTCGGAATGGAATGTAAAGTTTTGATAGCGTGGTTTGATGAAAACTGTATATAATTTCCTTGTTGTCAATAACTTAGTTTTAAACTCGGTAAATTATGGAGGCTTCCACGATTGCGGCCTGATAAATACAAATAAATTTAACACTCGAAACAGCAAAAAGGCATAAATGTCATTTTTATTGTCCACTGTGCTTTCCTTCAAACTTTTATCGTTTCCGGAAACAGGAGATCAGATTCACGAGGCACATAACATGGCTGCGCTTCCGGCTTGATAACTCTTCTCGTCTGGCTTTCAATTCTTCTATCTGTTTTGTTAAACTTTGTTCCGCTTCTTGTAACATGGCTAAATGAGATTCGTATGCCTCTCTAAGAGATCTTTTCAAAATTCTGTTATCATTTACCTGCAAGTATAAAGGTAAAGTTCATTTAAAGGGAGAATTATATATTTTCTAAGAAAGTCAATTCATAATTATTTCTCTGTCTTTTGCTCAAAAGGTTGTCAACTCACTATTATACCATCACAGGTGTCATTCTCACACTTTAAACTCGTTCACATCGGAAATAACAACACAATGAATTGCCCCTTGTTTTTTCTATTCCCCACCATGGAATAGAAAAAAAACCGTTTGAATTTGAAGTTGAAAATGATATTTTTGACAATTTCTCAACTGGCAATAGTGAATTGTAGGATTAATAGGATTATTCTTTAACAAGACAGGACGGTTTATAGATATCATCTATTTTATGGCTTTATTTTAATACATTTTAAAAATATAACTTATAAATATTAAATTGTAACTTTAATATAAAAAAAACCGGTTCTACACACAGAGTGGTAGCCCCGCGCAATTTTTTTTTAAAAACCCCAATTAAAACCAAGCTTATTTGATCTGAACTTGTAACCAAAATACAAACGGCTAGGTTATTATGCTCATTGTGCAGTCTGATTCATCGATAGGAGTGGCACGCACAAATAATCCAGGGGCCTGTTTCACGAAATTCCAACTAAGATAAAATCTTAGTCTTAGTAATTTGATTGGATAATATTAGATTGCTTTTAGTGCTTAGCCAATCAAAATTGAAGTACATGTATCTACTGAAGACCAAACCCGATGTGACGTTTCCAGTACGTTAAGGGCAACTTGCAGTTAGAAATCCAAATAACACATATTATACCATTAGCTATTTAGCCTGCCCGGGTCTATTAATTAAACAATATAGCTTATTTCCTGTAGCTAATTATCTCCAACTATGACACTTCAATGGTGTTATTTGCGTTAAAAAGAAGCCATGCGAAGTGTGCAGTGTTGAAAACAAAAGGCGCCTTGGAGTATACGGTACTGATGACTTGATCCTCGGGGGTAAATAGCCAGAAATAACATTTAATATGAGATACAAATCATCCAAATGAACAGCGACAAACATTAAAATATTTGACCTAATATTAAGACGTACGATATGTCTGTGATGTCTATTAAACGTAATTTGGCTAGTACAGGAGAGAGAGAGAGAGAGAGATAGAGAGAGAGAACGAGAACGAGAACGAGAGAGAGCGAGAGAGAGAGAAATGGTGGAGTTTAACGTCCACTCGACACAAACTACGTCATTTTGGGACTAACGTATGGTTTTCTATTTTTATTTCAATAATTCGCTTGCGCGTAGGGGTCTTTAGCAGTGCGAGGAAACCGGAGTGTCCGGAGGAAACCAACGAGGTTGAGAAGGCGACCCTATCTCCATGCCACATACGTTCACACAGCGAGAGAGAGAGGGAGAGAGTGAAAGAAAAGGGGTGTATGTGTGGGGCTGGGTGGTTAAAGTCCATTGACAGAAGCATGGCCACGTCGGGCTAGCGCACGGTGGTTCAATGTTACTCAGTAATTCGCAGTCTTAATAGTCTTTAGCAGTGGCATGAAACCGGAAGACCTGGAGAAAAACCACCATATCGGACAGGCGAATCAACCACAGATTTTACCTAAACCGCACACGGTCAACCTGTCAACGGTTTGCGTATAAAAACAGTTAGACGAATATTAGTATCCAGCCAATAACCTTACATACAGAAAGTACAAAATTAATTTGCTGAAATTTGTATTCTGGAAGTAATTTCCTCTATCGCCCCGCCCCAACATATCTATCACCACTTCCGGTAAACGACCAACCAATATTCCCCTTAAATACGCATATTTTCCTATTTATTTTGCGTGTCTTTAGTAATGGGAGTAAAATGGAAGATCCGGCAACAACAACTACAACATCAGGTAGGTAGGCGACCCTACTCATTTTCACGTCAATCTTGGGACGCCCAGGGCCTTTTGCTAATATAGAAAGTCTTTTCCTATCACCCCTCAAATCCTATTCCATAAATACGTATTGTTTTTAGAATTCGTGCTTTTTCATTCCAAAATTGTTGATCTTACTAATCGTATACTGTCAGAACGGAGACAAGTACAACATAACGTTGGTGGGGAGTCAAAAGGTCGTATCTGGATTTTGCGAAATTGGCCAGAAAAGTCAAAAAGTGCACAATGGTTAAGAATCAAAATGTCTCAAAAAAGCGCCACGTCAAAATGTTGTATGTAAAAGATTTTTAAAAAAATATTTCTCTACAAAACGTATGTTCAGCCTTTCAAACAGTAGGTAGATTCGCTCATATCAAGCTCAACATCTAGTGCAGAAATAAGGAGTGAAAGCTAGTTATTTGCAATTTTATAGAGCAAAGACGTACCCCAGGAAAATATTCACCTTTACATGGTTCAATTTCATAGATTTCACACAGTAGAGCCTCAATAATAATTTCAATAATACGCATTTAACCATAAAACAATCGTTTCATTGTAATGATGTTTTCCAAAAAATACGACATTTTCGCTTTTAATAATTTTCTTTTTAAAACACCCAATATACGACATTTTGAAACGGTATCTTTAAAAAAACCTCTTTTTATTGGATTAGAAATACCACAACAGGATGAAAAAAATGCTAAAGAAATGTCTCATTCTGAAAAAGCAAAAGGAAAAAGGAAGAAAGGCGAATTTCGCAAACTGTGCCAGATACGTATGACCTTTTGACTCCCGAGCGACAAGTTAAAAAAAACCATTGGATGAGAAATCGAAGAATCAGACAAAAATAATTTGTGTGTATTATTTGTTGTTTTCGCCTGTCTGAATTAATGTCCAATTGGAATAAATAAGATTTCACGGAATCCCAAGGTTATTAATGAATAATGTCCAGTAACAGTAAGTCCGAGAAATAAGGGACAATTATTATGAAGTATTAAAAGCCATGAAATTGTGAGTGGATGAGATCAGATTATCATCTATATTCACGGTGTGTTACACCCGATCAAATAAAAAAAGACCCCGATTTCGTGCTAAGATCGTATGAATCCCCTTTCTAATTATTGATATTGTATATCATAATCATATACCGATGGTCATCAAGCAGTTTATTTCTCTCCTCCGACAAGATCGACAATCATGGGCGATATTAACGGTTCACGTCCTTCTTGATTGTATAGCAATAAATGGCCTTAAACGAATATACAAATTAACCAAAATTACGGTGTGTTACACCCGATCAAATAAAAAAAGACCCCGATTTCGTGTTAAGATCGTATGAATCCTCTTTCTAATTATTGATAGTGTATATCAGAATCATATACCGATGGTCATCATGCAGTTTATTTCTCTTTTCTGATAAGATCGAGAATACAGGGCGATATTAACGGTTCACATATCGATGGCCATCATGCAGTTTATTTCTCTCCCCCGACAAGATCGAGAATACAGGGCGATATTAACAGTCCGCGATCTTATTCATATATCGATGGTCATCATGCAGTTTATTTCTTTCTTCCGACAAGATCGAGAATCATGGGCGATATTAACGGTTCACGTCTTTCTTGATTGTATATCAATAAATGGCCTTAAGCGAATATAGAAATAACAAATATTAATTTGTTGCTATCCCCCGATCTAAAATCTGAAAGTCTTCTCCCATCACTCTCAACTGTATTTATCTTCCCCTTTTGGTACACTATCTTTCAAATCCTATTACCACTGAATTCCCCTTTTTTGCAGTAGAAGATCCCGGTGGATAAGTGGATAAGGCGCTAGTTCGCTAGCCTGGAGGTCGGGTGTTCGATCCCTGCATTGGCCGAGAAAGTTCACCTCGATTTTCCGACGTGATTTCCTCTTGTCAGTGATGCAGAAGGAGGGTCTGACAAGAACAACAGTCTAGTCGGTCAAATGGGCCGAGGTCCTGTGTACACATTGACGTGTACGTAAAAGATCCCTTGACAGTGGATGGTCGCTCGGGTTGGACAAATAACCGAGGACCCGTGTACACATTGGCGTGCACGAAAAATATTCTTTGTCAGTTGGCATTCGATTTAAGAGTAGGCTATAGTGCCGCTGCCCCGGCAAAATTTCCCTCAAAGCACACTGCATCGCGTATGCCCGTCTTCATTATCCCGGTAGGACGTGATATTTTATTTCTTTTTCAAATAGACATAGTATGGCTAAAATATCAGAAAAAAATTGTTCCGCGCATCATGAAAGGGTCAAAGATCAGCAGGGATGTGCCATTCAATAAAATGTCACCGATATAATCCCAAGAAATACAATTTCGGCTAGATGAACTGTTTGTTCTTCACGATTTATATTCAATTCTCCAAAGTGGACAGCTCTATTGGTCAGAGTCCAGCGATTATATTAATCACAAGAATAACCCTGTCACGCGCGCATACTGTTGTGATGTGAATTTATCTATTTTTCTTCTGTGTATTCTAATAATATTTATATTCCAAGGCGATAGGTTCAGCTAATCCAAGCAATCAAGTACGCCCTCTTCTTATTAATTGCTCAAAATATAGTTATTATCAATATTGAATCTAGGATATAAACAAGATTTTTACCATGGTTAAAGAGGAGAAGAAAATGAAAACTTTTTTTTCTCCTGAGGAGTTATGCAGTAAAAATGATATTTTGAGTGCAGTTGTCTCAGGATCATTGGCAAGGGAACCGACACTGGGAACAAATACATGTATATTACTTTTATAAATTACGCTTGAAGCATTCATTATTTTCACACATCAAAAGAGTTAGAGAGAAAAAATACATGTAAATTTCCTTAAATAAATCTTTATATCACGCTTGAAGTATTCATTATTTTCACGCATTAATAGAGAGAGAGAGAAATGGGGTTAAACGTCAACTCGACACAAACTAGGTCAATTTGGGACTAACGTATGGTTTTCAATTTTTATTTCAATAATTCGCTTGCGTGTACGGGTCTTTAGCAGTGGGAGGAAACCGTAGTGCCTGGAACGCATCAATAGAGCTAGAGAGAAAAAATGGGGTTAAACGTCTACTCGACACAAACTAGGTCATTTCGGGGCTAATATATGGTTCAATTTTGTTTCATTAATTCGCTTGCGTGTACGGGTCTCTTTAGCGAGAAAGAGGGAGAGGTTAGGTTTAACGTCCACTCAACACAACTAGGTCATTTCGGGACGAACATATGTTTTTTTTAAAATTTTATTTAAATAATTCTCTTGCGTATAGGGGTCTTTAGCAGTGGGAGGAAACCGGAGTGCCCGGAGGAAACCCAAGAGGTTGAGAAGGCGCCCCTATCTCCATGCCACATACGCTCACACCAGGGCTCGAAACCATAGCCGCAAGCCAGCGGTGGCCAGCCAGCTAGAGGTCGAAGTGCGACACTCTAGACCACTAGGCCATCCCAACCCCCCTGGTCTCTTTAGCAATTGGAGGAAAACAGGGGACTCAGAGAAAATCCACGAGGTTGTCCAAGCGACCCTACTCCATGTCAAATACAACCGAATAATCGAAACCACGCCACTTGACTAATAACAGACCCCATCATACAACGCACACGTGTTACCAATTCAGCCACCACCCCCACCCCTATTTCATTTCATTTCTTGAATATTGAAACTGGATCGAAGAACATAGTTTTTAACCGTCTGGTCAGTTGTATCTATACAACAAAAGCGAGACACTATGACTACAATAATTCTTCCGTGTCTGCGATTTCGTCTCAGAATAGATCTAAGAGAATTATATAAAAGCATCAAAAATAAATATCCAAAATAATTGCAAGTCTATTTGAATAAGATTCCTGCTTTTATAAATATATGTACCCAAGAGATAAAAGACAATTAATTTATAAATCCATAGATTGATAGATCAAGTATTATTCTTTAAATGCCGATATCTTCAGTCTTCCCCCATAATTGATGAAAATTAAAAGATAATTTAGATAATGAGGACCGCCAGACAATGAAATGAAAATACCAAAAAAACTATCCAGGCGAAAATAATACAAAGACGTTTGTTGAAATATAATTGATAATGTTCCAGACAATATATTGAATACGTATATACGATGTTATTATTATTACGATGTCTGTTTGGCTCAAATTAGTCTTATGTATTCTCATAATAATCCATATTTGCCTAGAATTATTTAAATCTCGAACAAAGAGATTCAAGAGCGATAGGAACCCAAGACCCATTAGAACGAAACAATTACCATTATTTAAAATGTCGGGCAAACAGATTCAAGAAAGATAGGAACCCAGGAACCGTTAAACAGAAATAATTACTTTTCAAAAAAAATTGTTTGTTTTTTTTATATTATAAGAGAACGTATTTTGCAAATTTCAATATGAGATATTGGTGGGTTAACATTTTAATCAGAGAGAGCGAAAGGTGGGGTTTAACGACCACTCGACACTAAGGCATTTCGGGACTAACAAATGGTCCAATTTTATTTCAATAATTCGAATGCGCGGGGGGGGGGGGGCTTTAGCAGTGGGAAGAATGCCAAGGATCTAGAAAAACCCACGAAGTTGGACAGGCGACCCTACTCCTTGTCACGGACAATCGAGGATTCGAAACCTCGCGAGATGACTCAATAACAGAGGAGGTCATGTAAAGAGATGGGTGTGATGGGTACGTTGCCCGAGAGAGAGAGAGAGAGAGAGAGAGAGAGAGAGAGGGAGAGAGAGAGAGGGGGAGGATTTAATGTCCACTCGACACAAACTAGGTCATTTCGGAACTAACATAGTTTAACTTTATTTAAATAATTCGCTTGTGAGCTATTCTCCCTCCGCCCCCAACACAAGGACAACCCATGCATATCATAGAACGATAGCGCATAGAAATTAATGGTAACACAGAGAGATTAATGGTATCCCAGATATATAATTAACATCCTGCGCAATAGTTTCGTATTTTTCGTTTTAAAAATGGATTCACCAACTTTCACGGGTCTTTATCGAGTTTGGTCATTGCATGACTAAATGTCATTCTGTATTTTATACCCAACCGATATTAAATTGGCTACTATGATTCCACGTGCGAGATAAAAGAAATATATATATAGTGTCCAATTAATTGGTATTGTCGCCTGCAAGGGTATATAATTATAAACACATTTTATACCCAGTTTATTATAGCGCAGCATGAATCTGTACTGAACCCATCCATATAAATATATATACATGTATATAAAAAAAGTTTCTTTGAACTACTACCAGAGAAATATAATAAAAATTACGTAACAAAAAAGAAATAAACACATGTTTATGGTTAACGTTTTGAGTTCTCTTGAACCTCTTCAGACCATATTGATTATTATAGCATATGGTCTGAAGAGGTTCAAGAGAACTGAAACGTAATTTTATATATACATATATCCAAAAACAATAGTTACAGTAACCAAAACATGAGTTACATCGCGGTATTGTAATGAAATGGGGTTTATCGTTCTACTTTTCTGTTCTGAACACACTCATAGAAAAAAATAAAACCATTTATTAGTCTTGCTGTAGCCAAAAATAAAATGTATTTGAATAATGAAATGGATATAGAGAGAGAGGGGGGGAGGAGAGGGGGAGAGACAGAGAGAGATAGAGAGAGGGGGAGAGATAGGGAGGGATAGAGGAACAGGCAGAGAGAGAGAGATTAGTTATTTCGGAACTAACATATGATTCAATTTTATTTTATTAACTCGCTTCTAGTTAGGGTGTCTTTAACAGTGGAGAGAAACCGAAGAAAATCCAAGAGGTGTGACAGGGAACCCTATAGGGCCTATACTCCTAGTTATGCACAACCGGGAAATCGAAACGCTCCTTGACCCCAAAACAGACCTTATGATACAATTGTAGATGCGTAACGAAGATTTGAAGAAACGGGAAGTGACGCAAAAATGGAAACACGAGTTATCCTTTATATAACTCACTGAAGTTACAACTACACGGTGGATTTTGAGCTCACTGATAATTCCGTCCACACAAACTAGGTCATTTAGGGACTTACATATGTTTCAATTTTATTTCAATAATTCGCTTCTGCGTATGGGTCTTTAGCAGTTTGCTAAGCTGGCTGTTTTAAAAATATAAAATTAGTATGTATATATGGTATGTATTGTATATTGGCATTTGTCTACGATATCACCCTAGGTGGAAGTGGACGTTAAACTCCAGACACGAACGAACGAAGTAGATTGGCATAATTCATATATACTAGTCAGCGACTACCAAATATACACTAGTGGCAATTCGTGTTACTTTTCTGAAAATGACTGTAGTATGACAAATACACGAAAGGTCTGAAGATGTTCAAGAGATCTAAAAACGTGAACCATAAACATGTGTTTATTTCTTTTTTTCAACGTAATTTATATATATATTTCTCTGGGAGTAGTTCAAAGAAACTTTTTTTATATACATGTATACATACATAAATAAATAAAATATACGTCCAGGTAAGAAATGGGTGGATTCAGTACAGATTCATGCTGTGCTATAATAAAATGGGTATAAAATGTGTAATGATACCTTATATTTTAGTATCACGTGTGTACACTACATAATTTACAAAAACAAATTCTATATGGACACTGCACGTTTAATTAGCTACGTTCTGTAGCAAGTGAAAGTAGAGAAGCAGCGTGAACTAAGGCAATAAAGGGGGACAGTTTTATGACAGGCATATAAAAGAGCGACAGTATGGTCGTCGAATGAAGAAGCCATTGAATAATTTCCGTTGTCAATAATTGTTTCGGATTACAGCTGCATAATCAACTGCAGGACAAGACACGAAAGATCCGTGGCGCTGAACCAGTTCTCAACCCAGCAGTCGACTATTTCACCCTTAATCGTTACGCTATACAGGTTTCGAGCCCTGGTGTGAGCGTATGTGGACATAGGGGCGCCTTCTCAACCTCCTGGGTTTCCTACGGGCACTCCGGTTTCCTCACACTACTAAAGACCCCTACGCGCAAGCGAATTATTGAATTAAATTAAACCATATGTTAGTCCCGAAATGACCTAGTTGTTTCGAGTGGACGTTAAACCCCAATTCTCTCTCTCTCTCTCTCTCTCTCTCTCTCTCTCTCTCTTTTATGCTATACAGTTAGGTTTATAATGAATTTGACATTAAATGAAATGTAATTGGACGTTCTATTGTTCTGCACCAACTAGGCTAATGGAGACAGGCAACCGCCATACATTGTTCCACATGGGAAAATTCGCCCGAACATCGGCAGTACGGCTTACTCTTATACCGAATTCAACGCCAATTTGTACGTGGGGCCACGGTTTTCCTTCCTATATGAACGACTATACGCGTTCACTTTAGATCAAAAGGTCAATCTTGACTCACGTGGAATGGTTTCGATCCTAAGCTTGTACGTGACAAGGAGTATGATCGCCTGTCAAACTCAAACCTCATGCGTACGTATAAGCCAATAATTAAAAAAAACTGAGCCAATGTTAGTCCCGAAATTATATAGGTTGAGTCGAGTGGACGTTACAACCCCATTTCTATCTATATATATAACCGAGACACATATTATACGAAGGTTTAAGTACTAATATACATAATATTATGCTGACTGGAACCACTTTTAGGATAACTCGCAAAAACCTTAATTTACCGTTTTAGCATCGACCCTGGCCATTGATAAGGATATAAATGATAGCAGACGAATTTCTATAATGATGCTAATTCATCATGGCGTATGAAAACTACAGGGATCAAATAGCAGAATTCAAGCTTAGGCTTTAATTAACACACGAGCATATTCAGTCAACCATTATGATATGTCCACTGGGGAACACGTTTCGTATTTCTAATGATTTTAATAATTTGACTGTTTATTATCATCGACATCTGTCGATGACTGCTCTCACTCACATGAGCATGTTGATTAATACATGTGTACAGATACAGATTAGATGAAACAGATAGATGCGAATGAGTTTTGCGAGCTCTGATTTTTTGACCTGGAAATTTTTAAAACTGTATTTTAATAAGATAGGAATCAGACACACACGAATGCGTTTTGCTGGAAATACACTAGGAGTGCAAAGGAAAACGTAAACATTGGCGTGCACGCGAAAGAACCCTTAGTGGTCGAAAGTAGAAGAAAGGTATGCTAGGGAAAACGTTCCCCCGTGGAATATACATACCTTCATCATCTCGATTTACTGCTTAACTTTCATTCATGATTCAAGAAATGGATGATCGAGACTATATTTTTTATCGTACCGACTTTAGTAATGATCATCGAGGCTAGGTCCAAAATTCAAAAGCTAAATTCTCGGTTCATAGTTGATCTATCTGACTGAAATTTTGAGCAAATACCCTTTGACATTTAACTATTATATTGAGATCTGTCAGATTTTTATCTAATCTTCCATAATGAATCTGTAATTTAAACTCATAAACTATGATTCTAAGACCATGCTTATCGCCAACAAACTAAGTGATCAATCAAACCAATTTAACAAGATAAAATAAAATGGACTTTATAATCCATTTAAAAAAATATAATGACAATTCCTTTCTTGCTAATTTTTAATACCCTTCATGTTTTTTTACATCATTTTCCAGATATCTTTAAGAGTGTTTACAATTAATTAATAATAACTTTTCTATCAATAATAATTTTTCTATTAGGGATGAGTAACTTTTACACACGAAGGATATCGATATAGTTGAAACATGTTTCGATAATCGATAATCAATAATCAATAATCGAGAACAAAGACTTAGCAATAAAACAACATATCCCTTCGTATTATTAATTAGACTAGATATTGCTGTTATATTCTATTGACTATGGCTTAGTTAATGGGTGTCGATGTCAAATAATTAAGTAAAAGTGGAGATCCAGATACCTATGTTAGACTATCCGATTCGGAAGCGGAAGGAATAAACATTCGCTACATCCGGTGATCGCTTTGGAACGCAATGTTCAGATCGAGCCAATAGTTCCAATAGTGATAAAGGAGCTAAATCTCTAATCTATGGCACCTAGAAATGGCGCAACGCACTTAGTAATGTAATATGAACATAAAAACTGATTAACATTCAATCGCTTCGGCCAAATACGTGAAAAGTAAAACTTGAATGACAGTTTTTCGGGTCTAGTTAACCCAGTCTACGCCGGTAGTATTCTCATGTGGGGAAATTTTGCACAAAGGAGACATTCCTCACAATAGTTACAACACCGGCCATGGCGAATTGACGGAATCTCGCGTTCATAAACTTTATTTTTAGCGACCCTGACAGGCTACGCGTGCGAGAGTAAGGGTTGGGTTTAGGGTTAGGTTTGGGTTTGGTCCAAAATTTCTAACGTCATGTGCAATTCAAAGTGAATAACCCCGTGAGGAATGTCTCCCCGACGACAAACTCCATGTGGGGTATGTTTGTCTTCATTAAAAATTGCACTCAAAAGCATTCGGCCAGTTTTAAAATTTCCATGTAGGCTTAAATATCAGATGCCCATCTTTTCACGGTAAGATAATACGTTGTGTTTGCAATGTCAAAGACTGTGGGCGATGTTGAGTTGGGGACTTGTCTCCTTTAAGTACCAAAGGTAATGGGGCTAAATGGAACTATGGAATTCCACCATAGTTTCTAAGAAATACTGACCATTGCAGTCACTCTTTCAAGTTGTCAATGCCTTTTGAGCCAACATAGATATACCTACTGCTTATCCGAGAATCAAATAACAACAAAATACAAATGGACATACAGTGATGTATTTAGATATTTATCTAGATAGTAGGAGACCCAGTGTTCGATCCCAGACACAATATCTCAAAATTTTCTAGCGTATAGTTCCCCTTGTCAGTTGTGCAGGACGGATGTCTAGTTGTTCAGATGGTAAAAAAAATCGAGGTCCCGGTTACACGTTGACTTGCACGCAAATGAAACTTTGCTGTGACAGTTGGAATTCGAACAAGAACAGGCTGTTGTGTGGGCAAAATTTGCCTAGGTTTATTTAATTGGATATTAAACCTTACCTCTCATTTAATTTATTTGAATGTTTTCAATAAATTCAAAATACCACCATCTTAACGAAAATAGGATTAAATGGGTGCTCAAACGTGTGCGTTTTAGATCATAAGGTCTGTAGTTGAGTCAAGTTACGTGATTGTGACCCGAAACGTGTACATAACAAGGAGTAGGGTAGCCAATCCAACATCCTGAGGTTTCTTCGAATTATCGAAATGAAATTGTATTATGTGTTAGACCAGAAATTATCTAGTTTTTGTTAATTATACTTTCTATCTCGTAATTGTCTAGGCCTTATGCAATCTGATTAAAACACAGATCCGATTTCGTTCCGTTTTTATATATCAAAATTTCGTTTTTACCTGTCTTTACTACACTTGGATCTGGAATAGTTGTTATTTAACTCGTGTTCTGCTTGGAATGAGGGGCCAGTCAATGAAATGGTCTGTCGAATCGAGTGTTTTACCCTTTCTGTGCGGAACTGGGGTAGACATTACCAGCAATAGAAATCAAAACAAATCAAACGGAGATAAAAAAAACAACAAAATACAGGACCGCCGCTAATTGGTTAATCGAATGACTAACATTGTATGGTCAAATGTGGCTTGCTTGGTACCTGACGTCATAGATCGCGAACTCCCACTATAACTTGTTAGATCTACATGTAGTGTAGGCCATCGAAAGTACAAAAAAACGAAAGGAAATATAGATCTGTATTATAATTAGATTGGCCTGGTACATAGCACACGTAATAATTCGTTACAGAAAACTACTTCAATTACCGTATATTTGACAACTTCCGGAAACTCGCCGAACTTTTAAAAAAACATAAAGACCATTTAGGAAACTGATCCAAATGATCATGTGAGTTAGAATCTATCCCTTTTAAGCATCGCGATATTAAATATACGACAAAAAAAAAACGTACTTAAAACACGCAAGAAACGTAGACCCCCCTGAAATTCAATCTCCGGTTTTTATTAGATCCCGGCCGGTGTGAAGACGCCATGTTGTTTTCAACCAGGACATAGGATTTGGTTGACAATGCAAGGTAATTTGTCGGATATCTAAAACGTAATGGTGTCGTAAGAATAATATTTAAGAGAAGAAAAATAACACGTAAATATGTCGTGAGAATAATATTTACGAGGAGAAAAACAACTGTAAAGAGAGTGTGTCGGCAATGTCATCCAGGTGTAAGTGGACGGAACACCTCAAGAACGAACGTAAATGTAAAGAATCATCGTGTACTTAAGATGCAGGGGTGTGCTGAGTCATGGTGGCTCGATGTTAGAGGCGCATGCAGGCAACGGGTTTAATCTCAATTCCTCTGGATATTCCATCCCGGATTTCCTCTCCCCCCCATGGTCAGTTGTGTCGAACTGTTGGTCTAATAAGGACACTTTCTAGTCATTCGAGGTCTTAGGTCTGTGGTGTTGGACTGCCGGTCTAACAAGTACACTTTCTAGTCATTCGAGGCCTTATGGTATTGCACTGTCGGTCTTATAAGGACACTGTGTAGCTATTTGAGGCCCCGTGTACACAGTCCGGTATGCCCATCCTCGTCGACCCGGTTTGTTAAAAAAAAGAAGGATGTTATAAGCCTCATTTCATATCTTCTTTTTACAGATTCCACTCAGCTCCCATATTTATTCATTTAATAAATCTGGCACTTCCCCTTTAAAATTGATAGTTTTAGTTAGAGGGGTGGGGGGGTTGAATGACGACACTGTCAGTTTTGAGCTATACGAACACGTCAAGCAAATTCCATTAAACCCCGCTGATTCCTGATAAATGACAATCCGCATGCCGTAGAAAATCTCATTAGTGGTTTGGGGAATACACGTAACCCTCGCTACAATAAACACGATATTATTGATGTGACCCTATTAATTTCTGGTTAGTCGACATTTAAACCTTGTTATACGACCGTTAACTTCGGCCATCTTTATCCGAACCCACTTATCACATGATGTGTAAATTCAGTTATCGTTATAATACAATTTTTCATCCTGAAAAACTCCTCATGGCACGTGTATTTGGTGTTAAGTCAAGCGGCTTTTAATAATATTATTGAAACTGATGGTTGATGCATTAAAGCAATAGAGATTGTCACATTTGTTGACATCGATTCACAAACGGGTTTTTATTGATACATACAAACAACTCGTTGATTAATTTGTGATACAGATAAACTAAAACAACCCGTTTTTTTTGTGTATACAAACAACTCGGCTTCTGATACAAATAAATAACTTACTTTTTCATACATACAAACAACTCGGGCTTTTTTGTTATGCATACAAACAATTGGTTTATGTTTTATACATACAAACAACCATTTTTGTTGTAAATACAAACAACCTGTTGTATTTTGTTATACATACGAACAGCTTGGTTCTTATTTTGTATATACAAACAACTTGTTTTTTTAAATACATACAAACAACTCGTTTACTTTGTGATACATACAAACAACTCTATTTCTTTGTGATACATACAAACAACTCGTTTTCTTTGTGATACATACAAACAACTCGTTTTCTTTGTGATACATACAAACAACTCGTTTTCTTTGTGATACATACAAACAACTCGGTTTTTTGATGCACACAAACAACTCGTTTGTTGATACACACAAACAAATAACTCGTTTTTTTTACACATACAAACAACTCGTTTATTTTGTACATACAACGTTTCAATTACCTTACAGGTATCTTTATCAAGCATTACAATACTCTTACAGGTATCTCTATGACAATAAACGTTGCATGTAATAAACAAAGAAGCAGTTAATCCATAAAGTTGTGTTATTGTGAATATTATACCTCTACTTCTAAATGTCAGTTAAGGATAGTAATAATTGAGATGTTTCTGAAAGATTACGTAAATCTAATTCAACTTAATAATAACGCTGGGTTGTAAGTTGAAGGTACTCAGACAATTTTGACACGGTTTGTCATGTTCGTCGTATAGATCAGAACGTAAGACAGAATGTTACTTTTTTTTTGGAGAATGGTTTACATCACTTAGTAGCCATCTTAAGATTAGGTACGTCTGTGTTTACGTCTCAAATATGAAACCACAGACTTGTTACAACGTGTACCGAATCACAGTTGAAAGTTTTAAATGGAATGGTTGGATCGGTCATTGGTTTAAAGTGTGCTATTATTGAGTCAAATCGGCTATCCAACGTCGTAGGTTTTCTGCTGTTATCCTGTTTCCTCCCACTGCTAAAGACTCCCCACGGTCAAGCGAATTATTGAAAAAAAATTGAATTATCGAAATGGATTCAAATTTAAGAACTTTAGCATCGGACGGCTATACAATTTTATAAGATTTATTCCCGAGGGGTTCCAACATTCTTTATATTTATAACATAGATTTCTAATTTTATTGAAATTGAACCATATTTTATCCTCTAAATGAGCCAAATTAGAGGATAAAGTAGAAGAGTGGCGGTCTACTGTATTATCATGTTATTTGAAATACAGACCTATCGTCATCCTTCGATGTGACCTACCATTATTTCAAAATAATCTACGGGCAACGTTCAAACAGCACATTATTTTATACAAGATGAAATATACCGATACATTATTCGCTTTCGACCATGAAACCACACATATTATTGAATAAACGGCAGAAAACCTATCCCTAACACCGTACCCTTAATAAGAAATCGGAAGTGACATAATTTGACGGAGCCAAGCACTTTCTTCTTGTGTAAATATATTGTAATATACAGCAACAACGTTCACAACCCATGACGTAATCGGGACCCGATTCCTTGTGAACTCCGGGCCTGGTCATAAACCATCATTATATTTTACTATGTCCTTGATTTAGCTTTTGGAACACGTTTAATGAAGTCAAAATAAACGGAATTATACTTCGGTTCCTTTGGCGATCTCTTTTATTAATGACTATTCCCTCGGTGCCATAATTTACTATCCTGGTCCGTCAACTAGGAATAATAATACATATAAAATTCCATGCCAATGAAACATGTAATGTAATTAAACAAGGCAATGTGGTTAAATTGATCTAATTAATTAGCCCTAAACAAGCTTATTAAAACTGTTCTATTATACGCATTCAAATCATTTCAAATGGTTCGACGATACAGTGTTATACTTTGCTATTAAAGGCCCAATGACACTCTTGTTGTAACATTATCCCAATCATTATTCTGGTCAAAAAATTGTACTATTTTACAATATTCCAATCAATTGATGATACAAATTTCATCTTAACACACCTTATTTAAACAATTGGAAAAATTCAACTACATGGCAAACCTTTTCAAATGTTACTTAGATTCAAAAATATTTTCGAACCCTCTGGTCAAGTAAAATAGGATGTAATAGATATAAATAAAATAAAACCCAAGTACGAACAATCCCAACCATAAGACAGAATTCGAAGTCCTAAAAACGTTATAGGCAAAATAGTGTATTCAAGCAAAATAGTGTAATCAGCAAATGGACTGCTCTTCGTGTACAAAATACACGACAAGCACTGGTAACAGGTGTTCGGAAGAGTAAGCTTATAATTTACATAACAGGTAGGACACTTAAACATCTAATACTTAGAGTAAGGCTATTTTTTCTGGACCTGTCAAGAGTGTTACTGTCCCTTTAATGGCCACTGTAGACGATAAATTGTTAGCTATCTATGGGAACAATTATTACAAATAATTGTGCAATCTCTGTATGTATGTCTGTTGAAATTTTGCTCTCTGTATTATGAACAAAAATGATCAACCATAAAATAACAATTAAAAAACGGGTATATAAAAAAACATTGTGCCATTTTGAAAAATATTGATGTTGAAATTGCTGAGGTGGTCAAGGTCTTTTATCATACAATAAATTCGCGAGTACAAGCGCGCGGTCTGTTAAGTGTTATTACGCAATGACTTATTTATAAATTTTGAATGAAATGTGATCTTTTAACTTTTGAAATCGTCGACAGATTTCGAAATGTGATCTTTTAACTTTTGAAATCGTCAACAGATTTTAAGTACATGTCGGTTATTCGTTATAGTTATGTCAGGTCTAACGAGAGAGAGAGAGAGAGAGAGACAGGGAGAGAGAGAAAGAGAAATTGGGTTTAACGTCCACTATCATATGGTCATTTTTATTTCAAAAATTCGCTTGCCCTCGGGGTCTTTTAGTATTGAGAGGAAACCGGAGAAAACCCACGAGGTTGGACAGGCGACCACACTCCTTGTCACGTACAACCGGGGATTCGAATCCACGCCAGTTGACTCAATGACAGGCTTTAACGTACAGCACGCACGTGCTAACCATTCGCCCCCTACCCCCGGGTCTAACGCGTAAGCGTTATATTATAAGGTCTGGCATTGGGTCAAGTGACGGGGTTAAGACCCCTGTCCAACGCCGTGGGTTTTCTGCTGGTCACCTCGGTTTCTCTCACTGTCGAGTGTTTGACCATTTTGCGTGGAACTGTGGTTAGATATTAGCAGCGATTGAAATCAAAACAACACAAAGCATAGCCACTTGCAACAACGATTTTGATTGGTTAATCGAATGAATGGCGATAAAGGATCAAATGTCGCTTTCTTGGTACCTGACCTGAACTCCCACTATAACTTGTTAGATCTACATGTAGCGTAGGCCATCGAAATTATAAACACGAAACGAAATATAGATCTGTATTTTAATTAGATTGTTCTAAAAAGATAATGCAACTGGAACAAAAACCAGTTTGAGGTATCGTTTCGTATTTCCTCACCAAACTGCCCCCACATTCCATTAGTCCCCGTGATGACACAACATGTACAAGATACAACTTTGGATGCATCCTTACTCAATATACTATAGTATATTTTACGTTGAAACATGACAATTCTATATGTCAACCCCATTATCGTGAAATCTGACCGGGTGCAGGAATCTAATGATACGGATAGAGTGATCTAATGCCATACCCCCACAAAATGAAATCTGACAACAATAGTTAATGCCAATTTACAAAGAGAGCCTAACAGTTTACAAACATCATTGGACGTAATAATGACTATTTTCTTCTCTTATTTCACTCATGAAACTTGTATTTCATCTTTTTTAAATACAGATAATAAAAACAGATGGAGTTAAGTGGGAACCTTGATTCAATCAACCCCGTATCACAAACAAATAGATTACACTGAACAATTTAAAAAAAAAGACATTGAAAAGATCGATAAGACATCTTTCATATCTGGCTATTTGAGTACAAAATAACAATGGAATGGGATGTCATGGAAATCACAGAACTGAAGAACTCAATACTGAAAGTACGATAACCAGGAATAATCAACTTTAGAAGACATTTTCAGGCAAGTTGACATCCATCATTAAGAAACAACCTAAACGTTTATTTTGGCCAACTCGAACGTCAAACTAATGGATTTTCCCTTTTCACTAAAATGCGTTTTTATTTTATATTCTATTTGCCTCCATCGTAAATAAATAATTTTATATTGGAGAAAACTGTGAAAACATTCTTTCTCGTCACTGTTATTATCCTCCAAGACTTTCTTATAGAAGTAGCTGTAAAAGCTGAAAAGTACTGTTTATGGAGGAAAGACAAAGTTTAACATAAAACAAGGCCTTTTCAGTTGTTATTTAGTCGATCATTGCGTTAGGGTTAGTTTTATTTGGAGAAAAATTTCTCTATTGTTAAAAAAAAGTTGCATCCCTAAATTCACCAAGAGTTGCGAACGAAACAGCCAAAATAAGCGCATATTTAATTTAACAAAAATCGTATTTGGGAAGATATTTCTCTACCTTAAACAAGTTCGTATCTGCCTAGAATATCCCCGTAATTTACATCTATATTCGTCACCTTGCGGCCATGAACAACCGATTCCGATCACCAACGAGCGCATACTAAACTTAAGCTGTCTGTCTACAGTTAGTTTCGCTCGAGAACAGACACTAAGCTACTTGGTCGACAATTTAAGTCGAAACTACTAAGTATATTTTGAGAAGAATATATTATGTTTTCATTTAATAAACTTGAAAAGGTTTAATTAGTTTTGTTTGTGTCTAACAGATAGAAACAGGGGTAGTACCACATTACAAAACAGTATACCAATTGTTGGATATGGCGGTCATTTAGGACAGAGATCTATTGTCAAAGTATGAAGTAGATGGATCTCTTTTTTTTAGAATTCAACGAGTTGTCAACAGAAACGAAGAGAAGCGAGTGGTTAGTAAACACCGTGTGGTGCTAGCGTCAATAGGATTTCCAACACTTAACGAAACATACATTATTTGAATGAAACTGGTGTTAATCTTGAAGATAGTTTTCTTTTGTATTAACAACTACAGCCAGATTTCTTCAGAATTAATGGAAACTAGTTTTATGTTTTTATTTTCATAGTGAAAGGGATATTGTGCCATTTTAATATGTCCCTTCTTAGATTATTCCATGGATGTGAAATAACAACCGGAAGCAAGATTTTTTTCCGCTGTGACAAGTTTGTTGTAACCGAATTCTTAAAAATAAAGCTACATTACCAGTTTCCTTCAGATTTGAAGGAAAGTGAAGCTCAGTATTTTTAATGGAAGTGATATTATGGTATGTTAATAATGTCATTTCCTTAAATTAATCCAACCATTTCTTTGTCGCTGTCACAAGTTTGTCATAATGGAATGCTTAAAAATAATGCAGATCCGTTTCAGATAGATTTGCAAAAGTTTAAACCTTAACGGACCGGACAAAAGACAATTAATTGACTAAATATGAGATGGATATTATTTATAATACAAGAAGATGATGTAAGCGGGTAGAAATTCAAAAAATTACAAATACAGTTACGGTAAAAACCCTTGCCCTGGCGTTACTGCAATAACATTGAATCCACGCCCAAGCAATTCAAACTATTTTAGTAATAAACCAGTAATTGTTATTCCATAAATACTGTTCAATTACTAAATGCCACCCAAAGAACTACTGTTTATAGCTGACGGTTTTGAAATTGAAATGAAATGGGTTTTAATGTCCTTACAATCCGGATAATGAAGACCGGCAAACGCCATTCGGTGTGCTATGACGACATCTATTTTTTCTCGGACAGCGGCGCTTCACCGACATGGAATTAAAACTGTCAATGGTTCTTTTATGTACAAATGACCTCTGTGTTCTATTCCAAGCGCAGTTCATCCTCCCATCCCCGTCCTGCATCACTGACAAGTCGTTGTTTTATGTACACGTGACGCCTCCTGTCGCCGACAAGTGGAAACCACACCCAATCATCCCTTGCAACCTTCTAAGCCTTATTCCCTATGACACCGTGGTTCCTTGCCAAATTTTAACAAACGCTAATTATATGTTAATGGAAATAGTTTTGAGGAAATACGCTTGGGATTGTTCTACCCGTTCGTCCCTTTAATCAACATAGAGATTTCCTTCTGTCTCTCATCGATAAAAAAAACATCCGGTTAAATGGATATCATGTTATCAGGAAAGACTTAACGGGTTGGGTGACAAGTAAACCGATATATACACCATAGAGGTTCAATAGGTGCTTACCGCTGAGGGTTTGGGTGACAAGTAAACCAATATATACACCATAGGGGTTCAATAGGTGCTTACCGCTGAGGGTTTGGGTTAGGGTTAGAAATGAGATGGGGTTTAGCGTCCTACTTGGCTTATTAAGACGGGAATACACCATGCAGTTTTTTGTGAGTGAAATGTTGCCCGGACAGCGGTCCTATGGCCTACGCTTATATCGAATTGCAACTGTCAAGGGTTCTTTAACGTACACGCCAATTTGTACACGGGATATAGGTTACTTATCCCATCCGAATAACTAGACAACATCTTGAATACATTTTGGGAGCACATAAAAGAACCAGACAACTGGAATTCGATATAAGAGTAGGTCATTGCACACTGCATGGCGTATACCCGTCTTCATTAGCTCAGTCGGCTATATGAAAGTAGGTCGTAGCGCCGCTGCCATGACAAAAACGCCCGCATAGTACACGGAAATGAGTATGTATGCCCGTCTTCATTGTCCAGGTAAGTGCACAACGTTTAAATTATTTCATTTCATTAGAATACATGTAAAAAAGTTTTTATGGGAATGCGACGTTTTCTCTCCACCAGATAAAAGAACTCCGACAATTTTCTATGCACCAAAGAATCGACCGTGTTAGGAAAACATGACAAGAGAGAGAAATGGGGTTTAACTAACATATCGTTTAATTTTATTTCAATAATTCGCTTGCGCGTACGGGTATTTAGCAGTTGGGGGGACCAGAGGACCCGGAGAAAACCCACAAGATTGGAAAGGCGACCCTAATCCTTGTCACGTGCAACCGGGATTCGAAACCACGCCAGTTGACTCAATGACAGGCTTAATGATACAGCATTCGACCATCCAACCCCAAAGGGTCGCAAATTTGAAAAACACGTCGACCTTGTTGACGATAAGAATACACACGGGACCGCTTGAGAAAATAAATTAGTCCATCACAAATCCTGGCAATAAAAGAAAATTCCATCGCCACATTAGATTGGAATTATTTGATCGAGGTTTGACTTTTTAGCAACGACATCTTAACGGACATAATCAATTGCGGGCTTTTAAATAAGCCGGGGAAGTCAGAGTGTTGATCCTATACAAACGAAGTTTATGTGCGATGTAGTCCCCATACTATAAACTCGATTAGATTAGCTACAATAACGAAGTTGGTTTAAATTTGGAAGTCCTCGGAGGTAAGACAATATTAAAAAGGCCCTGACATCACGAAACACTTAAAACTCGAGGATGCCGTTTCTTTTGACAATAAAACCCAAACCATAAAACCATTCCTGGGAATTCTATTAGTGACCACTGGAGTGTTAATATTCAATTAAGATCACGAGTCAAACGTTAAAGCCCCAATACCACTCTTGTTGTAACTGAATAATATGTTCCAATCTTTATTCTGGTCAACAATTTGTACTATTTTACGATATTTCAATAAAAAAAATGATACAAATTTCATCTCAACACACACGTAATTTTAAAAATTGGAAAAATTTAACTACATGCCGTAACATGGCTTGAAAAGCTTTACGTAAACACTTAGATTTATACATATTTTCGAACCCTCTGGACAAGTAAGATATGTTGTAATGGATAATTTACACAACAGGTAGGACACTTAAACATCTTGTAGATAGAATAAGGCTATTTTTTTTGCTGGACCTGTCAAGCCAGCAAGAGTGTTATTGTCCCTTTAACAACTATTTAAAAAAATGAAATATCTTGTATTAGATACAATCAGCAAATTTTCACATTTGAGGAAATCATAACACCAACTTAATACCTTTTTCCCCCTTTTTTTAATGTAAATGGTTTACAAAAAGAAGTACTAGAATGGCATCAAACCATTGCGCAATACAACCAGAGTTTTATATTGTAACGTTAGTTCGTAACTTTAAAATCATATTCCTGTTAGGGGAGAGAGAGAGAGAAATGTGATTTAACGTCCACTCGCCACAAACTAGATCATTTCAATACTTACATATGGTTTTTAATTTTATTTCAATAATTCGCTTGGTTTTTAGCAGTGGGAGGAAACCTGAGAACTCAGAGAAACCCACGAGGTTGGATAGGCGACCCTACTCCTTGTATGGTACAATCGGGGATTCTAAACGACCCCAGTTGACTCAATGACAGGTTTTATGATACAGCACATGAGCTCAACATTGGTTCAGCTGCCCCCGCACCTGTTAGGATGGTGGAACGTAATGTTACTCCATAAAGAATTGTTTATACTGTTTAAAATTGAATATATTAAAACTCGACGCAACGATTCTATGAGGTTGGATGACTGAATAATTAGCACGTGCGCGCTGTATCATAAGGTCTGTCATTGACTACCCGGTTGTAGCCTACGTGACTACCTCGTGGCTTTTTCCGGGTCCTACCGTTTCCTCCCACTACTAAAGAACCCAAGCACAAGCAAAATATTGAAATAAAATTGAACCATCTGTAAGTCCAGAAATTACTTAGTTTGGGTCGAGTGGGTGTTAAACTCACTTCTCTATGGAATTCAATTCCTGTATTTTAATCAGAGCCACGTTGTGCTTGAAAACGACAAGATTAGGCCGTCGTACCGCTGTCCGGGAAATATTATATTCATGGCATAACCTAACATCGAATTCTACACGAAAATAGTGTTGGATTATTATAAATTTGTCTCGGTTGTGTCAGGAAATGATTTCTTTTGGTGATCAAAAAAGTTTCACGGTGCAAAATAGACGGTAAGGATCTAAAATAGCCTTAGAACCGAGATGGGGTAAAGCTTTATTTTTATTTTCATACTAGTTGATAATAAGGCCCGCGAGGAACTGTTAGCGAGACATCGTTCGCTCAGAGACAGTTCCTAAAGGAACTAGGCATAACCCCGTTTCATTTCATTTGATAAACGACAAGAGAATACATAGCTACGATTAAAATACAATAATTGCTTTTTAACGAACTCCTTTGATTTACATTATATTTGTTTTTCATAAAAAGAGCACTATTTATATAACTAATGGAATTTGAAACCTTGAAAGGAAAACAGTCACAAGGTTACGAAACAGTGGTAATCGATATTTTTCTTAACTTCATATACTATTACTACTATTAGATTACTAAAGGGACCGTAACTAAAAATTCTTCAAAATCTTCGACATCGAAAACACGAATTATTGGTGAATTTAAATCAACATTTATGATGTAAACTTACCGGGAAAGATGTGCTTAAGATATCCGATATTTTAGATAAAATATTTTTTTTTAGCATTCGTGTCCCATCATGCGCTTCAGCCCCAGTTGTATTGAGAGACTCGAGGGACGACGCTAGACACATTGCACTAATTCAAACGGAGTTATGTAGACTGGGATAACTAGACGCTAAAAATCTGCACTTGATTGAAATTGCTGGCATATTTCGCCGAACATAACTGATTTGAAATTTGAGTAAAAGCGGAAACCATTGAATGTAAATCAGTTTATATACATTTATATTACAGTATTATATGCGTTGCGACCCACTTTTGTGAATTTCTAGGTCCCAAATGTTAGCGATTTAGCTCCTTTAAGGACGGTCGGTCCTTTTCCTCTAAATTATATCGACTTCATTTGTCGGGGAATAAAAGTAGGACGCTTAACCCAATTCCATTTCATTTAAAGATAATAAATACATGGTCTCAATTCAAGCATAACTTTTTTTTAAAATCAACCTATTCTATTTATTTAGATTTCATTACATAAAAGTGGTGCAAAAAAGATGGCCTAGCAAGGAATAGCTTCTAGTCGATAGGATCGGACGAAAAACCCGAGGTCCCGTGGCGTGACAGTTGAAATTCGAAATAAAAGTTAAGTGGTGCCGCTGTCCGGGAAAAAATTAATGTATGATGTATGCCGACATCATGATCCCGGTCGGTGAGAACGACATGACGTTAAACTCAATTTCTTGGTATTAATTCCTATGATTGTGTCTTATATACATTATTTTATATTTTAGAGGCGAAGTCATGTAATGATGGATTATTTCAGGAACTTTTAGGATGGAAGAATAAAGCCGATTACACTTTAAATGGCCCCTAACCATTATCCCGGTCGAGGAGAACGGTAGGACGTTAAACCCTATGAACCTCGTGCACACATTAACATGACAGTTGAAATTCGATGTGCCGCTGTATGGGAAAATATTCATCTTTGATGTATGCCCGTCTTCATTATCCCAGGCGGGGAGAACGATAGGACGTTAAACCCTATTTAATCTCGGGTAGGCTACACATTGGCATGACAGTTGAACTTCGAAATAAGACTAGGTCGTAGTGCCGCTGTCCGGGCAAATATTCATGTTTGATGTATGCCCGTCTTCATTATCCCAGAACGGTGGGACGTTAAACCCTATTTAATTTCATTTCATTAGATAAAATTACTTACAGTATGTTCTTCCAGTTCTTCCCGTGATGCTCCATTTATTACTTTTTCTGTTAAAACTGTTTGGCTCAAACATAGCAGTATGGCCGAAATTATACAAAGAGCTAAACACTTCATTGTTATCACGATTCTGTTCTTGCAGTCGAATGGAACAACAATTTGTAACTAGACTCAGAAACTCCAAACTTCTTTCACGGATTCTTTTCCTGCAATGGAATATTGGGAATCTCGACTTTATAGCCAACCGCTTTTTGATTGGTCGAGTGGGCGATCCTATACTTTTGTATCAATCCCACGAGATGGCTCACTGCAGGACAAGTGTTGTGACGTCATAGATATGCTTTCGGGAGGGACTGGCTATTTCATTAATGGGAAACTGGAGTATAAATTAGATCATATGATTATGAGTGTAATGTATAGAGATAGCGTTAGTTTGAAGCGGAAATATCGATGTTAGTTTTAATAAGCTCATGCGTATACTCGGGTATATTTTATATATATGAGAGAGAAAGAGAGAGAGAGAGAGAGAGAGAGAGAGAGAGAGAGAGAGGGAGAAAGAGAGAGATGGGGTTTAACGTCCGCTCGACACAGAGTACATAATATCGGACTAACATATGGTTCAATTTTATTTCAATAATTCACTTGCGCTTAGGGGTCTTTAGCAGTGGAGGGGGGGGGAACTATAAGACGCGGAGTAAACCCACGAAGCTAGACAGGCAACTGTATTCCGTGTCACGTACGAAACTCCCGAGGTTAAATGGAACCTATTCCTTGTCACGTACAACCGTGGGTTCGAAACCACGCCAGTTGACTTAATGACAGGCTTTATGCTACAGCACACACGTCCTAACCATTCGGCCAACCATCCCCCGTGTTTCATATATGAATATATGAAAATATGGCCCCTGCTATTGCTATAACATGTACATGCCGTACTCCATTAATTTAAACTTAATCTAAACATGAAACGTATTAACATTTCCGACTTCGATTCTTTTTCCCTCTTGTGTAATCTAAGAAGTAATGTTGATAGTTGATGTTGGCTTTGTGGGATATTAAAGTGTTCTAGCAACAATATCACAAAATATCAACTTATGAAAATATTATCATTTAATGTTATTTTAGTAAAAACATCTGTTTATCCGCAAACAGCTCTATAATATGTTTCTTTACAGGCCCGGATCCAGGATTTTGTCGAGAGTTTGGGGCCTACATTGGAGCTAAGGGTAATCATTAGAGTGTCGCATACATTAGTGGTTTGGTGTAGTCCCCAGAGTCTTCGTTGCGGCCTCATTCCGAAAGAATTTGGATACGTTGCTGGCTGCAGTCTTAACAGTGATGACCAGTCGCACTGGGGCTGAGATGGGGGATCCGCGCCTGCTTTAGAAGTATTCCCTAGAAATAACACTCGATATTTTTATTTTGTTATCTTATCAATCCAGGGTATATGGTTTTTTATTTCATTTTAAAGACACGAGTGTTATTTCATGTTAGTGTCGCCTGTCCAACTTCGTGTGTTTTCTCCCGTTCCGCCGGTTTTAGTCCCGAAATGACATAGTTTGTGTCGAGTGAACGTTACCCCCCTCCTCTCTCATGGTATCAACTTATATATAACTGCTTCACATGAAATAACGAGAGAGAGGAAGAGAGAGAGAGAGAGAGAGAGAGAGAGAGAGAGAGAAAGGGGGTTTAACGTCCACTCGAAACAAGGGGGATCACGTGGCTAAGTGGGTAAGGGGCTGACTCGCTATCCTTGAGGTCGGGTGTTCGATCCCTGCATTGACCGAGTTCATCTCGATTTTCCGACGTGGTTTCCCTTTGTCAGTGATACAGGACGGAGGGCCTGACAAAGACAGCTACCTAGTCGTTCGGAAGGGACGAAAAACCGAGGTCCCGTGTACAAATGGGCTTACACGTAAAAGATCCCTTGGCAGTTGGAATTCAGTTGCTGCCCGGGCAAAAATTTCCCTCCTAGCAAACTGTATGGCGCATGCCCGTCTTCAATTAGCCCAGGTTAGGTGCAGAAGCGTAGAACGTTAAACCCCATTCTATTCATTCATTCATTCATTCCACTCGACACAAACCAGGCCATCATTACCTCCACTGCTAAAGAAATCTACGCGTAAGCGAATTATTGAAATAAAATTATAACATATGTGACTCCCGAAGTGACCTGGTTTGTGTCGAGTGGACGTTAAACTACATCTCTCTCTCTCCCTCTCTCTCTCTCTCTCTCGCATTATGTGACCAAATAATGATTTTGATTTGATGGAATTCTGAAACAGTATCCTTAAAAACAAAATCCGTTTAAAGGACCTAAGTCCGTAACTCAAGATCCTCCAAAATCTTCGACCTCGAAAACACGAATTATTGGTCAAATTAAATCGACATTGATGATGTAAACTTACCGGGAAAAGATTGGCGTCTGATATCCGATATTTAAAATAAAATAATTTTTTTAACAATGGTACACGATTCGTGTACCATTGTGCGTCTTAGCATCAATAAGTAATAAGACACTGAGAGAACGAGGCTAGAATATCCCACAAGTCAATGCGGTCGTTCATATCTTGGACGCGGATTCTACAAGGTATTGACAAAATGGCTGACAAACAACAAACGAAGAAACGACAAAGAAGATCAATAATGAGCACCCCGGCGAATAAAAGAAAACAGGAATATGACAAGCAATACAGTAAGACAAAGAAAGGATCACTGATCAACATTCTATCAGAAATAGGTCGTTGGAATTGCTAAAACTTGAGATGAATGCAGTAGATGATGATCAGGCTGCCAAATTTATTATGAACGGTAAGGAAATATATTCAATTTTGCTTGGTTTGACGAACTCTCGAAATTAATTTATTATCTGCCGCTTGACTTGTTATACCTTATAATTATAGGGAAGATCTTTAGCAATCTTATGAAATATGCCCCCTTATTTTTGTCGTAAGCAGAAAGATATCTATGATAATGAAAATGAAAAAAAGATGAATGATTTTGATTCTCAGCAGAGTTGGAAATCTATTTGATTTTGGAATTGACTACTGTAACTTGTAATGGCATAAATTAACTTTTTTTTAATAAACAGAGCAATTTTGAAGATTGTGAATAAAGACTATTATATTTTTAACATGTTAGACAGGCAGTAAAATGAACCGTAGCTTTCTGTGTGTTTCTTACTTATCGTATACAAATATTCTATCTGAAAATTTTAAAACGGGCCTATAATATTTACGATGAAGACGATGTCGAAAATTGCTCTATCGCTTGTATATCATATAATTTTCCGATGAGTAACAAAGTAAAAGTTGACAGGGAGTACAGTTTAGTTTGGAACCTGCAGTGAATAAAGACTAAATCAATGGAATAAAACAAAGTCTTAGACATTAGATACCTTCAGCTAAATAAATCGTCTAATTTCTATAGTGTGTAGTATGTAGTGCCTAGGTTTATATCTGGAGGTACATCTAGATTTCATTAACTTTGATAATACATTATGATTTAGATTAAAAAAAATTACTTTAACATGGACTGCATTAGCCATTATACCTTCACTAACACTTAGAATTTATCTCAAAGTGGCAATTACCTCTATATTATTACTTTTATGATAAAACTGAAAATTTTAAATTTATAGATGGAAACTGTCAACATCTAGCAGAACTGTTATACATGTAGCTTCCGGAATGAAGACTCCTCAAAAACATGTTGTAGTCACTACAAGTACACCAGCTGTCAAAAATGTAGAAGAGGTTCATCTGTAAGAAGTTTGATCTATTCATGGGTAAGCTTTTGTAATTTGGGGGGGGGGGTGGATGGCCGAATGGTTAGCATGTGCATGCTGTATCATAAAGCCTGTCATTGAGTTAACTGGTATGGTTTCAAATCCCCAAGTTGTACGTGCCAAGGAGTACCAGGGTTGCATGTCCAACCTCATGGGTTTTCCCCAGGTCCTCCGGTTTCCTCCCACTGCTAAAGACCCCTACGCTCCAGCGAATCCCAAAATGGCCTAGTTTGTGTCGAGTGGACGTTAAACCCCATTTCTCTCTCTCTCTCTTTTGTAATTTGTATTGTTTTTGTTTGTGGTTTGGGTTTATTATTCATTTATGTATTTAGAATCAAACAAACATGTACATATTTTATTACACTACATGTTTTAATTTTCAGTTCTAGTTCAAATAAAGGCCTCAGTCATATTGAACCACTTCCTAGTACCAGTAAAAGGCGGGTTGATTTGAATATTAGCCAACATGATATAACTATGGATGAGTAAGTAAATGATATTTGGTTACAGACGAGTACATTATTTCTTCAATTTTAAATGTAGTAGGGTTTCTGCTTACTTTCCTGAAATTTGAAATTGCTGTAAATGTATATATATGTTTACTTTTAAATTTATATGTCTAAAATAAGAAGGTCTGCAAGTAATTTTTATCAACAATGCAAAAGAATGTTAACAGATATTTATATCCCATTTTACATGTGTAATCTTATAGGATTCAGATGAATATAACTGTTGGTACAAATGATGGCAGTAGATGTTTGATGGAAGAGATTGATTTTGAACAGGCTGGTCTAACATATGACGATGATGACAAGGACAGTGATTATGTACCAGATACTGTAAAACTCCATTGTGAGTAAGGTTTCAGTTTTACTTGCATGTTTATAGAAAATTATTACAGGAGTATACATGCTATTATTTGCCAGACAAAGCTTACTTTTTGTGTATACCTTTGTATTTATTTAGATTCATTGTGTTTTATAGAAAGGCGTCAAAAGGTCTTTTGCATACACTATAGATAACATGATCTGTCATTAAGCCAAGTGGGGTTGTTTTCCTAATTTCTGTGTGACATAGTAGGGTCACCTACCCACCCTCATTGTTATTCTCCCGTTTGTGCCCAGGCTTTGTCAAGTGACTTGGTTTCGATTTTGAGCTTGTACGTAACAAGGAGAAAAGTTCCTTCCCAACCTCATGAGATTTCTCAAGAGCAAATTATTAATTATTGTTAAAAATATACTATAGGTTGTACCCATAATGTCCTGCATTGCGTTGACAGTATACCCCCATTTGTCTATCTCTCTGAGTATGGTAGCCAAACGACTAAGTAGGTAAGACGCTGGCTCACTATCCTGGAGATCATGTATTGATCCCTGCATTGGCCGAGAGAAAGTTCATCAGGATTTCAAATGTGGTTTCCCCATGTTAGTGGTGGAGTACCTGACAAGAAATGTTGCCTAGTCGTTAAGATGGGACGGAAAACTGAGGTCCTGTGGATACATTGGCGTGCGCGTAAAAGAGCCCCTTGACTGTTGGACTTTAATATAAGAAAAGGCCATGCAAAATTTCACTCATAACACACTTGATGATGTATGCCTGTCTTCATAAGCCTAGTCGGAGCGAAACAGTAAGACGTTCAACACCATTTTATTTCTTATAAAGTACCTGGGGGGTTGGGA
Source organism: Patella pellucida (assembly GCA_917208275.1). Classification (NCBI taxonomy): domain Eukaryota; kingdom Metazoa; phylum Mollusca; class Gastropoda; family Patellidae; genus Patella; species Patella pellucida. The sequence goes on along the minus strand of OU795042.1, from coordinate 62,963,006 downwards.
TGGCCTAGTGGTCTACAGTGCCACACTTCGACCTCTAGAGCGTATGTGGCATGGATATAGGGGCACCTTCTGAACCTCGTGGGTTTCCTTCGGGCACTCTGGTTTTCCCCCACTGCTAAAGACCCCTACGTGCAAACGAATTATTGACATAAAATTAAACCATATGTTAGTCCCGAAATGGTCTAGGTGTCTTGAAGTAAGAAAAATGAACCATATTTCATAATAAAAGATTTATTATTCTCATTATTTTATTTGCAGACACAGAAAAAAATATTCCAAAAGATCAGGTTCATTGACGGCAGTACATCTGATGTCCCCAAAAGACTACACCTACATTCCAGCCAGAATTAATAAAATCCATTGTTCACCTTCATTTACTCTCTAAAAACATTTACAATTACAATCATCTAAAAAAAATTGTCAGATACAGATCCAAGACGGTTTCCTTCGCCAAGTCGACCGAACCTCCAGTAAATGAATTGTCTGTATGCCGGGTGTCGATACTGCTGCTAACAATAGCAACACTTTTGCTGTATCCCCAGTGAGATTAGAAATCATATCCTGAAAGATAGTTTTTATAATTAGTTATTTTATGACATGTCAATATTTGCCTTACAGCCCAAGATCTTTCAAATCATATCCTGTATAAATAAATGTAGTCATTATAACATTTCACTTTTTGTCTTTATCATTTGAGATCATATTCTGTAAATAGTTATCTTATGACATGCAATATATTAATATAGTAAAATATTAGTTTATTGTAAACATTATTCTTTACTTGATGGTGTATTCCCTCAATTTTGAGAAATAAACAATTTATGTATTACATTTTTAATTAAGTAATAAAACTCACTTCAAGACTTTCACATCTCTCTTTTTGTAATCTGTTTACTCTTTCTAACGTTGTCTCCAGTGGGTTTTTGTACTAGTCGTTGCTGTTGCTTTGCCCTTGCCTTGAAACAAGCTTTACAAATATAACTTGTGGAACCTTCTTCGACAGCTTTCTTGAGAGCAGCAATTGTAAATCCTGAAAAACAACAATCATGTACATAAATATTAGAATGACAAAATAACAGTGACCCAATAAATTTACTTCATGGAATAGTAGCATATTGCAATAAAACATTTCTGATTTTGTTAACCATTCTCTTGAAAAATGAGAATTTATAGATTATTTAACCTGTCCCACATGCCCTGGGTCCATTTACTACAACTATCACATGATATTGCTTGGGCACTTTTTCTAACAAGTTTATTACAATGCACGCATACAGGTCTTTCTGCCATTCTGAGTATGATGTGTAGGGATACAATACCATCATTCGATATTTGATGGAATAATAATAATGGATTTATAATATTTATATGATTCAGTGAGAAGCCATATTTTTAGATCAAAGAAAGGGCAATTTTGATAGTTGAATTCAAGTATGAAAATGAAGCCACCAAATGAAAAAAATCACACAAAGGCCGTTAATCCTCCAGTTAATTAATCTGAGATTACATTCATGTTACCAGTGTGTGTATGTAGGCCTACCGACAACTTAAAACGAATCATCATTATCATAATCGAAATATCAACATTTCATGACAAATAAACTGTGTTGTTTTGATAGGTAGTATTATAATTATTACCTACCTGTGATATATTTCTATGAATTAAAATCCACAATCCAATTAGTAAACAATCTGTATCTTCATCTCTCGAGTCGAGTAGTCTATCATCACTAGCTACCGTACTACTAATACTATGATTATCATTATCAAGTGTCAAACTGACTGAGTGATGAGTGACAGAGTGAAAAGTTTCGTCGCGAAATGATCCACATCAATCAATGCAATGAGTATCCCATGAATGCGTCTTTATCAACAGTTTATTCTTATAAAAACACTTTGAAATACATAGAATCGTCGATCCTATTGAACATTTTAAGCAATAGTACACACAAGTGCCAAACCACGATCCACGTCCAAACAGAACAGCCTTATCTTACTGATGAGCATGCGCAAAAACACTTCCCGTGTAGACTGGATTAACAAGACGCTATGACAATCGCCCATCGATTGGAATACCTCGCGATTTCACCGAACATAACTTTTTTGAAATTAGACTAAAAACGGCAGCAATTGAATGCAAATCAGGTATACACATTCATATTACATTATTATATGCGATGCTACCCATTTGTGTCCATTTCTAGGTCCAAAATGTTAGCGACTTAGCTCCTTTAAACTTTGATACGCCATCTTTGATATGTCTCCGGAGATCGGGTTTAATGATATTTGTCAGCAGATACAATAGGCAAGTGGTTTAAATTAAGGAGCTAAATCGGTAACCTTTGGGACCTAGCAATTCACAAAAATGGGTCGCAACGCATATAATACTGTAATATGAATGTATATAAACTGATTAACATTCAATTGTTTCCGTTTTTACTCGGTTCGGCGAAATAAGCCAGCAATTTCAATAAAGTGCACATTTCTAGCGTCTATTTATTCCCGTCTACATAACTCCGTTTGGTTTGATGCAATGTGTCTAGCCTCGTCCCTCGAGTCTCTCAATACAACTGGGGCTGAAGCGCATTATGGTACAAGACTCGTGTACCAATGTTAAAAAAATTTTTTTTATCTTAAATATCGGATATCAGAAGCCCCTCTTTTCCAGGTAAGTTTACATCATCAATGTTGATTTAAATTGATCAATAATTCGTGGTTTCGATGTCGACGATTTTGGAGTATTTTGAGTTACGGACTTAGGTCCTTTAAATCAGCTAAGTATCTAACTCAATATCACGATTTATTTGTCAATTTAAATTTAGAATTGATGTTGTGATCTTACCGGAAAAAGATGGGCTTTTGATATCCAATATTTAAGACAAAATAAACATTTTACCATTGGTACACGAATCGTGTACCATAATGCGCTTCAGCGCCAGTTGTAACAAGAGACTCGAGCCCCTGACAAAATTTTTGAAAAAATCGGGGTGTCAGTGGTGATTTGGGGCGCATATCTTTTTTTGTATACTGTTATTTAGGGATTTAGGGGGGGGGGGGCACCTAGGGCCCCCCTGGATCCGCCTCTGAAACAGGGAGCCAGTGAAGGTGTTTAAGGATAGGGGTGATGGGTGAACGATAGTGCGTTGCAACCCATTTTTGTCAATTTCTAGGTCCCAAATGTTGGCGATTTAGCTCCTTTAAGTCAATTTTTTTGCCGATATCCCTACCTGTGGTAGAACAAAGGTTATTCGGTATGGCTGGAAAGGTAATTTTATCGACATTATGAAATCAGTTCTTGGGCGATTTTCAAAATGGGATATAATAGTCATTTCTCGTGATTTCCATGACAACTGTAAAAAAAAGCATAGATTCCGACCGTATGCTAAAAATTGAAATATTTAAAGATAACAGTATCAGTATTGTGTTTTTCTCAATCACTCTTTATGATTTGAATTTTAGAAAACAAATTGCACACAATTTCATTTTTAAGGAAAAAACGCACCGTATTTGTATTTGACGTGTATTACATACATTTCATCTGTGATTAAAATGTTGCGCTACATTAATTCCGTAATATGCTCTACTGATTAGAGTTTACTATAAATACAAGATTCTTAAGTGCAGAAAATGTTGCCAATTATATCGTGAAAGGCTTACCATACTCATACAAGGCAAGCCATCGGCAGACGTTGTCCACAGTGAGTAAGCAAGCCATACAGCAGCAACGGATTTAAATGAAGAGAGGGCCTAGGGTATTTTATTTTTTGAGACGACTTTTAATTTTCCACCGTCACGACCAGAGGAAGATATAATAGTTAGTGCAGGGGGACTGCGCCACATATGATTTACATAAAGGACAAATATAACGACAAGACATCTTACTCCGAAATAGCAAAAAAAAACAAAAAAAACAAAAAAACAAAAAAAAAACAATTAAAAAAAGAGTGTATGGATCCGGGGGCTAGCCGTATATAATATTGAGAAAAGTCGCGGACGATGACGGATGTTTAAGACTATAAAGAGAGAGAGAGAGAGAGAGAGAGAGAGAAATGGAGTTTAACGTCCACTCACTCGACACAAACTAGGTCATTTCGGGACTAACATATGTTTTTTTAAATTTTATTTCAATAATTCGCTTGCGCGTAGGGTTTTTTGGCAGTAGGAGGAAACCGAAGGACCTACGAGGTTAGACATGTGACCCTATTCCTTGTCAAGTACAACCGGGGATTCGAAACCACGCCAGTTAACTCAATGACAGGCTTTATGATACAGCACGCACGTGCTACCCCCCACCCTTATAGTGCGTGTAAGAAAGGCCTTTAGCAATGTCATAAATGTCATGCACCTTGACCGGGATTAGCTAATGAAACGGTTTGTCACGGCGATTTCTTTGCCTTTTAATGCATGGAACTGTGTGTAAACATCTAGAAACGTCAACGCTGATTGATTAATCAATATATGATGTCATAGGGCCAAACTCCGCTCGTTTTACCCTATGACGTGAAATCCCACTATAGACTGTCAAATCTTTATGTTGTGTAGGCCATCGAAAAGAAACGATATATAGATCTGTATTTTAATCAGATCGTTAATCATCTAATTAAAATAACAGTATGTAGACTACATCTCGTATGATAATATGACAAAGGGTTACAAGTATCTCTCATTTAAATTTAATTAACTAAAGCAAGTCTGAAATTGTAAATGGGTTAGAATGACATATTTAACAAAAAACTAATTTACCTTTTTGCACTGACTGGGATAATGACGAGGACAATTTTGCGCGGACAGTAGTACTTATATCGAATTCCAAATGTCGAGGGATTATTTACGTGCAGTTCAATGTGTACACGGGGCCTCAGTTTTTCGTCTTATCCGAAGACTAGCCACTGTCCTAGCCAGGCTCTCCGTCCTGTACCACTAACAGGCGGAAACTTGCTCGACCGACACCGGGGGCGAATTGGAAAACTCCTGGCTAGCGAGCTAGCGACATACCCACTGAGCCACCGTGTCTCCCCGTGTATGATGGTGGAAGGACGTACTCATAATACGAACAGTGGGTTTATTAGGGGGTGGGCGGGGCAAATGGGTTAACGTGTGTGTCTTAGATCATAAGCGTGGCGTGGTTTCAATTTCCAGCAATGTACGCTCGACTAAAATATGGGTCAAATATGAGAAAAGAGAGCGAGAGAGAGAGATAGAGAGGTAGAGAGAGAGAGAGCGAGCGAGAGAGAGAGAGGGAGAGAGAGAGAGAGAGAGGAGAGAGAGACAGAGGGGTTGATCTCCATTCGACACAGACTAGGTCATTTTCGGGACTAACGTATGGTTTAATTTTATTTCAAACATTCGCTTGCGCGTAGGGGTCTTTAGAAGTGGGAAGAAACCGGAGGAACCACCAGTTGACTCTATGTCATTCGAATCAACGCCAGTTGACTCAATGACATGTTTTATGATACAGCACGCACGTGCTAACTATTCAGCCACCGCCCCCCCCCCCCCCACACACACACACAGTGTCACGTACAACCGCGGAATGAAAACCACACCAGCTGACACAGCGCTCACGTGTTAACCATTCGAATAAGAAAACACACATAAAAATACAAAGACAATCGGGGATTGGCCCTATTTTACTCTCATAGAGGTTGTTTGTGTGGGGTTTCTTTTCCAGATAGCTTATCAAATGTTAACACGTATTATTTTGTAATTAATGACGATCCCAAATCATTGACCAATCCCCATTGTTTTTGTTATGACTTTTGAAAACGGGTACGAAAGTGTCGATTATCTTATCTAACGCGCCTTCAAAGTGAAGTGTTGATGAGAAGAAAAATTACTATTTCTCACAAAACCCATTATCTGCAGAAAGTCAGTGGCGAGAGACAGAGATGGAGAGAGTGAGAGAGAGAGAGAGAGAGAGAGGGAGAGGAAGAGATAGGGAGTTAAACGTTCACGCAGCGTTATCGATTGCGCGTATAGGGTCTTTAGCAGTGAGACGAAACCGGGGTTGGACAGGCGACCATACGTTTGTCACCTACAAGCGGGGAATCGAAACCACGTCAGGCGGTGTTTGCTTCATTAGCCCAGTCGATGCAGAGCACTAAGACCATATCAATATTGGGTTTGACGTTCCAAAATGGAAACCAATGTCCTACTGTTCTGTCCCGATTGGGCTAATGAAGAAATGCATATATGCCATTGAACGTGCTATGGCCTCTTTGATGTAGAATTCCAACTGCCAGGGAATCTTTTACGTGCACGCCAATTTATACACGGGACCTCGGTTGCTCGTCCCATCCGAACGACGAGACAATTGTCCGTGCTAGCCCCCCCCCCCCCGTCCTGCACCGCTGACAAGAGGAAACCACACGGGAAAAACCCGATGAACTTTCTCGGTCACTGCGGGGAGTTTAAAGTTCCATTGTTCTGAACCAACCGAGACAAAAGAGAGGGAGAAATTAGGTTTAACATCAACTCGAAACAAACTAGAACATTTCGGGACTAATATATGGTTTAATTATATTTCATGAAATCGCTATCGAGTAGGGGTCTTTAGCAGTAGGAGGAAACCGGAAGACCCGGATAAATCCCACGAAGTTGGATAGGCGACCATACTCCTTATCACGTACGATCGGGGATTCGAAACCCCGCCAGTTAACACTATGACAGGCTTTATGATACAGCGCGCACGAGCTAACCATTCGGACACCCACAGCCGAGACAATGAAGAGGGGCACATAATTCCGACTGTGCAGGGTTCCTTTAATAATTTCATATCGTATGTTGTATTTTGCTTAAAGTATTTAATACAGATTGACTTAGTATTATATTAAAGTGTCCGGCATCTCTGATTGAGTCTGCTATTTGCATGTTAATAGCTATAATTATTTATTCTTTTTGGTATCTTTCAGACTAAAGAGATGTGTTTTTGTGTAAAATGTTGGGTATATTATTCCCACACATTCCACGTGATTTACATGATTAAAACATACATGAATCGATGAGACTATAATATTAAGTATATTAAGTGCAGGAGGGCCGTTCTACACGCAAGAAAATCCAATGAGACAAACCTGCGAACAAGACAAACCACGCAGGCATTGCGAGAAAATATGGTGTTAGGAACAGTATGTGTTTATTAGACTACGCTACAAAAGGTTTCTCAACTGATTCTGGTAGGGTTTAGTGAACTTTATAACATACTATGATCATTTTAAAACGTTTTGATGGACATTTGAAAAAAAAAACCAACACTTTTCTGGGGGTCCTACTTTGGTAAACTTTAAGTACGGTACCAGAATCAGTTGAGAAACCTTTTGTAACAATTTTGTGGGAGGTTGAGGGGTATTTTCCGTATATATATTGACCTGACTAATAATGCTTCTTAAACAATTGTCATCTTATTAAGCCGTGCATGAAATGAGATGGGGTTTAACGTCCTCCTGTTTTGTACCAGCTGGACTATTAATGAAGACGAGCATACGCCATGCAGTGTGCTATCAGGGGAATTTTGCCCGGACAGCGGCACTATTGCCCCCACTTATATCTTTACGTGCATGTCAACATGTACGCTGGACCTCTGTCTGTCGTCCAACACGCACGCCTAAACACGGTTCTACTTGCCAGACTCTCCGTCCTGCACCACAGACAATGGGAAACCACAACGTATACTCTTGCTTACGTCATGTATTAAATATACACACACGATCTGCTATATTTAGTCCGGCATTTCCTTTCAAAATCTAAATGATCTAATATAAACCTCGAGGTCTATATTAAGCAAAAAATACCGAAACCACGATCTTGTCATTTATACTTGCAAGATAAATCCATGCTAAAGAGAGTCAAGTCATGCTTTTGGAAGCTGAGATTAAACGCGTGTAAAAATGTCTAGAGAACGTGATAAAAAATAACAACCAGTCAATATAGAAAACGGAATCAATGAATATATATATATATATTTTTGGTAACAGAAAGCGAGGGGCACAGTTCTGAATACTATTTCTGGAATCCATGAGACACTATTACAGAATAGTAATTCACAACAGTAGGACGGTGAACCATATTTGATTTATTTTGCCCGATAAGCCAATTGGTATTCAGTTTTAAAATACAGATGTAACGTCACCCTTGAAGTACCATTATTTCAAATAATCAGACGGGCAACTTGCCAATCGTACCTTGTAAAATATTAGACTCGCGTGACGTATTTCAGTGTAAACGCACGTGAGGAGTGTCTGTATTTTTTAAGTTTTTTATGCTCTCAAGCTTAATACATTGCGTAATATATTGTAAAAACACGGTCCTCTTGTTGTAGCAATATATTACTTAATGTCTCGCCCTCGACCATGCATATAGTAACCATGGCTTTATTCGTTAGGTGGTTATTGTACCTGGTAGTATTAGATTTCTAGAATCGTCGAAACTTCAGTTACACATCAGGGGACATAACTCTGGGAGGTAGTGTCGGAAATTGTTACAGATCTACACAAATCTATACAAATCTTCTTTATATAAATATATAATAATCACTGTCTCTAGAGTACTCGCAAAAAACGTAAACAAGGGACTTAACTCAGGAAGTCATTCTCAAAAATCGTCAAAAAGAAATGTGGATTTCCTTAAAGTAATCTGACCCTCTCAACAAGGGACATACATCGCCAAAAGCATATATACTCGTAACCTACTAATATTCTTAATGATTTAGTTGATTTAGATTTCCCTGAAGTGAAACGAGATTTCGTAATCACGAGGCATATGGTGGAAAACTATTTAACAGTCTATAATGATACAATTCTATAATGATACAATAATATTAGTGAGCCCATGAGTGTTTCGTAATCAAGAGGGCGTAACTCTCGGAGTTATCGTTGCATATTGTTCAAAAATCAATTTGTGGGGTTCTGTATGTGACCAAGTTGCAGAAAATTTTCTACCATAATTGTAGATTGTATTTAACAATAAAATTTTGATTAGACAAAGCTACCGATTTTGAATCTAAATGGCGGGGGCTGTTTCGGGATCTAGATTCAGGTGCGGGTAATTTGGACCAAAGTTGAGTTCAATATGGCCGCCGTATATAATTATTATAGGTTTGGTGTTCCTAGCCCCAGTGGCGGCCATGGTGGACTCAACATGGGTCCAATATAAGTCCGACCTTGGATTGCAAGAAAGAGTCTTTTGAGAGTGTGGGAAGCGGTAAACTCGCAGATAACCAAAGAGGTTGGGCAAGTGTGTCGGACGTTTTGCCAAGTCCAAGAGAAGATAGAACCACCACTATAACCCTAAAGCCCTGTTTATACAGAGCACGAACCCGAACCCGAACGCGAACGCGGCTTTTCGTCCTGGAATGCTTTGGTTACTTTTAGAGGACCCGTTCATACAGAGCACGAACCCGAACCCGAACAAATATTGGTTCGCGCGAACGACCGCCTTGATTGCCTCCAGAGCGAATTTTGCAGAAGTTCGCGCGAACTTTTTACCAATGAACCAAACAACGGACACTTCCCATGACATCATTTCCACGAATAGAAACCGCTAGGTCTGATCGCACTAGTGTGCAATATTCACAGTCTACTTGTAAAAGCACAATGAACAAGACAGAAGAAATGGTCATTGAAATTGAATTGAATGCGATTTTATATGACAAAGCAAACAAAGATTATACATATATCGCCAAAAAGAGAGTACTGTGGAGATTAATATCGGATTGACAGGTGTTTGGTTGAAATTAATTGACAAAATTGGTGTCATTTCATTATCACATATGCGATAGAACTAATTAAACACCTTCCAAATATAATTTTAACACATAGATCATTGCTACGAGTCATCCCTCTATATAACTGAATGAAGTGACAAGTGTCTGAATCAACCTGCGCCATAATAGAAAATGACAAAATTTATCTCTCAGCTAGAAAAAGACAAGCAATCCCGAAGGCCGTCGACGGTTTTCCGCGTTCGCGCCCTTTTTGAACGGTGAAATTGATCAAAAGTCGCGTTCGCGTTCGGGTTCGCGATGGACGCGTTCGGGTTCGCACTCTGTATAAACAGGGCTTTACTTACTCGCATCGGGTGGTTACTAAAAGGCACTGTTGTTGTTAGCTTATTTTGGTTTAAACCTTCACATTATCTACAAAACACACCAGGGAATGAGTCAGAAATGTCACGTGATTTGTTATTGTGAGCTTATTTCAGTTTAAACATTAGGGAAAGAGTCAGAAATTTCGGACTAATGCTTCATGTGATTTGTGAAAGGCGGTGTTGATGTTTTCTTAATTCGGTTTAAACCTTCACATTATCCACAAAAAAAATAATAGGGAAAGAGTCAGAAATTTCATGTGATTCGTGAAAGCCACTGTTATTGTTAGCTTATTTCAGTTAAAACAATAGGGAAAGAGTCAGAAATTTCAGACTAATGAATCGTGTGATTACTAACAGGTACTCATCGCCAATATTTCACCTACCAGTCATATTTTTTTTATGATTCTCACTTCAAGAATAGCTGGGTGGTTGGATGGCCTGTCATTGAGTTAACTGGCGTGGTTTCGAATCCTTCGTTATACGTGGCAAGGAGTAGGGTCGAAATGACTTAGTTTCGAACGCCCGGTTGTACGTGGCAAGGAGTAGGTCGAAATGGACTAGTTTGTGTCGAGTGGACGTTAAACCCCACCCCCCTCCTCTCTCTCTCTATCTCTCTCTCTCTCTCTCTCTCAAAAATAACTAACATCGACGTGATTTATCAAGAGGACCCAAAACAATTGGAACAGCTAACCAGTTTCACACAGGCGAGGAACGAAGATAGGCAGTGTAGTGTGTCTTGTAGTATTTGGATAAAGTAAGGCGATACTGCAAGGTAAACATCGGATTACAATAGCACCACTTACACCATATTGTATTTCCTGGACAATGTTGTATGTAGTCTCTTGTTATCAAGCTGATAGGTGAAAAAGTAGACAAATCTTACGTACTTGGAGATATGGTTATCCTTCCTTACTTCCCACTCAACTAGATTTTAAGCATGGAGTAAATCGATATATAAGAATTAATGCACGTAATGACTCCTTTGTTCGTTTCGTGTAAAGTTACAAAAGGAAATTAGTTTGTCATTTTCTCAGATTTTGTTTAAGAAATGATGTTTAACGTACTATTCCTAACTGGGCTACTGAATACACCATAGAGTGTGTTATTAGGGAAATTTTGTTATTTTCTCAAACTAAATGAAATGAAATGAAGTTTAAAGTCCTACTGTTCTGCTCCGAACTGGGCTAATGAAGATGCGTATACACCATACAGTCTACTCTTATATCGAACCAAACAGTCAAGGGATCTTTCACGTGCTTACCAATGTCTACACGGGATCTCGGTTTTTCGTCCACTCCCCCTTCCCCGAACGACTAGACAACTGTCCTTGTCAGGCCCTCCGTTCTGAATTACGCTGGAAAATCTGGATGAACTTTCTCGGCCAATGCAGGGATCGAACACCCCTTTGCTTTAAGAAGATCTTTCTACTCTCTAGCCCTTGAAAACGTAAAATAAAATAAAGCCTTTTTATTGGTTGAAATATTATTACTGAACCATTTTTACCTCTGGACCAATGAAAGGGATTTATTTTTAGTTTACGTTTTTGTGCAAAAGACTCCCGCTTGTTGTACATTCAGGTATAAATCACATGACTAAAATCGATCTGGCTTCGATCTTGTCCATCGTTAAGTCGATGTACATTCAGGAATATATCACATGACTAAAATCGATCTGGCTTCGATCTTGTCCGTCGTTAGGTTGATGGTCGTCTGGGGTACCAATAGTTAGGTAATCAATTAGCATTGGTCAGACTTGCTGGACATTAATCAAAATGACATATAGAAGTAGAGGTAAAGATTAATACCCCCAGCCCCCTTCCCTCCTTTACACTCTATGGATTTACTACGTGTAGCAGGATCGATGGACAGACAGACTCCACCTTTCCAGGTCGTGGGTTAACCAAAAGAGACAACACAGGGGCACAGCTAAACAGTTTATTTACAATCACAACACACCGGAACAAAACAGGCAATTATTTACAAAAGAGGAACAAGTAGAAGAGCACTGAAATAATAATACAACTAAATTAACAAATATATATACAAACGGATATAGCTTAGAATTAGATATAGAGCATCTAATAACTAGATAACTAGATATATTGCCTATTACAGGTAATAATAAAAGAATCAGAACTATTATACACGTAATGCATATAATAATGAAATATATATAAACGTATCCTGAGAAATGTGCTCTTAACATAAAAGAGAAAGGAAGAACTAGAAGAGTAGGAAAACCATATACAAATTACACTAATAGCGAAACACTAGAAGAAAAAAAAACAAACACCAAAATAGACATACAGCTTGGAATCTAACTCAAAATAATACTTATGTATTTTTAATGTATTTACTTATTAATCATTTATACCAGAATAAAACCGTATTTAAATTAGATAGAAATTGTCATATTTACTAATGTCAAGTCAAGTTAAACAAATATAGCCTACCTGGGTTAGTGAAATCGGTGCAACCAAGATGGAGTCAGAGGAAAAAGTGACTAAAGGTGAAACAGAATGTTAGATCATAAATGTGTAGGGGGTGGCCGTTTAGATTTTTTTACTACGGGGATTTGAAGTTGACTGGGATGAAAATCTCACTTCCGACACATCGATTGCTCTGCAGAAAAACACTTTACACCCCTATCCCTCCGCTGTAATATCATCAGTATTACCTAAAACTACTCTGAAATTGAAAATTTGATCCCTTTTCTCATATTCTACACCAAAGGTTGAGGGAAAATTGTCTATTTATAACTCGCGAATGGGAAATAATTACTAGTCTGAGTCCATTAGAAAATAAAACAACCATGCATTACAGACATTTAGTAGTTATTTTTGGAACCACAAGAGTATCATCAGTGGTTGTTGCTTGTATCCAATGTTTAATAGAATGAATGCAGCCTGTCTACATGCATTATAAGGATATCAATGGTATTTGACTTTTGTAATATTATACATTTGCAAATCATCAGAGGTCTTCTGTCAGTTAGATCAGGGTGAATCATTCCAAAGCACGACACTCTATGACAGATCTTCAGAATCCTATCATTTAGATAAGATAGCATCGTTCCTATGCACGACACATTATAATGTTAAATTCATGAAATAAGCTACCATTCAGTACCTCCATGAAAACGTAATCTCTCTCTCTCTCTCTCTCTCTCTCTTTGCTCACTACATGTACACTTATTTTTTTAGCGTTTTCCGAGATTCTCTCCGGATTATCGCCCTTATTGTTAATATTCTTTTTGGCGTTCCAACACCGGATCCATCTACTTAATTTGATAATTGATTATTTTTGCAATGTCTATTTTCTGTCTTGTCCGCAGGTTTATCTTGTAGTTTTTTGTTTTGCGTGTGGTGCAGTCCTTCTGCACTTACTATTAAGTGTTATAACTTATTGTAACAAACGTAGCCATATCTTTGTACTAAACAATTTATCGGAGAAACTATGAACCATATTCCGTTCCTTTTGTTCAGAAATTAATTCAAGACGTCCAGACAAATTAATTTCATTTTAACAATTAGCCTACTTTACGTCTGCCATTTATGGATGTTGATTTTAAGTATTGGAACAATTAATGGTTCTTGGGAGCGGAAACGACACATGGTGCTGGCTTTAATTAAATGTTGAGTATGCTTATTTAACGGCGGCGTTCCAGTCATCCGGAAATATTGGTAATTGAGCGCCTTGATTTATCTAATCGTACACGTTGTAAGATTGTTAATCTAGGGTATTTACCGTCTCCTTAGTCCGCGTAAACAAAAGATATCGCTAACTTTACCAAATTGTCGAGTTTGACCGGAAGACACATCCGATATATTATTCTGTTAAATTACTCTTAAAGGTCTTCTAATTCCAGGAATAAATTACACTCGATTCTTTTGAAATAAACAGGCATATAATTATATTGAATAACAAAATAATACACCCGTACTATGACGTCATAACAGCCATGTTGGAATTGTGACGTAATATTAAAAATCGCAATTGTCCAAGGAAGTTTCATTTCGGTCGTGCTTGAATCGATGAAGCATGAAGAACAATAAGAACAACATGAATGGTTCTCGGGTTTAAAATTCTTGAGAACAAATTTCTATATGATAACTTCAATGTCAAGTCCGCGTAAATACACATATCCGTAACAAAACTAAGGCGTCGAGTTTAAATGGTAGACATCTCCGATACATTGGTCGTTGACTTATTGTGTTAAAGTACCCATCCCCCCTCCTCACTGATCAGCAGTGAATATTCGCAACGCCGCTACAATCACTGATAAGGATGACATCGATTCGACTTAAATGAGTCTCCAATATTAACTTTTTTTCCGCCAATAAATTTAATTCTAATAGTTAGTGCAGGGGGACTGCGCCACATATGACTTACATAAAGGACAAATATAACGATAAGGGTGAATGGATCCGGGGGCTAGCCGTAAGCGTCCACTGCGCTGTACAGTCCAAGGTCTGAAGTAACACAGACTTCACTCAAAATTGAAAATGATCAGGAAAAACATTATGTAGTAATTTTTTTTAACTATAGGCCTACAAGTAGGCGTAACCATCGGTGAAATGTGTAAAAAGTAGTCTAAAAACATTAAAGAAGTGTTTAAATTAAATAGATGTATAGTGAATGTATTGAGGGAACATATTACACTCGTACAAGAAAACGCACAAACAACCGAATACAAAGAAGCAAAGAAAATGTAGACTGCCCCAGGAGGCAGTTGTCTGCTAACTGAATGGTTTGACGTAAATACGTCGTAAGCATTTTTTGTCTGTATAAGAAAAATTAATAAAGAAATTTGAAGTACTTGTAGGTAAAAGATATTTCTTATTTAATGTAAATTGGTATTAAAATAAGTAAAAGGCACCGTTCTGCCCGAACCAGTTTCGTCTGAACCAATGACTGACGCCGCGTGATGTAATTGCACGTGTTGAAGACAGTCGTCTTTAACAGAGATATTACTCTGTGATTATTCTTTGTGCCCCACACGCACACAAAGCACTAGCCAACAGCAAATGAATGACATAATTACCCTGAACGGGAACTTTTTCTCATTCCAAAATAAAATCATCCCCATTGCATCGAACATACCCGTGCACGTAATTATATTAAATTAAAACTCTTGAGAATCTATAAAATAACACAAAAGCTAAAGGAATGCATCCTCGACTCCCACTCCTCCCCCGCCCTCCTGTTCGTTTTTTTAAAAACTAGTCACGTTGTTTGTATTTGTCGGACAACATCTAATTATGTTTAAGTCAAGAATTCATATTGATTTTTTTAACATTTAAAGATACAGTATGTCAAATTTAGATAAAGAGCAGATCGTTCTCGCTATATAGGGGGGTTGGGATGACCTGTGGTCTAGAGTGTCGCGTATACTTGAAACAATTCATTTATTCCATTTGATAGGGGGTGCCAAAACTATATACCCATGATACACAACTCCCTTCACTTTGAGGGGGGTTGAGATAGCCTAGTGGTCTAGAGTGCCGGTCACCTCTCGCTTGCGGCTGTGGTTTCGAGCACTGGTGTGAGCGTACGTGGCATGGAGATAGGGGCGCCTTCTCAACCCCGTGGGTTACCTCCGGACACCCCGGTTTCCTCCCACTGCTAAAAGACCCCTACGCGCAAGCGAATTGTTGAAATAAAATGAAAAACCATATGTAAGTCCCGAAATGACCTAGATGTGGACGTTAAACCCCATTTCTCTCCCTCTTTCTTAATTAATCATTAACCACCAGTCGTTTTTAAATCAGTAAAAATACTCGAGCATCCGATGGAACCGAGAGTTGATTATGGTCTTGGCAAGTTAAAAAATGTATAATTAATAAAGAAAGAACTGCAATATGTATTTAGCTCTTACGCAATTTAAGTCCCGGAGAAAGAGCTACAATAGGAAGATTTAGCTCTTACGCAATTTAAGTCCCGGAGAAAGAGCTACAATAGGAAGATTTAGCTCTTACGCAATTCAAGTCCCGGAGAAAGAGCTACAATAGGAAGATTCAGCTCTTGCGTAGTGCATCTTTAAGTAATTAAGAAAACGAAACCAAAACAAAACATCAACGGTAGATAATCTGTCAAAATATTGAAGCTGGATGTATAGATGGCGCTGGCTTGTATATATGGCGAAATCACGGTGGTTTAGGGAGTAAGAAGCTGGCTGGTTAGTCTGGAAGTCGCGGGTTCAATCCCTGTGTAGGCTAAGAATGTTCAGGGTTTACCGGCGTGGGAAGGCCTGGCAAGGAAAAGTGTCTAGTTGACTATTTGGGATGAAAAACTGAGGTCCCGTTTATACATTGACGTGCACGTAAATGATCCCATGACAGCTGGAATTCGATATAAGAATAGTCAGTAGCGCCGCTGTCAGGGCAAACTATCCCTCGTAGCACACTGCATGGCGTAAGCCCGTCTTCATTAGCCCAATTGAAGCTAAACGGGAGGGCGTTAAACACCATTTCTTATCATGGTAGAGGGGTCGTGATGGCCTAGTAGTCTAGAGTGCCGCGCTTCGACCTCTAGCTGGCCGGCAACCTCTGGCTTGCGGTTGTGGTTTCGAGCCCTGATGTGAGCGTATGTGGCATGTAGATAGGGGCGCCTTCTCAACCTCGTGGGTTTCCTCCGGGCACTCCGGTTTCCTCCCACTGCTAAAGACCCTACGCGCAAGCGAATTATTGAAATAAAATTTTTAAAAAACATATGTTAGTCCCGAAATGACCTAGTTGTGTCGAGTGGACGTTAAACCCCATTTCTCTCTCTCTCATTTCATGGTTTATATGGGCTATAGAGAAAACGATCTTGTACTAAGAGAAGACGAAAACACACGGCTAACGCAGAAAATACAGAATGTTAAATAAACCCGATTTCATTTCTTTTTCTTAATTCTGAAATACTTGGACTCAGTTTTAACAATAACCGACATTGGCCTTTTGTAACAAGATAATTGTGTATCCTATTACAGCAAGATAATCTTGTTTGTGTATAAAAAAAATAATTGTGAATTTAAAAAAAGTATGTGCAGGCCTATTATACTCGACCTCAAACATAACTTTCTAGGTTCCAGATAGACTGCCTTTTTGTCCTTTTAAAGCGAGAATTTCAAATTTTCTAAGAAAGTAAAAGCATAATTATTTCTATGTCTTTTGCTCAATAGGTTATCATTGACACAGGAAATAACACAATTACCCCCTTGTTTTCATATTGACAACATCGACGGCCATTTTCCAACATGAATTTGAAGTTGAAAATGATATTTTTGCCAATTTCTCAGTTGGCAATGGAGAATTATAGGATTAATAGGATTATTCTTTAACAAGGTAGGAATGTTTATGGATACCATCTATTTTAAAGTTTTATTTCAATATGTTTTTAAAATGTAACTTACAAATTTGAAATGTCAACTTTAAAAAAAAAAAGTTCACAAACAATGTGAATTTGTTATTATGGTTATGATAAACTTGAAGATAAATGGAAAAAATTGCGTGTTGGTAAGAAAACAAGCGGTGTAAATGTTACTGACAGTGCAATAAAGATAAATCCAATCAGTGTTTTTTTTATAAAATAAAAGGAAACGATTCCGACCTTTGACATCAAGAGGAATATTTGTGTCGAATTAAAAGTAGATTACCAGATATTTCAGATGACGTTGTGATGCTAAGTTCCCGCTGTCGTGCGATGTGTCACGATATGATTGTCCCTATTGGGTCTACGATCGGGTATGTTCGGGTGCGTTCCAGGCCCGGCAGAATGGGGGCGCTAAGGAGAGGGGCTAAATTTGGCAGCAAGTACTCTTTTGTCAAGGTTATTGCGGACCCTGGACCTTCGCCAGTATGGACCTAAGATATAATCCCCCCCCCCCCCAAATCAAGAATTGCTTTCGCCCGCCCTGCGTTCGGATACCTTTCGATACGATCGCTTTGCTACGACTGACTTCAAAATATGTTAGCGATAGTATTGGTTGTCAATTATTGAATGGACCCATTCCACAGACAGAAGTGGGACGATGCTTGCTTAACTCCAAATCTGGTACATCACCTGGGCCAGACGGGTTTGGCATAAATTTTTTAAAATGCTGTCCAGACAAATTTGTCCCCATTTTCACAATTTTATTTAAAACCATTGACACAGGAAATAACAACACAATTACCCCCCTTGTTTTCCTATTGACAACATCGACCGCCCTTTTCCAACGTTGGAATTTGAAGTTGAATTTCTCAGCTTGCAATAGAAAATTATAGGATTAATAGGATCATTCTTTAACAAGGTAGGACTGTTTATGGATATCATCTATTTTAATTTTTTATTTTAATATTTTTTAAAAAAATAACTTAAAAATTTGAAATTTCCGCTTTAAAAAAAATCAAAAACAATGTGAATTTGTTATAACGGGTATGATTAACTTGAACATAATTGAGAACAATTGCGTGTTGGTAAGAAAAAAAGCGGTGTAAATGTTACTGATAGTTGCAATAAAGATAAATCCAAACAGTGTTTTTTAGTAAAATAAAAGGAAACGATTCCGACCTTTTACATCAAGAGGAATATTTGTGTCGAATTAAAAGTATATTACCAGATATTTCAGATGACGTTGTGATGCTAAGTTCCCGCTGTCGTGCGATGTGTCACGGTATTGATATGATTGTCCCTTTTGGGTCCACGGATTGGGGTGTATGTGCGGCTGCGTTTCAGGCCCGGCAGAGTGGGGGCGCTAGAGGGTGGGGGCGCAAATACTCTTTTCTCCAGGTTATTGTGGCCTCTGGACCCTTGCCTATATGGACCTAGGATTGAATCCCCCCCCCCCAATCGAGAATTGCTTCCGCCCGCCCTGCGTTCGGATACCTTTCGATACGATCGCCTTGCTACGACTTTTAGCAATAGTATTGATTGTCAATTATAGAATGCACCCATTCCACACACAGAAGTGGGACGATGCTTGCTTAACTCCAAATCTGGTACATCACCTGGGCCAGACGGGTTTGGCATCAATTTTTTAAAATTCTGTCCAGACAAATTTGTCCCCATTTTCACAATTTTATTTAAAACCATTGACACAGGAAATAACAACACAATTACCCCCCTTGTTTTCCTATTGACAACATCGACCGCCCTTTTCCAACGTTGGAATTTGAAGTTGAATTTCTCAGCTTGCAATAGAAAATTATAGGATTAATAGGATCATTCTTTAACAAGGTAGGACTGTTTATGGATATCATCTATTTTAATTTTTTATTTTAATATTTTTTAAAAAAATAACTTAAAAATTTGAAATTTCCGCTTTAAAAAAAATCAAAAACAATGTGAATTTGTTATTACGGGTATGATTAACTTGAACATAATTGAGAACAATTGCGTGTTGGTAAGAAAAAAAGCGGTGTAAATGTTACTGATAGTTGCAATAAAGATAAATCCAAACAGTGTTTTTTAGTAAAATAAAAGGAAACGATTCCGACCTTTTACATCAAGAGGAATATTTGTGTCGAATTAAAAGTATATTACCAGATATTTCAGATGACGTTGTGATGCTAAGTTCCCGCTGTCGTGCGATGTGTCACGGTATTGATATGATTGTCCCTTTTGGGTCCACGGATTGGGGTGTATGTGCGGCTGCGTTTCAGGCCCGGCAGAGTGGGGGCGCTAGAGGGTGGGGGCGCAAATACTCTTTTCTCCAGGTTATTGTGGCCTCTGGACCCTTGCCTATATGGACCTAGGATTGAATCCCCCCACCCCCCAATCAAGAATTGCTTCCGCCCGCCCTGCGTTCGGATACCTTTCGATACGATCGCCTTGCTACGACTTTTAGCAATAGTATTGGTTGTCAATTTTTGAATGCACCCATTCCACACACAGAAGTGGGACGATGCTTGCGGAACTCCAAATCTGGTACATCACCTGGGCCAGACGGGTTTGGCATCAATTTTTTAAAATTCTGTCCAGACAAATTTGTCCCCATTTTCAATTTTTATTTAAAACCATTGACACAGGAAATAACAACACAATTACCCCCCTTGTTTTCCTATTGACAACATCGACCGCCCTTTTCCAACGTTGGAATTTGAAGTTGAATTTCTCAGCTTGCAATAGAAAATTATAGGATTAATAGGATCATTCTTTAACAAGGTAGGACTGTTTATGGATACCATCTATTTTAATTTTTTATTTTAATATTTTTTAAAAACATAACTTAAAAATTTCCGCTTTAAAAAAACAATGTGAATTTGTTATTACGGGTATGATTAACTTGAACATAATTGAGAACAATTGCGTGTTGGTAAGAAAAAAAGCGGTGTAAATGTTACTGACAGTGCAATAAAGATAAATCCAATCAGTGTTTTTTTTATAAAATAAAAGGAAACGATTCCGACCTTTGACATCAAGAGGAATATTTGTGTCGAATTAAAAGTAGATTACCAGATATTTCAGATGACGTTGTGATGCTAAGTTCCCGCTGTCGTGCGATGTGTCGCGATATGATTGTCCCTATTGGGTCTACGATCGGGTATGTGCGGGTGCGTTCCAGGCCCGGCAGAGTGGGGTCGCTTAGGGGGGGGGGGGCTAAATTTGGCCGCAAGTACTCTTTTCTCCAGGTTACTGCGGCCATTGGACCCTCGCCTACATGGACCTAGAAGGGAATTCCCCCTCCCCCCAATCAAGAATTGCTTCCGCCCGCCATGCGTTTGGATACATTTCGATACGATCGCGTTGCTACGACTGACTTCAAAATATGTTAGCAATAGTATTGGTTGTCATTATTAAATGGACCCATTACACAGACAGAAGTGGGACGATGCTTGTTTAACTCCAAATCTGGTACATCACCTGGGCCCAGGGTCCGCGGAGCGGGCCCGATTTCGGGGGGGGGGGGGGGCTACTGACCATAACCCCCCTCCCCCCATAACCTTTTTTCGCTTTTTTGAGCTTTTGGCGACATTTTATTTTCACTATTAAAAATTATTGCCGGGGCTAAAGCCCCCCTAGCCCCCCCGGCTCCGCGGACCCTGCCTGGGCCAGACGGGATTGGTAGCGTTTTTTTCAAATCCTGTCCAGACAAATTTGTCCCCATTTTCACAAATTTTTTTTAATGAACTTTTTAGTTCTAGAATCGTACAAGAATCATGGACAACAGCAATTATCGCCCCACTTCATAATACAGGAGCCAAATCAGACGTAAACATTTTTAGGGGTATATCCTTGTTGGACTGTATAGGTATATAAGTGGTATAGATCTATGCTAAACAGCAGACTAAAGGTTTGGTCGGAATACCATAACAAATATGAAGAAGCACAGACAGGGCACCGTAGTTGGTATTCGACAATAGACCACGTATTCACTTTACAGGGCTTAACACAGAAGTTCTTATCCAAACAACGTTTTAGAATGCATAATCTTGTACATTAATTTTGTAAAGGCATTCGACCTTTTGAATAGGGTGAAACTCATGAATCTCTTGTTTGCTAAAGGTGTCTTTGGTAAAATGCATCATATATTGAAAAAATATGTACAAATCGGTCTCGTCTTGTGTAAAACTGGGACGAGAAATAACTTCATATTTCCCATGTCTATCTGGGGTACGTCAAGATTGTATACTTAGTCCAATCCTGTTCTGCTTATACCTTAATCAGTTAGTCGATTGTTTGAGATCGAAACATAATAGAGGTATTTTCACAATTCAGGGTTGGCTCAGGACATCTTTATATTGCTTTATGCTGACGATCTTGCGATTCCAGCGGATATACTGTTGGAACTCTGTAGTTTAAAATCAAAAAAATCTGTGATAGTTTCAGTCTCTAAGTAAATCTGTCGAGGACACAATTTGTTGTTTTCAGAAACGGGTGAATTATTCGTAAATTAGAAAGATGGTATTTCAAGGGTGACAAGTTAGAATGTGTACCTTGTTATTGTTATCTGAGCCTCGTTTTCTGATCTTGACTAAATTGGAGCAAATGCATTTCTAATCTTGCGCTACAGGCTGAAGAGGCGTTATTTCCAATTAAAGGTCTGATCAGAAATGTAGGTCGCCCATATTTGAAAACATCCTTTAAGATATTAGACTATATAAAAAGACCGATATTATTGTACGGATCTGAAATATGCGGATTCGAATACAGACCCGATATTGAACGTGTCCAAACCAATTTCTGTAAATTTCTTATGGGGGTATACAAAAATACTTCAAATGCTAGTGTCCTTGGAGTATCTTTTAGGAAATCTTAGAGTAAAACTTAAGAAAACTCTAAGAATTTTTATAAATACGGCCCCAGATCGTTATCGCTATATAGGGGGTTGGGATAACCTAGTGGTCTAGAGTGTCGCGTATCGACCTCTAGCTGGCCGGCCACCTCTGGCTTGCGGCTGTGGTTTCAAGCCCTGGTGTGAGCGTATGTGGCATGGAGATAGGGGCGCCTTCTTAACCTCGTGGGTTTTCTAAGGGCACTCCGGTTTCCTCCCACTGCTAAAGACCCCTACGCGCAAGCGAAATATTGAAATAAAATTTAAAAAAAACATATGTTAGTCCCGAAATGACCTAGTTGTGTCGAGTGGACGTTAAACCCCATTTCTCTCTCTCTCATTTCATTGTTTATATGGGCTATAGAAAAAACGATATTAAACTAAAAGAAGACGAAAACGCTGGGCTAACGCAGAAAATACAGAATGTTAAATAAACCCTATTTCATTTCTTTTTCTTAATTCTGAAATACTTGGACTCAGTTTTAACAATAACCGACATTTGCCTTTTGTAACAAGATAATTGTGTATCCTATTACAGCAAGATAATCTTGTTTGTGTATAAAAAAAATAATTGTGAATTTAAAAAAAGTATGTGCAGGCCTATTATACTCGACCTCAAACACAACTTTCTAGGTTCCAGATAGACTGCCTTTTTGTCCTTTTAAAGCGAGAATTTCAAATTTTCGAAGAAAGTAAAAACATAATTATTTCTATGTCTTTTGCTCAAAAGGTTATCATTGACACAGGAAATAACACAATTACCCCCTTGTTTTCATATTGACAACATCGACGGCCATTTTCCAACATGAATTTGAAGTTGAAAATGATATTTTTGCCAATTTCTCAGTTGGCAATGGAGAATTATAGGATTAATAGGATTATTCTTTAACAAGGTAGGAATGTTTATGGATACCATCTATTTTAAAGTTTTATTTCAATATGTTTTTAAAATGTAACTTACAAATTTGAAATGTCAACTTTAAAAAAAAAAAGTTCACAAACAATGTGAATTTGTTATTATGGTTATGATAAACTTGAAGATAAATGGGAACAATTGCGTGTTGGTAAGAAAAAAAGCAGTGTGAATGTAACTGACCGTGTAATAAAGATAAATACAAACAGTGTTTTTTTTTGTAAAATAAAAGGAAACGATTCCGACCTTTGACATCAAGAGGAATATTTGTGTCGAATTAAAAGTAGATTACCAGATATTTCAGATGACGTTGTGATGCTAAGTTCCCGCTGTCGTGCGATGTGTCACGATATGATTGTCCCTATTGGGTCTACGATCGGGTATGTGCGGGTGCGTTCCAGGCCCGGCAGAATGGGGGCGCTAAGGAGAGGGTCTAAATTTGGCAGCAAGTACTCTTTTGTCAAGGTTATTGCGGACCCTGGACCCTCGCCTATATGGACCTAAGATAGAATCCCCCCCCCTCCAATCAAGAATTGCTTCCGTCGGCCCTGCGTTCGGATTCTTTTCGACATTATCACGTTGATACGACTGACTTCAAAATATGTTTGGAGATCACGGTGGCTAAGTGGATAAGGCGCTGGTTCGCTAGCCTGGAGGTCGGGTGTTCGATCCCTGCATTGGCCGAGAAAGTTCATCTCGATTTTCCGACGTGATTTCCCTTTGTCAGTGATGCAGAAGGAGGGCCTGACAAGGACAGCTGCCTAGTCATTCGGATGGGACGAAACACCGAGGTCCCGTGTACACATTGGAGGGCACGTAAAAGATCCCCTGGCAGTTGGAATTCGATATAAGAGTAGGCCGTAGCGCCGCTGCCCGGGCAAAATTTCCCTCATAGCACACTGTATGGCGTATGCCCGTCTTCAATTAGCTCAGGTTAAGTGCATAACAGTAGGACGTTAAACCCCATTTCATTCATTCATTCATTCAAAATATGTTAACAATAGTATTGGTTGGGACGATGCTTGCTTAACTCAAAATCTGGTACATCACCTGGGCCAGACGGGTTTGGCATCGATTTATTTAAATCCGGTCCATACAAATTTGCCCCCATTTTCACAATTTTTTTTTAATGAACTTTTTAGTTCTAGAATCGTACAAGAATCATGGACAACAGCAATTATCGCCCCACTTCATAATACAGGAGCCAAATCAGACGTAAACATTTTTAGGGGTATATCCTTGTTGGACTGTATAGGTATATAAGTGGTATAGATCTATGCTAAACAGCAGACTAAAGGTTTGGTCGGAATACCATAACAAATACGAAGAAGCACAGACAGGGCACCGTAGTGGGTATTCGACAATAGACCACATATTCACTTTACAGGGCTTAACACAGAAGTTCTTACCCAAACAACGTTTTAGAATGCATAATCTTGTACATTAATTTTGTAAAGGCATTCGACCTTTTGAATAGGGTGAAACTCATGAATCTCTTGTTTGCTAAAGGTGTCTTTGGTAAAATGCATCATATATTGAAAAAATATGTACAAATCGGTCTCGTCTTGTGTAAAACTGGGACGAGAAATAACTTCATATTTCCCATGTCTATCTGGGGTACGTCTAGGTTGTATACTTAGTCCAATTCTGTTCTGTTTATACCTTAATCAGTGAGTCGGTTGTTTGAGATCGGAACATAATAGAGGTATTTTCACAATTCAGGGTTGGCTCAGGACATCTTGTTATTGCTTTATGCTGACGATCTTGCGATTCCAGCGGATATACTGTTGGAACTCTGTAGTTTAAAATCAAAAAAATCTGTGATAGTTTCAGTCTCAAAGTAAATCTGTCGAGGACACAATTTGTTGTTTTCAGAAACGGATGAATTATTCTAAAATCAGAAAAATTATATTTTAATGCTGACAAGTTAGAATGTGTACCTTATTATTGTTATCTGGGCCTCGTTTTCTCATCTCGACTAAATTGGAGCAAATACATTTTAAATCTTGCGCTAAAGGCTGAAAGGGCGTTGATTCCAATTAAAGGTCGGATCAGAAATGTAGGTCGCCCATATTTGAACACATCCTTTAAGATATTTGACTATATAATAAGACCGGTATTATATTGTACGGATCTGAAATATGGGGATTCGAACACAGACCCGATATTAAACGTGTCCAAACCAATTTCTGTAAATTTCTTCTGGGGGTATACAAAAGTACTTCAAATGCTGGTGTCCTTGGAGAATGTGGACGTCAAATCTATATGTCATGTATATGACAAACAGTTTAGAATATTGGTGCAAGGTCGTCAAAATGCCGACAACTAGTATCCAAAGAAAGTTTAATTAATGCTTAGAAGAATAGACGCAGTGCTGGTAGGGTATCCTGGGTACCAAAAGTAAGAATACTATTATATTCACTAGGATTCGCCTTTGCATGGGAGTCACAAATTATAGGCGATATTATTTTTTTATTTTTGATATTTAACAAAGACTTCCGATATCAATACCCAGGAATGGTCTTCTAAGCCAGATTCTAGTAAATAATTAAATGAATATGTGAGCTGTTTAAGATAAACATCTGGATGACATCGCGCCTGGTACGTTCGTGCATTTTTTATGCGCGAACTCTAAGTTTTTCTATTACTGGCACGCGCACGGGCACCCAGGAACGGTCTTCTAAGCTAGATTCTACTGTATCATTAAGTGAATGTAAGCTGTTTAATATAAACATTTGTCAAGAAGAATATCTGGATATACACTTTAAACGAAATATCACTTGACTCCGGTTAAATTTGTTACCATTGAACTCAAATCTATGTAGAAGGAATCCTAGTATTGACCCGACTTGTCCCCTGTGTAAATCAGATATTGAAACCCTTTATGACTTTCTGTTCATATGTCCAAACTTGAGCAAGATACGATATATGTACATTTCTGATACTTTATATAAACACCCTCTGTGTTCAGCGGCACTAACAAAAATCTGCACGTCAATTGACATCGGATTATTGAAATCTGTATCCCAGTATATCGATGTCGCATTATCAAATCGAAAATTGTAAATGTAAAGAAATGAACTGTTATATTGTCATCATTAATATATCCACACTTGATGTCACCTACCTCTTTAAAGTATTTTTAAAATTGTTCTTTGGGTCTATGACCTTATTTCTGAAATAAACATATTATCATATTAACACTTCAAAATATGACAAGACCTGATAGGAACACCGGGATTACTCCAAGATTAAAACCAGGATTTCAATCGTAGCACGGATCGAGCATAAAATGTCAATACCGCATATATTGAACGTCGAAAGGAAATTAAACCGGGTTTAACGACCTAATAATTCTTCCGCCGATCGCAGTAATAACAACGGGAAAGAACGTTGAACCATAGTTTATGTAGGGTTCTGATTAGGCCTATTGTCTAGAAGGTCATGTCTGTTTAAATTTAAGTGACTTTGTTAGCTGTCTGGGGCCGGTTTCACGAAATTTTAACTAAGATAAAATCCAATTTTAGTAATTTGATTGGATAATATTAGATTGATTTTAGTGCTTAGTCAATCAAAATTGAAGTATCTTTAGATACGATTTCGAGAAACAGGGCCCAGTGTCCCAAATACAGAATGTTGAACCATGGTATTTTTATCTTAATATTCCAATGGAACCCTGGTGTCTCGCCAAATGAGTTAACTTAACTAACTCTAGAACCCGGAAAAGCCCCCACTTATCTTATAAATACGTCACTTCCTGTCGTCCGGAACAAGGGTTGAAGGAAAAAGCGTGACATGCAGATATGCAGACCTTATGGTCTATAACATAGGTAAAACTATTGCCATTATCCGCTCCTCAACAAAATAATTAAATCCCAAAAATTAAAATACAATTGGGGTTCTTTTTTTAGCGTTAGATTACTGTTATTATCCGTTCCACAACAAATAAATAGTTCACAAAATGAAATGCAATGGTGGTTAACATCCTACGACTTACTGCTCTTCCCTGTTCCCTAAAAAAGGATTTAATTCCAAAAATGAAAAGCAATGGTGGTTAACATCCTATTCTTGCGACTAACTGCTCTTCCCTGTTCCCTAATAAGGTATTTAATTCCAAAAATGAAACGAGATGAGGATTTGGAGTTGGTAACGCCTACTGTTCACTATCCGGAGTAATAAACAAGAAAATTTCGAAAGAGCACCGAATCTATTTTGAGTTTTGTACTTAAACGAC
This sequence comes from Patella pellucida, assembly GCA_917208275.1. NCBI lineage: Eukaryota > Metazoa > Mollusca > Gastropoda > Patellidae > Patella > Patella pellucida. The sequence continues at coordinate 62,935,539 of OU795042.1, read as the reverse complement.
TCCGTGTTGATTGAATTAATTTTAAATGATCTAAAAATAGAAGATACATATCATTTCCGGTCAACGCCATTTTGGAATATGAGTGTTTTTTATAACAAAGGTAGCTGTGGGATATTACCGCAGAAGTTGAATCCTGTCACGTGATATAATTTATCGCATAGAATACGATTATAAGGATTCGCGCTACAGGCGGGTTGTAATAAACAACTACGTTAAGGTTAAGAAACCATACAAAAGCAAGTCTCCTGGCAATATTAACAAAATACTAGTAATGATAAAATCTACAAGAAAATGGAAATATTGCATCAAATATAATACAGCATTGAATGTGGAATTGCGACCTTTTTCTTTTAAACTGACGAGACAGGGAGAAGGAGAGAGCGCGCGCGAGGGAGAGAGCGAGAGAGGGGAGGGGGGCGGAACGTCCACTCGACACAACTGAATAATGTCGGAACGAATCTGATTAAAATACAGATTTATATTTCGTTTTTTTTGTACTTTCGATTACCTACACTACATGCCGATCTGACAAGTTGTACTAGTAGTTCGTGGCTTGGGTCTTCCGGCACGAGCGGCTTTTGACCCTATGACGTCAGACATTGATTAATCAATCAGCGCCAAGTAGTCGCCGTAACAGACCTTCTCGTTGGCTAATCCCCAACTTCAACCAAACACTGGTAATATAACAACTCATCCAGGCCCTAGTGTACTAAAGCCAAATAAAATGAAATTTTGAATTATAAAAAAACAAAACGAAGTAGAATCTGTGTTTTAACCAGATTGTTTCGGTACAAACAAATGGTAAATTGTATTTCAAAAAAGAATAATGAGAGAACTATATAATCTAGGTGACTAGACTATTCGACCACCAAGCGTTCACAGATATTTATTTTGAGTTGCCCAAATAAAGTGGAAAGACAGGAACATCCAGGAATGAAAGCAAGTTTGGGTAAGGCTGGAACAGAACCGTGGTTTCCATCGCGCTTCTTCAAGTTTCGGTCATAGGCGGTTGTTTAAGGTCACAGACGAACTGTTTGCAAGTAGAGAGGAGTGGAGAGATGAAAACAAAAGTCGACCATTTTATGCAAGTTAAGCACCTTAATTTGGACATTGAATAAAAGATTTGTAGCACAACCCTGGAGTTTATAAAACATAGACCAACGAAGCCGGTTAAACGATATCGTACCTTATTGACTGTAAGTATGAAAACAATTAGCTCCATCAAACTGTGTATTATCATCTTCCTGAAGCAACGACTGCATCTGGACGTTGTTAGATTACTTCACAATTCCCAAACAACTTATAGTTATTTTGTTTATAATGTAAACAAAATTATCTCGAAATTATCTCGAAACCTGAATACAAATGAGTTGAAGATGCAATATTTTCTAAAGAACTGTACAATGTCAACAAACCTAAAGCAGATAATATAATATATCCCACAATAGTTATCAATTACTCACTAGATTTCTCGAATCCCCTTCCAGGAATCCTGGTTTATTTTACATGAAATATGGCTACACATGATGGACTGCTTTAAATTGTTTGGTGTCTTTATTATCCTGATTTGAAATGTTTGCAGAGATAATTTATATCTCGGGTGCACGTAAAAGATCCGTTGGCACTTAGAAATACGATTATACCGTAGTACCGCTGTCCGAGCAAAATTTTTATTATAGCACACAGTATGGCATATGCTTGTCTTAATTAGCCCAGTTCGGAGTAGAAAAGTATGACATTCAACTCTTATTTCATTTCGTTTAATCTCGGTAGTAGCTGCATGACCAATTAAAGGGAGGCAACTCTTATATTACTGAAAAATAGAGAGAGAGGAAAGGGAGAGAAGGAGAGAAATAGAGAAAATGGGGTTTAACGTCCACTCGACACTAACTTCTAGGCCATTTCAGGAGTAACATATGGTTTAATTTTATTCAATAATTCGCTTGTACGAATGGGTCTTTAGCAGTTGGAGGAAACCGGAGGACCCGGAGAAAACGCATTAGGTTGGACAGAACCTAGAATAGAGTTTTGCACATAATAATAGGGATAATAAGTGGCATGGATATTTTTTGATGAGCCGTTCTATAATGTCGTCTCTATCTAGCACCATAGTATAGTTAAAGTTTATTAGCACAGAGTTTCTCAGACGACCATCCGACATCGTAGAATCACCTGATGATACAGGATAAAACACAAGACTGTGACACTTTTCTTATAAAATATGTGGTTTTACACTTTTTTCATGTAGCTGAGCGGCGGAAAGTGGTGTACCCCCCGACAACCCCCTCTCTGGAACCGCCCCTGGTCCACATGGATTAAATATGATCTACCAGGTTAATCTTTGGGGGTTAAATGTGACTGAAACGTCCTACATAATAATGCCATTTAGCAATTGTACTGTAATATACCGGTCACAATTCTATGGAATAATACAATTACTGCTTATCACTGAGCGACGTTTCGACTAGGCTTGTCTAATTATAACGAAATGAAATGAAATGAGGTTTAACGTTCTTATGTTCAGTTCCTAACTGGGTTAATGAAGGCTGCACACGCCATACAGTGTGCGATGAGGGAAATTTTGCACGGACAGCGGCACTGCGGCCTACTATTATATTGACTACCAGCTGTCAAGGGATCTTTTACGTGTACGCCAATGACGTTTTTTCGTCCCATCCGATCGACTAGACAGCTGTCCTTGCAAGCCCCCTCCCCGTCCTGCATATCTGACAAGTGGGAACCACGCCGGAAAATCTGGATGAATTTTCTCGCCAATGCAGGGATCGAACACCCGACGCTCAGCGATCTGTGGACGACTGGGTAAAAATAACAGTAGTTTTTTCCGGAACTGATCTTCTACGAGAGTTTGTCAGTTATTTTATCCCCCACACTAAACTACTTTTAAACTTCTGATGTATTAGGGTAGGCCTACATTTTCAAGGGATTACCAGTCGCGTGAATAGATTGTTTTTTAGGGCAAGGGGGGGGGGGTGGAAGCCGGGTAGCTGATAGCCGACCCTACACCTTGTCACATACAAGCGGGGAGTCGATATCACGCCACTTGACGCAATGACAAACCCGCTTTAACCATCCCCCCTCTTTCCTTATATGAAGAGATGCGGGTCTTTCGTGTTCATCGGGATTTGCGTAAACCAGAGAAGGAAATGCAAATTGGCCATTATACATGTAGTTCAGTGTATCCATCCCAACCTGGGTCCGTGAAAAGGGTGTGGCGCTGCGGGGGTGGGGGTTGTCTAGTTGATTAGACGATGAATTTCAGCAGCCGATGTAATGGTCACTTTATCTAGGAATGGCGACCATTCAGTCTTTGATCATTCTATCGCTCTCTCTCCCCTCTCCCCCCTCTCTCTCTCTCTCTCTCTCTCTCCCCCCCCTTTCTCTTACTCGTATTCAATATGTGACCAAAAATAAACATGGCGATGTCCAATGCCAAGCTAAAATAATCGGTGTCTAGTATATATCAGATACTGCCAAATATTTACATTTGGAATATGAATGGATGTTTTTTTGCAAATTATCATGACTCGGATGGTTTAACGTACTTTGAAGACAAGCCTTTGTTTACATGATTTACTTAATCGTGTCACGGCTGTGTGCATTTTATAATTCCAAGGTTGTGATCTCTATTTCATGTTATACAATGCATTAATTTCGGTGTAACAACCCTTCGTTGCATAATACCTCAAGTCATCCGCGACCATGCATACAGTACATTGTATCATGGCTTTCATTAGCTTAAAATCGTTGAGAGAATCCTCAACGAAACGTCGCTTTAATTAAATAGTAATTGTGTTCCATATGAAGAAAAAAAAAGAAACTCCAAACTTATGAAAAATCACATATCTATTTAATATTAATAGATAAGGTGTAACATAATAATAATTCAAATTGCCTTCCTGTCCCCATGCACCCGTGTGTCAAGTAACTATCAAATACTGCCAAATATTTACATTTGAAATATGAATGAATGGTTTTTGCAGATCATCATGACTCACATGGTTGAACGTACTTTGATTGGAGGGAAAATGATTTCACGTTGATTTAAATGATTCAAAATTGACCTGAAAAGTGTTTTCTCTAGCTTTTCGTTCAGTACCAATATCGTTATTCAAAATATTAAATTATAATGTTATAGTGTATTGCAGAAAAGACTTCTCAGGCAAGATGGTAATAAGGAAAGAAAGTTTTGTTATTTCTCATCACAATTAAATTTCCTCCAAAAGATCTTTTTTTCTTGTGTCTTCTTAACTAGTAATTACGTCATCCCAGTTCTTGTCAGAAAGTTGGGATTTTCTTGAAAAAAAAGACAGATAGGCATTACCGCAATTTGGATAAAAAAATATCGAGATTAGTATTGAAAGTGTCAAGAATATCATAGAACTGACAACCAACCATGAGGACACCCAAATATCTTACCTACTCCTCTCCGCATTGCAAATTAATGGAGGTGCTGAAACGGCTCTAGGACAATCCGATCCCGGAAAATTGGTCCCCGGGTACGAATTTCTGATGAACTGGCCTTGGGGACAAATAGTCCGGGAACGAATTGTCATTGGGTACGAATTGTCTGGTGACGAATTGTCTTAGGGTACGAATTGTCCTAGGATACGAATTGACCTTGGGTACGAATTGGCCGAGTACGAATTGGCATTGGGTACTAATTGTCTGGTGACGAATTGTCCGGGTACGAATTGTCACTGGGTAAGAATTGTCTGGTGACGAATTTTCCGGTACGAATTGTCTGGGATCGAATCGTCCTAGAGCCGTTTCAGCAGGGCGAATTGTCCTTAGGTACGAATTGTCTGGTGAATTGTCCTTAGGGTATGAATTTCCTAGGGTACGAATTGTCATTGGGTACTAATTGTCTGGTGACGAATTGTCCGGGTACGAATTGTCGAATTGTCCTAGAGCCGTTTCAGCACCTCCATTAATTTGCAATGCGGAGAGGAGTAGGTAAGATATTTGGGTGTCCTCGTGGTTGGTTGTCAGTTCTATGATATTCTTGACACTTTCAATAATGGGTACGAATTGTCTGGTGACGAATTGCCCGGGGTCGAATTGTCCGGCATCGAATTGTCTGGGATCGAATTGTCCTACAGCCGTTTCAGCACCTCCATTAATTTGCAATGCGGAGAGGAGTAGGTAAGATATTTTGGTGTCCTCATGAATGGTTTGTCAGTTCTATGATATTCTTGATACTTTCAATAATAATCTTGACATTTTTTTTTTCCAAATTGCGGTAATGCCTATCCGTCTTTCTTTTTCAAGAAAATCCCAACTTTCTAACAAGAGCTGGGATGACGTAATTACTGGTTAAGAAGACACTAGAAAAAAGATCTTCTGGAGGAAATTTAATTGTGATGAGAAATAACAAAACTTTCTTTCCTTATTACCATCTTGCCTGAGTAGTCTTTTCTGCATATTCCTGAAGCAACGGCCCGAGAAATCCCTCTCTGGCCATTGCTGGATTCGCTTCTGATTCTTGACATTTAAGTAAATGTGTCTATTCTTCTCGTTCAATCAAATCTACTACTTACGTACAGTAACATGACATTCCGTCGTTTAATCTTGGGTCTTCCTTAATATTTTGGACAAAGATTTAAGTTATTAAAAACGTTAAAAGTCTGTTCGTTACCATACCGTAGTGTTTACTTTACGTCAATACCGATAGCCTCGTTTGTCACGCAATTAGTTTTGCTGCAATATCCTGCTATGCGCTGGTTAATATAGCATAAAAAAACCGTGCAGCCATGACGTAACGTTACGTAAACACAGTTGTCCTAATTAAACGTCTTGTTTTAAAGGTAATACTTTTGTAACGAATTCAGTGATTGGTCAGTAATAGGACCACTGGCCAGTCATAATTAGTGACAATAATACCCACTCAGTCCAGCAGGGAGTAGTCAGATTAGCTCTAATCAAACGGAACACTGCGAGGAGGATGTCTTTTCTGCAATACACTATAACATTATAATTTAATATTTTGAATGACGATATAGGTACTGAACGAAAAGCTAGAGAAAACACTTTTCAGGTCAATTTTAAGTCATTTAAATCAACGTGAAATCATTTCCCTACAATTTTACCCCCCCCCTCCACACATGCACACCTGCTACCCCACCCAACACATCAAACAGTTGTCCAGGGGCATCATAAACACTTATTTATAGATTTTAAATCCTAGAATTTTTTGTTTTAATAATATATATTAAGTCCACATAATGACAGCCCCACCCCACCCCCTACACACAACCATACATAGACATTAGACCCCAATATCTCGAAAACGACCCCTCACACGCCCCCTCACACGCCTGTTCACCACCCAGATTCGGAATCTACGCGAATAACTGGTCTAGAAATGATTTACCTAATCGTGTTCCGGCTGTGTGAATATTATAATTACCACGTTGTGGTCTCTATTTCATGTTATACAATGCATTTCGGTGTAACAACCCTTCGTTGCATGCATAACACCCCAACTCATCGGAGACCTAACATACGATACATTATATCATGTCTTGTTCTACATTACCCCAATCTGCTTAAAACACAGATCCTATTTCGTTTAGTTTTTATAGTTCAAAATTTCGTTTTACTTGTCTTTACTACTCTAGGATCTGGAAGATTTGTTATCATTGACGTGGTCTGGTTGAAGTGAGGGGTTAGCCAATGAAACGGTCTGTTACGGTGAGTTCTTGGCCTCTTGATGGACGGAACTGCGCGCCTGACCCCTGACGTGAACTCCCACTATAAATTATCAGATCTTCATGTAGTGTAGGCCATTGGAAGTATAAAATAAAACGAAACGAAATATAGACCTGTATTTTAATAAGATTGGTCAGCCATCTTGACAAATTTATGGGTTTGAGAGATTGTTTGTAAATGTCAACCATCTTGGCAATTGGAGGCGTTTCCGTTCAATACCTCTACAAATAGTATAAACGAAGAAATGTCCGGTACAATTATCTATAGTCATTGGTGTACATGCATCATTGAATCCATTGAATGTATCACCACCAACTAGAAAAATAACTGAAAACCCGTCTTAAAAAGGCAAAAAAAAATTATCAAGCGATAGAAAGTAGAGAGTTAAATTACTATATTTCATTTGTATACGCCCACATTTCAGTGGCGTATTATTCTGCTATTCTGAACGCGATAGAGGCTACCAATCTGGTCAGCATGGAATATTCGCTCCATTACAATCACTGATAAGAATGAGCCTCAAATATTAGCTTGTTTCCTCCAAAAAATTAAATTCTAAAACATTTTTTTTTTATGTATTAGAAAAATAAATAAAGGCGTTTGAAGTATTTGTAGGTAAAAATTATTTCCTATTTAACGTAAATGGGTATTAAAATGAATAAAAAGCACCATTCTGCCAGAACCAGTAGCGGCTACAGTTTCTGACGGATTTGATGCGCAAATAGGTCATACCCTACCGAGATATTCTATAGAGGCTACAGTTCCTAAAATGTTTGTCCACATTGCAGCGATAGAGGCTATATTTCAAAATAGTTATGTAGTATTTAGATTGATGAGGGGACGAACCGTATAGCCATAGAGGTTTATTAGTTATGCGGGGGGTTGGGATGGCCTAGTGGTCTAGAGTGCCGCGCTTCGACCTCTAGATGTCCGGCCACCTCTGGCTTGCGGGTGTAGTTTCTAGCCCTGGTGTGAGCGTATGTGGTATGGAGATAGGGGCGCCTTCTCAACGTCGTGGGTTTCCTCTGGGCACTCCGGTTTTCTCCCACTGCTAAAGACCCCTACGCGCAAGCGAATTATTGAAATAAAATTAAGCCAGATGTTAGTCCCGAAATGACCTAGTTGAGTTGAGTGGACGTTAAACCCCATTTCTCTCTCTCTCTTTATTAATCATGCACTTGAGAACATGAAATGCATTATAGAGGGGTTTCCCCCCAATTTGGTCAACATCTAAGTTTTTTTGTCGGATAAGCTGCTGCCTGTGGCTGTAGATTTTGTCTCTCGAGAAATATCAGCTGTGTGGGATATTTCCACGCTCTTTAAAAGAATGTTACTAGTGCAGTATATTAATTACAAGGTCTAGTCAAGGTCGATGCGATGATTCACGAGTTCAGATATTCAACACCGCTGTTAACGGTTGGATGACCTGGTTATTCACTGAAGTAAATCGCCCTCGGTCAGACTTTTTATATTACTCTTAATACGGTCGAGGATGAATAGTGATAAATCCCAAAATGATATATTATTATTATATTTTACTTCCTCCCCTCTCTCGCCTTTGACCACGATCCACCTCCAACGACCCATTTTCTATACAAATAATTTTAAAGAGACTATGTCACCTTCAAAAGTTCTGAAAAACTGCATTAAATTGCCGGCTACAATGTAAAGTACACACAGGTGTTTGTTGGTCAGGTGACCATCGCTCATCGACAACAAGTCATATATATATATATATATATATATAAAACATTAGTCACATGACTTAGATTTAAAACTCTAAGGGTCATAAAGAACAACGAAAGCTAGGCCTTACTTTCGTTTTTTGTCTTACTTACGGTTTTTTGTTGTTGTTATTTTTTTTTTCTTACTTTTGTTTTTAAAAATCACGGAGTCTTGGCAATCTGATTAAAACACCTATACTATTTCGTTTCGTTTTTTACAGTTCAAAATTTCGTTCTACTTGTCTTTACTAAACTCAGATCATGAAGAGTTGTTATATTACCGGTGTTATGGTTGAAGTGAGGGATAAGCCAATGAAACGGTCTGTTACAGCGACTTCTTTGAACCATTAGAAACGGCAACGCTGATTGATTAATCAATGTCTAGCGTCAAAGGGTCAAAAGCACCACCCCTGACACGACTTTCGAATACAACTTGTCACATCTTCATGTAGTGTAGGCCATCTAAAGTATACAAAAAGAGAATCGAAATATAGATGTGTATTTTAATCGGATTGGTGTCATGATCGTTGTCCTAAAAACCCATGCAGCTTGAACCAGACCATACGGACACAGGTCTCCAAATATTCCTGGGCCGAGGGCGAAAGTTATTTTAAATCTCTCTCTCCCTTTCTCTTTTCCCCCCTTTTGCGTGGCGATTTTTGTTGACTTTTTGGTGTAGAATCGAAAAATAGATTTCCTGCCAGGGTTTGGTAAATATTCATGATTTTGAGACGGAAGGATACAAATGTTGTGAGGTTGGTTACGTTGAATTGTAGGGCCTGAAATTGCATGTTTTTTAGTCTCTACTTCCAGCTTGTGTATCTCAATTTTTTCATGGTTAACCTCATACATGCTTTTGTGCAAGAGTTTGCCACATGTTGCTCCATCTGTGGCAAAAAGCGTTTTACTAAACGAAAATTTGGGAAAAATTTAGAGCCGGTCTAAGAGACGAGAATAAACATGGGGTAAGAATTAGTGACCTGTGGCCATACTGAACACACCAACACGCCTTCATTGACCGAATCGGTGCAGAACAGTAAGACATTAAACCCCAGTTCATTTCACTTCACAAACGACCATTGTGTCTTATTTTCTACCCATTGACGTTTTAAATTCAGTCACTCGCAGCAGGTAATGTTGGTTTTTTTTTAAATCTGTATACAACAACGATTTTTAAAAATGAGTTTAATAATAATACACACTCAATTATACCTGAATAGTTGTCTCTTTGTAGTGTGTTCTTGGATGTGTTATTTTTCACACCCATAGTTAATTAAATAAAAATAAAATCATTGCTTAAAAATGCATTAATAATGTAAGATGTCTCATCTATACAAACTTTTGACTTTTCTACCTTGTACACTAAAATTCCCCATAGCAAATTAAAAACTCGGTTAAAAGACATTATTCACAGTGTCTTTTCAACTAAATCGGGACATGTTAGATACAAATATTTACAATTCCACATATTTTGTTGTTAAGAACCATAGTGATTCCAAAAATAAGTTCACGGCCATCAAGATAATTCAGATGTTGGATTTTTTAATAGATAATATCTTTGTTGAATTTGGAGGGGAAAATTATCAGCAAGTAGTAGGTATCCCCATGGGTACCAACTGTGCACCTTTGCTTGCTGATTTGTTTCTCTATTCATGCGATGCCGAGTACATGCAGGCACTCGTAAAATCCAACAAACGATTGGTTAGACATTTTAATTTCACTTATCGATATATCGATGATGTTCTATCACTGAATAATGCACAATTCAGTGATTATATAGAGCTCATATATCCTGATGAGCTCGAAATTAAAAACACTACTGATAGTGACAATTACGCTTCCTACTTGGATCTGCGTTCCGATTTTGACAATTGCCATAAACTTAGTGTTAAACTGTACGATAAACGTGATGACTTTGACTTTCCTATTGTTAACTTTCCATTTATTAGTAGTAATATTCCAATATCACCAGCTTATAGAGTGTTTGTGTCTCAGCTAATTCGTTACGCGAGAGCTTGTTTATTTTATTCTGATTTTTTGAGTAGATCGAGGCATTTGTCATCTAAGCTTCAACTACAGGGATACTTACGAACTAAACTTATTAAAACCTTTAAAAAGTTCTGTCAGGAATCTTTGACGTGCACGCCAAGGTGTGCACGGGACCTCGGTTTTCGTCCCATCCGTACCACTAGACAGCTGCCTTGTCAGACCCCCGTCCTGCATCACTGACAAGGGGGAGTGACACTGGAAAAACTGGATGGACAATCTCGGCGAATGCTGGGATCGAACACCCGACTTCAAGGCTAGCGAGCCAGTATCTTACCCACTAAGACAACGTGAACCCCGATTGACAATTGAGGATGCCAGTGCAATAAGGTAGACAACTGCCCCTGTTTTTGTAGAAAAAAGATCTTTTGATTTTTCAAATGAATCCATTTTATGCAGATGTTCTTAACAACTTGTTCATTTTGATCATTTTTATGAGAGTATATTATATCAGTTTTAGTGCCCTGGGGTCTGTTTCACGAAATTTTAATTAAAATAAAATTAAAATTTTAGTAATTTGATTGGACAATCAAAATTGAAGTATCTACTAAAATTTGGGTTTTATTATAAGTTAAAATTTCGAGAAACAGGGCCCTGGTCTAAAAATATTCAAAAATATTATTTTGGGCAGATTGTGTAAAATAAGAGTTATTGCGCTGGCATACTCAATTCCATTCAAATTTATTCTGAGCGAAGTGTATCGAAGTGTATCGCAAATTGTTTATTATCGTGGCAACGGAGCCGGACAAGCGAGGCCATACTAAGTCGTTATTATCCAGTTTATCGTTAAATGTCTCGTGTGCATTCTAAGCTATTGAAATATTCGCGATCCATTTAAAGTAACTTATGCGAAACAGTAAAAACATGTTTATATGACGGTGGTTCATGGCCCAGCAAGTCCATTTACTAAAATATCACTGACCGATTTCAGAAATGAAATGGGGCTTAACGTTTTACTGCTTTGCACCTAAACTGGGCTAATGAAGACAGACGTGTGCCATACAGTGTGTTCGACCTCGGTGTTTCGTACCGCCCGAACGACTAGACAGCTGTTCTTGTCAGGCCCTAGGTCAGGCATCACTGACAAGGGGGGAAACGCCAGAAAATCTTGATGAACTTTCTCGGCCAATGCAGGGATCGAACACTCGACCTCCAGGATAGCGAGCCAGCGCCTTACCCACTTAGCTGACCGATTTCAAATCAGGCTTGACGTGAAAGAGAGAGAAATGGGGGTTAACGTCCACTCGACACAAACTAGGTCATTCTGGGACTAACGTATGGTTTTAAATTTTTATTTCAATAATTAGCTTGCGCGTAGGGGTCTTTAGCAGTGGGAAGAAACCGGAATGCCCGGAGGAAACCCACGAGGTTGAGAAGGCGCCCCTATCTCCATGTCACATACGCTCACACAGGGGCTCAGGCCCGTAGCCAGGAAGTTGTTATTTTTTTTTTGGGGGGGGGGGGCAAAGATGTTTCCGGGAGGGCCAACTAGCACGGGCTTCTGCATGAATTTTGCGGTAAAGGCCAATTTTCTTGGGCCTGCTAGGGCTCGAAACCACAGCCGCAAGCCAGAGGTGACCGGCAGCTAGAGGTCGAAACGTGGCACTCTAGACCACTAGGCCATCCCATACCCCTCAGACTTGATGTAGTTAATGTGTGTAAAAAATACTGCCTACGTTTAAGTCCCTTGTGTTAGCCCCCCACCCCCTTTCACATACTCAAGGTCCTAGAGCCCCCACAATGGCTAATCCGGCGTTGTGGTATCCATTTAGTCTGATGTCCTCTTTTAAATAATACAGGACGGCGGGTCTGATTGGAAAAGGGTGCACATAAAACAACTCTCGACAGTTATAGAATCCGATAATGCGTGGCATGTACGTCTTTAACCCATTTAGAGTTGTGGCCGTTCAAACCCGTTTCTTTTATTGAAATGCTGCATAATACCTCAATGAATAATACAGTAATAACTCATTCACACATTCCTAAAACATGTGAAGTGTCACCCCCATACTTCACACCGGGTGATCGCGACTACACGCACCTGTAAAGACTAGGTAAAGATATCTATGTGTGACAAGTTCACAATCCCACAGTTTGACTTTCTACTCTACACTCTGTGATATTCCGTATTTGCTTTGGATTTGGACTACAATCATGTCAAAACAGAAGTCCTATGATCTGTGGCATACGGATGATCCGGTAAGTCTTCTAATTTCTATTAAATCGACTTTTTTTTGTATTACTTTATTTAGTATGTTGTATTATTATTATTAACTAAACATGAATTAGAATAGTACATTGTTTATAATATACCCTCAGCTATAGAGCTGCAATCTTGTGCTATCTTAAAAGTTTAATTGTGTGTGTTTTTAAAAAAAATAATGGTAATGTTTAAGACAACGATTTGAAAATCACAGAAACTAAATAAGTATGGAGCTCTTAAATGTTTTAAAAAAGTCAAAAATTCTGAAATATAATACAATTAAAAATATCGGACATGTATAGTTTGTAGCAATACATTTTTAAAAAGTGTAAGTCAAAATCCTGAAATGAAATACAAATTATTTTCTTTTTAGATTGTATCAATAAGTTTTTAACGTTTGGTTTTACTTTGATTTTTAACAAAGTAAAAAGACTTGAAATAAATTTGAAAAGAAACCACTAATCGGATTAGTACAATAACGTCATAAAGGTGTGCAACACGCGGTCTAGACAAATACAACGCATCTATTCCGAGTGTGCATTATACGATTTAACCTAGCTTGACTATTGTCGACCATTATTCATTATAAAAAAATCCCTAAACCGTTAACATTCTACTGTGACAAGCTATATAACTATTCTATTCAAATATAACAAAAGGGGTCGAGTTTAATGACCATAGGGACATCCGTTCACGCTTCTTCCGACAGGGTTTCAGTGGTATGTGTGAAATAAGTTTGTTTTACGATACTGCTTTTGAAGAAATCTGCCCCTTACTTGTTTTTTCTTGAGTTTAACGTCCTTTTTTAAACCTAGGGTGATATCGAAGACAAATGTTTCTATATGAAAGTAGCGAGTACTAACCGCAGAAAGAGGGCTTGGTTGACCTTTTTGGGTAAGACATAGCGTCTTTGCAGGGTATCGCTCAAGGTTAGTTTCATCCAAAGGATGAACTCATGGTATGCTCCTTAATGATGGCCATGCTGATATTAGACAATACCTGTCTGTGTATACAGAGGTTTACCGCCATACAGTTGGGAACTACTTTTATTTTGTTGATATCGTTAATAAGGTTTCGATTAATAGCTAGCCTTGCTGAAGACTCTGGTACATTTTCATATTTGTGTATACTTTGGTTCCCACAACTAGTTTTTTTGTTGATATCATTAATAAGGCTTCACTTAATAGCGAACCTTGCTGAAGACCCTGCTACATTTTCATTAAAATGAAGAGCTTTCCGATATAATATTATAATATTAACTTTTATTTTGTTGATACCAATAATAAGGCCCCACTTAATAGCGAACATTGCCACAGGCCCTATGCAAAAATATCATGATACACTTTTATTGTAATATAAGGCTTTCTGTTATAATATAATAATATTTTGAAACTTAATGTTTGATTTTAGGATGTATTACAAATTTGTTTTTGTCGCTTTTGAGTTAACTTAAAGTTGTATTACCACTCTCAGAAAGGAACTAAACATATGTAAATTTACATAAAGTAATATACAATTAATCTAAACTAGGGATTGACATATACGTCTTATATTTCCATACAAACCATTCCGAACACCTTGTAATTGAACAGCCAAATACTGACAATTCAAATGTGTTATTCACCTGCGAAGGTCCACGAAGAGCTTGAACTTGTATCGGGGTTCACTGATTTTCCGCTTGATAGGAGATATGCAAACCAAATAGCAGGTATGCACTAACTAGGCTTCTCAGTTCGATAAGTAATACCCTTCATTAATAATTCTACACTCATTGTGGAATTTACTCCAGGTCCTGTACACATAGTCATAAAGTTACATCCAAAAGGAACAATTATTTAATGTTAATATTTATCGAGTTTAATGTTTGTTATTGTCATCGTTGTTTGGATGTAAACACACGTGTTCTTTAGCAATGCATGTGTTTTATTGTTAAAGTATATTCTACGAGGGGGTTGGATGGCCGAACGGTTAGCACGTGCGCGATGTATCATAAAGCCTGTCATTGAGTCAACTGGTCCCCTTTCCATCCTCGTGGGTTTCCTCTGGGTCCTCTGGATTCCCCCCCCATTGCTAAAGACCCATACGTGCAAGCTTATTATTGAAATAAAATTAAACCATATATTAGTCCCGAAATGACCTAGTTTGTGTCTAGTGGACGTTAAACCCTCTCTCTCTCCCTCTCTCTCTCTCTCTCTCTCTCTCTCTCTCTTTTTCTATATATTCAACGATTCTATACATAACCTATATTAATATAAACAAAGTTTTACGGCAAGTCATATGAATTAATGAGAACGGGAGTTATGTTTGTCAGCCCTCAGGCTCCCATCTATTTTAATCTGACGTTTTTATGCCGTATTTTCATGTACTAAAGTATTTACATTTTTGGCGTACCTTAAGAATAATTATCTTTCTAACTAATCCAAACTTCCGGTTAGAAATATTTTCTGCTGTAGAGATAGTTTAGTTTCAGTTTTGTTTTAAAGAATTTGAGAGAGAGAGAGAGAGAGAGAGAGAGAGAGCACGTTTGTGTTGGTTCAAGAAGGGGTGAGATACACGGATGTAGAATACAGGTGTAACATATATAATTACGGAGAAAATAATACACTACATATGATTCATCAACTGTGTGGTGTATAGATATAATGTATACGTTATGCATTAAGGAGTAGTCTCCTATATTTGATGTTTGAATAAGCATAATTGACACATATCCTACCATATTGGGATAGGTAAGGATAACTCTATTACGTCACAGAATAAACGTTTGAGGAGTATGGTTTAATTATATGCAGTATTATGTACACGTTTAGTTTAAACAACATTTTATTCATATTATTTGAATGGTGTTTAGTAACTGGGTAAAAAAATAAACTAACACATTGAATAACAGGCAAAGCATATATAAGCTCTTTCCCAGTTTGATTTTGTCTTTTGAATACCTTCTAAAAATTACCCTCTGAAAATTATTTATAGCATTGCATAAAGTGGTGCTTGCTATTTTTTTGCTGGTTGTTTCTATAGAATTTTATGTATACTGTGACATCACAGCATGAGAAAGGATATTTTATTATTATTAATATATACGTTGCCAAACAGACTTATCTGGAGGACGGGAGGGGGGCCAGGTGCTTGAGCTTTTTCATGGCGACTTTCGTCTTGTTGGACCAATCATAATCCCCTAGCAACTTACAGTTCTTTTTTGCGACCAGGGGGGTTGAGATGGCCTAATCGCGTCATTTTACAAGGGTAGCAAATTAGGCCTGAGGCCTTTTTCAAATTTGGCCCTTGGCACAGATCGTGCAAATGATTTCGATCATTACTGCAGGAAGAAACCGAAGAACTCGGGGGAAACCTGCCTGATCGGACGGGCGACCGAATATCCCTCTCACTTACTAGTGGTCTAGAGTGCCGCGCTTAGACCTCTAGCTGGCCGGTCACCTCTTGCTTGCGGCTGTGGTTTCGAGCCCTGGTGTAAGCGAATGTAATGTGGAGATAGGGGCGCCTTCTCAACCTCGTAGGTTCCTTCGAGTACTCCGGTTTCCTCCCACTGCTAAAGACCCCTACGCGCAAGCGAATTATTGAAATAAAATTAAACCGCATGTTAGTCTCGAAATGACCTAGTTGTGTTGAGTGAACGTTAAACCCCGTTTCTCTATCTCTCTTTCGTTATCTTGCCATGTGCTTCAATTCAGATTTCTTATGAAACTACGCCTAGGGTAAGACGTTGGCCCAATAACCTGGAGGTCCCGTGTTCGATCCCGATGAAGGCCGAGTTCATCAGGAATGACCGGCGTGTTTCGTTCGCCCTTGTCAGTGGTGTAGGACGGAGGGCTTGACAATGGAAAACATATAATCGGTCGGGTGGCACGATAAACCCAGAAACTTTGACAGTTAGTCTTCGATATAAAACAAATACGCCTTAGCTCCTCTGTCCGGACCGTCTTCCATTAGCCCAGGTTATGTGCAAACAGTAGGACGTTAAACCCCATTTCATTTCCTCTGCCCGGACATAAATTTGTTCATAGCACACTGCATAGCGCACGCCCGTCTTCATTAGCCCAGTCGGAGCCGAACAGTAAGGATTAAGACCTCATTTCATGTCAATTCATTTTTCCGTTTTAATAGTGCTAGAGAAGCGTTCGAAAATATCAATTTTAGAAACGCACCACTTCAATTTGGTCAGTTTTTGCAACTGTAAAACCAAGAGCAACAGCTGACCAAGATAACTTCGTCTACACTCCACAAAAGATCCGGGAACAACTTCGTTACATAAAATAAAAACACAGAGAGGCTTGTCGATTGTAGAACTACCCTACCTTAATAATATATTTATTGGATGAATAATAATTGTTAATCAGGTCAAAAGTTAAAAATGTACCCCACCTTTCTGATTGCCTTGAAGACATGATTAATCTAATACCTACCATGAAAATACAATCTATCTTTTTTAATATACCATATTACCCCACCCTTGACACAAAACATGTAATATTCAGTTTCAAAAAAGCAGTAAAACAATAATATACATGTCGGTAAAAAAAATATTTGTTTGGTGCCTTCCAGGAAATTACCATCTTACATGTACTCAGTGTCGGGTTGGGCAGGTTGTCAGAAGGGCCCCTGAGGAAGTGGGCCCCCTGAGACATCAGTCAAAATCGGGAAGGAGCGAAAAACCAAAGTCCCGTGTACACATTGGCAGATGGAATTCGATGTAAGAGTATGTTTTCATTATCCCAGTCGAAGCAGAACAGTAGGACGTTAAACTCATTTCATTTCTTCAAACTTGAACTGTCAAATATTTTACGTCCACGACGGGTGGAAATCAGTTTTTGGACCTAAACCCATTTTATCCCAACAAATAGACGTAGCTTCCATGTCATGTCCCAAGTCAACCACGCCTGACACGTAAGAACCGGTTTTGACATATCCTGAAGAGGTACTTCTTGAACCCGGGACATTTTAGTAGCTAAGTCAATGCCTTACCGACAAGGCGGTTCCACTACCAGAACAAACAGTCATAAAGTTGTGCTACCAATGTTTACGTTTATCACAATCAGCATGAATACCACGGACGGACAATAAGCTTTTCAAACTGCAGAATCTCAATCAGTCTTAAAGAGGAACCACCCATTTCTTATTATTTTTTATCAAAGAATATCTAGAGCTATGTTTATCACCTACTTCAACTTCAAGTACAGGCCGGCCAACAAGAAACATCGCCCTGATCACCGGGGTGAAACGTTCAGTGATGTCATGCATACCCATTGGATGGGTTTTCCCTGCATGTGCTATGAACCGGGATGCACATTTTGTTGGGATCAAGAATGTTCACAAAGATTAAAAAAAATTCAGCGATATTCCTGTTTATCACCAAATAATACATTTGACAGTAGATATCGCTTGTGTGATAAATTACATAATCTACTGTGATATATACACAGTGGTGATATCGCTTTACATAAATTTGATTGGTCAATCAAAAAGGAACTACTTTCTTTTATTTTAAAGAAACCACTTTGTTTAAGTAAAGAGTGACTTTTTTATAAAAAAAAGGAAACTGCTTTTATTTAATTGACCTTAAAGGAAAAAACTGGGTCAGTATATAGGACTATACAATAGCTAAACTGCTTTCAAAAAATGATGTATCACTACGCTGTAATGTAATTAGGTTCTGTAAAAGTGAAATCTATACCTAAGAAAGAATTGGGTGATAAATAAAATCTCCAACTCGTGTTTTTTGATACCAAAAAATATCAACACTCGTTGATAAAGTAAAAAAACTCGGCAGAGCCTCGTTTTTTTTTACTTTATCAACTTGTGTTGATATTTTTTGATATCAAAAAACACTCATAGGAGATTCTCTATTTATACAATGAACCGGGGGTCATATTTTGATCATGTGTTTAGATCACGTGTATACAGAATATGGACTATGAACTGTTCCCCGTTGTATAGTAAAAGAAACTATACCATTTAGAAACGCATAAATAGACATATTAACAATCGAGAAAAACAGCTGTACATGAACCAATTTGGTAACTTTCTATAGATTGAATAGAGGCGAAGGTCACGTGACTCCCTAGACGATTTCGTCATGTGAAATAACAAAACAAACCCAACTCGAACGTTGAACTTTGTTGAAAGTGCATTTTTTTTATATTGAAAATGTATGCACTTTTATATAGTGTACGAGCGTAGGATTGGATATACATCTAAATTAGAATGGAACAAAAATCTGAGGTCCTGTGTACGTAAAATATCCCTTGGTAGCTGGAATTGATATTAGAGTAGGTCGTAGCGATCCTGTCTTGACAAAATGTCCCGCATAGCACACTGTATAATGGCGTATATTCATCTTCATTAGCCCAAATCTAAATGGACAAAAGATCCCTTGGCAGTTGGAATTCGATATAAGAGTAGGCCGTAGCGCCGCTGTCCGAGCAAAAATTTCCCTCATAGCACACTGTTTGGCGTATGTTCGTCTTCCATTAGCCCATGTAAGGTGCATAATTCATTCATTCATTCAACTTCTTTCTCAAAACGGGGCTTGGTTTGGTAGACACTTATGAGTCGTTTTTACTTTATGTCCGGGTTCGATTCTGGTGTTAACTGCGTATTTTTATACGGATTATCCAGCCTGGTCTCACATTATGAATCATGCAGGACGGAAACGGGGGCGTCTAGTTGTTACGAGAGGACGATAAATCGCATTCAAGCCGTGGATTCGGCGTGTGAACGGAGAAGTATACTTGACAGTTATAATTTTAGGAAGAGTTTGTCTACAATCTCACCCCAGGTGGAAGTGGACGTTAAACCCCAGTAAAACATCTCCTATAGCACACTACGTGTATACCGTTTTTATGAGCCCGTTTGGTACAGAAAGGTAGCACGTTAACCCCATTTTATTTCATAACATTTCAACTAGACGCTAATCAGGGTCGCATTAGCCCGTAATCGGGTATCTGGGCTTGAGCATAGGACAGTCTTGTGGACAATACGACCGATTCGGAATGAATAAACGAAATGTGGTTGAGCGAATGAACGTCCTACTATTATGCACCTAACCTGGGCTAATGAAAGACGGGCATACGCCATACAGTGATCTATGAATAAATAAATGAATAAAATGGGGTTTAACGTTCTACTATTATGCACCTAACCTGGGCTAATTGAAGACGAGCATACGCCATACAATGTGCTATGAGGAAAATTTTGCCCGGGCAGCGGCGCTATTGCCTACTCTTATAGAGAATTCCAACTGCCAAGGGATCTTTTACGTGCACTCCAATGTGTACACGGGACTCGGTTTTTCGTCCGACTAGGCAGCTGTCCTTGTCAGGCCCCCTTCTGCATCACTGACAAGGGGAATCACGCCGGAAAATCGATCTCCATGCTAGCGAACCAGCGCCTTATCCACTTAGCCACCATGATCCCCGACCAATTCGGTTTTTGGAGACGGGGTGGTGCGTTCAATATGGTCTGGTTCTAACTGCACCGGTTTTTAGGACAATAATCATGACCCCAATCTGATTGATTAAATACAGATCTATATTTCGTTTCGTTTTTTTTAAATTTCGATGGCCTACACTATACATGACGATCTGACAGGTTATAATGGGAGTTCACGTCAGGGGTCAGACGCGCAGTGTTTGACCCTATGACGTCATCATTGATTAATCAATCAGTGTTGATGTTTCTAGTGGTTTACCCACAGTTCCGTGCATCAAAAGGCCAAGAACTCATCGTAACAGACTGGTTCATTGGCCAATCCCTCACTTCAACCAGACCACGTCAATGATAACGAATCTTCCGGATCCTAGAGTAGTAAAGACAAGTAAAACGAAATTTTGAACTATAAAGACTAAACGAAATAGGATCTGTGTTTAAAGCTGATTGGGGTATGTCGAACAAAACATGATGTATCTTCTTTGAGCGGCATTTAACAATTACCATAGGTAATAAACACAAACACATAATATGGAACACAATTACTATTTTAATTAAAGCGACGTTTCGTGAGGATTCTCTCAACGTTTTCAAGCTAATGAAAGCCATGATACAATGTACTGTATGCATGGTCGCAGATGACTTGGGGTGTTATGCAACGAAATTAATGCATTGTATAACATGAAATAGAGATAACAACCTTGGAATTATAATATTCACACAGCCGGAACACGATTAGGTAAATCATGTAAACAAAGGCTTGTCTTCAAAGTACGTTAAACCATCCGAGTCATGATGATCTGCAAAAACCATCCATTCATATTCCAAATGTAAATATTTGGCAGTATCTGATAGTTACTGGACACCGATTATTTTAGCTTGACATTGGACATCGCCATGTATATATTTGGCAGTATCTGATAGTTATTTGACACCGATTATTTTAGCTTGGCATTGGACATCGCCATATTTATTTTTGGTCACATATTAAATAAGAGAGAGAGAGAGAGAGAGATAGAGAGAGGGAGAGCGACAGCATGATCTAAGACAGGATAGTCGCCATTCCTATATAAAGTGACCATTATATCGGCTGCTGAAATTCATCGTCTAAACAACTTGGCTACCCCCTCTCCCCCGCCTCCCATTTTCAACGTAGACCTTCCAAGGAACCCTTTGCCTTCGGGCAACGCCATACATTTTCCACGGACCAAGGATGTTATGGATACACTGAACTACATTTCCTTCTCTGGTTTACACAAAGAAACCCCCGATGAACACGAAAGACTCGCGTCTCTGAATATTAGGGAGGGGGGTGGGGTGGTTAACGCGGACCCTGTCATTGAGTAAAGGGTAGTGATGTCGACTCCCCCGCTTGTATGTGACAAGGAGTAGAGTCGGCTATCGGCTATCCGGCTTCCATTCGGCCACTCCCCCCCTGCCCTAAAAAGCAATCTATTAACGTGACCGGTAATCCCTTGAAAATGTAGGCCTACCCTAACACATCAGAAGTTTAAAAGTAGATTAGTGTGGGGGATAAAATAACTGACAGACTCTCGTAGAAGATCAGTTCCGGAAAAAAACCTACGGTCATCCATCTGTGTCGAGTCGGCCACAAATTACCTATAAATTGTAGTACACAGTGGCACGCCCAGTCTACCATAGGCCTATATTTTATTGACGTCACGCCTCAGTAGCTTTAAACTTATTAGTTTAGTGTAACTGATGACTAATGCAATGTTACAAAATAACTTTGTGTTTGTCATCGGTTTTTAATAGTAGTTAAAAAGGATACGATGGCCGTCACGCCTATTTGTACTGCATGGGTCACCTATTTCTTTTTTTGGGTCTTATTACCCGCTTTTCGTAGGAGGTCAGGGATTATTGAAATGGGTATATAGAGAACCGCCTACTCGTCAAATTGATAAAGTATAAAAATGAACCAAAAACGAATGAATATAACAACTTCGCGAGCTTTTCGCATGGAACCTTACTCTAAGGCCTTTAAAATCCCGGGGTTCTCCGTTTCCAAATCCGTTCCACATGTAAACATTCAACGAACCAAGTGATGCCACATCGGAACGAAGACCAACGCAACAATGCTATTGGTCGATTACAAGCAGGTGAATCTCAGACAGATGTAGCCAGGCTGCTGAGTGTTTCCCTTAGTCGCGTTTCTTGCCTTGTCGGGATAGGTACCGACAGTGAAGTTCAACACGTGACCGCTCAAGCTCAGGCCGAACAAGAGTGACCCCGCCTGTCCTGGGTCGTCACAACCGGTTTCATCATTGACGGAAACGGTTCTCAATAGCGACCTCCACTGCTGCAGCAATTCCCGGGCGGCGTAGAATCTCGGATAAGACAGTCCGTAAATGCCTACGTGAAACCGTATTACGAGCCAGACGTTTCCGTTAGAGTTGCTGTTTTGAAATAAACCGACAACGTGAAATTCAACTTCAGTTGGTTCAAACACTGAGGGTATGGCCCCAGAAACACTGGGGAGCAATTTGGTTCAGCGACGTGTCGCGATTCCTTTCGCAACAAGGCGATGTTAGAGAGAGGTTTTGCCGACGATGAAATGTCACATTGCGTTTCTTTTTTGGGAGAGTAAATATATAGGGTAAAAAAAGGCCGTTGAGTGCCCATTACCTTTTCTTATTATCATCGACTATGTGGTATCTACCTGTTAAAAAAACCTAGAAAAAAAACCGGTTTTAAGTATGAAAGAACTTTTATCATTTTTGTTTATTATGAGTCATTTCGGCCATTATAACTGAGGTGTGTCGTTTTTCAATGGTGTTTGTTATATCAGATGTTTTGATCGTAACATTTGACCGACTTCTCAAATAACATTTATTTTTTACGGGGAGAGAGAGTGGAGGAGAGAAAGAGAGGTGGGAGAGAGAGGGCGAGAGAGAGAGAAAGAGAGTTGGGTGAGAGAGAGGGCGAGAGAGAGAAAGAGAGGTGGGTGACAGAGTGAGAGAGAGAAAGAGAGGTGGGAGAGAGAGGGCGAGAGAGAGAAAGAGAGGTGGGTGAGAGAGAGTGAGGGAGAGAAAGAGAGGTGGGAGAGAGAGGGCGAGAGAGAGAAAGGGAGGTGATGAGAGAGAGTGGGGGAGAGAAAGAGAGGTGGATGAGAGAGGGTGAGAGAGAGAGAGAAAGGTGCGTGAGAGAGAGAGAGTGAGGGGGATAACGTACACTCGACACACACTAAACCATTTCGGAACATTAAATGGTTAATTTCATTTTAATAATTCGCTTGCGCTTAGGATCTGTAAGGGTGGGGGTAGGTGATGAAAAAATCGTGTGAACCCGGAGAAAACCCACGAGCGAGGTCGGACAGACGATTCTACTCCTTGCCACGTATTTCGGAACGTTAAATGCTTAATTTCATTTTAATAATTCGCTTGCGCTTAGGATTTTCATGGGCGGGGGTTGGGAGGGTGGAAGAATCGTGTGAACCCGAAGAAAACCCCCAAGCGAGGTCGGACAAGTACAAGTAACGTCCTTACAGCACTCATTATGTTTTTGGGACTAACATGTAATCAGTCCGTTTTGTTTGTATACAGGTGTCTTTTGGAATGGGTAAAACGAAGTTAACAAGACTAAAGGCTAGGAAGGCTACCCCTTTCCCTGTAAGTGGGGTTGGGATGGCCTGGTGGTCTAGAGTGCCGCGCTTCGACCTCTAGCTGGCCGGCCACCTCTGGCTTGTGGCTGTGGTTTCGAGCCCTGGTGTGAGCGTATGTGGCATGGAAATAGGGGCGCCTTCTCAACCTCGTGGGTTTCCTCCGGACACTCTGGTTTCCTCCCACTGCTAAAGAATTTAAAAAACCATATGTTAGTCCCGAAATGACCTAGTTGTATTGAGTGGATGTTAAACCCTAGTTCTCTTGCTCTCTCTCCCTTTCCCTGTAGACCTAATTAAAAAGGTGCTCTTCTGAAAAATGTCGGGCTAAGTCTGTCGATATTCTTTAAGTGGCCATTAGGTGCTCACCCCAAAATATCGTTTGCGTTTTTCATTTATAAATTTGAGTTTATTGAGGGAAATTTTATACTAGCTTTGATTTTAAAGGTCACTTATTCTTTTGTTGGTGAGCCTGAGCTCCTTGCTAATAGCCTCCTTCTGGGTTGGTTTTCGACACAGATCATTAATTCTAAGAAATATTATCATGCGTAAATATAATGTGAATGTACTTTTCATAAACAGGGTAGACGCCAGAGCTCAGTGAGTAATTTTTTGGCTGATTAACCAGCCAGGGGGATCACGAATTCCATTTGTACAGGTTAGAGGCGCTGGCAAAGAACAGCGGATAGTCGTTCGGACGGTTATAACGTGCGCGCTGTATCAAAGGGTCTGCCATTGAGTCAACTGGCATGGTGGCGATTTCCTGGTGGACGTGCAAGAGGTAGAATGGCCTCGTGGGCTTACTCGGGTTGCCCGGTCCTCCGGTTGTTTTCCTCCCACTTATAAAGCCCTACGCGCAAGCGAATTGTTTAAATAAAATTGAACCATGTGTTGGTCCCAAAATGACCTAGTGTGCGTCGGGTTGACGTTAAACCCCATATCTTTCTCTCCCTCTTTCTTTTGATTAGGGGCGCTGGCTCACTAAGCCAGGAGGTCCCGAGAAATTTCAATGGTGAGTTCCTCTTCTACGTGGTACAGAGCATAGGCCATGGTAAGAAAATGCGCCTAGTTTTTTAGGTGATACAAAAACAGAGTCCCGTATGTACGTTAATGATCCCGTGCATGACGTATGAGCAAGATTGGTGCAGAAAAGTCGGACGTTAAACGCCATTTTATTATATTTCAGTTATCACACAATGGGAGTGGGTGGATGGCCGGGTAGTTAGCCCGTGCGCGCTGTATCATAAAGCTTGTCATTGAGTTAACTGTATGGCGTGGTTTCGAATCCACGGTTGTACGTGATAAAGAGTAGGGTCGCCTTCCAATCCCGTGGGCCCAAACTACCACTGCTAAAGACCCCTACGCGCAAGCGAATTATTTAAATAAAATTATACCATATGTTAGTCTCGAAATGACCTAGTTTGTTTCTAGTAGACGTTAAACCCAATGTCTCTGTCTCTTACGATCATTGTTATGCAAGGAAGAAGTTTCGTGAAATTTAAATATGGCGAATAATACATCATAAGTTTTTAAATCTAACCTCGTTCATCTTAATCGTCTGATGTAATTAAAAACACACTGAGCGGTCTACTACAGGTAGGCGACACACAGAAATTATCTATTTACATTGTCGTTGACATTCGATATATATAATCAAAATGAATGGTGAAGGTGCTAAAATAAACAATGTCTAAACATGCTGTATTTATATATAGACTTATACATATATATAAATACAAATATCAATAACATGAGATACAACGACAAATAAAAACACCAAACAACATGATATACCACGGCAACTATCAATAACAAATAGCATGATTTACCACGGGTAATATCAATAACAAATAGCATGATTTACCACGGGTAATATCAATAACAAACATGATACACCACGACAAATATCAATAACAGGGAACAAGATATACCACAGCAAATATCAATAACGAAAACAACATGATATACCACGGTAATTATCAATAACAAATAACATGATATACCACAACAAAAATAAATACCAAACAACATGATACAACACAATAAATATAGATTAAGTTATTGGCTTTTATTTGAATGAATATGGACCTTGTTTATAAACCAGGACGTACTGGATTAGCATGAACACTGAATGGTGTATGCCCTCTTTATTATCTGGATTAGTGCAGAAATGTAGGAGGTTAACACTATTTCAGTTCATTTCTGTTCTTAAAATAAATATAAAATGTGACCGCATAGCCTTGGAGGCTCTTTAAACACGCTACACAACACGTGTCAACAATGAAAGATGAATCAAATTCACATTGGTGTATTTACCTTGGTTTTATTCTCCCCGCCCTTCGTGAATATTTTAACATAACCTAACTTGACCGAGTCAACCAGCTATTTTGAGTTTGTAACCTTCAATTTCATAGTGAACTTTTTTTTGGCTGTTTGTCGAAAAAAATCAACAACTTTTTACGGCTTTGAAACAGTTTAACATTAAGATCTGCAACCCATAAAAACTTTGCCACGGGCAATAATTAAACAAGCTGCATGTTAAAGTCACTTGATGGAGTTTAATCCGTTGCAATATTGTGACACTTTTTTCCGCTTCTTATGTTTTAAAAGTAAATTACTTATCTTTAACTCTATAGAAAAAAACCCATAGTTAAACAGATTGAGGTTAAAGTCCTGTCTTTTGCCTGTCTTTCTTTAGGCCTGAAATCTTATCTAAATTATCAATTAGACATTAATTAACTTATCCAGACCATAATCAACTTTCGATGTCAAGGCTAGCGTTCGATATCGACTGGATTGGGACCCTATATTTTCTAACGCTCATTGGTTATTAAGTAAAAACTATGCTTTTTAACGTACTTATTTTAGTAATGATGAACGAGGCTAGACGGGAATGTACCAAGCTGATTTCTCGGTTCATAGTGGATCAATTTGGCTGAAGTTTTAAACGAATTACCTTTACATTATCTAATTTTTAACTATTATAGTGAGAACTATAAGTTCTTTATCTAATTCTTACATAATGTATCTTTAAGTGATTTTTAATGCCTTGCAAACAGGTTAAAGTCCCTTGATGACGTTTTAATTAGCTGCAAACTGCAATATTGTTCGTTTTAAAGGAAATTATATACTTTCAACACAACAGAAAAAAATATTACCGCAGGAAATAAATAAACAGGTTGGGGTTAAAGTCCCTGGGCGAGGTTTGATCTTTAGCAAACAGTAATATTTAGAAAGCTTTTGATAGGCATCTTTATAAATCTGAATACTAGCCTGGGGGTTTCGCTTTTTATTTCTTGATTAAATGTTAATTAGTCAATTTAAGTAGATTTTAGAGTGAATTAAGTGATATAAAACTTGTAACTGTCCCAAAAAATGCAAATAATGCAGAGGGATTTTAAATCCGTGATTCTACCAGATTTCATGACTGACTTAAGAGAGAATTTGTCGAGGATTAGCTAGTATATGAAGTCACATAAAACGTGTCCTGGTACGTGACCTTAATGACCGCCCCTTTACAAACATTAAACATACGTGAATTGATTAAAGGAAAGTAGAGTTTGTCCTTATCAACTCGATATAATCTCATTTTTAGACTAAAATAAAGTGTGTGTGTGTGGGGGGGGTAGTTTAAAGGAGCTACATCGTTAATAATACTGACCTAGAAATCGATGCCAATGGGTCGCAACGCATATAATAATAATGTAATATATGAATGTATATAAACTAATTTACATTCAATCATTTCCGTTTTGATTCTAATTTCAAATTAGTTGTGTTCGGCGAAATATGCCAGTAGTCTCAATTGAATGGAAATCTCTGGCGTCTTGTTATTCCAGGCTACATCGATAGTATTTATTGCGCATGCTCTCGAGATAAGAATTACTTGTGGAATATGTCTAGCCTCGTTCTTTGAGTCCCTTGTTACAACTGACACTGAAACGCATTATGGTACACGATTCGTGTACCGGTAGTAAAATGGGTTTTTTTGTCTTACATATTGGATATCAGAAGCCTACCTTTTCCCCGTAAGTTACCGGGATCGTGGCTGGCAGATATTTCTTGTTTTCAATATCAAAGGCTATGAAAGATTTTGAGTTAGAGACTTAGCTACTTTAGCTTGTGGGAATTGGATGGCCTAATTGTCAGCGCGTACCAGTTGTATCATAAGGTCATTTATTATTTCAACTGGCGTGGTTGTAATCCCCCCGTTATACGTGACAAGGAGTATGGTCGTCTGTCCAACCTTATGGGTTTTCTCCGAGTCCCGTTTCCCTCCCACTGCTAAAGTTCCCTACGCACCAGTTTGTATCGAGTGGACGTTAAACTCCATCTCTTTGTAGTTTCTTGGTCGTTCTGTTTCCTTCCAATCGAATCATTGAAAAATAAATATCCATAATACGACATTTTGTATGTCGTGGTGTCGGGTGAAAATGTCGTATTGTCGTGATGTCGGGTTAAAATGTTGGGTTAAGATGTCGTGATTTCGGGTTGTCGTGATGTCGGTTTAAAATGTCGTGATGTCGGGTTGTCGCCTTATGAAGGGCAACACCGCGACCATAACTTTTGTATTTAAGATACAGTAATACTAAACACTAGTTTATGGATATAACGATCACTAGGTATTTTAACAAGTCTTTATTATATTGTAATTCGATTCATTTCTAATAAAGACAGAAATCAAGTGTACACTCGACGATATAACAATCCTTATTCTTGTGTGTGGGTTTATATTCATGGTAGTTTTATCGCTCTATAACGCCTGTAATATAAATATTGGTTTTAATTTTATGGAATTCGGACCAGTATCACATTTATGCTGTTTACGTTGAATATCGATGCTTACAAAACCCAAGACAAGCCACAAAGTGCAAGCTAGAATCGACTTCAAATTGGCGTCTTACATATCAATGCGTATACTGCGAAATGCCATCTTATCTGAGAGATATTTGGGTACCTTACATGCCATCAAAAAATCTGAAACCAAGTACTAAAAACAACCTAGTTGTCCCAAAATATAAACTCAGCTCTTTTTGAGCTGGCTGATTTTCAGCGTTGTTGCTACCAATTTGTGGAACTCGCTACTTGAAAATATTTGGTCCAATCCAACATAAGACTCCTTTATCTACTGTAGAATGTATTATTAGGTGATAAAGTGGTTTTGTGTTACATGATTAAGGCTAATCAGTCAGTATAGTGGTTTTGTGTTACATGGGGGATCACGAGGTTAAGTGGGTAAGGTGCTAGGTCGCTAGCCTGGAGATCGGGTGTTCGATCTCTGCATTGGCCTAGAATGTTCATCTAGATTTTACGGCGGGGTTTCCTCTTGTCAGTGATGCAGACGGAGGGCCTGACAATGACAGCTGCCTAGTCGTTCGGATGGGACGAAAAACTGAGGTCCCGTGTACACATTGGCGTGCACGTAAAAGATCCCTTGGCAGTTGGAATTCAGTTGCTTCCCGGGCAAAATTTCCCTCATAGCACACTGTATGGCGTATGCCGTCTTCAATTAGCCCAGGTTAGGTGCAGAAGCGTAGGACGTTAAACCACATTTCATTTCATTTTAGTGTTATATGAATAAAGATTGTTATTTGGGCATATCTCATCTTTTTCAGTATGTGAATGAAAGAAAAGGAGACGGCTATATTTCAAAAGATGATGAGAGATCACAGAACGGATCTAGACCACCAATTATTGATGACGATGGTGATGACGGGAAGGATGAGATAGATAGAGGACAATGGGGAAACAAAGCAGAATTTCTCTTGTCGTGTATCGGGTTGTCAGTCGGTCTTGGTAATGTTTGGCGGTTTCCGTATCTGGCTTACAAGAACGGTGGAGGTATGTATGATGACGTTTTTTAAATATTTGATTAAGGTCGTGTTTCTGTTTACCCTTTTATGTGGAGAGGGTGGCGTGAATGTCGAACGGAGAGAGTGTCGTTGATTTCGAGTGGAGAGAGTGTCGTGGATATCGAGCGGAGAGAGTGTCGTGGATATCGAGCGGAGAGAGTGTCGTGAATGTCGAGCGGAGAGAGTGTCGTGTATATCGAGTAGATAGGATGTCGTGCATGTCCAGCGGAGAGAGTGTCGTGGTTGTCGAGCGGAAAGGGTGTCGTGAATGTAAAGTAGGGAGGGTGTCGTGAATGTCGAGCAGAGAGAGTGTCGTGGATATCCAGCGGAAGGAGTGTCGTGGATGTCACGCGGAGGGGGTGTTGTGGATGTCGAGCGGAGAGGGTGTCGTGCATGTCGAGCGGAGAGAGTGTCGTGGATGTCCCGCGGAGGGGGTGTTGTGGATGTCGAGCGGAGAGGGTGTCGTGCATGTCAAGCGGATAGGATGTCGTGGATGTCGAGCAGAGAGAGTGTCGTGGATGTCCAGTGGAGGGAGTGTCGTTAATGTCACACGGAGGGGGTGTTGTGGATGCGTGCGGAGGGGGTGTTGTGGATGTCACATGGAGATGATGTCGTGGCTGTTAAGCGGAAAGGATGTAGTGGATGTTGTTTAGAGATGATGTCGTGGATGTCGAAAGGAGAGAGCGTCGTGGAATTCGATATACAATAGGCAGGTTTAGCTTTTACATAATGTATCTTCAATAATGAAAGAATATCATTAATTACAAAGTACAACATGTGTTTAAGCTGGGATATCTTGAAAACAATCTGCCTCGTTTCGTATTCATTGTGATGGGGGTTTAAAATAATTATTTTATAATTTTGTTTACAGCGGCCTTCGTGATTGCCTACTTTGTCCTGCAGCTGGTTATAGGCAAACCCTTATATTTCATGGAATTGGTTATGGGTCAGTTTTCTGGAAAAGGACCGACGGGTGTATGGGCAATGAACCCATGTGCCAAAGGTAATATCAATATATATACGTTTGTGGGATATAGAATATATCCGTTATTTCAGTAGGAACAACCTTGGTTTGGTGAGTAGGACGCTTGCTCGCTACCATGATGTCTCGAGATCGTTCCCGGTGTTGGTCGAGAAAGTTCCTCGGGATTTATTTCGGCGCGTTTCACCTTTTCATTGGTACAGGGCAGAGGGTCTGGCACGGAACAGTGTCTAGTCGTTCGGGTGGGACAAAAACCAATTGTCACCGTGTACCCTTAACAGTTGGGATACAAAATAAGGCATTGTATGGTTGTATGGTGTATGTCCGTCTTCCTTCGCCCTATCGGATATTAAATAATAATGTAAAAAAGAACAAGGCTTTGCCGATATCAAGAAAGACGAGTAGGAAATTTAATTTATCACCCAGCCCTTTCTTAAACGCACAAATAAATAAACATAATTTTTTGGGTATAAATGAACTTCGTGTAAAGCAATATTTCCAGTAGAATATCAAAGTTATCCCACAAGCGATATCTACTGTAGAATGTATTATTATCAAGCCATACAAGGGAGATAATCAGTCTATATCAGGATTTGGACTAGTAAGTGCAGGAGGACCACACTACACGAAAAACAAAAATCTACAAGATAAACCCGCGGACAAGATAGAAATTGGACATTGCAAACAATAAACACGTATCAAATGAAATGAATGGATCCGGGGGCCAGCCATGGCACAGGCTTCACTAAAATGATTTACAAAAAAAAAAGTAACAAAAATAATGCAACCAATCTTGACAGTGGGCGTCTCTTCAACAATAAGGGTGATAATCCGGACTTAAAGGTACTATATATTTCGTTAATGCTTATCTGGAACCAATGTTGTTTATATTTCCGGAGGACCTGAGGCCAGCTGCCTAGTCGTTCGGGTGGGTTGAAAAACCGCGGTCCCGTGTACACATTGGCATGCACGTAAAATATCCCCTGGTAGTTGGAATTCAGTTGCTGCCCGGGCAAAATATTTCCCTCATAGCACACTGTATGACGTATGCCCGTCTTCACCAGCCCAGGTTATTTACAGAAGCATAGGACGTTAAATTACCATGTCTTCAATTAGCCCAGGCTAGGTGCAGAAGCATAGAACGTTAAACCCCATTTCATTCATTCATTCATTGTTTATATTTCAGGCATTGGTTTGTCCATGGCTCTCATATCACTGGATGTTGCTATCTACTATAACGTCATTATGGCGTATACATTGTACTATTTCTTCTCATCTATGCAAACAACACTTCCTTGGACAGTTTGTAAACCTGTAAGTTTTCATCAGTTCGTTTTGATTTCCTTGCGTTACCGTTGAGCTCGATTCTATATGATAGGACTTTGCATATTGTACTTTGTACACACAATGGAAAATACATTTTAGCAGAATATTTACTATTGGCAGCGATAACTCCCCATACTGACCTCAAAAATGATTAATCATATATGACGTGGACCAGACGTTTTACCCCATTCGGTATTTGTTCTAACCTTATAAGAAACTGTTACATTTTTGAAAGACTTGTTCACGTCATATAGTTTTTTTATTTAATTGAGTTTTTTTTTATCAATTTCATTGTATTTTATCAAGTTGTATTTTATTAATTTGTATTTTTATTAATTTGTATTTTATTAATTTGTATTCTTATTAATTTGTATTCTTATTAATTTGTATTTTATTAATATTTTATTAATTTGTATTTTATTAATATGTATTTGATTTATATGTTTATGTATTTGTTTAGGAATGGGAGAACTGTGTTGCGAAAAGATTTAAGTTTCCAGATAATTGTACTGGTAATGCCACTGTAGACTATGCACTAGAGGAAGCATGTAGATGCACTTTTAACGTAACCCTGGACACAGAAAACTGTACACAACTAAATTATACTGGTACACCGAAGTCCGCCGCAGAGTTCTTCTTCTAGTAAGTTTCAGGGGCTTGGTGACGGCAGGTTTTACGCGAGGAAGAAGATTCCGAACGTAATATTTATATCGTGAGAGGGAGTTCGGGTTGAGCAATATCAATATGTTTGTAGACTTGAAACTATTCATTTATTCCATTTGATAGGGGGTGCCAAAACTATATACCCATGATACACAACGCCCTTCACTTTGAGGGGGGGGGGGGTGAGATGGCCTAGTGGTCTAGAGTGTCGCGCTTCGACCTCTAGCCGGCCGGTCACCCTTGGCTTGCGGCTGAGGTTTCGAGCTCTAGTGTGAGCGTATGGAGATAGGGGCGCCTTCTCAACCTCGTGGGTCTCCTCTGGGCACTCTGGTTTCCTCCCACTGCTAAAAGACCCCTACCCGCAAGCGAATTATTGAAATAAAAATTTAGTGTGTGTAAGAAATTCTCGTGACAGTGTTTAAATATTATAGACCTTGACCGGGCGAATGAAGACGGACATACCTCATACAGTGTGTTAAGAGAAGAGTTTTACACAGATAGTGGTCCTACTGTATTCGCGTGTTTCGATTTATAACTGTCAATGGTATGTACGAGACCTCGGTGTTTCGTCCCAACCTTACGACTAGCCATGTGTCTTTGACAGATCTTCAATCCTATATCACTGACTAGGTAAAGTATGCCCTGACCTTTATTTGAATCGAACAGAGACCTGATTAGCGTGTCAGCACCTTATACACAAAACCCCCGTGAGTCCCCACTTAACCAAATCTCCATATAATCATGCAATCCTTGCAAAATCTCTAAAGTAGTAAAATTATGTACGTGACTTTCAATCATGGACAAGTGTTTTTAGTTTATATAAATAAAAATCATTTCAGTAAGGAAGTTATTCATTGGAACCGAACAGAGACCTGGTTCGTGAGTCACCGTGAACCCCAACTTAACTAAATCGTGCAATTTTTGCAAAATCTCTAAAGTAGAAAAATTATGTACGTGACTTTCAATCATGGACAAATGTTTTTTAGTTTATTTGAATATAAATCATTTCAGTAAGGAAGTTATTCAAAGATCTGATGGAATTGAACCAGAGAACCTGGGCTATCCTCTATGGTGGTTAGTTCTATGTATGTTATTATCATGGATTGTTGTTATAGCATGTTTAATAAAAGGGGTTAAAAGTTCAGGAAAGGTAAATATACTTATTTTATTACATATATCATTACAACATATATCATTACATATGTCATTACATATGTCATTACATATATCATTACATGCAGCATTACACATATAATAACATATAATTACATATATATCATTACATATTCCCTTATATATAATTACATTTATATCAATACATATATATCATTACATATATCATTACACATAACACTATATTTATAATCATTACATATATCATTACATGTATCATTATGTATCATTATATATGTCATTACATATATCATTACATACATGTATATCATTACATATTTCATGGCATATATCATTACATATTCCCTTATATATAAGTACATTTATATCAATACATATAATTACATATAGCATTACACATAACACTATGCATATATCATTACATGCATCATTACATATGGCATTACAAATAGCATTACATATAACACTATATATCATTACGTATAACAATATATATTATATATCATTACATGCATCATTACACATATCATTACAAATACCATTGCACATAACACTATATACATCATTACAAATGTCATTATATATATCATCACATATGTTATTACATATGGCACTACACATATCATTACACAAATCTGTACATAATTATATCATTACAGATATCATTATATATATATCATTTCATATTGTATTAATATATCTACATGTGTAGATCCTATCGATTACTTCCATTGTTCTGGAGTGTACACTGGCAACATTTCTACAACTTGTAAACATGGTGACCGAGTGGCCCAACGGGTTAACGAATGCATCTTAGATATATGATAGTGTCTGTCTTTCAGTCAAGTGGCGTGGTTTCTGGGATTTGTCCTGGTGCTCCGGTTTCCTCCGATTGCTAAAGGCCTCGACATGACCTTGTTTGTAATCTCTCTCCCCCATCTCCCCTCTCTCTCCCCTCTCTCTCTCTCTCTCTCTCTCTCTCTCTCTCTCTCTCTCCTCTCTCTCCCAATCTCTCCTCCGTAGGCAAAGTCTGTTCCCCAATACAAATTCAGATTTTATGATTAAAAATACTGTTTAGAAATGATCGCGACACGATGTTTAGATTATTTTGAATGTTTACAGGTTGTGTATTTTACGGCCACGTTCCCGTACGTTGTTCTTATAATTTTACTTATACGAGGATGTCTACTTGATGGCGCTCTTGATGGGGTCATCTATTTTATCGTTCCGAAATGGGAGGAACTCCTTAAACTAGAGGTAAGTTTGGTTGTCGTGTGAGGTACCGATAGCATAAATGTAGTTTAGAAACGCCAATTAGAAATCATCAGCATTTACGGTATTGTTGTGTTTAGAATTCCAGGCAATTCCTGGTGTCAGCCATATTGGCAATCTTTAATATTATTATGATATTGGAGCGGAAAGGCAACAAGACGGCCAGACTTGTTCAAGGCAAGCAGAAGGCCTAATGCAAACAACTGTCTTACCTTTTTACTTTAACCCAGGGCCCTGTTTCACATCTTAACTAAAGACAAAATCCAAATTTCAGTAGATACTCCAATTTTGATTGCCTAAGCAGTAAAAAATCAATCTAATATTTTCAATCAAATTACTAAAATGTGGATTTTATCTTAGTTAAAATTTTGTGAAACAGGGCCCTGAACTCCTCCAGGATTGAAGCCCGTTGATTATAAAGGAAAGGTAACCCCTTTTAACACATAAAACTTAAGGTTTCAGACCACTATTAACATTAGCCTTAATCAAGATTAACCCAAATTGGCTCTCAGACAATTTCCTAAGTATCTGTGCCTTCTCCCGTGAAACTACTGTCCACAAATAGAAAGGTTATAGGATTAATGTCACGGTTTTGTATGTATTATTATTTAATTCATTTTGTTGTTTAGGTCTGGGTCGCTGCAGCCGGTCAGATGTTCTTTTCTTTGAGTGTGTCTTTTGGTGGAATTATTATGTTTGGGAGTTACAACAAATTCAGGAATAATGTGTATCCGTACGTATTCTTCAATTATTATCTTAAAAAGGATTCATTTCCAATATATGTAGTTTTTAGAAATTACCATTTGAAAAGGGGATTGTATTTCCAAATAATTAGTAACACCACGAAGATTTTTTAAAATATTAATCAACAAATGCCATTGGCATTGTCAAAAGAAACTGAAAATGATCAAGTTAAGAAACTTAAAGGACTAAATACTCCTTTCAATTCCATTAAACGGAAGCAGAATAAATACCCAACAAAATTCTCGAAGAAATCATCGTTTTAGGACTTAAACTAGCTTAATGTCTGTAGACAGGTAGCCAAAGTTTAGTATGTATTATGGCGTCTAATTAATTTTTATTTTTTATGAATATTTTCAGGGATGCGCTACTTATCAGTATTATGGATGTTATAACGAGTGTAATAGCGGGTTTTGTTATATTTACAACATTTGGAGCAATGGCTAAAACTATTGGTGCTCCCATTGAAGATGTTGCAGAAGCGGGTGAGTTATTGTGTTGTTTAATTATCAGCAACGCATGGTTTCACCATTCAGGGCCGCGGTAGCAAAGTGTTGCCTACACGTTGGTGTGTGTGTGTAAGAACCCTAAAATTGGAATTTGATGTAGAGAAGGCGGACACTTCGTTGTTTTTGGTGTTTAACGTACGCTTCGACCGAGAGGGATATTGTTGCAGGTTGTCATATTTTCACCAACACGTTCCTGGCGCCAGTGAT
Source organism: Patella pellucida (assembly GCA_917208275.1). Taxonomy (NCBI): domain Eukaryota; kingdom Metazoa; phylum Mollusca; class Gastropoda; family Patellidae; genus Patella; species Patella pellucida. The sequence continues at coordinate 62,899,086 of OU795042.1, read as the reverse complement.
CGAAGGGACCGGCTAGCTAGAGCTCGAAGCACGACACTCTTAGTGAGCAGAGAAATTCGCCCGTGTATCTGTTATCACTCGTCACTTCAATCTGCTATACAAAAGGATAACTCGTGTTTACCTTTTGCGTTCGTCACTTTCGTTTGTTAAAACCTTCATTATTACTCTACCGTAGCAATCAATGATCTCTGTGTTAAGAATACTATTTGGAACGTGTTTAACCAGCTCTATAACATACGTGATAATGACTGGCACCAATATTGTCCTTTGATCAGATATGGGTGATGTATTTGTTAACGAACAGTAGAATTACTTATTGAGGATCCATTCGCTTTTTTTGAATTGTTTGTTTGTTGTTGTTTTTTTGAGTATGGTGTCTTGTCGCTATGTTTGTCTTTTGTGTAAATCATATGTGGTGCAGTCCCCCTGCACTTACTAATAGAGTATATCTTGTATATATTTTGTAGTCAATTTAGTGCAATATTAATTCGTGTTTACTCATGTCTTGTAGGTTATGGTTTAGCTTTTGTAGCCTACCCAGAAGCTTTATCTAATTTCCCTATACCTCAATTATGGTCCGTCCTTTTCTTCTTCATGTTATTTACATTGGGTCTAGACAGCGAGGTTTGTATATTTCAAAAACTTATTCAATTGTAGCTTAGTAAATGTGGATATGAAATAAAATGGGGTTTAACGTCCTACTGATGTGCACCGACTTAGCTAATGAACGAAAAGACGCCGTGCAGTTTGCTGGGAAGGAAATTGTCCCTGACAGCGGTGTAACGACCTACTCTTATTTCGAATTGCAACTGTCGAGGGTTATTTTACGTCCACGTCGGTGTGTACATGGCACCTCGGATTTCTCGTACTATCCGAACAGCTATTCGCTGTCTGTTGCCAGGTACATGTAAATAACAGACCGATGGTGACTACTGTTTCCGAATTTAAGGGGCGGGGTTGCGCCATAGATTGCCCGGGAAGGTTCTCCACCGAGTACAGCCATATTAGAGGCGGTGAGGGGTTTACGGGTGATAAAATGTAGAAAAAATGGTAAAACCGAACGATAAATAGACTTTTTAAAAAAATGTGTGCTATCTGATGACTTTTTCGATTTAGCGGGGGACATCAGCATCACTGTTGGCTTGTTATTATAGTGAGCAGTGGCGCTAATAGATGGCGCAAAACTCACGTGGCTCTGGAGTGTCTGCTCTCGTAAATTCACTGCCCCTCACATTCCTTAATATACTGCTGTCATATTTTCTAGGAAATTCAAAACATAATTATTTCTATGTCTTTTGCTCAAAAAGTTTTCAACTCACTATTGTACGATCATAGGTATCATTATCACACTTAAAAATCATTCACACCTGAACTTATAACACAATTACCTCTCAATTACCCCCTTGTTTTTCTAATCCCAACCATGGAATAGCTATTTTAAACGTTTGAATTTGAAGTTGAAAATAAAAATGATATTTTTGCCAATTTCTCAACTGGCAATAGTGAATTATAGGATTAATAGTATTATTCTTTAACAACGTATGACTGTTTATAGATGCAATCTATTTTAAGGTTTTATTTTTTTTAAAAAAACCCTTAAAAGTATGAAATTTTTGCTTTAAAAATGTTTTTTGGAAGTTAATCTTTTTCTTTTTTATGTTTTAGTTTGGATTATTGGAAACCTTACTCACTTGTATCCAAGATGAATTTCCTAAAACCAGAAAATATAAAGGTTTAATGTGTGTTGGAATTGGAATAGGTTGTTTTCTGATAGCTCTACCAGTTACTTGTCCAGTGAGTTCAAATACTTCTTTTTATATAAATGACATTTTCAATCCCTCACATCACCAGAACACGTCAATGATAACAACTCTTCCAACACTCGGCAAATCTCGACAGATTCCGGTACGCTACATCTAGAGACTCGGATGTATGAGGAATTCCGCCATTTTGGAACTATTTTAAAGGATCCGGATACAAAATGGCTGCCCCCATAGAGAATGTGTTAACAAATTACAGAACACGTCAATGATAACAACTCTTCCAACACTCGGCAAATCTCGACAGATTCCGGTACGCTACATCTAGAGACTCGGATGTATGAGGAATTCCGCCATTTTGGAACTATTTTAAAGGATCCGGATACAAAATGGCTGCCCCCATAGAGAATGTGTTAACAAATTAAAAAAATGGCTGCCATTTTGGACTTTTTTGTAAGAGCGGCACTTTTTCCTGTTAAAGCAAATCGGTAGTCGACTAGCCGCATCGCAAATGTATGGTCGTAGGTACATATCACTTATACATCCGAGTCCAGATGTAGGGTTATGGAGGGTACCGGAATCTGTCGAGGTTTGCCGAATGCTCTTCCAGATCATGGTATAGTAAACCATGTAAAACGAAATTTTGAACTATAAGAAACGTAACGAAATAGTATCTGTATTTTAATCAGATTTTTTAGTAAGATAACATGCTGTCGACAACAAATTATTTTGGTTTGTATAGATGTATTGCCACTAATTGGGGGTTTTTTAAATGTGTGTTGTAGGGTGGTGATTATATTGTGACGATTATGGATCATTATGGAGCCGATTTCTCTGTCCTATTTTTAGCAGCTTGTGAAGTTGTGTCTGTTGCGTGGGTATACGGTAGGTTATTCATATTCTGTAAATAATTAGTTCATCTACAATAAGGATGCTCGATCCACATACCAGAACGTTCTGAATTGACAGAATTACAATCGAGTGACGCGGAATTCAGTTCTTGCACAGTTCTGCCAGTCCCGACAGCTGAGATTGTGTAATTTGAATCGTGACGTATTTTAAGTAACAAATATGTTTCAGCTGTCATGATTGGTTGAGATATTTTTTATGCAGTCGGCGCATGCACTGAAATCCGAAATTCTCCCTTTCACTCGATTGACACTATTTTTGGAATTGAGAGAATTCAATCGAGTACGCCCTATGTGCCAAACAGAAAAAAACAAGTTCTAAACATAGCAATATGGTGGACTGTAAAGTCGAATTATGTTTTAAGACAAATCAGGAAAATTGAAAAAAAAATGAAATAAGGTTTAATGCAACGATGAGGTGGGGCTAAAATTAATGTGGACATGGGGCCAAACAAAAAAAACCCCGGCGCCATAGACGGCCTCGTGTCTCGTACCGAGCCGTCTCGTCCCTGATTTAACGTCCAACTGTTCTGCTCCGATTGTGCTATTAAGACGTGCACACGCCATACGGTATGCTACGAGTTAAATTTGGGGGGTTCTGTTACGTCAACGTCAATGTGTGCACGTGACCTCGGGTTTTCCTCCCACCCGAACGACTAAACCCTGTAAAGCAAAGGTGGAATATGCGTTGTCCCCTGTATATCACTATTTGTTAGTTTTAGTTTAAACAACATTTAGTCGATAAACTGAAATGGATTGAACAACAGGCAAAGGCAAATATAAGTTCTCTCGTTAGTGTTGCCATACGTGTAAACCAATTGTCTTAGACATCAGTAATGTTTACCCACAGAACATATCATTATAACGCTGATAAAAAAAAATTTTATTTAATCAAAGGGGCATTTTTTCTTAATTATGACTACAGAGCGGTTGGGATGGCCTAGTGGTCTAGAGTGCCGCGCTTCGACTTCTAGGTGACCGGTCACCTCTGGCTTGCGGTTATGATTTCGAGCCCTAGTGTGAACGTATGTGACATGGTGATAGGGGCGCCTTCTCGACCTCGTGGGTTATCTCCAGACACTCCAGTTTCCTCCCACTACTAAAGACCCCTACGCGCAAGCGAATTATTAGAAATAAAAATTAAAACCACATGTTAGTCCCGAAATGACCAAGTTGTGTTGAGTGGATGTTAAACACCAGTTCTCTCTCTATCTCTTGATTATGATTTCAATCCGCCAATTTGTTGATGCTTGAATTACGATATTGTTGCAGGTGTTTTAAGGTTTTGGAAGGACATAGAATATATGTTGGGTAGCCGTTCTATTACTTGGCCTTTCTGGACGGTCTGTTGGGCGTTTATAGCACCTGTACTCATCACAGTAAGTACCTATGTTTGATTAGCTCTATATAATATTCTAAAATACGAAGAAGGCCATAACATGAAACCATGTTTTAGAAATTGACTGCATTATCACAATGGTTAAACATATTATGCAGGAACCCAATCCGCCTTTTGCAGGTCTTTCTTGGGCTGAAATATTATCTAAATTATTAATTAGATATTAATTAAATGATACATGCCATAATCAACTCTCTGTGCCATCGTTAACCTGCGGTCTTTAGTGGGTTGGAATATATTTTTAGAAAAATAATTAAACCTAAAATGGACAATCGAGACTTTGTTATTTTTATGCTACTGACTATAGTAATGATAATCGAGCCTAGCCTAAAATTCGTTTCAGAGGGGCGCTGTTTGACTGAAAATTTCAGCACGTTATCTATTCTGTCAATTATCTTTCTAATCTCACATAATTCCCCTTTAAATACCGGTTTAGTATAAATAGTCAATATCCCAAACATACCAGTAAAGTGAAATTCTATATTAAATGGAATATCAACCATACGAATAACGTTAAGTTTTAGATTGAACTATACGAATAAAGTTAATTTTATTATATTCAACCATATGAATAACGTTGAGTTTTAGATTGAACTATACGAATAAAGTTAATTTTATTATATTCAACCATATGAATAACGTTGAGTTTTAGATTGAACTATACGAATAACGTTAAGTTTTATATTCAACCATATGAATAACGTTGAGTTTTAGATTGAACTATATGAATAACGTTAAGTTTAACATTGAACCATACGAATAACGTTAAGTTTTAGATTGAACTATAAAAATAACGTTGAGTTTTACATTCAACCGTATGAATAACGTTAAGTTTTATATTCAGCCATATGAATAACGTTAAGTTTAACATTGAACCGCACGATAACGTTAAGTTTTAGATTCAACCATGTCCATATGAATAACGTTAAGTTTCATATTCAAACTTAGTTGGTCGGTGGTACTGGACGGCAAAGAAGGGGCCAGCCAAGCCGCGTATACGTTGGAGTGGACGTAAAAGATTCGTTGGCAGTTTGAACTCGATATCAGAGTAGACCATAGTGCTGCTCCCTGGGCAAAATTGTTATCATAGCACAAGGTATGGCGTATGCCCGTCTTCTTTATCCAAGTCGAAGCAGTACAGTGGGACGTTAAACCTCATTTCATTTCATTTCAGTTACTTTTCATCTACAGAATGGTGAAATACTCACCACCAACATACCCAACCGATGAACCTTTCCCTGACTTTGCTCAAGGTATAGGATGGGCGTTATCGGCCCTTGTCATGTGTCCTATTCCTCTTTATTTCCTGTACAGTTTCTTTACAGCCACCGGTGGTATAATGGAGGTAAGACACTTTTTAATGTACTTTGTCATTAGTAGAGATTTTATTTTATAGTAAACATTTGACTTCTTGACCAATGAATGAAAGTGTTGTATTCTTAAAATATTTTAGTTTTGTGAATAAGGCTCAATATGCAATGTTAAAAGCATTCTGGTAAATCACTTTTTAAGGAACTTTGTCATTGGCAGAGATTTCTTTTTATAGTGAAAATTTGACTTCTTGACCAATGAATGAAAGTGTTGTATTCTTAAAATATTTTAGTTTTGTGAATAAGGCTCCCAATGAAAGAATCCTATGTTCAATTTGTTCAGATTATTTCCTGAAAACGCCACAATAAATAGTCAAATTACTTTCAGGTCTTCTTATAAAAGTAACCATTCCCTGCATCAATACCAGCCACTACTTGTAGCTAAATAAGTTTTATTATAAACCCCTTAATAAAATCACTTTCAGATCAGGAGCCACAGGCTAAGTGAGAAAGGGGCAATGACGAGTTTTGCGCCATGGTGTTGTGTTTTTGCGCCCCCTGGCAATGACAAAAGATCAAATTGTTCTAATGCAGTTTTCAACATTATAATCAAAATGCTCATTGACGTTATTTTGACGTTAAAACACTTAAAAGCCCGGCAGAACTTTGGCTGAACCTGAAATTGTATGTGGTGTCTTGTTTAGGAATCTGCCGGTTGAACCTGGGTCACCCTTGAGTGTTTTGAGAAATTCAAGATGGCGTCCAAGACGGCCGTCATTTCAAATAATCCCCTATACCCCCTATTCTATTTTGACTAGGATGATAATTTTGGTGGCTAACCGTATGTTTTTGGGGGCCAAGGAATACACTGAAATCATTCATTAGGTTGTGGGGTAATTATCGTAGCGTTTTTCATAATAAGCATAAATCCAAGATGGCCGCCAATTGGACTTTCTGGCCTTCATATCTTGGAAACGGCTCGTTTTAGAGCAATACATGTATTATCATTAGATACAAAAGTAATATCAACGAATCGGAAAAGAAAATTATCACAACGTCATGGTGCTACTTCCTGACGTCACAGTGACGTCATGACGTCGCACTGCGGTTATTTGACGTCAACACACTGCTTTTATACCGAATACTTGAGTTCTAATAAGCGGGGTTGTGATCTACTTTGTTTTTGTGACACTGACTGATTGGACTGGAATCCAATTTGGCGATTGGCTTGGAATTCAGTCTTGGTTTTATCCAGATATTTGAAACTTTCTTTTGCTAATTTTGTGAAAATACTCGTATTTCGCCATGGATATACATGCATAATTTGCGACAATAACCTAAATAATGGTGGGGATGTTGTCAAGCTCTTGAGATTGGCTTGGAATTCAATCTGGGTTTACCCCAGATAGTTGAAACTTATTGTTGCTAATTTTGTGAAAAGAGTTGTATTTTGCAATGGATACATGCATAATTGGCAGCAATAATTTAAATAATGGTGGGGATGTTGTTAATTATCACAACGTCAGCAAGTCATGGTGCTACTTCCTGACGTCACAGTGACGTCATGACGTCGCACTGCGGTTATTTGACGTCAACACACTGCTTTTATACCGAATACTTGAGTTCTAATAAGCGGGGTTGTGATCTACTTTGTTTTTGTGACACTGACTGATTGGACTGGAATCCAATTTGGCGATTGGCTTGGAATTCAGTCTTGGTTTTATCCAGATATTTGAAACTTTCTTTTGCTAATTTTGTGAAAATACTCGTATTTCGCCATGGATATACATGCATAATTTGCGACAATAACCTAAATAATGATGGGGATGTTGTCAAGCTCTTGAGATTGGCTTGGAATTCAATCTGGGTTTACCCCAGATAGTTGAAACTTATTGTTGCTAATTTTGTGAAAAGAGTTGTATTTTGCAATGGATACATGCATAATTGGCAGCAATAATTTAAATAATGGTGGGGATGTTGTTAAGGTCTGGTGATTGGCTTGCAATCCAGTCTGGTTTCCCCCAGCTAGAATTGGAAATTTTTCTAGCCCTGCGTGTAGCAATGTTAATGTCATGATGTTATTCCCAAAGTTTCTTCGTCGAAAACGCAGTCATGGACATCGTCGCTTCACACCACCCAAGCTTGGAGCACTATTTCACCTGATGCCCTTTTGGAAATTATCCAAGAACCACTAGGGCCACACCATATCCGTACTAAAATATACTATTTTGAAATTACTCAAATCTGAATGTTTGGATTCAAATTGTACTGATCCTGCATCAACTGAATACAGGGCTGTACCTATTGTGCTTGACATTGCCCACCGTCGTTGGGACATTGTAATTGAGTCTGATGCGTCTAACGCCACCAACAGTTCTTTATAAAACTGCAATTTGGTAATAAAGGCAGTGATGCTATCGGGTTATGTCAAATATTACACCACAGCACACATCTCTCTTTACTTCCAAACTCTTACTGTTTCTAGGATTTCTTATACTTATACTAAACCCATTCCATCCACAATATTTAATTACAGAAACGCATTATCTAACATCAATGCATAATAATTATATTATAACCTTCTACCCTGTTCTTGCTCTACGTCGTCCTTCATTTACCAACCAGTTGGGCATGTGTGGCACCAGGCAGGGTAGACGTACTCTACCCTGTTCTTGCTCTACGTCGTCCTTCATTTACCAACCAGCTGGGCATGTGTGGCACCAGGCAAGGTAGACGTACTCTTCCGGACACCTGTTACCACGGTTTGTCGTGTATTTTGTACACGGTAAACAGTCCATATGCTGATCACAGAATTTTGCCTGTCCCGTTTTTTTTAGGAATTTTGTGTAATGGTTTGGATTGTTCATACATGGTTTTATTTTATTTGACACTTTTTTGTTAATTTTGTGAAAATAGCTGTTCGCCATGAATGCGTGCATAATTTGCGGCAGTAACCTAAATAATGGTGGCGACATTGTCAACCTCACCACCAAGGGATCGAATGTAATCAATCAGGCTGCTCAGCTTCACGAGTTGGGCTTTTCGGTCATCCCTAATGCTCATGTGCATGTTAGGTGCAGACATATTTTTACTCTTCATTTTGGATTCTGGTCCAGTCAGTCACAAAAACAAACTAGTTCTCAGCCCGCTTATTCTGAGTTATCTAAGACATCAGAACTCTCCCGACAAATCTGCTTATTCGGTACCAAAGCAGTTAGTACGGTCGTCAAACCAAATATTTCGAGTGCACCTGGAAATGGTCTACAGAGTTTTTTTAGGATTGATTTTAGTAGCCTGTGGTGCCATTCTGAACATCTGAGACAAGCTACCTGCGGAGAAATGATCTCCGAGGCAGTCAAACGACATGTTTTCATATCACATGGTCTATACATCGCAGGTCATGAGGTCAACGCACTAACCATAACAATCATGGCTTCACTCTTCCTTGTATTTCTTTTGTAATATCCATGAGAGAATTTGAAAAATCAGGCTCTTTCCATAACATGTCGGTAACACAGCTTCACAGCCGTGACCTTCATAACAAGCATGTAATCCCTCCACTTGTTTTTCCTTCAAATTTAAGTTTTTAACTCCTAACTTCGACTTTGAAAATGTATAGCGTCCCGAAATTTTTCGCTCATGGGCGCTGAGATATACAAAATCAATTATTTTAATGTTTTTAGCGTGGGGATTGACTAATAATAGTTAATTTATTTCAGTTCTAAACATAAATCTAAATCTTTATAGCAATTTTAACAAAATAGCCAAATTCTGGCTTGGATTACTGCGCAAAATGGCCAGTCACTGTGTACGTGCGGAAAAAAAGCCAGCTACGTCATAAATTTCGTCACGTTAGTTACGTTTTCTGTGGTGCCTCTTTCGGAATCCGTCGAGTTAACTTCGGTCATCCTTGAGCGGCCGTTTTCAGAAATTCAAGATGGTGGCCGTTTCAAATAATCCCCCATAACCCCCATAGTATTCATTCTAGTATGATTATTACCCCACAACCTAATGAATGATTTCAGTTTATTCCTTGGCCCCCAAAACATACGGTTAGCCACCAAAATTTTCATCCTTGTCAAAGTAGTATTGGGGGTATAGGGGATTATTTGAAATGACGGCCGTCTTGGACGCCATCTTGAATTTCTCAAAACACTCAAGGGTGACCCAGGTTCAACAGGCAGATTCCTAAACAAGACACCACAGGCTACTAAAATCAATCATAAAAAAATTGTAAACAATTCCAGGTTCAGCCAAAGTTCTACCGGACTTTTAAGTGTTTTAACGTCAAAGTAACGTCAATGTGACGTCATTACGTCACAATGCCGTCATGACGTGACACCATGACCTGCGGATGTGGTGTTTACTTTTGTTTCCGATTTGTTTGTATCACTTTTGTATCTAATAATACACATTTATTTGCTCTAAAAGGAGCCCTTTCCAAGATATGGAGGCCAAAAAGGTCCAATTGGCGGCCATCTTGGATTTATGCTAATTATGAAAATCGCTACAGGGTTTTAGCGGACAATTTTGAGTTGGGAGTCCTCAAGACATCCCTTTACTAGATTTCAGTGAAATAAATTCTTTTGCAATTTGTTCTCGGTACTTGACAAACAGAAATTATATCTCTCCGTCTATCAAACATATACCGTGCTACAAATCGACTCTAGCATGTTTCACACAGTCCAACATTACTCGGTGGCACTGGGAGGGACTGCCACTCAACACCTCACCAACACACACATATAAATATTGTTTTTTGGTGCCCGGACGGGATCTCCTCCTCATGCAAAATCATGGGTCACCACGCCCCTGCCAGGAACTAGGCCCAAAGTGCTACTCATCATGTGATTCTTCTTCGGGTGGCGCTCTTCGACAAATAGCCTAAGACTAGGCATGCTTATGACTGACCTTCATTTTGGACTTGACGTCACAATTTAAAGATGACTTCAAAATTCTAAAATGGCTGCGGTTCCTGGTCCATAGCACGCTAGTATTTGTTAAATAAAAGATTCCAACCGAAATTCAATCTCCACATTTCCTGGTTTATTCGAGTGGCAGTGAGTATGTGGAATATTAATGCCAGCCCATGAACACACATGTAATATTTTTATTTTTTGCATTTTCAGAGGTTGAGATTTATAACTACTCCTTCAAATAAATGGCGACCAAATGATGGCAACAGAGCATACTTAACGCAGAGTCAAGATACAGTCCAAATGGGAAAATATGGCCTCGAAAATCCAACATTTAACTGAAAAATTAATTATATCAATTATTTTAAAAACTGTTAATATCCTAGACAAGTGGCCAGGATACTACTGCGTTTACAAAAGTTGATTTAGCAGTTAGTTATGTAGCGAATTGAATTTTGTCACATGTCTCAAACGTTAAATTAACATTAGTAAGCTTTCTGGGCATCCAATGAAAGATTTATTTTTTGGGGTCCAAATCAAAATCAACCCCTTATTTTAAAATGGAAGGGGTCATTTCCACATCACACCCAAGTCATATTGAAAACAAAATGGACTAAGGTATGATATTGAAATGGCCCCTTCAATGGTAGAATAAAATAGTTTCAAGAGATTATTTCTTGTAATACTAATTAAGATATGTAAGTATATTTTGTACCCCGTAAAACTTATTGTTAGGCACAATGTGTGTCGTATTGTCATAAAACTTATTGTTAGGCACAATGTGTGTCTTATTGTCATAAAACCTATTGTTAGACACAATGTGTGTCTTATTGTCATAAAACCTATTGTTAGGCACAATGTGTGTCTTATTGTCATAAAACTTATTGTTAGGCACATGTCATAAAACTTATTGTTAGGCACAATGTGTGTCTTATTGTCATAAAACCTATTGTTAGGCACAATGTGTGTCTTATTGTCATAAAACTTATTGTTAGGCACATGTCATAAAACTTATTGTTAGGCACAATGTTTGTCTTATTGTCATAAAACCTATTGTTAGGCACAGTGTGTGTCTTATTGTCATAAAACCTATTGTTAGGCACAGTGTGTGTCGTATTGTCATAATTGTTTTGTAAGACACACGTGTCGTATTGTCGTAAAATCTGTTGTTTTTCCAATACAGATAATTAATGCCCGTTATTCCCTCTACTATAAATACTAAAAGGCGTTAAATCGCTGTTCTTTTAAACATTAAAGGAGCTAAATCGTAAATATTGGGCCCACGAAATTGACGCAATTGGGTCGCAACGCAGATAATTATGTACATGAATATGAATTTATATAAACTGATTTAAATTCAATATATTCCGTTTTTACTCTAATTTCAAATCGGTTATGTTCGTCGAAATACGCCAGAAATCTCAATCGAATGATAAATCGTCTGGTTATTCCAGTTAAGAATATGACGTCACCGTTTGACAAAACTTGTGGAATACATTTAGCCTCATTGTTCGAACCTCTTGTTACAAATGGAGCTGAAACGCATTAACGCACACGATTCATGTACAAATGGTTAAATGTTTACTTCGTCTTAAATATTGGATAACAGAAGCCCATCTTTTCCCGGTACGATCACAACATAAATGTTAATTTAAATTGACAAACAATTCGTGTTTACAATGTGGAAGACTTTGGATGATATTGAGTTACAGACTTGGCTACTTTAAAATGGACAAAATTGGTCGAAAAGCTTATAATATTGCAATTTCTAATCATTTATGTTCGGCGAATTTCTGGAGCAGTTAAAATTAAATGACAGTCCTTCCTTCCAGGTAGTCCCGTCTACATTGCTCGAGGGCCTATATAGGAAAAACAGCGCCGCAGACGGATTTTGAAATGTTATAAATATTGGATATCAGGATCACATATTTTCAAAGTGAGATAACATCAAAATTCACTAAAATAGACTAATATTAAATCACATATTAGAGATTTGGCTACTTTATTATAAAGTGTTTAGTATGTCACATTTAGTTAACATATATTTATTGTACTTTTATATGGGTAGAAAACGTATTGGGGATTGGGTTGACCTTTCAATACCGTCGACCAACGGTACTTTCGGTTCCATTGAGCTAATCAATACCGTCGACCAAAGGTATTTCCGGTCCATTGAGCTATCTGAACAGTTAACGGGTAAAATTAAATTAAGATTAGCTTGATAACGTTGAGATAATACTCTAGGAAAAGTCGCCAAATAAAAAAGTAGCTGTTTTTCTATAAGTATGTGTTATAGTTTATTACTCTATATCCAGTTATTAAATGCCTCTAAAAGATTATTAAGATTAGTTGTCACATGTGTTTCAATGTAAAACTTCCAGTAGCAATTTCATTTGTTAATGGCAGTATAAACCGCGTTTCTGTTTAGCAGTGGATGAGATGATTTATAATATTAAGTTTTCAATCATGATGTATATTATTTTATTTGGTCTTATAATTTTACACACACATTCGCCTTTTACATCCAACTTTTCTTTAAGATTAATAAAATATGTTTTATAGATATCTTTGTTATTTAATCGCTCGCGATTTAACCGACATAATTTAGCGTTTTTTACACGCCAATATGTAACCTTGTGAGCAGTGCGGGATTTGTTAATTAATCGCTCGCGTTTTCACTGACATAAATTAGCTTTTTGTACACGCTAATATGCATCCTTGTGAGCAGTGCCGGATTTGTTTATAGTCTTGGCTGGACGAAGACGGGGTCTCAAGATATAGCCCCCACCCATTCCTCAACAGAAGGCTTGACCTTATTTAATCGCTTGCGTTTTTACCGACATAAATTAGCTTTTTGTACACGCTAATATGCAACCTTGTGAGCAGTGCAGGACTTGCTTATAGTCTTGACTGGACGAAGCCTGGGGTCTCAAGATCTAGCCCCCTCCATCCCATCCTCAATAGAAGGCTTGACCTTGCCTTACCTCCTTACATCTCATCAATCCCATCACGTCATACTCTCCATATTTCGTCACTTATTTCGATGGGCTACTGACCAAGATGTTGGTCTCTCCGATACCTCGATAGAAAATGTCATCACGAATACATGAATCCCCCATTTGGGAACCAATGTGCATGGTGGGAGAAATCTGAGAGAACTTACAGGGAGCGACCATTGCTGTGCATGGGATCTCTGACCAAATTTTGAAAAACGCCGATTTTATGTTAATTTTAGTGCATCAACCATCTGTGTCTCTATCACATCATATAAAATATAACCCATCACTAAAATAAACATACAATCGGCGTTTTTTGAAACTTGGTCAGAGAAATCCCATGCAAAGCAATAGTCGCTCCCCGTAAGTTCTCTCAGCTCTCTCCCACAATGCACACTGTTTTCCAAATGGGGGATTCATGTGTACCAAGTCTCGCGCTTTTCAATGAGTTCAATGTTCCTACAATGTCAAAGTTTCAGTGGAGGCGGCCAGGCTTGATTTGAGTGTGTGTGTGTGTCATGTCCTCTGATTGGACAACACTAGCGATAAAGGGCGATAACGTACCTATAAGTTCGGATGTTGTTAAACTCGCCTTTGTGCTTCAGGAGAATGGGGGGAGCGAGGTGCATGATATTTGTGACATTGCTCAAGGCCTTTCTTACACGAATTATAGTCTTAAACACCGGTCATCGTCCGGGACATTGATCAGGTTTACATAGGCTAATCAATCATGTTCCCCAATCCCATTCATATATCTGGTATAACCATGTTCCCCAACCCCATTCCGATATCCGGAATAATCATGTTCCCCAACCCCATTCCGATATCCGGAATAATCATGTTCCCCAACCCCATTCCGATATCCGGAATAATCATGTTCCCCAATCATATTCCGATATCCGGAATAATCATGTTCCCCAATCCAATATCCGGAATAACAATGAATTATAATAATAATAATCTTTTACAAGGCTAGCAAATTAAGCCTGAGGCTTGTTTCCATGGCCCTTGGCACAGATCGTGCAAATGATTTCGATAATTACTGCAGGAAGAAACTGAAAAACGCGGGGTAAACTTCTGAAGCAAATCTAAATCCGGTTCTGCTGGTGGCGCATTTATTTAGATTAACTTAAGAGATCAAAGAGAAGTGTTTCGCAAGGTTGGCTTTAAGCATTTTTTTGGACAACCTTTCAAGCTGAATTTCCAGCACTAACAGTTTATCGTTATTAGCCCATTGGGCCTAAGTAGGCACAGTGACTCCGTTATATAGTGGTTCTATATAATAACACCATTCAATAGGACTCCATTGAGTTAAAGCAGACTAATAGCACTATATACTTTTAATTCTTATTTTCTGGTACATTTTCTTTTTTTTTATATCTTTATAATGGAACCATTTAATATGATCTAATTTAATTAAAGGAGAATAATAGCACTATAACAACCAATGTTATAAGGAGTCTTGAATAATCATCCTTTAATGCTGGCATTCAAGAAATCAGCAACAGTATGAACCTTATCAGGCGCCAAGAAACCTTCATGAGAACCATCACAGAATTTGGTCATGACCTTTCCCGTGCAGGCATCGCCTAATCCATAATCTGGTCCTAGATTTACTGCGTGCTCCAAATCCGTTTTAATCCGGATTAAGTGTATATCGCCTGTAAAATAAAAAATTTCAGCAAATATGATCTCCAAGGGAAGAAATTTAAGATCTTTGAAGGGGCAAATGTGTCAATCGCCAATAACAGAATCTAAGCAAGTTAATTATACAGTTAAAACTCCGCGAACTGCGATGGAACAAAGCCGAATACTGGTCGAATCTTCGTTATGACTCATAAATGATCCTTACGAAATTCAATAACATCTGCAAAGTGTTCACAAGAATGTGGGCGTATCAAAATTAAATAAAGAAAAAAAAATCAAATGTTTTACATCAAAAATTGAAATCAAACCTGTTAAACAAAATTAAAATTTGGAAATAATGTGGCTTTTTTTTTAATAACATACCTTCAAATTTATGTGATTCCATCTTATATTTAGCAGCCATTTTAGCACCACTTATCAATTCACGTGCTTTCTCCTCTCGCGAGATTCTTATCACCTCCTGTGCAGTACAATAAAGTCCATCTTTATGCTTTGCCTTCATGAGCTTATGTTTTGCTGTAAGCCATTTTGTTTTCGCTGGATTGGGACTGAAATTTGAAAAAGAATACAATTTGTCATGTAGCAAACATAACTTTTGATATTATGTTTCGGTTTCCACGAAAGGAAACTATTTTCTTATAGGGGCGTCTTGTTTGAGCGGTTTTATATTGATTGAGGCCAAACGTGTTCTACTGTATAGCGTTTACCCGTCTTCGTTAGCCCAATCGGAGCAGAACAGTGGGCCGTCAAATTCAAGACAGGCCTTGTGATGTAAAACGCACGCGTTAAACAATTCGGAAAGCAACCCTACTTTCAGGACAAGGGGCTCATATATTAGATATCTTCGACTTACCTCACTACGACGTTACCCATCAAGAAATTAACTGCTATTTCAACTCTTTCTTCTGTCGATGATAAACCTTCTAAAGCTTTGGTTATCAAACCCTTCTGTTTTATAGGACCAAACATATTGATGAACCATAATAAAAACCCAACTTCCATTTGTTCATCCACCTAGTTATTGAAAGAGAAATAGGGTTTAACGTCCGTCATTTTGGGACTTACATAGGGCTCAGTTTTATTTCAATAATTCGCTCGCGCGTAGGGTTGATTAGCAGTGGGAGGACGGGCGACCTTACTGCTTGACACGTATAACCGGGGAATCGAAAACCACGCCAGTTAACTAAATGAAAGACCTGATGACACAGCACGCAGATGCTAACCGTAAACGCGAGAGCGGAAAAAACGGCTGGCATTGTGGCATGAGGTGTATATCAGATTTACGATGGCTGATTAAAAAGTACTAATCCTATCTGTGAAAGACCTGTACAAGTTGATGGTTTCAACCAAAAGACTTATATGACCTGATGGATTAGGTCTATCGTCTGCTGTGATTTATCCCATCTTTGTAAATACCGAATGAAAGTGAACCATTTTGTGCCGTTTTTCCTTTTTGAGAGACAAGTGGGGTTTAACGTCCACTCAAAACAAACTAGGTCATTTCGAGACTAAAAATGTTTTTTTAATTTTGATTCAATAATTCGCTCGCGTGTAGGCGCCTTTAGCAGTGGGGGCAAACCGGATATTCTTTTTAGGGATTCAATTTAATTTTATTTTACAATAGTGTAGTTTGAAAGCCATTAGTAAATACATTAGTATCTTAGTATAGTTAACAGTACATTAAAATACACCTACATACAATTGTTGTATGTCTATTTACCTTTCTGATTGGTGATTTGATTGATGTGATGACACTTCTAGGTATTCTATCATAAATAAACTTGATCTGGGATTTCACATAATTAGGAGAACCATCTAACATTACAAGGTATTTCACCTATAAAAAACAAACAGAATGTTTCACTTCTTAACATTACAAGGTATTTCGCCTATAAAACAAAATGTTTCAATCCTTAACCTATACAAAACAAAATATTTCACAACATGTAAAGCATTTACATTTTTGTATTTTTCACGTGTGCACTATGTTCCGTTTAACGTCCACTCGCGACAAAAACTGTCATTTCATGAGTAATATACGGTACAAAAACCATGTTTAATGCACCTCCGATTCGTTTTCTTTGGTGGTGAAGTTTTGTTCCTACTGCAGTGGCTTACTCTTATTTCGAATTTGTTATTGGTACTTTTACGTTGAAACCAGTGTGTACACATACACCTTGGTTGTTCATCCTATTCGAACGACTAACGGTGTATCTTGCCAGGCCTTCCATCCTACACGTCACTGACAAGTAGGAACAAAGTCGGGAAATCCCGATGAGCTTTCTCGACCAACGCAGGGTGTAACTATTTGGTAATTAAAGGGAAATTAATTCAAGCGAACATAAGTACACCAGAGGATACTACATAGTGCTACATGGGATCAAACATGAACCCTGGGTTAACGAGCCAGCGTCCTACCAGCCGAACGACCGTGGCTCCACGGACGTTAAACACCACGACCTAAGGCAAGCGATTAATAGTTGGACTGTGGAAAAATCGTTTTCAGTTAACACTTTGCGTTCCACATACGATTGGAGCCACTGGTTTTTATCAGAGAACTGAACAGATGTGAAGATCCATTTGTACGATTTGTCTCTTCAGGACAATTAGCATCTTTATTCTTTTAATTGAAATTTATTTCATTACAGCCTTTGTGATTAATGTACAGCTGTTTTTTTTTTAAAATACATTATCAGTTGGCGTTATTTTAAATGACAGCGCAATAACTTTTATCAAAGTGTCTTGCCTTACCGCTTTGCCCTTAGCTTGTAACTGAAGTGCTAACTCTAAAGCTATCATTCCACCATAAGAATAACCAGCTAAGTTATACGGTCCATCTGGGTCCATCATCTCTAAAGCATTTAGATAATACCTTCGGAAAAAAAATATGTCTGAATTACAATGATTTACACCCAAACACTATGTATAGGGGGCAATCAAATTAAAAAACCCAGTTCGCATACTTTACTAAATACAGTTGTTAGGACTGGAATAAGCAGGTTTAATGTATATCCAAAAATGTAACAAGAAACATATTTTTTCGAAATATAAACGGTTTAAAATATATAATCCTAAATCACTGCATGTTCTGTAACAAGCGATCCGAGGTAAACACGGGACCTCAGTTTTTCTACAAACACAGCGACATTATTAATTTATATTATTATGTTGGATGCGTTTACCGCTATGTACCCAGATGTGTTGGGTTAGTTTACCACTACTTACCCAGCGACACTATTGATGGATGTGTTGGGCGTGTTGACCACTACTTACCCAGCGACACTATTGATAGATGTGTTGGGCGTGTTTACCACTACTTACCCAGCGACACTATTGATGGATGTGTTGGGCGTGTTGACCACTACTTACCCAACGACACTATTGATGGATATGTTGGGCGTGTTGACCACTCCTTACCCAGCGACGCTATTGATAGATGTGTTGGGCGTGTTTACCACTACTTACCCAACAACACTATTGATGGATATGTTGGGCGTGTTGACCACTATTTACCCAGCGACACTATTGATAGATAGGCGTGTTGACCACTACTTACCCAGCGACACTATTGATAGATGTGTTGGGCGTGTTTACCACTACTTACCCAACGACACTATTGATGGACGTGTTGGGTGTGTTTACCAGTACTTACCCAGCGACACTTGATGTGTTGGGTGTGTTTACCACTAATTACCCAACGACACTATTGATGGATATGTTGGCCTTGTTGACCACTACTTACCCAGCGACACTATTGATAGATGTGTTGGGTGTGTTTACCACTACTTACCCAACGACACTATTGATGGATGTGTTGGGCGTGTTTACCACTACTTACCCAGCGACACTATTGATAGATGTGTTGGGCGTGTTTACCACTACTTACCCAGCGATACTATTGATAGATGTGTTGGGTGTGTTTACTACTACTTACCCAGCGACACTATTGATGGATGTGTTGGGCGTGTTTACCACTACTTACCCAGCGACACTATTGATAGATGTGTTGGGCGTGTTGACCACTACTTACCCAGCGACACTATTGATAGATGTGTTGGGTGTGTTTACTACTACTTACCCAGCGACACTATTGATTGACAGGCGTGTTTACTACTTACCCAGCGACACTATTGATAGACAGGCGTGTTTACTACTTACCCAGCGACACTATTGATAAATAGGCGTGTTGACCACTACTTACCCAGCGACACTATTGATAGATGTGTTGGGCGTGTTTACTGTTCTTTGTATTCCACAACAAGCGAAGTTCAATTTCTCTGCTAATGGCTTTAATATCTTCACGCCGCCTACAAAACGGAAAAATATTAACTTATTATACCAACATGATTGCACGTATTATTTGTACCCTTTGACAAAGAAACTAAATGAAATGGGGTTCAACGTCCTACTGTTTTACACCGACCTGGCTAATGTTAACGAGCTTCTGTCATACAGTGTGCTATAAGAGACGTTATGTCCAGATAACAGCGCTGTGGCACGCTCCCGTATCGATTTCATCGGCCAAGGGATGGTTTACGTGCACGCCAATGTGTGCACGAGACTGAGGTTATTCGTCCCATCCGAACGAATAGAAAACTGCCCCTTGTCACGTCGATCGTTCTGCACCACTGACAAGGAGAAACCACGCCACCATGGACCCCTGATAGAAAGTATATATTTAGTATCTTCTAAAAACTTATTTTAGAGAGAGAGAGAGAGAGAGAGAAATGGGGTTTAACGTCCACTCGAAACCAAATAGGTCATTTCAGGACTAACATATGGTTCAATTTTATTTCAATAATTCGCTTGTGCGTAGGTGTCTTTAGCAGTGGGAGGAAACCCACGAGGTTGGAACGTATTTAACAGGGATTGTAATTCTTTATATATATACATCTTTAAATACGGATTTTTCCCTTTCTCTGCTAAACAAGAGCTGGGTAACACATTTCGTAATTAGTTTTGATACGGTGATACGGTAGATCATTTACCTATAATTGGATGTACAATATACAGTGGTTTGCCCTTTTTGTCATTCAGTGGTATAATGGTAGGTTCAAATTTACTGGATATTAGACCTTGTCGCATTTCCGGTGTACACGGTGATCTCGGTGGACCAACTAACAACAAATCTACAGTTGATGGCAGATCAAGGCTGAAATAAAGAGAGGGGGTGTTTAACGCCCACTTGACACAAACTAGGTCATGTCATGATCTTGCAGATATTTAGGTAGGACGCAAAATAGTTTTTGACCATATACATAAATTTTGTAATTCTTTTTTCCAAAAATAAAAGCATGGTCAATGCATTATATCAAATGTCGCTGGTAAGTGCAGGATAAATTGAAATAACCACATAAAATTAAAGTAACTTCAACACCTTGCCGAACATTTAAACTATTCGGATACTTAGCTCTCCAACGCAAGACCTTCCATTTGCTCTCTGGAAGACGACTTAAAGATGCATTCCCGGGTACAAACTTTGTGATTCGACGATATATATTTGGACTAAACACATATTTAAAGTAACCAATCTATCAAAATTTGCTTTAATTCCCTTTCAAAACTCTGTTTTCGCCGGGGATACCTATAGTTGTAAGTAAGCTGTTGTTAAACGTAATGTCTGCCAACTTAACTTCATAGTGGGAGGTTTCCATATTTCAAAATGTATCTATCATTACTTACTTTACATTTACGATATTATTGAGGCCTAAATAAATTCTTAATTAATTCTATCAACTTCTTTTTACACCTTTTAATTGCAGAGTATTTTGTACCCTGACAACCCGCAATGTTCCCAAAACCGCCCAACCATTTGAGCAAGAAATAACAACTGCTCCCTGACCTAAGCTAGCAGACAATAAGCAAGCAAATCTGTCGGGTTGACAGTTAGTGATTCCCTGACAATATTGCCCAGTCCTTGCGCGGTCTAGTATTTTTCTAGTAAGATTGGGTGTCTATACTTTTCATAAATACCAAATTTGCCATACTTTCATTGGAAATAACCAGCCGATAAATACTTTGCTGGGAACCCATCTTTAATCCCTACCAATTTTAATTAGATGGTCTCTTCATGTACGATAGTAGGTCTGGGATAGCAAGTCAATTAAAATTTAAAAAACTCACAAACAAAATCATTTTGTGTCTGAATGCCAAACATTTTATGGCCGTCATATTGATTTGATTGGTAAATATAACGTGTCTCTCTCGGCTATTATTCTAGATATTTTTAATTGACACGTATACTGTTACTATCACCCTGTTAATGTCTACAACATCGTTAAGACAGTTCATCACATGCATTTTGCATACTATAGTTCATTGGCCAATCACGCTATTTGACTGACATTTCGCCTAATAGATTGGATGCAGCTATGGCGGGTGTGGCGCCAGGCAGGGTAAGCTTACTCTTCCGGACACCCGTTACCACTGTTTGTCGTGTATTTTGTACACGGTGAACAGTCCATTTGCTGATTACACTATTTTGCCTATACCGTTTGCTTTAGGAACACCACCGGTTTAGGCGTTCATTGATAGTCCATTGGCCAATCACGCTATTTCGTTTAATAGTTTGGATGCAGCTATGGCGGGTGTGGCGCCAGGCAGGGTAAGCTTACTCTTCCGGACACCTGTTACCACTGCTTGTCGTGTATTTTTGTACACGAGGAGCAGTCCATTTGCTGATTACACTATTTTGCTTGAATACACTATTTTGCCTATAACGTTTTTAGGACTTCGAATTCTGTCTTTTGATTTGGATTGTTCGTACTTGGTTTTTATTTTATTAGAAGAAACAAGAAGGCGTATCTAAAACTTACTATTGTATTTTAGGCTTAGGCGTGCCTAATCTTGGTTTCTGTTCTGATTCCTTGGCTGGTGAAGCTTTTATGACTTCTGGACAACCGAAACTGGTCACACTGCTACACTTTCTGGATCTTCCACGAAGTCTTGTAAATGCGGGCGAAGCTAAGAGAGACGGGTGTCGTTTACTTGTGAACTTTGGCGAGCTCCAATTCTCTTCTACAGTTGGATAGTTTAGTGACATTATGTCACTTTGGTCTAAATCATCCGCGGCTAATTGGATGTCAATGGTGACAATGGGAGTCGATGTGGATTGTTTACAGGCCGAATGCTTCAATGTATTTGAAGGTGTTCCCGATATTGATATAATCCTGATTTTCGACGGTACGGTTTTCGGATCTCCGTCGACGTCATCCATGGCTGGGTATGGTGTTAGGTGTGATTTTGTAGAAGGCAGGCCCGTAGGTGTAAGGGTGGGCTCCTCCAGTAAGAAGGTTGCTTTGTTTAGCTTATAATCTGGTGCTAATGATTCTAATGTATCCTGTGCCAAAGAGTATTCCTGGAAGTAAAAGGTAAATTAAAAGTAATGGCTGTGCAGAACAGGTGGATTCTTTGCAGAACACGTTTTACAGCTCCAAAATTTTTATTATTATATCAAAACACATCATACCATAGTCATCTGTAAACTTATATAATGTTACAAATCTCCACATTTTTCAAATACAACCCTTGAAAATTCTTAATTCTTAAGTTGGTACAAGAATACGAAAATGACGATTTGAAGACAACCAATGGGCATTATTCAAGAATATTGCAACTACGTATGCGCACAGTGAGTATGGAACTGATCAGAAGCTTCCTGGTTGATTCCCGGTGTTGAAAGAAGAACTTCTTGAAGTCTTTTGTGAAATGGAATGGGGTTTAATATCTTACTTTTCTGCTTATCTGGACATATGAAGGCGACCATACTCCATACAGTGTTGTATGAGTAAAATTTGCCAACCGTTTAGGCTTCTTTTACGTGCACGACAATGTGTACACGCGACCTCGGTTTTTCTATATGTTGTCCCTTGTCAGGGCCTCCCCGTCCTAAACTACTGACAACGGGGAACCACACTAGGGAACTCCGCCGGGAAATGCCTATGAACTTTCTCGGCCAACGCATGGATCGAACACGGGACCTCTAAGATAACGTCCTACCCAATGAGCCAACGTGGCTACCCTAAAGATCCGTAAAGCCGACAGGCAACACGGTTGATGCAGAACGGTACGAGGTTCAAACCGATTTCATTTTGTGATAATCTGCCTAGACCCAAAAAGATTGACGATTGACTTACCCTAGGAAGGAAAGAGAGGGTGTCTTGAAGTAATTCGATGACGCTTAGATCAGCCTGCGAGAGACCATCCATGACGTCTTCTATCCTAACACCGGGTTCTTCTGTTACATACATTAGTTTATGTAGACTGAGTGGCACCGAAAAACTAAACAGTTGATTGACTGGTGGATCATATTTACTATACAGTTCGGACGTCAGCTTAAACAAATGATGAAAGCAATTTTTAAAACCGTTTCAGAAATACAGTTGGTGGCCTCTATCTAAATGTTGAATAAATAGTAAATGCAGGAGGACTGCTCTACCCGCAAAACAACAAACAAAAAATCTATAAGATAAAACTGCGTTCAAGACAGAAAACAGACATTGCAAAAACTAAACAATTATCAAATCAAGTGAATGAATCCGGGGGCCAGCTGTAAGCGTCTAGAAATAGCGATCAACGTTCACCCAACACAAATCAGGTCATTTCGGGACTAACATTCGTACAATTTTTCGGGACTATGGTACAATTTTATTTTAATAATGAGCTTGCGCGATGGAGTCATAAGCAATGGGACATAGTAACCAGTGAACCAGGAGCAAACGTAAGTGTGGGCACGAAAACATGTCACATAACTATGCCAGATCTTAGGATCTAAATCACACGCCTTAGACAATTAGGCAATGCAGTAAGGTTTAAGGATATCATGTTTAAGTTGACCGATTATTTAGTCCATTAGAAATACACCAAACACCAGCACTATGTCAAAGTTGGAAGAAATGCAAATTGGATTGAGGCACAACAGATCTGTTACAGTATTTTGCTATATCCTACCTGTTTGAAACCATCTGTCATGAGACCACGTGTTAAATTCTTCATTTCGTCAGCACTTTTATCAGCTAATTCTATAATAGCCTGTATGGGTTCACAAACATGGATGGTGATGTTCCTGAGAAATTCACCCATACCTATATCGCGGCCATGTTGGACAGGTTTACTCAACAGAAAATGTCCATGATCAGCTAACCATTCTATAGAAGTCTTCAGAGCTGTAGCATGAAAATATCATATATTATATAAAAGTAATCATTAAAAGAATTGGGGTTGAGTGTCCTACTGTTTTGCACCAAACGGGATATATAAAGACAGGCGAACACCAGGCAGTGCTATAATTGAAAACAGGATATTTAAAACCACCTATTAGTTTAATAATAATAATAATCTTGTCATTTTACAAGGGTAGCAAATTAGGCCTGAGGCCTATTTTCAATTTGGCCCTTGGCACAGATCGTGCGAATGATTTCGATCATTACTGCAGGAAGAAACCGAAGAACTCGGGGGAAACCTGCTCGATCGGACTTTTGATTTAACGTTATTGCATCGACATTACATTGTACAATACAAACCGATTAGTCAACTTATGAACATCTGTTATGCCCCAAATTAGTGTTTTGTGTTAAATAAGACGAACGCCCGAATGCTGCCGAGAAGCGCCGCATCCACGTGTCCGGGTGAATTATCCATAAAATTGTCATGGTAATTGATTATTGGATGGATGCAGTTATTCACGATGATGGGCGCGTTACGTCCGTATATTGTTTTCACCCGTGTTTGAAATATGGACCTTGTTGTTTGTTGTCCTGAGCAGAATCGACAAAAAAAAACCAATTACAAGACAACCAGCGTTCGAACTAGTAATTACAAACCCCCTCCGATTTCCAACTGGCACGCGATCTTTAACGATTTTCCTTGCCGGATTACACTGACAAGCTGAGGTTGGGGGTTAAATGAAATGGGGTTTAAACGTCCTACTGTTCTGCTCCGAACTGGGCTAATGAAGACTGACATACGCCATACAATGTGCTATGAGGAAAATCACGTCCAGACAGGGGCACTACAGCTTTCTCTTATATCAAATTCCAACTGTCAAGGGATCTTTTATGTGCATCACTGACAAGGGGTAACCACGGGGGGAGGCAGTGGGAGGGCTATTTAAACAGGTACTTACGTATATGTTGGTCAGACAAAGAATACGGTATTGACACACAGACATCAAAGCCTTTTCCATTGGTCAGTTTCTTTATCTGCGCGTTGAGATTTTCTAGTGATAAAGTTGTGGCTTCCGGAACCAATGTCTTAATGTCCGCTTCGACCATCATATCATTTAAAATGGCCACAAATACTTTACACTTCATAGACATGGCCAAATGTATCATAACTATATTAACTTCATCTGAAATAAAAGTTTGATATGTAGGCGGCATTCACAAACGGACAAGTCTGGACATAATGCCTGCCACAGACTTTGTTACACACAAATCATCAATGAAAGAATGCATGAAATGGGGTTTAACGTCCTACTGTTATGCACTTAACCTGAGCTAATTGAAGACGGCACAAATCATCAGATAACGCATGAAATGGTGTTTAACGTCCTATTCGGTTATTGAAAAGGGGCATACGCCATACAGTGTGTTATATTGCCCGTACAACGGGGCTACCGCCTACTCTTGTATCGAATTCAACCTGTCAATGGATCCTTTTTATAGAGCAAAGATTTCTACACGTGACCTCGTTTTTACGACTAGATAGGCACCTTGTTGGGTCCTCCGTCCTGCACCACTGATGAGGGGAACCACACTGAGTGAGAATGCTCAACCTGCATGTTAGCAAGCCAGCGTCTTACGCACTGAGTCATCGTGGTAAGCAGATACAAGAGAAATGGTGTTTAAACGCACATGACCCTACTCCTCACGTACACCCGGGAATCGAAACGACACCACTTGGCTAAATGACAGACCTTTTGATTTATTGCGCATGTGTTTAATAATTCGCCCAATTTACTTTATTTAATTATTTAAGTCATACGACTTATCAGATACAATGTGATACAAAAAATACAATAAATAAATATAATATACATATATATACAGTTATTGTTTAGTATGATATTGAGAAAGACCTAAAATATACATTTCGTTTGTGATCGGAAAGTGAAGGATATAAATCAAATATATTGAACTTAATTCAAAAACTGTAATAACTACACACAAAGCTTATAAATCTAAATGACTTTTATATTAAGACTTACCTATTCTTGCATTAGATAACAAAAACAAGATACTTTGTTCTGGTTTTAGATGAACTTTATCATGGAGATAGTAGGACGCTATGATGTATGGTAAGAAGATTTTTAAGTTTGGAAGGCAGGATTCTATGACCACTGATTGATGACGAAATTGACCTTCTGGAATGAAAGTTTTAATAGTGAAATGAAATGGGGTTTAACGTCCTACTAACCTGGGCTAATGAAGATGGGCAATCGCAACAAAGTGTGCTTTGAGGAAAATTGTGCCCGGGCAGTGGCGCTACGGGCTTCACTTGTATCGAATTCCAACTGTCAAGGGATATTTTACGTGCACGCCAATATGTACACGGGGCCTCTTTTTTTTCGTCCCATACGAACGACTAGACAACTGTCCTTGTCAGGCCCTCCGTCCTGCATCACTGACAAGAAACCACGCCGGAAAATCTGGATTTACTTTTTTAGCCAATGCAGGGATCGAACAACCCACTAAGCCACGTTATCCCTAAAATACAATTGTAAGACGATTCATTAAGACATACACACAAAGCTGTGTAGTTTATTTAAAAAAAACCAACTATATATTGATCAATAATGATTCATTAAAAAATTATGACGTATTTTATGTCCTAATAAGGTAAGAAATACTAACTATATTATTATGTTTGCATTGACAGATGGGCCGGGGGGCAACGGTAAGAAACCATCTCGGCCCCTAATGCCATTAAAGGGCAACTGCAATCATAGAATTTAAGTACTTTGCTATTGATTTCCACCCAATACCCTTGTGAATTATACAACTTTCAAAATAATATTTCAATAAGAAAATGTTAAGAGTATTTCGGAAAACGTATGGTAATTATTATTTCTATGCTTTTAGGGGTAAAAGTGGAGTAATTTTATCTAGGCAGGGTCGTTTCCGTATATATTTCTAATTGTTAAGGGCTCTTTAGTGCATGCATTTGTGTACACGACTAGGCATACTCCTTATCAGACCAACAGCCGTTACAAGAACTTATGGCCGGATTTAACAGATTCGCAAGGTTATTCTACCAGGACACCCTCTTAAAACGTAAAACCCGATCTTAAAACTTACCCACAATAGCCATCAAACCTACTGTTGTTTCCTTCTGTAGATTTTCACCAGAATAAGATAAGCACACCGCTCCCGATTCAAGGGTATTTATTGACAAGTCTTTGACATTAGAGTCGGTAACTTGATCAGTATAAGATGCGCTGAAAATCTTGTTTTCTTTACGAAGTTTGGAAGTAGGAGTGATGCCAAACTGAAGAGCTACACCACCAGATTTACATATACCTACAGGAATGACAAAAAGGTATATAAAACTTCAATAACGCATTTTATTAAGAGACATCTGAATTTTCGGCACCGACAGGGCTAATAAAGACTCAATTGTTTGAGTGAGAGTGAGAGTGAGAGTGAGAGTGAGAGTGAGAGTGAGAGAGAGAGAGAAATGGGGTTTAACGTCCACCCAACACAACTAGGTCATTTCGGGACTAACATATGGTTTAATTTCATTTCAATAATTCACTTGCGCGTAGGGGTCTTTAGCAGTGGAAGGAAACCGGAGTGCCCGGAGGAAACCCACGAGGATGAAAAGGCGCCCCGATCTCCATGCCACATACGCTCACACCAGGGCTCGAAACTACAGCCGCAAGCCAGAGGTGGCTGGCACTCAAGACCACTAGCCCCCCCCCCCCCGTAAGTCAATTGTTTAATGAAATGTTCATAATTCATCCTTTATCTGTTTCGCAGAGTATCCCTAAATCTGAAAGTATGATCTGCAAGACATAAAAGGTACTTTTCTGAATCAATTGGGCTGATGAGGATAGGCATATATAACGTGCTATGGAGGAATTGGCCCGGACAGCAGGATTTCCGACTACTCTTCATAAAATTTGCATTGTCAAGGGTTCTTGTACTTGCACGCTACCGAGAACACGCACTGGACTATTTTGTCGGTCTCATTGAAACCAATAGACAATTTTGTTGCCATGCCGTCCCCATATCAGTGACATTTGGGAATCGGGCCTGAATTCCCTAGAAATATCCTCGATCACAATCCGGATTGAACCCTCCGTCTCATGGTTAGTGACCCTGCGCCTGAATCACTGAGCCATAGACCAAAATAAAATGGGGTTAAC
This sequence comes from Patella pellucida, assembly GCA_917208275.1. NCBI lineage: Eukaryota > Metazoa > Mollusca > Gastropoda > Patellidae > Patella > Patella pellucida. The sequence continues at coordinate 62,870,784 of OU795042.1, read as the reverse complement.
AGTCCTACTGTTCTGCTCCGACTGGGCTAATTAAGACGGTCAGAGCCACAGACGAGAAAATACACTTGTTACTCAGCAAAGAGGAATACAACCCACTTACCGCTAGATGGTTCATACATGGTAAATATATTGGCACAGCCGTTGACTTCCTTCCAGTGTTGTTTGGCATCAATATAGACCTGAACTATATCAGAATTAGTGAGACTAACAGGGAAGTCAACTACACTGTCCAGATATTCTAACCAACTATCTTCCCAGGTAATGTCTGTTCTCTGGATATCTTCTTCACTAGAAATAAAAAAAATATTTTTCATTTTATTGTTTCGAGTCCTACTTTTCTGCACTGAATAGGGTAATGGATGAATGCAATGGGGTTTAACGTCCTACTGTTATGCACTTAACCTGAGCTAATTGAAGACGGGCATACGCCATACAGTGCGCTATGAGGGAAATTTTGCCCGGGCAGCGGCGCTACGGCCTACTCTTATATCGAATTCCAACTGCCAGGGGATCTTTTACGTGCACTCAATGTGTACACGGGACCTCGGTTTTTCGTCCCATCCGAACGACTAGGCAGCTGTCCTTGTCAGGCCGTCCTTCTGCATCACTGACAAGGGGAAATCACGTCGGAAAATGCAGATGAACTTTCTCGGGATCGAACACCCGACCTCCAGGCTAGCGAACCAGCGCCTTAGCCACTTAGCCAGAATAGAGTAATGAAGACTGGAATACGCCGTACAGTGTGCTAAGAAGGAATCTGTCCGGATAGTGGAACTACGATCTACTCTTATTCCAAGGGTCCCTTTTAGGACCTTACGATATTGTCCTTGTCGGGTTCTCCGACCTGGACCACTAACAAGGGGAAATCGTGCAAGAAAATCAAGGGATACTTTCTAGAGAACCCGGGGTGTCATTAATCTATAATTTAAACTTCGTGTATTTAAAACGTCGAATATTATCAGACATCTAGTTTGATGAATGAATGTATATCAGAGAGGGAGGGAAATGGGGTTTAACGTGCACTCAACACAAGCCAGGTCATTTCGGGACTAAGGTATGGTTTAATTTTATTCCAATAGTTCGTTAGCGCGTAGGGGTCTTTAGCAGTGGGGGAAAACCGGAGGACCCTGAGAAAACCAGCGAGGTTGGGCAGAAGACCCGATCCTCGTCACGAACAACCAGGGAATTGAATGTTAACAGGACCAAAGAGAGAAGGTGGGGATTAGCCGGTACATTGCTCTGTGGCCACAGAGCCCAAAATCCGACTCTGGGGACAAAATATTTCTTTCTTAGACACATACAATTTCTCTCGGTGGAGGCCCTTAATGTCGTACCTGCCATCGGATTTTTCTACGTTTTGGTTGATATCCGCCTCATATGCTGGAATTCTTGGAAGTTCAAGGTCATCAACCAGATCAAAGGAGCCGGAAAGAATCTGATAATTTTCTTGACAATCTGATGAAGAAAAAAATAAAGAAATGATGTTAACCGTTCTGCAACAATATATTGCTATTACATTTATTGCTATTAACACAGATTCTATTTCGGTCTGTTTTTATAGTTCAAAATTTCGTTTTACCTGTCTTTACTACACTAGGGCCTGGAAGGATTGTTATATTACCGGCATTTTGTTTTTTAAGTGATTGTTGGCCGATAAAACTGTTACGGCGACGTCTTGGACGTCATAGGCTCAACGCCTATTAATTTGACTCCTGGCGTGAATACCCATTATAACTTGTCAGATCTTCATGTAGTGGAGGCCATCAACAGTTTAAAAAAACGAAACGAAATATAGATCTGTAATTTAATTAGATTGTCAATGGTGCTTTTTTGCAACTGTGTTTGTATCTTTTAAGTCATTTGTTTTTCCGATTGTAACAAAGATTTTTAATTTCCGTGATTTTCATGGTATTAAGCATAAAAGGTTACCAAAAATGTAAAGAAATTAAACAAGTAGAAAAATTCAACTAACCTGAAAATGTGATGGTGAACTTTTTGGAACCGGGCATAATATTAACACTAGCTGTTTGTATAGAAGCCGAGAAGAAGATATGAGGACTTCCATTTGTAATATTAATCTTGATCGACTGTTCTTCTTTAACCTTCATGATATGGAAATAGGCATGTTTAAACAATTTCATTTCAAAATTTACAAAAACTGAAATGGGTTTTAACGTCCTAATGTTCTGCTCCTAAACGGGGCTAATGAAGACTGGCATACGCCATAAAGTGTGCTATGAGGGAAATTTTTTCCGGGTTGCGGCGCTACGGCCTTCTCTTATATAGAGCTCCAACTGCAAGGGATCTTTTACGTGCACGGCAATGTGTACACGGGGATTTCTTTTTTTGTCCAATTCAAACGACCAGACACCTGTCCTTCTCAGTCACGCAGGGCGGCGGGCCTGACAAGTAGAAACCACATCGGAATATATTTACAAATAGAGAGATTCGGGTTTTACCGTAGTTTCACGTCCCACTTTTCTGCAAACCGTATTATGAAGGCGGATATACGCCATGACGCCTGCTCTTTTAATTCAAACTGCCATTTATTTTTGAGTGCGTGCCAATGTGTACTCGTGGCATTGTTTTTTTTATACCACCCAAAAGACAAGCCACTCTTCCTGACCTCTGGAAACTTACGCTGGAAAACACAGGGATTGAGCCCGAAATTCCTTGGTTGGTGATTGTGGCTCCCCAGTTCCAAAATAAAAGGATACCTCGCGCTTGTAAATGATAGATGAACCATCATCACCTTTACGTTCGTGATCAAAGATGAATTTAAATAAAAAAGAGAAAATTTAATTACCTCAGATTTCAACATGGCAGCTTTCCAAATATGGTAGATGAACAACGATTCGGCGCAATAATCACTACTCACAGAAAATGTATACACTTCCGGTTTTTCATCTTTGACTATTAAAATAAAGTAGATTAATTAACCTGATGTCAAAACCAAACTTAAACAGCAATCATCGATCAAATATTTTGATGGACCTATTTTAAAAAGTATTCAATCCCTACTAGACTGGCCCAGTCTCTATTTATTTTACATTTCGATTTATATAAAAGTATTAATTTTTAGTAAACCAACACTTTCGTTTCCATTTGTATAAAAAATTTTTTTGAGTAAACCTGTAACCAGCACCAGAGACTGGACAATTTGCGAGCTTCACAATAAAATGGGCGTTCCTGTCATGTTTTACGTTGTTCCTTATTTGGAATGATTGACAGTTATCAAGCAAGCCCCGAGTCACGTGACATGAATCATGCGTCTCGACTGTGCAAAGCAGTCATGCTTAGACCGTCTGAGGGTTGACGTCATGTTGTTGTTAGATATGTCGTGATCACGTGCACGACGTCACACGACCTACATAATGCAGGTTGACCTACTAGATGAGAATGAAGCTCTATTTGCCCAGTCTCTAGAGATTACGTTTTTTTTCCGTTTTTTTTTTTGGAGAGGACTGGCCAATTTTTGGTGTGTGGAGGAGACTGGCCACCAGTCTAAATCCCTACCGGCAGAGTGTCTACTGTTGATTTTTTTTGTTTTCTTAATTAAATTTGTAGATTAATCAATGTGTACATTTTATATTCGTTCTGTACGGAATAATAAAATAAAGCCAACCTTGAGCGGAGTATTGATACCAATCTATAGTTTGCCATTTTTTCGAATGATCCCAGCCAACTAAATGACTAATTGGTGGTTCTTTACAATCTAATGGTAGATGGTCGCACGATTTGTTGATTTTATCCACATTTACATCAAACCCTGAAATTTAAAAAAAAAAGAAATGGGTGTGTTTAATGGCCTACTCTTCTGCATGTGACTTTAAAGGGGGTCACGTGGACAATGTTACGTCATCGTAGATTCGATGGTCTATCTTGCGAAAAATTAGTGAGTATTGCCACTTGTTGACGGAATCTAGGGTAGTGAAGTTTGATCCCTTTTACTTTAATCTCTCATATCTTATCTACAAAAGGAAAATGGGTATCTGACGAGTTAGAATCGGATTCAGACCAGTTATTTGATAAACTCCATTAAGAACATGGACGAAACAGACGTAAGATAAACTTAGTCATAGATTGAAGTTATTTGTGAAATATTTTCCACATTACAGGCGCCTGTGATTAAACATTCTACACATATCCAATATAAAAAGGATTTCATAAAATAAAATAATGATACAATTATGGAATTAATGCGCTGTTGACCAGCGCTGGTCTGACCTTGTCGGTGATTCAAAGGATTGCCTTAAAACTTACCAGAAACATAAAGATGACCAACTGTATCTAATAAACAATGCATCCCCCTCATCTTACTGGGATTAAACCTATGACCAGAATCATCAACACATACATCTAGTACACTGACAGTAGATGGCAGAGATTGAAGACAACGGTGTAGATTACAGGGCGTGGTCAATACTTTCGTTAAATATGCGGCATCGATTACGTCACATTTCATGGTGTTCTTGTTGACGGCGGGTTGATGACTGGCACTCAAAAAGCTATTTGTCCTTCAAAACAGAATACATAATTTTTCATTTAAATACTTTAATTTCAGAAAAGGACAATGTTTCAAAATGTAAAAAAGGGTTAACATCGTGAGGGAGGATATCGTAATCAAAAGCATTCTCGGTCCAGACATTAACTGCTAAATTAAAGGGTTTAATTATTTTTTTTAATTGTTTGTTAATAAATGTCTAATTAATAGTTTATATAACATTTCAGGCTCAAAGAAAGACCCACACAAGGCAGATTTAGCTATTGCATAATGCAGGTTTAATTATTGAAACTAATATTATTGCATTTCTATGCGTATTTTAAAACAAATAAATTTAAAGTCTAGATAAAATGAACAGTAAATGATTTACCTTCTTTTTGGATTGGTAATAATGGCTTCTAGTTTACTGTGTAATTTGTCTATATATTCTTGATATAGGGATGTAAATATAGGTGGATATTCTCCCATATAATGATACACGCCACCTGTCAATTCATAGGTTTACTTGATTAAATACAGATGAAATGGGGTTAACGTCTGACTGTTCTGCCCCGACTGGGCTAATGAAGACGGGAATATGACATACTGTGTGCTAGGAGGGAAATTTTGCCCGGACAATGGTGCAACGGCCAACTCGTGTATCGAATTCAAACTGCCAATGGATCTTTATTATGCATGCCAATCGTCCCATCCGCTGCGCTTTCTTTAATAAAAATAAACTTCCTACTGCCTTGGTCGCGGGAATTCGCTTTGGATCACCCGATCGAATTGTATGAATTCCAGCCCTGGGATCGATACTGGACAGGAGCATCCAGTCACAATTTAGGGCTCGAATTCGTCAACATGAAGGGTTAGACAACTCTGCTTGGGAGAATGGGTACGCCGGTCATAGTTATTGAATTGTCTGAATAATATTCCACATACCTTTAGAATGAATCAGTTTTAATAAATTATGAAGTTTATCTTGACTGTCTAATGTCAACATGACAATGACTCCGTTGTCTTTATAAACAGAAACGACCTTGACCTTTGGACCAAGTTGGTAAGCCTGGTCGGCTGGTATATGTAAATTATAGAATGGATAAACTGAAATACAAACCAAGAATATTAAAATAAAGAACATTTAGATAATCTGCTCATAAGATATACTAAAGGAGAGAGAGGGAGAGGGGGGGGGGGGGTAACGTCCACTCGACACAAACTAGATAATTTCGGGACCAACCCACGGTTCAATTGTATTTCAATAATTTATGTGTGGTAGGGAATCGGAGAGCCCGGAGAAAATCAACGAGGTCGGACAGGCAACTTTACTCCTTGTCACGTACAACCTGGAAATCGAAACCACACCAGTTGAATCAACGACAGACCTGATGATACAGCGCACACCCCCGAAGACGGCAACAATGAAATAGAAATAAACGGATACATTGAAATAAATACAGAAACACTGATCTATAAACTGTAGCGATGATGACTGCTGTTCAAATTAATTTAAAGATAAAAATGAAAGTACAACATTGTTATCATGTGAACATCACCTTTCTGACATTCCTTTAGTGAGTCCAATATGGCTTCTTCTATTTGTAAACATTGTCTGATATCTAAACATCCATCCATATAAGCTGCAACAACTTCTCCCAATCCACTACCAACAACACCATCAACGTTCATTTTACACATCTTTAAAGCATTAACCAGCACTGAAATTAGAAATAAAACTTAAAAACTATGAGTGGGTTATTCCCAACTTGAGATTAACGTCCTTTTCCATAGAAGGTGTTGTCGCAGAACACACGAATAGGTACTAGTCCTGATTGACAGTCTAGAGTGTAGAAGGAAAGGGTTCGTTAAAATCGCTGTTCAGATACAAACCAAGCGGGGACTTTGCAGCCCCTGGGATCCAACCAGCTAATGTTAACCTAATAGGACCTCGATGAATGGGGGTTGGGGGCACCTGCTGACTACCCCGCGTTTTGATTGATACTGCAGTACTACGCAAACTGAACACTAAATGAAATATATGAATATACAACCTAATGACATGGCGATCTGTGAATGGCTTTTATGTTCATTCATATATTTCTCCAATAACTCATCTTTAGGCATTTCTAATTTCCATTCTTTGAAGATCTGGAATTTTAAGAATAAAAAAGGTTATTTCCACGCCATAGGCCAGTAAAAGCAAAGGATACAGGACTTTTTAAAGGCTTCTTAGTACAATACTTAGTCATTTCTATGGTTATATACGTAATTCGAGGAGAGAATAGCTTTTTCAACTGCCCGGGACTCTTTTTTAGGTGCACACAAAATATATAAAAGAATTGACTTATTTTGCCTTTCAAAACTAACGACTGTAGGCATACTTTCCTTTTTGACCTTACCGGAAACAACCTTGTTTAGTAAGATTTTCGATTGACGTGAAATTATACGTAAATATTAGAATATTGATGGGTCGCCAACAGCATCTATTTCTATTGCAATGAATGAATGAATGGAATGGGGTTTAACGTCCTACTGTTATGCACTTAACCTGAGCTAATTGAAGACGGTATTTCTATTGCAGCAACTGTCCGAGGGGATGAGGAATTCAGTCTAAATGCCTGGACTAGTTAGTAGTCCGGCATAGCATGACATTGTGTATTAATTTCAACTATCACCTTGGTGATCTCCGAAAACATTTTCGGGCAATCATGATTCAATGGTATATTGAAAACCAGCCATAATGATTTTTCCTTCTTTAGGTCATCACTCGATTCACCTAGAAAACCAACGGATAAAATTCATTACACAATCCAAATATTCCATATATTACAGACACTTTGCAAAATCGAAGTGAATCTATCTACAAAACATTTTTATAAATGAATGGACTGAGGTTTAAGAGTTCAGGGAGAGAAATAGAGAGAGAGAGAGAGAGAGAGAGAGAGAAATGGGGTTTAAAGTCCACTAGGCACAAACTAGGTCATTTTGGGACTAAAGTATGGTTTTCAATTTTTTTTTTCAATAATTCGCTTGCGCGTAGGGGTCTTTAGCAGTGGGAGGAAACCGCAGTGCCCGGAGGGAACCCACGAGGTTGATAAGGCAAATGTACCAGGGCTGGATTAATAGTAATGAGTAATGAAATTTAATCATATGTTTTGAAGTAACGTTCATGTAGTAATGGAAGATTGAAAAAGTAATGAGTAATGGAAATGTAATTACTTGCATTCCAAAATTGAAGATAATTTACAATTCAATTACTTTCCAATTATATTTCATTACCAACATCATTATTTCTAACTACGACGAGGTTCAAATAAAAATTTAGAATTAAATAAGCAGTTTTTTCTGACCAGCTGCATAGCAAAATGATTAGACAGAAACTGTCAAAATTTCAGAAAGTTTGTTTCCGCCAATTCAGTGATTCGAACCGGGGCATTCTGTGTCCAAATAACAACGGATGAGCTCAAGAGCATGGCGTATCCGAGTGTTCCTGAAGTAATAAGATTACCAGGCGACTGTCTGGACCACGTTCCACCACAGCAGAATACATGGACCGATTGGTAAAGAAATGCAAGACGGAGAAAACCATGAGGAACCAGAGAAAACCCCCGAGATGGACATGCGACCTACTCATTTTCACGTACAACCGGGGAATCGAAATCACGTCAGTTTACTCACTGGCAGACCTTATGATACAACGAGCACGTACCAACCAATCGCACCCGCCCACCAACCCCCGGTCTGTGTCTAAGTTTATGAACATGGCTATTGATGAAAATATTTTTCAGCGTTACCTTTCATATCATCTAGTGTGATGTAGCCGCGAACAGGATATCTTTTCTCACACCCAATCATAGAATTAGATATCAATCTTAATAAACAATGTTCATTCTGGTTGTTCTTGACAAACGTCTTCAGTTTATCCAACATGGCCGACGTTCTAGCAGATAGCAACATAATCTTCATACCATGCTCTACAATCAAAGTTCCCAGTTAACCTCATGACATGCGAATTGTTTGTAAAAATTAACAATTTGTTTTAAAATTATTCTTATTAATACAAAATTAGAGTTAGAACACCGATTTAGGAAAGCGAGAGACAAATTGGGTTTAATGTTCACTGACATTTGCCTTTATGGTTTTTGTTTTGTGCAGATGGTTATAACATAAAATAGTGCAGGGGTTTCCTAGCCCTTGTGCTTTTAAAACCAATAAAGTTCTTAAATAGAGGGTATTACTTAACCCTTTGGTTTTAAAATAGAGGGTATTACTTAACCCCTTGGTCTTAAAATAGAGGGTATTACTAAACCCTTTGGTTTTAAAATAGAGGGTATTAATTAACCCCTTGGTCTTAAAATAGAGGGTATTACTTAACCCTTTGGTTTTAAAATAGAGGGTATTACTAAACCCTTTGGTTTTAGAATAGAGGGTATTACTTAACCCTTTGGTTTTAAAATAGAGTATATTACTTAACCATTTGGTTTTAAAATAGAGGGTAGTACTTAACCCTTTGGTTTAAAATAGAGTAAGCGATTTACTTACCCTTATGGGGTTTGTCTTGTTTATATGGTTTTAAAATAGCATGACCATTTACACCACCAAATCCAAAACTGTTGATCCCTATTAAACCATCTGAAATATTAAAAAAAACAATTATTTTGGAGCCACGATAGTCGATCGGAATTGGGCTCTCGGCAAGAATGTCCCAAATCCAGTCTTCCATATTATCATTTCATACACTTTATTTCGCATATAAAGCTGCAAAGAAATTAAATGAAATTGGCTTTAACTTCCTATCTTTCTGACAGGAATGAGCTGATGAATATGGACATACGCCATGCAGTGTGCTACGGGGAAACTTTTGCCCGGACAGTGCCGCTACCACCTACTCTTATTCCAAATCCCAACCGCCAAGGGTTGGTTTACTTTTACGCCAATGTGTATTTACCGACCTTGTTTTCCGTGCCATACGAACGACTAGACAGTTGTCCTTGTCAGGTCCTCTGTCTTACACCACTGACAACTGAACAGGTACTTTGAATCCCATGCAAATTACAACGTTGTGAAATGGTTCTTTCCACAATGTTTACAAAGTTATAATGAATTGAAACTTTTGACCCATCCGACATGTTTTTCGTGCCAATTACAAAAGAATTTCACTATAATAATCAATGGTGAAAATATTCTTCAGTATGACTTTATTAATAAAACCTAAATACCTGGTAATTGGGTGGTTTTGTCAACAACTGAAACCTGGCCATTGTTCAGGGCTTCTATGGCGGGATTGGGTGTCTTAAAGTGCAGATTGCCGGGGATTTTACCATGGTGAATAGAAAGAAGACATTTGATTAAACCAGCCAGACCTGTGGACAAAAGTTGTTTTAGTAAAAATGAATTGTATAATTATTATGTTAGATTAAGTACACAATAGGTTTTAAGGAACATAACATTATTTTACAATAATCGCATAAAAACGGAAAATTATTTTGGCACATTCAAGAATTCCAGATGTAAGCATGAACAAGTGGTAAATTCAGGGCCGTCTCATATCGATTTGCAACTGACAGATCTTTAAAAGGTACGCTAATGTGAACACGGGACCTCGGTATTTCTTTTAATTCGAATGACTATACGTTGTCCCTGAAACATTGACAAGGATGAATCGCGCTGGAATATCCCTCCAAAGTCCCTCGGCCAACACAAGGATCGAACACGGGATCTTCAGGTTAGGGGGCGAAAGTCTTAATTCACTGAGCCACCGTGGCTTCGATAAATAAAAAGCAATAGGAACTTGGAACTAAAAGATTTTGAACAATGCAACCAAGTTCTTTTTTATTTCAAATAATTTTTTTCCACGAAGAAATTGGGGAATAGTTTTTCACGAGTTCCAAAGAACATAAAATCAAATTGTTGTAGCCTTACCTGCAGCAGCTTCACAATGTCCCATGTTGCTTTTAACAGATCCCACCAGAAGAGGTTTCTTTCTGGATTTACATAATACTGATGCTATAGCCGTGGTTTCTATCTTATCACCAGCCTATACGTTACAATAATAAAACAGAACCTTAACAAATTAAAGAGCCGGGATGGTCTGTGGGTGATCTTTCTGTGTGAATTATGTCGATTTGCTCTCAGTCTGACTATCAGTGGTATATGGGATGGGTAGTTTACGGTGGAGAAAGGCGATGACGGTGACAATAATTCGGGCAATTCGGGATTAATATTGTAACCGATCCTATAGTCTTAAAAAAAAATACCCACTAGTGCGCGACAAGGAGTATGGTCACCTGTCCAACCTCGTGAGTATTCTCCGGGTACTCCTGTTTCCTCCCTCCGCTAAAGACCCGTACGCGCAAGCGAATTATTGAAATAAAATTGATCCCGAAATGACCTAGTTTGTGTCGAGTGAACGTTAAACCCCATTTCTATCTCTCCTTCCAAAAATCTTACTAACTTTAACAGAACTGAAAGTAGCTTTTTGGTATATTCGGATTAAATGGAGCCCGGTGATATTTTTGACAAAGAGAAAATCAATTTTTAAATTTTATATAAATTCATCAATATTACGTCACTGACCTGTGTGCCTGTACCATGGGCTTCTACATAAGCTACGTCATTGACTGAGATCTTGTTATAAAGAGACGATAACAGGTTGGCCTGGGAACTTTCACTCGGAAAAACAATTCCTGTAAAACAGAAGATTAAACAAACAAATATGCAAGAGCTAAATCTGCCCATCTTTCGTTTGGCTTCAAATATTAGATAAACTTTTATTAATACATTTATTCATATGCTTAGCCCATAATAATCGGATGGTCGCGTATTTTAATGAATTGAAACAACCGTGATATAAAATCTAATTTAAAAATGGTCAATGGAGATTTTGTTTTATTATCCTAACAGTGGTTATTGACAATCGAGAATGTACAAGCCCGATCGCTTAGAAACGAGTTATTTGAAATTATAAAAATATACATTTTTCATTAACTATTCGTGAACTATTATAGCCAGAACGACCAGCACTTTTTCTAAATCTTTCATTAAGTATCTTTAAAGCTAAACCCACGATTTCAAAGATACTTTATTTTAAGATTATTATAATTAGAATGTGTGAAATAGCCTCATTTTAAATACAGACGTCACACTTTGATGTTGGCGAACCTTGTTAAATATAATACTCGCGTGACGTATTTTACTGAAAACGCACGTGCGAGGTGTCTGTATTTTAAGTTGTTTAAGGGTCTCGAGCTTAAGACATCGCGTAATATATTGTAAAAACACCAAGACCTCACGGTCCTCTTTTTGTTACAATATATTACTTAATGTCTCGCTCTCGACCATTAAACGATATTTAAGGCCCACTTCCACCGAAGTGATATCGCAGACAATAAAATTAGAAACCTACCCTCTTCCTTATAACCGTCACAGTTGACACCAATATCATCAATACTAGCATATATTCTTTTCATATCTTCTTCTCTTCTATAAATACAAGATAAACAAATAGGGTTTAACCTCCACTCAACACAAAACATGACATTTAGAGACTATCATATGATTTAATTTTATTTCAATAATTCGCTTGCGCATGGAGATCTTTACAAGTGGAAGGAAACCGGCGTGCCCGGCGAAAACCCGGAAGGTTGGACAAGCGGCCATATCTACACGTTGGTAATAGACATCCCACAACTTGACTCAATGAATAACCTTATAATCTAAAACAGCGCACGTTAAACCATTCCGCCACCCTCCTCAGATATATTAGCAGTATGATTAAATGGACAGAAAAAATATTAACTAGCGCCCTACTCAAAGCCGCAGTGGCTCCAGATGACTTGGTGCCCTAGGAACAGCAATAGTCCACATAATATTTTCTAAAAACTACAATTCGTTCTGTATCTTCAAAAACTTCTGCATGATTATGGATTTCAATAAAGTTTCTATATGAGAAAAAGACCTTCTTCGATTAATAGGGCTCCATCTAAATAAATTCAAACCTTGAAATTAAAATGGCCGCTACCCCATCCGACCTGACGTATCCATTAGCACTTTTATCAAATACATTACTGGTACCAGTTGGACTTAACATACCAAGTCGGTGGAACTTGAGAGAACAATTAGGATTATCTATTAGATTGGCACCTGAAAATGTAATTATAATGTAACCTAAAATCAATACACAGATATACTAGTTGTGCATATCAAATTCATATTGACATTTAAGGTGCAAACCCTATTTTCAAAAATTTCCGGGGGAGGGGGAGAATATCTTTCCGGTATCGTTCGCCGTGGATGGTCAAGTGTAAGTACATCGACGCAGCAGGAAGCTCCATCGGTGCCCCCAGAGGCCTTTGGCCAACTAACAAAATATTAGAGCTAGGTACGGGCCTGCTAGTGGGGTAAATGTAGGGGAGGGGAGGGGAGGGAGGGAAGGGTAAGGGGAACGTCCACTCGACTAAGTCATTTCGGGGTTGATATATCTCCAATTTTATTTTATAAATTCATTTGCGCGTAGGGGTCTTTAGGGAAAACCGAGAGACTCTGAGAAACCACACGAACTTGGACAGGCGAACCTATTCCTTGTCAGTAAAATTGAGGAATCGAAACCACGGCATTTGACTCTATGAAAGACCTTATGATCTTAAAGTGATGCATAACTTACCAGCAACAATGGCGTATTTACATTTGCCCATCTCCAGATCTCTGCAAGCTGTATGTAGTGCACTAAAACTAGAGCTACAAGCTGTATCAATAGAACACGCTGGTCCGTTAAACTTGAACTTTGACATCACGGAACTTAAAACAGATGACCCATGGTTTACTGAAATATATTATTTTCGTAGAATGTATTAACATAATTTCGTTTCCTAGATGAAGTTGAACCGACTAGTGGCGAGGCGCTTTTTAGAATTGATGCCCTGGAAACTGAATATGTAAGAGGTAGCAGGCCGATGTACTAGATATTTGGTACTGGTACAATGCTAACGACAAACCAGGGGGCGAGAGAAGGGGTTAGTCGCCAGAGAGAAATTGGATTCAACGTCCATTAGACACAAACTAGGCCATTTCAGAACTAACGTTTGGTTTTATTTTATTTCAATAAGTCACTTGTGCGTAGGGGTATATAGCAATGGGGGAAAACCGGGGGATCTGGAGAAATCCCACGATGTTGGACAGGTGAGGACCGTCTTAATGACAAGAGCTTACGATGCAACGGGCACGCGTTAACCATTCGGGAACCCAACCCCCGGCTGACAAGGAAAAGTCCACACATCGAATTGGAACACAGACTAGAACGGACCGTTGATAGCAGGGCAACGTTTTCCTGCCTATGGCATTGCACGCGATTCCGTAGAAATACAAACTATAATATGTTTATATCTCAAAATGGCCGTCGTATTCCGGTGACGACCCATTTTACTCCATTCCAGTAAGTTATACTAGTGTTTCGAGAGGGTTTATCTAAACGGTATGGGAGATAAGCCGTGTACTTTAGTTTTTATAAACAGGTGTTGTAGTTTGTTGCAGCAACTTACATTTATTTGAGTGAAGAGTTTGACTGGTTTTAACAACATCAGCATCAGAAAACGTACAGGCCAGATAATACCCAACCACATCCTTCTGTAGATCACTTAGATCCAAACCAGAATCGACAATACTTTCATAAGTCACTTCCGCTAAAATCCTTTCTAATTGGTTAAGTTCATCAGCTTCCTTAAAATTACAATATCATATTTTTAACTTATATTTTTAAAATGTTTTAAAATAAAGCCCTAAAATAAATGGTATTTATAAACAGTCCTACCTTGTTAAAGAATGGTCCTATTAATCCTATAATTCACTATTGCCAGTTGAGAAATTTGCAAAAATATAATTTTAAACTTCAAATTAAAAACGTTTGAAAAAAAGCTATTACATGGTGGGGAGTAGGAAAACAAGGGAGGTAATTGTGTTCTTATATCCTGTGTGAATGAATTTTAAGTGTGAGAATGGCACCTATGAACGTATAGTAGTGAGTTGACAACCTATTTAGCAAAAGACATAGAAATAATTATGTTTCGACTTTCTTAGAAAATATGAAATTCTCCCTTTAAGAATCAATGGAAAATCGGAATTAAATTTTTTTTTGTTTTGTTTTCTACTATAGTTCGAAGGTGAATAGAAAGTGTAGATTGATTTTTTGCTGATTTCACATCTTAATTTCTATATATCTTGGTAAAATGCATCCACAAGATCATTGCATGTTATTACTCCTATAGGAGAGAGAAATGAGATTTAATATCCACTCGACACAAACCATGTCATTTCGGAACTAACATGATTTTATTTTATTTCAATAATTCGTTTATGCGTAGGGGTCTTTAGCAGTGAAAGGAAACCGGAGGACCCGGAGGTACCGAAGGAAACCCACGAGGTTGGGATTACTCTTTACCTACCTGGTGAGATGTAATACCAAAGAATTCAGCATCAAACAAAGACAGATCTTTGATACAACCAGAACGAGGAGGAAGGCCATGGAGTCTAGGCGGCCATCTTGTACATCCGATCATATCCTTACCAGATTCCAAGTTCTTCCAAAACTCCTGAAATTTATGAGATTACAATAATGTTTTTTCTAAGATTTTATTCATAAATTGAAACAAGTTTTATAAACATAGATTTCACGTTTAAAAGACAAAACAAAACATTTCCTTTAATTGGTGCCTTGGATATTTCGGGTTTTGCGAATCAAATACTGTACGCCCATGCACCCCCACCCCCCTTTCTATAAATTATGTTTTATTGTTAGGAGATATCAAATAGTTATTTCCAATGTCAATATCCAAAATGGAAAAATGGGCAGTGAAAATTTCCCCAACAACGCACAGTTGGCACAATTAAGAACGGCATTGATTCGGGATGGGTTTGGTAATCGCTCTCTATAACCCTGCGGACCACAAAAGACAATCATTGTGGATCAGTTCAACAAAACTGAGAATTTGTTTCAGAAAGAAGTGAGACGAGGTTTAACGTCCTACTTTTCTTTTCTGCACCGACTGGGATAAGGAAGAATGGCGTGAGCTATGGCCTACTCTTAAATCAAATTCCAGTGGTCAATGATTCTTTTACGTGCACGCTAACATGTACACGAGACCTTGGGCTTTCGTCTCATTCCGACAAAACGACAATCCGCATCACTAGCAAGGGGAGACCACACTAGACAAGTCTTGGCATCTTTCAACAACCATTACAGGGATCGAACCCCGTCTGGTTAGTTAGTCTGTGCCTTACTTACTGAGCCACAGGGACTCCCAATTGAATGAATGAATGAAATGGGGTTTAACGTGCTACGCTTAAGCACCTTACCTGGGCTAATTGAAGACGGCATACGCCATACAGTGTGCTATAAGGGAAATTTTGCCCGGGCAGCAGCTGAATTCCAACTGCCAAGGGTTCTTTTACGTGCACGCCAATGTGTACACGGGACCTCGGTTTTTCGCCCCATCCGAACGGCTAGACAGCTGTCCTTGTCAGGCCCTCCGTCTGCATCACTGACAAGGGGAAATCACGCCAGAACATCGAGATGAACTTTCTCGGCCAATGCAGGGATCGAACACCCGACCTCCACGCTAGCGAACCAGCGCCTTATCCATTTAGCCACCGTGATCCCCACTCCCAATTGATATCGGAAAGAAATAATATATTGTATGTAATAGAACCTGTATAGTATCAGATTGTGGAAATCTACAGCTTACTCCACCAATAAATCCTTTACTGTGACCTTGACATTGACCTTGACATTTACTACACTCCATCTTTCTCAATCCTCAATCTATTATTATCGTGCAAATTAAAACTTTTCAATTAAATACAACTTTAGTAAATTGAAACATTTCAAATAAAAACAATGGTTTAGTTATCAGAGAATTGGGAATAAATGAACAATGAAATTGGCAATACAAAATTCAATAACTTTATTACAGATATATAATTTTTAAATGTTCTAATGGCATTTAGTAATACACGGGACACGCTTGTATGGAATGCCATCATTACTAAGCTATATAGACAAAATAATCTCGGTTGAAATGTCGCCAGGGGCGCGGGAACCCGGGTACCAGGGTATACAAATGGTACCCTGCCTTTTTTCTGGGGTATACATGTATACCCATGCCCTAAAGATTGGTGTATTGAATGTTAAATTAAAAATAATTTTTTACGAGATGAGTTGTTCATGATACTAAAATTGTGAATAATCAGGATTTTACCTCTTTCATTATCATGTATTTTTTTTAAGGGTTTTATGTTGTAATTTTGAACGCCAGGGGCCCTATAAACAGCGCTCTCGGAATTGACAAAATTAAAAAATTTCTGGAGGCGAGGGGGGTGGGGAGCCATCACAGATCCCCTCCCTATCTTCTGGTACCCTGGCCCTTGCGCCGGTCCGGCACCCCTGAATGTCGCGGAGTACTAGACAGTAATTGTTATGTACAGACTGATGCCCTCAAAATTTACTGACATGATCATGGGGTCAAGGACTTTTGAATTATTTTTGTTGATGATGATGATGACATCTCTTGAATTTGGACTTAAAACGGAATAATGAATTCTAATTGATCAGAATCTCTCCAGGAATGGATTCATAGTCATAAGCATCAATATGTTATTCATTCACCTTTCTGTCTTTCTCCTTCACTTCAAACAGAACCAGAAGAAACTACAGAACGATACAAATACTCCTCCTTCCACCTTCAATCCACCTCATCGACTGACTGATACCACCCTTTAAACTTTAGTAATGTTGAGCGGGACTACAGATCTGGATGTCATGTCTTCGGTTAGTCTTGTTTATCCAAATACATATGATAGCCGAGTTTAATGTCTTGGCGACTGTGTCTGAGTTGTTGACTTTGAAAGTGCACGTGCCTTTGAAACGCCGTGTTCCCGCGTCATAGTGTTGCTATGGAAGACTTTACACACCAAAATAACTCTTATGTTTGTTCGGACCGCCATTTTAGCAAAAAAGTAGAAAAAGAACAACAATTAATTACCCATGAACTTAACAGATGATCAAAAAGAGAAATGATCGATAAATGTAGTGATCACCACATAGCAATGCGAATCTCTCGACTGGCATTTTAACAACAAAGTTTTTTCGGCACCTACCGGGTTATTAATTAATTTTTCAGTGTTATTTTTCCTTGTCAGTGATGCAGGATGGATGAAAAACCTCTTGAATATTAGTATCCACGTAAAAGACCCCTGGAAGTTGAAACTCGAAGTTAATGTTAGTGTCGACCTCATAGCACACTTTATAGCATATGCCTGTGGTCATTAGCCTAGGCATATAGACTGGGCAGTCGTTCGGATGGGGCACAAAAACGCTTGCATATTGATATCCACGTAAAAGATAATATCTTAACAGTTGAAATTCGATGTTGGCGTCGCTGTCTGGGAAAAATTACCCTCATAGAACACTGTATGGCATATGCCCGTGGTTATTTAGCCATTTGATTTTTCTGCCATTCAAGCGAAAAGGGAAAAAAATAAAAAGCGTTTGCCATGCAAGATACGCCCGCATTGTGCAAGGGGTTGACAGAGAAGAAGCTGGGGTCCGACATGCGTCAATATGCAAAGGAACCGAGATCTTTAGAATATAAACATATGTGTTTAGTTTCATAAAAATCGGTTTGTGACCTCTTGGGGTTCAACAAGCTAAAAACGTGATTTTACGTACAGCCAAGTACCATAATCCAGGTCTAATACGCGCCAATGTCGAAGGAACTGAGATCGTTGGGATATAAACAAATAGTTTAAAGGGACAATCCCGAATTAAACAGAGGACCAAAAATATAAACGCCAAAATTTAGAGGAATGGTGTATTTACCTTGTCTCAAAATTTCAACTCAAAATATTGAGTGGTTTGGACGTGAACGCCAAAACTGCTCATCGGGGCACGTAACCCTTTTAAGATTTCGGGGCAATTGTTTCGTTGGGTGACCTTAAAACCGATTACGGTTACTTGAGAGGGTTATGCAGTGAATAACCCATGTGCCGTAGAGAAAGGCAAATTTCAACTACATATTTGTTTATAAAAAAATGATTGATTTAATCCAGATACCACAAAATACACCTTGAGGCATCGGTCTTGAATTCCAGATGAAGACTGACGGATTTAAGTCGTTTGAAAACGTATCATAAATACTGAAGTAGTTGCTCGGCTCTTGACTCGAACATTTTAAGGGATTTTAACACACAATTAAGCAGTTTTATTCCCCCAAAAAATATCGGGATTAGCCCTTTAAGTTGGATAACAATTGTGAAATCTAGAGAGTACACAGCCCTGGTATTACAGGCATTTTACACTTTTTACGTAAAGAGAAACGGCCATTTGACGGAAAGTTTCGGTCCGATTTTCAATAAATGCGAACTCAACCGTAATTATGGTGTAACGGGGATATATATGTATATATGAACTTTTTTAAAAATTAAATAACAATTGTGACCTAAACACGCGATTTTTCTTACAATCAGGGGTCATAATCCAGGACGGTACGCTCTGATATGCGCTAATATCGCACGGAACCGAGATCTTTGTGATAACAACATATCTTTAGGTTTCATCATAAACGGATCAAAATTTTGCTTTTTCGTACAATCAGGGGGAAACAAGATCGTTGGGACATAAACCTATATCAGATAAAAAAAAACTATGACCTGTAGAGAGTCCACAAACCGTTTATTTTCTGTTACGTTCATAATTTGCCAGAAATTGTGTTCTGGTGGTAAAATTCAGTTAATTACGGTTTTGAAAAATTAGGCGAGATGCGCCCCTTAAGTCGTATAATGTTTGCACCGGCCGTGAATATTGGCCACTACGTTCAACGTTGTAATATTTCTTTTTCGTCCGTTAAATACATCTGAAACTATATTTATAGGAATGGGGCTTGAATAATTTGCTCTTACTTAATGCGTTTATGTCGTCCATTTTTTAAATTGAACCCACCACCACCACTTACATCTTCCCAAAAGTTTCGCGGATCGCGTCGCTAGGCCTAGAAGGTCCATATCAAACACATGCTTGGCGAATTGTAAACCGGAATTGTCTCTTAAATAAAATAATGTTTGTGACCAGTTAATAAATACTTGAATATTATTTATTTCACAGCTTATTTCGCAGATCCATTGAAGTAACGAATCATATACATGTTTTAACCCTATTGGTCCACTGGCCGGCCACCTCTGGCTTGTGGCTGTGGTTTCGAGCCCTGTTGTGAGCGTATGTGGCATGGAGATGGGGGCGCCTTCTCAACCTCGTGTGTTTCCTCCGGGCACTCCGGTTTCCTCCCACTGCTAAAGACCCCTACGCGCAAGCGAATTATTGAAATGAATTAAACCATGTGTTAGTCCCGAAATGACCTAGTGGTGTTGAGTGGACGTTAAACCCCATTTATCTCTCTCTACCTCTCCCTATTGGTCCATGGGTGTAATACAATCTCTGCTCTGCGTACTGTTCGACACGCCTATCCCATGCAATGGAGAAGGGGGGGGGCGAATGGCTAGCACGTGCCCGCTGTATCATAAAGCCTTAAAGGGTGTCATGGAGTTAACTAGCGTGGTTTCGAATACCCGGTTGTACTTGACGAGGAATAGGGTCGCCTTTCCAACTTCGCGGGTTTTCTCCGGGTCCTCCGGTTTCCTCCAACTGCTAAAGACCCCTACGCGCAAGCCAATTATTGAAACCAAATCAAATCATATGTTAGTCCCGAAATGACCTGGTTTGAGTTCAGTGGACGTTAAACCCCATTTACCTCTCTCACCGTCCATCTAATATTTTCGAGGGTATTGTCCCTTTAATGATGCGGACTTTCGAGAACTGTTTGGGCAGGGCGCATTATTTATGATTCTCAAAATATTATAAAAGACATTTAATACTGGTAATTAAATGTCAATTCGTATTCATTTTTATATAAGAATAAATAAAATCTAAACAACACAAATGAAATCTAAACAAACAATAATTAACAATACTCATTTGTGAATTGGCGCTCACAGACTTAAAGCAAACAATCCCATGATCCAACAAGAAAATCTCGCTGCGCCGTCGCAGTGAATATCATTTTGTGATCACAGGCGAAATAATACGTTCAAGCACGCACGTGTTTACCTTCAAGTGGGTGGTGACTGTTGATCGACGCCATGGCGAAGGAAATTCAGGGCTTCAAGAAAAAAAGGGGTTTGAAATCCGAGCTTAATAATCTGCCAGTAATAAACTATTTTACTACTACATATGAAAATATTAAATCTAAACATTACGTGTTTGAAACGAGTCTGAACATGGTGGAATCAAGCTGCGGCATGGTTGGCGGAAGACTACTCCATCTTGTTGGAAAGCCAGGTAATATGTTTTCTCTAGTTATGACCTCTCATTGACATTGTCGAAGACTCGGAACCTAAAGAACAAGGGACTTTTAGTTTATACTAGATATAAATTTTAATCAAAACTTTAAAAATCGGGCCGTGTTTGATAGTTTACCAAGGTCGCGTTTGTAATTTCAGGGGCCGCGCTCGATTAAATTATCATGGCAACGTTTAATTGCATCTATTTTTGTGTATGTGTCCTGTTTACGGTCGAAATATGAATTGTTGAATATTTCTTTAAACAAATCTCCCCACCTTTTTATTTTTATCAATATGACGTTTAAATTATAATTGATGACCCCGGGACTTACATCCTGTACGAATTTTTATATTCATGTAATTTTTCGGGATTTGAAATAGAACCAGTAATAGATATTTTGTTTGCTGAACTACTCTATAGTCCTCTGAAGTGTTGGATGTCCGAATGGTAAGCACGTGCGTGCTGAATCATAAAGCCTGTCAATAAGTCAACTGGCATGCTTTCAAATGCACGTTTGTAGGCGACTAGTAGGGTCGCCTGTCCAACCTCTTGGGTTTTCTCCGGGCATTTAACTACTAAAGACCCCAACGCGCAACCGAATTATTGAAGAAAAATCAAATAGTGTTTGTCCCAAAATGACATAGTTTGAGTGGACGTTAAACCCAATTTCTCTCTATATACCCCTCCAATAATTCACGGCTCCTCTCGCCTACTTGGGTGGGGATTGCCTAGTGGTCAAGAGTGTCGCGCTTCGACCTCTAGCTGGCTGGTCACCTCTGGCTTGCGGCTGTGGTTTGGAGCCCTGGTGTGAGCGTATGTGGCATGGAGATAGGGACGCCTTCTCAACCTCGTTGGTTTCCTCCGGGCACTCCGGTTTCCTCCGGGCACTCCGGTTTCCTCCGGGCACTCCGGTTTCCTCCGGGCACTCCGGTTTCCTCCGGGCACTCCGGTTTCCCCCGGGCACTCCGGTTTCCTCCCACGGCTAAAGACCCCTTCGTGCAAGAGAATTATTGAAATAAAATTAAAACCATATGTTAGGCCCGAAATGACCTAGTTGTGTTGAGTGGACGTTAAACCCCATTTCTCTCTCTCTCTCATGTCGCCTACAGCTAGACATAATAGCACATTTTGTTGGCCAATATCTTAAGAGCAAAGAAACCACCGTTTTTTTGAAAACAAGTTGTATAATGAGAGGAGACCATTCTGGAAATATCGGCCTATTTAACTTATCCCCTTCAAATTGTATTATTTCAGAGGAACTAGAAAACCGAGCATTGGAATGTTTGAAACGGACCAAAGATAACTATCCATTGATAAAGAAAACCCCGAAAGGCGTAAGTAAAATCTACTCTTTAAACTTAGTAATAAGACCTTTAATGGCTTTACTTGCATTTCATTTAAATTCTGAAAATGTTGAAACTGGGGACATGCGGTCATTGGTCTCAAAATAATTGACAGGACAATAATTGCCAGGATACATTCTTTAACCACTTGTATACAATATGGCATACATGACACGTAGGTCCCCCACCCCTATTTCATTTTAGACATTACTTTGATTTACACAGTACTATTAAGCTCCCCCGTGCAGCATACTCAACCATGGAAATAAGATTTTTCATTTCTGTCTCAAGAATGACACGATGATTTTGTGTACACATTGCTGCAATGGTCTATTGAAATAAAAAATTTAAAATCCATGTGGAAGTCACAAAATGAACTCGTTTGTGTCGAGTTACTGAAAATTTAAAGAACTAATTTCTTGTTTTCTAATTTTGAACTATTATAGCAAGAACGGCCAACTCTTTTTCAAAATCATACATAATGCATCTTTAACATATCTAGGTGATTTGTATTAATGTTTCTTTCAGATGTTTCGTAAAACCAAGAATCGAGTTATTGATTGGGGTTTAAAGAAAACTCAAGTTGTCCTTCAAACTTCGCCTGGTAAAGTGGTAGTATGGGGTATAGGGGCGGCTTCTAATGTTTCTGACAGAATGCTGTCTTCAGTACACTATGCTACCAATACTCAGCCACACGACCCACAAAGATCTAAACACAGAACAGACAAGCGTATTCTCAAGAGTCCACTCAAGAGCCCGGACAAGAAAAAGGTACTAGTACTCATCTTTAAATTTTATCTCGCTCTGATTGACGTCGAGGGAGAGATGAACAAATGGGTCCGTCCATTCATCAATATTTGTTTTTATATATTATTGTGGGGGTGGCCTAGTGGTCTAGAGTTTCGCGCTTCGACCTCTAGTTGGCCGGTTACCTCTGGCTTGCGGCTGTGGTTTCGAGCCCTGGGACCGATTCCTAGAAAATTCTTAAGCACGTTCTTATGCTTAGATTTTAGTCGACTTTGCATTTAAGTAAACTTACCTTATTTTGTGTTCCCAGAAAATTCTTAAGAACGGCCTTGTGCTTCGATTTTAAGTAGACTTCATTGTAAGCACAAGAACGTTATTATGCGTTCCAAGAAAAAACTTAAGCAAAACTTCGTTCTTAAACATAGCAAGTCTAAGCACAAGTCCCAAGCAAGGTATAGGGCTTGCTTACCAACCTTAAGTCTGTTTCTGCTTCAAAAAGATGGCTGACCGTAGAGCTATTCGACGGCATTTCCGACACCTTTTGATACCAAAGAGACCATTACAAGACAGGTAAAATTCCTCTCAAAAAGAAATGAAGAATGCTATAGAAAATTTTGCATCTAGGGCCTTATAGGCCTACCCTAAAACCAATTTATGTATTTGCCAATTAGTAAACAATAGGCTACAAACACACAGGCTGACCAGGCGCTCTCACGTTTATTCAGTTAGTTTGTAGGCCTATGTGTCTGCGTTTTTTAAAAATATATTTTGGCACATTTCATAATTATGTAGGCCTATACAGGGAACATGTCAATCAAATCAACTACAATGAAGCAGACGACAAATTTATGACGTAATTTGCATACCAAAGTTATTTTATGACGTTAAAGAGCATCGTAGTCTCAGTGTATGGTAAGCTTTACCAGTCACAATGTGCTTAGACTTGTACTTGACTTGTGCTTACGTAAGAATGGTCTTGAGAATTTTCTAGGGACGGTATTTTTAAAAGATTCTTACGTAAGTAAAAGTGAAGTATGACTTTGTGCTTACTTTAAGAATTTTCTAGGAACCGGGCCCTGGTGTGAGCGTATGTGGCATGGAGATAGGGGCGCCTTCTCAACCTCGTGGGTCTACTCCGGGTACTTCGGTTTCCTCCCACGGCTGAAGACCCCTACGCGCAAGCGAATTATTGAAATAAAATTTAAAAAACCCATGTTAGTCCCGAAATGACCTAGTTGTGTTGAGGGACGTTAAACCCCATTTTTCTCTCTCTTATATATTATAATTGATCAGCCTTTTCTAATATGGGGGGTTGGATGGCAGAATGGTTAGAACGTGTGCACTGTATCATAATGTATGTCATTGAGTCAACGGCGTGGTGTCGATTCCCCGGCTTTACGTGACAAAGATTTTGTTTGTGTCGAGCAGGCCCGTATTTAGCGGGGGGGCAAGGGGGGCAGCTGCCCCCCCTGGGAAAAATCGGCGCCCCACCTCTAAAAAGCGGGCGCCCCTAACGGGCGCCTTCGGCGCCCTTTTCATTGAACACAATATCAGTATGGGCGCCCAATAAAGCCGAGTGACAGGGCGCCCAACCAATGTCACTTGGTTTATGGGAGCGGCATTAATCATGTCGTTATATATGAGGCGCCCCTCAAATGGTAGGGCGCCTCACAATGAGTCACACGATGAACATCACAACTTGATGTTGCGTCAAAACGATGTGATCTGTGTGCACCTTATCCCAGAGGACCTTCCATAATGACATGATGGTGGGGCGCCTTATTATGGCAATTATATGATTGTTTGGCCTCACATAATGCATAATGCCTTTATCCATTGCAAGAAAAATGTAATGGGCGCCCTTTTCTATTGGACGCAATACGAAGCCAGCGACTAACGAGTCCATATTCAGTATGGACGCCCTTTAAAGCCGAGTGACTTTGCTTAGGCGCTTTCTACTAGATTGCTTGGACCCCTAACCAATGTCACTTCTATTCATGTCGTTATATATGAGGCGCCCCACCACCCAAATGATGAGTCTCCTCATAATGAATCACACGATTAACACCTAACTTGAGGGGGCGTCTAAAACTGCGAGCTGTGGTGTTACTTATCCCGGAGGGGCGCCAATAATATGATTGGTGGGGCGCATTATAATGACAATGTATGTTTGTCGGTTCGCACATGATAAATAATGTCGAGCGAGAATGGTTGGGCGCTCACGACTTGGTCAATGGGACGCCCAATACAGCATGATTGGGCGCCCCTTGAAGGGCTTGTGTTATATGCACCCGTTATACAGCGCATCTCATGGGGAAACAATTCATTGTATCTTGTGTTTATAGACTTGAAGTCTCTTCGTATTACTCAACTAGTATCATAGGTCAGCAGGGGCTGTGTATGGTCTGCCACTCGAATTATTAGCGAATCTCACAAGTTATTAATATTTCACTGGCATCCTTCGTATATTAGTGAATTCATTACAAACATTATTCTAGATATTGAACTCGTTCAAGGTACACACCGTACTTGTTACCGTTTATAGCGCATTAGACAATAGATCTGGAAGGGTTGCGCTCGATCTTTTTCAAAGGTGTCAGATACTGCCGCAAACTGGGCGCATTGTTTCAAGTATAGATTCAGCGCGCCCCCTTTTCCGGATTTGAAGCGTCCCTTTCGTATTAGTATTTCAGATATTATAAAACTTACTTTAGACTAGAACCCAAGGAGTCCTTACCCGTTCTCCGCAGTATTTTAGGGAATTTTTAGAATTCGCGTTTATTTTTCTGCCCAGAATCTGTCTTTAAGTGTAAAGTAACAGGAATTAAACTTTTTATTACTGTCAAGTATATAACGGTTCCCGATACATACAGCATCGATATTGTATAACGTGCGATACTAAACAGTGTGAAGACATGCCCCCGAAAAAGAAGTCGGGCAGTGTGGCGTCAGATATCTACAATGACGGAAACGCGACTAAACGACCACACACCGACGCCCGAAGAAATCCACTATAAGAAAGCCAACTGGAGATTGTAGGAAATGTTCAGGTTAAATTCCCGATGGTGATGAGGTTGATTCAAGCCCGCGCCAGAGGTGATAATCTTCAAAATTCAAACAAGTCGCACTCTAACCCTATTCAAAACTTTTCGTTTTTCTCATTAATTAATATGTACGCTGAAGTCGTATTCCTTCCTTCAAATTTTTATAATGTTCATAATACGCCAATATCGCAAATTTAAATTTCTGACATTTTCATAGTTCCTCAGGTACAAACCATATTTTCTAAACTTTTCGGGCGCCTTAGGGGGGGGGGGCTATACCCGTCAACTGTAGGTACACCGGCGCCCCCAGAAGCCCCATCGGCGCCCCCAGCAGCCCTTGCCCCCCTAACATTTTTGGGCTAGATACGGGCCTGGTGTCGAGTGGACGTTAAATCCAATTTCTCTTTCGCGGATAATTATGAATTATTATTTTTTTCAATGGAGACAAATTGAATAATTAGTTTTTGGTATATACAATATTTGTTCCTTGACGAAATCTTTATGAAACTTTGTACACATATCCACCGATTCTAGTAATCGTGTCTGTTGCTAGTTTCAATTTGTTCATTTAAATAATTATTTTTAGGCAAACCGTTTTACGTAGTTTTTGGTATGCAATTATTTTTGGCACATGAGAGACCATTCACGAGTTGTTTTTTTTTACAAATTTGTTGAGCCAATATCCTTTCAATATTTTGATACTTTGATATTGTAAAGTTCGTTTTGCCCATAAAATGAATGTGAACTTCGTTTATGTCCACTATAAGCAGGTAGCATAATTTTCAATTGTCTTTTTATGAATTCTTTAGTTTAGAGAAAGACGATACATTCTTTGAAATCATTCAAGAGTGAATGGACGCAATTAACCCCATAATGAACTTGAATCTCAACATTTATTGTTAGATAACAAAACACAGTCTTCATGGAATTCAACCATTGGGGAAACCGCGTGCCCATGGAGTTAATAATATCAGCTTTAATTATTTAAACAATATTCCAAGCAGACGATTCAATTAATGATATATCCAAGCACTTTTCACTTTGAAGTATGCATTCAAAAAGGCAAATTATATTTCCGTGAAAATACTAAGTGCAAATGATTTTTTTAATTTCCAAGCACACGATTCAATTAATGATATATCCAAGCACTTTTCACTTTGAAGTATGCACTCAAAAAGGCAAATTATATTTCCGTGAAAATACTAAGTGCAAATGTATGATATAATGTTGTATATTGATAACAGGGTTTCAGTATGTTTTTTCTATGTTAGAGGGGTAGGGGCGGTCTTTTATTTAGAATGCTCCATTTCAAACTAAAATCTATAGCCTTAGATGTTTTTATTTTTTTAGAGACGTAACAGTCTGCGAGAGACAACTTGTACGTTTGTAGAGTTTACCATTGTTCTTCCATTAGAAGTTACAGTAAGTATATCTTCATCTGTGTCTGTTTCCAGCGTAGAGCTTTTTCAAGTTTGGCTCCCACCCACTGCCAGGGGCGCATACCGTTCTATGTTCATGACATGTGATCACCAAGAAAGTTATCACATTGTTATCAATTGAGTAAATTTAAGCGGTCTAACGTGTGCGCTTTAGATCATAAGATCCGTGATTGAGTCAAGTGGCATGGTTTCGATACCAAGCTTTCGATACCAAGCTTATACGCGTGATGCGCAGTAGGGTCGCCTAGCTGTCCAATCCTGTGGGTTTTCTCCGGGCCTCCGGTTTTCTCCCACAGCTAACAAGTCATACGCACAATTAAATTATTGAAATACAATGTCCTAGTTTGTATCGAGTGGATGTTAAATCCCCCTCTCTTTCAGACGAGATTTCTACAGACGATACATTTGTGGCTCCATCTGTTGCTGGCTGACGCCGAGGAACAAGATCGACAGAAACAGAAGAACTTGTCACCAGAAAAGACAGCGGAAATCAAAAGTAGACGAAAGGTATTTTTTTATGGATCCGTTTCGGGTTTTTTTTATACTTTCGATGGCTTCCACTACATGAAGATTAGCCAAGTTATGGTGGTGAATGCACATAAAGGTCAAACGAGGGTCTTTTGACCCTATGACGTCGGACATCGTGTAACCATCGGTATTGATGTTTCTAGTGGTTTACCCACAGTTCCGTGCATGGCACGCCAATAAGTCGCCCTTACAGACCGTTTCGTTAGGCAAACCCCTTACATCATCCAGATCCTAGTGTAGTAAAGACAAGAAAAACGAAATTTTGAACTGTAAAAACGAAACGAAATAGGATGTGTAAAGTGGGTAAAGTCTTTTCTAGTAGAGAGAGATTACTGTTTTATTTCGTAGGCCACTCAAGTAGTTTTAGCTGGGGATTTCAGACCTGGTAAATAGGCTGCTTTATTTGGGACTTCGAATATCTCCTGGCTCGCTAGTCTGGAGATCGGGTGTTCGATCCCTGCATTTGCCGAGAAAGTTCATCCAGATTTTCCGGCGTTGTTTCCTTATTGTAAGTGATGCAGGACGATAAACCGAGGTCCAGTGTACAAATTGGCAGTTGGAATTCGATATAAGAGTAGGCCGTAGCGCCGCTGCCCTGGCAAAATTCCCCGCATAGCACACTGTATGGCTTATGTCTGTCTTCATTAGCCCAGTTTAGAAGCAAAACAGTAAGACGTTAAACCCATTTCATTTATTTGGGAAGCGTTTTACCCCGAATAAAGGAAGATGTTTTTACTATGAAAATCTATTAATGTCAGTGAAATTATGTTTGAATAATTACCTCAATGAATTGTTACAGGTATCACCAAGGAAACGAGTTAAACCATCAACTATTAAATCATGGAGTAAGACAGCTATACATTTCCTTGGTATAGATCGCATTCTTCCTTTCTTCGGACCAAAATGTTTCATAAAAGATATTGATCCCAGTCTCAAAGGTAAGTTTTAATTGATGCTCGCTATTTCATATTCAACTGGAAAACATGGTGCTTCTGTGAGTAAGACGCATTCTCGCTAATCTAGAGGTCTCTCGTTCGCATCCTGTGTTGGTCAAGAAAGTTCTTCTGTATATTCCTTCGCGGTTTCTCCACTTATCAGTGGTGCAGGACGGGAGGACCTGGCAAGGGACGCTGTAGAGTCATTTGGATTGATTGAAGAACTAAGGTCCCGTATATACATTGACGTGTGCCTAAATGAACACTAAGCAATTGTAATTCACCACAAGAGTAGACCGTAGCGCCACATTATCCCCTCGTAGCACACTGTATAGCGAACACCCGTCTTCATTAGCCCCACCGAGACGGAATAGTAGGACGTTTAACCAAATTTTATTTCATTGAACTTTTTATATACTGACCGTGAAAAACTAACAATTTCAAAATCTTTGCAGCCTCTTTTATTTTCGAAATCGTAGTTTCTAGGCAACTCTAGTGTTACATTTACAAACATGACCTGATATGTTGTTTAATATTTCCCCAGATTCCAGTCCCAATAAATCTGATGATGGTGAGAAGAAAAGGAAGTTTGATGACATTCTGTCTGATGCTTCTACGGATGATCAAGAAGAACAGACTTATATGGATCATTTAAGAAAATTAGATTTATCGCAGTACATGAGTGACGAAGACCCAGATTATGAGGTTTGGTTTTGTTTCTGGCGTGGTTTCCCCCCTTGTCAGCGTTGCAGGGCGGGAGGGCCTGACGAGGGGCAACATATAATCGTTTATATTTGATGAAAACCCGAAGTCCCGTGTACACATTGGCGGTCACGTAAAAGACCCCTTGACAGTTGGAACACGATAAGAGTAGGCAATAGCGCCGATGTCCAGACAAAGTTTCACTCTTAGCACACTGTATGGCATATGCCCGTTTTGATGAGCTCAGTCGAGGTTGAACAGTAGGGCGTTAAACACCGTTGCACTTTATTCGAACCCCCAACATTCTGGTGAAAAGGAGTAATTATCAGAACTACTTGATTTATTTATCAAATATCTGTGGAATTTATCAGTAACCCCATTCTCTAAATAACAATGCAGATCTAGCTGTTGACTAAAACGGGACGCGACAACACGTTTTAGGGAATTCACAGTTGACCAAAAGTGCCCACCACAAAGAATGCCCTGACAACTCTTCGAGTCGAATGACTGAATAGAAAACTTTAAAAAAAATCCTATTATATCCATATTATATAGCCTGGTTTAGAATCAACAGATAGTCAAGAATATGTAATGGGTGAAACCGACTCTGATGAAGATCCTTCTATGTTAGGTCTCACACCAGATGCTTTACCACCTAGAAATAAGGTATTTAGTCTTTACCACTTAGAAATATGGTATTTAATATTTACCACTTAGAAATATGGTATTGATCTTAGGGGTATTTTCTATGCCCGGAATAACTTTCCGTCTAAATATATTGAGGAATTTGGGGTTCTTCTGGAAGTTTTTCTTTAAACCTGTATCAGGTTATTCTTCCAGGATAGGTTTTTTTCCATAAGAAAACATGATATATATATATATATATATATATATATAGCCAGTCATTTGATTCGTTTTTATAATTCAGAGTGGTTCGGCAGCAGCGCCATCAAAATCACCGTCAAAATCAAAACCAGTTGAGGTAAATGGTTTATATTTGTTAGTTAACTTTCTGTTTAAAATGACCACAGGTAGTTTTTGTGGAGCTCGATATAGTCCCGTTTTGATGGGCAAATGATCTGAACTTGTATATCAACTTGGATAGGACGGAAAAACCAAGCCCCGTCTAAACATTGGCGTGCACGTAAAAGACCCCTTGTTAGTTAGAATTCAATAGTAAGCCATAGCGCCGTTGTCTGGGCAACATTTACCTCGTGGTACACTGTAGTTGTATGCCAGTGTTCAACAGCCAAGTTGGGTCAGAGCAGTAGGACGTTAAACATCATTTCGGGTTGATTTATATCAACTGACGTTACAGGTAAGGTATATAATTATAAGGCAGTAACATAATACTCCAAATTTCCTTCTGTTACAGAAAACCGACAAGAAATCAGAAACTCCTAAGGTAAATCGTTGATATGTACCTTATATTCGATAGGTAATAGGTATATGGGGGAAGGTCACCTGTCCAACCTAATGGGTTTTCTCCGGGCCCTCTTGTTTCCCCCCACTGTTAAAAATCCATATTGAAATTATATTAAACCATATGTTAGTCCCGAAATGACCTAGTTTGTGTCCAGTGGACGTTAAACCCCATCTCTGTGTGTATGGGGCTGTTACACGATAGCCCCATATTCGATCACAACGATAGCCTCTTGATTTCCCGCCTGTATTCTCCTTGTTCGTAGGCGTGCACATACAAGACAGTTAAAATTCGATGGGTTTGCGGCAACTCCACTGCCTGGTCCAAATCTCTCGCATAGCACACACACTACATTGTCGTACACCAGTATCCATGGCTTCGTTCAGGCAGAAAACAAGGACGTTAAATCAATCACGAGATGGGATATAAAAGGTGATGGGGCGAGCCAAGGAAAATGGGCTTGGTTGTACTATGAAATCCATTCTCTTTTTTTGAATTGTTTGCCGTTTCTGAGTATGATGTCTTGTCGATATATTTGTCTTATGTGTAAATCATATGTGGCGCAGTCCCCCTGCACTCACTATTAGTAATGTCATTTTCGCATTACCCATTACTGGCACAAAACTGGGCGACCATTCAGGCCGTTTTGCCACAACGATTTCATTACTAAATTCTGTTCGATGACGTCATTGACCGAACCCGTTTATTTGAATTTTCGATGTGATCCCCCCGTGGTGTAAAACGAATGGCCTGACGAGATAGTTGTCTTGTCGTTCGAATTCGACGGAAAATCAAGGTCCTGTGTACACATTACAGAAGTCTTGTCAGTTAGAATTCGATTTAAGAGTAGGCCATAGTGCAGCTCATAGCACACTGTATGGCGTATGTCCGTCTTCATTAGCCCAGTTTGGAACAGAAAAGTAGAACGTTAAACCCCATTTTATTTTCATTGCTAAATTGGGTTAAGCAGAATTGTCAATTGCTCCCCTCAGTTTTAGCTCCACTTAGTTTGTAATTTATTAATCGTTTTGTTTTGCAGAAAACTATCTTGAAGAACACTACTAATTCAGTTAAAGAAGTAAGCATCATTAAGAGTTCTATGTTTCACAGGAGTGTTTTTTTTTTGATAAAGATGAGTTTCAATTTGCAAACAATGTACAAGTATTACCGCATAGCCTCATTAATCATGTCTATCCGAATTTTATTAATTAATTTTAGAGTTTTCCAGAAATTATATCCGGATTATCAACGCCCTCATTATATTTAATCGTTTTGGCGTTCTCACTGATGACGTCAATTGGCAGACTATTGCTATTCAGAAGACGACAACCGTCAAGATCGGTAGCATTACGTCCTTCTTGTAAGTGAAGCCTGTATCATTGCAGGCCAGGAACCTTACTACTACCCCCCACCCCTATCTATCCACTTGATATATGTGCGTTTGTTTGTGGTGTCTTTACGTTGTGCCCTGTCCGTAGGTTTGTCTTGTGTAATTGTGTGTGATGCAGTTCCCCTGCACAAACCATTTCTTTTAACACCCATGTAAGATAGGTCTTTGCCTTCAAAGTAACTTTAAAATGCTCTATGTATACGATTCCTTAATTAGAAAATTTTACCTTTCTAGAATGACCCATCAAAAGTCAAACAGAAATCCGCATCGGCTGAAAAGGTAAGTTAATTTATAGTTTAGATTTTAAAAAGCAAGACTCGGGAAGTTGAATTTCGATGGATGCAGGGCTATATCTAGGTTTAGGTAATTTAATTTATATATATGATTGTCACAATTTTAACCCTGTTCATACACGTCTAATGGATGTTACAATTTTAACCCTATCCATACACGTCTAATGGATGTTACAATTTTAACCCTATCCATACAAATCTAATGGGTGTCACAATTTTAACCCTATCCATACAAATCTAATGGGTGTCACAATTTTAACCCTATCCATACAAATCTAATGGGTGTCACAATTATAACCCTGTCCATACAAATCTAATGGGTGTCACAATTATAACCCTATCCATACAAATCTAATGGGTGTCACAATTATAACCCTGTCCATACAAATCTAATGGATGTCACAATTATAACCCTGTCCATACAAATCTAATTAAAAATACGTTTTCATGCACGGAAGGAAACCATGTCACAAAGTAAATTTGTTTTTATTTTTTTAGGTTAAACAAGATGAAAGTGCTAAAGATTACGTTCAGTTAACGTTTAAAGCTTCCCGTCTTGATAGCAAGGTATGTATATAAGTAAGGACAATGTTAATGTCCACCAATATTAGATAGCGATATCTGATCGAACTGGAGAAACACATTCCAGATATAATTTTAACAAAGATATGTGATAGACAATCTCGTACGAGTCTTTAATATCAAAAAAGGTCAACACAATTTAAAAAAAAAAGCAAACGATATCTACTATAGAGTGTGTTATTGTGTGATAAAACTGGTTAAACACAATCAAGATATAATTCTAACATCAAAACTGGTTAAGCACATTTCGGATATAATTTTATCAGATGTGCTTTTCTGGATACGTAACAACTGTTTGAAGAATCTGTGATTTTAACATAGCGATATATTAAAAACAGTCAAGATATAATTTTAACAGGGCGATATGCGCTACGATAGTTATAATAATAGTCAGAAAGCAGTTGTTATTGTCTGAAGTTGAGAGCAATAACGGCAACACTGCTGATTTTAAGCTCATTAACAATTCCTGTAAAGACGGAAGAGTTATAACATTACGAGAGTCCAATCAGTTCATCAGTTTTAAACCAACTTTTCATACAAAAGAATTGACTGTCATGTAAGTCTAGAAATGGCGTAGTTTGTTTTATAAGTAAATTCTACTTTTGTTTCAGGATGTTATTGGTAAATCTGACCCCTACTTGACCTTGATGAAACAGAATCAAGAAGGCAAATGGCAAGTTTTACACAAAACTGAGGTAAACATATTTCATCATAAATGGCTTGGTTTTTGTTTTTACAGAAAAATCGCGTTGTTTCTAGGAAGTAAACTTGCTTTAGACTGCTGTTAATATATTGTTAAAAGTTAAGGTGAGCCACGTTGGTTATGGTCGTGGCAAATCAGCTTGGTAAGGGGTTTGGTCGCGAGGGGGGGGGGGGCGTTTATTAATGAGGTTTCATTCCTTGTCTGTCTAGCTGTTGACATGCATGTAAAAGAACCCTTGACAATTTGAATGAATTCGAATTAGAAATAAGGGTAGGTCGTAGCGTCACTGACCGGGCCGAATTTGCCTCCAAACCAGTCTTCATTATCTCGGTTAGTGCAGAAAATGACGTTAAACGCACTGTATCATAATGTCGGTCATTGAGTCAACTAACGTGATTTCGTTTCCCCGGTTTTGCGTGACGGGGAATAGGGTCACCTGTCCTACCTCGTGGATTTTCCCCGCGTCACCCGGTTTCCTCCCACTGCTAAAGAACCCTACGCCCAAGCGAAGTAATGAAAAAAAATTAAACCATATTTGTCCTGAAATGACCTAGTTTGTGTCGAATTGACGTTAAACCCCATTTCTGTCTATATATATTATTAAACTAATCCTATTTTATATATACTATAACAGGTTATTCAGAATACGTTGGACCCATCATGGAAACCATTTAGTGTACCTTTATTGTCGTTGTGGAATGGAGACAAAACTAAACAAATTAAGGTATGAATTTTTAAATCACTTACGAAAAGTTAATTTTTCAGATAGTTTGTTACCAAAAGAGACAGGGGATCGGAAGTGTGTTGGTGGCCAAGTGGTTAACGCGTATGCGTTGAATCGTAAGGTCTGTCATTGAGTCAAGTAGCGTGGTTGCGATTCCAATGTTGTACGTGGCACGAAGTATATAGGGTCGCCTGAAAAAAACAATTTAACCATATGACCTAGTCTTTGTCGAGTGAACTTTAAACCCAATCTCTCTATATATATTATTGTTCACCTATTTATTTCTAGATAACGGTGTTCGACAAAGATGACGTCGTATCTGATGATTATGTTGGTGAAGCCATTGTGACACTGGAAGAAGTTCTTAAAGCATCTAAACAAGAGGTAGGCTTGGTGTGGGTTTAAATTGTCTTGTAAACCGGTTTCAGTGAAATGTTATGGATTAATTCTTTAAAACATTTATGGTTTAATCGAACAATAAGAATGAACCATGCCGTACCTCGTTTATTTTTTCACCGCGGAGGATCTAGAAGGGAAAGTCTTTTCTTCTGTTATCCAATGCGTGTCTGTGGTAGTCTTGTATGTAGCCTGACAGGAGAGCAAGTTACAAAATAGAAGTGTGCCGTTTAATCAGTCAGCTTTGTGTAACATTCTCTTAGATATAAGACCTTTACTAAGAACATAAAATAGACATAAATCGGGAAGAGCTTCATCACACGTCTGACTTGCTGCCGGTAAACACCTGCTTATATAACGTCTAACAATTGGATTGGGGAAGATGGACAGGAATGATATTCATATATGATATTTATTATCAAATTATGGTGAATTACACTTCATATTTCTTTGGAAGTCATTGTCGGGTCAGGGTCATCTTCCTGAAGCAACGGCCGCGAGTTTAACAACATCTAACCCTTGCTTCAACACTTGGCTATTCCTAACATTTTACGCTGGTTGTGTTTACACGTGACTAATTAGCATTCAAATCATTGTCCAATCAGAGGTCGTGGCACATAACACACTCACATTGTAGCACGTGGCTGTAGTAAACAAATATGGCAGCCTCCAGAGAAAAGAACGAGACAGGTTTACAGTCGTTGAAAGGTTTTTTTTCAATTGAGAACCTCACAGAAAACCAATAAAGGCAATTGAAGCAGTTTTAGGACCTTGACATTATTCGAACCTTGACCTTTGCATCTCGACTGTCACATAGACATTTTATCTAGAAGCGCGAGACTTGATAATCGTGACGATTTTTTTTAAGGAATGATATATAAATTAAATTGAAAGTAGTCTTATTTTTAGTAACTCATTTAACGAAGGAATTTGATTGGATCACGGTTGGGGCCGGTACCCAATCAAATTTAGTGCCGAAACATGTAGAGTCTTGAGCGAAGGGCTTGATAAGCTGTATGTAGTTAAGGCGAGATCAAGCCTTCTATTGAAGATGGGTCAGGGTATGCACTAACCACTAATACATTCTCTTTGAAGTTATGTCGAGTGTAAAACACGGGTCATGTTTAGTTTGTACATAACATCTTGAATAAACTAGGTTTGTAATAAGATTGTGCCTTAACAGAAGCTATAGTTAAAACGTCAACTGTATTTATAGATCACTTTGCCACAGTAATTGTCATACGCTTTCTCGTTCAGGTAACTTGGAATATCACCAACGCCAAGAAACAAAGTAAAAAGAAGAATTATTTAAATTCTGGTCAGGTTCATCTTGTCTCTTGTAAGGTAAGGTGCTAAACTGTATGTTGGATTGTTTGGTTTAATGCGTGCGCGTAAAACTAAAAGGGCTGTCATGGAGACAAGTGGAGTGTTAGATTCTCCGCTTGTTTGTGACGAGAAATAAGGTCGCCTGTTCAGCTTCGGGGGTTTTCGCAAGGTGCCCCCGGTTTCCCCTCGCTGCTAAAGACCTCTACAGACCTGTGATCGTTATTTGCTGTATCTTGAATCCCCTAGCGTGTAGGTTGAATCTCTAAAATAAATTTCAGTTCAAGAAACTTTTCAAATACTTGCAGTATTTATAAAGATATGATCAAATAAAATTTCATAACACACGATATAAACAAATCGGCGCCACTTATAATTATTTTTATCGACCGCCTACAAATTAAAACCAAACTAGCTCTGGTGATTTTTGATTTTGTTCTATTATAGGGCGAATGCGAAGTTATACATGAAAAGAAATCCAACCTTGTACCGTTATCCCTCGGGCTTTCTGTCAGTGCTACAGTTGTTCTGGCTTTACTTGTTACTCATTGTGACTCATATTTGACAAGTTTCATCTGGGGAAACTCTAGCATATAATTCTCAATTTCATAATTTAATTGTACATATTGTGTGATCAACTTATTTAATGTTATCGTATTGTAGTTCAAGGTGCTGGGGTTTTAAACCAGGGTCGTATATAAAAGTGGGGTTGCTGCAGAGTGGTTGATCGCCAAAATAATGCCCAGGCTTCTGATATTGATCATCCTACAATTGAAAGACTTGTCAGGGGGTGGGGGCTCCTGATTTTTCTGGGGGTGCAATGTACCCCCTGCAATCCCGCTAGATACGGCTCTGGTTTAAGCTAATGATTCTTTGTATTTTCTTTTGCATATTATGTAACAGTCTAATCAGCAAGAATACATTTAATATCAAATTCATCGTTACCAAAGTAGCTCTATCGGAAAAACAAATCATAAACAAAATAAAACCTCTTGATTAAAATTCTGCCATTTATTAAATGAGGGTAATCTCCCTTTGATTTGACTGTTACATGACCATTACTATAATGGTAATATAATCTGGTTTATTTTCCTCTCCCGTTTTAAGGGCATTTTAGAAGATCAGAAAGAAAAATAGATATCTGAAGATTTTATGAAGTTGGCAGATAATGAATTCCCACAGAGCTACATAAATCCCTTATTTAATGGAATACCATTTTTCTTTGCATTGTATATTCTTTCCTAATGGCATTATTGTATATAAATATTACCACTGTTAACTTGGTGCATTGTCCTGTCTTACAGGCATTTAATTTATTTTTGTATTTATTTTTTTTAATACCAGACAGTTTCATGCCCAAAATGAAATGTTCCCAATGTGCTTATTCCCCAGGTCTCCCAAGCATTCTTAGTTATCTGTAAAAGTTTAATTTTTCAATTATAAACATTCACATCTATTAGAAATTTCCAATTATAGAAATTCATATTGGTTTAATATTTCAAATTATAGACATTGGCATTGGTTTAATATTTCCTATTATAGACATTCATATTGCCGATTAGACATTCATATCGCTTTAATGTTAACTATTATAGACATTCATATTTCCAATTATAGACATTCATATTGGTTTAATATTTCCTATTATAGACATTCATTTTGCCGATTAGACATTCATATTGGATTAATATTTCCTATTATAGACATTCATATTTCGAATTGTGGACATTCCTATCGGTTTAATATTTCCAAAGATAAACATTTGTATTTTTAAAACATTTAATTGCTTAATGTGTTCATTTATTATCTGACAATATATTAAGATTTATTAACTAACAAAAAAATGCGATTTTTAGGAAATATAGATCTATCTAATGTGATACATCAGCGATTTTCTATGAAGTTATCTCATAAATGGCAAAAATTTGGTTATGATGTAAATGAGTCTGATATTCCCAGTAAGGGCTGTTCACAAATTTTAATGAGCAACGATTCTTGAACTTGACATATTAATTTAAAATACATACTACATTGACAATGCAAATGGTATTAAATTTATAACATCTCGAGAGATCTAGAGTCGTGGTACTATCAGAGACATTACCAGCAAATAATGTCGTCTGTTCGAGCTCCACCGTATAGATCAGATATGTGCCGTTTGAAAACTGATTGGAATATTTGTGACATTACCAGGAACTAGTGTTGCATATTTTGATTTCCATATCGGTTTGCTGTCGGTATTGCGTCTGTATTGCAGTTAATACTATTTGCGTTAGTTAAATCGTTTTAAACTTTTCCCAGGACTGTTTACTCCTAACCGTTTTACTCAACGTTTCTTTACACCATTTGTCCAATTAACTGTTTACCCCATAAAATTAATGTGAACAAAGTATTTTTTAAATGTCTCAAATGTTGTTCTCTTTAATCATCCATACAAAATTTATAGATATAAATATTACCATTGGTGTAACTTTCAGATTAGTATATTTTATCTCTAGATTGATGGACTTAAATTATTTATAATACACATGTTTACCTTTGGTGTATACAAAACCTAATCTTTGTAACTTTCAGTTTATTATATTTCACCTCTATATGTATAGACTTAGATTATTTAAAAATACAAATGTTTACCTTTGGTGTAACTCTCGGTTAATCTTTATTTGATCACTATATGGATGGCCTTAAATTTTTTTGTCTATTTAATAAATGAATAAATCTATCTTTCTTTCTGTTTTAAAACGAGGAGCTTTGTTATTATTGTAAATTTTCCAGGACTGGGTTTTGGGCTACAGTTTGTTATATCCAACGTCAAATTACTCGGGGAGGGGGCCTAGTGGTCTAGAGTGCCGCGCTTCGACCTCTAGCTGGCCGGTCACCTCCGGCTTGCGGCTGTGGATTCGAACCCTAGTGTGAGCGTATGTGACATGGAGATAGGGGCCCCTTCTCAACCTCGTGGGTTTCCACCGGGCACTCCTGTTTCCTCCCACTGCTAAAGACCCCTACGCAAGCGCATTATTGAAATAAAAATTAAGTGCCAAATGACGTTAGTCCCAAAATGACCTAGTTTGTGTCGAGTGGACGTTAAATTAACTCTGGTGGGCCAACATGATAAGAGTGGCGTTAATTAGGAACTCGTAGTTAGTAGGGGGTGGTGGTTTAATGGTTAAAGCCTGCCATGGAGTCGAATGACATGGTTTCGATTCTTAACTTGTATGTGACAAGGAGTAGAGTTGCCTGTCCAACCTCGTTAGTTTTCTTTCAGTCGTTGTTCCCCCCACTGTTAAAGATCCTACACGTAAGCGAATTAATGAAATACAATCGAACCATGTTAGTCCCGAAATTACCTAGCTTGTGTCTAGTGGACCTTACACCTCCTTTAAGTCTTGTATAGTTACTGTTATATCAGATTTGATAAATATGTCATTTCATTCTTTCAACCCCGTGTGAAACCATGCGTATTCTCAAACCTTCACCGATACCAACTTATCGTTAACCTGAGGTGCAATCTCGTTCCCAGAGTCAGACGCGGGGCCGGACGCGTAAGCCCCGCCCATTCTGACCTCTGATTGGACAATCTTTTTTGGGTCTTTTTCTCGAAAACAAGATGTCGGATCGTCGTTTTGTTTGTTGTGAAATGATTCGTGAGTCAAAGTCAACTCGCTGACATAACAAAAGTGGATCCTAAATGTAAAAAATTAAGTTTTCGTAAAGATCTATTTTTCTACGCGTGTGTATATTTTTCAGTGATTCGGTCATCCGGAAACGTAAAATAAATACATGTCACGTGACAGTCGTGTGATTCGTTTCTTCCGGGAAAATGGCTACCCAGTGTCGCCAGAGAAATTTCTTTCTCCAAAATTTTTTCTGGTTCGAGATTGCCTGAGGTGCTAACACAGAATATATGGCTGATACACCATATTAAAAGCATGAACTGTGTTAAAGGAATCACATTTATATTTGTTGCAGGGACATCATTTATTTGCAGCTGAAGATTTCCTTTTCAAATTTGCGGGAACTTGGTCTTGCCGGGTTATATAGATCATCAATGCAAATTGTGGAATCCACCTCTACTTGCGTAAAGGTTGGATGCGAGTACACCTTTTATAAAATAAAACAATTGTGGGTTTTTTTGACAGTTGTCTTTTACAACTTATTTTTTAATATTTTATCTGCAGCAGTTTTGTTTTGCTGCAGTATAGTTTTCGCTGTGGAGCTGTCGTGTTTTATAAAATGGTTACATATGCTTCTGGTTGTACCACCCGGAAAACTGTCCTCCATCCTTAGCCCCTCCAAACAATTCCGTAGCCCCATTAAATTTTATGAGCTGGCTACGGGCCCGCATGTACCCCGAGCTACCCCTAACACTAAAGTTAGCATAGCTTGTAATGAAGGGCCGAGTTTGTCAGACGATGACTGAGCAATCGGCATCCAATTTTAGAATACACTACTTAGGTTGATTTTTCAATAAATTACTTAATCCCTGGCACATTCATACATCCCTTCGTTTGAGCAAAGTAGGGTGTTGGATGAACGAATGATTATCACGTTCGAGCTGTATCACGAGGGCCGTCATTGAGTTTACTGGTGTGGTTACGATTCCATTCGGCAAACCTCGACAGATTCCGGTACCATCTGTAACCTACATCTAGACCCGGATGTACGATAGTAAGTGATATTTACCTACGACCATACATTTGTGATGCGGCTAGTCA
Source organism: Patella pellucida (assembly GCA_917208275.1). Classification (NCBI taxonomy): domain Eukaryota; kingdom Metazoa; phylum Mollusca; class Gastropoda; family Patellidae; genus Patella; species Patella pellucida. Next base: position 62,829,630 of record OU795042.1, on the reverse strand, counting down.
ACTGCCGATTTACTTTAACAGGAAAACGTGCCGCTTTTACACATAGTCCCAAAATGGCGTCTTTTCTAGATATAATGTCTATGGGGGCAGCCATTTTTAGTTTGTTGATATTATAATTTCTATGGGGGCAGCCATTGTTTTATCCGGGTCCTTTAAAATAGTTCCAAAATGGCGGAATTCATCATGCAGCCGAGTCTAGATGTAGGGCACCGGAATCTGTCGAGATTTGCCGAGTGGTTACGGTTCCACGGTTGTGCGATACTAGGAGTAGGGTCGTGAACTTTCTCCGGGTCCTCCGATTTGCTCCCATTGCCAAAGACCCCTACACGTAAGCGTATTATTGAAATAAAAATGAAACATGCGTTAGTCCCGAAAATACCTAGTGTCGAATGGGCGTTAAACACCATTTATCAGATTTTTTTCTTAGATATAACAACATAATGTACATTGAAGACAGTCATAAGTTAGGATCCCTTATTAAGTTCAGTAACTGGCCTGTAAGTACTGTATGACTATATACGTATATTTATGTCCTGGTTTATTAAAGAATTAAAGAATCAATCGAAGACTGTAACATCCAAAAAGTTCAGTAACTGGCCTGTTAGTACTGTATGACTAAAAAACGTATTTTTATGTCCCGGTATATTAAAGAATTGAAGTCTGTATGTTACATCCTGAAAGAGAATTGACAAGTCTAAAATAGATCTACGGAGGCCAACCCCATCTTGACAGGATGTTCGCCCGACTACGTCTGATTGATTAGTGATCATGTTAATCTTACTGATCGATATTGATAAACCGATATCGATAGATTTAATATTGTTTATTTTTTTTAAAAATTCTGATTGATTTGTGGGCATGTTAATCTTACTAATATTGTTAAATCGATTTTTTTTATCGAATAATTTAATATTGTTGTTTTTTTTAAATTCTGATTGATTCGCGGGCATGTTAATCTTACTGATATTGATAAATCGAAGTATTTTATCGAATGATTTATTATTGTTGTTTTATATCTAGCTTTCCATTTAAATACTACAATAGCGTAAGTTAAGATCGTCTCAAATATTCGGAGTAAAATAATTAACAAATGCTAAAAATGAATACACTTAAATTTCTACCAGTCTTGTACTACTGTTTTCAGAATATAATTTGTGACTCTTTTTGTGAAGATTTCATCCGTCCAGATTTCTGCGTCGATCAGGTTCTGATTAGCGTTGAAAGTTCTTTATCTCTGAAATCAAGTCTAATACAGTGTGCGGCCAAATGTTCCTTAGATAACATTTGTCTATCAGTTTCTTACAGGAAAACGGACGGAACTTGCTTTTTAAATTTTGGACTTTTAGCCGATGATTGTGGAAATGGAATTACTCTGATGAATTCAGTTTATTACCAAAGGAAAGACGCTGTAAAAGTAAGTATTGAAAAACAAACAACGATATATTATTAAAAATTAATACAATTATTGTGATTTGAAGAACTGTAGGATCCAAATATAATTTTTTTGTTTTTATTTTTAAATTAAGTGTTTGCTTGAAAAATAGGAAACGATCAATTAAAAATAAAACATTCAAATAGTACTACATTTGATGTACGATTAAGATGACGAGCTTTAACTGCTTGCAATAATAGTTCCAAAATAAAATATATTTTAAATTTCATTCAAATTAGTTTATTCGGAACGATGTTATGGGTTTTTGAAGGCGCAGTTTGTTTATCATCGGAGCAACAAACGGGTCTAAGTCTCTATTATCCATTTTATAGCTAAATTTGTGAAATAGCTTTATGTCTATGAAACAGTTTACGTAACATTTGAAGCCAAAATAAAGGGTTTATTCCCACGAAGGCGCAATTATTGAACGTAATGGGTTAAAGGGCCAATCCCGATAACTTTTTGGGGAATAAAACTGCTTATTTTTGTGTTAAAATCATTTAAAACCCTTTATCTAAGGCCGATCAACTAGCCTAATTTTTGTGATACGCTTCTAAATAACTTAAACCTGACCGTCTGCCTCTGGAAATGGAGACCTTTGTATCATACAGTATGTAGATAAAACCAGACTTTCTTCTATAAAAATAATATGTAGGTAAAATTTACCTTTTGTCATCAAGTACAGTACATGGGTCATACACTGTATAGACCTCTCAAGAAACGTAAATCGATTATCAGGTCACCAAATGAAAAAAATGACTCGAAATCTTAAAAGGGTTACGTGTCCGGATAAGCAGTTTTGGCGTTCACGTCCAAATGACTCAATATTTTGAGTTGAAATTTTGAAACAAGTTATATACACCATTCCCCTATATTTTGGCGTTAATTTTCATACATTCTCAGGCTTTTATTTTTGAGCCTCTGTATAATTCGGGATTGTCCCTTTAAAGGGTGTTTGTAATAGGCAGATTTAGCTCTTGCGTATTGCACCTTGATAAGTGATTATTTATAATAATACAGTACCAATAGAGATTTAACTGAACGTTTGCCCCGAAATGGCCGTATTCTTATCAATAATTAATGTTTATTAATAATATTTTTTAATTACGATATAGAAATGTTTGAATAATGGTGCATTAGTTAATAATGAATGTGTGTGTTATGGTGGATATGTTGGAACATACTGTGAAAGACTAATGACTGGTAAATATCATTTTGTATTACGTTCACTTACGGGTTTCAAACGCTTGTGGAAAAATCATCCTCTCTAAAACTGGACCTATTCATCTTAATTGGTTTATACAATATTTTATTTCAAATACAATATGAGTATTTACAATATGGATTAGAAAACAAACCGAAGCTTAGATACATTGACAAATAAATAAATAATTAATCACCACCATCATTATTCAAGAGACAGGGGTTTTACAAACATAGGCTAAGTCTGCTCCCCAATCCGTTCAGACATATTGTTTATATAAAAAAAAACTTACCCATGTGTTAGTATTTGAGCGCCTGGATGTATGTGTCTATCGATACTAAAGTTTGGACATTTTGATTGATTAACTAAACAAGACCCCATTCGGCAAACCTCGACAGATTCCGGTACCCTCCGTAACCCTACATCTAGACTCGGATGTATGATAGTAAGTGATATGTACCTACGACATACATTTGCGATGCGGCTAGTCGACTACCGATTTACTGTAACAGGTAAACGTGCCGCTTTTACAAAAAAGTCCCAAAATGGCAGCCATTTTTAGTTTGTTGATATAATCTCCATGGGGGCAGCCATTTTTTATCCGGGTCCTTTAAAATAGTTCCAAAATGGCGGAATTTGTTATACATCCGAGTCCCATTCGGCAAACGTTGGAAGATTCCGGTACCCTCCGTAACCCTACATCTAGACTCGACTGTATGACAGTAATTGGTATGTACATACGACCACACAGAAAAAATAGGTGCCGCTTTTACAAAAAAGTCCGAAAATGGCGTCTTTTCTAGATATAATCTCTATGGGGGCAGCAATTTTTTAGTTTGTTGATAAAATCTCCATGGGGGCAGCCATTTTTTATACGGGTCCTTTAAAATAGTTTCAAAATGGCGGAATTCGTCATACAGCAGAGTGTTTATAGGATAGAATATATTGAAATTCCGAGTCGTATATCAATTATTTACAGACTTATCGCCCCTTCGCGAAAACCTATAGTCGGGGAAACCTTCTTTAATTTGTACCTTGCAGATTGTACCGAAGGCTTCAGGGAAATGTACCAAGATGGTAGTTATGGGTTGTATGAAGTCTTACCACCGGGTGCCCAGCTATCGTTTACCGTGAAATGCCAGATGAAGTGGGGTGGACGCACCTTTATAATGCGACATTTGAGTTATTCCTACACATTGAATAGAACATGGATTCAATATCGAGATGGTTTCGGCCATGAGGGTGTCGAGCATTGGATTGGACTGGAGAAACTGCACTGGTTAAGCCGAAGCAAGACTTTAGATTTATATATAGAGTTACAGAAGAGCACATCACCAGCTGAATATATTAAAATCGTGTATAAAAAGTTTGAAATTGGGGATTCATCAACAAACTACCGACTTCTAAGTGCCGAGTTGAATTATACCAAACCCCCAGTAAGTATAACTGATTGTCTGTCCGATCTGATCGGTTCGGCTTTCTCCTCATATGATATGGATAACAATCAGGTACCGGGTTTGGGCTGTCCTCCTACTTACGGTGGTGCCTGGTGGTATAATGGCGCATGCGCACAATGCAACCCAACTGGCAATCTATACCCTGGTGGTGCCAGAACAGGGGTAAATGACGAGGTATTTTGGGAGCCCCTTGATTGGACTCCTGTATCCGTTAATATGTGGTTTCAGAACTAAATATTTTGATATGTATTGGTTTAAGGCACACACAACACAGCTAGCCTACTCCAAGGCCCGATTCCTAGAAAATTCCTAAGCACGTTCTTATGCTTGAATTTTAAATAGACTTTGCATTTAAGTAAACTTACCTTATTTTGTGTTTCCAGAAAATTCATAAGAACGTTCTTGTGCTTAGATTTTAAGTAGACTTAATTGTAAGCACTAGAACTTTATTATGTGTTCTAAGAAAAAACTAAGCACCAATCTCGTTCCCAGAGTCAGCCGCGGGGCCGGAGGCCTATGGAGCCATGTACCGGCCATTTTTTCCAATTTTTTTCTAGACCTAAAACCCGCCCATTCTGAACTCTGGTCGGTCAATCGTTTTGGGTCGATATCTCGAAAACTAGAGGTCGGATCGTCGTTTCGTTTGTTGTAAAATAATCCATAAGTCAAAGTCAACTCGCTAACATAAAACAATTGGACCCTAAACGTACAAATTCAAGTTTTTGTAAAGATCTATTTTTTACGCGAGGGTATATTTTTGAGTGATTCGGTCATCAAGGCACGTAAAATAAATACATGCCACGTGACAGTCATGTGATTCATCACTTTTGGTAAAATGGCTACCCCGAGTCACCAGAGAAATTTCTCCATTAATTTTTCTTGTTTCGGATTGTCTAAGCACAAGTTCAAAGCAAGGTATATGGCTTGTTTACCAACCTTAAGTCTGTTTAATCGCGTCATTTTACAAGGGTAGCAAATTAGGCCTGAGGCCTTTTTCCAATTTGGCCCTTGGCACAGATCGTGCGAATAATTTCGATCATTACTGCATGAAGAAACCGAAGAACTCGGGGAAAACCTGCCTGATCGGACGGGAGACCGAATATCCCTCTCACTTACAACGACAAAGTTCTTGCCCTGAGCTGGGATGGAACCCTCGTTGCATTGGTGAGAAGCCACCTCTCTATCGCCGCGGCTATCCGACCAGCTCTGCTTTAAACAGGTGGCTTACTGCAGAGTTATTCGAGGACATTTCCGACACCTTTTGATGACAAAGAGACAATTACAAGACAAAGAAAATCCTTCATCCTTCTCCAAAAGACATTAAGAATGCTATAGAACAGGCGCTCTCACAATTATTCAATTAGTTTGTATGTGTCTGCGTTTTTTTTAATTTGTGGCACATTTTATATGTGTGCAGGGGACATGTCAAATGTATCTAAATCAACCATATATATATATGACGTTAATGAAGCAGACGACACATTTATGACGTTAATGAAGCAGACGACACATTTATGACGTAATTCGCATACCAAAGTTGTTTTTATGACGTGTAAAAGGGCATCGTAGTCTCGGTTTTATGGTAAACTTTACCAGTCGCGATGTGCCTAGACTTGTACTTGACTTGTGTTTACGTAAGAATGGTCTTGAGAATTTTCGAGGAAACGGCGAAGCATGACTGTGCGCTTACCATAAGAATTTTCTAGGTACCGGGCCTTGGTCTCGTCCAGGAGTTGTACTCCAGCAACAGATGACCAATTGCTGGAAACTTGGGAGTTGATTACATTGTACTCGCGGGTGATCTTGGATTAAGGTTATTATTCATTGTAAGGAATGACGTTTTTTTAGCCTCACTACAACTTACTCTTATTTGGAAGTTCACACTAACATGTACGCGTGACCCCTTTTAGACGGATTTTCCATTACAAAGCACATATCTACATATTTTACGATACAATATCAAATAGGCTTCACAGTAATCGGCAGAATTTTGTCACAAAGACATCGACAGGTACTTATAATAAGGGGCTAAATCGTCTAATTTCAAATGTCTGTATTCTTGATTTAACACCAGTGACATCAACGCCGGATTAACCATGGTGGGGGCCCTGGGGCCTGGAACATGTGGGGGGCCCCTGATCACCGATCGCGAGCGCCAAAGGCGTGAAGCCCCGCAAGGGGGGTCTGGGGCAGGGCCGTATGTAAGATTGTAAAAGTGGGGGTGTAGCAGAGTGTTGGAAGACCCGCCCTCCCCCGAAAATTTTAAAAATTAGACTGTCACAAACGCGTTTTCCATCCACTTATAGCTGCAATTAACGTCGCTCCTGTGTGTCAATTTCGGCAGTGCTATTTCTCATTTTGATGTTAAAGCTGAACCCCGGTTACAAAAATACCGAAGGCGCGAAGCCCCGCAAGGGGGGTCTGGGGCAGGGCCGTATGTGAGATTGTAAAAGTGGGGGTGTAGCAGAGTGTTGGAAGACCCGCCCTCCCCCGAAAATTTTAAAAATTAGACTGTCACAAACGCGTTTTCCATCCACTTATAGCTGCAATTAACGTCGCTCCTGTGTGTCAATTTCAACAGTGCTATTTCTCATTTTGATGTTAAAGCTGAACCCCGGTTACAAAAATACCGAAATATTTAAACAAAAAAAAAGTTAACACCCCCAAGCCGCCAAACTTGTTGCCAACTTGTGAAACAAAGATGGTGGATATGGAGGCTTATGACCTGGAGAGGTTAGCTGATCTCACTTCCAGTTCGTTTCTAGTCAGTCAGGTGTAGACATCAGGCTTTATTCTTATACACGCTTCACTGATTGCTCTATTTTCCCCCCTACAGTGAGTGACTCACTGACAGTATACCAAATTATTGAAGATTGCAAAATTTCTGATGTCATGTGGTGGTTCAGGCGCCGACCCAGAAAGAGGTGATAGGAGAGGCCCTTCGCCTATGGGGGGCGGCACCCTTGTCTGGGGTCCTCCCTCAGAAAATTTTGAAAAATAACGATGCAGGAAACACGTTTTCCTGTCATTGGTGTGATATCTGAGTGACAATTTTATATTTTATATGGCGAAGATTTTTTGGGAGAGGCATTTGCTCCTGGTAACCGCACCTTTAATGTCATGTGGTGGGTCAGGCACCGACCCAGAAAGACGTGATAGGAGAGGCCCTTCGCCTATGAGGGCGGCTCCCTTGTCTTGGGTCCTCCCTCAGAAAATTTTGAAAATAACGATGTAGGAAACACGTTTTGCTGCCGTTGGGGTGATATCTGAGTGGCAATTTTGTATTTTATATGGCGGCAGATTTTTTTGGAAGAGGCTAGTGCTAATAAATGATGGCATTTCTAGAGGAGGGGGCTGGACGCAATTGATATTTTTTTGTTGCGACCCCTAATGTGGGGGGGGGGGGGCTTGAGCCTGCGCCCCATGGTTAATCCGGCCCTGGTGATAAATGCGAGTGCTATGAAATGATGGCATTTCTATAGGAGGGAGCTCGACGAAACTGAGATTTTTTTTATGGGGGTCCCTAACGTGGGGGGGGGGGGGCTGAGGCCTGTGCCCCATGGTGCCCATTGGTTAATCCGGCCCTGGTGATAAATGCGAGTGATATGAAATGATGGCATTTCTAGAGGAGGGGACTGGACGCAACTGAGATTTTTTATGGGGGCGCCTAACGTGGGGGCCCTGGGGCCTGTGCCCCATGGTTAATCCGGCCATGGTGAATGCGAGTGCTATGAAATGATGGCATTTCTAGAGGAGGGGGCTGGACGAAACTGAGATTTTTTTGTGGGGGGCCCCCTAATGTGGGGGGCCCTGGGGCCTGTGCCCCATGGTGCCCCATGGTTAATCCGGCCCTGAGTGACATCTACGTCCCACGAGCCCCTCCCACTACACTCCTACCTTGTCATTGATAAGATGAAATGTTTTTTGATGATTGTGTACGTTACTCGTGATATTCTCTAAATACTGTTTTTGTTTTATTGTGAGTAAATTTGTGTATTTATAGAATAATCTTTGTTCACATCGTTTCTAGTAACGGACACACTGTAAGATGTAGAATCCAATCTGCTCTGATTATTCTATTGAAGCACAGCTTCATAAACAAAGGGTTTTTAAATTTGTCGCAAGTACCGTCAATAATAAAAACATGTAAAAACATTTGTGCTAAGATAGCTGTACACGGCAGTCAGTCAACTTTGGGTAACAGTTTAAATTATATTTGTCATAGATATGGTTTATCAAAATACGAACTAATTAATAATATGTCTCTTAGTAAAAAAAATATCTACAGTAAATAAAATCGACTCAACATCAGTGAATGATAAAATTAAGGCAGGCGCCATCAGAGATTTTATATCTTTAAGAGAAAACGATGACAATTTAAATGATATAATAATGAACTTTGTACAAACTGAATTATGTATATGTTAAAGTCATATTTGTGTGTGTATTGATACTTTTGTAATTGTACATATTTTACATATTATTATTATTGTGTTAACCGTTCTTAAGTTACATATATTACATTATTTTAGACCGCGAGTGGACATGTATTTACATATTACATTCTGTAAGACCATATGTATACATATTATATTTATATTCCACTCTTGTTAAGCCATCTATTTACATGTATTGAAATATTACATTATATTAGATCATCTATACATATGTATTGAAATCCCCGGTTGTACGTGACAAGGAGTTGGGTCCTCCCCCCCCACTGATAAAACAACACACATGGGGCCCATACGGAACAAAAACAAAAATGTATTGGTTTCCCTTGTCAGTGATGCAGAAGGAGTGCCTGACAAGGAAAGCTGCCTAGTCGTTCGGATGGGACGAAAAAATGAGGTCCCGTGTACACATTGGAGTGCACGTGAAAAATTCCCTCCTTTATGGTATCAATGCGTGTATATCTGTTATCATCAGAATGTAAGTCTGTCTTTTTTTAGGTGTTGAGTGTGATATTCCACGCCCCAAATGTCATGCCCCCCCCCCTCCAACTAGTCTAGGTTAGTTTAAAAGTGTACCACATGAAAATCGCACAGCGGTGTACCGTGTATCTTCAGGTATTACAAGTACCCTCTGACAGACAGTTCTAGTGGTGGGGGGGGGGGGTTACTCTGACAGAGCTATGTAATTGCCAGACATTTGTAGTGGTGGAGTAATTATTAAACTAGAATTATGCGTACACAAAATTAAATGAGACAACCCTCGTGGATGACTTGGCTGCTCTGGACGCATGATACTACTTTGGCTTAAAACCTACATTTTGATCAATCTTTTGAAATTCTTCTTTAATCCAACGTCACATTACGAATGTATTTCATCCTATGGATTTCCTATTCTATGTCCCCTTCTGAAAATATAATTGCCTTCTCAGATATCAGTAGACATTCAAAATACACACTGATCCTTTTCTTTACAAAATTGGACATTGGTGAATTTGATAAAATGAAATACAATTGGATTTAACGGCTATTTTTTCTGGTCCAACAGAGGCCCTGATGTTCCCGTCTACTCATCGCCAAATTCCAACCTTCATGGGTACCTTTACGTGGACACACAACCTTGATATTTCATTCCACACAAGAGACTAGACACTGTTCCTTGCCAGGTCCTTGACCACTGACCAGGTGAACCACGCAAAGCCCAGCTTAGGCATGGGTCTGAGGGGCCCAGAGGCCCGCGGTTTATGAAGCCCCGCGTTTCAATGCAAAAAGAGAAAATAATCAAATGCTAAATGAACGTTTCACGATAACCTGTCTTGCGGCGTATGTCACGTGATCAGGATAATGTAATAATGCTCTTGTAATTACATACCGTTTTATTGCGTGTTACGCATGTATGTAATACAAAGGGATATGAAATAATATTTTCGTCACCTTTGGGACCCCGCGATTCTTGTCAGGACGAGGGGCCCCGCTCCGATTAAGCTGTTCTTTTGAACCACGCTAGAGAATCCCGAGGAACTTTCTTATCTTACACCGGTATCGAATCCCCGAACCCCTGATTAGTGAGTCACTGTGTTACTCGCTGAGCCACAGTGTCTTCAAGACAAATGTAGTTACATATAGAACATGGTAGACCACTTTGCTAATCTCTTTGCCCCACCGTGGCTCCCCAGTATGGGCTAATGAAGACTGGCATACGCCATGCAGTGTGCTACATCCTACTCTTATGTGGAATTCCAACTGTCAAGGGATATTTTACGTGCACGTCAATGTGTACACGGGAACTCGGTATTCCGTCCCATCCGAACGACTAGACAGCTGTCCTTGTCAGGTCCTCCGTCCTGCATCACTGACAAGGGGTAACACGCCAACCAAAAAATCTGTAGAACTCGGCCAATGTAGGGATCAAACACCCGGGACCCCCAGGCCAGCGAGCTTGCGTCTTACTCACTTAGCCACTGTGACACCTTTAATTTATACGCAGACAAAGGAATAATATATCATCGGGTTTTTATTAAAAGATCTTTACAGTATATACATTGTTACATAAACTTTGACCTAAAATATTCTAGAATAAATGACCTATATGGTCAAAGCTATTCATTCATAAAACTATATACAACTTCGTAATATTTCAAAATAGCCCAACCAAGAGCCATACATTATAGATAGAGTCTGGCCAACTATTGTGTCAATTGTGATTCAGTAACAACATAGCGTATTGCACTAATATTTGTGCTATGCAATTACATATTCTTACAGTTCCTTACTCTGACCGATTTACCACATTTACCTTTCCGTTTAATTTCACCGACACTCATTATCTGATATATTTTTTTTCTAAATATCGATCTATCAAATTTGGTAACCAATTAACCAATCTAATTAAAATACAGATCTGTATTTCGTTTCTATTTTTTATACCTACGATGACCTACACTACATGAAGATCTGACAAGTTATAGTGGGAATTCACGTCAGGGGTCAAATAAGAGGCTTTTGACCCTATGACCCTATGACGCCAGACATTGACTCATCAATCAGTGTTGACGTTTCTTGTGGTTTACCCACAGTTCCGTGAAACCAAAAGGCCAAGAACGCGCTGTAACAGGCTGTTTCATTGGTTAATCTCTCAAATCAGCCAGAACACGTCAATGATAACAACTCTTCCAGATCCTAGTGTAGTAAAGACGAGTAAGACGAACTTTTGAACTATAAAAACGAAACGAAATAGGAGCTGTGTTTTAATCAGATTGACTTGGTAACATAATGGTGATCATGGCCGCCGTAGGCCAGACAGTCTCTATGCTTGGCTCTGGCCCAACATGTCTGTAATAGGCTAAATCTTGAAATGACAGCCCATTGACTATAAGTATACTTAATAAAAAAAAACAAATATTAAACTGAGACAATAATGGACTATACATAAATCTTTATGAAACTAACTTAATATTTTCTTTACTTTAAAGAGTTGTGCTACTTTCATGATATCACCGTAAGAGGGCAGTGACCAACAGAATATCTTGTCATGCGTTAACGGATGTATTCTTTTCACAAGCCTTGCTTTTGAGTTTAAGGTGTAACCATTAAATTTGGTTGTAATAAGTCTGGTTCTCTTACGGTAATGTTCGGGTGCTTTGCTTGTAACTTTCTTCAAGAAAATACCTAGAAAATAGTAAGTAAATGGTACCGCTTTAATATAGTTCATATATTCTGACAAAATTCAGAAAAAAGGCAATGGTGTTTAATGGCTTACGTTTGCGAACAATCAGGGTAACAAACGCCATGTAGTTTATGGTGCGTTGCGGTTTACTCTTATTTTGATTTCCAACTGTCAAAGGATCTTTTACAAGCACATGTGGCCTTGGGATTTCGTCCTACCCGAAGTGCTAGACGCTGTTCATTGTCAGCCCCTGGTCCTGCACCCAGACCTTTCTCTACTACTACCGGGACTTAACATGGGGTCTCAATTTTTCGTCACATTCGAACTAGTAGAAGATGTTCCTAGTCACCCAGCACCAAGAACTTTCTCCGCCAATACCGGGGTCGAACAGCGTTTTACTGAAGCACGCATTATCTTAACAACCCCCCCCCCCCCCCGCGCCATAAAAAAATCATGACTTACCTAATACACCGGTTGTTTTGTTGGACAATAGTTCTTCTCTTTCAATACCAATATTTAAGAAATAGCCGCCATTTTGTACATGTTTTTGTATATATACAATAAGACCGTCCTTCAATTTGACAGCAAGGTCATCCCCTCCATACATCTGGACTTCCGCATCCTCGAACACTCGGGTTTTGGTGGCGTTCCAGTGGAATAGTTTATCGTTAATATACAAGTAATGATGCTTGACTTTCAGAGTAAAGTTGTGACTTACTATTCCTATTTGTGTGATAAACACCCTTGGTGTTGACGGTTCCTTGTGGATTTGAATATTTATTCGGTGTCCTGAAAATAATATTTAATATCACCAATAAAGGATTGGAAATTCTTTTTAATTCCTAAAATTAAAATAAATGATTGAAAATGCTGTTTAATTCCTAAGTCAAGATACTTCGTGGGCCATTTTAACACCTTACTATTAGTACTATTTAGAAATGATAGAAACCCCGCTTAGGTTAGGAAATAGGGTTGACCGTCCTACCAATCTTATTAAAATACAGATCTATATTTCGTTTCATTTTTTATACACTTTCGATGACCTACACTACATGCAGATCTGACAAGTTATAGCTGGAGTTCACGCCTCGTTTGACCCTATGACGTCAGACATCGATTATTAAATCGACGTTGGCGTTTCTAGTGGTTTACCCAGAGTTCCGTGATCCTTGTGCCAAAAGCTCGCCGTAACAGGCCGTTTCATTGGCTAATCCTTCACATCATACAGAACAGTTCAATGATAACGACTCTTCCAGATTCTAGTGAAGTACTAGTAAAGACAAGTAAAACGAAATTTTGAACAATAAAAAACGAAACGAAATAGGGTCTGTGTTTTAATAAGATTGACGTCCTGTCGGCAACAACCGGGATACTCTGGATTCGCGCTATGAAGGACGGGACAGTGGCGTTTCCGCATAGTTCTTCACCAAATGTCAACTGCTCGCCAAAGGGTAGCCGGGTGCATCTGGGGTTTTCACCCCATCCTGGAAAATCCCCGGGAACCTTCGCAGCCAACATCAGACGCGAACCCGGAGCTTGCCAAATAGAGAGCCGGCGTCTTACTCACCCAGACACTCAACCCAACTAACAATACACCTTACCTGATTCGGGATCTTTAATCAGTTGTACAACATCCATAGAATTACCAGGGATATTGAAACACAGAGGATGTTCAAGTTTTGGTGATCTAACAACAAAATGTGGATCTCTTCCACCTGAAAAAAGAAACGAAGGAATTGTATGAATATGGTCTCAAAGAGTCTGTCTGAAAATAAACTTGATGCTGCATATGACATTGTTGAAGTGCATATTACCTGGGAATCGCCGAAACCAATCCAGTTGACTCAATTACAGAACTTATGATACAGCGCATACGCGCTAACCATTCGGTCACCCATCCCACCCCCGCCTCCTCCTGTGTACACGAAGATAAACATCATTTTACTTTGTCAGGCCCACAGAGGTACCCTGAGAAGACTGACTCGGAATTGAAATCGTCTCCGCTCACGCCTGGATTCTAGTCCAGAACTCAATGCCCTTTACTACCCGACTATCAGGACCCTACAATTAATATGGTTGCTATAATGAGACAACTGTATGGAAAAATCAAATGTAAAAATCTTACCTTCGGTAGAGATTAAGTTTGGGCTGGTGTCCTCCCCAGAATCTAAAACAATATAGGAAATAATGCGTTTTATTATACGTTATACTAGCTTAACCGGGATAAACTATAGGAATTAATGCGTTATATACTAGCTAAACCGGGATAAACTATAGGAATTAATGCGTTATATACTAGCTAAACTATAGGAATTAATGCGTTATATACTAGCTAAACCGGGATAAACTATAGGAATTATATACTACGATTAACTAAAGAAATTTATGCGTTTAATACTACGCTAAACAATAAAAATAACTGGCGTGTATGGTACACTACACAGTGAATATAGGAATTAATGCTAAATATAGCATGCATTGTATAGTACACAACACAGTAAATATAGGATTTAATGCGTTATATACTACTTTAAAACAATGCATACAGGATTTAATGTGTTATATAATACACCAAACATTAAATATAGGTATCTGATAATTATAGCTGAACGGCCACTGATCGTCATTTCTGAGATTTTGAAATGAAATGAAATCGGGTTTAACGTCCTATCTGTCCCAACCAGGATAATAAGAAGTGTGTAGACGGGCAAATGAAACGAAATCGAGTTTAATGTCTTACTGTTCTGCTCCGACTGGGAAAATGTAAACGGGCATACGCCATATAGTCATACTCCTCGCAGTGCTTGTTTGATTAGAACTAATCCCACTTAACACTGCTGTAATGGAAGCAAATATCTGTCCCGAATTATGACCGATCGATAGTCCGATTAACAGCCAATAACTAACCGCGTACTAATACCAGAGCCCCAAATTGGACCAAATATGTTACATTACGTTACGTCTTGACTCACTAAATTGGTAACGCCCAATTAACCAGTGCATAGCAGAATACCATCGAAAAACTAATTGCGCGACAAACGAGGCTATCAAACGGCTGCAATGTAAACAATACTGTCTGAAGACAAACAATACCTTTATCTTCTGGAATGTGCCATACAGTGCGCTATAGGGGGAATTTTGCCCGGACAGCGGCATTACGGCCTACTCTTACATCGAATTCCAACTGTCAATGCACAGCTGTCTTTGCCCCTTCCCCTCCTATCCAACACAACTGACAACTGGACAGGGATTTTGAATCACTGGCAAATATATCTTAGCGCGGATTTTACGTGCACGGAAACTCGTTTTTTCGTGCAATACGAACGACTAGACAGCTGTCCGTGTCCGCTCCCCACCCCAATCCTATACCACTGACAACTGGGCAGGGATCTTGTAACCTCGGCGCGGATATTGTCCCAAGAATTTAATGACGAACACTGGGCTTGAATAGAGATAGTAGTGATCACTTACCATCTTCAGTGGTGATGGGTGGCCTTGGTCTTAAGTTATAGGATCTGATCAGATCTAAAGATAAGGCTCTATCATCATCATCTTCTGGAGGATCAGCTAACATGATGGCCAGTGGAGTCACATAGTTATTCTACAATATAAAAACAATAAATGGGGCTCGTAGCTATGAAAAGCAGTATCGACTGTTCAATATATAGATACATGAACTGAAATGGGGTCCGACGTGTTTGCGGCAACTGGGCTATTGAAGACTGGTATACGCCATACACTGGGTTATGAGGTATTTTTGTTCCGGACAGTAGCGCTACGGTCTGCTCTTATATCGAATTCCGTCTGCCAAGGTATCTTTTACGTATACGCCAATGTTTACACGGGACCTCGGTTTTTCGCCCCAGAGGAACAACTAACTAAACGTTGCCAGGCACTCCGTCCTGCACTACTGACAATGGTGTGTGAGACACGATGAACTATTCTCTGCCAATGCGAGGTGAGCCAGCAAATATCTTATTCACCGTTGCTCTAAATAGAACCATGAATCAAAATGGCATTTTTGCACCAACCTGGATAATGTAGATGGGCATATACCAACCAATTTACTCACATTTTGACTTCCAAAATCAAGGGATTTTTGACGTCCAACCCGAATGACACATTTCCTTTCAAGACTCTTAATCCTGCACCGTTTTGGCATGAGCACTACGAAAACTTATAGGTAACTCATAGTGTTTGATACTAAAATGATTGGAATGTGCACAAAGGCGCATGCATACGGTTATATGACGAATATTCAAGCTGTGGCGAAAGTATTAAATATCCTTAGGGGTATAAAAATAAAATAAAAACCAAGTAAGAACAATCCAAACTATTAGACAAAATTCGAAGTCCTAAAAAAAACGGTAAAGGCAAATATCTATACTTACGTTTTTGGATACGGTCGGAATTTGATCCGTTAACCGCCGTTTCTCTGTTGGTTCAAGAACTTGGCCATAACGCTTAAGAAGGTTCTCAGTTTCGACATAAGAGCGAATTCCGTCTACATCAGGACGAGAGGTTCTTCTTTTTGGATAAGATCTGGCTTTCACCTCATATGGTCCTGTAGAGGTAGTACCTTTAACAACACCTTCCACGTAAGTTCTGTCTCCTTGTGTGTTGCGAACTTTACCAATGACCACCATTTCTTCACCGGGGTAATAGTCCCGAGGATACTGCCGAGTTGAATCGTATTTGATAGGATCTCGTCCATTTTCCAGATACTCGAAGTCCACGTTGGAGATGGATCGAGATGACAGTGTATTATAGAAGCCGGTGATGGCTTCTGGTGCTGTTCGACCTGGGTCGATTCTGGTTGACTTTCCATTATTTTCAGCTGCCAAAGTTCTAGAGAAAGGATAGTCAGCTCCTTTGCCAAAGGCAATGGTGTAGATTGGAATCCTGTTGGTATTTCTATTGCGTATATTGTTTAAAATTGTTCGTCTGTTGGGCTCCCTGGATGTATCGTGGCCGTCAGTCAGGAAGAAAAGAACTGAATTCTTTGGGTTTTGAGAATTGCGGTTCAAGTAGTTGATTCCGTCTGTTACACCTTGTGCGATGTCGGTGTCTGAAATATAATTTTAAAAGAATTTAGTATGAGCAACATGATTATTTTTTTGTCAATAAACTGACATTAATCATTATAATTATTGATTATGCATATTTATTTTGGTTAGTTTACACATATCGTATTTGAGAAAGGTAGTGGCCATTGTTTCGACGAGTCGTAAAAATAGTCCACAGGCTATTGTTACGACGATGCTTTGAAAGCCCTCCATCGGCGAAGTTAAAAAATGAATATTCGTAAAAATAGCCCTAACCCTAACCCTTCCATCCGTTAATTGCTGCCTTCGGCTCTGAAAACGTTAAAGATACTGCTCCCTTTTCAAAGATTGTTTTGGGGAGATTGGCAGCCAGTTTGGAATTCATTCTAAGCTTTGCTCAGGCTCGTCGTAACAATAGCCAGTCTGTTTGAGAAATGTAGGAATCAATATTATGCATGTAGCTCTATGTAATGATTGGATGTGGTTTGCTTTTACAGATAGTGAATGCGTTTAATGGGCCATGGTATATAAATGATAGGTTGAATTATTATGGCCGAAAAGTTTCAAGACAGCTGTATAGAAACATATCAGTGAGCTTATATCTAATGTTGCTGGCAATTAAATTTACATATGTGGCAAATTTCACATCCTTGCCATGGTTGACCCGTAACAATGGTTTAAAGAAACCAGAAGTGACGCGTAGAAAGGGAAATGAGATACGGACAGAAGAGTTGTTTAACAGATACTCTGATGGTGTTTAGCTGACTGCTTAGTTAACCGTAGCAACGATCTCCGTGTTGAAATAATTATTGTTGGAATGTGATCAACCAGTTTTATCAAATGTCTTAATGTCCTTTACTTAGTCATTGGCTAAAGATTCACCCATGGTCATCACAATACGGTGTTGTAAACATCGGTTAGGCAATTCCCAATGGACACGAAACATAATCGCCGGTACCAACTTTTATATAGATGATACACTATTGATGCTATGACACGGCAACATCATGAAAGATACCTATCAAAAGCCAGGCATGGTAAGCTTACTCTTCCGGAAACCTGTTACCACTGCTTGTCCTGTATTTTGTACACGGTGAACAGTCCGTATTCTGATCACACTATTGTGCCTGATTACACTATTTTGCCTATACCGTTTAATGGTTTGAATTGTTCGTACTTGGTTTTATTTTATCTCTTTTCTCAATCGTTAAAAATTGATACCCCGTCAATGATCATATAGGGTCGTGGATCATATTCAATTTTGAAATGAGTAAGAATTTACCTCCAGTTGGCTGAACATCTTTTAGAAGTCTCTTCATGTCCGGGTTCTGGTCTCTTGAAACTAAGGGACCTGGATTTAACACGGTTGTTCGATCCGAGAAGGTCATCACGTTATACTTATCGTTGGGACCCATGCTATCCAAAATAGGACCCATCGCTCTCCTTACTTGGCTCAGTCGATTGTTGTCGGCCATTGACCCGCTGACGTCAAGAACGAAGAGGACATCTTTAGGAGCAGGTTGAGAGACACTTGGTGAAAAGTAATGCACAAAGGAATCTCCAGTTGTCTACAAAATTGAAAATAAAATAAACTAGAAATTCACAATTACAATTAAAAAGATGAACATATTTGAACATTGTATTTTGTTGTGAATTTTTAAAACTTGTTCGGAATAGGCAAGCCATTCTAAGGCTCATGTAGTTGTTCCTAACTAGTAGTGCGATTCCTCGCTTGTACGTGGCAAGCAATATGATAGCCTGCCATCCGGGTTCCACTCAGTGCTAAATACCGTTACGCGCAAGCGAATTATTGAAATAAAATTGAACCATATTTTAGTCCCTAAATGATAAGTTTTGTGTCGAGTCAATTTCTTTCTCTCTTTCTTTTAATCGCCATCTTACCAAAATGTCTCCACCATCAGGGGCGTCCGGTAAAGCATACGTGTGATCAATCAGTCCATTTATTGGTGGAGAAGCTGGTGTGACTGGGTAATCTCTCACATAGTTAACTATGCTTGATTGTATATCCCCATCCTGTTCTACATCTCTAGTAGTTGTACCATCTGAAAACAAAATATCACCAATGTCAATGTAACCCAGGGTCGTATCTAGCGGGGATGCAGGTGGTACATTGCACCCCCAGAAAAGAACGGCGCCCCTAGAAATGTTGCTCCCACGAAAAAGAAACAAATTTCGTTGGACATCCGCTCAAAAAATATTACACTTGATTATGGTTATGATCAATATCAGTAACTTGGACATTATATTTGCGCCCCGACACTCTGCTGCACTCCCACTTTTAAAATCCTACATACGGCCCTGATCTAACCACCAAATTAGTTATATATAACAGGAATCGATACGTACTAAAGTGCCTTACGTTTTGTAATAAGAATTACAGAGGGCTGGATTAATATTTAAGCAAAATAACTAAGTAAAATCCTTTTTCAAGTATAATATTAATATACAGTGGTGTATGTTCATACGAAAGACACAGTTTATACAGTCAGCAGAAAGTCTCTAATTCCTGTAGCTATCCCGAAATGCATAGGTCTTCAACTTTGATTTGACGGTGGTCAAGGTTCCATAGCCTAGAGTCTGCAGAATTAAATCATTCGACAATCTAGAAGTAAATACAATTTTGTCATCTAATTGTTTTGTATGTGGAATCATTCTGGCTGCAGATGCGTAACCAAATGCGTTATCAAGAGCATAGGGTCATATATACCTACCAGTAAAAACAGGATCATTGGGTAAAGACAAATCGGAAGAAGTAACTGGTCTAGGTTCGGTAACTCTGCTACCAATACGTAGTTTTCTGACTGGATGTTCTGGAGTAATGTAGATGGGATTATTGTAACGTCCATTAGTTCTTGGTAAAAGGTTTCTATAAGTTAGTGTAAACATCACCCTGTTTCCAGCTGGGACTGACTCTCTTGCATAGTAACGGTTTTGGCCCTGGGTTCTAAAAATATTCATGAAAAAAATTATCCTCTAGTCTCAAAACGTCTACAGACTCTTGTGGTAATCGAGGGTAATTTTCTAATGATTGGCAACCCGTTCGCAAATCATACAAATTACGCGTTTTTAAGGCACGGTTTCAATATTACAGGGGGATAACCGATTAATGTCTTATGTTTTGATGGCGGAGAATATAAATTACATTAGGTAACGTGGTCCATTATAAAAAAAGAGATACGACTTTAGTGTGAGTTTAAATAAACCATCGTTGTGTATGTACCTCCTAAGGCCTTTAGGTTCCACTACAACTCCCCCCCCCCATACATCTAGCTGGCCGTCAAACTCTGGCTTACGTTCGGGCTTCGATCCCTGGTGTGGGCGCTTTGTTAACCTCATGGATTTCCTTGAGTACTCCGAGTTCCGCACAGAAAAGACCCCCGCGCGTCCGCCGAGACAGTAAAAATGAAAATATGACAACCTATCTACGATATCACCCTCGGTGCAAGCGGACGTTAGCCACCACCATCACAAGCACCAACAGCAACAAAAACAACAAAACTGGTTTAAATACGAAGTTAAAATTGGGGATAAAATTAAATCTAATCAGATGCATAGACATGTATAACAAAGATAAAACTACTAACCTGGTAATAAAACGTCCGTATCCTCTATATGGACGTCTTGGTGCCAAACGAAGAGGTCTTGTTACGTATCTGGTGGATGTAACTCTACCGTCAACAACATCGCTTGTTTGTCTGTAAAAGATCATGGACGGAGATAATACAGACAATAGAAGTGGTTCTCCCGTCTTAATCGACTCAATTGTCTACCTAGCAAAAGTCAGTGAGCATTGCCACTGGTTGACGGAATCTAGAGTAGTAAACCTTGATCCCAATTATTTAATTCCAACCCCTATTTCTCACCTTGATATTATTAGATATATCTACTGTAAGGGAATTGGTTTCGGACGAGTTATTTGCCCTTGAGTTATAACTTGGAATCAGACGAGTTATTTGATAATTTCTCTTACGAACATGGACGAAATAGACTTTAGATAAATACTTAATTGAAGCTTGAAGTTATTTTTGAAATATTTTCCGAACATGGACGAAACAGACTTTAGATATATACGTAATCGTAGTTTCAAGTTATTTTCGAAATATTTTCCACCTTACAGCCGCCTGTGGTTAGCGCGTGAAGAGACATTCCTTGTCTTTTATTTCCCGTCTTCAATAAGCCCAGGTACGGTGCTTAAGCGTAGGACGTTAAACCCCATTTCATTCATTATCTTTTATTTGAACTAGAACAGGGTTCCTCGAAATTAGCTCGTGAGATTTGAACTACAACTAGGCTCCACGAAAATAACTCGTGAGATGTAAACTAGAACAGGATTCCTCGAAAATAACGCATGAGATCTGTTGTTTTCAGGGACAAATATAGTTTTTCCTTTAAGCCAGTTGAGCCAAACGAATATATTTCTAAGTAATGGCCACCAAGTGGCTCTACATCAATACAGTTCAAATGTCTGTTATAGTGTATCTTTATTACCGTTTAATTTTTAGTCAAAATAGCTATTAACCAATGTTTGAATTGATATCTCACTAATCTTTCAAGTCTTTTAACTGTTTGGGTTTATACTTAATATAACGATATATATTACGTAATTGTAGTTAACATGCGTTTTTGCAATATCCATATCTTCTTCTGTATTTAAACATCTGTTTCCTATGTACACTTTAACATTTCTGATCAAATATTATTATATACTATTCAAAAAAAAGTAGGGGATATTTGATTTTGGGGGCATAATACTAAAATATGCAAATGACTACGAAAAAAGTCACTATAGAACCAAACAGAAGAAACATTTCCAGTTACATGTGACGCCCAAACGCACCAATAGCTACCACATGGAATGCAGGTGATGCTTGGCAGCATCATGGGGTCCAACCCAAGATTTACACGACTCTGTTGAATGTTACAGTCATTGTGGCATTGAATTTCAGGGTGGAAACATTAGTTTAATTGTTTTAGTGACCAGAAAACAAATTTTGATATGCGTCGGCTTACCCAAAATGAAAGGTTACGTGTCCTTGGCATGCTACAGATCGGCACAACACAGACGGTTGTGGCGCGGACGATGAATGTTTCTCAGTCTGTCATAAGCAGGCTATGGTCCAGATACCGTGATACACAATCCGTACAGGACAGACCACGCTCAGGTCGACCAAGGGCGACAACTCAAGCCCAGGATCGATTTATCCGTACCTTGGCCTGATAAATCATGTCATCACAGCAAATCAGATCAGCGCTCGTCTTCAAACAGACACTGGTGTGAGAGTGAGTGGCCAGACGATTCGGAATCGACTGCATAGGGGTCACCTTCGCGCCCGACGTCTTCGCGTTATCCCTTGTTTCAGAGATCATCACATTCAGGCAAGACGTTGTTGGTGTAGGGATCGTCAACACTGGGATAATCGACGCTGGGGCAATGTGATGTTTTCAGATGAGTCAAGGTTCACTGTAGATTTTTTTGACAGACGTAGGAGGGTGTGGCGTCGTCGAAACGAGCGCTTTCAAGACGTAAAGGTCATCAGACATGATCGATTTGGGGGTAGTTCTGTTATGGTGTGGGGAGGCATCACTGTTGCTGGCAGAACGGCTATACATGTTGTTGCAGAGCGTGTTACAGGCCAGTACTACCGGGACAACATCTTGTCAGTCCATGTTGTGCCGTTCGCACGACGTCATGGCCACCGTTTCATCTTCCAGGATGACAAAGCAAGATGTATCAGGGCCATGATCGTTACAGGTTACCTCCAACAACAGAACATCACCACATTACCTTGGCCAGCACTGAGTCCCGACCTCTCCCCCATCGAGCATGTCTGGGACATGCTTGGACAGTGGTTACGTCCTGCCAATGTTCAAGAACTTGCTGCTGCGTTGCAACTTAGTCTAACGATCATTTGGAATAAATCAATGAATGTGAACTTCATTTCATTTTTTAATTTGTTTCTTCGTCAGTTTCATTGGGTGACTTTAATAACACTTAAAAATCAAATATCCCCTACCTTTTTTGAATATTATATATTTATTTTAATCCTAAGGTAGTATACATGTTCTATATTCTACTGTAACTTTAGTCTGGTGGCCGGCTCACCCTAGCGATACCCATCTCGTTTTTTTGACCGTTAACCAGTTTTTGGCACTCGTTATTAAAAGTGCAATTGAAACTATTTATCTGAGTTTTCGTCGTTAGTGTTGGAATAAACTACAACCCCAAGAAAGCAATACTTCGGCACATCTATAAGACCAAGTTTATTGACAAAATAATAATTAAGGTTGTTTATAATGGAGACCAAAAACGTTGATTTCTAAAGCATGCCAGGACGAAAGTGAGACATTAAAAAGGACGAAAACGAAAGTACTCACATAGTGAAATTTGTAACCATGGCTTTACTGGGCATGCCCACTGAGAACATCACATCTTGTGGTTTGTCATCTTCGTTAACGACATCATTTACCACAGTTGTTGTGGCAAAACGATAGTCAACCTTAGAATCCACATTGTAGCTGTCGATGACAGGACCCTAATAATAATAATACAAAAAATAATAAACAACCTGACAACTAGAAAGTTATTTGGGAATCTTGTAATTACCGTATACACGATATGTATTCGATTATTGAGTCTAGTCAAGTGGCGTCATTGAGTCAAGTGGCGTGGTTGCGATTCCTCGCTTGTAAGTGGAACGGAGTAGCGTCGCCCGTCCAACCTTGTGGTTTTTTTAGGGTCCACCGGTTCCCCCACACTGCTAGAGATCTCCCGTGCGTACACGAATTTTAATGTTAGGGGATATTTAACATGTACACGAGATCTCAAGTGTTTGTTTCACCAGAACGAGTTGACCTTTACCGTACCAGGCCCTGGCTTCCGTCTTGCCCAACTGACAGGTATGATTTCAGAAATTTCAGGATGTGCGCCTGGTCAGTGAGTCAGCATCTTGGTCGCCGAGCCACCGGGACTCAGACATACAGCAGGACCTCCTGGTCAGAGAGTCTGCTCCGTAGTCGTCGAGACACAGTGGTTCACGCATACAATAAAACCGCCTGGTCAGTGAGCCATCGACTTAGTCATCGAGCGATCCTGGTTCACACATATAGTTGGGCGTCTAGGTCGAAGAGTTAGACGCCAAGCCACCATGTCCCACACATAAAGTAAATTATAATGTCTGATTTTAAAAGAACATTATTTATAACACACGTGCGACAGTAATGTCGTGCATACATCTGTTTTGTATTCACTGTAACGTGTTGATTATTTCAATAATACCCTTATTGAAATGGCGCTGTTATTAAACCTAGTGAATGTTATCCATAGAGCTGTCCGCTTGTAGTTATCATTTTCACTAAATGCCCTTTAAATAATTTATTTCTTTTGCCCAAACAGTTTTAATGATTCATGTAAGTGTTACAAATTATAATAAACAGAATTTCTTACCTTTCTTCGAGAACCTGAAATAAAAAATATGATTATGATCAATAGTATTGCATTTCAACCTTGTGCGTCTGGTCATTAGAAGCCTTAATTAAGTAAACTATTCATTCACTGGTTTGTTATCTTAAAGGTCATGAATATGAAAAGCTAAATGGATAGCTATATTACCTGGACGTACTGGTCTACCTGTACCGGGACGTACTGGTCTACCTGTGCCGGGGCGTCCTGGTCTACCTGGTCTGCCGGGTTCTCCATCATCTAAAATAACATTGACATAACATAGATTACCAGACAACAAAACACACGTTCATCACAACCTTAGTCGCCTAGGCTTTTTTTCAAAATAACAGGTTGTCCCTATCTTAATATTTGGAGTTTTCACAATTATTCCTCAAGTATCTAAGCCAATTTTAAAAACAAAAACCGTAGAAAATTTTGTGTGCAAAGTTTTGACAAGACGGGCAATAATTCCACAAAGATAATTAATGAGTGACTCCGAATTTCATTATGATTCATCCTTATTCAAATACTCTCATAAAGTTCACTATAACAATCAGAAAAAACGATCCGTAGAGTGATTACAAGGGTTTTGGTGAAAAGGGAAATAATTCTGTTGGAAATCGACTATATAGTCTATCCTTATGAAATGGAATGGAGTTTGGCACTTTTCTATCGTAAGAGCGCTAGGGTCGCCCAAGTAGTCACGGCTGATCAGTTCCACTTGATCGTAGACCAGTCTCCGATTTCCAGTCGACGATAGTTTTATCGCGTCGTAGGGAGACATAAGCTATGGCTTAAGGGTTTCTCCCCTTGAATTGTAGACAACATCTTTAATATCGTATTATAACTGAAGGCATACAAAAATCACAACAAGTTTCACGGCATTAATAAATCATGTCTATAGTACTTTTCAAAATATTTTCACCACCAAAGACTGTGTTGGGTTATTTTCTTTTATTTTAGTATTTCTTACCTGGTTGTCCTAATCTGCTGGGTCGTCCTTGTTCACCGTCATCTGAAATTATTAGATGACATAGTTTACATACATCTAACTTATTTTAATATTCAACGTCTCACCGGAAGATACTGATAAACGATGAACATTGGAATTATTCCTTTTTAATAAAATGGAGTTAAATGGCTTATTATTCTGTATCGACTGGGCTAATGAAAACGGAATAGTCTTTTTAGGCCTGACACAAAATAAAATGGCGATCTTTTTAGGCCTGACACAAAATAAAATGACGATCTTTTTAGGTCTGACACAAAATAAAATGGCGATCTTTTTAGGTCTGACAAAAAATAAAATGGCGATCTTTTTAGGTCTGACACAAAATGAAATGGTGATCTTTATAGACGTGACGCAAAATATAATGGTGATCTTTATAAATTTGGTGATAATTAATATCGTAAAAATTCCAACATTCTGTGTCTTTTTAATAATCCCGTCTTCAATTAGCTCAGGTTAAGTGCATAACAGTAGGACGTGAAACCCCATTTCATTCATTCTTTTTAATAATTCATTAAAAATTTCAGTTATGATTAAACCTAATTAAAAAGATTTTTGAATAATTATAGAAGTACTAATTCACTAAAATATTCAAAGATAAAAAGAGCCATAATAAAAAAAGCTATTCAAATAAAAATAGAAGTCCTAATTAAATAAACTATTCAAATGATAACAGAAGTCTTAATTAAATACACTGTTCAAGTGATAATAGAAGTCCTAATTGAATAAACTATTCAAATAATATTAGAAGTCTTTATTAAATTATTCAAATGAACTATTCAAATGATAATAGAAGTTCTAATTAAATAAACTATTCAAATAATAATAAAATTCCTAATTAAATAAACTATTCAAATGATAATAGAAGTTCTAATTAAATAAACTATTCAAATGATAATAGAGGTCCTAATTAAATAAACTGTTCAAATGATAATAGAGGTCCTAATAGAATAAACGATGCAACAATACTAAAATGGCGATCGTTATACGTCTGACGCAAAATCAAATGGCGATCGTTATACGTCTGAAATTGCGGTCATGTCCTTATAGGCTTGGCATTAAAATGTCGCTTAAACATAGTATAATATGGCTGTGTGCATCCCAAACTTAGGCTGCCTATCTACTGCTAGCTTCGGCTGAGAATAGGCCCTAACCTAATTACCCTCCATTTTTAATTCCTACATCGACGATTTTAGTCGATAACACCGAGTATGCTTTTAGAAGTTTTGAGAAGTATTTATTTCTCTTCTATTGTCATATTGAATGAAATTAAATATGTTTATTTGGCCGTTGTGTGTATGAAAGATGTCAAACTGATCAAGAGCCGAACCACAAAAAAGTCCCTTAATTATTCAACATGGCGGCCCCCATAGACGACAAGTTCACAGATGCGGTTTTATTTGCGAAGAAAAATTTAGGCGTATCTGGGCCTTGTTTTGAAAGATAAACATATTGACAGTTTACAATGGCAAAAAATGTATTGCAATATTACCCATAGCACATATTATATATCGTTTTTAGCCGAGTGGCAGAACTTGAAATTTGACTTTGTGTTTACAAAAACCATGTGCGACGGTCTATTTTCACTCTGTTTGTAAACACAGGTGACGTAAGTTCGATAAGTCCCGCCCACACCTCCATGGCCCCGCCCCAAAATGATGACGCGAGCGTTTTAAAATGGACTCCAATTAGCACAGTGTTCTATTCTGGTATTGACGTAGGTGGAACGCTGTGTGCAGTATGGGCTGTGTGCTTATATCTCGAATGGAAACTAAAACTGCAAAAGCTATATTACCTGGGCGTCCTGGTCTACGCCTGTCTGGTCGACCTGGTCTACCTGGTCTGCCGGGTTCTCCGTCATCTAAAATAGAAAGTGTATAATTTCTTATGAAATGTAAATGATTTTCTAAAACAAATTTTATCTTTATTTTAAAATACAATTCAGTTAAATAAAATTACATCTTACAAATCTGATATGACAAATGCCTTGTTTGTAAAACAAATATTGATTTTAAGATACAAATGTTAATTTAAGCGTACATATGTCGAAATACGAAAGCAAATGAAGAAATAAGAATTAAGGATTATGAATTAATAACTAGTAACACTGAATAAAGAGCTTTCTGGTTGTCCATAGTTAACTGCGATTATTTAAATTCGACTGCCGTTTTCGGTTTACTAATCTAAATAATGAATACTACACATCGGGTTTATAACATTGGATAATTAGAGCGTTCATAATGTTCTGTAAGTAAAACAAGGGCCATTGCTCTACGAGAAATGCACATTATTTGCTTCATCATACTACTAACATACAACTTCAAAACAATCGGTTGATAAATCACCTAGTGTGTAGAGTGTTCACAAGAAATTGTTTCATCGACGGACACAGGCGACGACATGTGGGCATCTCAAATTAGACTAATACAAGTCATTTGTCAGTCTTAGATATGACAAAAATAAATATTTCTACTTCTTACCAGTTCTATCTGGACGTTCATAATCATCATCATCATCTAAAACAATCAATAATTGGATAATGATTGATATTGTAATAATTTCAACATTAAATACGCAACTCAATTAATAATTATCTTGTTTGTATTATTATAGATCACGTGGCTAAGTGGGTAAGGTGCTGGCTAGCTATCCTGGAGGTCGGGTGTTCGATCCCTGCAATGACCGATCGAACGTTCATCTCGATTTTACGGCGTGGTTTCCCCTTGGCAATGATGCAGATGGGGGGCCTGAAAGGACAGCTGCCTAGTAGTTCTGATGGGACGAAAAACCGAGGTTCCGTGTACACATTGGCTTGCACGTAACAGATCTCTTGGAAGTTAGAATTCAGTTGCTGCCCGGGCAAAAATTTCCCTTATAGCACACAATTAGCCCAGGTTAGGTGCAGAAGCATAGAACGTTAAACCCCATTTCATTCATTTATTCATTTTAAAGCTTTATTACCTGGACTTCCGGGTCTACGTCTGTCTGGACGACCTGGCCTGTCATCGTCTCCGTCATCTAAAATAAAATTTACATAACATAGACTACAAGTTATATCGCCGAGGTTGTTAGACAAGGAAACATACGCCCACAACACCTTACTTGTTCGAGAGGTCGACAAGATTTGTCACATAATTATTCTTATTGGTCATGTGGAGGGGAGGGGAGCATTACAAGCAGGGGCGGCGCCAAGGGGGGGGGGCATGGGGGGCATTTGCCCCCCCCCCCCCCCCAATAATCTTATCTGCCCTCTGTTTGCCCCCCCCAATAATTTAAGAAAATATTTTAAAATAAATTATAGTCAGTTTACAGCAGCATGGGCTTGTAAGAAATCACTCTCTGACTGGGTAGGGATGTGAAATTTAATCACCGTAGAAGGTATTACCGAAACGTATCACAAACTCTGAACAATAACATGTGAATCACTTGAAAAGTACTTTTTACGATCCTCAAAGTTTTTGGGGTATAGGTTCAACACGGCGTGAATATGCATTCAATTGATACACTCAATCTGTTTGTTTGACACCTCCCTCTTTTTTCGGATAGCCTATGCTGGTTATTTGGCGACGAACAGTATCTGGTCAGCTCTATTTATCTGGATTTATATTTATATTTCTTACCAGTTCTATCTGGTCGTTCATAATCATCATCATCATCTAAAACAATCAATAATTGGATAATGATTGATTTTTTAATAATTTCATATTGTGAGTCTAGTTTATAATTCAATAGAAAGCCTAAACTGAGATATTTAAATAACAATAAAAACCTAATTAAATAAGATGGCCTTATAATAATAACAACTCTTATTAAAGGTATTGAAATGAATAATAATAATACATGCCCAAAGTTGATAAAAGCTATTCAAATAATTTAAGAAGCCCTAATTAAATGAGATATTCCAATAAGTAAAGAAGCCCTAATTTATAAAAAAAATTAGTCATATAACAATAATAGATGCCCTAATTTAATAATATTCAAGTCCTTATTTAATAAATTATTATAGTCCTAATAAAATAAACTATTCAAATAATAAGCGACACAATAATTATCTAGTTTGTATTCTTAAAGATCATACACTGGAATACCAATTACCTGGACGTCCTGGTCTACGTCTGTCTGGTTGACTTGGTCTATCTTGGTCTCCGTCATCTAAAATATAATTTACATAACATAGATAACACGTTAAATCTCTTTTAAAACCAAAAATCTATAAAACATAGATTTGGGTTACATACTTTTGATATCAAGGGCAATAATTTGAAACCCCGCAGAAAAACGAACAGATGACCAGGCAGGGAGCGACAATATACGGCTACGTTAAGATTAGTCAACTTGAAGCGTTTATCAAATAAACTCTTCGGATAATAATAATTTGACGAAAAAAAACCATATTCAAATAATTACAGAAGCCCTAATTAAATGCGATATTAAAGTAATAATTCAATAAACTATACAAGTCCTAATTATATAATCTATTCAAGTCCCAATCATCTAAAATCAAATTTACATATTACAAGTTAAGTTTCCGTTGGTTTTCTTTAAAAACCAAAACACCACGTAACAAAGATTTCGGTTACACACTTTTGGTATTAATATTTAAAACAAATAATAAAATAATACAGCAATAAAACAATATATGTTAATAATTACGTTGTTACAGTTACAGGTAACCAGTAGACACCTACTTACCAGTTCTATCTGGACGTTCATAATCATCATCATCTAAAACAATCAATAATTGGATAATGATTGATTTTGTAATATTTTCAATATTGTGTGTCTAGTTAATAATTCATTAGAAACCCTAAACTGAGATTTAAAGGAGCAAAAACGTCGTGCTTTCAGAATAAACCCAGTGATTGTTCCCATAAAATTATGTTCTGATAATATCTAAATGGAAATAGAAGCCTTAATTAGATAAACTATTCAAATAATAAAAGAAGTCGAAATTTTAAAAAAAAATTAAAAATAATTATTATCGGTTTTCTATTCTGAAATAATAAGTGCAAAGCTGTATTACCTGGGCGTCCTGGTCTACGTCTGTCTGGACGACCTGGTCTACCTGATCTGCCGGGTTCTCCATCATCTAAAATGGCAATCATAAAAAAAATACTGTTGAATACAAAATAAAACCGAAAATATGGCATGCTCTAACTTCGGTTACAATATTTTTAATAACAAGGGCAATAATTCTGCAAAACTAGACACAGAGGGATGGACGGACAGGTCCTGGGAATGTAAGAACACATTTGAAATTAGGGCATATGAAAATCAAAGTGTGTGTGAAGTCATTAATAAAGCATTATATCACTAATGTAAACAACATACAAACATTTTCAAATAATCGGTGGATAAATAAAGTAGTGCATAGAGTGTTTACAAGAAATTGATTTATCGACAGACAGGGGCGACGACACGTGCACATATAAAAATAGACTGATACAAGTCATGTGTCGGTCTAAGATATGACAAAAATAAATATTTCTATTTCTTACCAGTTCTATCTGGACGTTCATAATCACCATCATCATCATCTAAAACAATCAATAATTGGATATTGATTGATATTGTAATAATTTCAATATTGTGTTTCTAGTAAATAATTCATTATAAACTCTAAACTGAGTTATTTAAATAACAATAGAATAGCTAACTAATAATAAAAACGCTTTTTAAAGGAATTGAAATGAAATGAAATGGGGTTTAACGTCTTAATTGGATAATGATTGATATTTCAATAATTTCAATATCGTGTTTCTTGATAATAATTCATTAGAAACCCTAAACTGAGATATTTAAATAATAAGTGACACAATTAACAATTATCTAGTTTGTATTCTTAAAGTTCGTGGATCTCGAATACGAATTGCAGAGCTGTATTACCTGGACGTCCTGGTCTACGTCTGTCTGGTTGACCTGGTCTATCTTGGTCTCCGTCATCTAAAATAAAATTTACATAACATAGAATTTGGTGCCAAACTTTTGATAACAAGGGCAATAATTCGGTAAAACCCAAAAGACAGACAAAGGGACGGACAGATTCAAATAACAATAATAGAAACTCTTATTAAATAAACTATTCAAGTCCTAATTAAATAAACTATTCAAGTCATATTTAAATAAACTATGCATGTCCTAATTAAATAAACTATTCGTGTCTTAATTAAATAAACTATTCAAGTCATAATAAAAGAAACTATTCAAGTCTTAATTAAATAAACTTTGTAAAAAAATAAGCGACTCTATAATTATCTAGTTTGTATTCTTAAACATCATACATCTGGAATAACATTTACCTGGACGTCCTGGTCTACGTCTATCTGGTTGACCTGGTCTGTCTTGGTCTCCATCATCTAAAATATAATTTACATAACATAGATTACAAGTTAAGGTTGCCGGGGTTTTATTTAAAAACCAAAACCCCACGAAACAAAGATTTCGGTTACACACTTTTGATATTAATTTTCAAAACAAATAATAAAATAATACAGCAATAAAACAATATAGTTTAATAAAACGATAACAATTACATTGTTATGGTAACCAGTAGACACCTACTTACCTGTTCTATCTGGACGTTCATAATCATCATCATCATCTAAAACAATCAATAATTGGATAATGATTCATATTTATAGAAGCCCTAATTGAATGAGATATTCAAATTATCAAAGAAGTCCTAATTAAAAAAGATAGTCAAATAATAATAATAGAAGACCTAATAAAATAAACTATTCAAGTACTAATTAAATAAACTATTCAAAAAATAATACAGGTCCTAATTACAGTAGAGACTTAATTAATAGTTATCTAGTTTGTATTCATAAAGATCATAGATCTGGAATACGAATTACAAAGTTGTATTACCTGGGCGTCCTGGTCTACGTCTGTCTGGTTGACCTGGTCTATCTTGGTCTCCGTCATCTAAATTATTTTTTTACATAACATAGTTTTAAATAAACTTTTCAGATAATAATAATTTGGAAAAAAAACCCGATATTAAAATAATTATAGAAGCCCTAATGGCATGAGACATTCAAATAATAATAATAGAAGCTCTAATTCAATAAACTATTTAAGTCCTAATTAAAAAAATAATTCAAGTCTTAATTAAATAAATGAACTATCTAAGTCATAAATAAAAAAAACTATTCAAAAAATAATAATAGAAGCTCTTATTCAATAAACTATTCAAGTCCTAACTTAAAAAATTATTCGAGTCCTAATTCAATAAACTACTCAAGTCCTAATAAAATAAACTATTCAAATAATAAGCGACTCAATAATTATCTAGTTTGTATTCATCTGGAATACCAATTACCTGGACGTCCTGGTCTACGTCTGTCTGGTTGACCTGGTCTATCTTGGTCTCCGTCATCTAAAATAAAATTTACATAACATAGATAACAAGTTAAATCTCTTTTAAAACCCAAAAACATAGATATCGGTTACATACTTTTGATATCAAGGGCAATATTTTGAAACCCCACAGAAAACGAAAAGATGATTAGGAAGGGAGCGACAATATACGGAAACGTTAAGATTAGTCAAATTGAAGCGCTTATCAAATAAACTATTCAGATAATAATAATTTGAAGAAAACAACATATTTATAGAAGCCCTAATTAATGCGATATTCATGTAATAGTTCAATAAACTATTCAAGTCATGACTAAAAAAATCTATTCAAGTCCTAATTAAAAAACTATCCAAGTCCTAATTAAATAAACTATTCAAAAACTAATATAAGTCTTAATAAAATAAACTATTTAAATAATAATAGAAGTCCCAATTTAAAAACATGTCCTAATTAAATAAACTATTAAAAAAATAATAGAAGTTTTTATTTAAAAAAAACTATTCAAATAGTAATAGAAGTCCTATTTAAATAAACTATTCAAATAATAATACAAGTCCTTATTAAATAATTATCTAGTTTGTGTTCTTAAAGATCAGGGATCTGGAATACGAATTGCAAAGCTTTATTACCTGGACGTCCTGGTCTACGTCTGTCTGGTTGATCTGGTCTATCTTGGTCTCCATCATCTAAAATAAAATTTACATAACATAGATGTAAATAAACTATTCAGATAATAATAATTTGGACAAAATAGATATTCAAATGATTATAGAAGCCCTAATAAAATGAGATATTCACATACATTTATAGAAGCTTTAATATAATCAACTATTCAAGTCCTAATTAAATAAACTATTCAAGTCCTAATTAAGTAAACTATTCAAGTCCTAATTAAAAAAAACTATTCAAGTACTAACTAAATAAATTATTCGAGTCCTAATTCAATAAACTACTCAAGTCCTAATAAAATAAACTATTCAAATAATAAGCGACTCAATAATTATCTAGTTTGTATTCTTAAAGCTCATACATCTCGAATACCAATTACCTGGACGTCCTGGTCTACGTCTGTCTGGTTGACCTGGTCTATCTTGGTCTCCGTCATCTAAAATATAATTCACATAACATAGATAACAAGTTATATCTCTTTTAAAAACCAAAAACCTATAAAACATAGATTTTGGTTACATACTTTTGATATCAAGGGCAATATTTTAAAACCTGGAAGACAAACGAAGAGATGAGCAGGCGGGGAGCGACAAAATACTGAAACGTTAAGATTAGTCAAATTGAAGCGCTTATCAAAAAAACTATACAGATAATAATAATTTGAAGAAAACAACATATTTATAGAAGCCCTAATTAAAAAAAAGTCCTAATTAAATAAACTATTCAAAAAATAATAGAAGTCTTTATTAAAAACCTATTCAAATAGTAATAGAAGTCCTAATTAACAAAATATTCAAATAATAATAAAAGTTCTAATTAAATAATAATCTAGTTTGTTTTCGTAAAGATCACGGATCTGGAATGCGAATTGCAAAGCTTATTACCTGGACGTCCTGGTCTACGCCTGTCTGGTTGACCTGGTCTGTCTTGGTCTCCATCATCTAAAATTAAATTTACATAACATAGATTTAAATAAACTATTCAGATAATAATAATTTGGACAAAATAGATATTAAAATAATTATAGAAGCCCTAATGAAATGAGATATTCAAATAAATTTATAGAAGCTCTAATTTTCCCTTGGTTTTCTATAAAAACCAAAACCCCACAAAACAAAGATTTCGGTTACACACTTTTGATATTAATTTTAAAAACAATAATAAAATAATACAGCAATAAAACAATATAGTTTAATAAAACGATAACAATTACATTGTTATGGTAACCAGTAGACCACCTACTTACCAGTTCTATCTGGACGTTCATAATCAACATCATCATCATCTAAAATAATCAATAATTGGATAATGATTGATATTGTAATAAATTTAGAGGCCCTAATTAAATGAGATATTCAAATTATCAAAGAAGTCCTAATTATAAAATAATACAACAATAAAACAATATATCTTAATGAAGTGATAATAATGACATTGTTGTGGGTAACCAGTAGACACCTACTTACCTGTTCTATCTGGTCGTTCATAATCATCATCATCATCTAAAACAATCAATAATTGGATAATGATTGATATTCAAATAATTATAGAAGTCTTGTTTAAATGAGAATCTTTTTAATTAGGGCTTCTTTTATAATTTGAATATCTCATTATGAAGCCCTAATTAAAAAGGATAGTCAAATAATAATAAAATAAGCCTTAATGAAAAAAAAGATAGTCAAATAATAATAATAATAGAAGCCGTATTAAAAAATATACTCATATAATATTAATAATAATAATAGAAGCCATAATTTAATAAATTATTGAAGTCATAATTAAAGATAGCCCCATAGCCTCGATTATCCACTTTTTGATATAATCCATGACATCGAGAGTTGATTATGTTCTCGATAAGTCAATTAATGTCTAATTAATAATTTAGATAACATATCAGGCCTAAAGGAAGACGTTCAATTGGCAGATTTAGCTCTAGACTGGTGGCCAGTCTCCTCCACACACCAAAAATTGGCCAGTCCTCTCCAAAAAATAAAAACCGAAAAAAAACGTAATCTCTAGAGACTGGGCAAATAGAGCTTCATTCTCATCTAGTAGGTCAACCTGCATTATGTAGGTCGTGTGACGTCGTGCACGTGATCACGACATATCTAACAACAACGTGACGTCAACCCTCAGGCGGTCTAAGCATGACTGCTTTGCACTCCAGTCGAGACGCATGATTCATGTCACGTGACTCGGGGCTTGCTTGATAACTGTCAATCATTCCAAATAAGGAACAACGTAAAATATGACAGGAACGCCCATTTTATTGTGAAGCTCGCAAATTGTCCAGTCTCTGGTGCTGGTTACAGGTTTACTCAAAAAAACTTTTTATACAAATCGAAATATAAAATAAATAGAAGAGACTGGGCCAGTCTAATTTAGCTCTTGCATGATGTATGTTTATCATTATATTCAAATAGTAATACAGGTCCTAATTAAATAAGCGACCCAATTAATAATTGTCTAGTTTGTATTTTTAAAGATCATGGATGTGGTCTCGAGTTCATAAAGCATTCTCAGACTACAGTTAAGAATTTACTCAAATTATTCGCCTTATTTCAACCTTTTGTTGCTTTAATGTATCAAATACATCAATGAGAAATTATATGCAATGTTTTGTGTTTCTGGGTGACCTTGCGCCTGGTACCGTTCGCGCATTATGCGCGAACTCTTAGTTTTTCTATTACTGGCACGCGCACGGGAATATTTCTTTATATTTTACATGTACCAAAATCTGGGATTTCTCGCGGAGGTACTTTTGAGGTATTAGTCTGTGAAGTAGAACACTCGCCACTGTACCTGTGTATCGCTAATTATAAACCGAATGTGTGAAGACAGTTAATATATATCACGCACAGAATTTTCAGTACAGAGTTGGTTCAAGCTCGATTTGTTGCTAAGCAAACCAATGGGATTATTTTCTCAACAGTGTATGAACTTATCCATAGCAATAATATCCTTACACAGAGAGAAATTATCTAGTCTCGGTGAATAGAACCATGGTTGTCTGGTAGAAAGTTATTTTTGTATTTTTTGGAACGGAAAACAGTGTTTTTGGAAGCAAACTAACCTGCCGCACATGAGGAACTCATTATACTAA
Source organism: Patella pellucida (assembly GCA_917208275.1). Classification (NCBI taxonomy): domain Eukaryota; kingdom Metazoa; phylum Mollusca; class Gastropoda; family Patellidae; genus Patella; species Patella pellucida. Next base: position 62,793,269 of record OU795042.1, on the reverse strand, counting down.
TAATAAAAAGGCGAGAACTCTTTTTGCGGCGGAGGCTTATCACTGAGTAATAGGTCAAGGTTAAAACACACAGAACGCGCATCGCGGAGCTTTGACGAAACACAAAATTACCGTGTTTTTTATCGTGGAATTCCGTAAATTACCGAGTGAATATCGAGTGACATGATACGACTGACAGAGCAGCCCGGAGTCGAACAATCGCCGCCCGAGCTGTCTTCCTCAGCTAGTTTCAAAATGGCGTACAACCAGTGCAAGTGGGGAAAGACGACAATAAAATCAGAAATATGTTATTTATTATTGTTGGACTTATTACATCACTCCTGTCTAACAAATCATAAAGCTGTGGTGTTACGGTGGCGGCATAGTATTTCACCGTAACACCACAGCCACTCTAACCATTCATAATACATGTACATCTAACTATCACTCCCTACACATTTCCCCTCGTCTACTTTCCCAAACGTCAACAACACATCTCATACATCCATTTCGCTGATTAACCCAGTTGATAGTAATTGAGTAAATTCTAAACTCAAGTCTGAGAAAGCTTTGTCAACTCGGAGCCTGGAATAACAATAGCCAAGTTGTATTACCTGGACGACCTGGTCTACGTCTGTCTGGACGACCTGGTCTATCTTGGTCTCCATCATCTAAAATAAAATTTACATCAAATAGATTACAAGTTAAGTGACCCGCGGTTTTCTTTAAAAGCCTAAAACCTAAGAAACACAACAACTTTTGGAATTTCCTTTGGCGTTCTTCGTCACTTCCGATTGTTGATACCTTTATTACCCATCTATCGTAGCAATGATATTTGGAAAGTGTTTAACCGGTTCTATCACATTATATGATAATGACTGACACCAATAGTGTCCTTTAATGAAACGATAATAATTACATTGTTATAGGTAACCAGTAGACACCTACTTACCTGTTCTATCTGGACGTTCATAATCATCATCATCATCTAAAACAATCAATAATTGGATAATGATTGATATTATAATAATTTCAATATTGTGTTTCTAGTTAATAATTCATTATAAACCCTAAACCTAGATATTTAAATAACTAGTGACAAAATTAACGATTATCTAGTTTGTATTCTTAAAGTTCATGGATCTGGAATTTGAATTGCAAAGCTGTATTACCTGGACGTCCTGGTCTACGTCTGTCTGGTTGACCTGGTCTATCTTGGTCTCCGTCATCTAAAATATAATTTACAAAACATAGATTGCAGGTTAAATCGCTTTTAGAAACCAAAAACCTAGATTTTGGTTACAAACTTTTGATAACAAGGGCAGTAATTTGGTAGTACCGACCAGACAGACGAAACAAAGGGACAGGCAGCCCGGGAGGGGAAATATAAAAATTAGGGTGTGGAAATCAAAATATTATGTGCCAAGACATTAATTTTCATAACAAATAATAAAATAATACAACAATAAAACAATATATCTTAATGAAATGATAATAATGACATTGTTATGGTAACCAGTAGACACCTACTTACCAGTTCTATCTGGACGTTCATAATCATCATCATCATCTAAAACAATCAATAATTGGATAATGATTGATATTCAAATAATTAGTCTTGTTTAAATGAGAATCTTTTTAATTAGGGCTTCTTTTATAATTTGAATATCTCATTATGAAGCCCTAATTAAAAAGGATAGTCAAATAATAATAAAATAAGCCTTAATAAAAAAAAGATAGTCAAATAATAATAATAATAGAAGCCGTATTAAAAAATATACTCATATAATATTAGTTATAATAATAGAAGCCATAATTCAATACATTATTGAAGTCATAATTAAAGATATCCCCATAGCCTCGATTATCCACTTTTTGATTTAATCCATGACATCGAGAGTTGATTATGTTCTCGATAAGTCAATTAATGTCTAATTAATAATTTAGATAACATATCAGGCCTAAAGGAAGACGTTCAATTGTTTATCATTATATTCAAATAATAATACAGGTCCTAATTAAATAAGCGACTCAATTAATAATTGTCTAGTTTGTATTTTTAAAGATCATGGATCTGGTCTCGAGTTCATAAAGCATTCTCAGACTACAGTTAAGAATTTACTCAAATTATTCTCCTTATTTCAACCTTTTGTTGCTTTAATGTATCAAATACATCAATGAGAAATTATATGTAATGTTTTGTGTTTCTGGGTGACCTCGCGCCTGGTACCGTTCGTGCATTATGCGCGAATTCTTTGTTTTTCTATTACTGGCACGCGTATGGGCATATTTCTTTATATTTTACATGTACCAAAATCTGGGATTTCGCGCGGAGGTACTTTTGAGGTATTAGTCTGTGAAGAAGAACACTCACCACTGTACCTGTGTATCGCTAATTATAAACCGAATGTGTGAAGACAGTTAATATATATCACGCACAGAATTTTCAGTACAGAGTTGGTTCAAGCTCGATTTGTTGCTAAGCAAACCAATGGGATTATTTTCTCAACAGTGTATGAACTTATCCATAGCGATAATATCCTTACACCGAGAGAAATTATCTAGTCTCGGTGAATAAAACCATGGTTGTCTGGTAGAAAGTTATTTTTGTATTTTTTGGAACGGAAAACAGTGTTTTTGGAAGCAAACTAACCTGCCGCACATGAGGAACTCATTATACTAATAATAAAAAGGCGAGAACTCTTTTTGCGGCGGAGGCTTATCACTGAGTAATAGGTCAAGGTTAAAACACACAGAACGCGCATCGCGGAGCTTTGACGAAACACAAAATTACCGTGTTTTTTATCGTGGAATTCCGTAAATTACCGAGTGAATATCGAGTGACATGATACGACTGACAGAGCAGCCCGGAGTCGAACAATCGCCGCCCGAGCTGTCTTCCTCAGCTAGTTTCAAAATGGCGTACAACCAGTGCAAGTGGGGAAAGACGACAATAAAATCAGAAATATGTTATTTATTATTGTTGGACTTATTACATCACTCCTGTCTAACAAATCATAAAGCTGTGGTGTTACGGTGGCGGCATAGTATTTCACCGTAACACCACAGCCACTCTAACCATTCATAATACATGTACATCTAACTATCACTCCCTACACATTTCCCCTCGTCTACTTTCCCAAACGTCAACAACACATCTCATACATCCATTTCGCTGATTAACCCAGTTGATAGTAATTGAGTAAATTCTAAACTCAAGTCTGAGAAAGCTTTGTGAACTCGGAGCCTGGAATAACAATAGCCAAGTTGTATTACCTGGACGACCTGGTCTACGTCTGTCTGGACGACCTGGTCTATCTTGGTCTCCATCATCTAAAATAAAATTTACATCAAATAGATTACAAGTTAAGTGACCCGCGGTTTTCTTTAAAAGCCTAAAACCTAAGAAACACAACAACTTTTGGAATTTCCTTTGGCGTTCTTCGTCACTTCCGATTGTTGATACCTTTATTACCCATCTATCGTAGCAATGATATTTGGAAAGTGTTTAACCGGTTCTATCACATTATATGATAATGACTGACACCAATAGTGTCCTTTAATGAAACGATAATAATTACATTGTTATAGGTAACCAGTAGACACCTACTTACCTGTTCTATCTAGACGTTCATAATCATCATCATCATCTAAAACAATCAATAATTGGATAATGATTGATATTATAATAATTTCAATATTGTGTTTCTAGTTAATAATTCATTATAAACCCTAAACCTAGATATTTAAATAACTAGTGACAAAATTAACGATTATCTAGTTTGTATTCTTAAAGTTCATGGATCTGGAATTTGAATTGCAAAGCTGTATTACCTGGACGTCCTGGTCTACGTCTGTCTGGTTGACCTGGTCTATCTTGGTCTCCGTCATCTAAAATATAATTTACAAAACATAGATTGCAGGTTAAATCGCTTTTAGAAACCAAAAACCTAGATTTTGGTTACAAACTTTTGATAACAAGGGCAGTAATTTGGTAGTACCGACCAGACAGACGAAACAAAGGGACAGGCAGCCCGGGAGGGGAAATATAAAAATTAGGGTGTGGAAATCAAAATATTATGTGCCAAGACATTAATTTTCATAACAAATAATAAAATAATACAACAATAAAACAATATATCTTAATGAAATGATAATAATGACATTGTTATGGTAACCAGTAGACACCTACTTACCAGTTCTATCTGGACGTTCATAATCATCATCATCATCTAAAACAATCAATAATTGGATAATGATTGATATTCAAATAATTATAGAAGTCTTGTTTAAATGAGAATCTTTTTAATTAGGGCTTCTTTTATAATTTGAATATCTCATTATGAAGCCCTAATTAAAAAGGATAGTCAAATAATAATAAAATAAGCCTTAATAAAAAAAAGATAGTCAAATAATAATAATAATAGAAGCCGTATTAAAAAATATACTCATATAATATTAATTATAATAATAGAAGCCATAATTCAATACATTATTGAAGTCATAATTAAAGATATCCCCATAGCCTCGATTATCCACTTTTTGATTTAATCCATGACATCGAGAGTTGATTATGTTCTCGATAAGTCAATTAATGTCTAATTAATAATTTAGATAACATATCAGGCCTAAAGGAAGACGTTCAATTGTTTATCATTATATTCAAATAATAATACAGGTCCTAATTAAATAAGCGACTCAATTAATAATTGTCTAGTTTGTATTTTTAAAGATCATGGATCTGGTCTCGAGTTCATAAAGCATTCTCAGACTACAGTTAAGAATTTACTCAAATTATTCTCCTTATTTCAACCTTTTGTTGCTTTAATGTATCAAATACATCAATGAGAAATTATATGTAATGTTTTGTGTTTCTGGGTGACCTCGCGCCTGGTACCGTTCGTGCATTATGCGCGAATTCTTTGTTTTTCTATTACTGGCACGCGTATGGGCATATTTCTTTATATTTTACATGTACCAAAATCTGGGATTTCGCGCGGAGGTACTTTTGAGGTATTAGTCTGTGAAGAAGAACACTCGCCACTGTACCTGTGTATCGCTAATTATAAACCGAATGTGTGAAGACAGTTAATATATATCACGCACAGAATTTTCAGTACAGAGTTGGTTCAAGCTCGATTTGTTGCTAAGCAAACCAATGGGATTATTTTCTCAACAGTGTATGAACTTATCCATAGCGATAATATCCTTACACCGAGAGAAATTATCTAGTCTCGGTGAATAAAACCATGGTTGTCTGGTAGAAAGTTACTTTTGTATTTTTTGGAACGGAAAACAGTGTTTTTGGAAGCAAACTAACCTGCCGCACATGAGGAACTCATTATACTAATAATAAAAAGGCGAGAACTCTTTTTGCGGTGGAGGCTTATCACTGAGTAATAGGCCAAGGTTAAAACACACAGTACGCGCATCGCGGAGCGTTGACGAAACATAATATTACCGTGTTTTTTATCGTGGAATTCCGTAAATTACCGAGTGAATATCGAGTGACATGATACGACTGACAGAGCAGCCCGGAGTCGAACAATCGCCGCCCGAGCTGTCTTCCTCAGCTAGTTTCAAAATCGCGTACAACCAGTGCAAGTGGGAAAAGACGACAATAAAATCAGAAATATGTTATTTATTATTGTCGGACTTATTACATCACTCCTGTCTAACAAATCATAAAGCTGTGGTGTTACGGTGGCGGCATAGTATTTCACCGTAACACCACAGCCACTCTAACCATTCATAATACATGTACATCTAACTATCACTCCCTACACATTTCCCCTCGTTTAGTTATATAGAGAGATCACTCGTGTTTTCCTTTGGCGTTCTTCGTCACTTCCGATTGTTGATACCTTTATTACCCATCTATCGTAGCAATGATCTCTGCGTTAAAATTATATTTGGAAAGTGTTTAACCGGTTCTATCACATTATGTGATAATGACTGACACCAATATTGTCCTTTAATGAAACGATAATAATTACATTGTTATGGTAACCAGTAGACACCTACTTACCAGTTCTATCTGGACGTTCATAATCATCATCATCATCTAAAACAATCAATTATTGGATAATGATTGATATTGTAATAATTTCAATATTGCGTTTCTAGTTAAAAATTCATTAGAAACCCTAAACTGATATATTTAAATAACTAGTGACAAAATTAACGATTATCTAGTTATTCTTGAAGATCATGGATCTAGAATACGAATTGCAAAGATGTATTACCTGGACGTCCTGGTCTACGTCTGTCTGGTTGACCTGGTCTATCTTGGTCTCCGTCATCTAAAATAAAATTTACATCACATAAATTTTGATAACAATGGCAATAATTTGGCAAAACCCCACAGACAAACGGAGAGATGAGCAGGCGGAGAGCGACAATATACGGAAACGTTAAGATTAGTCAAATTGAAGCGCTTATCGAATACTATTCAGATAATAATAATTTGAAAGAAAAAATATTCAAATGATTATAGAAGCCCTAATTAAATAAAATATTCAAATAACAATAATAGAAGGTCTAATTCAATAAAATATTCAAGTCCTAATAAAATCAACTATGCAAGTCCTAATTGAATAAAATATTCATGTCTTAATTAAACATGCATTATTCAAGAGCTAAATCTGCCTAGTGCAGGTCTTTATTTGGGCATGAAATGTTTTCTAAAGTTTTAATTAGACATTAATTAACTGATCCAGGCCTTAATCAACTTTGGATGGCATCAGATTGCTCCGATATTAAACAGATTAAAACGTTTCAGCGGTAAATCAAATATGGCGCGGCTAGACGCTTCGAGTCGTAGCCTTGATCAACCAGGTCCGTGGTTGAAATTATTGCACAGGTCGGTCAAATCTTTAAATGCCTATTTCTTCGCTTGCAATAGAGTAATTTGAATGAAATTTTCAAATTATTCATTTGACATCATCTACTTTCGAACTAGTATAGCAAGAATGGCTAGTTCTTATCTATATCTTGAATAATGTAACTTTAAATAAACTATTAAAATAATAAGCGACTAAATAATTATCTAGTTTGTATTCTTAAAGATTATACATCTGAAATACCAATTACCTGGACGTCCTGGTCTACGTCTGTCTGGTTGACCTGGTCTATCTTGGTCTCCGTCATCTAAAATATAATTTACATAACATAGATTGCAGGTTAAATCGCTTTTAGAAACCAAAAACCTAGATTTTGGTTACAAACTTTTGATAACAAGGGCAGTAATTTGGTAATACCGACCAGACAGACGAAACAAAGGGACAGGCAGCCCGGGAGGGAAAATATAAAAATTAGGGCGTGGAAATCAAAATATTATGTGCCAAGGCATTAATTTTCATAACAAATAATAAAATAATACAACAATAAAACAATATATCTTAATGAAATGATAATAATGACATTGTTATGGTAACCAGTAGACACCTACTTACCAGTTCTATCTGGACGTTCATAATCATCATCATCATCTAAAACAATCAATAATTGGATAATGATTGATATTGTAATAATTTCAATATTGTGTGTCTAGTAACCCTAAACTGAGATATTTTAATAACAATAGAAATTCAATTAAATAAGATGGCCAAATAAGAGTAAAAGCCCTTATTCTAAAAATGAAATGAAATGCGGTTTAACGTCCCACTTTGTTGCGACTTGGCTAATGAAGACAAGCATAGTCGATACAGCAAGGGAAAGGGAAGTCAAACTGAAGCCAGTATCAAATACACTATTCGTATAATAATAGTAATAGATGTTCTAATTTGAAAAAAAAATATTCCAACAATTATAGAAGCCTTAATTTAATTAGATATTGAAATTTTTCAAGTCCTAATTAAATAAACTATTCAAATAATAAGCTACTCAATAATTATCTAGTTTGCATATTTAAAGATAGCTGTACGTAAATGTTTCAATATATTGATTGTCATGTTCGACTGTATTTATTATGTATTATTTATGTTTTATGAAGATTCGGAATAAAGTTTACTATTATTACGCTAAAATACCAATTACCTGGACGTCCTGGTCTACGTCTGTCTGGTTGACCTGGTCTATCCCGGTCTCCGTCATCTAAAATAAAATTTGAATAACAAGTTAAATCTCTTTTAAAAACCAAAAATCTTTAAACATAGATTTTGGTTACATACTTTTGAAAACAAGGGTGATAATTCGGTAAAACCGAACAGACAGACGAAGGGAAGGGCAGATGAGGCGGGGGGGGGGGGTATTAAAATTAGGGCATGCAAATCAAAATATGTGCCAGGGTATTATTTTCAAAACAAATAATAAAATAATACAGCAATAAAACAATACAGCAATAAAACAATATTGTTATGGTAACCAGTAGACACCTACTTACCAGTTCTATCTGGTCGTTCATAATCATCATCATCATCTAAAACAATCAATAATTAGATAATGATTGATATTGTTATAATTTCAATATTAATAATAATAATATAATATTTATATAGCGCTGTAACACCACACCTCAGTATGCTCGAAGCGCATTAAAAAGTTATCTCACTACGAGTTATATATAGCGTCTAAATAAGTAAGTTTTTATTCTTGATTTGAATATATCTAGTGATGAGGAACTTTTGATATTTTCGGGTAGTTCGTTCCACAAAGCAGCTGATGTGTAACCAAACGATCGCGCACCAAATGTTTTTAAATTGATGTCGGGTTTATATAAGCGTAATTGCTTTGAAGATCTTAGCGTTCTGTTCGGCACATATTGTACTGTGAGATCTTGAATGTAATCTGGAGAGGTTTTGTGGACTGATTGGTAGGTGAGCGACAAAATTTTGTAATCAATCCTTTCGCGAAGTTGTAGCCAATGCAATGATTTCAATACTGGAGTAATGTGTTCTCGCGGTTTAGTTCTGGTCACAATTCTGGCTGCTCTGTTCTGTAATTTTTGTAATTTGGATAACTGCTCCAATGACACACCAGTTAGTATGCTGTTGCAGTAATCTAATCGTGACATTACCAAAGATCTGATTAAAATGGCTGCGGATTCATTTGTCAGAAAATGACGAATTGCACCTATGTTTCTCAAGTGAAAACTGCAGATTGAACATAAATAACTTATGTGTTTCTCCATAGTTAGTCCAGAATCCAGGAAGACACCAAGATTCTTCACAGTATCAGAAAAATATATGGTGGACTGGCCGATGTTGAGAACGTCTGCATGGCTCTTTTTTAGTCTTTGAGTTGGAGCTACTAATGAGGCTACAGTTTTTGAATCATTTAACTTAAGCATGTTTGAGGACATCCAAGTTTTTACTGCATCAATACAAGATTCCATGTTCAGACATACAGACTTTTGGTATTGCAGATCGGTATGGAAACTATCGATAAGTTGAGTGTCATCTGCATAAGCGTGGTAATCAACATGCTTCTCGCGAATAACCTTGCCTAGTGATCGTGTGTACATGGTGAAAAGAATGGGTCCCAAAACAGATCCCTGGGGGACACCACACGAAATGACTAAACTACCAGAATTCACCTTGTTTATTTCAACGCATTGTTTCCTATCAGGCAGATATGATGAGAACCATTTCAAGACACTGTTATCTAAACCGTATTCCAGTTGCAGCCGATCAAGCAGTATTCTGTGATCTATGGTATCTAATGCTGCAGACAGATCTAGAAGCACTAGCAAACCGATATTTCCAGCATCGACAGACGTCTTTATGTTGTCAAGAACACAAATTAGGGCGGTTTCAGTGCTGTGGGCTTCTCTATAAGCTGACTGATATTTGTCAAGTAGTCCAAACGAGGTGAGATGCTCAGCAAGTTGTATTTTGACTGCTTTTTCTAAAACTTTGGAAAGGAATGGCAAATTTGAAACAGGGCGATAGTAAAAACATTCAGTAGAAACCCTTAACTGATCTATTTAAATAATAAGCGACACAATTAACAATTATCTAGTTATTCTTAAAGATCATGGATCTAGAATACGAATTGCAAAGATATATTACCTGGACGTCCTGGTCTACGTCTGTCTGGTTGACCTGGTCTATCTTGGTCTCCGTCATCTAAATTAACATTTACATAACATAAATTTTGATAAAAAGGGCAATAATTTGGCAAAAGCCCACAGACAAACGAAACGATGAGCAGGCGGGGAGCGACAATATACGGAAACGTTAAGATAATAATAATTTGAAAGAAAAATATATTCAAATGATTATAGAAGCCCTAATTAAATAAAATATTCAAATAACAATAATAGAAGATCTAATTCAATCAACTATTAAAGTCCTAATAAAATCAACTATGCAAGTCCTAATTAAATAAAATATTCATGTCTTAAATAAATAAACTATTAAAATAATAAGTGACTAAATAATTATCTAGTTTGTATTCTTAAAGATTATACATCTGAAATACCAATTACCTGGACGTCCTGGTCTACGTCTGTCTGGTTGACCTGGTCTATCTTGGTCTCCGTCATCTAAAATATAATTTACATAAAATAGAGTGCAGGTTAAATCGCTTTTAGAAACCAAAAACCTAGATTTTGGTTACAAACTTTTGATAACAAGGGCAGTAATTTGGTAATACCGACCAGACAGACGAAACAAAGGGACAGGCAGCCCGGGAGGGAAAATATAAAAATTAGGGCGTGGAAATCAAAATATTATGTGCCAAGGCATTAATTTTTATAACAAATAATAAAATAATACAACAATAAAACAATATATCTTAATGAAATGATAATAATTACATTGTTATGGTAACCAGTAGACACCTACTTACCAGTTCTATCTGGACGTTCATAATCATCATCATCATCATCATCTAAAACAATCAATAATTGGATAATGATTGATATTGTAATAATTTCAATATTATGTTTCTAGTAACCCCAAACTGAGATATTTAAATAACAATAGAAATTCAATTAAAAACAGATAGCCAAATAAAAGTAAAAGCCCTTTTTCTAAAAATGAAATGAAATGCGGTTTAACGTTTCACTCTTGTTGCGACTTGGCTAATGAAGACGAGCAAATTCGATACAGCAAGGGCATTCGGCAAACCTCGACAGATTCCGGTACCCTACATCTAAACTCAGATGTATGACAGTAAGTGATATGTACCTACGACCAGGGGCCGCGGAGCATGCCCGATTTCGGGGGGGGGGGGGCTACTGACCATACCCCCTAACCTTTTTTCGCTTTTTTGAGCTTTTGGCGACATTTTATTTTCACTATTAAAAATTATTGCCGGGGCTAAAGCCCCCCTAGCCCCCCGGCTCCGCGGCCCCTACCTACGACCATACATTTGCGATAGGCTAGTCGACTACCAATTTACTTTAACAGGAAAACGTGCCGCTTTTACAAAAAAAGTCACAAAATGGCAGTCATTTTTTAGTTTGTTGATATAATCTCCATGGGGGGCAGCCATTTTTATCCGGGTCCTTTAAAATAGTTCCAAAATGGCGGAATTCGTCATACATCCGAGTCTTGGGTACCGGAATCTGTCGAGATTTGCTGAATGACAGCAAGGGCAGTCAAAGTGAAGCCAGCATCAAATAAACTACGTAAATCAAATAAACTATTAGTTAGACATTTTAATTTCACTTATCGATATATCGATGGTGTTCTATCACTGAATAATTTAAAATTCAGTGATTATAAAGAATTCATATATCGTGATGCGCTTGAAATTCAAAACACTACTGACAGTGACAATTACGCTTCCTACTTGGATCTGCGTCTCGATTTTGACAATTGCCATAAACTAAGTGTTAAACTGTACGATTAACGTGATGACTTTGACTTTCCGATTGTTAACTTTTCATTTATTGATAGTAACATTCCAATATCACAATCTTATGGAATGTTTGTGTCTCAGCTAATTCGTTTCACGAGAGCTTGTTCATTCTATTCTGATTTTTTGAGAAGATCGAGGCATTCGTCATCTAAGCTTCAACTACAGGGACACTTGCAAACTAAACTTATTAAAACCTTTAAAAAGGTTTATGGCCGTCATATTGACTTGATTGGTAAATATATTGATTGACGGGTACACTATACCCGTGATAATATAGGTCTACTGTGTTGTTAACACTGTTCATCACGTGCATTTTGCATACCGAAAGTGTGACAAAGTAATTTATACATAGAACTTTGCTAGATTTGACATTATATTATATTGGACGTTTTCAACTATATACAACTTCTGCTAATGTGTTCAGTATGTTATTTACGGGCAAAACACGAATGACCTCTGCTCGTTTTGACAAAACGCACGATCTCATTAAATATCTTATTTATTCATATGTTATTTATAATCTACACATGTTCTGTGTGTTTAACACTCAGCAGAACTTCGCGACTTAAAAACAGGAAAGATGCGGTGCAGTTATAGAAACTATAATCTCAATTCCAAATAAGTTAATCTGTCATGTATCATTATTTTTAATGACTGTATGCTTTATAAAGCCAGTCAGACTTGAATAAAACTCCCTCCGATCTATGTCTATTCTATGTTCTCAATGCTGATCGTCTGTTACCCACCCGTAGTGTCACAATAGTTCATTGACCAATCACGCTATTTTACCGAGATTTCGCCTAACAGATTGGATGCAGCTAAGGCGGGTGTGGCATGCCAGCAGGGTAAGCTTACTCTTCCGGACACCTGTTACCACTGTTTGTCGTGTTTTTTGTACACGGTGAACAATCCATATGCTGATTACACTATTTTGCTACATTACACTATTTTGCCTATACCGTTTTTGTCTAATGGTTTGGATTGTTCGTATAATAATAATAATAATAGATGTTCTAATTTGAAAAAAAAAATATTCCAATAATTAAAGAAGCCCTAATTAAATGAGATATTCAAATTATTTAAGCCTTAATTAAATAAACTATTCAAATAATAAGCGACTTAATAATTATCTAGTTTGTATTCTTAAAGATCATACATCTGAAATACCAATTACCTGGACGTCCTGGTCTACGTCTGTCTGGTTGACCTGGTCTATCTTGGTCTCCGTCATCTAAAATAATAATAGAAGCCCTAATTAAATAAAATGTCCAAGCCCCAATGTTTACACATCGCCATTTTGAAGAATTGAATTGCACGCAAAACATTATGGATAATAATACGAAGTCATAATAAACTATAAAATAAACTATTCAAGTCCTAATTATATAAATTATTCAAATAATAAGCGACTCAATAATTATCTAGTTTTTATTCTTGAACATCATACATCTGAAATACCAATTACCTGGACGTCCTGGTCTACGCCTGTCTGGTTGACCAGGTCTATCTTGGTCTCCGTCATCTAAAAAAAAATTAACATAACATAGATTACAAGTTAACGATACATCATGCAAGAGCTAAATCTGATTACTGCAAGTCTTAATTAAGGCTTCAGATGTTATAGAAATTATAAATTAGATCTTTATTAAAACAACAAACCCCACATCATCTCTTTAGACCTACGGGTGGCTCGGCTAGAACTTGGATTTAAATAGGATTTCACTGATTGATTAAATCAAGTATGGCGCACCGTGGTGAGATTATTAACTGTTATGTTTACGTCATCAGTTAGATCTAGGCTAAATGATAGAGTGTACTTAGCGAGGCCGCTTTTGAGTGATTCCGCATGCAATCGAAAACTTTACTTAGTAATCGAGATTATGTAGGTGGGGTTAGCGCCTGTCAATCAAACGATCGGCGAAGGTGAAGACACATTTATCTACCATTTCTACTCAAATATTACAACGATGACAGACAACTATGTTCAGAATAAAGCAATTTGACTGAAATTTTCACTATATTCTTCTTACATCATCTTTTTTTGAATTGTTATAGCAGGAATGGCCAACTCTATTAAAATCTCCCATAATGTATCTTGAAGTCGCCAAGTTTTTTCTTTAAAAACCGAAACCCCAAGAAACACAGGTTTTGGTAAAACAAACTTTTGATATCAAGGTCAATAACTTGTCAAAACCTCACAGACAGGGCATTATTTAATTAATTATCAAAACAAAAAATACAACAATAAAACAATATATCTTAATGAAAGGATCATAATTACATTGTTATGGTAACCAGTAGAAACCTACTTACCAGTTCTATCTGGACGTTCATAATCATCATCATCATCTAAAACAATCAATAATTGGATAATGATTGATATTGTAATAATTTCAATATTGGGTGTCTAGTTTATAATTCTTTAGAAACCCTAAACTGAGATATCTAAATAGCAATAGAAACCTAATTAAACAAGATAGCTAACTAATAATAAAAGCCCTTATTAAAGGAATTGAAATGAAATGAAATGGGGCTTAACTTTCTACTGTTTTGCTGCAACTGTGCTTATTCAGATAATGATAATAATAATACATGCCCAAAATTGAAAAAAAAACACTATTCAAATTATTACCGAAACCCTAATTAAATCAGATATTTAAACTATTAAAGAAGCTTTAACGAAAAAAGAAAATTAAATAATAATAATAGAAGCCATAATTAAAAAACTATTCAAGTCCTAATTAAAGAAATTATTCCAACAATAAGCGACTCAATAATTATCTAGTGTGTATTCTTAAACATCATACATCTGGAATACCAATTACCTGGACGTCCTGGTCTACGTCTGTCTGGTTGACCTGGTCTATCTTGGTCTCCGTCATCTAAAATATAAAATACACAATATAGATTTTAGTAACATGGGCAATAATTCAATATCTATTCAAGTCCTAATTAAATACACCATCCAAGTCCTTATTCAAAAACTATCCAAGTCCTTATTAAATACACTCAAGTACCAATTAAATAAACTATTCAAATAATAATAGAAGTCCTAATTACATAAGCGACTTAATTAATAGTTATCTAGTTTGTATTCTATCTTTGAATGGCATTTAGTGAAAGTGGTATATAATAACAAACAGCTTTATGGATAACATTCACTGGGTTTATTAACTGCAACGTTTCAATGAGGACACTCTCACCGTTATCATTGCTTGATAACGGTGAGAGTGTCCTCATTGAAACGTTGCAGTTAATAAACCTAGTGAATGTTATCCATAAAGCTGTTTGTTATTAGTTTGTATTCATAAAGATGATGTATCTGGAATACGAATTGCAAAGCTGTGTTACCTGGACGTCCTGGTCTACGTCTGTCTGGTTGACCTGGTCTGTCTTGATCTCCATCATCTAAATTAAAATTCACATAACATAAATTAGAACTTACGTAGCTCGGGTTTTTCTTTAAAAACCAAAACCCAAACAAACACAGATTTTTGTAAAACAGACTTTGATATCAAGGGAAATAATTTTCCAAAACCTCATAGATAGGGCATTAATTTTCAAAACAAATAATACAACAATAAAACAATATATCTTAATGAAACGAAAGAATTACATTGTTATGGTAACCAGTAGACACCTACTTACCAGTTCTATCTGGACGTTCATAATCATCATCATCATCTAAAACAATCAATAATTGGATAATGATTGATATTGTAATAATTTCAATATTGTGTCTTTAATTAATAATTCATTAGAAACCCTAAACTGAGATAACAACAGAAACATAACAAAATAAGATAACTAACTAACAATGAGATATTTAAAGGAGCCAAATCGGGGAACAACGTAGTCTATTGTAATAATAATTATAATCGCGTCATTTTACAAGGGTAGCAAATTAGGCCTGAGGCCTTTTTCCAATTTGGCCCTTGGCACAGATCGTGCGAATGATTTCAATCATTACTGCAGGAAGAAACCGAAGAACTCGGGGGAAACCTGCCTGATCGGACGGGATACCGAATATCCCTCTCACTTACAATGATAAAGTTCTTGCCCTGAGCTGGGATTGAGCCTTCGTTGCATTGGTGAGAAGCCGCCTCTCTATCGTCAGGTGTGTTGTGCATATAGCCGTCGGAGTCCAACCTTAACTCAAATCATGATCACTCCCGGTTCCCACCGTGAACGACATATCCTATCACAAAAGAGCGCATTGGTTTATGATGATCGTATTGGAACATTCTAGATCAAGGACTCATTTTGATCTCAGTGATCAAGAAAACATTTGATTATACATATTACACTGATACAGTGTATATCGTATTAATATCTCCAAGTTTAATTCAATGTTTGGTATATTGGTCGCCATTTTGGAAAAAAATGGCCACCATCTTAGATTCCCCAATCTTGGATTAACAGATCTAAATGTTCTTAGTAAGTTTAAAGCCTACGTATGAAATGGTATATTACAGGCCGATTCGCCAGATTCGTATATTTCAGTCTTTTTGGCCATAGAAAACATTTAAGTCCTAATTAAATAAACTAATAAGCGACTCAATAATGTATACTTAAAGATCATACACTAGAATACCAATTACCTGGACGTCCTGGTCTACGTCTGTCTGGTTGACCTGGTCTATCTTGGTCTCCGTCATCTAAAATAAAATTTACATAACATAGATTACAAGTTAAGACGACCGGGGTTGGGTTTTTTTGAAAACCAAAAACCCAAGAAACACAGATTTTGGTTACAAAGTTTTGATAACAAGGGCAACAATTCGGCAAAACCCCACAGACAGTCGAGGGTATTTAAAAACTGAAAACACAAATGATTCAAATACATAAAACATCTCAAATATACAATTAGGTGTGTAAACAATACACCAGGGTGGAAATTATTGTAACTCAAACTTCGTGAAAAATAATCAGATCGTTTCTAAATGGCATTCTACGTCCACTAACACACACGAGTACATTGTAGCCAACTACTCAGTGCTATCACAGTTTAAATTCTTCACGCGCATCCGTCTAGAATAATAATAGCATACGGTAACCCTCGACATATTCCGGTACCCACCGTAACCCTAAATCCAGTAGACATGGTACAAGGGTTGATCAGCGAAATGGAGGTATGAGATGTGTTGTTGACGTTTGGGAAAGTAGACGAGGGAGTGTAGGGAGTGATAGTTAGGTGTATTATGAATGGTTAGAGTGGCTGTGGTGTTACGGTGAAATACTATGCCGCCACCGTAACACCACAACTTTATGATTTGTTAGAGTGATGTAATAAGTGCGACAATAATAAATAACATATTTCTGATTTTATTGTCGTCTTTTCCCATTTGCACTGGTTGTACGCCATTTTGAAACTAGCTGACGAAGACAGCTCGGGCGGCTTTTGCTCGACTTCGGGCTGCTCAGTCAGTATCTAACAAATGCATTTAGTTCGCGTAAAACTTTTAACGAGAGTTGCCAGGCAACGAAACATACGCCCACAGCAGCTAAATCGTCCGGGCAGTAAACAAGGCTTGTCGCATATTTTACTTTTTCGTTAATGAAACATTTATAATACACTAAAATATGATTATTAAAGTCAATCGGTTATTAACTTTAGCCTCTAGAGGGTCCACAAGATTTTTTGAAGTGATCAAGGGCCATAACTCTGACAGTAATTATCGGAAATTGCTGAAAATCAACGGGCTTCTTCGTCACATGACCTAAACTCTGTGTATAAATTTAAAGTCAATCGGATATTAACTTTGGCCTCTAGAGCATTCACAAGAATTTACCAAGTGATCAAGGGCCATAACTCTGACAGTAATTATCGGACATTGCTAAAAATCAATAGGATTCTTCGCTTTATGACCTTAAACACTTTGTATAAATTTAAAGTCAATCGGATATTAACTTAGGCCTCTAGAGCATCCACAAGAATTTTTGAAGTGATCAAGGGCCATAACTCAAACAGCAATTATCGGAAATCGCTGAAAATCAATAGGCTTCTTCGTCTTATGACCTTAAACACCGTGTATAAATTTAAAGTCAATCGGTTATTAACTTTAGCCTCTAGAGCGTCCACAAGATTGTTTGAAGTGATGAAGGGCCATAACTCTGACAGTAATTATCGGAAATTGCTAAAAATCAATAGGCATCTTTGTCTCATGATCTTAAACACTATGTATAAATTTAAAGTCAATTGCATATTAACTTTAGCCTCTGAAGCGTCCACAAGCAACTGTAGACGCCGGACCGACGGACGGACGGACCGCACTTACTACACTCGTCACTAATTATAATAATAATAATAATCACGTCATTTTACAAGGGTAGCAAATTAGGCCTGAGGCCTTTTTCCAATTTGGCCCTTGGCACAGATCGTGCGAATGTTTTCGATCATTACTGCAGGAAGAAACCGAAGAACTCGGGGGAAACCTGCCTGATCGGACGGGAGACCGAATATCCCTCTCACTTACAACGATAAAGTTCATGCCCTGAGCTGGGATTAAACCCTCGTTGCATTGGTAAGAAGCCGCCTCTCTTTTTTTTTCTTGTAAAATGTTTATTCACAGAAGAGTATATGTATACAAGATAGTATTTACAACATTTCACAATTTCCAAATATGCAATTCATTTTATATCTATTCGAAGTGTAAATTAAGAATTAAGTGTATATACAGGCAAAACTATAAAACATTAAGTACAATACTAAGAACAAATATTTTTGATTTTTTATAAACTATATAGAATGAGAGTTGAGTATTTATAAAAGAGTAAAAAATAATAAAATATATTATTTACAATTAAAATATTTGCCTGTCATGTTCACACTTATAATACAGGAGAATTATACCGGTTTAAGTATGTCGGTAGCAATACTAAATTATGCTACAGGTTACTTATTATAAACCTCAACTTTATAAATATTGAACTATATACTGATTTAGACATAATTGAGACCTATTGTGAGGAAGGAAACAGTTTTGGAATAAGAGCTTTGATATAATTTCTTAATAAACAGGTTGTTAATAGAGCTTTGAATATGGAGGTATTGGTGTGTTGTAACCACAGTGTCAGTCAGAAAAAAAGGTTTAAACTTAAAATATAGAATTTAATGTATCAGAATGTACTATATTTGACGACTTTAATGCAAGATAAACATAGTATAAGCAAGAAAATTGTTTGTACTTAAGAAATTGTTGAAATTTTATGTAAAGGTTTGCAATAGCAAATTCCAATGTTAAAATTTTTGAGAGGACTTGATAAACAGGATTACTATTGCTTATATAGGATAATTAGGGCTGGATAGTAAAGACTTAAACTACTGACCCAGTGTTTACGTTTATATGACATAATAATTCAAGATAGCTGCTTTAGTAAACGAGTATTTTCTGTTAATATGATGTCACAAGAGAGATATTCTCGGTTTTAAAACCAGGTGAAGATTATTTTTACGTTAGTTTTAAATGTTTTAAAGGTTGTAAAACGTGTCGTCTGCGCTCGATTGTGTAGCACGCGATCTCTTTACACGCCTCTCGTCAACAGAACTTGAAAGCCGACACAAACTAGGTCACGGCTATCCGACTCCTATACATATTATAATATTCAATTTACACCATTTTTAATGCTTCCGCTGCAAAAAAGAGTTCTCGTTTTTTATTAGGAGTATCATGTGCGGCAGGTTAGTTTGCTTCTAAAATCGCTGTTCTCCGTTCCAAAAAATACAAAAGTAATTTTCTACCAGACAACCATGGTTCTATTCACCGAGACTAGATAATTTCTCTCGGTGTAAGGATATTATCGCTATGAATATACGTTCATACACTGTTGAGAAAATAATCCCGTTGGTTTGCTTAGCAACAATTTGAGCATGGGTCAACACTGTACTAAAAAAAAGAGTCGTAATAAATATGAACGGTCTTCAAACATTCGGTTTATAATTAGCGATACACAGGTACAGTGGCAAGTGTTATGCTAAACAGACCTAATACCTCAAAAGTACCTACGCGCGAAATACCAGATTTTGGTACATGTTAAACAATAAAAATAGTGCCCATGCGCGTGCCAGTAATAGAAAAACTAAGAGTTCGCGCATAAAAAATGCACGAACGTACCAGGCGCGATGTCATCTAGACTTGGATGTATGACAGTAAGTGATATGTACCTACGACCATACATTTGCGATCCGGCTAATCGACTACCGATTTACTTTAACAGGAAAACGTGCCGCGTTTACAAAAAAGTCCCAAAATGGCAGCCATTTTTTAGTTTGTTGATATAATCTTCATGGGGGCAGCCATTTCTTATCCGAGTCCTTTAAAATAGCTCCAGAATGGCGGAATTCGTCATACATCCGAATCTAGATGTAGGGTACCGGATTCTGTCCAGATTTGCCAAGTTTAATAATAGTAATGATATATTACCTGGACGTCCCGGTCTGCCTGGTCTATCTGGTTCGCCACCATCTAAAATAATATGAAAACTGTATGAAAATACTCTTCTAATTATACTTAATTATTAAACCATGTGTTTGAGTCTTTCATCAAATAAAAAGAAGTATGGAGTTTTCGAGACACAACTGTCAGAGAATAGCAGGAGGAGCGGCTGATATTGGAGATCATCTTTCATAATATAAAATACGAAGCGATTTAATTGCCCGTTGCCTATCCACTTAATGAGCCCCACACCCCAGTTGTATGCTACCGATCTACTCCTTTAACCCCAAGGTCAGAGAGAGAAACGGGGTTTAACGTCCACTGGACACAAACTAGGTCATTTCATGATTAACATATGGTTTTGATTTTATTTCAATAATTCGCTTGCGCGTAGGGGTCTTTAGCAGTGGGAAGAAACCGGAGAACCAGAGAAAACCCACGAGGTTGGACAGACGACCCTACTGTCACCGGGGATTCGAAACCGCGCCAGTTGACTCAATGACCGGCTTTATGATACAGCACGCACGTGCTAACCATTCAGCCATCCAACGTCACAATACATCTGCTCGTATACAAGCTAACATTATAACACATTAAAAACATGTGAGCATTAATTCCGAATTCCGAATTCCGATTGATAAAAAGTGATAATTCGTCCCGGGGTGACTAATTCCAATATGAGATGAGTTATCCCTATTGGTTGAATTTAAAATTAATTAAACTGGACTTTAATGCAATGTAACACAACAATATCTTGAATAAAACAGATCATTTATAATCATAAGTATTTCTATTAAAACATTTCGATCTCGAAAGCACAACCAGTGGCCATGGTCCAAGAAGTTATGGTCTGAAATGTGCGAATATCGAATGGTGCTCATATCTTTGAGCTATAAAGATATATTTTAAGTTTCATCACAATCGGACAAACTGTAGAGGGTCAACAACTTTCATACTACATACATTTACGCAATTGGCGCACAATCAGCGACCATTTTGTCAGTCAGTTTCGTTTCGAATTCCCGGAATTGGAATTCAACTTTTATTATAGTGCAACGGTTATATTTAAACGGTTTTTAAAATCGGATAAAATTTGTAATTTCTAGAAGTCTGGTTTATCGTACAATCTACGGCCATAATCCAGTACGTTATTGTCTGATGTGTGCGAATATCCAAAGGAACTGAGATCTTGGGATATAAACATATCTTTAAAGTTATATCAAAATCGGACAACAAAAATGACATCTCGCGGGTCCACAACCCTGGTATTACATAGTTGCGGCCATTTTGTCGGCAGTGTCGGTCTGATCTTTGCAGAATTCGAACTATATCTTCATCAGAGTGTAAGGGTGATATATTTAAACGATTTTCAGATCGGATACAAATTGTGTCGTCCACAAGCTAAAATCGCGTAATGTTTCTTACAACCAGGAGTCATAGTTCGATATGCGCGAATATCAAAAAGAATCGAGATCGTGGAGTTATATAAACATATATTTTACGTTACATCCCACTTCTACCTCGTTGCCATTGGCAACCTTTGATAAAACTGGCCTGTTTATTTCCAATACAGGTTTAAAAGTATCCGTGTATCAGAAATGAACAGTACACTTTTAAAAAAGGGTACTGTTCATTCCCGACAAACGAACACTTCTACACTGTTTAAGATACCATTCAAGCAACAAGTAGCGGACGTTTAGTCCGGCCCAGATCGCAATGATAGCTATGGCTCTATTCAAGGCAGCCGGACAATTTACATGAAACAACTAGTCAAAGTCACAGTAACAAAACAAACCGGGTGGAACAAAGTGGCAGTTCAAAAATATATACAATGACATTAAATTAACAAAACAACATATTACACAAATCAATTATTACACATGTCAATTGGCACCTATTCCATATTTTGGTTTGATTTATATTAATATGCAAAACATATAAATGAGAACACTGAATAATTATTTCAATTGTGATGATAAAAGGCGCAGTTCTCTTGCTGGACACTTCACAGACATTTAAAATAAGCAGGATAAAAACAAAAACGCCTGGAAAGACATACATTTTATTACAAATAATTCGTTGATGCATACTTTCACCAGGAATGACCCATGTTTCGCATTTCCTTCACACTACATTTAATAATAATATTATTAATATTGCAGTCCTCTACGATGTGGTCTAAACAAACACGTGATTGTTTTACGCCCAGGGTATAGCTAGACGCACGTGTAAATACTACTCAACTCGTCTCTCCACTGCGAAATCATTCTACCATGAAATGTAACGTGAGGCTCAGAAAGGGATAAATGAAATAACATTTGTCACTTTTCGGTTGGAACGACTCGATAATAAATACTATTTTTTACATATCGCTTCACAATACTCGATAGAAATGTGATGTAAGTCAGTTATTAGCACCTTTCCTCGGTGTATCGGTGAATATCAGGACAGTTTTGGTCGGGGACCGCCTCGGCTTCGCCTCGGCTGAACCCCCGACCAAAACTGTCCGGATATTCACCGATACACCTCGGAAAGGGTGCTAATAACTACTACTTTCATCAAAACCGGATAAAAATTGTGACCTCTAGAGTAGAGTGTCCACAAGTTAAAAACGTGATTTTTCGTACAATCAGCGGCAATTATCCATGAAGTAAAAGTCCGAAACATGCCAATATTGAAAGGAACCGAGGTCGTTAGATAATAAACATATGTTTCAAGTTTCGTCAAAATTGCGACCAGTTGAGTGTCCACAAACAAATTGTGGAAAGACACCCGAACGGACAAGTTCGATGACATTATACGTCTACATGGAAATGTGGGCGTATAAAACTGACAATAATATTTTGATTTATAATAAAATTAATTTACGATATATATTGAATGTATATAGCCTTCTATCCTACCTGGTCGTGTGGCTGGGTCTATACCTGAAACAATAAATATCAAACTCAATCTTTGTGTTAATACGCTCTCTCTCTCTCTCTCTCTCTCTCTCTCTCTCTCTTTATCTCTCTCTATCACTCTCCCTCTCTCTCTCAGCTAGTAATGTATACCCTAGCGCCAGGCCCGAAGCCAGAAACCAAAATTTAGCCGACATAGGGGGGCGATGAAGATAAATTTCCGACAACAAAAAATCAATGAACGAAGGTCAACGCCGACTGGCATAAGCAGAAGGAGGGGAGAGCACGAAATTAGAAGCTGTGAGCAGGGCCGGATTAACCATGGGGCACCATGGGGCACAGGCCCCAGGGCCCCCCACAGTAGGGGGCCCCCCACATAAAATTTCAGTTGCGTCCAGCCACCTCCTCTATAGAAATGCCATCATTTCATAGCACACGCATTTATCACCAGGGCCGGATTAACCATTGGGTACAGGCCCCAGGGCCCCCCGCATTAGGGGTCCCCTACAAAAAAATCTCAGTTGCGTCTAGCCTCTCCTCTAGAAATGCCATCATTTCATAGCACTCGCATGGATAGGTCCACTGAAATAACGCCAGAATGCGCTAATTTTTTAGCAGAATTTCATCTTGGGGAGGTACTTCTAAATGGCTCCACACGAATGCCTTAAATTCCAGGAAATCATGTTTCCGGCCTCCAATTTCTGAAAATTTCCCGAAAAAAAAGGCGCTTCCAACCAAAAAGATTTGACAACCTTTCAATTATAAAATAATACACTCGATTATGATCACATAAAGGGGTGCTCCAAGGCACTGATGAGTCGGTCGGTTTTAATTGCGCCTACACCTGATCCAAACTTTCTTATATCTCTTATGTGGAGGCTATCGGGCGCCACCACAGGCGCGGACCCAAGTTGCGGACACCAGAAGCAAACGCCTCTGCTAAAAAATCTGCCGCCATATAAAATATAAAATTGCCACTAAGATATCACCCCAATGGCAGAAGAACATGTTTCCTGCATCGTTATTTTTCAAAATTTTCTGAGGGTAGATCCCTGACAAGCGTGTCGCCCCCATAGGCGAAGGGCCTCTCCTATTACCTCTTTCTGGGTCGGCGTCTGACCCACCACATGACATTAAAGGGGTCTCTGGGGGCGCCGCCACCAAATTACAAGATTAGAGATTTTCGTTCTGGTCGCCCTATCCACGTCGCCTAATGGTGTTTTGGACTAGTTCTAGTTAAAGGATAAGCAGTTTCTCATTTTAGTGTGCTTAACATCAAAATGAGAAAAAGCGCTGCCGAAATTTACACTCCGATATCACCTCAATGGCAGAAAAACGTGTTTCCTGCATCGTTATTTTTCATAATTTTCTCTGGGTGGACCCCTGACAGGGTGCCGCCCTCATAGGCGAAGGGCCTCACCTATCACCTCTTTCTGGGTCGTTCGTTTTGGTCGCCCTTATTCACTTCACAGGCTGTGATGTAGGACCTTGTTGGTCTTTGGGGGCGCCGCCACCAAATTACATGATTAGAGATTTTCGTTCTGGTCGCCCTATCAGCGTCGCCTTATGGTGTTTCGGACTAACTCTAGTTTAGAGGATAAGGACTTTCTCATTTTGGTGTGCTTAACATCAAAATGAGAAAAAGCGCTGCCGAAATTGACACACGGGAGCGGCGTTGATTGCAGCTCCAAGTGGGTGGAAAACGCGTTCGTGACACTCTAATTTTCAATTTTTTGGGGGGAGAGGGGCACTTTTACAATCCTACATACGGCCCTGTCCCAGACCCCCTTGCGGGTTTCGCGCCATCGGCGCTCGCGGTCGGAAATCAGGGGCCCCCCACATGTTCCAGGCCCCAGGGCCCCCACCATGGTTAATCCGGCGTTGGCTGTGAGAGTGCATTTAGACCTCTATGACATTAACTATCTCTCGGCCGAATTTAAGAGGATATGTCGTACTAAAACTCTCTCCCGGCGAAAATGCGAGCATAGCTAAACAGCGATTTTTTTCCGACGCAGACAGAAAAATTCCGACAGGAACGGCCATGGGGGGGGGGTCGCCCCCAGCCCCCCCACTAGCCTCGGGCCTGCCTAGCGCGCACTACAACCTCGTGCTCTTTCCCACTCTCTGTCTGAACTATAAAACATGATTACTTACGGTCCACAACCGAAACTTTAGTACTGGTGACTTCCTTATCGGTCGAACGACAAACGTAAACACCCTCATCGGACACACCAGCTCTTGAAATAACTAGGGTACTTGTTCTAGTCCGCTCTGATGGTGACAGCTTCGTATCTATCGAAGTGCGGTCGTTAGGTCTTAGTTTCTCTCCATTACGGAACCAGTCCAGTCCTTCAGGTGTATAATCAATTCCGGTGGCGGTACAGGTCAGCTTTACGGGACTTTCCCTCTCGACATAAGCTGGTCCTGATATGTAGATACCTGTAAATTATATTGAAAAACTTTGAGTATTTTATGTTGACCCAAAGGGGCCTTGTGATCTAAAGCGCAAGCTTAAGTCTAATAAGCCGCCCAACAACCCGAATTAATCAAATATAATATAGTATGACTTTCCTGTGAAGAAGAATAAGGATTAAAACACAGATCCTATTTCGTGTCGTTTTTTATAGTTCAAAATTTAATTTTACTTGGAAGAATTGTTTTATTACCGGGATTAGCAAATGAAACTCGACTTCTTGGTGTGCCATGCACGGAACTGTGGGTAAACCACTAGAAACGTCAACGCTGATTGATAAATCAATATATGACGTCATAGGGTCATAAGCGTCTCGTATGGCCCCTGGCGTGACCACAACTGGTCATATCTCCATGTAGTGTAGTCCATCGAAAGTATTAAAAAAAACAACGAGACGAAATATAGATCCGTATTTTAATCAGATTGGCACATAGTTAATGTGAGAGAGATAGATAATGGGGTCAACGTCCAATCAACACAACTAGGTCATTTCGGGACTAACATATGGTTTAATTTTATTTCAATAATTCTCTTGCGCGTAGGGGTCTTTAGCAGTGGGAGGAAACCGGAGTGCCCGGAGGAAACCCACGAGGTTGAGAAGGCGCCCCTTTCTCCATGCAACATACGCTCACACCAGGGCTCGAAACCACAGCCGCAAGCCAGAGGTGGCCGGCCAGCTAGAGGTCGAAGCGCGACAATCTAAACCACTAGGCCATCACCCCCCCCCCCGCGAACCCCCGAGGTAATGTAGACTGGCAAACGCCATCCCGTGTGGTATGTGGGGATATTTGTACCTGACAGTGGCGTTTCGGCGAATTGTACAACGGAATCTATACATACCTGGTTCGCCAGGTCGTCCAGCTCTTCCCGGTTCCCCATCGCCTGTAAAGTAAGATGTTCTTATAAAAAGTCGATTTACAT
The DNA here is from genome assembly GCA_917208275.1 of Patella pellucida. Classification (NCBI taxonomy): domain Eukaryota; kingdom Metazoa; phylum Mollusca; class Gastropoda; family Patellidae; genus Patella; species Patella pellucida. The sequence continues at coordinate 62,766,753 of OU795042.1, read as the reverse complement.
ACTTCTTAAAAACAACCAAGAAATAGAGCGAGTGGGGGAGGGGGGTTTATAGGTTGTAACATCCATTTCTCATAAACTAGGTTATTTTGTGACTAATAAATTGTTCAATTTTATTTCAATAATTCGCTTGGGAATGGGAGGGGGGCACTGGACCCGGAGAAAACACGCGCGATCCCATTCCTTGCCACATACAACCTTGGAATAGAAACCACGTTACTACTTAATGGAATATGTATTTTATGACTAGGTATAGGGGGTTAAGATAGAATATGTTTAAAAGACACTCACCATCAACTGTTGCTGGTGTTGTTACTCCTTCGCGATCATCTAATAAAACATAAGAAAGATATTACCAATAATTATCCTCAAATATCTGAACATTACTACTAGTCCGGCGGCTGATGGGAGTCCTGTGTGCAATCATATGTCCCTTAATTTTGACTCTTGATCCATGTAGGGTACCCATAGGAGATTGAAAAAAAAACTTGGGTAGACATTCTAGATATGGGGCAGAAAGGTGTAATTCAGATGCCGTCCAAGATGACCGCCGTACCCTTATACCCGATATAACTCCATCTAGATTTATCCTAAAGTGATGAATTGGGTGTCTTTACCTAGGTTTTTGGGGGTCAAGGAATCCATGGAAATCATTTTCAGGGTGAAAAAAGTAGCGGTTAATGATGAATTAAAGATGGCCGCCAAAATGACCACCACGTGTAAGACAATTTCATTTGGTGTCTAAAATGTAATATTGTATTTTAATTCATATTTTATATAGTAATTTTGGAACATATTAAGCGACAGATTAATTGCAAGGTTTAATCTGTTGCAGGTGTTAGTCTATCTGATATAGTATTATGTAAGATGTATGGGTGGTACAAACTTGTATCATCAAGTGTCCTTAAGATATAATGAGTTGGTCAAACAATGTTATGCCGGCTTGTCTTAAACAAGTTTATTATGATATTAGATTAGGTAACGACCATTAACGCATATTGACTAGAGATTAAGATGTGTGAATCCTTGTAGTTTTCTTTGTCTGATTTCTAATGCTATTAACTAGCTGATATAAATAAGCCTAGTTTAGAAGCGACATGAGAGAGAGACGGAACGAGGAACAGAGACGAGACGAGGGAAGGCCAGGGGTCTTCCCCGGGTGGGAACCACATCCCACGAGATTTCACGAGACGTAGTCCATTTACCAGAGATGTTCCAATGTTTTGTAAATATGTTATCCTGTATATATGTTGCCGCAGAATTAAAGTATATTATGTCAAACAACAATGAGTTTATGTATTATGTTACATACTCAATTTGATGCCGTGTCCAATCGAACTTTAGATGGGCCAAAGATCAACGTAAAGTCCTAACCACTAGAAGATAGAAGAATTTTATCAAGAGGTAAGTCTTTTTCTGATCCTAATTTTTGCCACGGTTAATGATACGTGTTATGATTAATAATTTAACTGGCGAAATAAGCGGTTTGTTTTCCGCTAATGTAGTAACTCAATTAGCTCAACCATTTTCTAGAAATCCCTTGAATATTTTAAGAAATATTCAAAAATTTTAATTTTAAAAATATATTGGCGGAACAATACGTTACTATTGGTATGAAAATAATTGTTTTAAACACATATTTTGGCTTAAAATTTGTAGTAACTTAGTATTAAAATGCCTATAATTCGACGTGGAATGTTTTATGATTGATTAATTAACTGAAATCGAGTTAAGAGTATCCTAATTTCGAGATATAACTCATAAACACTCCTACGGTATTGCATATTCCTGAAGCAACGGCCCGAGAAATCCCTCTCTGGCCATTGCTGGATTCGCTTCGGATTCTTGACATTTAAGTAAATGTGTCTATTCTTCTCGTTCAATCAAATCTACTACTTACGTACAGTAACATGACATTCCGTCGTTTAATCTTGGGTCTTCCTTAATATTTTGGACAAAGATTTAAGTTATTAAAAACGTTAAAAATCTGTTCGTTACCATACCGTAGTGTTTACTTTACGTCAATACCGATAGCCTCGTTTGTCACGCAATTAGTTTTGCTGCAATATCCTGCTATGCGCTGGTTAATATAGCATAAAAAACCCGTGCAGCCATGACGTAACGTGCCGTAAACACAGTTGTCCTAATTAAACGTCTTGTTTTAAAGGTAATACCTTTGTAACGAATTCAGTGATTGGTCAGTAATAGGACCACTGGCCAGTCATAATTAGTGACAATAATACCCACTCAGTCCAGCAGGGAGTAGTCAGATTAGCTCTAATCAAACGGATCACTGCGAGGAGGATGACGGTATTGATGGTTTTATCTCTTTAGTTTGGTTTTGTTTCACGGTAAATGATGAATAGATATATATATATATTTGCCCCGGGATTTACGGGAGATATTTGTGTTAGCCCCAATAATATGAGATTGGGATACCCGGGTGTTACGGGAAAAGTTTTATGTTAAGGTGGAATTGGTTTAAACCCGGGATTTACGGGAGAGATTTTATTTGTATTAACTCCAATAATATTCAAAATGATCAGATAACGAATGAAGTCTGTAGAGTGTTCACAAGACATTATGGACCATAGACTAATTTACAGGGGCGACAGCAATAAAAAACTGACTTTTTTCCAAGTGGACGTTTAAAAACCTCAATTGTGAAGCAGGAACAAATAATAAAGCAGGCGAAATTAACTCACCGACTACTGTCAAAGTGACACGTTTCGTTTGAATAGGGGCTGTATTAATTCGACATTCATATGTACCACTGTCACTCTGTTTTACAGCTCGTATACGTAGATTCCATTCTGTAATACCGGGCCTCTCCACACTGATTCTAGGATCGTCTATCATACGTCTGTCACCCACACTTACAATGGTAGAACGAGGATTCGACCAAGCCACCTGCAACAGAAACGAGAAGACTTACTCATCTATATCTCGCGCACCTTGCATACCTTCAAAAATTAAATCAAATTAATTTCCGTGGAAGCACACAAAAATTACCACTGCTTATCTTGTATTTTGTACACGAAGAGCAGTCCATTTGTTGATTACACTATTTTGCTTGAATACACTTTTTTGCCTATAACGTTCTTAGGACTTTGAATTCTGTCTTATGGTTTGGTTTGTTCGTACTTGGATTTATTGATAAAAGGCATAACTATTACATTAGGTTTTTCTAGGACTCGACAATATCACCTGCAATAGGAACATGAACACCAATTCATCAACATCCCACGCATCGTGGATTGCGACCAATTTGTTTCGGTGGAAACACAACAAAATGTTAAATCTGATAAATGTGTAAGTAACAAAAAGCACAACTATAGCTTTAGGCTGACTTATTGGATATGTTCTGGAAACAAAACCGGGGTGGGAGGGCGTCCCTAGCCTTAACCCTTTTAAGAAGACTGGGGTGGGAGGGCGTCCCTAGCCTTAACCCTTTTAAGAAGACTGAATTTAGATCCAATTATCCATTTTAAAAGGTGTGTCCTCACTGTGCCCACTTTTGATTAAACCAATTAAGGTCTAATTAGGATTAGTGTATTAAGCGGATTAGGATTAGGTGTTATAGGTAATTAGATGCCCCCCCCCCCAAATATTTCATGTATTTTTTTTTATTTTTCGATGTTTTATATATATTTAATAAAAATATAACATACATGGATATATCATACATCACATTAACACTTTATAATTTAATGAAAATATAACAATTTTCGATGTTTTATATATAAAATATTGATTAAAAGTATAACATACATGGATATATCATACATCACACAAAAACAAGGTTAGCAATGACAAATTACAATGTAGTTAAACGGGCTACGCCGTCGGCATACTCGAATACAGTCTTTATACCGTTCTGAAGATATGTTTTCAGAGTTTGGAGTTGGGTTTCTAGTTGCCTGTACTTTCTTCTCTTAGGCCGTAATTTTCCGTTGGCACCTAACTGGAGAATGGTTACTTCGGGGTAAGCTTATTCATTCTTAAAAAAAGCCACCAACTTAAAAATATTTGGGTGAGGGGTGGCAATAATGGATGTTATCTTGGAATGCCATCCTTCAACATGGTTCGTTGTGCGTGGACCTCCAGGGCACGTAGCCATACATCTTCAACCTGCTGTATTGGAATTAATGGTAATGCTGCTGCTTGCTTGACGATTTTATTGATTTCTGGCACCCGAGAAAAATCTGCTTGTAGTCCATAGTTCTGCGCATTGCACCAAATATACTGACCAAAGTGAAAAAAACAACCTTTTAGTTCTGACCTCGGCAACACAGTTCTCACAGTATTTTGCATACTTCGAAATCTGTAAACACATGGCCTGTGTAAACCTGTTGTCGGCTGCTGTGTGGAGAATGAAGTCGTCTCCGGATGTGGTCTTGGTGTAAGAATTTGGAAGCTGGATATCGTTGCGGGTCTGAGGAAGTGCTGGGAGGATCTTTGCTCGGGCCCTATACGGGAAAGCACAGCAACTATATAATGTTGGAATCTCCCTGATCATCTCACCTGAGTCACGGTCAGATCGAAGGGCTGTAAACAAACAAAAAGAAAATATTTATTATACATATTATTATATCATTAATACTCGACCAGACACTCGATGGGTTTGTTACGGAAGAACATGTTCAGTATGCTTTAACGTTTGAATCATTTAAATCAACGGCACACAACATTAGAGATAAATACATACCTGATTCTTCTTCTAGATAGATGGCACAGGCTGGTTTGGTTTCCTCTTGCACCTTGGTTTTCATTGCAACAAGAAATTTGACACCTTGTGTGGGTTAGCAACATGGATGTGGTTTCTGGAATATTTGGAAATAAAGCCTTGATGGGTTGTTGGACAACCTTTTATACAACATCTCCAGTATACCCGTTCGGCCTTCCTATTCTTCACTCGGAATTTGTATTCTTCATGGGCTAAGTTTTCTCTACCTGTAGCATTGGGGATGTACTGGATGTTTACTTGAACGTTTGCCATGATGAAGTATGACAGACTGACCTCTGTGTGTCCTTATAAAGACCGTGTAATGTGTAGGCTTACTGAACATAATTCATATTATATTCAAGTGTCATTTTTTGAATAAAATTCATCACTTTAACGATTACAGTGAGTTCATCTCACCAATTATAAGACTGAATATTTAGTCACTTTCAATATTTGTTTTTTTCCATCTAATTACCTATAACACCTAATCCTAATCCGCTTAATACACTAATCCTAATTAGACCTTAATTGGATTAATCAAAAGTGGGCACAGTGAGATGTAACCTTTTAAAAAGGGTTACAGTTAGGGTTACTTTTCCCAAAATACTCATTTATATAAAGATGTCATTGTAGACTCCGGGGAGGCCCGAACCTCCCCTACTGGCTTACAATTAGCGTTCACCAATAAAGTAAAGATATTTGGAAAAGTATTTATGTCACATTTGTACACATGTTTATTATTGGATACAATGTCTTGCAAGTGGGGTTGTTATGAATGTTTACAATATTCTTATCTAGAAATAATATAGCTCCATCTGAGAACAGACACGAACCTAGTTGACCGCCATTGTAATTCCTAAATGGACGATTTAGTTGAAACACTAAATACACTTCGAGTATTTATTCTGCTTCCATTTAATAACGCCAGGCAACGAAACATTCGCCAACTGCAGCTCAATTGGCCGAGCGAACGACAAGGCTTCTCGCATATTTATTCTTTTGTATGTATCAGGGACATTAACAAGACACTCTTTGTCACAAGTTTCTACAACCTGAAACAAAGGTGATTTAGAATTCCAAATCGACCTGGATCAGAATACGGCATACAGCTACAGGATATCAATACACCTCTCCTTCGCGATTTAAATATGGCGCCAAAAATACTAACCACGTTCTTTCCGAGGGATTCTACACTGCAGGGTAATATGACAGTGGTTCCGGTTTTGACGGTCACGTCATCTCGTGGCTTGCTAAATCTGGGCTTTGATTCCCCTGAAACATACAATGATAATAATTGGTTGAATAAATAACACAGGACAAGATGATTGGCTAAACCTATAAATGACATATCAAGTGTATGAAATCCTGCTCGACGACATAATCTGTGTATTGCACATTGAAGATACATTAGTTAAGAGTTTAATATAGAGTTGGTCATTCTTTCTATAATATTTTTTTTTAAAAAGATGATAGAAAAAGAAAATATTGAAAATGTCATTCAAATTACACCATTCTGAGCCAAATTATCACTGTTTGTAGTTTTGACAAGATGTGTACATAGTGGTAACCAGGGTTCTGGTATATTCGAGCCTTTGCCCCACGTTTCAATTTTTTAATTCATTTTAAAATGGCGAACCGTTCTAATCTAGTTAAAATATGGAGCATCCGATGTCATTAAGAGTTGATTATCGTCTTGTTTTGTTAATAGATGATTATTTAATAGTTTTTATAACAATAGTTACAATAAGCCGATAGGGGTTTAAATTTAATGTGGAAAATAAATATGTTTAATATGTTTAATTTTAAATTGGAGTTTAACACCCAATCGTCATATCATAAATTAATATTTCAATTATTCGCTTGGGGGAGGGGGGCGAGAAAACATGTCAACGACTAAATGACATATCTAAGGCGCACACATTTGACCATTAGTCCCCCCCTCCCCCGAAAGAGCAGGAATATGTAGTTTATAAGGGGTCTGAGATAGAATATTTTAAAAGACTTTTACCATCATCTGTTGCTGGTGTTGTTACTCCTTCGCCATCAACTAATAAAACATAAGAAATATATTATCAATATTCATACACAAAACATTAAACGTTTATGTACTTTTTGCCTTAAAATAGAATTTTATGTACAGTCGTTACATAATGACAGGTGTTATAGACGCTTCGTGGCATATTGACACGTGAAAGTGATTTTAATATCAACCTGTCCGCTATCGAAACCCCTGGTGGTCCTGATGGCATTCATTTGTCATTATATAACATCAACTAGTGGCTAGCATGTTTTACTTATTTTATAAACGAACTGTATTGAATGTTAAACCTGACAGGATACATCAGCCAGATGTTTAATAAGATCCACTTTGTCTTGAGGGGTTTATAAACCCAGAATGGAAACGACATCGGCAGAAGAGGCTAGGCGGGGGCGTGTAGAAGTTAACTGGAAACCACACAGGTCTAGAATTAAGACCGGACAACGGCCATGTTAGTTTGGAGTTTGTGCCTAGCCAAGCTAGGACAATGGCTCACGCTACACAAGCTAATTACTGAGTCTTAAAGGCAAAAATTGGTGCCAGTCATTATAACATATGTGATAGAGCGGGTAAAGCACATATACTTTTAACGCAGAGAGCATTATTATTGCTACGATAGCTGAGTAACACATGCTACCCGAATCAGCAGTCAGTTATATAGAGCAGTCGCTCGTGATTTCCTTTTCGCTACGTTACTGCTGATTCGGGTAGCGTTTATTAACCAGCTGTCGTAGCAATGCTTACTGCGTTAAAAGTATATTGGAATGTGTTTAACACGCTCTATCATTGAATGCGATAAGGACTGGCACTAATATTGTCCTTTAAATATGGTACATAATATGATAGAAGAAGAATGAAATTATTATAAGATGATAAACTAGTCTTGTCAATCTGAACCTAATTTAAAGACTCAATACTGTAACACAAAGAATCAACGCAGATGAACGTCATTTGACGGATTTTTAAATCCATTTGTTTCATTTATTTCTATAAAGTTTGTCGTGTCCGCAGATTTTTGTTGCGTGTAGTGTGGGTCTCCTAAGCTTACTATTAGTTACAGAAGACTGTATTTTATGAATAGGTAGGGATTGAGATTGAATATGTTTAATAGACTCTTACCGTCTTCTGTTGCTGGTGTTGTAGCTCCTTCACGATCAACTAATAAAACAGAAAAATATATTAACAATAATCATCCTCAAATATCTGAACTGTATTTGTTTGCCTTGTACATAAATCTCCCTATTGCATGTATTTCTTCCGGTGTGAATTGTTATCTAAGCTATTAAATAACTTATCCAGATCATCAACTCTCGATGCCATCGCTAACCTGCGATATTTAGCAGTTTGGAATGCATGTTGTTTCTTTTTTTTGGGGGGGGGGGGTATAAAAGTAATAATGGATAACCGAGACTTTGATTTCTACCGTACCGACTTTAGTAATGATGATCGAGACTAGTCTAAAATTCAAAAGCTAATATCTCAGTTCAGGTTGGAGCAATTTGACTGACATTTTCAGCATATTCTATCTATTAACTACTTTAGCGAGAACTATAATGACCCTTAATACATAGTTTTATGTCTGTATTATAAGTGAAAGCAGCTGAACGTCATTGAGGGGTTGTTAATTCATTGCATTACACGACCAGTCGGCAAACATCGGGATCAAATGGGAGTCCCCCAGGCTAGCAAGCCTGCGTCTCCCTTACTTGGCCACTGCGTTTGCCCGGTTCTAGTAATTCATATATACACGTGGTTAAATTTACCTGTTCTCGCTGTTACTTTTTCTATGACATCATCATCACCGTCAGAAAGCGTGGCAGTGAAAGGTGTCACGTAATCATACTATTAAAGAAGAAATATATAGCATGTTAAAAGATGAGGAAATACACGTGGGGTTGGCCGAATTGTCTGAATCGGGCACTTTAGGTAATACTGACTTCTCTGGTTACTCTGGATTCTCTGCCCCTCCCCCACCCCCACAGCTGAAGACCCTAGGGGCAAGCGAATTACTGAATCATGTGTTAATCCAGAAATGACAATTGCAGGTCGTTGTGTTGGCTTCATTTAATTATTAATTAGACATTTTTGGGGGTATAATCAACCCTATGGACCATGGGATAGCCGTGATACAGAATATATTATAACAATCGCGCCATATAATAAACCCAACTTTAAAATTGATAATGCAGTGGTACTTGACAATTTTGACAATGTTGCCCCTTCACTTAGAATAAAGCAATATGAAAGAAATTTTTTTAATTTATTCATTTTCACCATATTTCATAGCAGTTTTCACTAAATCTTACATAACCCATCTATAATATTCAGAAACAAGAATTTACAGGTGCGTGTACTAAGCTAGTCCCCGAGAACAACATCGAAATCAACAATTATTTATTGGCTTAAATCAAAGAGTTTGGGCTCCGTAATGCCCCTTACTGATATTTCTGGTGGTGGAAAATGCATCAAATGAACGAAATTGTATATTATGTTTCTAACCAATACACCCAGTTATATATGGAGACCAAACAGCTCTTTATTCAGTGCTCTTAATTCTTAATCCATAGTCCTTAATTCTTAATCCATAGTCCTTAATTATTAATTCATAGTCCTTAATTCCTATTTCTTGGAAAAAAGAGCTGTTTGGTCTTCCATACTTATAATGTCTACAAATAATCTTTACTTACGTTGCGAGCAGTTGTTACAATTCGTTGACGTAGCTCGTTTCTGGTTACAGGATCGGCAGCCGCTCTGTACTGTCGTAAAAGGTCTTCAACTGTTACATACGACCATACCCGTTCTAACGTCTCTCGTGGAAGGTCTTTGCTGGGTTTAGATCGCGTGGTGGTATCAATGGGTTTGGGAACAGCATATCCTCTCACTCGTCCTTGTAAGAACTGCTCATTATCATTAACGTTACTAACTCTTCCCGTGACAACCATTTCTCTTCCGGGATAGTAATTTCTGGAATATGGTCGTCTGAGTATGTACCGAACGGGTTGTCGGCCATTTTCTGAGTAATCAAAATCCACATCTGAAACCGTTCTGGAGGAAATATCGCGGTAGAATTTGGTGATAGCAGCGGGTGCAGTTTGACCTGGACGAACCCTGGTGTATCGACCGTAGTTCCTATCAGATAAGACTCTGGGGAATGACCTATCAGCATCGGCATCATCGTCATCATCATCAATGGGTGTATCATCGTCACCGAGAATGACAGTATGGATTGGAACATTATCGGTGTTAACAGATTTGACGTCATCTAGTAGTGGACTGTAGTCGTCGACTCCGTCAACGGGTTGACCGGATGTAAAGAACACTATGTATGATCGTGGGGCTGTAAGAGGATTACGGTTGATGTATCTCAATCCCTGAACGATCGCACCGGACGGATTAGCATCTGAAATTATGAATGTTTAAATTGACTGAGCGGCATTTAGTAATTTAATGAAATGAAATGGGGTTTAACGTCCTTCTTTTTTGTACTGACTGGGCTAATGATGACAGAGGGGAACTGAATTAGTATAACACAATCATGAGGAATGCAAGCTACTTTAGAAGTTTATTATTGGCGACATTTCGAAACGGGTTCTCTCGTCTTTATCAAGAAAAGAATGGCAATAGTATCACAATGAAGATCTATACACAGTATGGAGCCATGAAACAATAATGAATAATTCGAGCTATTTAATTAGATACCATCAAACGTATATATAGAGAAGTCCAAAAGGGTTCAATGGTAATAGTCGCCAGAAATAAACCATGAACTGGATTAATTAAAAACCCTAAGAATATTCATGTGACATTTACGGCGGATAATTTTGCAGTCGAATTTGTAAAAATCCGTGACAGTGTGGGGATATCTCCAAATCTTCTCTAGCGACAACGCATGCGCAAGCTAATATAAATATTCCTCTGACCGTAAAATAAATCTATATTCTTAATCACGACTTACTTGGGCTGAGACTTTATTCTGGTTGAAATTCAACACGGTTGGTCTTCATTAAAAATCGATATATGGACAAGCAATAACAAATCAGAAATCAATGGCTTCACTAATCCTCTAATTGTATCTTGTCGGGATGGTTTTTTGTGTAAACAACATTTTATTTCAGAGATTTATAAAAAGGTATCAGGGAACAGGCTAAGTCTATATCACCCTTCTCCTATATCTTGTCGTTGATGCATGGTTTCTGGTTTGTTATTGCTTGTCTATACATTATTACCCTACACATTTGTTACTGTACTTGCTCGAAAACGTGGAGAGAATACTCTTTGAAACGTTTGCCAAACATATTAAAGCTACAATTTCATATTTTAAAGTTATATTTTAAAATTTATTAAAATAAAACCTTAAAGTAGATGGTATCCATAAACAGTCTTATCTTGTTAAAGAATAATCATTATTGTCAGCTGAGAAATTGGCAAAAATATCATTTTTAACTTCAACTTCAAACGTTTGAAGATGACTGTTCCATGAAAGCAATAGGAAAACAAGGAAGGTAATTGTGTTATAATTTCCCGTGTCAATGATTTCTGAGGGTAGGGAATAATGTCCATGATCGAATAATAGTGAGTTGATAACCTATTGAGCAAGAGACATAGAAATAATTATGTTTTGATTTTCTTAGACAAAATGAAATTCTCGCTTTAAGTAATTGGTTCTTCCATAAGTATATTGTGTTGTAGTTTGTTATACTGTTACTTACCACCGGAAGGTCTCAGCCGTCTGATAAACCTGTTAGCATTCCGTACATTTCTAGCTGGCAGTGGATTTGAGCTGAGGAAGTTGGTTGTATCTGAGAATGACATCACATTGAAGGTGTCCTGTCTGTCCAGAGTTTGTAACAGTCTTGGTAAGGTTTCTTTTAATTGGCGAAGCCTGTTATTATTCGCCATTTGACGGCTGCTGTCCACAATAAACAGAACATTTCGTGGAGCGGGTTGGGATGTCTTAGGATAATAGTAGTGGACGAAATATTGACCTGAAGTCTAGAAAAACAAAAACAAAAAGGTTTTCATTGAAATGATTCATAATTTACATAAACTGTTCAATTCCTTTGATTCTCGGGGTCTGTACTCGCGAGCTTTGGGTCATAGTCTTTGAGTCAGGATGCGTGGCTTCGATCTCAATCTTGTACATGATAAGTGTTAGAGTCATCTGCACGCCCTCGTGGGGTTTCTGCTGGTCCTCTCGTTTCCCCCCACTGCTAAAGACCCATGCGCGCAAGCGAATTATTAAAATTGTCCACAATATTTAGTTTGTTTCGAGTGGACGTTAAACACAATCCCACCTCATATTTGTAACAGTAATTCTTAAAATAAATATATTACTGTACACATCAAAGAAAGTTCATGCGATCGATGCCCATTAATACTTACAACTAGGTCACCAGGATCCTCTTGATTTGGACTATCCTGGGAATATGCAAGAGTTAACTCTCCGTTAGGTCGGCTAGACTGAGATACTGGGTATTCCTTCTCGTAATTTATCACAGTAGAATATAGATCACCCACTCTCTCTGGTCTTGTAGTTGTTCGACCACCTAATGGAGTAAACAACAGATTAGCTAACATGCAAATACTGAATCATAAAACATACGGCAATAGATTGAAAATGATAAAGGAAAAAAAAGGCTATACATTGTACATATTAGGATTTTTACATGTATGGGGAGCGTTCAAACTTGGGGAAGATGTTTATTAGGAGAAAGTCTCGATTGAGTTATTTTAAGAGCTATATTTTCTGTACAGGCTAAGGTATAAAATTTGATTTTTAGTTGATGATTTTGCAATACAGTGACCTCTTCTAATTGACGTTCACGTTGGCTGTATACGTCCATTAGGTGAATTTCTTGCCAAAATTCGATGATAAATATATTTTTCACTGAGACGAATAAAAGATAGTTTTTGTTGCTGCTTTGGAACACGATAACTTTGATTCTAACTGAGGAATGGACGATGAAACTTGGTGTATATTTCCGTTGCATCAATGCCTTGACTAAATTCGATAATGTGCCTACTCTTTGATTTATAAAACCATAAATACTGCAAGTACTGTTGTTGGCCAGGGCCGTATGTAGGAGTTTAAAAGTGGAGGTGCAGCAGAGTGGTGGGGCGCCAAAATAATGCCCAAGTTACTGATAATGATTATAATCAAATGTATCATTTTATAATTGAAAGATTGTTAATTTCTTTTGTGGAGGGGGGGGGGATTGCTCCTGCCCCCCCCCCCACAGCCCCAATGACAAAGACTCTGGGGTACTACACATAACCACTTATGCATGCGACACTCTGATGATTACCCTTTGCTCCAATGTAGCCCCCTACACCTAAACAAAATCCAGGATTCGGGCCTGAAAAGAACAAAAAAAATTGAGGTATTTTGGTTAATCAATCTGCAAAGAACATTATTTAACTAATCATTACCAGAAAATTGAGGAGAAGTTGGAGTTGTCTGTCGTGGATTGGTTACTGGTCTAGGCTCCGTTATTCGGCTGTTTACGCGGAGTCTTCTAACAGGGTATGTTGAAGTGACAGGAATAGGGCTGCTATAACGATCACCTTCTCTTTTCAGAAGTTTTTGGTAAATTACGGTGACGATGGCCCGGTCACGAGCCGGGATTCGTTGATTTACCGTTACACGGCTTTGTCTTCCTGGTGCTCTGAAAATAAAATGAAACATGAATCCTCGATGATTTTCGTTGTCGTGTCATCACATTCTACTGGAATCGAAGTATATTTCCCAAACTGATCAGCAGTAAATATTCGTTTGGTCACTACAAACACTGGGGGATACCATCAGGGCGATATAATCAGCTCTCGATATTAACATTTTATCTGCTTAAAATTAAATTCTAAAACCATTTTTCTTTTTTAATTATTAGAAAAAAATCATTGGATAAAGCTATGTTCCCTATTTAGTGTAAATTGTGAATGCAATTCGTTTAGCGGTATGAATTCCGAGGCGGAAATGAAATGGGGTTTAACGTCCTATATTTTGTTCGGACTGGCCTAATGAAGACAGGCATACGCGATACAGAGTGTTTGGGTTGGGAAAATTTTGTCGGAACAGCGGTGTTTTCTCCTATTGTCAAAGGATCTTTTACATGCAAGCCAATGTGTACATGGGGTCCCGGTTTTCGTCCCATCCGAACGACTATACGTTACGATATTCGATCGATTTAAACCATAACGATATTCGATCGATTTAAACCTTTACGATATTCGATCGATTTAAACCATAACGATATTCGATCGATTTAAACGATATTCGATCGATTTAAACCTTAACGATATTCGATCGATTTAAACCATTACGATATTCGATCGATTTAAACCTTTACGATATTCGATCGATTTAAACCTTTACGATATTCGATCGATTTAAACCTTAATGATATTCGGTCGATTTAAACCTTAACGGTATTCGATCGATTTAAACCTTAACGGTATTCGATCGATTTAAACCTTAACGATATTCGATCGATTTAAACCTTTACGATATTCGATCGATTTAAACCTTTACGATATTCGATCGATTTAAACTTTTACGATATTCGATCGATTTAAACCTTAACGATATTCGATCGATTTAAACCTTAACGATATTCGATCGATTTAAACCTTTACGATATTCGATCGATTTGTTATTGATTATTGATTACCTGGTAATGTAAGCACTGGATGGTTGATTGGGACTTGGTCTAGATCTTATAGGTAGCTGTCTAGCGTTGTATCTCGGCCTATTAAGTGTGCTGCCGGGATCACGTGTTCGACTAAATTAAACATAAATAACATAATTATATACATTGTAATACCCATAAACGAATTAAATGAAATGGGGTTTAAGGTCCTACTGTTCTGCTGGGAAGTTTAAGTTCGGTTTTTGGTTTGGCAGATAGTTGTAGTGCGCTAATTACTTGAAGTGAGATTAACAGTCGGAAAATTACTGGCTACTTCATATATGCATTCCATCTAGGTCGAGAGAGAGAGAGAGAGAGAGAGAGAGAGGGGGGAGGGGGGAGAGAGAGAAATAGGGCTTAACGTCCACTAGTCGACCCTAGACGACCCTACTCCTTGTCACATTCAACCGGGGATTCGAAACCACTCCAGTTGACTCAATGACAGGCTTTATGATACAGCACGCACATTCTAACCATTCGACCATCCACCCCTCCCCACCCCCATCTCGACAGATTGTTTACTGTCATAGGGAACCAAATATCACATAATGTCGCTACAATACAGTGGATACACTTCTCAACAGTGGATTGTATCCTGTCATTATTTAATATAGGTCAACCAAATTAATGGACATTTCCAACCGAGACCCTAACCCTAACCCTACTAATCGACAGTGGTGGACCAAGGTTGTAGCTAATTATATCGAATGGTATATTCGGATTTAGTTATGCGGTACAAGGTTCATTTCACTCTTCGATTTATCAAAGTGTTCGTCCTCCCCAACCCCTCCACCCCAGCTAAAGAATCCTGCTTCCGCCACTGACGATCTCAATGGCGCCATCTTTGAATTGTGACGCCATGTCAGCAATTGAAGGTCAATCGATGCACAATTTTCCAAGGAACAAGCATGCTAAGTCTGATGAAGAACAAAAAGAACACCAGCTGATTTTAATGAGAGATACTAATTGTAAGCCGATTGGGGAGGTTCGGGTGCTCCCGGGATCCGGGTAGGTCAGGGGTTTAACGTCCACTTCCACCTTGGGTGATATCGTAGACAAATGTTCCCGAGGAAACTTACAGGGTCCAAAATGGTCCGCTTTTTATAACCCTAACCCTTTTTAGAAAATACAAATGCGGATGAGACGACAACAACTCTCGTACAATATGTCCGATGTAGCTGGAAGCTAATGACTGGAGGACATCTGAACTGGGATCTCAGCGGTGTACAAGGGGTTCAGGAAAGTGCTGAAATAATTTGGTTGGTAGACCAGTAAATATAGATGAACACCTAGTAGTTTTCAAAGTTGAATTTATTTGTAAACGTTTCGGACTAAAGGTGTCCTTCCTCAGAGGTCATCTATATTAACTGGTTTGAGGGTCTACCAACCAACCTTTTTAGTAGACTGAACTTGGACCCAATCTACCTTTTACCCCCCTTAAAAGGGTTAGGATTCGGGTTAGTATTCCCCAAAATACTCATTTATATAAAGCGGCCATTTTGGAAATACCCGAACCTCCTCAACCGGCCTACAATTAGCACCTCCCGATTTTAATATGGGTGGATGAATGAGAGAATGAAATG
Organism: Patella pellucida; assembly: GCA_917208275.1. Lineage (NCBI taxonomy): Eukaryota > Metazoa > Mollusca > Gastropoda > Patellidae > Patella > Patella pellucida. Next base: position 62,750,724 of record OU795042.1, on the reverse strand, counting down.
GGGTTTAACGTCCTACGCTTCTGTACCTAACCTAGGCCATACGCCATACAGTGTGCTATGAGGGAAATTTTTGCCTGGGCAGCAATTGAATTCCAACTGCCAAAGGATCTTTTACGTGCACGCTAATGTGTACCCGGGACATCGGTTTTTCGTCCTATCCGAACGACTAAGCAGCTGTCCCTGTCAGTAATATGAGTGAATACACAGCATCTACCAGCATACTTACACTGTGACCCTATTGACCATAGCATCTCTAGGAATATTAAATGTAGCTGAGACGTCACGTGGTTGTTGAGCACCGTTTACCATGTAGTTTTCAACCGTGGTGGTGGCAAAACGATACTGGACATTTGTTCTGACATTATACCGACTAATGTATGGTGTCTGAAATATGGTTTAAATATATATATTTATTATCCTGGCTGATAGATTAGATTCAGATAATTAAGAGTGAAATCAAATGGGGTTTAACGTCATACTGTTCTCCTCCTCATCTGGGCTAATAAAGACGGGTATACGCCATACAGTGTGCTATGAGGGAAATTTTGCCCGGGCGGTGGCGCTACAGCCTACTCTTATATCGATTTCCAACTGCCAAGGGATCTTTTATTTGTACGCCAATGTGTACACGGGAATGGCTAGACAGTCAGGCCCTTCGACCTGCATCACTGACAAGGTGAAACCACGCCGGGAAATCTGGATGAACTGTCTCGGCCACCGTGACCCAGATAAAAAAAAATTACAACAATCCGTATTAAAGCCGTTTATACAGCACCTTAAGATAACAAGGGGACTCTTCTTGATATAATAAAACAAACTTACCTGATAATAAAACTCGGGATCTGAATTTAAAAAGAAAACACACAAATAATTATGATTAGCATATTTAACAAATATTATATATAATGATAGTGGTGATATGTAGGGTTTTATCCTTGTGACTAAATTTTAACTTCAATTTTAACAAAATATCCAAAGATAGGTTGCTAGGCAACGAAACATATGCCACAGCAGCTAAATCGTCCGGGCAGTCAACAAGAGTTGTCGCATATTTTACTTTTTTCGGTAATGAAAGATTTATAATAGCCTACACTAAATTCTGATTAAAAGTAACAACTCATTATGTAATTATCAGAAAATCATTCGAATTTGTTTGGCTTTGATAAAGTTCTCCTCCGTGCTGTTCAAGTTACCAAAATTCATTGAAACTTAATAGGCTATACTTGTTCGTCTCATGACCTTCAACACTGTGTATAAGTTTAAAGTCAATCGGTTATTAACTTTAGCCTCTAGAGCATCCACAGGATTTTTTGAAGTGATCAAGGGCCATAACTCTGACAGTAATTATCGGAAAATCATTCGAATTTGTTTGGCTTTGATAAAGTTCTCCTCCGTGCTGTTCAAGTTACCAAAATTCATTGAAACTTAATAGGCTATACTTGTTCGTCTCATGACCTTTAACACTGTGTATAAGTTTAAAGTCAATCGGTTATTAACTTTAGCCTCTAGAGCATCCACAAGATTTTTTGAAGTGATCAAGGGCCATAACTCTGACAGTAATTATCGGAAAGCGCTGAAAATCAATACGCTTCTTCGTTTCATGACCTTAAACACTGTGTATAAATTTAAAGTCAATCGGTTATCAACTTTAGTGGACTTTAGCCTCTAGAGCGTCCACAAGATTTTTTGAAGTGATCAAGGACCATAACTCTGACAGTAATTATCGGAAATTGCTGAAAATCAATAGGATTCTTCATCTTATGACCTCAAACACTGTGTATAAATTTAAGTAGCCTCTAGAACATCCACAAGATGTTTTGAAGTGATCAAGGGCCATACCTCTGACAGTAATTATCGGAAATTGCTGAAAATCAATAGGCGTCTTCATCTTATGACCTTAAACAATGTGTATAAATTTATTGTCAATCGCTTATCGACTTTAGCCTCTAGTGCGTCCACAAGATTTTTTGAAGTGATCAAGGGCCATAACTCTGACAGTTATTATCGGAAATTGTTGAAAATCAATAGGCTTCTTTATTCTTATGACCTCAAACACTGTATAAAAATTTAAGTAGCCTCTAGAACATCCACAAGATGTTTTGAAGTGATCAAGGGCCATACGTCTGACAGTAATTATCGGAAATTGCTGAAAATCAATAGGCGTCTTCATCTTATGACCTTAAACAATGTGTATAAATTTATTGTCAATCGGTTATCAACTTTAGCCTCTAGAGCGTCCACAAGATGTTGTGAAGAGATCAAGGGCCATAACTCTGACAGTAATTATCGGAAATCGCGGAAATTCAATAGGATTCTTCATCGCACTCATGTAAACAATATATATCAATTTCAAAACAATCAGGTGATAAATGTAGTCTGTAGAGTGTTCACAAGAAATTGTGGACGACGGACGGACGTACGTACGTACGTACGTCCGTACGAACCGGGCGATGCCAATATACAACCACATTTCAATGTGGGCGTATAAAAATAAGTATGTCTTTGGAAAACGTACATATTATTATGTGAACTCTCCAAAAAGGAAGTGGTATAAGATGTTCTGGAAAGGGTTAAGCACATGCTGTCTTATCAAATCGGTTTATTCTGTTACTTGGGAATGGTTTTCATATTTTGAATAGTGTGTTGAGTTAGGTATTGTACATTATACATTGCCCCTGTTTATATGTTGCAAGGGTAGAAATCTCCTACACTTTCGTGGGTGGTGGGTCTAGTCGTTAAACGCATGCGCGTGAAATCATAAGATCTTACATTGAGTCAAAATGGCGTTGTTTCGATTACCTGTTTTCGATTCCCCCGTTTTCCTCTCACTGCACAAGCGGTTAATGATAGGATAATTTCTCAGAAAATGACCTAGATTGTGTCGAGTGGGAGTTAAACCCTACTTCTCTCCGGGTCGGAGTTTCGTGATTCCGGTAACCCCGAAACGGGAAATGGTTGTGCAGAATCAGACTCTTCATGATATTCATCAACCCAAAAATTGGAGATTTTTTTAATCGCAAACATTTATGAATGTGGTTTGTTGTCTATAAAATAAATTTAAATCGTGGCTATATATCATGTAAGCTCATTTAAGAATGTTATCTTTTTAAAGCAGATTAAAATATCGCCAGTCATAAACCTTTTATTGCTAAAAAAACCCCACCAACCGTCAATTTGAGTTGCTGTATTAAATTACAAATTATAGTTTAATGTTATGAAAGGAATTTAAATTTAAATCGTTGACCCTGAATATTAAAAATAATAAAAGCTGGTTGTGCTTTATAATTCAGAAATACCGGAATCGTTTAAGCGATGATGCTGACCAAGTTGTTAATTTTAGAGGAGATAGCGATGTCAATGACGATGATGATTATGATGTTGATGATGATGAAGAATGATGATTTGAACATAATCCAGAACCTTGGTCAACAGGGGTACGTGAATAGTTGTCCTCGTCATCATCATCATCATCCTCGTCACCATCGTCGTCATTATCATCATCGTCATCATCGTCGTCGTCATCGTCATCATCGTCGTCATCGTCATCGTCATCGTCATCGGGGGGATCACGGTGGCTAAGTGGATTAGGCGCTGGTTCGCTAGCCTGGAGGTTGAGTGTTCGATCCCTGCATTGGCCGAGAAAGTTCATCTCGATTTTCCGGCGTGATTTCCCTTTGTCAGTGATGCAGAAGGATGGCCTGACAAGGACAGCTGTCTAGTCGTTTGGATGGGACGAAAAACCGAGGTCCCGTGTACAAATTGGAGTGCACGTAAAAGATCCCTTGGCAGTTGGAATTCGATATAAGAGTAGGCCGTAGCGCCGCTGCCCGGGCAAAATTTCCCTCATTGCACACTGTGGCGTATGCCCGTCTTCAATTAGCCCAGGTACGGTGCTTAAGCGTAGGACGTTAAACCCCATTTCATTCATTCATTCATCGTCATCGTCATCGTCATCGTCATCATCATCATCATCGTCATCTTCGTCATCTTCGTCATCGTCGTCGTCATCGTCGTCACCGTCATCATCGTCACCGTCATCGTCGTCACCGTCATCGTCGTCATCCTCTTTAAAATCAACAAATTTTTCAGAATCATTATCCTCGCCTGTATTAAATTACGAGATCTAAATCCAACCATTATTATCATACCCCGAGAAGTCAGTCGTGGACAACGAGCTGATCGCTATTCGTTATTTACCAACACTGATCATTTAGTTGAAAATAAGGGAACCACTTTAGCAAGATACGGATCATCGTCATGCCAACATTAAAACCGGTAAGCTACATTTGTGTGTAAAATATCTCATTTTACGGTTTAGGTTAGAAGAGATGGCACGATAACTCGGGTTGATAAATCTAAGTTCGGGTAATAAAATGGTTTGTTTAAGAGATCATATATATATATATAGACAATGTGTCTTTTGTGGTCGTTGTTGGGTTTCGCCCTCATCTGTTTATCGTTCTGGTACAAACGTTAGTAAAACAAACACCGGGTTGTTTCTTTTCACAGAAAGATGGCTTTCATCTTGGATGAAAATGAAACACGTATCTAAATTGTTAGTTTCCGGTAGCAGACGGGTTATTTAAAGGTAAAAAAACTGTCAAAGGATGATATAATATCCGAAATGTTCATCAAATCGTGTGTTAGAAAACTATCCAACTTTGTATATGGGGTGTCAGAAAAATAAGAAGTTTTAGAAGAGAGAGTTTTATATATAGACCACTTGTTATGGTGATAATAATAGTTTGTAAAAACCACGTACCTTCCGGTTCAATAGGCGTTTCTTCACCTGAAATGGGTTATACCATGATTGGAATAATTTATAATGGTTCTTAATAATTTATAATATTAAATCAATACAATTTTAGAAAGGTATATACAGTAAAACTATATCGTTTTCCATATCACACAGTATAATAAGATATATCTGTCTCAGCGTCGCAGAGGGCTGACATTTTTAGTAGCATAGAGATATATCCTCTTCGGTATGACAGTGGTCTACCCTTCCCGGCATAACGGCGTTCTCACAGTCACAGAGCTTTGGTGTCCTCGATGCCATAGGAATCGCATTTCCAGTGTCATAGAGGTCTTGCTTTTTCAGTGTCTTTGAGGTCTAGTGTTTTCAGTGTCATGGAGGTCTTGCTTTTTCAGTGTCATAGAGGTCTTGCTTGTACAGTGCCAATGAGGTCTAATGTTTTCAATGTCATAAAGTTTAAACGTTTTCAGTGTCAGAGGTCTTGCCTTTCGGTGTCACAGAGGTCTAGCGTTGTCGGTGTCATAGGGGTCGTTTTGCTTTTTCAGTGTCATAGAAGTCTAGCCGTATCAGTGTAACAAACGTCTTGCTTTTTCAGTGTCATAGCGGTCTAGCGTTTTCAGTGTCAGAGATCTTGCATTTTCGGTGTCATAGAGGTCTAGCGTTTTCGGTGTCATATAGATTTTGACATATAGGTCAAGCGCTTTCGGTATAATATAGGTCCAACGTCCAAAATATAATAATAATTACAAATTCGATTAACATATTACCTTCGGTAGGTTTTCGTGCAGCTGGCGCGGTTGTTGTGGTCACTTTTATGGTCTCGGCTAATTCTGTAATATAGTAATGTAAACATGGTTATTCGTACCATCTGAACAGTTAAACATTGTTCCTTCCCATAACCCCCCTCCTCCCCTGCCCAATTTCCTGCACTATAAATCACCTAGTTTCTGGCGAGACGACGTAAATCCATATCTATCTCTCTCTCTCTCTCTCTCGCTCTCTCCCTCTCTCTCTCTCTCTCTCTCTCTCTCTCCTGCACTAGACTAGAAAACCAAAAGGAATATGCTCAGCTTGAACCAAGATGAATTCGAGGATCTCTTGGTTGATGAACCAGAATTACTGGATAAATGTAGCTCACCTGATACAGAACACCCATTTTTGTTTATTGTTTCCGCACTGGCATGTATTCAACGCAACCCCCTTTCAATAGACCAATGTCCGTAATTAGTAAGCGGCACGCGGTACTCCTACTACGCTGTATTTTATAAATGAATAAAGCCCAACGCACCACCCGCCATACGTGTTTTTGACCTGTACATATAGCAGGGTTTGGAAGGTAGCAGACCGGACACACGCAACCGGGTGAAAATGTTGTAAATAGTACTTGTCACAAGTCTCTAAGACCAGCAAGCAAGTGACGCGTAAGTCTAACGCACGAGTTTACTCAAATTCCCCCGTAGACTCCCCACCGTAGCATGTATGATTGTTTGTGAGGTTGGCTTTAGCTATTGTAATAATGAATTACCTGCATCATCAGTGATTGCTGGTAGACCAGGTGTTGTAACTGGTGCTGCAGTAAAAATATAAATCAAACCTTATTCCATTTGTTAAAGAAGAGGAATATATTACCGGTCATCAGGAAAATGGGTTGTCATTTAATATGTTTCTAATTGGGTTTTTCAGATTCGGTTGATATCTTGTTTGGGTACTGCCATTAATAAATTAGGTCTGCCAATATTATCCTTTGGTTGTGTCGATTTCAAATCTTCTATTATTAAATTGGGTACTGTTCTATCGTTCTGTCGATATCAAATCATCTATTATTAAATTGGGTACTGTCCTATGGACTGTCGATATCAAACTTGGTACTTAAATTCAATGGTTCGGCTAATATCCAATAACATCTCTCGGGATAATAATTAAATAATGATTTGTTTAATTTAACCCCATGTTGATAAGTTTACGCTGGCTAGACGCAAAAAAAAATCCTGCCAATTCGGATCCGTGCAACGTTTATTTGTATTCCCGAACCCTGATGTAAATACAATTAATAATTAAGGTTAACTTAACATTTCCAGTATGGTCTGAAGAGTAGTGCCTAATTGTTGACACCAAAGCAGGAATGACGGCGCCAGGATTTTTCATAATAAAAGATGTGGAGCGGAGCGTATCTAAATCATTAATTGCATATTAGCATCGAACAAACTATGTCAAGACTGACCCGTGGAGCTTATATATGGCTAGTTACAAAAGAAAATTCAAGAGGATGGGACCATGGCAAACCCCAAACCCCATCCAACCCAAGGCCTAGTGCCACTACTGAATTACTATGTCCTACCTTCGGTTCCTGGCGTTTCTCTGTCTGGAGAATCGGCTGTCAGACTAGCTGTTAATGGCGTAACAAAATTATTCTGCAACGAAACAATACATATCTATTATTCTGAATCTGTTATCAACGCAGTTACTTATATGTATTGTTTAATGGTCGAGAGCGAAACATTAAGTAATATATTACGCAATGTCTTAAGCTCGAGACCTTTAAACAACTTAAAATACATACACTCCGCATGTGCGTTTACAGTGAAATCGTCACGCAAGTCTAATATTTCACAAGGTGCGAATGGCAAGTTGTCCGAACGAATTTTTGCAATAATGGTACGCCAACAACAAAGGGTGACGTCACATCTGTATTTTAAGATTACAATATTTATCCAATGTTATATGTTATGTCGGCGCTTTATCTTAATCTTACATAATGCATCTTTAAACTTGATAAAATGGTATTCTTTTAGCATTTTTTGAAATGAGTCTACTTACATCTCTTGACATTTGTTGGATTTGTTTACGTAATGTATCTCTGTCTGTCGGGTTGTATGCCACGTTATATCGTCTTATGAGATCCTGAAACCTCAAATATAACGTCATCCTGTCGACTGTAGAGTCGGGAATATCCTTTGTTGGCGGAGACTTCTTGGTAACGTCAATAGGTTTGGGAACAGCATAACCTCTGATCCGGCTTTCTAAAAAGTCACGATCACCAAGATTGGGCAGTCTTCCACTTAGCACGTATTGAGTGCCCGGATAATAATTTCGGGAATATGGGCGTCTGGTTTCATATCTGACCGGTTCTTTTCCATTTCGTAAATATTCAAAATCAACACCAGAAACGGTTCTGGAAGAAACATCTCTGTAGAAGCTGTTGATCGGGTCTGGTAATTGTGTGTCGCGTGGAATTCTTGTTGATCTCCCGTAATTGATAGAAGCTAAGTTTCTTAAGAAATTATAAGAATCATCGTCTCCAAATCCAACAGTGTATATGGGGATATTGTCATCATTTGACGCTCGTGAATTGCTTAGAATACTATCGTAGTTGGTTATCCCTTTATTGGGTTTTCCGGCAGTTAGAATAACCATGTAACCCCTTCTTCTGTTAGGAGAGTTCTCGTAGATAAAATTAAGCCCCTGTTTTATAGCGGCTGATAAATTACTACCTAAAATAAAGAAAGGATTTAACTGTCAAAGGATTGGTATATTTTACTGTTAATGAAATGGGGTTTAACGTCCTCACTTGTTGCACTGATCGGGTTAGAAAAGATACGTTTAAGCCACGCAGTCCGCCATGACATAAGGTGTTTCCTTTTAACTCTTTACGGTTTCTTTTGCGTGTACGCCAAATAGAAGGCCTCCGTTGATGATCCCATCTGAACAACTAGATATTTTAGCAGAACATTTAATATTAGCCTAACTGGCTGCGATTTTACCTGGTCATCGGTGTTTCTATTCCGCTTTAAATTCCAAAGAAAGAAAGAGAGAAAGGGAGAGAGACAGAGGGGAGGGAGAGAGAGAGACAGCGAGAGAGAGAGAAATAGAGAGAGAGAGACAGCGAGAGAGGGAGGGAGCAAATTGGGATTTAACGTCCACTAGACACAAACTAGGTAATTGCGGGGCAAAATGGGGTTTAACGTCCACTGGACACGATCGAACTATGTAATTGCGTGACTAACAGTTGGTTTCATTGTCCTTGTCACGTACATGCGGTGAATCAAAACCTCGTCAGTTGAGAAATGACATACCTTATGATGAAACGCGCACATTCTAACCATTCGGACATCCCCCGCCCCCATCTTAAAATCCCGCTCCCACGAGATTATTTAGCTGCCATGGGATTATTTAGCTAAGCTGTCATGGGATTATTTCGTTTAGCTGTCATGGGATTATTTAGTTTACCTGCCATGGGATTATTTAGTTTAGCTGTCATGGGATTATGTAGTTTAGCTGCCATGGGATTATTTAGTTTAGCTGCCATGGGATTATTCAGTTAAGCTGCCATAGGATTATTTAGTTTAGCTGCACTGTCACGTGACTATTTAGTTTAGCTGTCACGAGATTATTTAGTTTAGCTGTTATGGGATTATTTAGTTTAGCTGTTATGGGATTATTTAGTTTAGCTGCTTAGCTGCAATGGGATTATTTATTTTAGCTGCCATGGGATTATTTAGTTTAGCCGTCATGGGATTATTTAGTTTAGCTGTCATTGGATTATTTAGTTTAGCTGCCATGGGATTATTTGCGTGCACAAATAATTGTATCCCCATAAATTTCTGTGGTTTCTGTATCCGCTTTGCTAAAAAGTAAGAACCTAAGGTTCTTGCGGACCACGCTCTCTGAGATACGGACCCCTGTCGAACTTGAATGTCTCATAACCATACACAGCTATGCAAGTGCAATTGTCAAAAAAAATCATATGCCAGACTCTCATTAATTAACTCACCTCCTTTTGGTTTGAACTTCTTGAGATCTTTAAGAGTTTTCCTAAATTTGTTTCCGGGAACAAATCTTTTGTTCAAGAGTTTTCGTTCATCTGAGAATGTAATCACATTAAAACGGTCAGTTCTACCCAGAGAGCTCAGTATGGTTGGCATCGCTCGCTGAATAAGTCCTAGTCTTTTGCCAGCCATTTTTGAGCTTGTGTCGACCAGAAACAAAACATCTGAACCTGGAGATTGCGTCACTTGTGGATAATAATAGTGCACAAAATTATTTCTGGTGGTCTACAAATGAAAAGCGTACACTGTTTAAGGTTACATTTGAATACCAACATTAAGTAAGAACGCTTCATTCAGTAAACTTTTATTACCATGCACATGTTTAACAAATAAGTCTAAGCTGTTTGACCACATCCAACGGGAAATGGTATCGGGTGTTCTAGATAGAGTAAGCATACGATATGACACGACACCCGTAAATACATATAGGTAACTGGGGCGTTGATTTGGAACAGGGCCCTGTTTCACGAAATCTTAACTAAAGATAAAATCCAATAGTAGATACTTCAATTTTGATTCGCTAAGCACTAAAATCAATTGAATACTATCCAATCAAATTACTAAATTTTGGATTTGATCTTAGTTAAAATCTTGTAAAACAAGCCAAGGGATTTAAAAAGCTACTGTTTTACGATAAACTTGGGTCTTAGTGGTTAGCCCCGTGGTTTTAAATACAAAAAAAGGTGTTAGCTTCGTGAAATCCTCTTAAGCGAAATGGTATCAAGTGTTCTAAACACGCCATGGATGCCCTGTGTCAATACCACGACATTGCTAAATACAAATAGCAAAAGCAATCAGAATGATCAAAGGCAACAAAATGATTTGTTCTGAAGACGCAAAAAGTAGTATAATGGAAAATAATTTTCCTATACTAGTATATATTAAAATGGACAGAATCAATATCAGATATGAGTGGTCCATTACAGTACTAATATTATCATCCCATCAAGATGTATTGTACACTCCTCTTTGCTGTGTTTGACCTCTAGAGATTTATTTAAGCTTCTAACAGACTAGTTCTGACTAAGCTATCCAAAAGACTTACAAGTAAATCTCCGGGATCTTCGGGTTTCGTACTGGTTAATGTATATCTGACTGATACGTCTCCAGTAGGGCGACTGGAGGCTGTTAGGGGAAATTCTTTCTCGTAGTTCATTACAGAGGAGTACAAGCTGCCAATTCGTTCTGTGTCTCTAGTAGTCTGACCACCTGGAAAAATTATTTAAACAGTTCAATCGGCATCGTCGTTACGCGGTAGGCTTACCCATACAGCTTATTCCATGGAAATATATGCGAGCAACGTGAAACACATCCATGACCCAGAAAAAATAGTTGAAAGATCTACGAAATTTTGTGTTAAAGTAACTTGAAAATAGATGATGTGTTCATTCTGTCCTTGTTGTTTCGTGGTACACAATTCGTGAACTAGTTTTAGGGAATATATGCGACATACATGGAACACATCCATGATGGGGGTAAGAAGTTTCTTATGGTCATAACCCGGAAGCTGATGATCTACGTCATAATCTTGTTATCAAAAAAACCTAGATGATGTGTTAGAGTTCCAGTTGTGGGAAACATCCGATTTGTTTAATTGTCAATTTTTTCGACTGTCTTATTTTTTTGTGTAGTGGAACCCTTCTGTATCATGTATAATTGAAAGAAATAAAATGAACTGGGATTTAACGTTCTACTGGGCTAATAAAGGCGGGCATACGCTATATCGTGAGCTGTCAGCAAAATTTTACCCGAACACCAGCACTACGGCCTACTCTTATATAGAATTCCAACTGTCACGGGATCGTTTACGTGCACGTCCATGTGTACCCACGACCTCGGGTTTTCGTCCCATCCGATCGACTAGACAACTATCCTTGTCAGGCCCTCCATCCTGCATCACTGACAAGGGGAACCCACGCCGGAAAATCTGTACGAACTTGCTCGGGCATTGCAGGGAACTAACACTCGATCTCTAGGCTAGCGAGCAAGTGTCCTACTCACTTAGCCACCGTGACCCCTTATAATTGAAAGACAGACATGCATATTACCAGCAAATGATGGACTGTTGGGTACAGACTGTTCAGCATTGGTTATAGATCTCGGTTCTGTTATTCGACTTTCGATGCGAAGAGTCTTTACGGGATAGTCTGGACTGATGGAAATAGGACTGCTGTATCTGCCACCGGTTCGTTGAAGGACTTCATCATAGGTGGCGTTGAAGCTGATTCTGCCTAAAGGCTCAACTCTATATCTAACGACTACCTGGCTAGGTCTATCTGGGGACCTATAATATTATGATTAATTGACTTTGTTAAAGCGTATGTTTACAAAAGCCTTGAAATTCATGGCATTTGTGTACAGTCCTACCTTGTTCAAGATGGTCCTATAAATCTTTTAATTTACTGATGTTAGTTGAGAAATTGACGAAAATATCATTTTCTTGTTGAAAGTAAAACGATTGATTTCGAAATGGTAATTTTTAGCCATTAAAAACCCAAAGACGTCATCCTTATCTGTTTATATAATCGACTACTTCCATTAGGTAGTCTTAGTTTTACAGTAACATTTATTTACAGCTATCATACGGGCTGCGCTTTCAGGATTTTTTTCGAATAACCATTAGAAAAGGGGTTGCGATTGGTATCTACTTCATAATATATTGGGTGAATGTACTATTGCGTCTGTAATCCAGTTGCGGGACGATTTCAATACAACCGTAAGAAATGAAATGGGGTTTAACGTCATGCTCTTCTGCACCTAACCTGGGCTAATTAAAGACGGAACCGTAAGAAAAATAAAATGCGTTTTGGCAAGAGGTAAACTAAGAACGACCGAGGATAATCTAATCTTAGCAAACTCGCTGGAATATGACATACCCTGTAATATATCCACCATATTGCCCATCTCGTAGAGGTGAAGATGATAGCGGTACCTGACTCATCCTGTAACTACTGGGATGGTCAGCGAGACCTGGGATTCTTCTATTTCTGAAATATTTTATATCGATATTATATAAAAAGCATTTCCTCAATATTTTACATAAATATTATAAAAAAAACTTCCTCAGTATATTACATTAAGTTTATCAAAAAAAACAACATTTCCACAATATTTTACATTAATATTGTAAATAAACTTTTCCACAATATTTTACATTCTTTTTTATTATTCTTTTATCCAAACTATATCTAAAGCTTAATTTTATTTCCTTACCAAAGGGGTTTTAAATAATGGTGCAGCCCGTACGATTGTGCTTAAATTAAAATACATGTCATGAATTCAAAATGAAATCAAATGGGGTTTAGCGACTGTGCTAATGACGAGGGGCATACGCCATACAGTGTGCTATGGGTAAAATTATGCACGGACGGCAGCGCTACGGCCTACTGCTATATCGAATTCCAACTACCAGGGGGTCTTTTACGTGTATAACAATGTTTACACAAAGCGCCGGTTTTTCGTCCAGTCCGTTGCCCTTTGCCAGATCCTCTGCCCTGCATCACTTCCAAGGGGAATCCGACGCCAGATGGAGTTTTTGGGCCCACACCGCGATTTAACACGGGACCCTTGAGGTTAGCGAGCCAAAGACTCTCGCATGAATCCGAACGAAATAAGAAAAAATACAAGATATTAAAGGATACATACACAAGCACACTACCAACAGTAGCTCCCCTGGGAACATTCAGCCTGAAAGTAATATCCCTAGACTGTGCCGCTCCATTATAAATAGAATTGGCAACAGACGTTGTAGCAAAACGGTATCGTATGTCGGATCGTACATTGTATAATCCAATAAATGGTTCCTGTAATAGAAAAGAATCCGTTTTAGGTTTGTGGTGTGGAAATTCCTAAATTCTTAAAAAAAAACAAAATTTCATTCGAAATGCTTTTAAGCTTATATTGCTTTTATAAATAGGACAACAAATGTGTGCCAAACTACTTACTTTGTAGTCATACGGGGAGGGTTGTGGTGCTGCAAAAACAAAATAAAGACAAAATACATTAAATAAACATTAAGAATAATACGTTAATAAATCCCGTACTGGCCATGAGATCCTTTAAAATTATTGTTACAATTTAGACAACAATTGTGCACCAAACTGGCTAATGGGGACGGGCATACGTCTTGTTGCTCAGAAAGCGATGCTTAGGCATACTCTTATTTCGAATTCCCCCAAGTGTAAGGTTCTATTGCGTGAAGGACAACGTGTACACGGAAACACTCTTCCTACCAGCCCCCACCCCGCTTATCCCGCTCACCCATCCACTCATCCCCTCACCCCATCCCGTCCTTCACCACTTACAAAGGGGAAACTACACTAGAAAAAAACCCTGATAATATAACAGGTAATGATATGGAAGTGTATAAACTAAGATTGTTTTGGGATAACTCTTACCTCCACCAGCTCCGCCGGGGTATCTGTAATATGATCCACCTCCAGGAACAGATGATCCTCCAGTACCACCACCAGGTACAACTGTATTGTAGGTGTAGCGAGTTGTTCCCAAGGGAATAGTTCTATTGTATGTGTAGTAGGATGTTCCTCCTGGAATCGTTGTGTAAGATCCTCGTCCAGGAACTGATGTATTGTATGTGTAGCGAGTTGTTCCCAAAGGAATAGTTCTATTGTAGGTGTAATAGGATGTTGATCCATTGTATCTAGTGTAAGATCCTTGTCCAGGGACCGATGTATTATACGTGTAGCGTGTTGTTCCCAAGGGAACAGTTCTATTGTAGGTGTAGTAGGAAGTGCCTCCTGGTTGTGAGCCTGTTGTATAGTATGTGCCACGGCCAGGTTGAGTACCACGGCCAGGTTGGGTACCACGGCCAGGTTGCGTACCACGGCCAGGTTGATAAGTACCACTGCCAGGTTGATAAGTACCACTGCCAGGTTGATAAGTACCACTGCCAGGTTGAGTACCACGGCCAGGTTGAGTGCCACTGCCAGGTTGAGTACCACGGCCAGGTTGAGTACCACTGCCAGGTTGAGTACCACCTCTTCCAGGTTGATAAGTACCACTGCCAGGTTGATAAGTACCACTGCCAGGTTGAGTACCACGGCCAGGTTGAGTGCCACTGCCAGGTTGAGTACCACGGCCAGGTTGAGTGCCACTGCCAGGTTGAGTGCCACTTCCAGGTTGAGTACCACTTCCAGGTTGAGTACCACCTCTTCCAGGCTGATAAGTACCACTTCCAGGTTGAGTACCACGGCCAGGTTGAGTACCACCTCTTCCAGGCTGATAAGTACCACTGCCAGGTTGAGTACCACGGCCAGGTTGAGTACCACTGCCAGGTTGGGTACCACCTCTTCCAGGTTGAGTATCACCTCTGCCAGGTTGTGTGCCGCCTCTGCCAGGCTGATAAGAACCACTTCCGGGCTGAGTACCACCCCTGCCAGGTTGAGAACTTCCACTGCCAGGTTGTGTGCCGCCACTTCCTCTACCACCAGTACCTCCTGGTTGAGAACTTCCGGTTTGATAGGTATATCTGTAATTTGACCCAGTTCCAGTACTACCAGTTCCCCCAGTTTGGTAACTATATCTCGTGTTCGAACCTGGTCCTCCGGTTTGATAACTGTTACGGTAGTTTGATCCACTTCCGGTTGGAGAACCGCTTCCTGTTTGCGATCCTGTTTGATAGCTATATCTAGAATTTGATCCAGTTCCTCCAGTTTGGTAACTATATCTCGTGTTTGAACCTTGTCCTCCGGTTTGATAATTGTAACGGTAGTTTGAACCACTCCCGGTTGGAGAACCGCTTCCCGTTTGCGATCCAGTTTGGTAACTATATCTCGTGTTTGAACCTGGCCCTCCGGTTTGATAATTGTAGCGGTAGTTTGATCCACTTCCGGATGTAGAGCCGCTTCCTGTTTGCGACCCACCACTGCCTCTAGAGCCACCAGTCTGGTAGCTATATCTAGAATTTGAACCACTTCCAGTTTGGGAGCCAGTCCCGGACTGAGAACCACTTCCGCTACTTCCAGAACCCCCGGTCTGGTAACTATATCTTGTGTTTGAACCTGGCCCGCCTCCGGTTTGGTAATTGTATCGGTAATTTGATCGACCTCCATCTTGAGAACCTCCACTGCTTCCCGAGCTTCTGTAGTTTGAACCTGATTGGGACCCACCTCTGTTGGAACCAGATGTAGAATATGTATAACCACTTCCCCTTCTTGGTTGGGATGTGTACCGGGAATTATAACCACTGCGGGAATTATAAGAGTACGTCACAGTCTCTGCACCCTCTCCATTAGGTGCGTCTGCCAATATAGCTGTCAGCGGAGTTACATAATTATGCTAAAATAAAAGAAAAATAAGAAAAATGGTAAATCATGTGGATTCCAATACTAGTTTTGATATAAAAGCACAAAAATTCCCTCTTTTAAAAGAATGGTCAATTCCTGCTTCCTGTACGGTGTTGTCCGTTATTCATAGTCATGTGGAAAGTACCTTAAGAAGTTCTTTTTGGTTATCTAAATCGACGTTCGAACTCTAGTTACAGGACAGTTAGCCAATGAATTTAAAATGGACCACTAACCCCGATACTATATTCATGTTCCGCTACACGTGGAGATTAACTTCGTAATGAATACACGTGACAAGGAGTGGGGTCGCCTGTCCAACCTCGTGGGTTTTCTCCAAGTCCTCCGGTTTTTCCCCACTGCTAAAAGACCCCAACGCGCAAGCGAATTATTGAAATTAAATTAAACCCTATGTTAGACCCGAAATGACCTAGTTTGTGTCGAGTGGACGTTAAACCCCATTTATCTCTATCTATCTATCTCTCTCTCTCTCCTCTCTCTCTCTCTCTTTCTCTCAATGAATACAGGAGTCTTTATAAAAACCGTAGTACATTTTACAGTCCCTTACCTTTGACGACATCTTTTGCAGATTCGTATTGATTTCATTTCTTTCCTCAGTATCGGTAGTTCGTTTATGTTTACGAATCAACTGCTCAATGTTGAGGTATATCCACAGTTCGTCCACAGTTCTAGAAACATCTGCTACTTGTTGAGAGTCGGTGCTGATTACTATTTTTCCATCGGCAGAAGACCCTTGTACTAGACCAGTGATTGTTTTTGGACTGGAAACATTTCCGCTAACAATTATTTCAGATCCAGGATAGTAGCTTCTGGATTGGTATCGGACTGTATCCCATTCAACCGATCGCTTGTCTTCTGTCAAATATTTAAATTCTAGTCCGGAAATAGATCTGTAAGCTATGTCTTTATAAAACGTGGTAATGTCTTTAATGGCGGTTTCACCTGAATGAATACTAATAGACTCTCCGTAGTTCTCTGCAGAAATACGTTCGGCGAGATTCCAATCAGCATTTCCAAAAGCAATGCTAAAAATTGGAATCTTGGCTGCGTTTGCGGTTTTATTGAATGTGCTACCCGAGGCACCTTGTCCTCCCATTATTAGGAAAATCATCGCGTTCTTTGTGTTCTTAAAATGTTCTGTGACGAATTCCAAACCCCTCTTGACAGCTGTTGATACGTCACTATCTGTGGAAATAAAAGTATTATCCTTATACGAACATGCTATAGTTACGTCATTGTATGCGGTAATAAAATCATTATCCCTTTATGAACATGCTATTGAAATGAAATGGGGTTTAACGTCCTACTGTTCTGATCCAGTGTGTCATGGGGGACATTTGCCCTGAGAGCGGCACTATGGCCTACTATTATATCAAATTTCAATTGTCAAGGGTTAGCACGAGCGCGTTGTGTAATAAATTCTGTCATTGGGTCAACTGGCGTGGTTTAGAATCTCCGGTTGTGCGGTCGCCTTCCAACCTCGTGGGTTTTCTCCGGGTCCTCCGGTTACCACCCACTACTAAAGGCCCCTACACGCGAATTATTGATATAAAATTAAACAATGTGTTAGTACCGAAATGACCTAGTTTGTGTATTAATGATCAGCTATATAACGGTTTTAGTTCATTGTGTACAATTATGCCGTATGATCATACCTCCAGATGCTCGAACGGCCTGCAAAACTTTCTTCAATTTTCGTACAGCTCTGATAGATACCAATGGCATTTTTCCCAAAGGTGTGACTTTGTCAGAGTAAGTCATTATCTTAAACTTGTCGTTTTTATCCAAGCTATCCAGTATGGTCTTCATGGCTTTTTTCATATGAGCCATTTGGTTGTTCGTGACCATTGAGATGCCAACGTCCAGTAGAAAGAGAATCTCTTTGGGAGATGGTTTGGATAGTTTGGGTGAAAAGAAGTGTACAAAGTGATTCTTTGATTTCTGAAAGAAAATGGATGTTAAAGTTTAGAAGATTATGGGGTCATGTGATACGAAGAATGTTATTTGGCTAAATTGAGAACCGTATTTAAAAGTGGTCCCTTACTAGAAAAGACTAGGATCGTCAAAACGTCGCTGGTTAATAAACCAGTAATTGTTATCCATACAAATGTGTTTATAACATTCATAAAGAATTATATCCAAAATGTAGCTAGTAAACTAATCCAGTAATTATCTTATATAGATGTGTTGTGTTAGTTAAAGAAACTTTTAAAGTTCTATTATATGGGACAAAAACTCTTTATTAGCTTACCACTAAGTCTCCGGCATCTTCTGGAGTACTGGGTAGAGAATATCTGAGAGACAGTTGTCCATTGGGTTTACTGGATCCTACAGGGAATTCCTTCAGATAGTTTACAGCAGTGGAATATAGTTTACCAATGCGTTCAGAACTAATTGCTGTATCCCCACCTGCGAATAAATAGATAATGTGTATGATAAACTTAATTGATAAGTGGTAATTCTATGAACGAAGTATACAATTGTTTAAGTCAGTTTCACAAGAAATATTTATACATATTTGCACATAATGTGGCTCTTCGGATTCACTATACAATTGTTTAAGAAATCAGTTCAATAAAAATATTTATACATAAATGCACTAAATGTGGCTTTTCGGATTCACTATGGTGTCGATTAATGACCTGACTGAATATCCAAACAGTTTGTTTGCTGCTACTTCAGCTTACACTGTATGCCGACAAAATCTACGAGACGTAGCTAGAAATATTTTGATTTGTTTTCGGTTTACGGGGAGTTATCCGGCCGAGTGGTATTTTTTATATCTATTTATTCCACAGTAATATTGAGGGTTGTGGGTGGGGGGGGGGGGGGTATTTTTGATATCTACATTTGACAGTATTATTTGAAGAATGACCTACCATCTAATTCTGGATCGGTTGGTAATGACAACTCAGCATCTTCTATAGCACGTGGTTCTGTTATTCTACTTACAATATAAAGATTCCTCACCGGATATTCTGGTGTGATGTATATAGGACTATCATATGCTCCGTCGTTTCTAGGCAACAGTTCTTGGTAGGTCACGTTAAAGGTCAATCGCCCATGACCTTGAACTGGTTGCTTGGCAACTATATGATTTTGTCCTTCTGACCTATGAGACAAAATTATGAAAATAATTACAGAAATCGAGGACCGTTATCCAACTCAAAGACCATTAATACATGATGACTCAATATCTCCCCCAGATTCTGAAACATAACCTACGACCTATCCCTAAGCCTTACCCTGAACCATAATCATCAACAACCGTCAGGTGCCCTTACTCTGTTTACGTCTTATGGCCATGGGGAAATCTGCAAGTGCGCATGTGAAATAGATCTAGCCGCGTTAAACCCTGTTTTTATTTCTTTTTCCACTATGAATCACAGTTTTCCCATTAATCGGTTGTTGATTTTGGAAGGAATGCCCCGAGTTCACGAACCATTGTCTGACTTAAGTTAAGAATTTACTCAAAATTATTCTTCTTATTTGAACTAAAATATAGACCTTTATAAAACTATGGTTTTAATTTATCACATACACCAATAAGAAACTATGTGTAAAGTTTTGTGTTTTTAGACGGAATATATTTCTCATAAACAGTAATTGAAAGTTGTTTAAACTCTTAACTTAAGTCTGAGAATGCTTTGTGCACTCGGGGTCCTGTCTCCGGGTGGCTGAGAAGGTGGATATTTGTTTATTATTATTATCTGTAACTTACCAAGTAATGATGCTACCATATTTATCATCTTTAATAGATGACGTTAATGGTAAATTGGTTGTTTCATCATTCTTTTGTCTGAAAGGAAACAATTGAATATTTAACACGAATAGGTTTTTTAGAGTTGGTAATTGTGTTAATTGACACACCGTTTTGAATTCATAAGTAACATATGAAAGCAATTGACACCTTTCCACCTTTATCTGGACAAATATCACAACATTCAATATTTTTCGCCCATCTTCAAGTCAAATATAAAAAAAAAACAATTGACACGTTTCGACATTTATCAATAAGAATTTCAAAGCATTTGATAACGTCATCAATGAAAATATCAAAACAAAAGTACAAAATCAAAATTGCTATGCAATGATTCGCCATGATTAATATATATATTTTGATAAAAAATATTAATAGGACATTGGTATTTGTATCTATTTTGCCAACACCGGCCAGAGAGGCATTCAATAATTGTTTTATTCTTCGGAGAAAGTTCAAATACCCAGCTGTTTGATACTTATGTTGTTTCTATTTCAAAACATGGGGAAGGTTTCATTTACAGTAAATCATATTACTTGTCCTCCTTTCTAATACATTATATATAGACACTTTACATGGCTGTAAATCCAATTCAACTATCTGTGCTTCTGTGCTCCCTTTCAAATCCCCTTTACACTATCGAATTAATACTAAGCGGGGGTGTAATATATTGGGGGATTCTTAATACCTATATAGTGGTCGCGCTCCGAGCTCTGGCTTCCGGTCGTGGGTTCGAATCCTAGTGTGAGTGTTTATCAGAGATCGAGCTTCGAGCACTGGCTTCCGGTCGTGGGTTCGATTTTTAGTGTTAGCGTATATCAGATAGGGTGACTCCCCACCCTCATGGGTTTGTCTGATTTACTCTAAGTGCAACGATCTCTGCGCATGGGTTCAGTTTACTAAATTATTGGGTTTGTCTGGGATTTCTCTCAGAGTGGACGTTAAATCGCCAAAATATACATACAGGGTTAAAGACTTCGCCATTGCTGTTTCGGGCATGCTGACGGTAAACATGACGTCACAGGGTTCCTCATCTTGGTTGAACAATGTATTAATCACGGTGGTAGTAGCAAATCTATACTTTATATCAGTCTTTACTGAATATGTTTCAATGACTGGTCCCTGAAAATATAAAACAATTATATCAGTCATAACTGAATAAGCTTTAATGACTGGTCCCTGAAAATATAAAACAATTATATCAGTCATTACTGAATATGTTTCAATGATTCGTCCCTGAAAATATAAAACAATTATATCAGTCATAACTGAATAAGCTTTAATGACTGGTCCCTGAAAATATAAAACAATTATATCAGTCATTACTGAATATGTTTCAATGACTCGTCCCTGAAAATATAAAACTGGTAAAACGTTGCTATTTTTGCCTGATTACACTTTTTTGCTATACCGTTTTTAGGACTTCAAATTTTGTCTAATGGTTTGGATTGTTCGTACATGGTTATATTTTATTGAAAGTTCTCTAACTGTATTGCGTACAGCCGTCTTCATTAGCCCAGTCGGAGCAGAGCAGAAAGACGTTGGACCCCATTTCATTTTTCTCTCTTGTCAAGAAAATGGAGTGCTTCGTTTAACAGTAAATGGAATCAAATGATGACAACCATTAAAGTAACAATAAGTAATAAAGTGCTAAAATCTTTTCAACTGAAACTGATTAAAACGGGTGTTTGTGACACTGCAGACTTTATACTGATTGCGTCTTAACAATCTTACAAGGAAGAGGTCCATGGTGAAGCTCATTGCAAATTCTCGCAAAAGTTGTAATTATGGGGAAGTGCAATTCTGTGTTAGAATTTCGACTCGGTCTTTTATCTTAAAAATGGGCAAAGTCGGATAAATAATTTCAATTTTACGCTCTGTACGGAAAATTCAGAACATTTGGTAAAACATTGAGACAAAAACTAATCCTGGGAAATGATATAACGGAGGATTCCGATAATTCTGGGGTCTGTTTCACGAAATGTAAAGTAAGATAAAATCCAAATTTTAGTAATTTGATTGGATAATAATAGATTGGTGATAGTGAATAGCCAATCATAATTGAAGTACCTACTAAAATTTGGATTCCATCTTTAGTTAAGAGTTCGAGAAACAAGGCCCTGGGTTTCCGGTATGGCGCTGGGTATATAGGACTCCGGGTATATATGGCCATGGTTCTAGCATGGTCGTATGGTTGGTATAACCTACATTATCACCGCAGAAGTAGATTTTTTTAAGCCAGACTGTCATGCTTTGAATTTGGTGCCTCTTAAATTGCGGAATTAGACACCGATAGTCGTAATAGGATATATAGGTTGAGTATACTGCACTTTAAAAGGGGGTCACAAATGTTATTTGATTTATTTGGAAAACGTCATCGCCACAGATATATCACACTTTAAAGGGGGGTCACAAATGTTATTTGGTTTATTTAAAGTGTCTCCAGAAGTTTTTTAAAAGACAGTCTGCACCTGGTGTTCAATAATGACAAACACCATCAAACGACTCTGAAACCTGTTGACGAAAACACATTTTATGACGGATGCGCTCTCTACGTTCATTATACTAATGGTGATTTAATGATATATTTGGATCGTCAACGTATTTCCCACACACCAAAAAATAGATAAAATTTCAATTTACCAAAATCATATCCATTAACAAGATTTCATGAAAATCAGAAAATACAAATTATTCTAGCACATTCGTTTTTAGAATAAAATTATTGATGAGTTAAACGTCTTTTGGGCTTCTTTTTAAAGCTCATTTTAATGGAGAACGCTATATCAGCGACGGTCCTGAACATTTTAGCACATACATGACGTCATATGTGGAGTGTAGATGTAAACAGGACTAACCCTTACTCTGGACCAAGCCTAACCCTTAACCTAACCCTAACGCACAATCCACATACGACATCATAATTCATATGTGCAGGGCCCTCTCCGATCTAGCGTTCTCCCATTTGAATGATAACTGAATATCACTCGGCAAATCTCGGTTGATTCCGGTACCCTACAGCGAGATGTAGGGTACTGGAATCTCCTGAGGTTTGCCGAGTGATCCGGATGTGTGTGTGAACTGAACAGTTTGCCTCTTTGGCATTAGTTAACGTCTCTCTTCAGTTTTACCGTCTTCGTTAGCCCAGCCTTAACAAAACAGTAGGGCGTTAAAAAAAAATTCATTTAATTTCATTTTCTCAGTTTTATGATACCAGTAAGTCGTTCTGTTTACTAAATCTAGTTTCCCTTTAAAATCCCTGGGCGTCTTTGGGTTAAAACGTGAAAAAAATTATGTTTCCAAAGATTTCAAATGACGGACGTTGGCTTTCATACGAAATAAATTACACCTTAGCATTAATTTCATCATTAACTGTCTTTAAATTTCACATTAGAAGTTTTTCAAGCCGTATGAATAGAATTTCGACAAATACAGTTTCAATTTTACTGCTTTCGGATAATTTTTCAATCATTAGTACATCACCACAGTTTACTCCAAGGCCAAAGGAAAATGTGTCTACTCGTTCGGATGAGACAAAATACCTATGCGATCTATGAAAAGATGATGGAAACGTCGCTGTAAGGGAATAAATTCTCCCTACCTCGTAACCATAGAACACATTAGGACATTAAGCCCTACTCAATATCATCTTCTTCGGCACAGGGAGTATCTTGGTACTTTTTCTAAGAAACTGTTAAAATTATTATTTTTTTAAGGGTGGTCGCTATATAGTTCACATAATATGTAAAAGCCATCAAGATGTCATTACGTTAGGTTTAAGTTTAATGTGTGAGACTTGTCAATTTCCTGCTATTAGTAACCTTTGGGCATCTGGTAGGTATGTGCGAGGCTTCTCAATTTTCTGCTATTAGTAAGCTCGGGGCATCTGGTTGGTACATGTCTGTTTTGTAAATTATAGGATACATAATTATACAGCGTGTCATGTCTTCTGATTTTATCTTATATCATACATCATCAATCACTACATCTAATAGTAAGAGCAGGAGGACTGCACTACATGCAAAACAAAAATGTACAAGATAAACCTGCGGACAAGACAGAAAATAGACATCGCAAAAAATAAACAATTATTAAATCAAGTGAATGGACCCGGGGGCCAGCCGTAAGCGTCCACTACGCTGTGCAATCCCGGGTCTTTTGTGGTACATTCTTCACTAAAATGATTCAAAAAAAAAACCGTAACAAAAATAATGCGACCAATCTTGACAGTGGTCGTCTTTTCAATGGCGATAGTCTGTCAGTTCACGTGGGGTGTTAGAGCATTAAATAATTTTAACAAGAGGGGCGATAATCCGGACAGAATTTCGGAAAACACTTAAATAATACATTATGTGTTTGCCATTTTAACTATGTATATACACAATCTTATCGAATTACTATATGTATATACAAATTATTTAGGGAAAGGGGGTTTACATAGGCCAAGCCTGTTCCCTAATCCCATTCAGACAACCTGATTAAAAAAATATAGTTTAAAAAAAACAACCACTTTATATTCTGAACGAATTTGTGTGCGAAGTCCCAACCTAGATTCCACTTGAAAACACAGAATCGCTTTTAACATGAGAGCCGGGGTGGCTAAGTGAGTAAGACGCTGACTTACTAGCCTTGTGGTCCCGGGCTCCCCCTTGTCAGTGTTGCAGGAATGAGGGCCTGTGAGTGGACAATGAATAGTTGTTCGGATGAGACGGAAAACCGGTATCTCGTGTGCAACTAATAACACCCTTGACAGTTGGATTTTCGATATACGAGTTGGCCGTAGTTCCCGCGGTCCGTGCCAAATTTCCCCCATAGCACACTATATGGCGCATGTCCGTATTCGTTATTCATTCACCACTGTATCTACATGTATATTTTCCAACTGCTAAAGACCTCTTCGCTCAAGCGAATTATTGAAATAAAATTCCCGAAATGACCTAGTTTGTGTCGAGTAGACGTTACCCCCCCCTCTCTCTCTCTCTCTCTCTCTCTCTCTCCTTGTAAATTTACGCTGTTAGGTTTGTTCAGTCAGATTTTATGACTTTATCCACACACGACAACTTGGAGCATTTAATGCTAGGATCCCATCGTCGTGCAATGCTTTCCAATGGGATTAACCCTATTGAGTCCACGATATGGTACGTGCAGATACATTCGGATACGTTTGGATAAGATCATTCCGATTAATACGACTGATAGGATCCCCAAGATTAAAACCACGATGGAAACCTGCCTAACAAATCCTTGTATATCTCCACATCTACACTCCGTCTGCTCGGTCACATTTGACAAATACATTGTATCGGGCGTGAGAACCATTTACATAAATCTCTTATAATCCTTGAAATAATTTTTTTTTTTGATACATCAATACATGGCAACATGATCGCCATTGCTATTAATGTTACGTCTTAACCCCCGGGTTAATGGAGACGGAAATGCGCCGTGCTGTGTGCTCATTCTGTACACATAGATCCATCTACGTCATACTTCGAGAATAGATCTCGACCCTAAATGGCCGCCATATTAAACAAAATAAGTATATTGTTTTCTACTGCGCTTCTACTCCGTTTCACATCTGGCATACACACAAAGAGTAAATGTTATTAAATGGAAGCAGAATAAATACATAACAAAATTCTCGAAGTGTGCTCAGTGTTTTCGAATATAATCGTCGATTTAGGCCTTAAAATGTCTGTCAACTATCCTAGTGTCTGTTCTCAAGCGAAGCTAACTGTAAGTTTAGTATGACAGTGTGCTATTAGGGGATTTTTTCATTGATATCCGCCACACGGAACCTCGCCTTCCATTACCAGACCATTGTACCACACCATTGACAGGAGAAACCACGGGAGTTATGGACTCAGACTGGTAATTATATCCCCTTAAGGAGAAAGGGTATCAAATTTGAAATTTTATAGCAGTTTTGGGTAATACTGATGATATTACAGCGGAGGGATAGGGGTTGTAAAGTGTTTTTCTACAGAGCAATCATTGTGTCGGAAGTGAGATTTTTACCCCAGTCAACTTCAAATCCCCGTAACAAAAAATCTAAACGGTCAACCCCCTACAAATTTATGATGAGCAGATTGCTAAATGTGGTCTCCATTTCACCTATAAAGATTGGAACCAACTGAAGGTTGAGCAATAAACTACAGCCTGTGATGTTACACCCATTTTATGGTTGAAGTCAATGGGCAAATAATTGATAGTCTTAGATGATCCACGGCGATTGCGTTAAACAATCACCCGGCCACCAATCCCCGAGCAAGAAAAACGTGTTAAACCAGATTCAACAAGATCGTGTAGTAAGATATACGTTTCACACGGTTTTACTGTTTTAGATAAAACTAATTTCAACACATTTTAACTGTACATATGATGCCATTGAACTTTTCACTGAGTTCGTTTCTGGGTTAAACTGTAAGAAGTACTGAAATTCAACCCTATGTTTGTATAAGTTAAATTTCGTGCAAACTGTAACGACAATTCTTTAATATACAGAAAATTGAAATTTTACTTTAAAGGGACAATAACACTCTTGCTGGCTTGACAGGTCCAGAAAAAAATAGCCTTATTCTAACTACAAGATGTTTAAGTGTCCTACCTGTTGTGTAAATTATCTATTACAACCTATCTTACTTGTCTAGAGGGTTCGAAAATATGTTTAAATCCAAGTTGCATTTAAAAGGGCTTACGTAAGGCTTTTCAAACCATGTTACGGCATGTAGTTGAATTTTTCCAATTTTTAAAATTAGGTCTGTTAAAGGACCTAACTCAAAATCCTCCAAAATCTTCGACATCGAAAACACGAATTATTGGTCAATTCAAATCAACATTGATGTTGTGACCTTACCTAGAAATGGCAGGACTCTGATATCCAATATTTAAAACAAAATAAACATTTTACCATTGGTACACGAATCGTGTACCATAGAGCGTTTCAGTGTCACTTTTAACAAGTGACCAGAAAGAACGAGGCTAGACTCATTCCACAACCCCTGTCAAACAACGAGACCATTTTTTATCTGGTGGGCATGCGCAGTAGACTATAATAACCAGACACTGGAAATACTTAATACCGTTGAGACTCATGCCGTATTTTGCTGGACAAAACTGATTTGAAATTAGAATCAAAACGGAAACAATTTAATGCAAATCAGTGTATATACAATCATATGCGTTGCGACCCATTAGGGTCGATTTCCAGGTCCCAAATATTAGCGATTTAGCTCCTTTAAGGTGAAATTTGTATCATTTTTTAATTGAAATATTGTAAAACAGTACAAATTGTTGACCAGAATAAAGATGGGACTTATTATTCCGTTACAACAAGAGTGGTATTGGGGCTTTCAAGGAGCCAAGTCTTTAACTCATTATCATTCACTGTCTTTGACATTGAAAACACGACGTATTGGTAAATTGATGCTGTTATCTTACTGTGAATATTTAAGACTGCATTAAAATTTTAAAATTGATACCCGAATCTCGTGCCCGATTGCTTTCGACCGCCATTTAAAATGAAGCGGTTCGATGGTCGAGGTTAACATTATCCTAGAGGAGAACGCTACCCGCGCAAGCGAATTATTGAAATAAAATTGAACCATATGTTAGTCCCGAAATGACCTCTACGCACTAGCGACTTGAAAAAAGATTGTAACATGTTTTGCGTCAGTGGACGCTGGACTCCACCACTCTCTCTCTCCCTCTCCCTCCCTCTCTCTCTCTCTTTCTCTCACACACACACTCTCTCTCACACACACACACTCTCTCTGTCTCTCTCTCAGCCTATTTGTGTTATTATTTTAGAATCTTCAGCATGGTGTCTCCTTGGCAGTGATGCGGGGTGTTTAGTCCATCGGATTGGTCAAACGACCGAGGTCCCGTGACACATCGGACTGCACGTAAACGAACCCGTGACTGTTACAATTCGAAATAAGATTTCCGGGAAAATTGTCCGTCATCATTATCCCGGTCGGTGCGGAACTTTAGGACGTTCAACCCCGTTTCGCTTCGTTTCATCTCTGTATAAAACAGACAGCATGATCATGACAAAACGCGAGGCTAAAAAAGCAAACACGTTAACGGTTGATTGATGCCTCATCATATATGACCAAGTTTTTTTAAGGTTCCAATTTCGCTGAACATGAGAAAATAAGAGACTACATATCGCTGTCAAGAGTGAAAACAATCTATTATATCTAAATTGAGAATTCCGTGGTATCGTGAACAAACATTATACCACGATTATTAGACACCGACGTTATCGTGATTAGATAGAGAGAGAAACCGTGGAGAAATGTTAATTAGGTTTTTATATCGACGTCACGCTGAAAGTGGTTATAATACCCAATATACGAGAAGGCTGGGATTTAAAATAAACTTTCACGTTTCTGATAACCCTTAATTTAGGCGTGGTTGATTTCCTAGGAGTACTCTACGGGGATACTTCTTGACGGATCTTTTCTTTTTTTCTTCTCAAATTTAAAGAGATAGTTGAAATCCAAAGTCATAATAACCCCTTACAGAGGTGACGAGAGGTCAAGATTATAATCTTTATGAGCAGACGATGCTGTAGGCGTATAGATATCATGCAGAAATGGTGACAAGGGAGAACCACACTGGAAAAATCCGGGTTGACAGTTCTCGCTATAATGGCTGACTCTGTATAGAGATATTAGCGATTAAATTTTAGGCTAGCCTCGATCGTCATTACAAACGTTGGTACGATAATAAAAACAGTCTGGATTATTAATTTTTATGTTAAATTATCCGTAAAAAAATTGTATTCAAATCTAGTAAATATCGCAAGCTAACGATGGCATCGAGGGTTGATTATGGTATGGATACGTAACTGTCTAATAAATCATTTAGATAACATTTCAAGCCAATAGAAAAACCCGCAATAGGCAGATTTAGCTCTTGCATAATGTATCATTACAGTTACCCAAATTACTAAAATTATAATAAACTACACTTTGAATAACTGACATCAAATAAAACGTTCTTTTAAAGCGAGAATTTCAAATTTCCTATGAAAGTCAAAACATAATTATTTCTATGTCTTTTGCGTAATAGGTTATCAACTCACTGTTATACGATCGTGGGCATTATTTCCCACCCTTAGAAGTCTATGACACCGGAAATAACAACATAATTACCTCCCCTGTTTTGCTATTGACAACATGGGGCAGGCATTTCCAACGTTGGACTTTGAAGTTGAAAATGATATTTTTGCCAATTTCTCAGCTGGCAATTGTGAATTAAAGGATTAATAGGATACCATCTATTTTAAAGTTTTTTAATATATTTTTAAAAAAACTTAAAAATATGAAATTGTAGCTTTAAGATAAGATCTTAAGATTTCAGGATTGCAGGACGTCAAATGACTCTAACAGACATGACTAAAATGGTCTTCCGGGCATTTTATCAAATTCAAAAGAATTTCCAACATCACAAAAAAGTAGAAAAGAAACAGAATGTGCATAATTATTTCAACGTCAAACATTTTGGGTGCAGTATCATATTTTGCGGGGTTTTTTCTTCAGCGTTTGTACGGAATTTATCACTTCATACTGTATTGGGTTTTTTGAAGTGTGAAGCCGCGGTGACTCAGTGGGTAAGACGTCGGATAGCTAACATATCGATATAGAGATCATATGTCAGTTATTCAAATTTATCACTTCATACTGTATTGGGTTTTTTGAAGTGTGAAGCCGCGGTGACTCAGTGGGTAAGACGTCGGATAGCTAACATATCGATATAGAGATCATATGTCAGTTATTCAAAGTGGTGTATGACAGAAGGCATGGCAAGTGACAACGTATAGTCGTTCGGTGGGCGGGGGATTGCCAAGTGGTCTAGAGTGCCGCGCTTCAAACTCTAGGTGGCCGGCCACCTCTGGCTTGCGGCTGTGGTTTCGAGCCCTGGTGTGAGCGTATGTGACATTGAGATAGTGGCGCCTTCTCAACCTCGTAGGTTTCCTCCGGCCACTCCGGTTTTCTCCAACTGCTAAAAGACCCCTACGCGCAAGCGAATTATTGTAATAAAATTAAAACCATATGCTAGTCCCGAAATGACCTAAATGTGTTGTGTGGACGTTAAACTCCATTTCTCTCTCTCTCTTTCTCTCTCTCTCTCGTTCGGATGGGACGAAAAACCGAGGTCCCATCTACACCTTGGCGCGCACGTAAAAGATCCCTTGTCAGTTGGAATGCGGTGTAAGAGTAGGCAGTAGCGCCGCTGTCCGGACCAAATTTCCCTCATAGCACACTATGTGGCATATGACCGATTCCATTAGCCCAGCTGAAGCAGAACAGTAGGACGTCCCAGCTCATATTATAACCCCCGATAACGCTTTTAAATCTATTTTGTTTGGAATATGTTCCAGACGATTATTTGGTGAGGTATGCAGGGTAAAATTGGCTCAATGAGTAGGACGCTGACTCACGAACCAAGAAGTCAAAGGTTCGAAACAATTATGTGTAGTGTTTCGGTCGGATAGAAAGCGGAGGTCCTACATACACAACATTGGCACTACGTTAAAGATCCTCTGATAGCTGAAAATCAGTTTACAAATAGGCCGCAGTGTCGATGTCTGGGTAAACTTCGTTATTAGCTTAGCGGTAAAGGATTCGGAAGGAATATAACAGCTATGAACACTATTTCATTTAATTTTATGATGTACGTTTGTATTTGATATGTTCCAACTCCTAACTTGTTCAGACTAGTTTTGTAATAGTCACATATTTTTTTTTTAAAAACTAACATGGGTTCATGCGTAGATGTTTTGGCTTCCGAAATGTTTCGTCTTGGAATTAAAATGCCAAATAACCAGA
This sequence comes from Patella pellucida, assembly GCA_917208275.1. Classification (NCBI taxonomy): domain Eukaryota; kingdom Metazoa; phylum Mollusca; class Gastropoda; family Patellidae; genus Patella; species Patella pellucida. Next base: position 62,720,221 of record OU795042.1, on the reverse strand, counting down.
TTAAGACCTGTTCACAAGCAGAGCAAAGTCAAGACATACACCATAATTTTCTTATGCAGTGAAACCTTGACGCGGAATACTTAAAGGATATAAGTCCGTAACTCAAAATCCTCCAAAATCGTTTACATCGAAAACACAAATTATTGGTCAATTTAACTCATCATTGATGATGTAAACTTACCGGGAAAAGATGAGCTTCATATATCCGATATTTAAGATAAAATATTTTTTTTAATATTGGTACACGAATCGTGTACCATAATGCGCGTCAGCCCCAGTTGTATTCGGAGACTCCAGGCACGAGGCTAGACACATTGCACCAAATCCAACGGAGTTATGTAGACTGGAATAACTAGACGCTAGACTTTTGCACATGATTGACATTGCTGGCTTATTTCGCCAAACATAACTGATTTAAAATTGGAGTAAAAATAGAAACTATTGAATGTAAATCAGATTATATATATTCATATTACAGTATTATATGCATTGCGAACAACTTTTGTGAATTTCTAGGTTCCAAATGTTAGCGATTTAGCTCCTTTAATGTTTTGACTAGGAATTAAAATGTTAACTAACAAGCTTAGTATCTTCTCAAGTGGGGCTAATTGAAGACAGACAGTGTAAGTTTAATAATTACATGCAGTGGAACCGGTCATATAACATTCGAATTCGATGTTTGACATATCGTCCCCGTGTAATACGCCATGACACGTGTTACCGGGTGTATGACTAGTACACAGACAGTTTTTATGTTATTAGTGTTCGATTTCATTTAAATTAAACCCTTCTGTTGCATCATCAAATAACCGCGTCCATGTTGAAGGAAATAAAAGTATTAAAAGATAACTGTCAAGGCTACAGATCAGGTTATCAAGACATATAAAAACAACCTGGCTAATTTATATTTTTCTCGGTGTTCAAACACAGTCTGCATCCGGTGTTCGACCTTGACTGGCTAATATTGCGGTAAATATTTTAACGCCATATGTTGTCGCGCATTGCAGTTGCCCACGTTCGTTTGTCCACGCTTATTTGTACTCACACCACAGAGCGTTAATGGGTCATGTGTAACAACACCGATGTCAACTAGTTTGTGAACACATTGACATGCGCTTAAAAATAACTCTTGCAAATTGGAAATGGGGGGAAGTAGACGGGAATGATGCTGCTGTCTGGAAAAAAATCTTCAACATCGCTGTGTACACTTAAAAGTGTGAATAAATATAAACAAATGATTGCCTGACAATGTCTGACGTATTGCGTTCTAAGTTCTAGAGTTATAGCCCCTGACGTTTCGTTCTTATCTTAATCGAATTGAAGAGAAAGATCTCGAGTTATTGGCCCTGTCGTATTGTTGATAACGTACTCCGGTTATAAAGGCAAGAGTCGGTAATAATTACGATAAATCTCGAGTTATTGCCCCTGGCGTATTGTTGATAACGTACTACAGTTGAAGGGAAAATTCGGTATTTTTAATTAAGACCTAGAGTTATTGATAACGTACTCCAGTTAAAAAAGGAATTACGGTAGGTCTCGAGTTATTACCCCTGGCGCATTGTTGATAGCGTACTCCAGTTAAATTAGGATTGCCCTCCGGTTACTGCCCTTGACGTATTGTTGATAACGTACTCTAGTTAAAGGGAAGACTCGGTATTAATTACGGAAGATCTCGGGTTATTGTCACTGGCGTATTGTTGATAACGTTCTTAGTTTAAAAAGGAATTTCGGTAGATCTGAGGCATTGCCCCTGGCGTATTGTTGATAACGTACTCCAGTTCGTGTAGAAAAGTAAGCCACTGAGCCCTATTTCATTTGGACCAATTCATTATGGTTTCAGAGACTCAGAGACACCTGTTTGTCAGTTTCTAAACCGTCATTTTCAGTGTTTTCACAGTAATTCCAGATTCCTGTAATTGAGTTCTTAACATACTTACTGGTAAAAAAAAAAAACGTGTATATTACTAAAGCTGATGTGGGATTTGTATTTTGTCACAAGTGCTTTAAATGGTTGTCATCAGACTAGTATTATGATATAACGAGGGCCTAGGGTATATGTTTTATATGCCCACGTTCCACATGTTAGCATAATAAAGCCTACAGTTCATAGCTTTTGGTTTTTTTATAAGCTGCTATCGGGATAGAAAGAGGGAGAGAGAGGGGAATGGGGTTAACATCCAATTGACACACACTAGATCATTTCGAGACTAACGTAAGGTTTAATTTTATTTCAATAATTCGATTGCGCGTAGGGGTCTTAAGCGCAGTAGGGGGAAATCGGAGGACCCGGAGTAAACCCACGATGTTGGACAGGCGGCCCTACTCCTTGTCACGTATAACCGGGGATTCGAAACCACGCCAGTTGACCACTTGCTCAAAATCAAGAAGCCGCTAGCTAACGCGATTTAAATCATGAGTTGTCATTGAAACAAGCGGACTTCGGGACTTGTTGCCATCCTAGGCTTTTAAATCAGAGAAAGACTGGGGTTGCAAGCCTAATCCCCTCTCACTAGAGATTTTCTAGCCTATGGGTATATCGCGCATTATATCACAAGTTTTCATTGAAACAAATGGTGTAGTTGCCTTCCCAGGCTTGTAAATCATAGAAGGACTGGGGTTGTCAACCTAACCCTCTCTCGCTCGGGATATTCTAACCTAAGGGTATATCGCGCTTTAAATCATAAGGTGTCCTTGGAACAAGCATACTTGTTGCCATCCCAGGCTTGTAAATCATAGAAAGACTGGGGTTACCAGCCTAAACCTCTTTCGCTCGGGATATTCTAGTCAAGGGGTATATCGCTTTAAATCATAATGGAGTGGTTGCCATCCCAGGCTTGTAAATCACAGGAGTGGAACTGCCAGCCTCTCTCTCTCTCTCTCTATTTTCTCTCGCTTGAATTTGTATTACACAGACGCCTTACAGTGTGTATGTTCTAATGAGAAATCAAGTCCTTGTTGACTTTATAAATACCTCTTTATTGTACCGTAACCATCTTGGGCTATCTATTTCAATACTCCAAAAAGTCAACTCATTGTGGAGTTTAATCATTTCAAAATATTTATATTTTTTCTCGACGACCAAGACGCTACTTTTTTAACACTTTAACTCAAATCTCTGTCATATTAAATGACACGGTCCCATGAGTCGTAAACAAAGCCTGTCGTTTTTAATACATAGAAACTTTTCTCATAGAATTTTAAAAGTCTAGACTTTACGTCGGCAGCTACATCTGGAAGCATAAAAAATCTGCATTAAGCGAACACAGCAGATTTAAGAGATTAAAGAATTTTTTACATCATATTTAAAAAATCTCTGAAAGTTTTCGTTTCTTATATTTCCTTTACTTTCAAATTTTATATCTCTTTAAGCCAAAAGTGGGAGGGGCAATTTTAGGTCTAGCTATTAATCAAATTTAACAAAAGTTGAAAATAAGGAGTTATATATTTCCTAGAAAAAATACTTGTGTTGTAATTTGTCAACAAATATAGTTGAGAAATGATTTTCTTTTAGATACTATAAAATAAAAACATTTCGAATCATGAAATTATATAATTACCGCCACTCATCGTCATTTGGAATATTGTGAATCCTACTAGGCAGTGAAAGCCAATCTGATTAAAACATAGATCCTATTCAGTTTCGTTTTAATAGCTCAAATTTTTTTTTTACTTAACTTTACTACACTAGGATCGGAAAGAGTTGTTACCATTGACGTGTTCTGGGTGGTGTGAGAGATTGGCCAATGAAACGTCTGTTACGGCGAGTTATTGGCCTTTTGATGCACGGAACTGTGGATAAACCACTAGAAACGTCAACGCTGTTTGATTAATCAATGTCTGACGTCATAGGTTCAAAAACCACTCTTTATAACCCTAACGTGAACTCCTACAATAACTTGTCAGCGGATCATGTAGTGTAGGCCATCGAAAGTATAAAAAAAGATCTACATTTTAATCAACTGCGGGAAAGCCGAGTCTCTAAACATGGCTCAAGTCAGATCAATATAAACATTTTGCAGACAAGATAAACAAGCCAGCGCCACCAATAAATGTTTGGTAAATAATTTGATGGGCCTCTTTTTAGTCTCATGGAATCCAAGCTGAGAGACTATCTGCCGTTGATTTTGGGCGCGGTTGTTTCTTAATTAAAGCCCCGTCTTCAATTAGCCCAGGTTAGGTGCAGAAGAGTAGGACGTTAAACCCTATTTCATTCATTCATTCTTAATTGAAGCGAGAATTTCATATTTTCTAAGAAAGTCAAAACTTAATTATTTCTATGTCTTTTGCTCAATAGGTTATCAACTCACTATTATACGATCATGGGCATCATTTCCCACCCTTAAAAATCATTGACACACGTAATAATGTAATAACACAATTACCTCCCTAGTTATCCTATTCCCCCCGTGGAATAGCTATCTTCCAACGTTGGAATTTGAAGTTGAAATTCTATTTTTGCCAATTTCTCAGCTGGCAATAGTGAATTATGGGATAAGTAGGATTGCTCTTTAACAAGGAAGGACTGTTTATTTTAATAAATTTTAAAAATATAACTTTAAAATATGAAATTAAAGCTTTAAATGCTACAAAATCAATTCGACTCCATGTCAGCGTTTATTAAGATACTGACTGAAAATACGCGATCGTGATGGCGACTTTAGTTGGTGATATTTAAATTGATACAAACGTGTAAAATCTGTGAGAAATTGCGTCAAATATGATAGGCTATCGGTATAATATAAACAAAAAGTTAATATCATGCTTCACAGAACAATTTAAATCATTCTCCCCGCCCTGCACGGTGGTTTTAATGCCAGGTGGTATATCAAGGGGGATGTTGTTGTGCCTGCAAACCTTCAACTCCGGGAGTCTTAATTTCAAGTTATATAAATATTTAATTAAACTTTCTTCGGTAACATAAAGTCATTCGGAACGTCAATAGAAATAACGTGGCAATGTTATTCGTTTTCTTAACTTAGGCGGTACGCTCTTTTTATACCCGCATCACGTTACGTTCGTGATCTTTCTCTTTTGTAACAAAACATGAATCTGCAATAAAATTATGTATTTTAAGTGAGATTACATTAACAACAGCTTTGGCTTTAAGATCTTAAACATTATGCTGTCATCACCATTGTCAAAGTCGCGTGAATTTCCTGCTAAATGCCAAAATTACTTTACAAGTCAACATTTCCCAAACATGTAATATATGTGTAGATCTGGATTACAATCAAAATTTGAAATAAGAATTAAAATTTTAAATACTTGATTGACGTTTGTCGAGATAATGACATTCTGCAGCACAAATTGAAAATGTCCTAGAATATATTTTTTATCTTATGGCAAGTAAAGGCGCTAGTCGCCATTTGTATTTGCTTGACAATATATATATTAATAGTCTTTCGGATTAAACGAAAAACCGAATTCTCATGTAAAATAACCTTTGACGAAATGAAACGTCCTACTGCTCTGCTTCGAAGAACCTTTGACAGTTCGAATTCGATAAGAAAGTTAGCCGTAGCGCAGTTACCGGGGAAAATGTCCCTCATTTTGACAACAATTATATAATTTATTTTTACGGGTTTTAACTTGGTCGGATTAAAATGGCTTTTACCTAAACCGATTTTACCTTTTAGGTGGCCCTGGCTTTTTCATAATATCTTTGTAAATAACGAGCTATTTATGGATTGGTATTCTTATTAAGAGATCCATCTTTCATAATACTATCTTGTATCAGTGGTTGCCCTATTAATGGAATTGTTCGCGCTGTGTCATAAGGTCTGTTATTGAATCAACTGGCGTGGTTTCGATTATCCGGTTGCACGTGACAAGGATTGGGGTCGCCTGTCCAACCTCGTGGTTTTTCTCTGAGTCCTCCGGTTTCCTCCCACCGCGCAAGCGAATTATTGAAACAAAATCAAATCATATGTTAGTCCTGAAATGACCTAGTTGGTGTCGAGTGGATATTGAACCGCCCCCTCTCTCTCTCTCTTCCTCTCTCTCTCTTCCTCTCTCTCTCTCACTCTTAACCCTAACCCCAAAAGCAACGTGTACATTCAAACAGCCTTAGGGAGGAAGCAAAATTAAAAAAGGGACAAAATATAAAAAGCAAATAAAAAATATGTTCTTGTTTGTTTCAGATGAGGATCGTGCAAATACACACCAGTACGCAGAGGCAATAATGAATATGACGCATAAAATACAGATTAAAACAAAACCTAGAATGTGGAATACGCAAATGAAAAATAATTTTAAATTTTACCTTTTTTTGAGATGGGGATTCTGCCAATGTATATGCACAAACACAAATGAATATGAAAAATGAAAAATGTAAGTTCAACTTCTCCATTTTAGGGTTCGATATATTGAACTTTTATATAAATAATAATTAATATACGTCAACAAAAATACATGGTGTAGACTTATATACACACGCCTGAGCACCGGTCCTAATAAATTAATTTAATCACTAATTTTGTTCCGTGTTGGAAGTAGTTCCTCAAAGTATAAATAAAATCACTTCACTTTAATCCGTGTAGAGTTAATCTTTAATTAATCCTTAAATTTACACTCTAATGCACTGTTGCTTTTTGGAAAAGTTTTATCGCGCTCTGTTCAATTTTTATCTTTGGCGTAGTATCGTTCCTGTTGTTCCCATGCACTTAAGAGCCGACTCAGTGCCACAAGATATACAGTCAAGTCTTACACAGACTAACATATGGCTATATGAAACGACAACTTATATACATATGTATAAGCATCCCTGCTCAACCATATCTGCGTTCATTTTCAGGCACCAATTAGATGCCAGCACCTCCGGGTGACAAAACTACCCAAAAAACAAATTGTTCAAAGTTAACTTTTATCAATTAGAATTTTATAACATATACAAGCAGCTTTTTGCTTGGTCATTAAAATCTAATCTTAAAGTTTAGGATGGTTTATGCATTGAACGTGAAATTTAAACTTTGTGGTACTCCCAATATTTATGTGTTCACAGTCACATAGGACGGGGACCCATGTGGTGCTTGTATTAGTCTTGAACTGTGTACAACACCAGCACGACATATTGTGAATAATTTAATAGAGTTATGCATTAAAATAAATCATGCGAAAAAAAGGTAATAAATACCGAGAAACCTTTTTCAACCTCTTGCTTAATTGCAATAATATGTGTACAGTAATATAATAAATGTGCTGTTTTAATGAATTTATAGAACGCCTGAACTCTAATATCGCGTAGGGGGGGGGGGCACAGTGGATCAGTCAGTGGGGGGTCTGGGGTTCGATCCTGGCTAGGAAGAGTGTCTAGTCATTCAGAGAGGACGAAAATAGAGGTCCCTTATTTGACAGTTGGAATTTGATGAAGGGAAGACGACAGCTATCTCACACAGCAGTGGGGCAGAATACAGAAAGGACGAACACCGAGGTCCGTGTACGCATTATCGTGCACGTAAACGATCCCTTGGCACTTTGAATTCGATATAAGAGTAGGCCGTAGTTGCCGCTGCCCGGTCAAAAAATCCCCCATAGCACATTATATGGCGTATGGCCATCTTCATTAGCCCATGTATAAGGGTAGAAATAAATAATCATGCCTATAAAATTTCGTCAGTATGACCACTGACTTGAGTAACAATATTATGGCCTCGACCTAATGTTTGTTTCTAATTTATAAACAATTTATTATTAGATAGGATAGCACGTAATGTTACGGAAATAGATGATGGGTTTTTTATATATTAAATTCAACCATAGGTTATATGAAAGTGCACCAACGGTGATGGAACGTATTTTGTTGACCAAAGTAGGTAATAAACTCTGCTGGTTTGCAAGTTATGGATCTGGGGCCAGTTGCTCAAAGCTCCGTTATCTTTTAACGATCCGTTAACTTTAACGGAGAGAAATATTGTTGCTGGAAATAGGGCTCCAAACATTCGGTGGTGCAATTTCTTCCTACAGATTTATACTAATATTGCTAAAGGAAAGAATAAAGTATTCTACAGTGTTTTCTGTAGTAAATTTAACAAACAACACGTTAACAAGATATAGGTCCGTTAGGGTTTAACGGATCATTAAAATAACTTAGTTTTGAGCAACCGACCCCAGGTCTATTCCATATTTAGATATTAGTACTTTGGGCAGTTTCTGACGTAAAGTAATTAGGAGCGTTCGTATCTCTAAAAGAGAGGGGAGAGCTGTGGTTCCGGAGAGCTCACCCGGACTGGCATACAAGCCATATCAAAGCCATACTATTCTTCGGAACTTTGTGACTACATGTAACTTTTGCATGTAACCTAAAGAATAAAGTTCGACCGAAGTTGATCTGTTATAGTCTGTTGTATTTGGCCACGGAGAAAAAGCAAAACGTTGGAAGTCAAAGACGACGGTACAGGAATACTACAGTTGTTGTACATCTGGTAACGATCATGCCGGAAATCATGTGTGATGCATCCCCCTGCACTTGCTATATAAAATTGTATCTTATCTTATCTTAATTTTTGTTAAAGGCGCCTACGCCTAAGCGAATTTTTAAAACACAATAGTACAAAATGTTAGTCCCGAAATGACCTAGCTTGTGTTGAGTGGGCGTTACACCCCACAGTTAAATCGTAACAGAATCTAGATGAATAGTTTTGGTAATTTTTTTAAAGTGTTTTTAAGAAATCTAGATGAATGGTTTTGGGTATTTTCTTGAAGTGTTTTTAAGAAATACGAAACTAACGGCGCTAGTTCAACCATGTCAAGTCAAGAACTGTGTCAGGTTTTTTCGAAAATGTCGAGGTGAACCGATTAGATGATGAGTGTGCATTATATGATATTTCTATATTTTCTACGACACAATGGTTGCGTAGGATTGTAGTGTGTGGGTTTGTCTGGGTTATTAATTGTTTGTGAATCCCTTGGGAGAACGCCATCTCGGTCACCATCCTCGGTTACCCAGTGCATTCATTCCGTTCTACTCCACTATACCCTTAACCCAGGGTATAGTGGAGTAGAACGGAATAAGGGTATAGTGGAGTAGAACGGAATGAATGCTCTGGGTAACGTATAGTGGAGTAGAGCGGAATGAATGCTCTGGGTAACGTATAGTGGAGTAGAACGGAATGAATGCACTGGGTAACCGAGGATGCTTGGTCACATTCAGCTCATCCATCAGAATATCCCCTCCATTTTGTATTTTCTGTCTTTGGTGCCAAAACAAAGCATCATCGCTGTCATTTACTAAACCTGCAACATATCTTCTGGGATTTAGGCCATTGTAGTTTTCGGTGGATGCACAGTGGAATTTGATAAATTGTATCTATTTTGAAAACATTTTAGATGGGCGCTTGACAACCCTGGGCCCCCAGACCACGTCAAACGTGTCCGAGGCCCAGTCAGCTCCTTCACTCACATATAATATAACTTCGGTTAGATGTCATTTATATCTGTGGTGGCTATTTTCATATTGTTCTTTAACAAAAATAACTACCGTTACTTGCGCATTAGTGACATCTATACTCTGTCAGGGTAGCCCAGATGGACACAGCTCATCGAGGGATGAAGTGTAGAGTTATTTTTAGTCTTTCTCTCCCGTTCCCTTCTTCGCCCTTTTGCATAGCGATATTTGTTGACTCTTTGGTGTAGACTCGAAGAAAGGGTTTGAATATACATTTTCAGACAAATTTGGTGAATTTTTATTATTTTGAGGCGGAAGGTTGCCAGAGTTATAAGGCTGGTTAAATTGAAAAGGAGCGCGGAAACTAGAACCGTTTGCGTGTCGCTACTTCCAGTTTTTATATCTCAAGTTTTCAATGACGATACTTATACGTGCTTTTGAGCAAGAGATTGCCACATGTTTACTCCATCTGTGGTAGAAATCGTTCTGCCCCGTGAATATTTGGGAAAACGTTACAGTCGGTCTCAGAGATTGGTGATCTATGGCCAGATCGGATAGACTTTGTAAAGGGCGTAAATCCCGATTTCATTGCCTTCAGTTCAGTCAAAGAAGCATACAGAAAACAATATGTCCGAAATATATCTTCATAGATAAAAGATCTAAATGAATTGTTTGGTGGTAATTTAACCTAACCCGTAATAACACTTGTCCGATGAACCATAACACGTGATCATAAATAATCATAATCTCTTACTTAAGTGTGGGAGTGTGGACGAAACAAAAGATATAGCAATAGCCTTGATCTAGATAAAGGAATCCTCATCAGATTTCTCTTTCGACTTTACTTCATTCTGGCCGCTTCTATTTTCGTCTATAGAGACAAGTGTCTTAGATCATTCCATTCACTAGAATTCCAGGAGTAGTTGTTATTCCATTTTAAGTGAACCGACAATATTTTATGTTATTTCGCCGCCAGCAAACAAATTAACCGAGCGTAGCTATAAATCATTTCATACCCCCATCCCTCATCTACATTAGAGACCTATATAATGTATATGTAATCTGTTCTGTGATGGGTGGGGGTGGGGTGGATGGCAGTATGGTTAGAGTGCGCGCGCTGTATCATTAAAAGCCTGTCATTGAGTTAACTGGCGTGGTTACTATGGAAGACCAAATGGGACAATATTCATGATTCGTGTTTCTACATTCCAGTTTGAACATTTTAGACACGAACGCAACATTCTAAACTAATGATTCTCGTTTCTACATTCCAGTTTGAACATTTAAGACACGAACGCAACATTCTAAACTGATGATTCTCGTTTCTACATTCTTATGTCAACACTTCATTCACAAAATCAACATTTTTAACAAAAAATTGACTTTATGTTTCATTTTCGCCGTTTTATCGGTAACTTTTATATATCATTAAATATTAAAATTATAAAATAATTTCTTAATTTTACACGACAAATCAATCAATTCAATGGTTTCTGAAAGTGTCTAATAAAAAAAATCTGAAATTTGAACTCTTGTGAAAATATCTTCTACGTTTCAAAAAGTCTTGAAGTTAAAATCTTGAAATGAAAATGTACAGAAAAATAATGAATTATCAACATTATTACACCAGAGGGCGCTAACCGAAAACAATTTGGCGACCAATTCGGCTAGCGACCTATTCGACATATCCAGCTGGTAGGTAACCTGTTCGTTGGCAACCTATTCAGAATAAATTCAACAGTCGACCAAACTCATTTTTTTTTATCAATCAATCAAATTCGTTACGTCTACCAAATGAAAGTAGAATATATTATTATTTATCCATTCCTTTAGCTCAGAATAGCGATGTAATTTCTCATTATCTTACAAAATTCTGGACATCCAACTAAATATATTCCGAACGGTATTTAAATAAACTTTTTCCAAATATTATTAGTAAAAGTTGGCACAGTCATATTAAAGGGGTGCACTCTCATCCTAAACATGGCCAATTTTGAAAATAAAAAGATTTAAAGGGAAAGACTGTTAATGTTAATATGCCGTGTCAAAATTCTAATGATCCAACTAAATATATTATAAAGGGTAATTGAACAAGCTTTCCAAATATTATTAATAGAACAAGCTTTTAAAATATTATTAGTTGAAAGTGAAAGAACAGTGATATTCCGAGTCAAAATTCGGATCATCGTACAAAATTCTGAGCATCCTGTTATATACATTCTGAAAGGTAATTAGACAAGCTTTCTAAATATTATTAGTAAAAGTTGACAAAATAATATTAAAGGGGCGCGCTCTCAACCTGAATATAGCCATTTTTTCAATATTCTAAATGTAAAGATAGGCCGGTATTTATTCGAAGTCGAAATTCGGATCATCGTACAAAATTCTGAGCAACCAGCTATATATATTCTGAAAGGTAATTGAATAAGCTTTCCAAATATTATTAGTAAGAGTGGACACAATCAAACATAGCCAATTTTCCAATATTCTAAATGAAAATATAGGCCGGTACAAAATTCTGAGCATCCAGCTATATACATCCCAAAAGGATTTATTAAAGTGCTGTGAAAAATTTGCGACGTTTAGGATGAGAGCGCATCCCTTTAACATGATTGTGCCAACTTTTACTAATATTATGTAGAAAGCTTATTCAATTACATGTACCTTTCAGAATATACATAGCCAGATGCTCAGAATTTTGTAGGAATCAGGATAATCCTAATTTGGACTTCGAAAAAAACCACAGGCCTATCTTTACATTTAGAATATTGAAAAATTGGCTATGCCCAGGTTGAGGGCGCACCCCTTTAATATGATTGTGACAACGTTTACTAATAATATTTGGAAAGCTTATTCAGTTACCTTTTCGAATATATTTAGTTGGATCGTCAGAATTGTGTACGATGGTCCGAATTTTGACACGGCATATTAACATTAACAGTCTTTCCCTTTAAATCTTTTTATTTTCAAAATTGGCCATGTTTAGGATGAGAGTGCACCCCTTCAATATGACTGTGCCAACTTTTACTAATAATATTTGGGAAAGCTTTTTTAAACACCGTTCGGAATATATTTAGTTGGATGTCCAGAATTTTGTAAGATAATGCGAAATTACATCGCTATTCTGAGCTAAAGGAATGGATAAATAATAATATATTCTACTTTCATTTGATAGACGTAACGTTGAATTTGATTGATTGATAAAAAAAATGAGTTTGATCGACTGTTGAATTTATTCTGAATAGGTTGCCAACGAACAGGTTACCTACCAGCTGGATCTGTCGAATAGGTCGCTAGCCGAATAGGTCGCCAGATTGTTTTCGGCTAGCGCCCTCTGGTGTAATAATGTTGATAATTCATTATTTTTCTGGACATTTTCATTTCAAGATTTTAACTTCAAGACTTTTTGAAACGTAGAAGATATTTTCACAAGAGTTCAAATTTCAGATTTTTTTTATTAGACACTTTCAGAAACCATTGAATTGATTGATTTGTCGTGTAAAATTAAGAAATTATTTTATAATTTTAATATTTAATGATGTATAAAAGTTACCGATAAAACGGCGAAAAAGAAACATAAAGTCAATTTTTTGTTTAAAATGTTGATTTTGTGCATGAAGTGTTGACATAAGAATATAGAAACGAGAATCATCAGTTAAGAATGTTGCGTTCGTGTCTAAAATGTTCAAACTGGAATGTAGAAACGAGAATCATTAGTTTAGAATGTTGCATTCGTGTCTAAAATGTTCAAACTGGAATGTAGAAACACGAATCATGAATATTGTCCCATTTGGTCTTCCATAGGTTACGAATACACGGTTAACGAGGAGTAGGGTCGCCTGCCCGGCTTCGTGGGTTTCCTCTGGGTCCTCTGGTTTCCACCCACTGCTAAAGACCCCTACGCACAAACGAATTATTGAAATAAAATAAAGTTAATGACCTGGTTGGTGTCGAGTGGACGTTAAACCCCATTTCTCTCTCTCTCTCTCTCTCTCGCTCTCTCTGTTTTGCGATGTTTGGCTTTGATCAGGATTGGATTAACCATTACATGGGAAAGGGGGGCACAACGCAATTTCTGCTTTGTAAGATAAATACACATATGCGCAAGCGTATTATTGAAATAAAATTAAACCATATGTTAGTCCCGAAATGACCTTATTGTGTTGAGTGAACGTTAAAATCAATCTCTCTCTCTCTCTCTCTCTCTCTCTCTCTCTATCTCTATCTCTCTCTCTCTCTCTCTCTCGCTTTGTAAGATGACAAATTTAAAATATTTAATTTAAAAAATAATTAAGAATTTTTAATTAGCTTTTCTTTGTTTTTGTCTTTTCTTAATGTTAGCTTGTCTTCATTTTGTAGTTTGTAATGGTGTCGGGGCACCAAATTCTTTAATATGCATATATACCTTTCCCTCAAACGATATAGACCAATGCTAAATTAACATGCATTACTTCCCACAAGATCTGGGAGATTTATTGCAGTTTACCAGATTTTTTGGTACATATATATAAGGGAAACCATTGGTACAATTTGTGGTGATGCTGTTGTTACGTTGTGGCGGAAGGTTGGATGGCCGCGCGTCTGAACGGGCTGTATATCGTCTTTTTAACATGTTGAGTGACAGGGGTTTTGAGTAAGTGTTATTATATACGTTTGTATTCGCTTTTTATTTATTCTACACTAATTAAGGGCAAAATTTACACAATCTTATAAAATCGGCTTCTTCAAAATGACTTTCTCTGAAATTTGATCAAAGTCATCGATAAAGACAAAAGTCGATTGGGTTTTTTATAATGCAGTGAAATGATAGAATGGAGCAATGGAGGGGCGACGAAGACCTCCAACTTAACCATTTTCTGTCCTCTGTAAACTGATTTTGATAGAAAAGAAAACAAATTGATATGAATATTAATATTGCTTCGATACATGAAAACCCCATTCGAGAAAAAATGGCGTCTCGATGTGCATTGTGGGAGGAAGCTGGTTGCTTCGCATGGGTTTTCTCTGACCAAATTTCGAAAACCGCCGATTTTACGTTAATTTTAAGGATGGAGGATATTTCATATGATGTGATAGAGACAGAGAAGGTTGATGCACGTAATGGATACCCCAGAAAACACTTTCTGAAGTATACAGACCGCAAAAAGGTAAAATGAAAACTTCAAAACAAACAGCTGTCAAAACTTTACCTTCGTAGCTACCAACTCCTTTTTGCGGCCTGCACACTTAAGATTACGCTTTCTCAGGTATTCTTTAAGTGCATCTACCTTCCAGGTCTCTATCACATGATATGAAATATACTCCATCCTTAAAATTAACGTAAAATCTGCGTTTTTCGAAATTAGGTCAGAGAAAACCCATGCAAAGTAATGGCAGCTTCCTCCCGAGTTACTCAGGGCCTTCCTACAATGCACAGTGAGACGCCATTATGTATTGTGGTTATTTAGATTTGTTTAAATGAGTGTTGGAGTTATCGAACCTTGTAATCAAAGTAATGGATTCTTAAGAGTTATTTTTAAATTTTAAACTGAATTCAAATAAATTAAAACAGCTCGGACAACTAAACTGCTTGTGGGTGTATGCTTCGTTGCCTAGAAAACCTATCTAATCTGCTGACATCGCCTTCCAGCCCACACCATTGCTTGGTGCAAGAGGAGTTCTTGGGTCAAATGTTTATTAGGGTGGCGTCTATGAATCACGTACAACTGCGTATAGTTATGTAATAATTCATTTCTAAAATTTGTTTTTCTTCTGTTTTAGCGTCAACTTTCACACCAATAGAATAAATAACAAGCCGATACATTTATTAAGTGGTTAAATTAGTGTTTTTTTGTTCTTTATGAAAAGTGGAACAGAAAATGGTATAATATTTAACTTTACCTAACATTTATTACTCCTTCCAGGGGTTTATCTTTGGGCGAGGAGAGTGATGTTGGGTTAAAGTGGCACTCTTTGGGGAGGAGGGGGGCAGGCGTTTATTTGTGTGCGTCGGGGCAGAAGAAGAATGCCGGATATTTCGGACAATGGATAAACGTTGCATTGCATTCTATCTTTCAGAGGCAGAAACAACAAACATCCTTTGTCCAAAAGTAGCAAGTTGACACTATGGTACATTGGTGTTTACGTGATCTGATATACGTTTGTTATTTTTTTTCTTATCTGTGTATATTGGTTTCTCTCCGTGGAACTGTCTTGTGCAGTTGTTCATGTCATCTGAGGTCCACCTGCATGCAGCTACTAACAGATCATTAGGTATTAATTTCGATGTACACATTGTATATGATCCGAAAACGGCCTCGTCGAACCACTTTGCCAGGTTTTCATCTAACAGTCAGATCTATAAATAATGCGTGCACAGTTCTACAAGTCGCACATAATGAAACGAAATGGGGGTTTAACGTCTTGCTGTTCTGCTCTGGCTGAGCTAATGAAGACGGGCATACGCCATACAGTATATCATGAGGGAAATTGTGCCTGAACAGCGGCGCTATGGCCTATTTTTACATCAACGTCCAAATGCCAAGGGGATTTTTTATGTGCAAACAATGTGTACATTGGACCTCGGTGTTTCGTCCCATCTGAACGACTAGGCAGCTGTCCTTGTCAGATCCTCCGTCCTGCACCACTGACAAGGGGAAGCCACACCGGAAAATCCTGAAGAAATTTCTTGGCCAACACCGGGAGCAACCCAGCGTCTTACTCACTTAGCCACCTTAGCTTCACAAGTCAAACAAGTATTTTCATAGAGAACAAGAAAAAACAAGAAAATGCCCATTTTACGTAGGATTGGTTGATCCCTTTAACTACATACATTATTACATCGTATTTTTTAAATCAACATCAGGCCACATGTCGACTTACTAGGTTACCCTCTGATTACAAAAACCAAGAGACATAAATTAATGAGCTGTTACCCTGTTCTAGAATGTTGCACCAACAGATGGTGTGCAATGTCAAATATTATTTTGCGTTTTATTTATTTTACGCTGTGATTATTTAACCAATGGAAATGAATAAGTATCACCAGTTCTGCATGGTTATGGATTTGACATCTGCTATGATATCGAGAGCTGTCCCACCCTTCCGGCGGAACTGTGAGAAGACTATTTTCACTAAAGCAGTCAATCAACGCTGGAACTTGAAGATATGTGCCCTTTTTTGGAGGAATTGGGCAACATCCGAGTCTGTTTCCCACTGGGTCCCTGTTTCTATTAATAACTAATTGTGCACTGTTATGTATTGAAAATCTGCTAGGATTTCAGGAGCTGTCCTACCTTCCGGGTGAACTGAGTTAAGATGGTCTCCCCCCACCCCACCCCTCTGACTTCAATGTTTAATTTCTGCCATTCCTGGTCCTGTAACATTCCTTTGAACATCCCGTTTATCTTATTCCACAACGAGTCTAAGAAGTTAGAGGCATCGGGGTGACCATTTCGGGGTGGGGTTTTTTCTACGCTCGGCAATAGGAATATATAAGCTGTGACGTCATGTTCGTGCGCGATTCCCCCAATTTGTCCCAGTTTACAACTGGATCCATCCGCACCAAGTCAGGCCAATACCTGTTAGAAAATATAATTTCAAACACATTTCTAGAGAAAAAATGGTAGAAGTTTCCATGCAAAAGAGGGGTAAAGGAGAACATAGATGAATAATATTCATAGCCGAACTACAGTCTGGTCTTAATATTTTAGCTCTTAATAAAACTGTTGTTGTTTGTATGTACCACATACATCTATAATAAACTATGTGTTTCTTCATTTTCTGGATGAAAGAAATTTCTCATAAATCGTGATTTGAAGTTGAGTAAATTATTAAATGAAGTCTGAGATAAGAAAGTTTTGTGAACTCGGGGCCTGATTTTAAGTAGCTCTGTGATTTAAGTTTGGAATAATTGAGTCACCCTCTGTTAATTATTTCAACAATGCGACTTTTGTTCATTAATAGCGCGGTTTTTAGTATTAAATATATGTTTTTTGAGACGTCACGCAGGTTGCTCATAATGCACTCTCCGCCATCTTGTATGGCAACACCGTTGTTCATCTGGCTACTAGGTACAGTAAATTATATAAAGTAACTTATTACATAAATAGGCCTAGAAAACCTTGTATGTGTGAATCGGACACATGTCCTCTAAAGTCACATAATAAATATACATTATGTAAAATTTAGATAAAAAGCTCGTCATTATTGTTGGTACATGTATATTCAAGACTTAGCCTCGCTTTCACATTTTAAAATGGCGAACCGTTCTAATCTGTTAAAATCTCGAGTATTCGATGCCATTGGGGGTGATTATCGTCTGGATAAGTTAATCAATGTCTAATTAATAGTTTATATAACATTTCTTTAGGCCTGTAATAGGAAGATTTAGCTCTTGCATAATATGTAGGTTTAATGTCGTAACGTCGTAAGATTTACGTCGACAAATATTGTTGCTCGAATTAAAAAGCGCAAGACTTATTGCATATTGTATCTAAACATTTAAAGAACAAAATCAAAAAATTTGGTCTATGGATTGTGGATGTATAACATAATTTAAAATCTAGATTGTACATCAATTTATTCCAGCGACAGTATTACAATGTTAGAGAATCGAGAGACCCTTCTCTTGTTGGCTTTCAAGTTCCACTCATTTGTCTCAAAAACCTCAGCAAATTTATACCAAACTTTGAGATCTTAAGACGTTAATTAAAACACGCATGTACATATATTATTGATATTAACTATAATAAAAATAGAACTACACAAAGAATATCTTATTGATGTTGGGGATACTGCGGTCAGCAATCGGCTAACCTACTATAATATTAATGATGTTGGTGACACGGTGGGTCAGCAATCGGACAAGTATTGTTTAGCAAATTTTGCACAAGGGAGACATTCCTCACAATAATTATAACACCGGCCATGATGAATTAACGGAATCTCGTGTTCATAAACTTGATGATGTTTTATTTTTACCGACCCTGACAATCACCACGTGCTTGAGTTAGGGTTAGGGTTGGGTTTGGTCCAAAAATTCTAACGTCATGTGTAATTCAAAGTGATTAACCCCGTGCGGAATGTCTCCCCGACGACCAACTATTTAACTTGAACTCCTGTACCAATTGAACTCTCTCCCTCTGTAACAGATGACTTATCTGCAATTGGTTTTTGTCTCCTCGTCACTGTAATTGAATTACGTCAGAAATATTTGAACCTGAACCAATGTCACTCATGGTTCTGATTATATCTTGAAATGAACTGCGTGTAAATGATGATATTTCCATTTAAAGAATTTACTTCCTAAGAAAATAGAATAATAAAGATTATTTTTATGTTTGGGAAAATGTCGGGTTTTAGTGACATTTTTGCTGGTACATAGAACTACATGAGCCCTTTATAATTCATATGGAACTCAGAATCCAGTATTAAAAAAACAAGAACATTTTATTGTTTGAAATTTGAAACAATTGGACATGGTTAAGAAACTTTTGTCTTTTTTTAGGGGCATTGCCAAACTTCATATGGAACTCAAGATCCATTATTAAAAAACCAAAGAAATTTTATTGTTTTAAATTTGAAACAATTAGACATGGTTAAGAAAATTTTGTCTTTTATAGGGGCATTGCCAAACTTGCTGACTTTGAGAAATTTTACCCGTCGACTCCAAAGAACAATGAAATGACGAAGACATTGTCTACACCGGAAAACATTGAATTTTATAAATTTGACACTATTTACGCCAGTTACGAACATGGCATCGTTTCGCCTGACATTTTGTGCGCAC
This sequence comes from Patella pellucida, assembly GCA_917208275.1. Taxonomy (NCBI): domain Eukaryota; kingdom Metazoa; phylum Mollusca; class Gastropoda; family Patellidae; genus Patella; species Patella pellucida. Next base: position 62,701,070 of record OU795042.1, on the reverse strand, counting down.
TGACAATTAGCATTTGCCTTCGTTTGTTTTGCAGAGAAGACTTTATTAATCCATATGATGCCTCAAGTGTCATTAGAAAACCACAATCGTTGCACCGGAAGCTGCACGGAATTGGCGTTGTTGGTGCTCACAAAATGTCGACTCAACACAAACTGAGTCAGTTCTAGATTAACATGGAACATCTCGTCAAAATTTACCCCCCCCCCCACACACACACACGAGAAAACCGACGAAGCTAGGCGGCCAAGGAGTTGTAAAAGAGCAGATAAAATGTGCACTCTTCTCTCATTTGTTTAAAGAGCAAAGAAGGGTACCGTAGTATTCTGTGAGAGAGAAGTTAAAAAGAAGGGAATAGCTTGTAAAAGAGAAAAGGGGCCATCTTTAGCCAGAGTTGTAAAAGGACAATACTAGTGCCAGTCATTATCACATATGTGATATAACTCGGGTTAAACATACTCTAAATATTATTTTAACACTCGTCACAGCAGTCAGGTATATAGAAGGATAACTCGGGTTTTCTGTTTCTTGAAATCTTCATTACATATCTATCATAGCAATGATCTATGTGTTAAAATTATATTTGGAGCGTGTTTAACTAGTTCTATCACATTATGTGATAATAATTGACACCAATATTGTCCTTTAATGAACAAAGAAAGAACGACTTTTTTTACTTTGCCCTAAATAACAGGTTAAAAATGTTCAGAGATTAGTTTTGGAGACTTCCACTATTTTAAAGTTTAGAAATAAAGCCTTTATTTTTACAATTTTAGACGTCTTTTTTTTTTTTTAAATATTCAAAAACATAAGTCGTAGCCGCCGCGCTTTTCAAAATGTTCAGAACCACGTGTTTCGTTGCAGAGGCTTTAAAACTCGGCAACCGTACAACCGGTTGACGTGCTCTGGGTCATAAACCCAATCTACCGTTTATTAAGTTAGACGAAATATGCAAGCATAAAGATGACTGATTATTTAAAAGATTTAAAATAACAGTCGAAGTCTGTTTTGAAGAAAAGGCTTGATGTTATCATAAACTGTAATTACAACATTTTTCCTCCTGCTGGAAAATACATTAGCATTCTCACAGACTTAGTTGTGGATCTTTTTCAAGACGGGGGTTGGGGTTAGCCGCATGAATAACGCGTGGGTGTTGGATCTGGAGGTCTATCACTGAGTAAAGTGGCGTGGGTTCAATCTCCAGTGTCGCCTGTCCAACCTCGTGGGTTTCCTCTGGGTCCTTTCGGTTTCCACCCACAGTTAAAGACGACTAGGACTGTATCATGTTTTGTGTCAGTGGACGTTGAAGCCCTCTCCACACCCTCAAACCCTTGGCCCCTGTTAAAGCCCCAATACCACTCTTGTTGTAGCTGAATAAAATGTCCCAATCTTTATTCTGGTCAACAAATTGTACTATTTTACAATATTCTAATTAATAAATGATGCAAATTTCATCTTAACACACCTAAGTTTAAAAATTGGAAAAATTCAACCACATGCCGTAACATGGTTTGAAAAGCTTTACGTAAATACTTTCAAATGCAACTTGGATTTAAACATATTTTCGAACCCTCTGGACAAGTAAGATAGGTTCTAATGGGTAATTTACACAACAGGTAGGACACTTAAACATCTAGTAGTTAGAATAAGGCTAAAAAAAATTCTGGACCTGTCAAGTCAGCAAGAGTGTTATTGTCCCTTTAAGTGGGCGTTTAAAAGAATCCCGGCGACGGCGAATCGGAACGTTAGCAATAAAGACTGGGCGAAGCTTTCGGTGCTACTAGATAACAACATTGCAGAATCTATACCCCCCATTAAACATTTATTTATCTAAAAATGTGCTTATGTGAGGCAAAACTGCTTAATGATTCGTACAAAAATTCCTGATTTTGCTAGTAAACTAAAAAGAGGTCAAGCTGTGACTGTAAATTATTGTCGCCATTCCAGTCCGTCATTGATGTATGAAAATATGTATTTAGAATCTATTATTAACATCTGGTTCAACGGTAATTAAACGCTACACGCCCCTAGTATGAATCTAAAGCCCTATACCTACTGTGCGGTTTATATTACCAACCGGTTCGTTCGTCGGTTATTAAAAGCTACACGCCCCTAACATGAATCTAAAGCCCTATACCCACTGTTAGACAAGACAAATTTTCGTAAAATCAGAATGTTAGAAGCATTTTTTAGTAAAAGTGGGGAACATGACTTTTCTTAATGATTTTGGTGTGCTGAATACGAATATCCATGTTCCCAAGCCGAAATTTGAGTTTTTGACCCTCTAATTAGCATAAATACAAAATGGCCGCCAAATGCTGCTAGATTGTCGGATATCTCATTAACTATCGACTTTGGGGCCTATAAATGTATTACAGACATATAGGAAATCGACCCCAATAAATCCAAAAAAGATGTCAGTATACCCCTGTGACGTCACTATGACGTCATATCCAAGATGGACGCCATATTGATAAAACGCCATAGTGACGTCCTTTTCCTTTTGGATATTTGTGCTTGTCTACCAATGTATCGCTCATATATAAAATGCGACACAAGTAGTATTCGTTTCTATCTGACAACGGGTGTTAATAAAGGAAATTTATATAGATGATGTCACATTCAGTGATGTCATTGTCTCGTAGTAGTTGTCTATCTTATCGCGTGTGGTAGACATGCACAAATATTAATCCAGACATTTTAGCTCAATTTCGCACCATTTGCTGCAATAGACAGTTGCTGCAATAGAAATGCCAACCACGGTGTATGGTCGGTGTAGAGTCGTAGACGTATATTATCACCCAAAAAGGTCACAGTTCTAAATCCGTGCCCAAATCGGTCAAACTGGCAATAATTCAAAATGGCCGTCGGTATGTGGAAATTTGAGATTCGGGGAGTAAGACTAAGAGTAGTTGAGTCTGCCTCAGATCTAATACGATGACATTCATGAGGCATCAACTAAATTTCATTTAGACGCTTTGGCCGACCCTGCTCACTATGGAAACAAGCAGACATGACGAAAGGGGGTCACTATCAGCCCAATGTAGGCACAGCATCGTGGGTGTGTACGATTTCGATCATCAATCTCAAAAATTGGACCTAGATGGCCAAACCTATCATAGAGATGTCACCACGCTTGTCTCTTGACCCTAGCGACCAACCACGTTCTCTCAGCTTTCCAGGTCATATGGCAGAACTTTGGCGTTTGCTTTGAACATGACTCGGCGATCATTTGAAATCATGGAGACCACAACGCGATATCTGGCGTTTCGACCACGGTTTCACCACGATTATGGCGATCTTGACGCGCCCTGAGACCGTTTTCCGTCGCCGTAGCAGCGCTTTAAGGGCACCGCCCCGGTCTGATGGGGGGTATAAAGCAACTAGATACCAACAACTTTAATATATTCAGCAACACCCCTTTAAGTTAACCTGTTAAACCAACACCTATTATATATTCACCTGTATTCCTTTCAATACACTATTCTTTACTTCTTTAAATTGATGAGATATTAAAATATAAACAACATCGCAAATAAACAAACTATGTGTATTGCTTGTCTGTTGTTTATTTTGTTTATTACTGTGTTTATCAGTCAGTAAAATATCCAGCCAGATTAACAGACCATGTTATTAGTTCTTCATGGTATATGACAGAATTAAAACAGTTACCTATTGTAATATATCGTGTCTAGTATTTTCTTAGCTCTTTCAGTATTGAAGAAACATTTATCAATGTTTGGAAATGATTGATAGATGCACGGATGGGTGTACTGTTACGATACGAAATAATAAAGCTGTTAAATCATGTTTAATTGCCAGCTGTTCAACACGAATCATGAAATGAATGTCGGCTTACGTCATGCAGCTGCGTGTCCAGTCATCTGCGTTTCCTTGTACCCTTTGTCGAATTCCAGCTGCCAAAACGATATATCAGTTTTTAGTACCGCCCCAGTCCTGTCAGGTCATTGACCAAAGCCCACACAAGTACGCGACAAAGGTACCTCCCAGGGCGCGAGCGTCGAAGGGGGTGAATGTGGTAATCCCCCCCCCCCCTGAAAAATTCTCAAAATTGACAACCGCAAACCCATTTTCCAAGCACTTTAAACTAAAGCAGAAGAAGGCAATTTTTTTATTTACTGATACAATTAGATAACAGACTGACCTAAGAGCACTATCATTAGATGAATTTGAGAATTCTCTTCAGAGTCACAAACAAATGATTTCATTCCCCGAGATGAAAATAATGCTCGTATTTGACATCTCTGTGACACACATCACAGAATATTGCGAGAATCTTTGAACTCACTGAAGTAAACGAATATCATCACGAGCATTGATAGGTTAAAGGACAATATTGGTGGCAGTCATTATCACATATTTGATAGAACTAATTAAACACGGTCCAAACATAATTTTAACTCGGAGATCGTTGCTACGAAAGCTGATTTATACAGGATTCCGGAATCGGCTGTGACATACGCCAAATGAAAAACACGAGACATACCTCTATATAACTTGCTGTGAAGTGCCGACTGATAACAGATATGGGGGCGTTTTTCTGCTCACTAAAAATTCTTACGAAGACTAAACGTTGTTGTGTGAGCAAAACAGTAGTAGATAGAGAGAGAAATGGGGTTTAACGTCCACTCGACACAAACTAGTTCATTTTGGGATTAACGTATGGTTTTCAAGTTTTTATTTCAATAATTCGCTTGCGCGTAGGGGTCTTTAGCTGTGGGAGGAAACCGGAGTGCCCAGAGGAAACCCACGAGGTTGAGAAAGCGCCCCTATCTCCATGTCACATACGTTTCATCACACTCCATCAGTTAATAGATTCAAAGTTTCCTTGGCCAAAACCATCAATCAATGACACTGCTTGTCCCTGCTAACTTTAGTGGGAAATGTTAATAATTGAACTCAGTCACAAAATGAACATCTACATCAAGTTGAAACATTCTACCTCCATCAAAACAGATGTGTTATGTTCCAAAGTCTCGACCAGTCAAATACATTGCTTATCGCTCTGCTTACCCTGAGCAGAAATGCTCATTATCGAACTTGGTCAAGGACTTGAAGTAATGAAACTATATTCCACGTTTCATCATTCTCACTTAATTAGAACTAAAGTTATCGTGTCCCAAAACATCAACTAATCAAATTGCTTATCTCTGCCTACCCGAAGCAGAAAATGCTCATCTTCAAACTCCATCAAGGTATTCACCTAATAAACACCTGCACGGACGGGCAGACAGACGGGCGGAGACAAACATGGAGTGTAAAACAAAGATTTGAACGTATTAAAACCCCCTGATTTGAATATTGAAGGACATTGACCGCTTCAATATTTTTCTAGGCCTGGTCGAAGGAATCTATATGCTGTGACGTTACTTTAGTAGGGCAGTTCCCTAAGTCCTGTATATTTACTTCTTGATTCTTCCACCACAAAATCAAGAGAATTCATAACACCTTCCAGAAAATAATTGGTTAATAAATCTTCAAAATCTTGGGGAAAAGATTTTAACCGTCTGTTTTTCTATCAGAAAAACTAGCAGTTTCATATTGGTGAATAACGATTAACGAGCTGGTTCGTTGTTCGTTATTCACCAGATATGTAAATAATGACACAATAAAGGCATCTTTAGAGAGAATATGCCGGGAGTGGGTTTTTATGAGTCTAATTGGTAAATAAATTTTCAAAATCTTCTCTCTAAAAGTGCCTTTATTATGTTACTAATTCCATATCTGGTGAATAACGAACAACGAACCAGCTCGTTGTCCGTTATTCGCCAATAACGAACAACAAACCAGCTCGTTGTTCGTTTTTCACCAATATGAAACTGCTAGTTGTTCGGGTAGAAAAACAGACTGTTAGAATCTTTTTCCCAAGATTTTGAGATTTATTAACCAATTAGACTCCTAAAAACCCACTCCCGGCATATTCTCTCTAAAAGTGCCTTTATTATGTTACTAATTCCATATCTGGTGAATAACGAACAACGAACCAGCTCGTTGTTCGTTATTCGGCAATAACGATCTAAAAAAAGGGCGCGTTGTTCGTTATTCAATGAAACTGCTATTTGTTCGGGTAGAAAAACAAACTGTTATAATCTTTTTCCCAAGATTTTGAAGATTTATTTACCGATTAGACTCATAAAAACCCACTACCGGCATGTTCTCTGTAAAGATGCCTTTATTGCGTCATTATTTCCATATCTGGTGAATAACGAACAACGAACAACAAACCAGCTCGTTGTTCATTATTCACCAATATGAAACTGCTAGTTTTTCTGATAAAAAAAAAACAGACTGTTAAAATCTTTTTCCCAAGGTTTTGAAGATTTATTAACCAATTAGACTCATAAAAACCCACTCCCGGCATATTCTCTCTAAAAGTGCCTTTATTATGTTACTAATTCCATATCTGGTGAATAACGAACAACGAACCAGCTCGTTGTTCGTTATTCACCAATAACGAACAACAAACCAGCTCGTTGTTCGTTATTCACCAATATGACACTGGTAGTTGTATGGGTAGAAAAACAGACTGTTAGAATCTTTTTCCCAAGATGTTGAAGATTTATTAACCAATTTGACTCATAAACACCCACTCCGCCATATTCTCTCTAAAGGTGCCTTTATTATGTTACTAATTCCATATCTGGTGAATAACAAAAACGAACCAGCTCGTTGTTCTTTATTCGCCAATAACGAACAACGAACAACGAGCCAAATTCACGTCCCCAAAATAATGCTCGTATTTGACATCTCTGTTGACACACATCACAGAATATTGCGAGAATCTTTGAACTCACTGAAGTAAACGAATATCATCACGAGCATTGATAGGTTAAAGGACAATATTGGTGGCAGTCATTATCACATATTTGATAGAACTAATTAAACACGGTCCAAACATAATTTTAACTCGGAGATCGTTGCTACGATAGCTGATTTATACAGGATTTCGGAATCGGCTGTGACAAACGCAAAAGGAAAAACACGAGACATACCTCTATATATCTTGCTGTGAAGTGCCGACTGATAACATATATGTGGGCGTTTTTCTGCTCACTAAAAATTCTTACGAAGACTAAACGTTGTTGTGTGAGCAAAACAGTAGTAGATAGAGAGAGAAATGGGGTTTAACGTCCACTCGACACAAACTAGTTCATTTTGGGATTAACGTATGGTTTTCAAGTTTTTATTTCAATAATTCGCTTGCGCGTAGGGGTCTTTAGCTGTGGGAGGAAACCGGAGTGCCCAGAGGAAACCCACGAGGTTGAGAAAGCGCCCCTATCTCCATGTCACATACGTTTCATCACACTCCATCAGTTAATAGATTCAAAGTTTCCTTGACTCTGCTTGTCCCTGCTAACTTTAGTGGGAAATGTTAATCATTGAACTCAGTCACAAAATGAACATCTACATCAAGTTAAAACATTCTACCTCCATCAAAACAGATGTGTTATGTTCCAAAGTCTCGACCAGTCAAATACATTGCTTATCGCTCTGCTTACCCTGAGCAGAAATGCTCATTATCGAACTTGGTCAAGGACTTGAAGTAATGAAACTATATTCCACGTTTCATCATTCTCACTTAATTAGAACTAAAGTTATCGTGTCCCAAAACATCAACTAATCAAATTGCTTATCTCTGCCTACCCGAAGCAGAAAATGCTCATCTTCAAACTCCATCAAGGTATTCACCTAATAAACACCTGCACGGACGGGCAGACAGACGGGCGGAGACAAACCTGGAGTGTAAGACAAAAATTTGAACGTATTAAAACCCCCTGATTTGAATATTGAAGGACATTGACCGCTTCGATATTTTTCTAGGCCTGGTCGAAGGAATCTATATGCTGTGACGTTACTTTAGTAGGGCAGTTCCCTAAGTCCTGTATATTTACTTCTTGATTCTTCCACCACAAAATCAAGAGAATTCATAACACCTTCCAGAAAATAATTGGTTAATAAATCTTCAAAATCTTGGGGAGAAGATTTTAACAGTCTGTTTTTCTATCAGAAAAACTAGCAGTTTCATATTGGTGAATAACGATTAACGAACTGGTTCGTTGTTCGTTATTCACCAGATATGTAAATAATGACACAATAAAGGCATCTTTAGAGAGAATATGCCGGGAGTGGGTTTTTATGAGTCTAATTGGTAAATAAATTTTCAAAATCTTGATTTTGAAGATTTATTAACCAATTAGACTCAAAAAACCTACTCCCGGCATATTCTCTTTAAAAGTGCCTTTATTATGTTACTAATTCCATATCTGGTGAATAACGAACAACGAACCAGCTTGTTGTCCGTTATTCGCCAATAACGAACAACAAACCAGCTCGTTGTTCGTTTTCCACCAATATGAAACTGCTAGTTGTTCGGGTAGAAAAACAGACTGTTAGAATCTTTTTCCCAAGATTTTGAGATTTATTAACCAATTAGACTCCTAAAAACCCACTCCCGGCATATTCTCTCTAAAAGTGCCTCTATTATGTTACTAATTCCATATCTGGTGAATAACTAACAACGAACCAGCTCGTTGTTCGTTATTCGGCAATAACGATCTAAAAAAAGGGCGCGTTGTTCGTTATTCAATGAAACTGCTAGTTGTTCGGGTAGAAAAACAAAACTGTTAGAATCTTTTTCCCAAGATTTTGAAGATTTATTTACAAATTAGACTCATAAAAACCCACTACCGGCATGTTCTCTGTAAAGATGCCTTTATTGCGTCATTATTTCCATATCTGGTGAATAACGAACAACGAACAACAAACCAGCTCGTTGTTCATTATTCACCAATATGAAACTGCTAGTTTTTCTGATAAAAAAAACAGACTGTTAAAATCTTTTTTCCAAGATTTTGAAGATTTATTAACCAATTAGACTCATAAAAACCACTCCCGGCATATTCTCTCTAAAAGTGCCTTTATTATGTTACTAATTCCATATCTGGTGAATAACGAACAACGAACCAGCTCGTTGTTCGTTATTCACCAATATGAAACTGGTAGTTGTTGGGGTAGAAAAAAGACTGTTAAAATCTTTTTCCCAAGATTTTGAAGATTTATTAACCAATTTGACTCATAAACACCCACTCCGCCATATTCTCTCTAAAGGTGCCTTTATTATGTTACTAATTCCATATCTGGTGAATAACGAATAACGAACCAGCTCGTTGTTCTTTATTCGCCAATAACGAACAACGAGCCAAATTCACGTCCCCAAAATAATGCTCGTATTTGACATCTCTGTTGACACACATCACAGAATATTGCGAGAATCTTTGAACTCACTGAAGTAAACGAATATCATCACGAGCATTGCTAGGTTAAAGGACAATATTGGTGGCAGTCATTATCACATATTTGATAGAACTAATTAAACACGGTCCAAACATAATTTTAACTCGGAGACCGTTGCTACGATAGCTGATTTATACAGGATTTCGGAATCGGCTGTGACAAACGCCAAAGGAAAAACACGAGACATACCTCTATATATCTTGCTGTGAAGTGCCGACTGATAACATAATATGTGGGCGTTTTTCTGCTCACTAAAAATTCTTACGAAGACTAAACGTTGTTGTGTGAGCAAAACAGTAGTAGATAGAGAGAGAAATGGGGTTTAACGTCCACTCGACACAAACTAGTTCATTTTGGGATTAACGTATGGTTTTCAAGTTTTTATTTCAATAATTCGCTTGCGCGTAGGGGTCTTTAGCTGTGGGAGGAAACTGGAGTGCCCAGAGGAAACCCACGAGGTTGAGAAAGCGCCCCTATCTCCATGTCACATACGTTTCATCACACTCCATCAGTTAATAGATTCAAAGTTTCCTTGGCCAAAACCATCAATCAATGACACTGCTTGTCCCTGCTAACTTTAGTGGGAAATGTTAATCATTGAACTCAGTCACAAAATGAACATCTACATCAAGTTAAAACATTCTACCTCCATCAAAACAGATGTGTTATGTTCCAAAGTCACGACCAGTCAAATACATTGCTTATCGCTCTGCTTACCCTGAGCAGAAATGCTCATTATCGAACTTGGTCAAGGACTTGAAGTAATGAAACTATATTCCACGTTTCATCATTCTCACTTAATTAGAACTAAAGTTATCGTGTCCCAAAACATCAACTAATCAAATTGCTTATCTCTGCCTACCCGAAGCAGAAAATGCTCATCTTCAAACTCCATCAAGGTATTCACCTAATAAACACCTGCACGGACGGGCAGACAGACGGGCGGAGACAAACCTGGAGTGTAAGATAAAGATTTGAACGTATTAAAACCCCCTGATTTGAATATTGAAGGACATTGACCGCTTCGATATTTTTCTAGGCCTGGTCGAAGGAATCTATATGCTGTGACGTTACTTTAGTAGGGCAGTTCCCTAAGTCCTGTATATTTACTTCTTGATTCTTCCACCACAAAATCAAGAGAATTCATAACACCTTCCAGAAAATATTAATCCAGAAAATAGTTTAAAATTCTACACAGGCCAACAGTTAGGCACAATTATATTACACATTACTTCACTGCACATCTATTTTTAAGAACAGAATTGAGTAGTCAAATTGCCTATCTATTCCTAGCATAAATTTAAAATCCGTATTAGTCCAGTCAATCTAGCTAAAAAAAAGGCCTAACCCAAAACAAATTGCAACATAATTTATTTTAATGGTATGCATTACAGTAAGGTCTCCTGCACATCATACTTAAAATGTTCCAAAATATTTTCGGTGGAAATAGGTCAAATTGCGTAATATGCTAATTAGCATAATTTCATGTTTCAAAAATTCATTTAATGCTATAATTTGGAGCATTATTTTGAGCTAAGTCAAACAGTTTCAGATACTGTACTCAATTTATATAATTTGTCGAAGCCATCTCGGCCAATTCTGCATTACTGTCAAACAATAATTAACAGCCTTGGTTGAATTTTAAATTCCAAATTTCATATGTAGGCCTATACTTTAGTAAAGTATAGTTAATTCATAAAAATTGTTTAATAACATAAAGATACGTTCATTTTATAATAGTATCTGCAATAATATTTAATTTAAAAAAGCTTTATGAATTTTTATTACTTTGTTTCCATAGCTTAATTTAAAGATACATTCCCGTGTACGAACCAGGTGATTTGGTGATATAATTGGACTAAAAGCATACTCAAACTCATTTATCAATCACAATTTTATTCCAAATCGCTCTCAAAACACTGCTAGCTAATTGTATACCATAATGCGCTTCGGGCACATTTGTAACAAACGAACTCGAAGAACGAGGCTAGATATATTCCACCAAATTAAACGGCGTCGCAATATTCTTATCTGGAGAGTGTTCGCAATAAATAATATGTAGACTGGAATAACTAGACGCTAGAAATTGGCATTTTATTGAGAATTCTGGCATATTTCGACGAACATAACTTATTTGAAATAAGAGTAAAAACGAACACGACTGTTTATATTCATTCATATTACAGTATTATATGCGTTGCGACCCATTCATTTGTGTCAAATATTAGGGACCTAGTTCCTTTAAACTTTCGACCAACTTATATTAATCTTGCAGCCAGGACTGTAAAGAAAAACTGACAACAAAACCTTTTATACCTTTCATTAAACTTGCCATTTTAACACGTTTTAACACCATATTTACCTTAAACTAACAAAATATGATTTATTGATACTGGCGAAAAAACTGGCAACAAAACCTATTATACTCTTCTGTAAACTGGTCATTTTAACACGTTTTAACACAAACTAACAATATATTATTTATATGTCCCTTAAAACTAACAATATATTATTTATTGATACTGGCGAAAAAACAAAAAACATATTCCCAAGTAACTGTACAATACCATTCAAAATGCAATATGACATCCGTTTATTGAGTTGTCATATCACATCTTTACTCAAGAACGAGCAATAACTTGTTTATTCAAACTTTTCGCATTTTATTCTAGTTTGTTGTTGGTGGTATTTAATTATTATATTTACAAGTTTGGAATCGGAATGGGGTTGTCTAATTAACTTACAAAATTAACAATATAGTATTTATTGGTATTGCCAAAAAAATAAAACATATTCCCAAGTAGCTGTAGAATGTCTTTCAAAATGCAATATACTACCCGTTTATATGTGTATAAGATTAGTATTGTAAGGGGAGGGGGTGGAGGTAAATGTATTTTGGGGGACAGAAACCACTTGGTTTAATATTGACAACATGTACTTTTGTGGACAGAAATAATTACGTTCATAATTGAGCTTAAAGTTAGCGTTTTCAAAATATTAAATTATAATGGTACTTTTATAGAGAACTGGAAATGCAAATTAAAAACATCGGTACCTAATTTTAGAAATCTATGGATTTTAATCACCATTTCTCCGTAAAAGATACAGATATTTTTTTTATTGCTGTAATTATTTGACAAAACCGCTAAAAAAATTATAAGACCAAGTAAAACTTGGCCGATAATAATTATCAGAAATCAATCTTCCCATAAAATTGAAACATTTTCATCTCAACATTAACTGAACTATATTGTTAAATATTTAAGGGTGGGTGTATTATGAAGTATTGGTCAATTTGCAAATTAAACGACAATAGTGATTCATATGAACACTAATAAATTTTATATTACAAATTAATTTATTTATATTAACCTGGATGCCGCGTGGCTCCACCTTACAACTCCATCAATTATTTTGCGAGTCATCAAAATAATATGTAAATAAATTTAATTTCAAATTTAATTAAATTGAAAAGAACAATATGTTACAATATACTGTTTAGAATTTAATAAAAATGATAAGATCTCTATATTACAATATACAGAATAATTCTAAATACAACGGCATTAAAATTAATCATAACAAGTAAATATAAATCAATGAATTGAATGATGGAAATGATTTGAATATGTGTACAGAAATTAGAAAACTGAGCTTTCTTTGTCATAAACTAGATATGATTCAGTCACGTGATAAACAGTCATGCCATTCTATTTTGTTAAATTATGATCTAGATTCTTCCATAATATCAGAGTATTTTAGAAATTGCAAAGGCATTGATACAAATCAATTAAGTAGTTTGTATATTTATAAAACAAAACTGCTTTTGACAAAATGACTCTCAAATAATAACACAGTTTTAAGCTAAAATACACATGATTGGGAACAAAACCAATGATAGTCTCGTACCGATAATTACACTAGGGATCTGGTATCCTTTAACTTGGTTGTTTTGCTCTTTAATTAATATAATAGCCTTTAATTTCAAAACAACCTTTGATAATTGATAATAACCCTTTAATTTTAAAAAATGGTTTAATTAGTACTATGGCTTAATTTAATGGTTCACCATTTAATTTCTGCTCAGCTTGTAATTAAAGGCTTTAGATAATTGAATGGGTCATCCTTTTCTGAACCCCTCTATGAGAAATTAAATGGTGTACCATTAAATTAAGCCATCAATTATCAAAGGATGTTTTGAAATTAAAGGCTATTATATTAATTAAAGAGCAAAACAACCAAGTTAAATGATACCAGATCCCTAGTGTTATCCCGAACAACTTATATCAATCTTGCTTCTAGAATTCTAAAGGAAAACTGACAACAAAACCTATTATACTCTTCATTAAACTGGCCATTTTAACACGCTTTAACGCCATATATTTATCTTATTAGTAATTGATATAAGCGAAAAAAACATAAAAATATTCACCAGTAACTGTATAATACCTTTCAAAATGCAATTTGACAACCGTTTATTGATTTGTCGTTTATCTTTCCTCACGAACGAGCAATAACTTGTTTATTAAACGTTTCGTATTTTATTCAAAATGGGGATTCAAAAAGGGGATTACGGTCCTACCAACCCGAAGCGAGCGAACACGCGACCTTTAGACTAGCGAGTCCGTATCTTACTCACTTACAAATCTAACTATATATATATTATATATTGGTATTAGCGACAAAAAAACAAAACAAAAACATATTCCCTAGTAGCCGTAAATACGCTTCAAATGCAATATGAAATGCGTTTATCGATTTGTCGTGAAGTAACTATTAATTTTACATTCATCAAGTAATACAGCAATTTCTAAATGTTTTCCTATCATATTTTTTTTCTCCAAGAACGAGCAATAACTTGTTTATTAAACGGAATTATTTTCTCTTGTAGCGACAGTAGCTTTACCGCAAAATTATTTTATTTATGTTTGTTGGCGATATTTCATTTTTTTTTCTATTGACAAGTTTGGGGTGAAAATGGGGTTTAACGTCGTACATTCGTGAATCATTGGGAGGCTTATGACCAAACCCAACTCATGTTTTTAAATACTTGGCATCGAAACAGGCCCGTATCTAGACACCATTAAGCGGGGGGGGATTACCTTTCGGTAGGGAGGCGAACATGTTGAGGACATTTTCAGATAGGTCATAATCATCATGCTAATAAGCATTCTAAAATAAGTATTCAAACTAAACTAAAATCTTGATTTTTAAAATTCATTTAAAACATACGCCCACAGCATCAAAATCGTCCGGGCAATCAACAAGAGTTGTCGCATATTTTACTCTTTTCGGTAATGAAACATTTATAATACACTAAAATCTGATTAAAAGTAACAACTCATTGTGTAATTATCAGAAAATCGATAGACTTCTTCGTTTCACGACCTTAAACACTGTGTTTGAATTTAAAGTCATCGGATATTAACTTTAGCCTCTAGAGCGTCCACAAGATTTTTTGAAGTGATCAAGGGACATAAATCTGACAGCAATTATCAGAAATCTCTGAAAATCATAACCTTAAACACTGTGTATAAATTTAAAGTCTATCGGGTGTTAACTTTAGCCTCTACAGCGTCCACAAGATATTTTAAAAAGATCAAGGGCCATATCTCTGACAGTAATTATCGGAAATATCTGAAAATCAATAGGATTCTTCGTCTCATGATATTAACTTTAGCCCCTAGAGCGTTCACAAGAAATGGTGGACGTACATACGGACGTGTCGACGGCAATATACGACCACATATCTAATGTGGGCGTATACAAAATGGTTTATAGAGTAATTAGATACATTGGGATTGATATGCACATACTGATAGCGTTTTAAATAAATATCGCTAAATTAAGGAACTGTGCTGTGTATACTTTAATGATTATTAGAAATTTCTGAGCGGGGGGGGGCATGGCCATGAAATTGCTTAGCTTTACTTAACTTTAGCGAGAAATGTTAAGCAATGAACTCAGTCAAGACATTCGCCTAATTAACATATATACCTAAATTAAAGCAGGGCTGTTATGTTCCAAGAGTTAGGTTGTTATGTTCTTAGACCAAGTAAATCTTCACCGATAATAATTATCAGAAATCAATCTTCCCATAAAATTGAAACATTTTCATCTGAAAATTAATTGCAGTATTTGTCAATTTGCAAATTAAACGACAATAGTGATTCATATGAACACTAATAAATTTTATATTGCAAATTAATTTTGAATATATTAACCTGGATGCCGTGTGGCCCCACCCTACAACTCCATCATCTATTATGTGAGTCATCAAAATAGTGTATGAATAAATTTGATTTAAAATTTAATTAAATTGATAAGAACATTATGTTACAATATACTGTTTGAAATGTAGTGTCATGGAATTTAATAAATCTATCTATCTAGTTGGTGTTTAACGTCTGCTTCCACTTAAGTGATATCGCAGACAAGACATAGGAGAGCCAAAGCTTCTTCCTGTTTTTTAGAATATGATTTGGCAATCTTTCTCTTAAGGCCTTAGGCGATGGATTAGGTGTTAGTGGGAAGTTCTTCCCTTTATTTAATAAAAGCATATCGTTTGGTGGATGATCTCTTCTGCTTCTGGATTGGTAGATGTCATCTTTGAGGAATTTGTGTTTAGGTGCCAGGCCTGTCTTCTCGTGACCTCCCCTTACTCCACTATCCCACTCTGTAGATTTTTGGCAGAATACTGTTTAGATACCGAGCCCGTCTGATCATGACTCCCTTTTACTCCACTATCCCGTGTATATACACCCATTTTGTTCCCTTGTTTTAACCATTATATATGTATCCTATTTAGGGAGAGGGGTTTTACATAGGCTAAGCCTGTTCAGACATCCTGAATAAAATATTGTTTTTAAAAAAAAAATACAAAAAAACCCCAAAATCATATTTCGTAGTAGCTGTAAAATACCTTTCAAATGCAATATGATATTCGTTTATTGATTTGTCGTATCATATCTTTATTCAAGAACGAGCAATAACGTGTTTATTAAACACGCAAATATAAATGTCATATTGTTTACACTTAGTTGTTGGTGATATTAAATTATTCTATGCACAAATTAGGGTCAATTGCTAGGTTCTAAATATTACTAATTAGCGATTTAGCTCTTTTACGGACAAGGTAAAGTGACACCATTTTGTCACAACACCTGAAATGGAAGGGGGGGAGGCATTTAAACTAGCTTTAATGCCTAAATGTTGGTATCTACAGAAGATAAGAACAATTGAAGCAAATTTCTAAGTCAGGACTGCACAGCCACATGTTTCATGAATCAAAATACAGGAAAATTAAAATTTATCAAAAGAAAAAAAACCTCCAGCCATCCAGACTTGAAATCTGAAAACAATATCAAAACTTACTTATAGGACCTCAAAATGTTCAAATATTTTGTAAACAAAAGGCCATCTTGTTATGCACTACTTTCACTGTAGATGTATGGTACATGTACCACTAGTGCCACAGTAAACAGCAATGCTATCCCTATGCTACGAGGTTCACATTGTACATCTAATTACAATAATAGCAGTCTTTTTGAAGGAATTTGCATGACTTGAATACAGGGCTACATTACAATGTGTGTATGATGAGTGTATTATTTGTGTGTAAGAAAGAGACACAGCGAATGGGGTTTAATTACTTCTGGACACAAACTAGGTTAATTCGGGACTAACAGATGGTTCAAATTTATCTCAATAATTCGCTAGTGCGAGGGGTCTTTAGCAGTGGGAAGACCCAGAGAAAATCCACAATTTTATACCATTTTAAACAAGAGTAAGCTGGGGTCCAAGAATAATTAATCTGTTATTAATATTACTATAGGGTGTAGTTTAAAAGGGGGAGAACATTAGGTAAATACTCCGGGCAACGATTATAAATTATTAAAATATCTTTCCTTAATTTGTAATAAGTTTAGGTCCGCATTGCCAAGATATAAATCGTGTGTGTGCTTTACATCAAGAATAAGTTTGAATGCTCGATTTTGTTGTAATTGGAGAGTATTACGAGATATAATATCGCAGTTATCTCATATAGGTGAACAGTAGTCGAGATATGGCTAAATATATGGTTTTATAAAATTGTGATTGGAATTTATATATACTATTCAAAAAAAGTAGGGGATATTTGATTTTTAAGTGTTATTAAAGTCACCTAATGAAACTGACGAAGAAACAAATGACAAAATGAAATGAAGTTCACATTCATCGATTTATTCCAAATGATCGTTAGACTAAGTAAGGCACATACTGACCATTATAAGGGTAAAATTATACCCGGGGTCAAACAACAGAGTTACCCCAGCATCACAACAAAGTCAGTAACGGGTAAATCCTCCTCTGTTTGCCAAACAAGCATTGACCCGACGTGGCATACTCCTAATGAGACGTCTAAGGTCATTTTGGTCCAGATTGTCCCATTCTTGTTGCAACACAGCAGCAAGTTCTTAGACATTGGCAGGACGTTGTTGGCGTTGACGTAACCTCTGTCCAAGCATGTCCCAGGCATGCTCGATGGGGGAGAGGTTGGGACTCAGTGCTGGCCAAGGTAATGTGGTGATGTTCTGTTGTTGGAGGTAACCTGTAACGATCCTGGCCCTGTGACATCTTGCGTTGTCATCCTGGAAGATGAAACGGCGGCCATGACATCGTGCGAACGGCACATCATGGACTGCCAAGATGTTGTCCCGGTAGTACTGGCCTGTAACACGCCCTGCAACAACACGTAAAGCCGTTCTTCCAGCAACAGTGATGCCTCCCCACACCATAACAGAACCACCCCCAAATCGGTCATGTATGATAACGTTAACGTCTTGGAAGCGCTCGTTTCGACGACGCCACACCCTCCTACGTCTGTCCAAAAAATCACCAGTGAACCTTGACTCATTTGAAAACATCACATTACTCCAGCGTCGATTATCCTCTCAAACAAGGGATCACGCGTGGACGTCGGCCGCGAAGGTGACCCCTATGCAGTCGATTCCGAATCGTCTGGCCCCTCACCCTCACACCAGTGTCTGTTTGAAGACAAGCGCTGATCTGATTCGCTGTGATGACACGATTTCTCAAGGCCAAGGTACGGATAAATCGATCCTGGGCTCGCGCCCGGTTGGGGAGAAACCCTCTGGAATCGTAACCGATAGAGTGGGGTTTTAAGCAGTTGGTGGAAACCCGACGACCCGGAGAAATTCCACGAAATTGGACAGGGGACCCTACTCCTTGTCATAGTAAAAACGGGGAATTGAAACCACGCCAGTTGACTCACTTACAGACCCTATGATACAGCGCGCATGTACTAACCATTCCAAGTAAAACCGGAGGATCCAAACCACGCCAGTTGACTCACTTACAGACCCTATGATACAGCGCGCAATGAAAAACATACATGCAATAAGGGAATATTTCCCAAACGTTGTGTAATAATATTGTGAGTAATAATCGGCTACATTAAATATAAACAGGGAAAAATAATATCTTTAAGAGTTACCATTTACGTGAAATGTAGTGAGAAAAAAACAAGTAGTAACTAAATGGCCGGTGTAGTAGTCAAAAGTTAGGACATATTATTTATATAATAATAATAAGTCCACTTATATAGCGCTAGACTCCCCACATATAATGAGCTCAGAGCGCATACAATTGTTTATAAGAAGGTTACAAATGGAGGTCACAGAAGTGTCCACAGCTTTAAAATATTATCATATGAGAGTCAGGATTAGTAGTACTGCAGAAAGAGGTGAGTTTTGAGTTTAGATTTGAAGGCTGAAAGAGTTTCTATGGATTGAGATTGTCTGTCAGATTGTTCCATTTTGTGGCTGAAAATACACTAAAAGAGCGATGGCCGAAAGATTTGGGTTTCCACTTCGGAATTTCGAGCAGCTGTTGGCTGGCAGATCGGAGATTTCTGGTTGGTCTGTAGGTTTTGATACACTGGTATGTCAGAGACAGGATTTTGTAGTCAATGCGAGCTTGAACGGGTAGTCAATGGAGAGATTTCAACACATGGGTGATGTGTGCAGATTTGGTTGTTTTGGTGACAATTCGTGCGGCTGTGTTTTGAATTCTCTGTAGTTTCTGGATCAGTTCTTTAGAAATGTTTGTGAGTAGGCTATTGCAATAATCGAGTCTTGACAGCAGCCGAGTCTTGATTTAGAAGATGACGTATGCTACCTATGTTGCGGAGATGGTGATAGCATGATTTGCAGACTGCGGCGACTTGTTTTTCCATATTGAGTTTAGATTGCAAGATGACTCCAAGATTTTTCACTGAGGTGGAGAGAGGAACTGAAGCATTTCCAACAGATAAATGACCAAAGTCTACCTTCGAGGTTCTCGTAGAAGGTCCTACTAACATTACTTCAGTTTTACTCTCGTTCAGCTTCAGAACGTTCGCCGTCATCCAAGATCGTATGTCCGATGTGCAGGTCTCTAGTTTGTTCAGGGCAGAATTTTTGCTGCAGTTGGGTGAGAAACTGTCCTGGAACTGAGTATCATCTGCATAAAGATGGTGAAGGACTTTATGATCCTGTATTACTTCTTCCAAAGGGTAAACAATATCGGTCCAAGGACGGAGCCCTGTGGGACTCCTGATGTCAGTTCGGTGCGAGCTGATCGAGAGTCGCGAATGATGACTGACTGACTCCTGTCCGATATGTATGATTAGAACCAGGAAAGTACATTTCCACATATGCCATATTCCTCTTGTAGTCGCTGTAAGAGATTTTGGTGATCGATTGTATCAAAAACCGCTGAGAGATCTAGGAGCACAAGCAACGCAACCTTTCCATCATCAACAGATTTTTGCAGGTCACTGACAACACGAAGCAGTGCTGTCTCTGTGCTATGTGCACTATGATAGGCAAACTGAAACTTGGCGATGAGATGGTGTTCTTGGAGATGAGCTGAAAGTTGTTTTCCGACTGCTTTCTCTAACACCTTAGACAGAAATGGAAGGTTGGATACCGGTCGATAGTGACCAAGTTCATTTCTAGCCAGAGTCGGTGTTTTCAGAAGGGGCTTCACAACTGCTTCCTTGAATGCATTTGGAACCATTCCACTGCTGATACTGTTGTTGATGATTCTCGTTATGACTGGCAGCAGGGTATCACAACATTGAAGCATTAGCTTTGTCGGAAATGGGATCAAGTTCACAAGTGGTTGGCTTCGATCTATTCACCAGGGTGAGCACCTCTGGTATTCAAAGAATCAATTCACTACCCCAGGGCCTAGATGAATAAAACATTTGAAGAAATCTTTAAAAATTCAGAATTGCACATCAAATTTTAAGTAAAAGTACAGAAGTATCGCCTGTTTGTCACATATATAGTGAATCATTTGATAATGAACGGCCCATCGTCATTCCGAAATTGACAAAGGTTAACGGGTATTGGTGGCCAACAATAATAAGCCTATTAAGATCCCTGGCCTAAGTTCAATATTGGGCGGAGATACCAATTTCAATGGCAGGGAATTTAGAACAGAGTAAAACTTGGTGTAAAACTTTGAGGGATTAGGATTAAGAACTAAGGATCTGAACATGGACATAGTTAGCTGCACTCAAGAACTAAAAGACGTGTGAGTGAAGAGAACCAATCATCAAAAAGGACCGGTATTCCTTACAAAGGGTACCTACCAAGTTTCATTCGATTATGTTCCCTAATTAGGGTAGGGGGTAGAATTGATATTAGACTGACAAAACCAAGAACGAGAAGATGATCAGGATACACCTTTAAAGCTGAACTCCGTGGTGTTGGGGAAAAATAGAGCAACCAGTCAAGCGTGTGTAGAGAATAAGGCCGGATGTCTACACCTGTATGACAAGAGACAGACTGGAAGTGAGATCGGCTAAGCTTTCCAGGTCATAAGCCTCCATGTCGGCCATGTTTATTTCATAAATCTGAAACAAGTATGGCGGCTTGGGGGCTTTAACTTTTTTTATTTAATTATTTCGATATTTTTGTAGCCAGGGTTCAGCTTTAAGCCAGGCTTTAAAAAGTTACTTATTGGGTTGAGTATGCTAACCGACAAAACCGTTCCTGTGCTCTTGTTGCAATTTTCCTAAATTCATTTAGATAAATAAATACAACTAAGACAAATCAGTTGATTCTGAATATTATGGAAATACATGTATTAATCTGGCTGTGAAACCTATTCTGGAAGTCATCCGAGGAAATCAGGGTCTGATTAAGCTTGTATGAGGCACTTACATCATCAATGAAAATCGGACATATTCTGTACGTACATTGAGTGAGATTGGTTTGTAGTATCTCTGGATTTAGGGCAGTAGAAAATGGGGCACAATGTTTTCTACGACCCTCTCCCTTGTTTGAAACCAAATCCAGAGATACTACATGTTTTCATTAGGGTGGGAATTTCCTTGACTATTTGGTAACTCTGTCGAAATACTGGGGCACATTTTCGGAAGAGGGGGCACATACCCCCATCCCCATTATACCCTGGTAAGAAATTGCATTATGCTAGTATTAAATGCGCAAGTAATTAATGAATGTCATCTATTTAGGAACAATCCAATACAACTAAATTTAGAATAATGCCTGGTCGTCATTTGTCCTTTCTTGGCATGTCCAAATAACAGGTACTGTTGCGAGGTCTACTGATTACTGTTGTAACAGAGGTCACCGATTATATCTGTTGTAATGGACCGTCTGCTAATCTTGTCTACAAACCATGTATTGTAAAACACAACAGTCTGCAAAATTGAATTTTGGCACCACAGACCGCCTAGACCTTGATACAGTATTCTCAACTTCAGTAGCATTACAACATTGAGCCATAATGGTGGTCTGTTCGTTATCAAATGGATCACTGGATATCTGACAAACAGGCAATACTGTATTCATCTGTGTCAACATTTGAATCATTTTGTGAAAGAAATATCAAAAGGCACGACCAGCTTCCGCAGTGATCTTGAAGTGACCTGGGTCGACATACCCCTACGTCGCTACAGCAGCAAAGCAGGAGTATCATGAATCTCCAATCCCCGATCAGAAATATAAATCCCTCGTTATTGAATTTCTCCTATATTGACACAGGGGATCACTTAAACATGAATTATGCAAGAGCTAAATCTGTCAATTGCAGGTCTTTCTTTAGGTCTGAAATCTTATCTAAATTATTAAGTAGACATTAATTAATTAACGTATCCAGACCATAATCAACTCCCAATGCCAAGGCTAGCCTTCGATGTTGACTGTATAACAATCCTATATACTGCTATCGCTCAATAATAATTAAATCACAACAATGGATAATCAAGACTATTAGTTTCGTCTTACTGATTTTAGTAATGATGATCGAGGCTAAGCTAAACTTCCATCCGCTTAGTTTTCGGTTAATAGTGGACCAATTTGACTGAAATTTTCAGCCAATTATCTTTACATTATGTAGTTTTTAACTATTATAGTGAGAACTGCGTACTCGCTATCTCATATCCCATAATGCATCTTAAATTACTGAAATAAGTACAAAAATGGATCCAGCTACCCCAAAAACGTTTTTTATGATACCAAACTTGATCATATTATGATAATTCGGGGAAAATCGGAATTTACGGCCCAAAACCGGCGGCCATTTTGGATTTTGTCCAATTGGACCTATTTGGGACTTTTTTGGGGTGATAATATACGTCTAGACAAACCATAAACATTGGTCGGCATTTCTATTGCAGCAACTGCCCGCACTTACGTTATCTTGCCTGGACTATATCCGAAAGGGAAAGGGACATCAAGACAAAATCTTGATCAATATGGCGGCCATCTTGGATATGACGTCATAGTGACGTCACAGGGGCATAAAAACATCATTTTTGGATTTATTGGGGTCGATTTCCTATATGTCTGTATTACATTTATAGGCCCAAAAGTCGATAGTTAATGAGATATCAGACAATCTAGCAGCATTTGGCGGCCATTTTGTATTTATGCTAATTAGATGGTCAAAAACTCAAATTTCGGCTTGGGAACATGGATATTCGTATTCAGCACACCAAAATCATTAAGAAAAGTCATGTTCCCCACTTTTACTTAAAAATGCTCCTAGATTTTTAAGGAAGGCCTTTTTCCAGAAATTTAACCAGTCTATGTACGATTTATATGGAATCTATAAGTATATCATCGGGTTCGTCGGTAATTAAACGTTACGCGCCCCTAGTATGAATCTAAAGCCTTATACCCACTGTACGATTTATATCACCACCCGGTTCGTTCGTCGGTAATTAAAGCTACACGCCCCTAACATGAATCTAAAGCCCTATACCCACTGTACGATTTATTTAGAATCTATTAGTATATCATCTGGTTCGTCGGTAATTAAACGAAACACGCCCTAGTATGAATCTAAAGCCCTATACCCACTGTACGATTTATATAGAATCTATTAGTATATCATCTGGTTCGTCGGTAATTAAACGTTACACACACCTAGTATGAATCTAAATCCCTATACCCAATGTGCGGTTTATATTACCATTTGGTTCGTTCTTCGGGGATTAAAAGCTACACGCCCCTACATACCCACTGTACGATTTATATAACCATCTGGTTCGTTCGTCGGTAATTAAAGGCTACACGCCCCTAACATGAAACGTCACTATCTGGGCAAAATGACCCTCATATTATTCTGTATGACGCGTGCCCCTCCTAATTCGTCCAGTTGGCGAATAAATGTAGGACGTTAAACCCCATTTCAATTCACAGAAACTGTAACCGGTGGCTTTTGGCAACTGAAAGCGTTCGTCAGAAAACCACAAACACTGTCGGGTTCCCAGTGTGTTCCGTCAGAACAGAACTGTATGACCTTTCATTTCATTCCCAGCGTGTTCATCCATAATATTTCTGTCGTGTCGCACGTCTAATGGGTGGAGATCTATAGTCTTGAGAGGAGCGTGATTTTGAAATAAAGGTCTCTGATCTCAGTACATGTATATCACTGAATAAATCGAAGGCCTAGATCGCAAGGGGGTTGGGATGGCCTAGTGGTCTAGAGTGTCGCGCTTCGATCTCTAGATGGCCGGTCACCTCTGACTTGCGGCTGTGGTTTCGAGCCCTGCTGTGAGCGTACGTGGCATGGAGATAGGGGCGCCTTCTCAACCTAGTGGGTTTCCTCCGGGCACTCCGGTTTCCTCCCACGACTAAAGACCCCTACGTGCAAGCGAATTATTGAAATAAAATTAAAACCATATGTTAGTCCCGAAATGACCTAGTTGTGTTGAGTGGACGTTAAACCCCATTTCTCTCTCTCTCTCTCCTAGATCGCAAGTGATTCTCATCTGTCAGTGTCGTTTGGAGATGGCGTTCCAAGTAGTAAAACTTGTGCTTTATCCACTTGTTAGCTAGAACAATAAAATATGTTTAATTTTAAAGATGCCTTCCCGGGTACAAACTTTGTGAATTGACGATATATGTGGCCTGAAAACGTATTCAAATTAACCAATCTATCAAAAATTTGCTTCAATTCCCTTTCAAAACTTTGCTTTCGTCCTGGATACCCATAGCTATAAGTAAGCTGTTGTTAGACGCAATGTCTGCCAACTTAACTTCATTGTGGGAGGGTCCATTTTTCAGAATGTATCCTTTATACTTACTGTACATTTACCATACTTACTGAGGCCTAAGTAAATTCTCAGTTATTTCTGTCTACTTCTTTTTAGACCTTTTAATCGCAGAGTCTTTTGTACGTTGACAACACCCAATGTCCCCCAAACCGCCTAACCATTTGAGCAAGAAATTACAACTGCTCCCCGACCTAAGTTGGCAGACAAAAAGCCAACAAAACCTGTTGGGTTGCTAGTTAGTGATTCCCTGACAATATTGCCCAGTGCTTGCCCCATGGGCGTTTTTCGCGTAATCTAGTATTTTCTAGTAAGATTGGGTGTCTATACTTTCCAAATATACCAAATTTGACATACTTTTATTGGAAATAACCACCCGATAAATACTTTGCTGGGAACCCAACTTTAATCAGTGTCGGTTATTAAGGTACGTTGTATTTCGTGTACACGAGCAACTATCGATATTGTATGCAATACGGTATCAGTATGATCACAGGGGTAATACAATACGCAGTGCTGGATCTAGGGGAGGCAAAGTGGGACACATGTCCCGGGCCCCCCACATTAAGGGGCCCCCCACAATTCTGGCTCATGCTTATATTTTATCCCGGGTGGAGGTAACCAGTGCATGGGCTGAGGGGGCGAGGATTGGGGCCCTAGGCACTAAGGGATATTGTGGGCCAGAGATCGGTTGGGCCCTAAAATGAACTAACTTACATAATTTAGAGGTTTTATCAATCAATAGATCCTAACCAGTTCCGGGGACCACATCCCGCGATGTGATTGCTGGGGCCCAGCAAGTCCCGGGAAATTAACGTAATCATAGTATAGTAGTTCAGACAACAGAGTTTAATGTTTTATGTCATCTAAAACAATTTCACTAAAATAAAGTAAATGAAAACATCATGTGAGAAAGGTTTAAAATACTCAAATTGTCAACGAGTTCTAAACGTCAATGAAATCGCTGCCTAAATTCTCCCAGATGCACTGAAATTAATCTTTATTTTAAACAAATAAACTCTGGAGGAAAACACCCCAGGCACTCAAGGGGTCGGAGTACATACTGGTACGATCCGCGGTCAGTACGAAAAATTTGAAATGAGGCCCGCACAGTTAGTATGTCCGCCCCCCCCCCCCACAAGGTTAATCCGGCCCTGACAATACGGTATCAGTATGGTCACGGACGTAATACATGTACAATACAGGATCAGTATGGTCACGGTCGTAATACATGTACAATACAGGATCAGTGTGGTCATGGTCGTAATACATGTACAATACAGGATCAGTGTGGTCACGGACGTAATACATGTACAATACAGGATCGGTATGGTCATGGTCGTAATACAAAACACCACTATTTAATGTAGGCAATCACCCCCCTCATATCCCCCTACCCACCTGTGGGATTTCTCGAGGATGGATTTTGTATAAATTGTTTCAATGGCATTTATCAATAGAACTGGAGTATACAGGTCAAAATTCTATGGAATACAATTACTGCCTATAACTCTAGTCGCTCAGTTATCAGCACCGAATTTAATTTTAAAAGATAGTAAGCTGGCACTGCCAGGCAGGATACGCCCACATTTTCCAGAGATGGTTAGAGAACAAGCAAAATCGAGAGTGATTTTTCCTACAATCAAAGGCTATAATTTATTAAATTACAATTTGAGATGCGCAAATATCGAAAAGATCGAGATCTTTAGGTTATAAACATGCATTTCAAGTTTCATCAAAATCGAATTAAAATTGTGACCTATACTGGGTCCACAACCTTGATATACCATATTTTAGCACTATTAGCGTACAAACGGCGGCCATTTTGTCGGGAAATCATGGTCCGATTTCCCTGAAATTCAAACTCAACCTTCCGTATGCTGTAACAGTGATAGAGGATAATAATCGTGACCCCCAGAGGGACCATAGGCGATTTTTTCGGACAATCAGGGGCCATAATTCATGAAGTTATGATCTGATATGTGAAAATAACAAAAGGAACCAAGATCTTTGGATTGTAACCATGCATTACAAGTTTCATCAAAATTGAATCAAAATTGTGACCTATACTGGGTCCACAACCTTGATATACCATTTTATAACAGTATTCGTGTTCACGCGGCGGCAATTTTGTATGGCAATTTTGTTCCAAATTTTTCCGAAATTCGAACTCAACCTCCTTAGGGTGTAACGGTGATATAATCAAACGATTTTTTAAATCGGATAATAATTGTGACCTACAGTGGGATTACAAACTAAACAAAGACGATTTTGCGTATAATCAGGGGCCATAATTCAGGAAGTTACGATCCGATATGCGCAAATATCGAAAGTAACCAAGGTCTTTGGGTTATAACCATGCATTTCAAGTTTCATCAAAATCGAATTAAAATTGTGACCTCTACAGGGTCCACAACCTTGATATACCATTTTTTTTAACAGTATCGCGTACGAATGGCGGCCATTCTGTCCGAAATTCGAACTAAACCTTCCTTAGGGTGTAACGGTGATATAATCAAACGATTTTTTTTAAATCGGATAATTATTGTAACCTCCAGAGGGACCACAAGCTAAACCAAGACGATTTTGCGTATAATCAGGGGCCATAATTTAGGAAGTTACGATCCGATATGCGTAAATATCGAAAGGAACCAACATCTTTGGGTTATAACCATGCATTTCAAGTTTCATCAAAATCGAATAAAAATTGTGATCTCTACAGGGTCCACAACCTTGATATACCATTTTTTAACAGTATTCGCGTACGATTGGCGTCCATTTTGTATGTTAATTTTTCCGAAATTTGAACTCAACCTTCCTTAGGGTATAACGGTGATATAATCGAACGGTTTTTCAAATCGGATAATAATTGTGACCTCCAGAGGTACCACAAGCTAAATAGGTGATTTTTCGGACAATCAGGGGCCATAATTCAGGAAATTACGTTCCGATAGGCGCAAATATCGAAAGGAACCTTTGGGTTATAAACATGCATGTAAAGTTTCATTAAATCATTTCAAAATTGTGACCTCTATAGGGTCCACAAGCTAAAAACGTGATTTTTCGTACAATCAGGGGCCATAATCCATGAAGTTTTGATCCGATACATGCCAATATCGAAAGATATTTTGGGGATAAACCTATATTTCAAGTTTCGTCAAAATCGGAAAAGAATTGTGACCTGTAGAGAGTCCACAAACAATTGTGGACGGACGTCCGGACGGACGGACGGGCGGACAGGGCGACGACATAATACGTCCACATGAAAATGTGGGCGTATAAAAAAAGGGGGAAAATTTCAACTACATGGTTTGAAAAGCTTTACGTTAACTTTTTCAAATGTGACTTGGATTAAAAAATATTTTCTTACCCTCTGGACAAGAAAAAAAGGATGTAATGGATAATTTACACAACAGGTAGGACACTTAAACATCTAGTAGTTAGAATAAGGCTATTTTCTTCTGGACCTATCAAGCCAGCAAGAGTGTTATTGTCCCTTTAAAGGGACAATAACACTCTTGCTGGCTTGACAGGTCCAGAAAAAAAAATCAGCCTTATTCTAACTACTAGATGTTTAAGTGTCCTATCTGTTGTGTAAATTATCCATTACAACCTATCTTGCCTGTCCAGAGGGTTCGAAAATATGTTTAAATCCAAGTTGCATTTGGAAGTGCTTACGTAAGGCTTTCCAAACCATGTTACGGTATGTTGTTGAATTTTTCCAATTTTTAAACTTAGGTGGGTTAGGATGAAATTTGTAGCATTTATTAATTGGAATATTGTAAAATAGTACAATTTGTTGACCAGAATAAAGATTGGGACAAATTATTCAGTTACAACCTGTTACAACAAGAGTGTTATTGGGGCTTTAAATATAAGGCAATAAAAACACGCGCCTTTACAGAAAAGTATTAAATCTAGTCAAAAGAGCGGGCTCGGGATGAATTTACGAGGGGGTCAGGTGTGGGGCTCTCTTCTACTACTACAACTCAATGAGCCATCGAGGCTGCCCTTATGGGAACGTATATCTACATGGCTATGACTCACTGTAAAATATATTAAAATAGGTCTTATGTTATGATTGATTACACAAATTTTAACTATCTCCACGGTCGATTTCGTATGAAATTTAATTTCCGTTGTTATCTTCTTTCCCGATCCAATATTTTGAGCAAACATACAAATTATTATAAGTTTTTGTTGGCATAAAAGCTATATTAAACGAACTGGTATATATTATATAGAATGTGGTCAATTTTTTTTTTAGAAATGTTTAGTGGGTGCCGAAGTAAGTATTCTGAACTTGGGTGGACACTCACCACGTGGTAGGTTAATCCACTTTGATGTCATCAAATATGGCAGCCGACTTTATATCAATTTTATCCTACCTGCTCTAGTTTTCTGTCAATTTATATGAAATAAAGGCCATTTTGAATTGACAGAATGGAAAAACTTCAAAAACATAAAATGATAAAGGGCTTATTGCCCTACTGTTCTGCTCCTAAACTGCCAATTTTGGTCCAATTTTTCCGAAATTCGAACTAAGCCTCCCTTAGGGTGTAACGGTGATATAATCAAACGATTTTTTTTAAAATCGGATAATTATTGTAACCTCCAGAGGGACCAAAAGGTAAACCATAATTCAGGAAGTTACGATCTGATATGCGCAAATATCGAAAGGAACCAACATCTTTGGGTTATAACCATGCATTTCAAGTTTCATCAAAATCGAATAAATTGTGATCTCTACAGGGTCCACAACCTTGATATACCATTTTTATACGCCCACATTTTCATGTGGACGTATTATGT
This sequence comes from Patella pellucida, assembly GCA_917208275.1. Taxonomy (NCBI): domain Eukaryota; kingdom Metazoa; phylum Mollusca; class Gastropoda; family Patellidae; genus Patella; species Patella pellucida. The sequence continues at coordinate 62,671,369 of OU795042.1, read as the reverse complement.
CGTCGCCCCTGTCCGTCGGTCCGGACGTCCGTCCGTCCACAATTGTTTGTGGACTCTCTACAGGTCACAATTCTTGTCTGATTTTGACGAAACTTAAAATATAGGTTTATCCCCAAAAGATCTCGGCTGCTTTCGATATTGGCATGTATCGGATCAAAACTTCATGGATTATGGCCCCTGATTGTACGAATAATCACGTTTTTAGCTTGTGGACCCTATAGAGGTCACAATTTTGAACCGATTTTGATGAAACTTGACATGCATGTTTAAAACCCAAAGATCTTGGTTCCTTTCGATATTTGCACCTATCGGAACGTAAATTCCTGAATTATGGCCCCTGATTGTCCGAAAATTCTCCTATTTTAGCTCGTGTTACCTCTGGAAGTTACAATTATTATCCGATTTGAAAAACCGTTCGATTATATCACCGTTACACCCTAAGGAAGGTTGAGTTCAAATTTCGGAAAAATCGGACCAAAATTACCATACCAAAATGGCCGCCGTTCGTACGCAAATACTGTTAAAAATGGTATATCAAGGTTGTGGACCCTGTAGAGATCACAATTTTAATTCGATTTTGATGAAACTTGAAATGCATGGTTATAACCCAAAGATCTAGGCTGCCATTATGGGAACGTATATCTACATGACTATGACTCACTGTAAAATATATTAAAATAGGTTTTATGTTATGATTGATTACACAAGTTTTAAGTATCTCCACGGTCGATTTCGTATGAAATTTAATTTCCGTTGTTATCTTCTTTCCCGATCCAATATTTTGAGCAAACATGCAAACTATTATAAGTTTTTGTTGGCATAAAAGCTATAATAAACGAACTGGTATATATTATATAGAATGTGGACATTTTTTTTAAGAAATGTTTAGTGGGTGCCGAAGTAAGTATTCTGAACTTGGGTGGACACTCACCACGTGGTAGGTTAATCCACTTTGATGTCATCAAATATGGCAGCCAACTTTATATCAATTTTATCCTACCTGCTCTAGTTTTCTGTCAATTTCTATGAAATAAGGGCCATTTTAAATTGACAGAATGGAAAAACTTCAAAAATATAAAATGATAAAGGATTTATTGCCCTAATGTTCTGCTCCTAAACTGGAAGAACGGTATGAGGGAAATTGTGCCCGGAAAATCTGGATGAACTTACACGGCAAATGCACCCGACCTCCAGGCCACCCTGCTTACCGACTTAACCACTATGGTCTATGGTCCCCCTATTAAAATACTGATGATGGGACATAAATGGCTGTGTAATAATAAAGGCAGCTCAGAATCAGAAAAATATTTCTGTCTAATGGACTAAAAACACGCTGGATGAAAGGATGTTAATTTTTGATTTATTTAATTGTTATTTTGCATATATATTTAAAGTCCAGAATAATTGCACATGTGTTTCGTAGACATTTCAAACGTGTTTTAAAATCAATCATGTCCTGTTTGGTCGTAAATTTCAAATTTTGACTGATATGTAGAAAGAGAGAGAGAGAGAGAGAGATAGGAGAGAGAGAGAGAGAACGGGATTTAACGTCCACTCGGCACAAAGTAGGTCATTTCAGCACTGACATATGGTTCAATTTTATTTCAATAATTCGATTGCGGGTCGGGATTTTAGCTGTGGGAGGAAATCGGAGAAAATCCACGAGGTTGATCAGGTCACCCTTCTCCTTGTCACGTGCAACCGGGTAATCGAAATCACGCAAACCGACGCAATAGACAACCAACCCCTCTTTGCTGTGTAGGATGGAAGCGAGTAAATAGAGCTAAAAAAAATCCTTTGCGCCCGCGCATGGACTGTCCCCGACACTAATTTTGGCAATCTGCGCCCCTGCTAGCATTACGTACTTTAAAACAGACCAGTAATATACAGCAAACCGATTTAAGTGGAATCCAAAAATCGAGGACAACTATATAGAAAATATGAAAAGAATAAATTCTACACATGGACAAACACGTGAAAATAACATTCGGTCATCCGTTTAATTTACTCATTTGATGAATACACCTTAGAGCCTGTGGCGGATTCTTAAGACACTTTCCTTAGCCAGGCTTAAAATAAACTTTTTACACTAGCACCACTCCTCGGTATCTAAATTTAGAGCGCCTTCTCTCTGATTAGCGAAAAGAATCAATATGAAACTTGGCTGGTACTCTTTGGAAAAAATACCAGTCCCTTTTGATGCTTGTTTTCTTAGGCTTGGAATGAAACTAGTTTAATTTACTATTCATGCAACTCACTCATAGACCTCACTTTAGTCGTAGGTCGACTAGTTCTTGGCTTGGATTAGAGACCCGGTGATGCATAGGGTCAATACCTTGATTATATATTATGCCAACAAGACTCAAGTATAGGACACAGTACTCAGCTCAGACATAATATGGGAAAGGAAGATTTCTTAAATGTCAAACAGATGAAATAAATATTGTCCTATAAACTTATTGATTATTCGAAAATATCAAACTGAATCTAATGTACATTTTTGCATATATTAACACGGTATTTGTTAAATTAAAACAACAATATGTTACCAACCGATTTCGTATGGTTCAATAATGCTGGTGGAAATATCCAAACACCATTTCAATTATTAATTCAGAATTTGATTTTTTAAAATCTCTCTCTCTCTCTCTCTTCTCTCTCTCTCTCTCTCTCTCTCTCTCGTGTATATTGGGGTGTTTAGTAATGGGAGGATAACACAGGAGTTTGTTCAAGCGATCATACGCCTTGTCACCTAGTAGTGTGGGATCGAAACCAGGTGTCTTGGCTCAAGATCTAAAACTCCTCTCTCTGCCTTACTTCCATCATGGGTGATATATGTTTGTTCAGCTTCTGTACATCCCTTAATGTGGCTCAGTGGGTAGATAGAGATAAAAAAAAAAGAAGTTTACCGTCCACTCGACATAAACCAGTTCATGTCAGTACCGCTTAATCCGGTCTTGGTGGAAATGGATTGGAAGTTGAATGCCGAAATGAAATAATTATCTCTCAAAATATTAGCCGGCGTCGTTTTCTCCAGACATTTGTGACAAACTCATCCCGACAGACTTGGCCCGAGCGTTCAAATGGTAACTATAGCCAATTAAAACCACAGTGACATTATTTGTGAATAGCCCCAAGACGGACAAAAAGTGCTTTAAAATGTTAAAATGTTATTAAACTAGTGTTGAAATCAGTTTGTGTCGGCATACCTTTTATCTTTTCATCGTTTACCGTGGAACAAAGTAGCGCAGCTTTACGGTTGTGCTAATATATTTCTGGATATATAGCCTTCAAATTAATATTTTGGCGTTTTTCTTTAATTTAGTGTAAATAGGTTATTGAAATGATATATTTTGATACCAAACTCGATTATATTACTTGGCATTTTCCAGCCAAAACTGGCGGCCAGTTTGGAGTTTTGCTAATTTGACCCATTTGGACCCGTTTGGACAAAGGATTTCGGAATTGTGCGAAATTGAGTTAAAATGTCTGGGGTCGGTTGCTTAAAACTAAGTTATTTTAACGACCCGTTAAACTCTAACGGACATATCTTGGTAACGTGTTGTTTGCGTTAAATTTACTACTGAAAACACTATAGAATATTTGATTTTTTCCTAAAGAAATATTAGCATAAATCTGTAGGAAACATTTGCACCACAGAATGTTTGGGGCCTTTATTTCCAGCAACAATCTTTCTCTCCGTTAAAGTTAACGGATCGTTAAAAGATAACAGAGCTTTGAGCAACTGGCCCCTGGACTATTAGAGGCAATACAATTGATTATCACCGCGGCTTAAAAATGTTACTGGAAGGAATGTGTATTATAAAACCAAAGGCACATTTATAATTTATCAGAACAGAACAAAATACTATTATTTACAATACATCCACTATCTTGAATGAACCTAATGTCCAAGGAATATACGAGGATTTTGGTTATTAAAATTTAAAATATGACACAATGTGTTGTGTATCCTATTTAAAAACACACAAACGTCACAATGAATTTATCTACATTATAAGACTGTCTGTAGAGGTCGGGTGTTCGATCCCTGCACTGTCAGAGGAAGTTCATCCATATTTTCCGGCGTGGTTTCCCCTTTGCGGGCTGTCTTGTCGTTCGGGTGGGACGAAAACCGAGGTCCGGTTTACACATTGGCGTGCACGTAAAAGATCCCTTGGCAGTTGGAATTCGATATAAGAGTAGGCCGTAGCGCCGCTGTCCGGGCAAAATTTGCCTCATAGCACACTGTATGACGTATGCCCGTCTTCATTAGCCCAGGTTAAGAGAACAGTGGGACGTAAAACCCCATTTCATTTCATTTCTGTAGAGTACTACAATAGTCATGTAGAGTACACCCGGGCCCATGCTTCTAACTTGTTGGTTTATTATTGGTTTTGAAGTTGACGAAATTTTGCTTTCTTTGGGAGAAAGAATTCTCCCCCCCACCCGGCCACCAGTTTGTTACTCTTATTTACTGCTTTTATAATTACCAGAATCGGTGATCGTTAATTTGTCGTTTATTGATATATATTTCGCACATAACATATCAAATTTAAAAACAAATAGACGAAGTATATTTATGGTAACATCTGCCATCCTGTTGGAATATTAAATATTGATTTGACTATGATGACAACTGCAAAATTTACGGCTAACCGAACAGTAAATATATTAACCGCAGGTTACAGATAATAACAATTTTGCATTTCGTTTTTATAGCCTTTGAATTTTATTTTATTTCAAATTCAATTTTATACCGTCATTGCTGTGTCTGTGATTGTCCCAAAACGGCCCATGGCATACGTCATCAAATAGGAATAATACGAGATTACCCTAGTTCCCACTTACTTCTTATTCTGCTCTAAATGAAACGAATAAATACCCTGCGTTGTTAACACGAGAAGGTGTCTGGTTTAAATGTCATTTATTAAAGACGTGCTAATCAAAATGATAATTATTATTTACACTTTTTAGAGCACAATTAGATTTCAATTAAATTTAATTTCAGACTTTTCTCGCAACTATATGCGCAGAGCAAAAGAAACAAAAAAAACCCCACAAAAACAAAAATTTGTTGTTAAATTTTCAATTTCTGCAATTAACAAATACTTTTTTATAATAGGACTAAAAATGAAATACCTTTTTTTTAAAAGTGCCCTATGTTTTAATTATTAATTTGTTATTTTCTATCAAAATCAGGGCCGGCGGAAGCAATTCTTGATTAGGGGAAGGGGGCTGCCATCATAAGTCCTTTATGGCGAGAGTCCAGGGGCCGCAATAACCAGGAGTACATAGTGGGGCTAAAGACCCCCGCCACCCCCGTCACCACCACCCCCCCCAATACACACACACACACACACACTCCGCTGGGCCTGAAAATTAAATATCTAATCTCGGTGTTTTTTACTATTTATATTCTAGAATAGTAGGAGAATGAATGAAATGGGGTTTAACGTCCTACGCTTAAGCACCTAACCTGGGCCAATTGAAGACGGGCATACGCCATACAGTGTGCTATGAGTGAAATTTTTGCCCGGACAGCGGCGCTACGGCCTACTCTTATATTGAATTCCAACTGCCAAGGGATATTTTACGTGCACTCCAATTTGTACACGGGACCTCGGTTTTTCGTCCCATCCGAACGACTAGGCAGCTGTCCTTGTCAGGCCCTCCTTCTGCATCACTGACAAGGGGAAATCACGCCGGAAAATCGAGATGAACTTTCTCGGCCAATGCAGGGATCGAACACTCGACCTCCAGGCTAGCGAACCAGCGCCTTATCCACTTAGTAGGAGAACGTTTTAACTCGTGTTTGCCGTATTTCTTTTTTAGGCTTATTATAAATAATATTTGTTAATGACAGAAATTTAATACTTAACAAAATTAACGACTTGCGACGAATGTATTTTATTCCGCGTGAGGATTTTTTTTTTGTTACCTAAACATTTGAACTAAGAGAAAACTCAAAAATTTAATTATCTTAAAAATCTAATTTTGGTCGAAAAACCGTAAATGATAATTACTATTTCATTAGCGTAGATTTATTAACACCGATAAGCAAATAGTTAATGAATTAAGTCAATAGAGGGCACATCTTTAATAAATGTCATTTAAAATAGATGCTCGTATTTTTCAGTACAGAATATTTCTTCGTTTCGTTATAAATTCTCAGACAATTCTACATTTTAGCGCAGAATGAAAAATAAATAAATCTCGATCATCAAAGCCGTATTACATTCCTATTTTGTGACGTTGCCTTTCAGTGGTTGGATAATTGTTTAATGATCTGTACATTGATAATGGTTCTCTGGTCCTATAAATATGCCTGTCTATCGTATTGTCGATACAGATTGTAAAGAACTGTTGTTGGTCATCATGGAAGTTTTGCCGTTAGTTCTTGTTCTTTGTTTCATCGCACTGGTATCCAGTAAGTATTATTAACATTTTTAATCTGATGTTTCTATCATATAGAAAACAAGTCTCGACAGATGTACTAGAAAATAAATGGGAGTTAACACCCTACTTTTCTGCATTTGCCAGGACAGCGGCGCGACATTGGTTACTATGGCGCCAGCATACTAACCAGAAGGTACCGGTTTCGATTCCAGTCGGTTTTCCGATATGTGCAGGACAGACGACAAGAAAATTGTTTGGATAACCCGGTCTTGACACGTTGTGTTCAGAATGTTGATATGATGAACTATGGTACTTGCATTAATCTTGAATAATATCCATTGTTTATATTTCTGTATAATAGTACCACTGTTAACAAACTATGGACATGTTACAATCTTAGTTCCTCGCCCCTTCATCCTTGATTTATCGACTTTTGCTTTCTTGCGTTTAATAATCCTTACCTCCCCGACTATAAAATGGCTACAATTGGCCTCCATACTACCTATGTAAGCGAAAGTTTATTTCAGTTGCCTACAAATTGAATAATTGAGTTTTCTTTTCGAGCGTTGCATTTGAGAAATGTGTAGGTTTGGTAAGATTCTATAAATTTATACATGACTATAACATAGCATGTTTTAACTCAATACAAAGGTTGGAGATGGTTAGTTTTTATAATCAAATAACAATATTGATACTTTAAGATACACTTTAAAATAAATGTTGTTTTGTTTTCTATTACAGGTGCAAGTATACCAAAACCAAGTGATGATGCTGGATCACTACAGCCAGGTATAGTTATTCATTGTTTTATCCATCTTGGTAAATATACATCAATGTACATGTAGGGGGTCGTAGTGGATCAGCAATTCTGGAGACCCCGCGTTCGCTTTCTGTGCTGGCTGATAACGTTCCTTTTGGATTCCATTGCGTGGTTTCCCATTGTGAATGGCACAGGACGGAGGATCTGACAAAGACAGCTGTCAGGTGGAAGGAGAAATCGATGTCCCGTGTACATATTGGAATTCGATATAAGAGTAGGCCGAAAGAAAATGTCCCGTCTTCATTAAGGTTGGACGTTAAACCTCCCTCGATGTAGCGTAGGGTGACGAGAACACCTGATACCGTTTCTCAACCAATGTTATTAACTGTAATCATTGTTTGTCAGTGGTGCAGGGCTTGATATCAAGAGTTAGCACGAGCGCACCGTATCATAAAGCCTGTCATTGAGTCAACTGGCGTGGTTTTGAATCTCGGTTGTGCGTGGCAAGAAGTAGGGTCGCCTGTCCAACCTCGGGAGTTTTCTCCGGGTCCCCCGGTTTCTTCCCACTGCTAAAGACCCCTACGCGCAAGCAAATTATTCAAATAAAATTGAACCATATGTTAGTCCAAAATCACATAGTTTGTGTCGAGTGGACGTTAAACCTCATCTCTCTCTCTCTCTCTCTCTCTTTGATATCAAAAGCTATCGCCCTTGTAACTGTAAATATTGTCAGTGGTGGTCACGTGAATGAATCCATGGCTACGGGAATTTGAAGATGAATAACCGTAAACGCCACTTTAACAAACTATAACATTTTGGGACCGAGAAAAACTTGCATGGGAGGGGGAGGGGGTGGCTCGACGGACCAAATGACAGACCCTCTAATCTAAAGCGCACACGTGACAAGTATGTGATAATGTAGTCTATATATTTATGTTTCAGAAACCGAGCTAGTAAAGCGTCAGGCTGCGAATCAGTGTGAATTGGATGGGAAGATATACACAGTCGGCGACAAAATTGAGACCTCAGACTGTACTACAGATTGCATGTGTGTTGATACGCCGCAAAACGCTCGTGTACAATGTTCATATGATGATTGTTAATTATTTTTGTTTTGTCAATTCGAAAACACATAAAATGTTAACTACTTTGTGTCATCCTATAAATTATGTTTAAAGCATTTATACTAGTTAATAAATTGTTTTAACGAAATCAGTTGGGAGGAATTGAAATCAGGCCATGAAGGCGATCCTATTAAATGTGACCTGCATCGATCGTATCATCACAAATGCTCTGTTAACGAAAACAGGCGACGAAGGCGATCATACCCGCATCGATCGTATCATCACAAATACTCTGACGTCCGTGATTGATCATTACACGTTGATTAATTGAATGGAGAAAGAGAGAGAAATGGGGTTTAACGTCCACTCGACACAAACTACGTCATTTCGGGACTACTAACACATGGTTTAATTTTATTTCACTAATTCGCTTGCGCGTAGGGGTCTTAAGGAGTGGGAGCAAACCGGAGGACCCGGCGAAAAACCGCGAGGTTGGACAGGCGACCCTGGGGGTTGGGATGGCCTAGTGGTCTAGAGTGTCGCGCTTCGACCTCTAGCTGCACGGTCACCTCTGGCCTGTGGCTGTGGTTTCGAGCCCTGGTGTGAGCGTATGTGGCATGGAGATAGGGGCGCCTTCTCAACCTCCGGGCACTTCGGTTTCCTCCCACTGCTAAAGACCCCTACGCGCAAGCGAATTATTAAAATAAAATTAAACCATATTTATGTTAGTCCCGAAATGACCTAGTTGTGTTGAGTGGACTTTAAACCCTATTTCTCTCTCTCTTCGGGGATCACGGTGGCTAAGTGGATAAGGCGCTGGTTCGCTAGCCTGGAGGTCGGGTGTTCGATCCCTGCATTGGCCGAGAAAGTTCATCTCGATTTTCCGGCGTGATTTCCCTTTGTCAGTGATGCAGAAGGGGGGCCTGACACGGACAGCTGCCTAGTCGTTCGGACGGGACGAAAACCCGAGGTCCCGTATACAAATTAGAGTGCACATAAAAGATCCCTTGGCAGTTGGAATTCGATATAAGAGTAGGCCGTAGCGCCGCTGCCCGGGCAAAATTCCCCTTATAGCACACTGTATGGCGTATGCCCGTCTTCCATTAGCCCAGGTTAGGTGCATTATAGTAGGACGTTAAACCCCATTTCATTCATTCATTCTTAGTTGTTGAGCATGTATCCAGGTATTTTGTCCCGTTTATTTTTCAGTTGATTATTCAGTTCGACCTTGGACTAAAGATATTGTTTTAAAAGGCATGCACAATAAATAACAGGCATGTTGTGATTGAGTGAATCACGCCTCATGCTGACCCTATGGTTATTACTCGTTCAGATCTATACCATGTTTTGGTAGTGGTTTTATTCAGAATGTAATCAGTGATTAGAAAACTGATTGTAGTTACGTGTTCGTTAAGAATGCGATGATCGTGGTTACATATTTTTAAAGAATGTAAAGATCGCTGGTGATTTTAATGCTGATTGTAGTTATTTGAGTGCGAGAAAATTATCATCTAATCCTCTTTATCACCCAATAATACATTTGACAGTAGATATCGCTTGTGTGATAAATTACATAATCTACTGTGATATATACACAGTGGTGATATCGCTTTACATAAATTTGATTGGTCAATCAAAAAGGAACTACTTTCTTTTATTGACTTTTTTATAAAAAAAAGGAAACTGCTTTTATTTAATTGACCTTGAAGAAAAAAACTGGGTCAGTATATAGGACTATACAATAGCTAAACTGCTTTCAAAAAATGATGTATCACTACGCTGTAATGTAATTAGGTTCTATAAAAGTGAAATCTATACCAAAGAATTATATTTATTTATTTGTGCATGTAAGAAAGGATTGGGTGATAAATAAAATCTCCAACTCGTGTTTTTTGATACCAACAAATATCAACACTCGTTGATAAAGTAAAAAAACTCGACAAAGCCTCGGTTTTTTTTTTACTTTATCAACTTGTGTTGATATTTTTTAATATCAAAAAACACTCATAGGAGATTCTCTATATACACAGACCAAAGCTTCACGTGGTTAATATCGAGTAGGGTAGATTTTACAGCTAGTCATCATACAAACTGTGCTTATGATAGGTAACATGCTATATACAACTGGTGGTAGTTTTTTCTTTGATGTCCATAGCAGTTACATCTCATAACAACCTGCTGTCATGACGTCATCAAGGGTTGATACATTTGTTCATATCAACCGCTGATGACGTCAGGGACAGGTTGATATTTCATATCAACCGCTTATGACATCATCTCAGGTCGACATATTCGGCTCATATCAACCGCTGATGATCGAATACAAAAAACACAGAAATAAATATTTATTCTTTTGACAATTAAAAAATTATTATGGTACAGTTTGTAACATTCAAGACCGAAATAGACGGCTTACTTAGCGGCAAATTTAAATCGGTTTTCCATACTCGACTATGTCTAAGATATCTTTCTTGAAAGTATTTATCGCCCAAGAGTTCCTTTATAGTTGCATTCACATCAATTCCATCGTCAATATGTTGGCTAAAAGGGATTGATTATTAATAAACTATAACACATACTTATGGAAGAACAATTACTGATTTATTTAGGCGACGTTTCGAAGAGTATTCTCTCAACGTTTTCAAGCAAGTACAGTAACAAATGTGTAGAGCAATTATATATAGGCAAGCAATAACAACAATTAAGAAACCATGCATGACAACAACAAGATCAAAGGAGTGAAAAGAACACATTATCAAAGGCAATGTACATATGAAGGATTAGTGAGACCACTGATAATTGGTTATATTACTAAGTAATTATAGGGGTTAATAATTTTAATTGGACAACCAATCATGACAAATGAGAAACCATACATACATTATTATGTAGTTGAGGGCACATCAAGGGAATAGTAAAGACTGATAATAGGGTAAAATTCCATTAAAAACAAACAAAAGGGAAACCATACACGTTATATGAGAGAAGCAGTAACTCCAGATAACTACATGGGGATTAAATGATTAAGCCATATTTAAATAAATTATATGATATTGGTATTAAAATACACACGAGATGACACAACTAGCATATCTTAAGTAAAAGTAAAATATTGTCCTATAATCTTCCTCCCAAGAGCCTATGATGAACTAAGAGTGTACCACCAACCATGTCCTGGTAGACTGCGAGGTTTACAAGGAAGAGAGACGGGACTTAGTGAGAATGATGGAGACCAATAACATACCATTCAACACTAAGAACCTACTCTTCCCTAGACCAGATCTGAAGCTACAAATCTTCGAAGAAATCCACACCCTAATGGACACAGTTGGACTATGTAAATAAGTGAAATAAGAAAGGGTCACGGCTGGATAAATTCTCCATACAACGTAGGATGGTTGAGTAAAAACGTCCTCACGAAGGAAGCCCAACCATCCTATACATTTATTTTAATTTATTCATTTTACTTTATCTTTACTTTACTTTTACTTAAATTTATTTTATTTTTATTTATTACCTCAATTTATTTTTTATTTTTTCTACTTTTTTTATCTTAACTTATTCTATTTTTTTTATACGACGTAGGGTGGGGAAGTAAAAACGTCCTCTCGAAGGAAGCCCAACCACTCTACAACTTTATTTTAATGGATTCATTTTACTTTATTTTTACTTTACTTTTATTTACTTTTATTTACTTTTATTTTATTTTATTTTATTTTATTTTATTTTATTTTTATTTATTACCTTTGATTAATTAACTAATAAATTTTAATTAATTCATTTTACTTTATCTTTACTTTTACTTTAATTTACGTTATTTTATTACCTTTAATTTATTTGACTACAACTTTATTATACTCTCTTTATTTATTTAATTCTATATTTGTTTAATTTACTACTAACATCTACTAAACTGGCGGGATAGTGGAGTAAGAAGGAGTCATGATCAGACGGGCTCGGCATCTAAACACTATTCTGCCAAAACAAATACCAGTGGGATAGTGGAGGAAGGGGAGGCCACGAGAAGACAGGCCTGGTACCTAAACACAAATCCCACAAAGAAGACATCTACCAATCCAGAAGAAGAGATCATCTACCAACGATGTGTTTTTATTAAATAAAGGGAAGAACTTCCCACTAAAACCTAATCCATGGCCTAAGGCCAAAATGGAAAGATTGCAAAATCATATTCTAAAAATCAGGAAGCAGCTTCGGCTCTCCTATGTCTTGTCTGTGATATCACTTAAGTGGAAGCAGACGTTAAACACCAAAAAGAAGAAGAAGATTTGTTACTGTACTTGCTTGAAAACGTTGAGAGAATACTCTTCGAAACGTCGCCTAAATAAATCAGTAATTGTTCTTCCATAAGTATGTGTTATAGTTTATTGCTCTATCCAGTTACTAAATGCCTCTAAAAGATCAGGATTGATTATTCGTCTGACTTCGTATAACTTGATCACGATGGCTGCCTAGTGGTTGCACTGTGTCTTGCTCTCTGGTTTTTCTTATAATTTTAATAGATTTAAATTGATTTTAGCTACTATCTTTTACTTGTGACTTGGGGAGTTACCTTGGCTCATTTTTATACAAAAATTTCTATTGGAAGTGTTTTAGATTTTGTACAATTTGCAAATTTTAAAATAACAAAAGTGTGGTGAGTTCATGAAGTGAGTAATAATCATGATAACCTATTGTAGAGAAAAACTAATCAGCTTGAATAAAAAAACCTACAGTTTATAGATTATGGCGGGGGAAAGCGGCAAAAACCTAATGTTATGTAGAAATGTCTAATTCAAAACACACATGTAACATAAGGCCATACCAAATACCTAAAACGTCTAATGCAAAAAAACAAATACAAGAAACATCTAATACAAAATACCTCATACGTCTAATGCAAAAGACAAAATACAAGAAACCTCTAATACAAAATACATTTAACCTCTTATGCACAATTGATTTTACAATCTGAAACATCTACCATAAGCATTAGATGACATATCTCGTTGTCATTACTTACGTTTCTCCAATGAATTATCTTTATTTAGGTCAATGTCAAGGTCACCGAACACAATTTGGTGAGCTATTCGGCTAGCGAGCTATTCGATCAATCCAGCTGGCAACCTATTCGTTGGAAAACTATTCAGAATAAATTCAAAGGTCGCCCAAACTCATCTATTTTTATCAACCAATAAAATCCATCGTAACGTCTATCAAACGAAAGTAGAATATATTGTTATTTTAAATTCGGGTCATCGTACAAAATTCTGAGCATCAAGCTATATATATTCTGAATAAGCTTTCCAAATATTATTAGTAAAAGTTAGCACAATCATATTAAAGGGGTGCGCTCTCATCCTAAACATAGCCAATATGTTCATTATTCTAATTGTAACTAACGATATGCCGGTAATTTTTTAAAAGTCCGAATTCAGACCATCGTACACAATTCTGAGCATCTAGCTATAAATATTCTGAAAAATTGGCAATGTTTAGGATGAGAGCACACCCCTTTAATATGATTGTGCCAACTTTTACTAATAATATTTGGAAAGCTTATTGAATCACCTTTTACAATATATACAGCCAGGTGCTCTGAATTTTGTACGATGGTCCGAATTTCGACTCGGAACATTACCGTTCTTTACAGTTAGAATATTGAAAAATTGGCTATGTTTTCGATAAGCGCGCACCCCTTTAATATGATTGTGCCAACTTTTACTGCTAAGATTTGGAAAGCTTATTCAATTACCTTTCAGAATATTTATAGCTAGATGCTCAGAATTGTGTACGATTATTCAATTACCTTTCAGAATATATAGGCCTATAGCCTGATGCTCAGAATTTTGTACGATGACCCGAATTTTGATTCGGAATATTAACGTTCTTTCACTTTAAAATAACAATATATTCTACTTTCGTTTGATAGACGTTACGATGGATTTTATTGGTTGATAAAAATAGATGAGTTTGGGCGACCTTTGAATTTATTCTGAATAGGTTGCCTACCAATAGGTTGCCAGCTGGATTGATCGAATAGCTCGCTAGCCGAATAGCTCGCCAAATTGTGTTCGGTGACCTTGACATTGGCCTAAATAAAGATATTTCAGTCGAGAAACGTAGGTAATACCAACGAGATATGTCATCTAATGCTTATGGTAGATGTTTCAGATTGTAAAATCAATTGTGCATAAGAGGTTAAATGTATTTTGTATTAGAGGTTTCTTGTAGTTTGTCTTTTGCATTAGACGTATGAGGTATTTTGTATTAGAGGTTTCTTGTATTTTGTTTTTTTGCATTAAACGTTTTAGGTATTTGGTATGGCATTATGTTACATGTGTGTTATGAATTAGACATTTCTACATAACATTAGGTTTTTGCCGCTTTCCCCCGCCATAATAGATCACAGGATGAAAAACAACATTGAACAGTTTTCAGATCTTATAGTAAACACCAAAGAAAATATGTGTACTTCGTTTGAAGTTATACAACCTAAAATAAGGGTAACTAATAAACCTAGACCAACAAGAAAAGACAGGGGTGTTAACTATAACAACCTCAGATCTATTGATACAAAAAGTAGTGAAAAGTCTGGTAATGTACTAAATTCATTTAATCTCTGTGTTTTAAATTGTCAGTCAATTAGGAATAAAACTGATGAACTTCAGGAATATTTGCTAGATAATGATTTGGACATATTTGTAGCCGTTGAAACATGGCTTAAACCAAATGATACGGTTACTCTACACAAACTTTTGCCATCAAATTATTCTGCAGTTACTGAAAATCGAATAGGTCGTAGAGGAGGCGGACTAGCTGTTTTTCATAAATCGGTACTAGAAACATCAAAAAATCAGTCCCTTGGTCCTTTCACGTCTTTTGAGCACCTTGACATACTTGTAAAATGTACTAATGAAGTCCTTAGAATTGTTTGTTTATACCGTCCACCTTCATCCAGTCGTGATGTTTTTCTCAGTGAATTCACTGATCTACTGTACGAAACTTTTGACTCATCTTCTCGTTTACTACTTGTTGGGGATTTAAATCTACATCTCGATGATGTCAAGTGTAGCATATCAAATAAATTTTATGATATTTTAGATTCATTTAATCTTAAACAGCATACTACTGGCAGTACGCACAGAAAAGGTCATTTACTTGATGTGGTGATAACTAGGGTTTTAGACGACACTGTGGAAGATGTCCATATTTGTGATGACCTGGTCTCAGACCACTTTAGCATATTTACTAAGCTCAAGATAAACAAACCCGTACCTAAACAACAGACAATTACATATAGAAAAATACGTAATATTAACATTGAAGATTTTCGATCAGATATTATTAACTCTAAAATATTAAAGGAACTCGACAGAGCAAATATTGATCAACAAATTAATCTTTATAATGACACTCTAAGAAATATTCTGGATGACCATGCTCCCATTAAAAAAGCCAAATTTACTATTCGACCAAATCGTAAATGGTTTACTGATGAAATTCGACAGAGTAAAATCCATAGACGGTCCATGGAAAGGCTTTAGCGAAATTCTAATCTTGAGATTAATAGACAGCTATATACTCAAGCGCGGAACAAAACAAATAATTTGATTGGTAGAGTAAAAAAAGACTATATTTTAGAACAAATCAATGTTAATAAGGATAACCCAAAAGTACTTCAAAACATAGTCAATAGTATCCTGAAACCGCATAATCAACAAATACTACCAGATTACACCCATGATGCTGACCTTGCTGAAGAGTTTTCTCAATATTTTAGTGACAAGATTGATAATATTAGGACTGAACTTGAAACAGACAATAACTCCGAGACAACATGTCTATCTGTTATATCACCACCTTCTCAAGTTATGTCAGAATTTTCCCCGACATCAGACAAAGAAATCAAGCAACTCGTTGCCAAATCATCGTCTTCGACATGCGAGTTAGATCCGCTTCCATCACCGCTTCTGAAACTGTGCATCGACGAACTGTGTCCTGTTCTTACTTATATTGTAAATACATCATTATCAACTGGTACCTTCCCTGATGTTCTGAAAAAAGCTTTAGTTTTTCCCTTAATCAAAAAAAGTACTTTAGACAGTAACATCTTCAAAAATTATCGGCCAGGATCTAACCTATCATTTTTATCTAAACTTGTGGAAAAAGCAGTGTCTGTTAGATTTAAAGATCATTTAAAATTTCAGCATCTGGACGAACCCTTTCAATCCGCATACAAAAAACTCCATAGTACAGAAACGGCTTTACTCCGAGTGCAAAATGATATTTTAATTAATCTAGATAATAAAAATGTGGTTTTTCTTGTTCTTCTTGACCTAAGTGCTGCTTTTGATACCATCGACCAAGCACTTCTACTTATACGTTTAAAAGATTATTTTGGAATTACTGGCTATGCCCTGAAATGGTTTGAATCATATCTCACTTCACGAAAACAGTCTGTTGTCATAAATAAGCAGTCATCAAAACCAGTAGACATAAAATATGGAATTCCGCAAGGATCAGTACTCGGTCCGTTATTATTTACGGCTTATACTTGCCCACTTGGTAAACTTCTTAGAGATCACAATTTAGACTATCATATATACGCAGACGACACACAACTGTATGTGGCTGTAACACCCGACAACGAAAGTAAACAAATCATTCAGTTGGAGAAGTGTATTGATAATGTAAAAAACTGGATGAAAAACAACTTTTTAAAACTAAACGATGATAAAACTGAATTATTAAAAATAGGAACCGATCATAGACTCTCATCAATTATTACAAAATATGTTAAAGTGGGTGGTGCTGACATACTTCCAAGTAACAGTGTTCGGAACCTCGGTGTTAAAATTTTGACATGAAAGAACATGTGTCGAATATGTGTAAATCCGCCAATTTTCAACTATATAATATAGGTCGCATAAGAAACTTTATTGATACTGATACTTCTAAGATGCTTGTCAACTCACTTGTAACCTCCCGCCTTGATTATTGTAATTCTTTATTGTTTAACTTGCCTTCTCTTCAGCTAAATAGATTACAAAAAATTCAAAACAAAGCCGCTCGAGTCATTACTAGAACTAAACTATGTGAACATATCACCCCTATTTTACACCAACTGCATTGGCTGCCAGTTACTAGCAGAATTGAATTTAAAATACTCTCTCTAACATATGCTGTCATTAATATTGAAGACTCACCTGACTACCTCAAACAACTAGTGACCCCATATATTCCTACACGCACACTTAGATCACAAAACAAAAACTTGCTAATGCCCTATCATGCAAAATCCTCATTTGGGGAAAGGTCTTATAGTTTTGCTGCTTTTAAACTATGGAATAAGTTACCTTCTGAAATTAAAGATTCCCCTTCCCTGCCTGTTTTTAAGAAAAAGTTAAAGACCCACCTTTTTCAAAGCCATTTTAATTGTTATATGCTTAAGCTTTTTCAGAGTTTACTTTTTATTATTGTATACCATATTTTATTCTAATTGTGCAATGTTCTTATTATTGAGATGTTTTATATTTTATACTTTTACAATAATGTAATAGCGCCATAGAGCAATCTAAGTATTGGATTATAGGCGCTCTATAAATAAATTATTATTATTATTATTACTATCCATTTTGTTTTTGCTTGCAATCCAATACTTCAAATGGCGATGTGTAAACTAAAACACCTTTTCGTAATTGCACGTGATTAATTCGATAATGTTCGTTATTTGACGGAAACTACCGAGCAGTTATCCAATCATTGTTGACTTTTAACGGAAGAGTCCATTTAATTTAAGGGTTAGCGTTGTATATGTCAGATATAAACCTTTTCTCCCTCCTTGTATTGATATGTTATAACATAACAAGCTCGAGTAGGTTAATATCCTATACATAGTAAAGCGATGCTTGGCCGCATGCCGTAAAAAATCTCTTTCAAAAATAGCTGTGACTAAGTATTATGTCTATCAGGTTCATGTTAAAAGAGATTATCAAATTACAGACAACCACCGCGCCTGAAACCTATTCTCTTTCAACCAACATGTGGAGTTTTATTATTAAACAGGACTAAAAGGATTATGAGACTGGTCAATTATTGCACTACTGCCTGTTCCAGGCGACACTACGACTCAAATAGTTTGTTATTTCTTCAGTTTTTAATTAAAATGGTTAAAACATAACGGCCTACCTGGAATTGTCACCCCGTGCTTTCTAGCGGGTGGGAACTAATTTCAGATCATGCTATAACCATTTTAATTGAAAACTGAAGAAAAAGAAATCAATTTTCGAGTCGTAGTGTGGCGTGGAACATGCAGTAACATATTGAATATTATATTCCAGATTTGTAATAGCCGGTGATGAATTCAAGGAAGCCATTGTTCCACAAAGCGCTAAAGCCTATAATTATGAAACAGGATTACGTCTAACATTTGATGAGGTACTTTCAAATTTTACAATATAGCATTCGTAATACTTCGATGTGGGTTTTTGTAAGTTCACAAATGACATTGCCAGTCTCGCTAGAGTGGCAATAAATTTATCATGTATTTTAAAATGAATAATGAGTACTAGTAATAATACAAATTCACATTTCAGCCATGGGCAGTAAGTGATCACTATCCAATTGAACTAGAAATGAAAGCTTCAGTAGATATTGTTGGCTAAATAAAAATTATTGCAAAACAAAGTTATAACGAGGGGTTGTTCAGGAATTTGGTGTTCCGAGCTGGAGACAACGTGAAGTTTGATTTGCTGTCTTGGTGATTACCCTGATCATTAAGTGGAATGCGTCCAAAACGACGGCAATATCTCACGTGTCTATTTATTTAAACACGCCTCCCAACTAGGCTAGATTAGCTGAAGTCCATACCACCTTAAACTGTTTGGAAGCTGTTCAGCACTACAAAAGAGATCATGAATGACCACTGCCGGGGAACTCCTGACAGACCACTGGCACAAGGCACATGTTATCCCACGTATCTTCTATATGGTAGCCAAGTATTTCAATTTTGATTAGATAGGAGGGAATCCTTCTGGGCAAACTAGTAGAAAACCATGGAAAAGGTAACTTTAATTGCGACATTCTTGACATACCAATACATGTTTCGTATAAGGAAATAAAACTAATTTCATGGAACGCCCAGGTTTATACTTAAAATCTTAAGGTACTGGTATAGCCCAGTAGTTTGTAACAGACGCACTGGCATGGAACGCCCAGGTTTATACTTAAAACCTTAAGGGAGACATGAGAATTAAAAGTTAAAGCACCAAGAAGTTCCACTTTCACTTTTTGACTTATTTCAAAGAGTAACCATTAAATAAATGATTGCAGAGTGTCAAGTGGCAGAAGACATAAAAATGGGGAATAATATCCCATAAAGACAGACCAAAAGAGGCGCATTCAACTGGTTAACAAGAATAAATTTTGAGAGTACTACGTTATCTTTTACATGCACCCTGTTTGCTTAAATATCCCGGCTAAAAACCTCACAAATCCACAGGAATGACAATCGACAGTCATCTCCAGCAATCACTTGTTTTATTGCCGAATAACGTGCTGGCTCGTGATTCAGTAGCTCCTAAAATTGCTTGAAAGTCGTTCAGCACCACCACAGGGGCCCTGGATGACAACTGCCAGGTAATTTGTGCGGTGGGATATTCTTGACAGACACGCCCAAAAATCCACATCCAAACTAGGCTAGATAAGCTGCAGAGAGAGAGAGAGGAAGAAATAAATGGGGTTTAACGTCCACTCAACATTTCGGGACTAAGATGAGCTGCAGTGCGTTCCACCTAGACCTGTTAGGAAAGTGTTCAGCACCTCCACAGGGATTATGAAGGACAGCTGTCAGACAGTTTGTGTGGTGGAGTACCCCTGACAGACACGCTCAAAATACCAACTAGAGTAGTGTCTTAGAGCTGCATCTCCCAGATAACAAACATATGGTACTGTCATTTTTGAAGCCCATTGACAATATCTCCAATACTGCAGGTTTTAAAAGCGAGAGTTCGATTGCCATTCCTGTGGATTTGTGAGGTTTTTAGCCGGGATATTTAAGCAAACAGGGTGCATGTAAAAGATAACGTAGTACTCTCAAAATTTATTGTTGTTAACCAGTTGAATGCGCTTCTTTTGGTCTGTCTTTGTGGAATACTTTTCCCCCATTGTTATGGCTTATACCACTTAACCTGCTCTAAAACGTCAGACTCGCTCCTACGTCACTCCTTTTCTGACTTGCATATTACATTCTGAACATCTGAGACACGCTACCTGCGGAGAAGTGATCTCCGAGCCCATTGACGTCATATATAGATAGACCGCCTATTCGCTAGAATCGCGTTGTACAGCCGCCGTAACTTCCGTTCAGGGAAGAATCCAATATGGCTGCTGTTTGTTGATAATGTCGTCTGCTCCATCATAATCAGTTAAAATGGTCAGATCTTGCTGTTCTATAAATTGTGTAAATCGTGACACCCCGGAAATTAAAAAAAAGGAATAACTTTCCATAGGTATGATAGTAAATAGTATTAATCAACAGGTATAATGTTCAATCTCCATTAATAGTTCTATGGCTCGAGTCACGTACGGTAGCCTTCGTACTTTCATAACTTTGAGTTTGACTTTAGCTTTGTTTTTCGACTTGGGCCTAGGCCTAATCTAGATTCTATTTATTATAAACGAAAATATGTCCTTGTGAATAAACAATAATAAACAATAATTTGACAATCACGATCATTGTCGAAGATGTGATTTTTATCATTTTATTTGTATCACGCCCATTTCATAGCTAATGACATTGATTTAGCCACTGCCTAAGCCAAGGCCTATCCTATTATTATTATTATTTATTACTCTTAATTAGCACATAACATATTAATAGTAATTGTCAAATGAGCAACTTGTCTACCGCAGTAAATAATAATTATAATAATACTAGTACTAGGTCTAGAGGCCTAACTGGGGTAGGCTAATATATAATAATAGTAATTTCTAATAATAAATAAATAGACCTTATTATTAGTAGCCTACCTATTAAAAATACTACTACTAGGCCTATCTAGCATACCCCACGGCCATAGGCAACATTTCTGATAGGTTTGTAATAATTTACAGAGAGGCCTGATCACTGAAACGTTCGGATGGGACGAAAAATCGAGGGTGCAAAATTTCCCTCATAGCACACTGTATGGCGTATGCCCGTCTTCCATTAGCCCAGGTTAGGTGTATAAGAGTAGGATGTTAAATCCCATTTCATTCATATTATACTAATTATAGTATTCATCATTTTTATTATCATTTGTGCAGTATTCCAATAGCACCTGAGAGGCGACAGAAATGGCTCCATGCAATTAACCGAATTGAACCTGCCACTAAATCATTATGGGCGCCAAAGAATAACTATGCAGTAATATGCTCCGAACATTTAAAACCAGAAGATTTCTTCTTATCAAAACATGGTACATATAGACTTCTTTCGCCGAACAGTGTACCATCAATATTTTCTTAGTAGAAAGAACCTACATCACAGGTACCATTTAAAAACAATTTTTAAGTTGTTGTTTTCTTTTATTAAAACATTGTTAGTTTAAGTAACAGTACACAAACCTTAGCCTGTATCAAATAAATGACATTTGTCACCCAATATATATCGCATTTTGAATCAATTATTGTTTTTCATTTTCATAAAATAAATGATATTTGAGTGAGTGTTTAAGAATATTATTCTATATCCAGAGGCGGATCCAGGAAATCCAGTTAGGGGGGCCCTGGGGGTCTCCTGAGAAAAATTCTGAAAAAATCGGGATGTCAGTGGTGATTTGTGGCGCATATCTATTTTTTATACTGTTTTTTAGGGATTTAGGGGGGGGGGGGCGGGCACCTAGCCCCCCCCTGGATCCGCCTCTGTCTATATTATCACAGAAATAGGGAAATTCATCTCCAATATTATATAACATCATATATACCGGGTATATGGAATTATAAGAATCCAATCCACGCTGCTGCTGGTCAGTGAGTCTTTTTTGTATGTTTGAAAGATTTTTAAGTAGGAGTAGGCCTATCTATTTCCATTAATTTTCATAGCAAAATAATATTTAAGAGATTTTATATATTATAAGCAAACAACCCTATGACCACATGTTTGAAATGTGTAAAATTGCACAACGTGATGTTATGGATCGAATCCTGTTGGGTTGGACGTGCCAATTGCTTTTATTTCATTTTCTTGTGTATGCAAAAGGACAGCTCAATAAATATTTTACACTTTTATTAAATGGGAAAATGGCCTTAATATTCGAAAAAGCTATGGAACCCTAGTTTCAGTTTAACTTCAGATTAAAAAAATGACTCACGACGGTACAGTGGTATAATAAATCTCTATAATAAAATCATTCAAATGTTATGTTACAAAAGCTTAGACTCACAAGAGAGAGAATCTGAGAGAGACAGAAATGTGGTTTAATGTCTACTCAATACAACTAGGTCATTTCAGCACTAACAAACAGTTCAGTTTTATCTAAAAAAAATTCTGGCACGTAGGGGGTCTTTAGCTATAGGAGGAGATTGGAACGGGCTTAAGTAGCCACCTGAGGATTTTGTTAAGGTCACAAGATGTAAACAGTGCTTGCACTAACCGTAGCAGCGAGTAGCACATTATCTTCGACAAAAATCAATATATTCTAACTTTATTATGATACTTGCTGGTTATTAGTTCCCTATTCCTGTATGTTTTTAATCTAGACAAGAACAAGAGATTCACAAACCAGTACAAAAGCACTTGAAAATAATGTTATCGCATCAACTCCTGACAGAACAACTCCTGACAACAATCACAGCATAAAATCAGACCATTCCTATACATTCAACACTGAGGAACTACTAAGAAAATATCAAAACACAAAACGCCAATTAGATAAAACACAAAAAGAACTATGTAACACGAAACGACGTGAAAAAAGAGCAAAGACAGCAATAGGGAGCATATTAAGTCAGCTTACTGATGCTCAACAATTATCAGAAAACTGTCAAAAAATGATAGATTCTTCTAAAGGTATGGTAATATTCTTATAAAGGTATGGTAATATTTTGCACAAAATTATTCTATAGACCTATTTATAACAATCATATTTCAGACAAGATAACAATATGTTATTAAATGTACCGATAATTTTACTACAGTAGCTGATATATAGATAGGTAACATTATAATACATGCATCCAGTTATTAATTTACTGGTAAAAATAGTTGTTGACTTTCTTTTAGATATTCCGGTTGATTTATTTAGTAAACCAGCCTCAGAATATTCAGATGATCAAAAGAAGTTTGCTACAACATTGTATTTTTATGGCCCAAATGCTTATAATTTTTTAAGAGAAAAGGTCAACTTGCCACACCCATCAACAATTAGAAGGTACTATATATATATATTAGAATCATGTTTTATTCATTCTTATATTGGTTAATATTTCTGTGTTTTTTAACTGTCGAGCTGGAAAATCAATTTTAACATTATCACATTGGAAATTTAAACTACTTTTATTATTATTATTATTATTAATTAATCATTAATCTATTTAATGTATGTGCATCAACAAATTTTATTGACTTAAGATTTTACACATTAATGTTTAACAAATTTTAACATTTTAATGAATTTAATTACATGTTTACTTTCATTGACAATAGAAACTTTCAACGCATGATTAATCATCTTACATGTTAAATATTAAGATAAAACTAAAATTGAACTACTTTTATTGATTTCCTAGCTCTTCAGTTGCATCTTTGATAATTTGGTAAAAGAGTCATTAGGTTTAAAAAATATTTTGACAGTTGTATTTTTGTTATGCATTTTGATTACTTTTTGTTGTAGGGTTTTAATAATGAACCAGATTACATGTTGGGAAATATTTACTTCGCTGATGGTATGGATATTGATTGCCTGGTTTAGGCTTTGTATACTTAAATCAATAGAATTACTTTCACCTGGGGATGTGTTACAACACGTCATAAATGATTTTATTTTTAATTGTTACTCAATTTTCTGATAATAAAAATTTTATAACAATTTTTTAATAATTTTCTGACTTATTATTATTTGGGGATATGTGTAGCTGAAGTTAAGATACCACGCCTTTATATTTTTTTTATATTTATATCAGTCCCTTGTGTTTAATTATTTGATGTAATTGTAGCTATTAAGAGATAAACCCACGTTAAAGGTAAACTTAAAACAGTGAATATTTTCATTTTTGTTTTAACTTTTTTTTAACAATATTTTTACATTATTACCTTTAGAACTCTTTAAAGCATGATATAAATATGGTACATCTGTTATCACATGGAATCACATTTAAAAGAATATGGTACATCTTTTATTACATGGAATCACATTTAAAAGGACAGCTTCAAAGTAAAATGATTTAAAAATATCAAATTTTACCAATTCAAGTTGCAAAGTAAAATTATTTAAAAATATCAAATATTACAAATTTACAAGTAATGGATAGTAATAAATTTTCTGTGAAGTATTTGCTTTTCTTCTTGTTGCAGATGGCTTAGTAATATTTCAAGCAGACCAGGAATGTCTGGGCAAGTTATTAATATGCTCCAGAATAAGTTAAAATCAGATCAATGGACCTACAAAAATTGTAGTATAATGGTAGATGGTATGTCAATTAGACGACATATAGACTGGAATCCCCTAACCAACCAAATGGTAGGATTTGTAGATTTGGGTACTGGCCCGGTTGAAAATGATGCTGTAGAAGCCAGGGAAGTTATTGTCATTTTAGCAGTTGGTCTGCAGGGTCATTGGAAAGTACCCTTAGGGTATTTTCTTGTTGATGGCTTGTCAGCTGACATACAATCACAATTTATTTTGTCAGCAATTTCTTCTTTACGTCATACTGGAATAAGGGCAACTGTTGTAATGGATGGGCACCCAACAAATCAACAGATGGCAGGAATCCTTGGGTGTTGTTTAGACCCAGATAACATTTCTGGTACTTTTAGCCATCCCTCAGATCCAAATTTAAACGTTTATGTCTTTTTTGATACCTGCCATCTGTTGAAGAATTTTCGGGGTGCACTACATGCACTGCGAGAACTCACGGAACCATCCATTGGAACAACTAAATGGTTAGACATAAAGAGACTGGAAGAGTTGCAAAGATCCGAGGGATTAAGAGCAGCAAACAAGCTTACAAAAAAACATATTGAATTTACTCAACAGAAAATGAATGTAAAGTTGGCTGTACAGGTGTTAAGCAATTCTGTTGCACAGTCTTTACAATATGCCGCTGAAACAAAATGTCATGGTTTCGAAAATTGTCAAGGTACAATAAAAATTAATCGCAATAATTGATCAAATGTTCGACATATTTAATAGCCGAACACCGGTTGCTTACGGTTTTAAACGTCCTATTTCATCTTAAAATTTTGCTTCTGTTGAGAATTTTCTAACTTATGCACAGTCAATCATTTTAAACCTGACAGACATGGCTGGTCGCAAAGTTTGTGTTGGTAAACGTAAGATTTGTATAATCGGCTTTGCCTTGAATATTAATAGTATATTAAATTTAGCACGTGAAATGTTGTTTGGTGTGAAACCCCACTTACGTTATCTTTTAACATACAAATTATCCCAAGATCACTTGGAATTATTGTTTTCTGCTATCAGAAGATATGGGGGTGGAATAATAATCCTTCTGCACTCCAGTTTTCAAGTGCTTTTAGAGCTCTGTTGAGTCATGTTGGGGTTACTGGAACAATACATGGCAACGCTTCTTGTATTCCCCAAGACATTACTTCAATATTAGATGTAAATACCACAACAGAAACAGTAGAAACACCATTTCTTACATTTGAAGATGCCCTCACTGATCATCACTATTCAGTAAGTGGACGAGGCATAAGCTGTTTCGTTGAGGGCATACTCGAATACATTGCAGGATGGGTTGTCCGAAAAGTCAAAAAGAAGATGAATTGTTCTGATTGTGTATCCTCCTTGGTTGTAGATATTAGTAATAGCACAAATCCATGTACATCAGGACTCCTGAAAATTAAAAATAATGGTGGTTTATGCATTCCAACTGAAGTTGTTGTAAAAATCATTAAACAGTGTGAGATGGTATTAAGGTCGACAGTCAATATTAAGCATATAAAACCATCTGAATGGGAAAAGATGATAACATCTAAAATGTTACTGAATTTACCAAATAATTTGTTTACTAGTCTGCATGAACATTTTATAAACATCTCAAGAGGTATAGATACACACTATTACACTTTGCTAAAATTGATATGTGGCCAGTTTCTAAAGGTTAGGAGGTTTCGTGTGGTAAGATTGACTAACCTGTCATTACAAGGTACATCTGTGAGACAGAAACTAACAAAAACTGTTCTGTTTAATAATCAGTAGTTGATTATGGTTTTGATAAGTCAATTATTTCAGACATTTAAGGACCCAAGAAAGACCTGCACTAGGCAGATTTAGCTATTGCATATACATGTATACTGCATGTTTGTTTAAGAAAGTATGAAATATTTTTTGGTACCTGTATCTACATAAGAAGGTATGAAAAATCTGTAGATAAATCATAATCTTCACATTTCTTTTGAAAAAATATTATTTATTTATCAATTTTGTTTAAAGATGCATTATGTAAGTTTTAGATAAAGAGCTGACAGTTCTTACTATAAATATAATAGTTAAAGACTAGATAATGAATTTCTTGGGAATTTCCTCAATTGTCATTGATTCTGTTTTTACGATTTTAAACAAAGTTTTGATTATTCATTGTTTTAGTTCAATCATTAACCCCAAAGTGTGTTTAAATAAGTTGAAAACCAATAGTATGCATTGAGACATTGTGAGTTGGTTATGGTCTGGGCAAGTTAATTAATACTATGTCTAATTGACATATCTAACATAATATAACAACTAAAGAAATACATACAATAGACAGATTTAGCTCTTGCATAATGCATTTTTAAATATGTGTACAGAATCATAATATTTTTATGTGTACATATAGGCCTATATATTGATTTAAAATAAAATAATTGAAATATGTGTAATTAATCAATTTGGTTAAACGTTCATTTTACAGGTTTATAAATATGAATAAGCATGTTATTACTTACCAAACCCACATATGGATTATTCCGTTAGTTTTTTCTATAAATAAATTGAAAAAGATATTATAACTTAAGTTATAGTATATAATTATAATATAACAGAAGAAGGTCTACAAGGACAGTAAATCAACATGTATAGTTGTTCGGATGAACAGGAAAACCATCCTCTTAAAAAGAATTGGAATTCAAGGAGTCCACAGCCAAAATCTTACACATAGAACACTTCATTAGCCTCAAGGGAACAGAAAAGTTAAATCCAATTTTATTTAATTTTCAATTCTTAGAAATGAAATGAAATGAAATGAAATGAAAAATGAAATGGGGTTTAACGTCTTACATACTGTTTTGCTCCTAAACTGGACTAATAAAGTTGGGTTAATTCTTAGAGCTCACCTGTCTTTTCTTCAACCTGGATCCCGCCTCTGCCTTAAATTGCTTGGAAGTCATTGAACTACATATTTACAAGTCAGGATCAGGATAAATTGTGATTCAAAGGTTAGTACAATAAACAAAGAAAAACACATACACAAGTTTACACCTGCCATATAGGCCTATATATATATTTAAAAAGAGTCAACAACCCTCCAAAATCAAAATTGCCCCCCCCCCCTGAATAAATCTGTGTTTACTTATTAATTTTAAAAATATAAATGATAAAGTAAAAATTATGACCTTCATGTTTTTAATAACTTCATATCCAGTGGTTGTAGATAGCCTATCTCAATTACAACAACTATTAATAGTACATTACAAAAAAAATAATATTCTGCCCATATGGGCCGGTCATAACTTCAATTTTCTTTTTGCCCAAGAACACATTTCCTATTAGTATTATAGAGTTGTGTTCACATTGGTTTTAAAAATATAAATAATAATTAAATGAAGGAAAAAATAGAAAAGTTCTTGTAAAAACAAACACATTGTACTTCATTGTAGTAGACATTACTAAAAAAATGAATTAAATATCGCTAGGCCTACAAGTACAACGTACGTACAACGTAGTACAACGTGAACAAAAACGGGCGTGGAAGTTTCAAATTTCTATTTAAAAAAAACTACTAACTCAAAAATTTCAAACTAAACATTTCTGTAAATCGTAGGAAATTGTCTGTGAGAGCCCAAGTTTTAAAGCATCGGAATTCCTTTTTTCAATTTTAAATAATGGATTTAGCTTATCTGAGGTTACCCTGCACAGCGATCTCATGCAATGTATCGGGCCTATATTTTCCTGTGAAAAAAATGTTTAACGCTTTAAAATCCCAATAAAACTACAGAAAAATAAAGCCATGGTGTCAATCAACTAAATCAATCAGCTGGGCTTGTTGACAGGGCCCAATTTCCTCCTAAAATTGATACACTTTCATCATTAGTTTGTCGCTAGTTTACATTGGTTTTCGGGGCTTCTGCCCTGAAGGGAAATCTCGCGCTGTGTGTCATGGCGGCCCTGGCCAATCATAAGGCGTGAGCGGTCTATCTATATATGACGTCAATGGCTGAACCCCTGTTACAAAAATACCAAAATATTTAAATTAAAAAAAGTTAACGCCCCCAAGCAGCCATACTTGTTGCCAACTTGTGAACTTCCAGTTCGTTTCTAGTCATTCAGGTGTATACATCCGGCTTTATTCTTATACACGCTTCACTGGTTGCTCTATTTTTCCCCAACAGTGAGTGACTCACTGACAGTATACCAAATTATTGACGATTGCAAAATGTCTGATAAGGTAAGCCTATCTGTGTTACAGAGAATTACTTACGAATTATCTCTGTCACAGATGACTGTCTTTAACTCGTGCTGTCAGTCATTGGCTCAACGGCCCGTGCGTTGTTTACATAACACTTAACTGCTTCGGGCAAAATGATGCCTTTTACTCATTTTCATACCTATTTACACTAAATAGGAAATATTTGTTAACTACACGGACTTCAAACGTCTTTATTTATTTTTCTTATACTTCAAAAAAATGTTTTAGAATTTATTTTGTCGGAGAAAAAAAGTTAATATTTTGCCGAATAAGACGCATGGATGTCATCTTTATCAGTGATACTAGCGGCCAAGCGTATATTCACTGCGGGGTCAGTTTGAAGGTAATCCTGTAAATAATAATATGAACTCTGTCTACTGCAATATTATAGCCGCCTAAGCTTTACTTGGATATTTTAGCCTCGTTCTCTCAGTGCCTTACTACAATTGATGCTGATAGACGCACTATGGTACACGATTCGTGTACCAATGTTAACCCAGCGGCTGCCAGGCAGAATACGCCCACATTTTCGAGAGATTGATAGAGAACAAGCAAAACCGAAAGTGATTTTTCCTACAATCAAAGGACATAATTGCTGAACACGCCCCTCGTTATAACTTTGTTTTGCAATAATTTTGATTTAGCCAACAAAATCTACTAAATCTTTCATTTCTAGTTCAATTGGATAGTGATCACTTACTGTCCATGCCTGAAATGTGAATTTGGGTTATTACCAGTACGCATTATTAATTTTAAAATACATGATAAAACCTCAACTCTCTTACCGAGATCGTGCTAAGCCCAAAAGAAGTTAAAGAATGAATGAAATGGGGTTTAACGTCCTACTGTTATGCACTTAACCAGAGCTAATTGAAGACGGGCATACGCCATACAGTGTGCTATGAGGGAAATTTTGCCCGGACAGCGGCGCTACGGCCTACTCTTATATCGATTTCCAGCTCCCAAGGGATCTTTTACGTGCACTCCAATGTGTACACGGGACCTCGGTTTTTCGTGCCATCCGAACGACTAGGCAGCTGTCCTTGTCAGGCCCTCCTTTTTCATCACTGACAGGGGGAAATCAGATCGGAAAATCGAAATGAACTTTCTCGGCCAATGCAGGGATCGAACACCCGACCTCCAGTCTAGCAAACCAGCGCCTTATCCACTTAGCCACCGTGACGGTCTAGCGAACCAGCGCCTTATCCACTTCGCCACCGTGACCCCAAAAAAGACATCATTTTATGTTTAGATACTTCAAAAGCTAAAGGCCCTGGTGATATCAGTGGGAAAATACTAAAAACTATTGTAAATGAAATAAGCGAACCACTGTGTTATATTTTTAATTTGTACCTTTCTCATAAAAAAGTCCCTGAAATTTGGAAATCAGCAAATGTAGTAGCAATTTTTAAAAAAAGGATCTCCTCATGAATGCGGAAACTATAGACCTGTATCATTATAAAGCATTGTCGTAAAAATATCCGAAAAATGCATATATAAACATGTCTTTAACTTCTTTTGTGAAAACAATATACTAACTTTGTTTCAAAGTGGTTTCTTAAAGGGAGATAGTGCTATCTATCAACTGATTGATTTAACTCACTCATTTTGTCAAGCCATAGATCGCGGAAAGTATACGAGAGCAGTGTTCTGTGACATCAGCAAGGCTTTTGACAGAGTCTGGCACGCTGGACTCTGTCATAAGCTGAGGGCGTCTGGTGTACGAGGGGGGCTACTTGATTGGTTTATTGATTATTTAAATAACAGAAAGCAAGTAGTAGTTGTTAGTGGTACCTCCTCTCCCCCGGAATTGTCCCTGCCGGTATGCTACAGGGCTCGGTTCTCGGTCCTCTTTTATTTTTGGTATATATTAATGATATCGTTAATAATATTAACTCGAATATTAGATTATTTGCAGATGACACTTCCCTTTATTTACAAATAACGGATCCCCGGGCAGACGCGACTATCCTGAATAATGATTTGATAACTATTAACAACTGGTCGAAGACATGGCTTGTATTTGGACACTGTGCAAATAAAAGAAGTATCGGAGCATAAACACCTTGGGCTAAACTTTCAACCAAATTGCAAATGGGGTGTCCATATAAATCATATCATATCTGTAATAAAGTAGGGAAACTTACCAATTGTTTTAGATCATTAAAATATCGACTTAATAGAAAATCATTAAACACCATCTATACTTCTTTTATTCTACCACATTTTGATTATACTGACGTAATTTGGGCTTGCTGCACAGACAAATTAGCTTTACAATTAGAAACTTTACAGTTAGATGCACTAAGGACTATTTGTGGGGCGGTTAAAGACAAGCCATGCAAAACTCTATAATGAAACCGGTTTTGTTCCATTAGCTGAACGTCGACGAAGACACAAACTTAAATTATTCTATAAGTTAATTAACGGTCTAGCCCCGTCTTATATTTATAACCTTTTTTTAATGAAAAAATCACCATATCTTAGAAATTGTAATAATCTCGAAGAGTACTTCTGTAGAACAAACATTTTTTCAAATTCATTTATTCCGTCGACGATCAGAGAATGGAACACATTGGAACCCGAAGTACAAAATTCAAATTCTGTTTCATCTTGTTATTCAAGCTTGATTAAAAGCGACCATATTATTCCACAGTACTAATACATAGTAAACTGAGATTAGGCTGCAGCGATTTAAATGGTCATAAGTTTTTGAGACATTTAACGGATAGCCACGTCTGCGCGTGTGGTCACCTTTTTGAAGATTGTTATCATTATCTGTTAATATGCTCCTTGCATTCGGGTGCCCGAGAAAAAACTATTGGCTTACTCGAGCAGCAATTTCGAATTGTTGCTATTTTATTAAATGGTCAGACAGTCCTTTCATCTGATCAAAATCAGTTAATTTTTAACACAGTTCATAACTTTTTAAAATTGTCAAAACGTTTCGAACGTCTAGATCATCCCGTCTGTTATTGATTTATTTATTTATTTATTTACTTTCTGCATAATATAATATACTATGTTTTAGGTAGGTTTTTATATGGTTGGGGGGAGGGAGATATCCTATTAATATAAAGTCACGGAACGGCAGCTGTATATATGTATAAATGTTTAGTTTATGTTTAAATAATTTTATATTTTGTATGTTCTTGCTGTATATATGTTGTGTAGGTACATAAAATAAATTTATTTTTGTAAATTCTGAAGAGGAGTCAACATAGGCCCAGCCTGTTCTCCAATCCTATTTCAAATGAAATAAAATATTGTTTACAACAAAAAAAAAATTATTGCCACTCTAGCGAGACTGGCAATATCAATGAATGAATGAATGGAATGGGGTTTAATGTCCTACTATTATGCACCTAACATGAGCTAATGAAAGACTGGCAATATCAATGTATAGGATATTAACCTACTCGAGCTTGTTATGTTATAACATATCAATCCAAGGGAGAAAAGGTTTATATCTGACATATAAAACGCCCACCCTTAAATTAAATAGACTCTTCCTTAGAAGTCAACAATGAATGGATAACTGCTCGGTAGTTTCCGTCAAATAACGACTATTACCGAATTAATCACGTGCAATTACGAAAGGGTATTTTTGTTTACACATCGCCGTTTCGAAGTATTGGATTGCAAGCAACAACAAAAATGGATAGTATATAATACGAAGTCAGACGAAAAATCAATCCCTTTTAGCCAACATATTGACAAAGTCGAGTATGGATAACCGATTTAAATTTGCCGCTAAGTAAGCCGTCTATTTCGGTCTTGAATGTTACAAACTGTACCATAATAATTTTTAATTGTCAAAAGAATAAATATTTATTTCTGTGTTTTTTGTATTATTTCGATCATCAGCGGTTGATATGAGCCGAATATGTCGACCTGAGATGACGTCATAAGCGGTTGATATGAAATATCAACCTGTCCCTGACGTCATCAGCGGTTGATATGAACAAATGTATCAACCCATGATGACGTCATGACAGCAGGTTGTTATGAGATATAACTGCTATGGACATCAAAGAAAAAACTACCACCATTTGTATATAGTATGTTACCTATCATAAGCACAATTTGTATGGTGACTAGCTGTAAAATCTACCCTACTCGATATTAACCACGTAAAGCTTTTGTCTGTGTATAGAGGATTAGATGATAATTTTCTCGCACTCAAATAAATACAATCAGCATTAAAATCACCAGCGATCATTACATTCTTTAAAAAATATGTAACCACGATCATCGCATTCTTAACGAACACGTAACTACAATCAGTTTTCTAATCACTGATTACATTCTGAATAAAACCACTACCAAAACATGGTATAGATCTGAACGAGTAATAACCATAGGGTCAGCATGAGGCGAGATTCACTCAATCACAACATACTGTTATTTATTGTGCATGCCTTTTTAAAACGATATCTTTAGTCCCAAGATCAAATTGAATAAACAATTGAAAAATAAACGGGGCAAAATACCTGCATACATGTTCAACAACTAAGAGTTATTAGTGCTAGGTGTAATTAGGCTGAAGATTACCTTGTTGGATAAAGCTGAAGATAAAGCATTATAAACTGTTGGTAAATGACCAGCATTATAAACTGTTGGTAAATGACCAATCTCATTTGGAGCATCAGAGGGTTTAATATGTACCGTGTTTCCTCGAATACAACCCCGGCCTCGATTACAACCCGGGCCTCGAATAGAACCCGGGGGTAAGGGGGTGTTGAGATAAATACAACCCGGGTCTCTAATATAACCCGGGTCTAACGTAAAAACTGAATGTTCCCTGTCAAAATATAAATTAATTGATGATCCCTGCACAAGAAGTAGAATTGTCTCATGTCACGCACAGAGAGTTTAGCCTTCGTATTTGCAAGACCGACCCTGTCTGCTTGTTTTACTTGTCCAAAATGTCATTCCTATAGAAGATTTTGAAGCATTAATTCGGGTCTGAAATAATACAACCCGGCCTCGATTATAACCCGGGCCTCGAATAGAACTCGGGGGGTGCTGAACGAAATAGAACCCCGGGGTTTTATTCGAGGAAATACGGTATTCCAGTTTTCACAAAGTCTGTTAGAGCTGGAAATAATATTCAATAATCACCGAAAAAAGGCCTATATCTAAATCCCCGTGTTCCATTAGCCCAGGTTAGGTGCATAATAGTAGGACGTTAAACCCCATTTCATTCATTCATTATGTGTAAATCCTCATTTTTATATATAATAATCACAAATAAAAGAGTTAAACACCTCTTTTTTTATACGCCAACATTTTCACGTGGACGTATATTGTCGTCGCACCTGTCCATCCAGACGTCTGTCTGTCCGACCACAATTGTTGTGGGCACTCTACGTGTACGGGTCACCATTCGTATCCAATTTTGACGAAACTTGAAATATAGGTTGATCCTCAAAATTCGATATTGGCATGTATCAGATCGAAACTTCATGGATTATGACCACTGATTGTACAAACTGTGGACACTCTAGAGATCACAATTTATTATCTGATTTGATGAAGCTTGAAATGCATGTTTATGACCCAAAGGTTTTGGTTCCTTTTGATATTTGCGAATAACGGATCGTACACTAATAGTGTATATATACATTCATGTATATACTTGAATGTATTTGTATTGGAGGCCTAGATCCAACACCAATCTCGTCAATTTTAATGGGAGACTTTCAGGGATTCCGTCGAGAAAAATGTTGTTGCAATTTGTTCTAGGTATCCACTCCATATGGCTTATCTTTACCGGACTACTGAAATAAACTGTGTTTTCACGTCTTAAGGCTGAGTCACACTAGTGGATTTATCCTGAGGTTTTATATCCATAACCTAAATCCTTTCATGTGAACGGTAAAATTTGTCCTATAGGCTATAGATTTTCTGACAAATCCTTAGGTTTCGTAGGATTTGTACTGTGAATTGACCAATCAAATGCAGCGCACACTTCCTCAAAATGGCAGACGTCTAACTCAACCGGGCCGAGACAAAGAATTTTATTTTTTATTTCAATCGCCAAAGCGAAGATTACCATAAACGAGAGAAAGGACAATCTTGTAGTTTCCTTCATATTTACATTTCTGCTATTACTGATCACATGACCAAAACCTATAGGATTTTACTTAATGTATGAACATAAAAACCTAGAGGATTTATCCTTTAAGACGTTCGCTAGGATTTGTCTTAAAGGAAAAAAACACTAGTGTGACTCCGCCTTTACTAGGTTAATGTGCACGGGAAAACATAATTCTCTGTTTTGAATGCAACAAAAAATCAAAATCTTTCTCAACCATGATTGAATATACACAATACACCATTGTAAAACATCTACCAGATTGACACTATTTACATCGACCAGCCAAAAAGATACATGCATTTCATATTTCTTATCATGCGTTTCATAGTTCATATCATTACATTATAGAGTAAGACTACACCCGACAATCAAAACACCATTAATTTAATCCACGCCTTTCATTTGAGATAAATTTAAAATTTAACTCGCTAAAGATGAAATCTTGAGATATAAATTATCTAAAAAGTATGGTCTAGAAATTCCTGTGAGTAATGAAGTATACGATGGTTTGTTCACTGTTTTGTCATTAAAAAAAAATAGATTTGCAATCGGGGGAGGGGGGCTCTGTCGGTTAACATCCAGTGGACACAAGCTAAGTCATTGGGCACCCCCATTTTGTTAACTTTTAATTCAATAATTCGACACCCCCAATTTGTTAACTTTTAATTCAATAATTTCGCAGTGGGATGGAACCGGGTAAAATCATCAGATTGGACAGGTAACCCTTCCTTTGACACGTACATGCTTGGCAATGAAGCCACAACCCTTAACTCAGTTGCAGACCACATAATCTAAAGCCTAAAGCGCACGCGCACACTTGTATTCAGGCCCGAAGCCAGAAACCAAAATTTAGGCGACATAGGGGGGCGAGGAAGATAAATTTCCGACAACAAAAAATCAATGAACGAAGGTCATCGCCGACTGCCGTAAGCAGGAGGACGAAAATTAGAAGCTGTGAGAGTAAATTAAGGGGAGGCACGGGTCGACAAATGTCAATTTTGACTCAAATTATCGATTTTTTTATGTTTGCATATTTGTGAAGTTTATTCATTTTTATTTCACTTGTTATTAAAAAAAATACGTATAAAGTGTTTTTTAATGGAAAAAATATCCTTCTTAATGCTTTTGCAATTCAAATTTCTCTGTTTTACCTTATGAATTCATAAAATAATGCTCTTTGAAACACTGTTTTGATTGCGGTAAAAATCGCGAAGGCCGACATGTTTGGTACCATTAGAAAGGGACTTAACTCTTTTTTACGGATCTATAAATAGACCTTCGGAAAATTTTATTCTTTCTCCGTTATGATTGGTCGATGATGGGTGCTGTTTTGACGGAAAACTCCATTTAAAGAAAGAGGTTAACGGGTTATAGGTTAAAAAGCCACTGCGCATGCCTATTAAACTTTGGGCATGCGCAAGGGCCATTTTTGGCTCCGCGAAGCATTGTTCGTGAATCTCCGACAATTTCCGGTAGCAATTGACCGCTAGCGGACATTTTGTTTGTTTTTCTTATTTTTGGCAAAATATGACTAAATTTCGTGGTTTAAACCAATTCAAAGGCCAGAATTGTGAAAATAAATAAAAAAACCCAAGACGAACGAAGATAAAAATGATGTGTTAGAAAGTCTATAGATTCTATGCACCTTGTAAAAGCAATAGGAACGACAAGGCCCATTACGTCTCTTATTACAAAGTTCAACTTTTACTTTATGTGTTAATTTCTCAAAATATAAAATATCAACAGTCGACAATCTTACAAAAAATCGTTCTCTAAAAGTTTACAACCGATATGTCTGAAACTTACACACATACTTTAGTAATGTTAGTTCTATGCAAATAAGGATTTTCAGTACTCTAAATTAATTTTTAGTGTAGTAAATTGACATTTGAAGTCGGCTCAGTGAAGCAAAAATTTTCAACATTGAATTTTAGTTGACATAGAGAAATATGTCAGGACCCAATAACATCACTATATAGATACTTGCACAGAGAAATGTCATGGCAACATTTTAAAAAAAGTTCCAAGCCTCTATCTTCGATACTTTTAAAGAACGATTTTTTTTAAGCAGGGCACCGTAGTAAAAATGAATTTTTTCGTTTCCATGGCAACCGAATATTGCAAATATCCCCAAAATTGCTGATTAGCCATATTTTGACCATTTGACCAATTCCTGAAAATTTTAAGTTAATAGCACTATTAGAAGTCATTTTTTGCAAAATTCATATTTGTCGAGCAGTGCCTCCCCTTAAGGCCTCTATGACACGCAGGTGGCGAATGTGTCGGGAAATTAGGAGTTTCCAGCCGACATTTACTATATCTCGGCCGAATTTGAGAGGATAAGTCGTACTAAAACTCTCTCCCGGCGAAAGTGCGAGCAAAGCTAACCAGCGATTTTTTTCCGACGCAGACAGAAAATTTCCGACAGGAACGGCCATGGGGGGCGGCTCGCCCCCGGCCCCCCACTATCCGGATGAGAAAAATCTATTAAGGTTAAATGTAAATAATGGGGTAAGAGAAATTTAGATAATCCTATTAATTTGGAGAATATCAAATGAATGAAATGAAATGACTAAACGTCCTATTACTCTCCGCCTGTATAACCCTTATAAATGTAGAGACAACGATGGGTCTATTTTATATGCTCAGTAAAGGGGGTCAATGGGTTTAGTCTTTGGGAATGGGAACTTGGATGGTTTAATACTAATAGGGGGGAAGCATATATTTTCAGTCTGTCGGAAAACGTGAAGAAAGGGTGAGTTGTAAGAGTGCGGATGAGTACCTAAACATCGATAACTTCTTAGCCAACGGCCGATTCGCTTTTTTTTCGGATTTTATGCCACAGTTCATTTGAATCTGCGGTTCTTCTACTAACCTATAGTCTGCCGGGTTTTTTTTTTGCGCCGGAAGTGTGAAAACTAAGCTTTCTTGGTTTTAAATGATAATTACACCCAGTAGTGTTACAGAAAAAAAAAGACCCATCAATTGGCCAAAGGGAAACATTTTGAGAGTCCAAAATCCAAAATGGCCGCTGGTTTTGGCTTATAAATGCTAATTTCCATCCAATTATCATATGATCGAGTTTGGTATCAACATATACGTTTTCGGGGTAACTGAATCCATTTCCATACACACTTTTGTGATAGATGTAACCACTGAGTTAATTTTGGGAGTTATTCAATAGAGCGGTCAGTTTTGGTGGGAAAATTCGAATTTTACATAAGGATCAAATTTCGAAATAGGAGTATTCATTTTGTACAGATTTTAGTGATTAAGTGAATTCCCGGTGTCAGTAAAGGCAGAAGCGTAGGACGTTAAACCCCATTTCATACTCATACACAGAGCATAACCTTGGATGACTCTAAAAATAAAAGTCGTGGAAGCACGTAAAGTGTAATGACATTATTATAAATTTTGATTCTTATGGCTAAGCATTCGTTGCTTTCCCTAAAAGTAATCCAGTAAATCTGTTTAAATAATAACCAAAATAACAAGAGTCTAACTAGAGGATAAAGTCAATAAAGGTCAACTCTTTTTTTTAGATTTTTCACAAATAGAAATGGTTAAATAGACAATAGTATTCTGTATTATATAATTATTATTTAATATAAAACTTTATATAATCAACTCTATTGTCATGTTTGATATGCCTCTTGGAAAAATAAATAAATAAATAAAATTAAAATATAGTATTTATCCAGAAAATGAAATGAAATGACGCGTCCTAATGTTCTGCCCTGGCTGGGCTAATGAAGACGGACATACGCCATACAGCATGCTATGAGGGACATTTTGCCCGGGGCAGCGTCTATGACCTACTCTTACATTGAATTCCAACTGCCAAAGGGTGTTTTACGGGATCTCGGTTTTTCATACCATCCGTACGACTAGACAGTTGTCCCTGTCAGGCCCTCTTTCCTGCACCACTGACAGGGGTGAACCACGCCTGCAAATCCCGCCAAACTTTCTCGGCTAATGCTAGGATCGAACACACAACCTCCAGACTAGCGAACCAGCGTCTCGTTTTAGACTTGTAAACTGTTTATTCCGGAAATATGATACGTGACACTTTTTATCACTCAATAATGCATTCTACAGTAGATATCTCTTGTGTGATAAATTTCATAATCTACCTAATGAGATATCGCTTTTCAATGAATTTGATTGGTCAATCAAAACGAAACTATTTTTTATTTTCATAAGCACAGTTTGTATGATGACTAGCTGTAAAATCTACCCTACTCGATATTAACCACGTGAAGCTTTGGTCTGTGTATAGAGGATTAGATGATAATTTTCTCGCACTCAAATAACTACAATCAGCATTAAAATCACCAGCGATCATTACATTCTTTTAAAAATATGTAACCACGATCATCGCATTCGTAACGAACACGTAACTACAATCAGTTTTCTAATCACTGATTACATTCTGAATAAAACCACTACCAAAACATGGTATAGATCTGAACGAGTAATAACCATGGGGTCAGCATGAGGCGAGATTCACTCAATCACAACATGCTTGTTATTTATTGTGCATGCCTTTTTAAAACAATATCTTTAGTCCCAAGATCAAATTGAATAAACAATTGAAAAATAAACGGGGCAAAATACCTGCATACATGTTCAACAACTAAGAGTTATTAGTGCTAGGTGTAATTAGGCTGAAGATTACCTTGTTGGATAAAGCTGAAGATACAGCATTATAAACTGTTGGTAAATGACCAATCTCATTTGGAGCATCAGAGGGTTTAATATGTACCGTGTTTCCTCGAATACAACCCCGGCCTCGATTACAACCCGGGCCACGAATAGAACCCGGGGGTAAGGGGGTGTTGAGATAAATACAACCCGGGTCTCTAATATAACCCGGGTCTAACGTAAAAACTGAATGTTCCCAGTCAAAATATAAATTAATTGATGATCCCTGCACAAGAAGTAGAATTGTCTCATGTCACGCACAGAGAGTTTAGCCTTCGTATTTGCAAGACCGACCCTGTCTGCTTGTTTTACTTGTCCAAAATGTCATTCCTATAGAAGATTTTGAAGCATTAATTCGGGTCTGAAATAATACAACCCGGCCTCGATTATAACCCGGGCCTCGAATAGAACCCGGGGGTCGGGGGGTGCTGAACGAAATAGAACCCCGGGGTTGTATTCGAGGAAATACGGTATTCCAGTTTTCACAAAGTCTGTTAGAGCTGGAAATAATATTCAATAATCAACGAATATAGGCTTATATTTAAATCCCCGTGTTCCATTAGCCCAGTTTAGGTGCATAATAGTAGGACGTTAAACCCCATTTCATTCATTCATTATGTGTAAATCCTCATTTTTATATATAATAATCACAAATAAAAGAGTTAAACACCTCTTTTTTATACGCCAACATTTTCACGTGGACGTATATTGTCGTCGCCCCTGTCCATCCGGACGTCTGTCTGTCCGACCACAATTGTTGTGGGCACTCTACGTGTACGGGTCACCATTCGTATCCAATTTTGACGAAACTTGAAATATAGGTTGATCCTCAAAATTCGATATTGGCATGTATCAGATCGAAACTTCATGGATTATGACCACCGAGTGTACGAACTGTGGACACTCTAGAGATCACAATTTTTTATCTGATTAGATGAAGCTTGAAATGCATGTTTATGACCCAAAGATTTTGGTTCCTTTTGATATTTGCGAATAACGGATCGTACACTAATAGTGTATATATATGGTTCTTACATGTATATACTTGAATGTATTTGTATTGGAGGCCTAGATCCAACACCAATCTTTTCAAATTTAATGGGAGACTTTCAGGGATTCCGTCGAGAAAAATGTTGTTGCAATTTGTTCTAGGTATCCACTCCATATGGCTTATCTTTACCGGACTACTGAAATAAACTGTGTTTTCACGTCTTAAGGCTGAGTCACACTAGTGGATTTATCCTGAGGTTTTATATCCATAACCTAAATCCTTTCATGTGAACGGTAAAATTTGTCCTATAGGTTATAGATTTTCTGACAAATCCTTAGGTTTAGAACAAGTCCTATTTTCGGAGGATTTGTACTGTGAATTGACCAATCAAATGCAGCGCGCACTTCCTCAAAATGGCAGAAGTCTAACTCAACCGGGCCGAGACAAAGAATTTTATTTTTTATTTCAATCGCCAAAGCGTGCTGTGGTCTATTCAGTCCGAAGATTACCATAAACGAGAGAAAGGACAATCTTTGTAGTTTCCTTCATATTTACATTTCTGCTATTACTGATCACATGACCAAAACCTATAGGATTTTACTTAATGTATGATCATAACAACCTAGAGGATTTATCCATTAAGACGTTCGCTAGGATTTGTCTTAAAGGAAAAAACCACTAGTCTGACTCCGCCTTTACTAGGTTAATGTGCACGGGAAAACATAATTCTCTGTTTTGAATGCAACAAAAAATCAAAATCTTTCTCAACCATGATTGAATATACACAATACACCATTGTAAAACATCTACCAGATTGACACTATTTACATCGACCAGCCAAAAAGATACATGCATTTCATATTTCTTATCATGCGTTTCATAGTTCATATCATTACATTATAGCGTAAGACTACACCCGACAATCAAAACACCATTAATTTAATCCACGCCTTTCATTTAAGATAAATTTAAAATTTAACTCGCTAATGATAAAATCTTGAGATATAAATTATCTAAAAAGTATGGTCTAGAAATTCCTGTGAGTAATGAAGTATACGATGGTTTGTTCACTGTTTTGTCATAAAAAATATATTTGTAATCAGGGTGGGGGTGTGTGTCGGTTAACGTCCAATACACACAGGCTATGTCATTGGGCACCCCCACTGTGTACTTTATTAACTTTTAATTCAATAATTCAACTGCCCCCGGAGTCATTCGCGGTGGAATGGAACCGGGAATCCCTACCTATGACACGTCCATGCTTGGCAATGAAACCACGCCCCTAAACTCAGTGACAGACCATATAATCTAAACCGCACGCGCACACTTGTATTCGTAAAGATGTACAAATGCCCGGATGAGAAAAATATATTAAGAATAAATGTACACAATTGGGGAACATAAATTTGTATAATCCTATTAATTTGGAGAATATCAAATGAATGAAATGAAATGACTTAACGTGCTATGACTCTACCAACCGGGGACCAAATAAAGTTTTTTTTATCTAAGAAAGTGTTGTGCCTCAGCATCTGCATCAAGCGCTCAATATCCGCGTGCAACCGTTGACGTCACGCGTGCAGATATTTCTAATCTTCGGGCTGTCGATTAGGGGAACCCATACATTTTGTCCTACATACGCTCCATGAATGTTTTTCGGGGATTTTATATCTCTACTTTCCATATTATACCAAAATTGCCATACTTTTATTGGAAATAACCACCCGATAAATACTTTTCTGTGAGCATATCTTTAACGTTTAGCTGTGTGTCGTCATCGTATATAGCTGGGGGGTTTGATATAAAGATAAAACAAACAAGCCAACAGTGAGGCTGATTTCCCCGGCCGAAATCGCAAAATAAACAGATGACACATATTAATTAATTGCACATTCATCTTTTTGAAATTCTGATTAACTTTCTCGGGCAATGCAGGGATCGTACACGCTAACTATGGGCTTGTAAAATGTTTACTCCGGAAATATGATACATAAAATAGAAACCACGTACGAACAATCCAAGCCAATAGACAAAATTCGAAGACCTAAAAAAAACGGTATAGACAAAACAGTGTAAGCAGCACTTATTAACAATTTACAGGTTGCGAATGGTACATTAAATAAGGCAAATTAAAAGCACCATGTTTGTTTATGTACGTCTTATCCACTTAGCTACCCTGGCTCCATACTTATTTATAACTGGGGTTCTTGAAATAGAAATGAAATGAAATGTGATTTAACGTCCTACTATTCTGCTCCTTCTTGAAATAGAGAGAGAGAGAAATGGGGTTTAACGTCCACTCAACACAACTCAACACATGTGGTTTTATTTTATTTTAATAATTCGCTTGCACGTAGGGGTCTTTAGCAGTGCCCGAATGAAACCCACAAGGTTGAGCAGGCGACCCTATCTACATACTACATGCCACATACGCTCACATCAGGGCTCGAATCCACAGCCGCAAGCCAGAGGTGGCCGGCCACCTAGAGGTAGAAGCGCGGCACTCTAGACCACTGGGCCATCCTAACCCCCCTTCTTGAAATAGACTAGGGCAGTCAGTGAAATGTAAGGGAATGAAACCGAGTTTAATGTCCTACGTTTCTGCTCCATTAAGCAAGCAGACAGTGGTTTTTACAACAGAACCCCCTGTGTTTAGGCTTACAACTGTTGATTTTATTTTTTCTCTAAACTCAAAACTTGAAATCTCCATCCTTTGCGTCATGTTGTGTATATTCATAATATTTATTTAAACATAATATTTGCAATATTTCTACAACTGTGACAGGCATAATCCTCGACATATGGGACCACCCTCTACTGAAAAATAAACGATACAGTTTCAGTTGCAAAAACAGAGTATAAGACCATAAATTTTAACATGACTG
The DNA here is from genome assembly GCA_917208275.1 of Patella pellucida. NCBI lineage: Eukaryota > Metazoa > Mollusca > Gastropoda > Patellidae > Patella > Patella pellucida. The sequence goes on along the minus strand of OU795042.1, from coordinate 62,627,577 downwards.
GAAGCATGAGTGCAAATAATTTACTTTTTTGCAAAATCAATCTTTCTGTCATAACTAGCAATAAAATTCAGCATATAGGACTGAACTAAATATGTTTTATAAATGTACTTAAATTCTTAAAAATATTTACTCTGTTCCAGTGAAATTTCACCATCTCGATACCCACAAATTGCAGTTCGTCTACTTATAGCAACTCTCTCTTTGTCCCCCCCCCTTTTTGTATGCCCATTTTTGTTGACTTTTTTGAACTAGAATGGATGAAGTAACGTTTTCTAGCAGGTCTTGGTAAATATTTATGATTTTGATGCGGAAGGATACAGAATTGTCAGAATGGTTACGATAATATGTATGGCAACTTGTTACATGTTTTTAGAATGCTTTTTCAAGTTTGCGGAAGGATACAGAATTGCCAGGATGGTTACGATAATATGTATGGCAACTAGTTACATGGTTTTAGAATGCCTCTTCAAGTTTGTGCATCTCAAATTTGTGGTGGTCAACCTCGTACAAATTTTAGTGCACAGACATGACAATATGTTGCCCTAAGAAAATTTGAGGAAGAGTTGGAGGTGGGCAAACAGGCCGAAACTAACATTGAAGTCAATGGGGAAATTAATGGTGGTCTGCCTCCTGTTGATGGACAGAGTTAACTCCCTTACGAAATTATAGAAGGTATAATAAACAGTAAACTAGGTTAAGGGCTGTTTGGTATATTTTGTCGAATCATGGGTCCATGGTCTAATATTAAATTTCAATAATGGAACCTTCTTGTCTAATTATATGTATGTTAAACAAAGGAAGCCTTTTGCTTTAGCTAACCATAACACCTACCACCTGTATGCAAATATCCATCACACCTGCCTCCTAATTTATTATGCAAGTAGTACGTATAATACGCCACCTATAGTCTAACCGCAAACTATCTCTCGAGAAAGCTGAAGAATGAGGGACCAAAAGCGACCTGTCCACGAATCTACCAGTAGTTCTTCATCTCGGCTTTGCTGCAGTGGAAGTTCAAGCCTCAAATTAGTGGAAAGTGCGAAGTTGAGAATGGATACTTTCACATCGTGGCCGCACTCACACCCAACTGAACAATCGCTAGTTACCGTCGGTTTTTACTTCACCGGTAACCACAATGGCGACGAAGTGAGATGCAGTTCGTGTTTACAGACAGTAAAGGACTGGTCAAAGACATGTATACCTTTTATGAAGCATTATTGTGCCGAGAAAAAATGCCTATTTGTACAGATGTTCGATCCCGTAGTTTCTGCTCTGCCTTCGATGATGGACTTTTCCTTACACAATCCCCACTATTCACAGTTGATTAACAGGGAGCATTCATTTTCTGGGAAAGAAAGTATGTTTTTATCAAGGACTTGTACCTTAGCCCTAGCGAAAGCAGGGTTTTACTACACGGGACCCGGTGATATGGTTCATTGCTTCTCTTGCGACATTCAACTTAAAAACTGGGAGAGGTATGATATTCCCTTGGGGGAACACTATAAATGGTCTCCTGATTGTCTTTTCCTTTACACCTTACTGCGAAAAATAACCCAAGTCATTGAAATAAAAAAAGAAGATAGTTTTAATCCAGAACCAATGGGAGTGAGAAATGCATATCAACCGTGGCCCACCAGAGTTGCACTTCCCGAAAATGGTCCGGGTGAAGAACACGTCCATTCAATAACCAACTATCAGTGTCAGCAGCTAGGCGGTTCTAAAACAAAGGCTGAAAATATAACCACCTTGTTGGCCAGTCCCAAAGTTCAAGAGGTTATGTGCAGGACCCAGTCAAAATCTCTGGTACGACAAATTGTTCAGAGGTATGTGACGTCTTATCCTAATGACACATGGACATCAGAGGAACTCATGCTAGCTGTTAGGGTGGCAGAGGATTGCACCACTGTTCCTAGCGAAGGGCATGTTCCTGGCCAAGAGCGTGTACAGGATGGAGAGGAACCACATGGGCTATCAATGCCTGAGAATTCCGACGACCCGTCAATAGTTTTCCTACTTTGTGGTCCCCAGCTGAACTACCAACTGGAGGATCAATAAGTTCTTTTAATTTATCCAGAACAAAACAGCAATATTCGACATTTACAGATACATTTTAATTTGGTTTTCATTTTGCAGAAATGTCCTTAAATGCTTTTAACTTATCAAGAACAATACAGCAATATTCGACTTCCAAAGAACATTTTAATGTGGTGTTCATTTTTCAGAAGTGACCAATAAATGTTTTTTGCATACTTATCAAGAACAATACAGTATTCGATATCCACAAACTTTTAATGTATTCCAAAGTCTGCGAGTACTTGCCTTAGTTTACATCTTAGTCCCCACATTCAGCATAATATTTCACGCCAGTGTTTGTGTATCATATTCTCTTTTTTTATTGGAAACAACAATCAGAGGATACTTGTCAACACGTTGTGCATTTAGACAAAGCCAGTGATCGTTTCCCCATAAAGATTGTGCTCTGTTAATATGTTTCCCAATCGCTAAATGTCCCTTTAAGATTACTTTATGGTATTATTTATGGATTATTTTATAGTAAGCGAGCTTAACTTATGATTTTACTTGTTACATAACTTATTAAAATTTAAGAAATGAATATATTTTCTTTGTTATAAATCAGAATATGAGGACACTTCTTAAATATTTACAGATCAATGTGAAGTTAAAAATTTATGTTCAATGTAAAGTTAAACATTTATGTTCATTCTGAACCTGGCTGATCCTGTGGATGCAGTTTAGCTTCAAGGGACTGAGTGAGTATGGTTTGGGTATAATTTGTACATGCATTTTAGCATCTTTCTATGGGTGAGATTGTAGTTTGGGTATAATTTGTTCATATTTTAGTATCTATTATCTATCTTGCTTCTTGATCCTGTGTTTTTGTACAACGCTACATGGATCCAAGTGACATGACTCTGTATTACTTACAGGGATAATAATTTATTTATTTATTGATTTATTATGAATTAAATGAAGTAAGAAATTCGGCTCTGAACTAACAAGGGCTGGACACAGCTCAACGGAGTGGAATGAAATGGGGTTTAACGTCATACTCTTTTACACCTAACTTAGGCTAATCGAGGACGAGCATTCAACATAAAGGATTGAACCTATATATTTTTCTTAATTTACTTAAACATTCATTGTGCAATAGCTAAATCTACCAATTGCAGGTCTTTCTTTAGGCCTGAAATGTTATCTAAATTATTAAATAGACATTAATTAACTTATCCAGACCATAATAATGAACTTATTGGATTGGAATCCTACCTGCTGCTTAACGCTCATTGATAATTTTATCGTACCGACTTTGGTAATGATGATCAAGGTTAGGCAAAAAATTCAATCTCTAAAATCTCGGATCAGGGTGGATCAATTTGACTGAAATTTTCAGCGAATACCCTTTACATTACCTAGCTTTTAACTATTATAGTGAGAACTACCAGCTCTATATTTAATATCCCATAATCTATTTTTAAATTCTTTTCAATGGTTAAGAGAGAGGTGGGCACGATTTCTTGTTTTAGTAAATGGACCAGAAGTGAAATCGAACGGTAGTGTATAATCCGAAGATCGAAGATCGCAGACCTGTATAATCCGAAGATCGCAGACGTCAACTATAATCCGCAGACCCCCTATACTTTATTCCGCAGACCCCAACTATAATCCGAAGCTTAAAAGGGGGTCTGCGGAATATAGTATTGGGGGTCTGCGGATTATAGTTGGGGTCTGCGGAATATAGTATAGGGGGTCTGCTGATTATAGTTGGGGTCTGCGGATTATAGTTGGGGTCTGCGGAATATAGTATAGGGGGTCTGCGGAATATAGTATAGGGGGTCTGCGGATTATAGTGGGGGTCTGCGGAATATAGTATAGGGGGTCTGCGGAATATAGTTGGATCTGCGGAATATAGTATAGGGGGTCTGCGGATTATAGTTGGGGTCTGCAGAATATAGTATAGGGGGTCTGCGGAATATAGTATAGGGGGTCTGCGGATTATAGTTGAGGTCTGCGATCTTCGGATTATACAGGTCTGCGATCTTCGATCTTCGGATTATACACTACCAAATCGAACAGAGAATCAAACTAGGTACTCAGTTGACGCCAGCATGATTTAAGAGTGCTGTAAAGATACACCGGACCACACTATGGCACAGTTGGCCATCAAGTATGTTTTTTATTTTAAGAAAAGAAGAAATGCCTTCACATTATCTAGTTTTAACTATTATAGTGAGAACTGTCAGCTTTTAATCTAATATCCCATAATGTATCTTCAACTGGAGGGGGAAAAAACTTTATGTAAACAATTCCTATTCAGTAAATATCCAGATTCTGTCTAAAATGGATAGGCGATTTTTATCTAAACTAGAAATGGGTGTGCTCAGTGTGTCCCGCTAAAATGTAACCCACTGTGTCCCCTTAGCAACTACAACAGAAAATCAAAAATGGCAGGGAGACCCGTGAGGGTATTATGAAAAAAAATATTTCTGATTAAAGGGACAATAACACTCTTGCTGGCTTGACAGGTCCAGAAAAAAAATAGCCTTATTCTAACTACAAGATGTTCAAGTGTCCTACCTGTTGTGTAAATTATCCCTTACAACCTATCTTACTTGTCCAGATGGTTCGAAAATATGTTTAAATCCAAGTTGCATTTGAAAGTGCTTATCAAACCATGTTACGGCACGTAGTTGAATTTTTCCAATTTTTAAAATTAGGTGTGTTAAGATGTAATTTGTATCATTCTTTTAATTGAAATATGTAAAATAGTACAAATTGTTAACCAGAATAGAGATTGGAACATATTATTCAGTTACAACCATTGTGGTATTGGTGCTTTAAGAATCTATTACTACTATCTCCTTCACCTGGGATTTCAGTTTATGGGTTCTAACAAATTCAGCAGTAGCCAAATATTTACTCTTGTGTCAGAAAAATGGTTAATGACTACTGATAAATATTAATCAGCTTACAATAATTTTTTGAATTTAGGAGATCAATTTGGGGCTCAAAAGAGGAATTCCCCAATGATGCCACAACTGAATTTTCCAGAAAAAAAGTTATAAATTACAAGGCTGGCTTACTGCGCACCTCTGTCCTATTCTGGTTTAGGCAATATATACTCTTAATAGAGTTACCTCACTATAGATTGTATATCGGGGGCTTTTTGTTATTAAAAGGTAAAGTAGGTCAAAGGCTGTTTGGTATATTTTTGTCTAATATTATATTATAAATAATAGAACCTTCTTGTTTAACTATTTATGTTCAACAAAGGAAGCCTTCTGCTTTAGCTAACCATTTCACCTGCCACCTGTATGCAAATAACCATCACACCTACCACCTGTATGCTAATATCCATCACACCTGCCTCCTAATTTATTATGCAAGTAGTACGTATAATACGCCACCTATAGTCTAACCGCAAACTATCTCTCGAGAAAGCCGAAGAATGGGGGACCAAAAGCGACCTGTCCACGAAGCCACCAGTAGTTCTTCATCTCGGCTTTGCTGCAGTGGAAGCTTAAGCACCAAATTAGTGGAAAGTGCGAAGTTGAGAATGGATACTTTCACATCGTGGCCGCACTCACACCCAACTGAACAATCGTTAGTTACCGTCGGTTTTTACTTCACCGGTAACCACAATGGCGAAGAAGTGAGATGCAGTTCGTGTTTACAGACAGTAAAGGACTGGTCAAAGACATGTATACCTTTTATGAAGCATTATTGTGCCAAGAAAAAATGTCTATTTGTACAAATGTTTGATCCCGTAGTTTCTACTCTGCCTTCGATGATGAACTATTCCTTACACAATCCCCACTATTCACAGTTGATTAACAGGGAGCATTCATTTTCTGGGAAAGAAAGTATGTTTTTATCAAGGACTTGTACATTAGCCCTAGCTAAAGCAGGGTTTTACTACACGGGACCCGGTGATATGGTTAATTGCTTCTCTTGCGACATTCAACTTAAAAACTGGGAGAGGTATGATATTCCCTTGGGGGAACACTATAAATGGTCTCCTAGTTGTTTTTTTTTTCTTTACACCTTACTGCGAAAAATCACCCAACTGAACAATCGCTAGTTACCGTCGGTTTTTACTTCACCGGTAACCACAATGGCGAAGAAGTGAGATGCAGTTCGTGTTTACAGACAGTAAAGGACTGGTCAAAGACATGTATACCTTTTATGAAGCATTATTGTGCCAAGAAAAAATGTCTATTTGTACAAATGTTTGATCCCGTAGTTTCTACTCTGCCTTCGATGATGAACTATTCCTTACACAATCCCCACTATTCACAGTTGATTAACAGGGAGCATTCATTTTCTGGGAAAGAAAGTATGTTTTTATCAAGGACTTGTACATTAGCCCTAGCTAAAGCAGGGTTTTACTACACGGGACCCGGTGATATGGTTAATTGCTTCTCTTGCGACATTCAACTTAAAAACTGGGAGAGGTATGATATTCCCTTGGGGGAACACTATAAATGGTCTACTAGTTGTTTTTTTTTCTTTACACCTTACTGCGAAAAATCACCCAACTGAACAATCGCTAGTTACCGTCGGTTTTTACTTCACCGGTAACCACAATGGCGAAGAAGTGAGATGCAGTTCGTGTTTACAGACAGTAAAGGACTGGTCAAAGACATGTATACCTTTTATGAAGCATTATTGTGCCAAGAAAAAATGTCTATTTGTACAAATGTTTGATCCCGTAGTTTCTACTCTGCCTTCGATGATGAACTATTCCTTACACAATCCCCACTATTCACAGTTGATTAACAGGGAGCATTCATTTTCTGGGAAAGAAAGTATGTTTTTATCAAGGACTTGTACATTAGCCCTAGCTAAAGCAGGGTTTTACTACACGGGACCCGGTGATATGGTTAATTGCTTCTCTTGCGACATTCAACTTAAAAACTGGGAGAGGTATGATATTCCCTTGGGGGAACACTATAAATGGTCTACTAGTTGTTTTTTTTTCTTTACACCTTACTGCGAAAAATAACCCAAGTCATTGAAATAAAAAAAGTAGATAGTTTTAATCCAGAACCAATGGGAGTGAGAAATGCATATCAACCGTGGCCCACCAGAGTTGCACTCCCGAAAATGGTCCAGGTGAAGAACACGTCCATTCAATAACCAACTATCAGAGTCAGCTAGGCGGTTCTAAAACAAAGGCTGAAAATATAACCATCTTGTTGGCCAGTCCCAAAGTTCAAGAGGTTAATTGCGGGAGCCAGTTAAAATCTCTGGTACGACAAATTGTATATGACGTCTTATCCTGACACATGGACATCAGAGGAACTCATGTTAGCTGTTAGGGTGGCAGAGGATTGTACCACAGTTCCTAGCGAAGAGCATGTTCCTGACCAAGAGCGTGTACAGGATGGAGAGGAACCACATGGGTTATCAGTGCCTGAGAATTCCGACGACCCGTCAACAGTTTTCCTACCTTGTGGTCCCCAGCTGAACTACCAACTGTATGATCAATAAGTTCTGTTAACTTATCAAGAACAAAACAGCATTATTCGACATGTAAAGAAACATTTAAATTTGGAGTTATATTTCAGAAATGACCATAAGTGATTTTAACTTATCAAGAACAATACAGCAATATGCCACATCTAAAGATACATTTTAATTTGTTGTTCATTTTGCAGAAATGACCATAAGTGATTTTAACTTATCAAGAACAATACAGTAATATCCGACATCCAAAGAACATTTTAATGTGGTGTTGATTTTGCAGAAGTAACCAATAAATGTTTTGCATACTTATCAAGAGCAATACAGTATTCGATATCCAAATAACTTTTAATGTATTCCTAAGTCTGCAAGTACTTGTCTCCACATTCAGCCTAATATTTCACGCCAGCGTTTGTGTATCATATTCTCTTTTTTATTGGAAACAACAATCAGAGGATACCTGTCGACATGTTGTGCATTTAGACCAAAGCCAGTGATTTTTTCCCATAAAAATTGTGTTCTGTTATATGTTTCCCAATCGCTAAATGTCCCTTTAAGATTACTTTATTGTATTATTTGTGGATTATTTTATTGTAAGCGAGCTTAACTTATGATTTTACTTGTTACATAAATTATTAAAATTTAAGAAATGAATATATTTTCTTTGTTATAAATCAGAATATGAGGACACTTCTTAAATATTTACAGATCAATGTGAAGTTAAAAATTTATGTTCAATCTAAACCTGGCTGATCCTGTGGGTGCAGTTTAGCTTCAAGGAACTGAGTATGGTTTGGGTATAATTTGTACATACATGTATATCAAGGCATTTTAGCATCTTTCTATCGGTGTAGTTTGGGTATAATTTGTTCATTTCTTAGTATCTATCTAGCTTCTTGATCCTGTGTTTTTGTACAACGCTACATGGATCCAGGTGACATGACTATGTATTACTTACATAAACAGGTGAAGTATGAACAGGCGTCTACCAGATGTTTATAAATGAACGTTGGGTACGACCCAAACTATGATTACCCCTTCCCGCATTCATGTGAAAAGGAAACTGTTTAGATAAAGAATTATTCAGGGATCATATTTTATTTATAATGTATTAAATGAAGTAAGAAAAGCGGCTCTGAACGAACAAGGGCTGGACATATAGCTAAACGAAATAAGTTTTAACGTCCTACTCTTTTACACCTAACCTGGGCTAATTGACGACGAGAATTCAACATAAAGGATTGAACCTATATATTTTTTCTCAATTTACTTAAACATGCACTATGCAATAGCTAAATCTACCAATTGCGGGTCTTCCTTTAGGCCTGAAATGTTATCTAAATTATTAATTAGACATTAATTAACTTATCCAGACCATAATGAACTTATTGAATTGGAATCCTATCTGCTGCTTAAAATTCATTGATAATTTTATCGTACCGACTTTGGTAATGATGATCAAGGTTAGGCGAAAAATTCAATCTCTGAAATCTCGGATCAGGGTTGATCAATTTGACTGAAATTTTCAGCGAATACCCTTTAGATTACCTAGCTTTTAACTATTATAGTGAAAACTACCAGCTCTTTATTTTATCTCCCATAATCTGTTTTTAAATTATTATCAATAGTTAAAGGGACACTCTCGAATTAAACAGGGGCTCAAAAATAAAAGTCTGAGAATGTATGAAAATAAAACGCCAAAATATAGGGGAATGGTGTATTTACCTTGTCTCAAAATTTCAACTCAAAATATTGAGTCGTTTGGACCTGAACGCCAAACCTGCTTATCCGGACACGTAACCCTTTTAAGATTTCGGGTCAATTGTTCCGTTGGGTGACCTTATAACCGATTACGGTTACTTGAGAGGGTTATGCAGTGAATAACCCATGTGCCGTACTTGATAGAGAAAGGCAAATTTCAACTACACATTATTTTCATAACAAAATGTTTGGTTTAATCCAGATACCACAAAATACACCTTGGGGCACCAGACTCAAATTCCAGATGAAGACTGACGGATTTAAGTCGTTTGAAAACGTATCATAGATACTGCAGTAGTTGCTCGGTCCTCGACTCGAATATTTTAAAGGTTTTAACACAAAATTAAGCAGTTTTTTTTCCCAAAACAAATATCGGGATTAGCCTTTTAAGAGAGAGCGGGTCACAGTGGGCATGATTTCATATTTTAGTGAATTGACTGGAGGGAAACAAATGTATGTACAGAATTCCTATTCAGTAAGGATTTAGTGACCTTTGACAAATACCCAGATTCTGTCTAAATATGGACAGGTGATTTTTAGCTAAACTAGAAATGAGTGTGCTCAGTGTGTCCCTCTAAAATGTGACGCACTGTGTCCCCTTAGCAACTACAACAGAAAAACCAAAATGGCAGGGAGACATGTGAGGGTATTATGAAAAAAAATATTTCTGATTAAAGGGACAATAACACTCTTGCTGGCTTGACAGGTCCAGAAACAAATTAGCATTATTCTAACTACAAGATGTTCAAGTGTCCTACCTGTTGTGTAAATTATCCCTTACAACCTATCTTACTTGTTCAGATGGTTCGAAAATATGTTTAAATCCAAGTTGCATTTGAAAGTGCTTATCAAACCATGTTACGGCATGTAGTTGAATTTTTCCAATTTTTAAAATTAGGTGTGTTAAGATGTAATTTGTATCATTTTTTAATTGAAATAGTACAAATTGTTAACCAGAATAGAGATTGGAACATATTATTCAGTTACAACCATTGTGGTATTGGTGCTTTAAGAATCTATTACTACTATCTACTTTTCCTGGGATTTCAAGTTTATGGGTTCTAACAAATTCGGCAGTAGCCAAATATTTACTCTTGTGTCAGAAATAAATATTTTAGCCAATAAAATGCATTTGTCTTATGCCGTCCTGTTAGAGTTATCTGTCTTGAAGTACTCAAGTAGTTCCATGAGGTGGCGCTGTATTTCTCATATGGCGGGATTCTAAGTAATGTGCCAAAATATTTAATACTAATGTTTTATGATAATTATATGTGTTAAAAACTTCAAAGGGCTATTCTTTTAAGGGCTTTCTTTGTGTGGCGTTGTGGCGAGTGTTTCATTCCCCGTAATGAGGTTTGATTAAGTGATTTCTTCTACTGCAAAAAACATCGTTAATGCGAGTCGCATGGCGGTCGGTGCCGTGTGCAGCGCAATAATATGTCAGATACGAAGGTTTTGGTATTAGGCAGTTCTCACATTCGTCGGCTGCACGAATTCATGACTATCAATGCAGAATATTCTGAATTTAATTGGCGCCCACATTTAGGACGCATCTCTACGTATATGTATGGAATTGGTGGAGGTAAAGTGTTAAATGGAGGTCATTGCAGGCGGTGGGAGAATATGATTTCCACACAACGCCCTGATCATTTGCTTGTACAATTGCTAGGCAATGACCTCGACCATAGAAATCTAAGTGTTGATTTGGTGCATGATAGGGTTGATAGGAAGATAGCCTTATTAAGCATGTGGATGACACGTTACCGTTTGCAAAAAATTACATGTTGTAAACTAATGCCACGTTCATCAGTACGCCATACGAGAAGTGCATCATATTACAATTCCATGGTGCTTGAATGCAATATTTATTTAAAGGAGCGCATTACTGAATTTCCTAATTGGTCTTTGGCTAGATTGCGTGGAGTGTCGGCTCAACATCTACCCAATCATTTGTTCTATGATGGAATTCATTTCAATGATATTGGCTTAAAGCTGTATTATAGGTGTATTCGAGGAGCCATATTACGCATGTTAGCTTAGGTAAGCAGCTATTGAATGTTATCTTACCTACATTCCTGTTGGAATTGTTCACTCATGCAAAGCAAGAGTAATGGTTGATTCAAAAAAAAAAAAAAAAAAAAAGCGAGTTTGGTGGTTGACTTGCATAGTAATTTGCTTAACATAAAGCGATTTTGGTGGTTGCCTCGAATACAAAGCGAGTTTGGTGGTTGACTTGTATACAAAGCAAAGTGGTGGGTTACTCACATATATAATAAAGCGAGTTTGGTGGTTGACTCGCACAGTAAATTGCTGAATATAAAGCGAATTTGGTGGTTGACTTGTATACAAAGCAAGGTGGTGGGTTACTCAAATATATATAAAGCGAGTTTGGTGGTTGACTCGCACAGTAAATTGCTTAATATAAAGCGAGTTTGGTGGTTGACTCGAATACAAAGCAAAGTAGTTAGTAACTCACATATAAAGCGACAGTGAGCTTGGCGGTTAACTTGCACAGTGGGTGACTCAGATATCAGAGTAATAAAATGCCATTAGGGTTACTGACTCTCCATAAGGTATCGGGCAGTGGTCATTTGGATGGCTGACTCTCCATAAGGTACCGGGCAATGGTCTCTTCCTTGTTACACAGATGTTTCAATATGGTACACTCACACTGTCCTTATCCGCTTTATTTTTCAGAATAAGATGGAAGGTGTAACTAATTTGGAGCCCAGCCCAGCTAAACGTATTAGAATACCGACACAAAGAGCAGCTGAAAGTCAGCCAACTCAACCTGCAAAAAAGGCAGTTACATCCTTCCGCAGGAAAAACACCCTTCAAGCTAAAAGATCAACCACACGTTTAACCTAGGCATCTGATCCGAAATATCACCATTGGGTTCATCGCCAGTCCCATCATGTTCAACAAAAGTACCATCATGTTCAGCAAAAGTACAATCAACAAATAAAGACACACAAATAAATAAAGACACACAAATGAAGAATTTTATTATGCAGACAGTTCGTGGTATTGTACCCGACATCACAAGTTCTGTGCTTGATGCTGTGAAACAACATTTGGCGGCGAATGAAAAGACCCAAAACAACGATTGTCAAAATCAACAGATTCATGAAGGTATTTGGGCTAATGAAAATTTATCAGATGATGGACATTCTGTCGATCAGGCTAGTGATAATAGCGATGATGTCCAGGCCTTTAATCCTAATCCTGGTTCATGTCTTCCACCTACCCATGCAGTTGGTCAGATGCCAGGCTTTCCCTTGTTAAATCATTCTGGTCTCCCTTCCACATATACAAATCCACAGGCCCAGATTTGGACAAATGAATACGTGGACTTTAATCTCTTATTGGGTAAACAAGAAGCCCAAAAATTTGTTATGAGGCAATCTGGTGAAGGGTTGACATTTTGTAGGGAAGAGGAGCGAACTAAGCCATTGGAGGGCATGACTCAGTGGGTCAGGGCATTCTTTACTTTTGTGAGTATATACTCTGAAAGATATCCAGCTGAAACCCCTAGTCTTATGAAATATGGTTCGTTAATTTTTGATTTAAAAAATCAAACATGTGAACAGGCCGCCATTGCATATGATGAGTCATTCAGACGCCAACGGCAAACCACTAGAACTCCATGGAATGTCATTCATCCTGAATTTTACCAGGTTGCTTTGGCTTCAGGCATTGAATTTAAACTGAGGGCGTCAGTAAATAAATCGTCATTTCGTGCAAATACCTTTCGATTTGGCTCCGGTAGAAAGGAAGAAATTGGTAAGATCTGTTGGCAATTCAATAATACAGGGGCCTGTCCTTGGGGAACAACATGTTCCTATAGACATTGTTGCCAACGCTGTCGTGGACCCCATAGTAGGTCAATATGCCCCATTGTCACCCGTGGATCAACTCGACAGTCGAGTGGATCAAGCCAGCCGGTAAAAATTTCAAACACAACAAATTCCATTACCAACAAGTCCCCTGCTTCAATGCCAACAAAATTCTCATTCAAGAAATAATCTCGCATTCAATTTCCAATCTATAACAGATTCAGATAGATATGCATTGCAATTGTTAAATGAAAAAATTGTTACACCAATTAATTCATGTAGTTTAAAAAAAAATGGTTAGTGGGTCATGCGGATCAACAATTTTTGGTGGATGGGTTTTCTAATGGGTTTAGAATTCCATTTACTGGTTCTAGGACTTTCCGTACATCCAAAAACTTAAAATCTGCTGTTCAGAATATTTCAATTTTAAAAGATAAAATCCAAAAAGAATTAGAGACAGGGAGGGCGGCTGGACCATATGATAAACTTCCAATTCCTTCCTTGCAAGTGTCTCCATTGGGACTAGTTCCCAAGAAAGAACCGAATGCCTGGCGTGTTATTCACCATTTGTCGTATCCCCCTGGTAATTCTATAAATGAGTTTATTCCTGGAAACTATTCTACAGTAACGTATCAAACTATTGACAATGCAGTGTCTTTTATCAGAACACTAGGTAAAGGGGCACTACTCGCAAAAACCGACATAGAACACGCATATAAATTAATACCAATTCATCCTTATGATTTTTCGTTATTAGGATTTCAAATAGACGAAAAATTTTATTTTGATAAAACCTTGCCAATGGGCTTGAGCTATTCTTGTAATTTATTTGAAAAATTTAGTTCTGCTTTACATTGGATATTAAGCAATAAATTAGAAGCTCCACATTGCGTCCATGTTCTAGATGATTTTTTGTTTGTTGGACAACCCAACAGTGATTCTTGTTCTACTGCTTTGAATAATTTTTATAAACTTTGTCAAGATATCGGTGTCCCAATAAAAGAGGAAAAAACTGTTTATCCTACGACTACAATTACATTCTTGGGGCTGGAATTTGATACAATTTCAATGGAGATTCGACTCCCAAATGACAAACTTTTGAAATTACGTTCTTTGTTAGAAGAGTTTATTTATCATAAAACCAAAGTTACACTCAAAGAGCTTCAATCAATCATAGGTCTGTTAAATTTTGCATGCTATGTAGTTTGCCCAGGTAGAGCTTTTCTTAGACGATTGATTGACCTTACAATTGGTTTAAAGAAACCACATCATAGACGACGTCTCAATTTAGATGCGAAAGCAGATTTACAGGCCTGGTCAATTTTCGTGAATAATTTTAATGGACGTACTTTGATACTGTCTGATATTTGGGAAACTTCTGAGTCGTTGACTATGTACACAGATGCTAGTGATAAAGCTTGTGCAGGAATTTTAAACAATCATTGGTTTGTCATCCCTTGGTTGAAGGCTGACTTGCAGCATCATATTAATGTCCGTGAACTATATCCCATAGAAGTAGCAGTAGAACTATATGCCGACTGCCTTAAAAATTCTTGTGTTGAATTCTACACTGACAATCTGTCAGTTGTTTACATAGTCAACAAACAAACTTCTAAAGACAAAATTATTATGAAATTGGTTCGGCGCTTGGTCAGCAAAATGCTGAAATATAATATCTGTTTCCGTTGTTTGCATATTCCAGGTATACAAAATACAGCTGCCGATTTATTGTCTCGTTTGCAGGTTTCCAAGTTTCAAGAAATGTGTCCAACTGCAGACACCCATCCAACGCCATTACCTCACACAATCCACAGCATCGGCTTTTAAGACAGCATGCATCTTTTATCATTAAAGCTGCTCTGGCACCATCGTCATCGATTCTTTATCAAAGGGCTGTCGATAATTATTCTTCTTGCATAAATACACAGTTTTTTGGTATCCCAATTTTTCCTATCCAGGTTGACCATATATTGCTGTTCATCTCTCATTGCCATCTAAACAAATTGTCTCCCTCTACAGTCTCTACTTCTTTATCAGCCATTGCTTATTTTCAGCAGATGAAGGGATTTCCCCCATTTTCTTCTCATTTCCTTATTAGGAAAATGATGCAGGGATATTATAAGCTAAAACAAACAGTTGACCAGAGACTGCCAATAACTCTTCCAATATTGAACACCTTGATTATCTCCCTTGATCATTTTCAATATACAGTTTTTGTAAGAACACTTTTGAAAGCTATGTTTTTATTAGCATTCTATGGTTTATTGCGGGTGGGAGAAATAGTTTCCACAGGAAAAGATAGTCATGCTTTGCAATTTCAAGATATTACTGTTGTGTCAGATAAACGTAATCAGCCTTTGTCTTTGCATCTTGACATTTCTCATTTTAAACATAGTGCAGGTAAACATTGTGCAAAATTAATTATTTCTTCTAACCAATCAAACCCATGTTTATGTCCAGTAACAGCTATAGTAGACTTCCTTTATGTGCGTGGGTTATTTCCAGGTCAACTGTTTGCTTTTCTAGATGGTCGACCCGTTTCTAAACATTTCTTTTATACACATCTTCATTATTCATTGCAATGGGCAGGTCTAGACACATCTAAATACAAAGGTCACAGTTTTAGAATTGGAGCAGCAACAACTGCTGCAAGCATGGGCATGACCAGTGATAACATACAGAAAATTGGGCGTTGGAAATCTAATGCATTTCAAAAATATATTCGTATTCCCACATTAAACTTAGATTTGTGATTCGCGATGTAATTAGGTTGACCGAGGGAAGAGCAAGAGCATTCTCTCATATTTTCATACATGTTTTGCCAGTAGATTTAGAACATTAAAATGGTTTAAGTTGACAATGTTAATGGTAAGGTGGAAGGGCAATGAACATTACATATAGTTTAATGGAAGGGCAATGAGCATTCCATATAGCATGATGTAAGAGCATTCCATCATGTATTGACTATTTGTGTCACATTCATTATGTCTATGTTAGATTATGTTTTTTTTATTATGTATATATATATATATATATATATTGTGGTATTATTATGTTGACATGTTAATAAGGTGGAAGGGCAATGAGCATTCCATATAGTTCAATGGAAGGGCAATGAGCATTCCATATAGCATGATGTAAGAGCAAAGAGCATTCCATCATGTATTGACTATTTGTGTCACATTCATTATGTCTATGTTAGATTATGTTGTTTTTTTTTATTATGTATATATATATATATATATTGTGGTATTATTATGTTGACATGTTAATAAGGTGGAAGGGCAATGAGCATTCCATATAGTTCAATGGAAGGGCAATGAGCATTCCATATAGCATGATGTAAGAGCAAAGAGCATTCCATCATGTGTAGATAATTGTAATCATTTCTCTTTGCTTGATTATTCCGTCTTTTCATTGATGGGGGAATTTTATTTCTGTAAGAAGTTAAATTTTTGGCGGTGTTAAACCCCCCATCTTTGATCAGACATTTACTAAGTTTGCTCATTTATGTAAGATAGATATTTTGTTAAAATGATTCTTAAGTATATTAATGTAAATATTATGTCTTTTAAATAATTCAAATATATATGTCATTTAATGAATAAATGGCCTTTTCAATGTCAATATATGTGTTATAAATTCATCTAGTCTGGGGGATGTATAAGGCATAATTTATTTAGGCTGGGGGTAAAAGCTTAGGCAAGAAGACAAAAATGCTTAATGACTACTGATAAATTTTAATCAGCTTACAATAATTTTTTGAATCTAGGAGATCAATTTCGGGCTCAAAAGAGGAATTCCCCAATGATGCCACAACTGAATTTTCCAGAAAAAAAGTTATAAATTACAAGGCTGGCTTACTGCGCACCTCTGTCCTACTCTGGTTTAGGCAATATATACTCTTAATAGAGTTACCTCACTATAGATTGTATACCGGGGGCTTATTGTTAATAAAAGGTAAAGTAGGTCAAAGGCTGTTGGGTATATTTTTGTCTAATATTATATTCTAAATAATAGAACCTTCTTGTCTAACTTTTTATGTTCAACAAAGGAAGCCTTCTGCTTTAGCTAACCATCACATCTACCACATGTATGCAAATAACCATCACACCTACCACCTGTATGCAAATATCCATGACACCTGCCTCCTAATGTATTATTTAATACGTCACCTACATCCGGGAGAACGCAAGGTCGAAGACGGTCTAGCAATGAAGTCAATGGTTTTATGTTGATATTAGCGGCTCCGTTATTCTTGAGCTTTAAGAGATAGGTTTGGTTTGATTTTCCCCGGGAAATTCAGTTAATTGAATAAATCACTGAAAAGAAAGGGGTATGCATTATTTTTATCGCTGGATATTTTAACTTAATTGTTCAAAGAACTCCGAATGCATGTGCCGCTTATACCAAGGTAAAGTGGGTGACGACATGTGCTAGACAGTCTTCGATCTAGTGGTCTCCTTTGTTCTGATCGCAAACTTTCCCGCCAGAAAACCGAACGATGGAGGCACACAAGCGACCTGTTCAGGAATCGGACAGTAGTTCTTCATCTCGGCTTTGCTGCAATGACCCCCCTGGGGTGTAGGGGGTGATAAGAATATACCCTTCGTATGTCCTGCGTGTCGTAAAAGGCGACTAAAAGGATCCCTGTAATGGGGCGACGTGTTTGCCGTGCGTTGCGACCCGTGTCGGTGGAGAGTGGAATCCTGGTGATTGAGTGGGGATTTGGCTTGCGAGCTCTATTCCTGCAACACATTACTTTGGCCCATGGTTCACCTAGACGGGAGGTCAGAGTGGCCCACTCTGATCAATCGGCTTTGGTCGTTTTAGCTCTGTAGAATGTACCCTTTCCAGTTTAATGCTCCGTTGTTTATTCACTCAGCATAATTTCTACCTTTGTGTCCTAAGTACATTCTACAAAGCGGCGGCTTGGGTCAATCAGGTTGGCAAGTATTTTTTTTTTACTTCTGGCTTGAGTATACTCCTCGTCGAGCCCTGAGGCAATGCACTGGTGACCCGTGCTAGTCCTCCCCCTGGTAGGCAGGGCAGTAACCTGGGGGACGACGAGGGGTGAATAAAAAAAATATATATACATGGATCCCCCAATCCCCCCCACACCAACAATTAATAAAAGACAGAAACGTCCTAATACAGAGGACGTTTCTAATTTATTTAAAAATAAAATGGCAAAGTCATGGCCGAGGTTTCTCTTGATTGAGAGCCCCTCTACTGACTTATCCAAAGTCTCACCTTTTTTAATAGATAAGGGCATTGTCGGCTTGGCCGGTGAACCTAAATCTATTAAGAAATTAAAAAATGGAACACTCTTGATAGAATGTGCGAAGGAGCAGCATGCCACCATGCTTCTCAAGTCAACAACTTTGGCAGACATTCCTATCAAGGTGTCTCCACATAGATTTTTAAATTCCAGTAGAGGTGTAATTCGATGTCGAGACCTTGAAGGCAGCAGTGAGGATGAAATGGTTGAATACCTTTCTTCTCAAGGCGTCCAACAAGTTAAACGTATTAGTGTACGCCGAGGAGATAAGGTGATTCCTACAAGCACCTATATCCTCACTTTTAATCGTCCCGACATACCGAAATCAATCAAGGCAGGTTATTTAAATATACCTGTTGATTCTTATATTTCCAACCCTCTTCGCTGCTATAAATGTCAGAGATTTGGACACAGCAAGACTGTCTGCAGGGGCAAAGACACCTGCGCTCGTTGTGGCCATGAAGGCCATGAGAGCGCTGCCTGCCAGGCTGAGTTTTGCTGCGTTAATTGCAAGGGTAAGCATTTTGCTTATTCTCGCGAATGTCCAGTATGGCAGAAAGAGAAAAGAATTCAACAGGTAATGTCTGAACGGAAGATTCCGTATTTCGACGCTAGGAAACAAGTAGAACTGACTTCACTCATTGCACCAGAAGGGAAATCCTTTTCGAGTGTAGTTAAAGTTTCTACAACATCCATATCTGTTCAGACAGACATAACTTGGCCTCGTAAAGAGAAAAAACCTAAGACTTTGCCACCATCAGATCATGTAAGAGTGGTCTCGATCCCCATTGAGAGATCGAGTCAAAGCACTAACTCTCTCCCTGAGAAGATTGTATCCCTCTTGCCTCCATCTGGAGATATTGAGATAATTCCCAATACTCCAATCCAAAATGGCAAGAAGGATCCTCCCTTGCGCGCCTCTAAAGCTGACACTGCTGATTCCAGTTCCACTGGATCAGGGGTGCAGTTTCAGGGTATTCCATCCGCAAAGGAGAAAAAAGTGCATACAAAAAAACATCAAAAAAAATTAGACAATTTTAGAGAGAAAGAATCTAAGGGTTCAAAAAACCCTATCACTCTCTTTAATAAATATGGGGATGATCTGATGGACGACATTACTGTAGTGGATGTCCATGAGGACCCACTCAGTAAGCCGCCAAAATTTAAATTTCCCTGACAATGGCTAATTCCATTATTCAATGGAATTGTCGTGGTTTAAAACCAAATTTTAATGAAGTTCAACTTTTAATTCAAAAGTATAATCCTTTAGCTATTTGTTTACAGGAAACATTTTTAAGGAATTCTGACACATTGTCTTTTAGACATTTTGTTGGTTATCATCATCACGCAGTTGGTGATGGTAGAGCTCATGGGGGTGTTTCTATTATTCTTAATGGAGACATTCCTCAGAGTAAAGTCACTCTCAACTCGCCGTTACAGGCAGTTGCAGTCCGGGTGACTTTGCATATTCCAATAACACTTTGCTCTGTATACCTTCCACCAAGTTTACATCTTAATCCCAGAGATCTTGATGACCTTGTTGCTCAACTTCCTCTCCCGTTTATTATTACGGGAGATTTCAATGGTCATCATTCACTCTGGGGTAGTCCAGATGATAACAACAGAGGTAAACAAATAGCGGACTTCATTAACATTAATAATTTGTGTTTATTAAATGATGACTCGCCTACTTATCTACATCCTGCCACAGCTGCTTTTTCTTCTCTTGATCTCACCATTTGCTCTCCGGTCCTATTTCAGGATTTTACATGGAGAGTAAATGAAGATCTATGTGGTAGTGACCACTTTCCAATCTTGATTGAAAATAATGGTCCCTCTCCGGTCGAAAGACCTCAGAGGTGGAAGTTGCATAAGGCTGATTGGGCTCTTTTCGAGTCTTTGTGTCTCTTCTCTTTTGATGCAAAAGAGTTAGAAGATGCAGATGAGCCCATGACCTTATTCACTTCAATTCTCCAAGATGTAGCTGAGCAGGCGATTCCAAAAACCACGACAGATCCAAAACGTTTCAATAAACCATGGTATAATGACGATTGCAAATCCGCTCTAAAAGAGCGTGATCGTATCCTGAGACGATTAAAAAAATATCCTTCCATGGAGAATATTGCGGCATACCAAATGGTCCGGGCGAAGGCCCGCAGAACCATACGTCAAGCAAAGAAGTCTTCATGGCAGGGTTATGTCTCAAGAATCAATTCCCGTACCACATCAAAATCGGTATGGGATAGGATTCGTAGGATTAAAGGTAAAAGTAGTGCATTATCAGTTAACCATCTCAATGTTAATAATACCACCTTAACAACATTTCCTGATATTGCTAATTCTCTGGCCAGTACATTTTCATTCAATTCATCATCCAATTTCTCCTCTGATGCCTTTCGGGGCATTAAGAATCAACAGGAGAAAAGGAGACTTAATTTCAAGTCCCGTAATGATGAATGTTATAATGATCGTTTTTCCATTGCAGAGCTCCGTGATTCGTTAAAGCGAGCTCGGGACACTGCAACTGGTCCAGATCAAATACACTACCAAATTTTAAAACATCTACCTTATCCAACACTTATAATTTTACTTGATCTTTTTAACCGGATTTGGATTGATGGGAATTTTCCTCCTTCGTGGCATGAAGCCACAATAATTCCCATTCCAAAACCGGGTAAAGATCATACGAATCCAACCAACTATCGTCCGATCGCTTTAACAAGCTGTATTTGCAAAACCATGGAGAGATTGATCAATCGAAGGCTTGTTTGGTACCTTGAGTCCAACAACCTTATTACTGACCTCCAATGTGGATTTCGGTCCCAAAGGAGCACTCTTGATCATCTCGTTCGATTTGAAACGTTCGTCAGGGACGCTTTCATCCAGAAGCAACATTTAGTTGCAATATTCTTTGATCTGGAGAAAGCATATGATACCACGTGGAAACATGGTATCATGCGCGACCTCCATAACCTCGGCCTACGAGGTCGCTTACCTATCTTCATTAAAAATTTCCTCGAAGATAGGTCATTTAAGGTACGACTGGGATCGATCTTCTCTGACCCATTTCCTCAAGAAATGGGGGTTCCTCAGGGAAGTATTTTATCTCCTACACTTTTTGCTATAAAAATTAATACGATCCCAGCGTGCCTTAAACCAGGTACAAACGGGGCTCTCTATGTTGATGACTTTCAGATGTGCTATGGTTCAACAGACATGCGGATAATCGAACGTAAGTTGCAGCTTTGTTTGAATTCACTTCAACAATGGGCAACCGAAAATGGATTTCGTTTCTCGAAGTCCAAGACTGTCTGCATGCATTTCTGTCAGAAAAGAGGTTTGCATCCTGATCCAGAACTTTTCTTGGATGGCAACCGCCTTCCAGTTGTGGATGAAACCAAATTTCTGGGGCTGATATTTGATAAGAAATTATCATTTATCCCCCATATTAAAAACCTAAAAAAGAAATGTCTGAAAGCCCTCAACATATTGAGAGTCCTATCAAATACTGACTGGGGAGCAGACCGTAAGGTCTTGCTCCGATTATATCGAGCATTAATAAGATCTAAACTCGATTATGGGTGTATTGTGTATGGGTCGGCCCGCGAGTCTTATCTCAAAGAGCTCGACACCATACACAACCAGGGACTTAGAATCAGTTTAGGAGCATTTCGTACATCTCCAGTGGACAGTTTATACGTCGAGGCGCATGAGCCCTCATTGCACAACAGACGTGATAAACTGGCCCTGCAGTATGCTACGAAAATTGCATCACTTCCAAACCATATTTCATTTAACACCATATTTAGACCTCTTCACGAACATTTGTATCTTGTGAAGACTAAAGTCATTCCATCCTTCGGTATTCGCATACAACCCCTTTTGTCGGAGGCTGGTATCAGCCTTGACGGTATTGCGAATACCCCTTTCTTTGAGACTCCACCGTGGGCTGTATCTCCCCCATAGATCGATTTCGATCTTACTAAACATAAAAAGAGAGATACAAGTTCGACGGTTTTCCAATCTCTCTTTCGAGAGCTAAGGTCTAAATATGGTGATTATATTCCCATTTATACAGATGGTTCGAAAGATGGTGATCGGGTAGCTTCGGCTACCGTGACACCATCCGAAACCATTTCTGTCCGCCTCCCACCTGCTGCTTCTATTTTTACAGCTGAGCTCCAGGCTATTCTCCAAGCCTTGGGGTTCATTCAGTCCTCATCAGTTTTAAAACACATTATCTTTTCTGATTCTTTGTCCTCATTACAAGCTATTAATAACAAACAGCTTGATCACCCATTAATAGCAGACATTTATTGTCTGCTATTGTCCAATGAGTTTATCAACAAGGACATTGTCCTTTGTTGGCTCCCCAGTCATATGGATATAAAAGGGAATGATCGAGCAGACTCGGCTGCCAAGTCTGCTTTAGATCTTCCCATAACCGATTTTTTAACATCATTTAAGGATTTTAAATCCATAATTAATAATTTCATATATCATCGATGGCAACGGTCTTGGGATCTTGCAGGCACAAACAAACTTCATCACATCAAGCCTCTCTTAGGAGACTGGCCAAGCTCCTATAGAACCAACAGGAGAGATGAGGTTGTCTTGTGTCGCTCTCGCATAGGTCATTCCTTTTTAACACATATTTTCATCTTAAAGCGAGAGCCTCAACCAGAATGTGAACACTGTCATGTTCCTTTGACAGTTAAGCACATTTTGATTGAGTGCAAGCATCTCAAGGATATTAGATTAAATCATTTCCGTTGCCAGTCACTACAACATTTGTTTGCCCAACCGGGTCTATATTGTAATGTACTAGACTTTTTAAAAGAGACAGGATTTTATCATAAATTTTAATTGTATATATTATCATTTCATTTTTGTATTTTAAATATTTATATGCATAAAACGATTTATTTTACTTTTATTTAAGTTACTACTGTACTGTGATATTGTTTTTATTTATGCATATAATAGTTTCTGTGATATAATTTAACCTGTCTCAGAAAATCATTTGTTT
The DNA here is from genome assembly GCA_917208275.1 of Patella pellucida. Lineage (NCBI taxonomy): Eukaryota > Metazoa > Mollusca > Gastropoda > Patellidae > Patella > Patella pellucida. The sequence continues at coordinate 62,604,185 of OU795042.1, read as the reverse complement.
GGCGCAATATGGCCCGGTTGGTGCTGACGTGCCATAAAATCACATTTCATTTTCATTTTTTTTTGCTGCAATGAAAGAAGCTCGAGCACCAAATTAGCAGAGAGTGCGAAGTTGAGAATGGATACTTTCACACTGTATCAACGCTCAAGCCCAACTCCACAATCGCTGTGTAGTGTCGGCTCTTACTACACAGGTAACAACAATGGCGACGAAGTGAGATGCAGTTCGTGTTTACAGACAGTAAAGGACTGGTCAAAGACATGTATACCTTTTATGAAGCATTATTGTGCCGAGAAAGAATGCCCATTTGTGCAAAAGTTCCGTACAGTAGTTTCTAATCTACCTTCGATGATGGACTATTCCTTGCACAGTCACAACTATTCACAATTCATCAAAAGGGAGCAATCATTTGCTGGGAAAGAAGGTATGTTTTTGTCAAGCACTAGTTCACACGCGCTAGCTAAAGCAGGGTTTTTCTACACGGGACCCGGTGATATGGTTCAATGTTTCTCTTGTGGCATCAAACTTAAAAACTGGGAGAGGTATGATATTCCCGTGGGAGAACACTATAAATGGTCTCATGATTGTCCATTCCTTTACACCTTACTTCTAAAAATATCCGCTGCCATTGAAGCAAGAAAAGAAGACAGTTTTAATCCAGCACCGACGGGACAGAGAGAAGCATCTCAACCGTGCTCCACCCTACCCACCAGAACTGCAATTCCAGCAAATGATCCCGGTGAAGAACAGGTCCATTCAATAGAAGATTATCTGTCACAGCCAGGCAGTTCTAAACAAAAGTCTAGAAATTTATCTGCATTGTTGGACAGTGCTAAAGTTCAGTGGGTTCTGTGCAGGACTAAGTCGAGATCCCTAACACTGCAAATTCTTCAGAAGTATCTGTCGTCTTACCCTAATGACCCTTGGACATCAGAGGAACTCCTGTTAGCAGTTAGAGTGGCAGAGGATTAATACACAACTGTTCCTAACAAAGAGCCTGTTCCTGACGAACTTTCCCGAGCGTTTACAAGATAGGCAAGAATCACAAGGGGCTTTCGGTGCGCGAGAATTCTGACGACCAATCAACAGTCTTTTGTATCTTGTGGTCACCAGCTGTACAACCAACCGGATAATCAAGACTGCTCATTAATACGTTCTTTTAACTTATCAAGAACAATATGGAAATTTCGAAATGGACACAAAACATCTTGGGTGTTGAACAAAAGTCGTGAAGTATTTGCCATAGTCCCCACAATTACTTATACTGCTTAATTTTTCACGCCAGTATTTAGGAATCATATTATTTATGTTATATTTATGTAATATGTTATTGTTGTAGGCATATTTTATTGTTGTAAGCAGGCTTACATGTTATATAACTTATTAAATTTTAGAAAATATTTATGTTGTAAAAAAGATGAAAATAAATATATTTATCCGTTATAAATAAGAAAATGAAAATATTTATCTGTCATAGAAAATGAATATATTTATTTGTTAATTTTTATTTCATAAATAAGAAGATGAAAATGAATATATATATCTGTTATGAATAAGAAGATTAGAACTGGAGAAAATTCTTACAATGAATAGTTTTATGTTCTGATCCTGGCTGACCATGTGCATGCAAATTAGCTTCGAGGGATTTGATTGTGGTGTGGGTGTCGTGTCAATTCTCCATGTTACAAAGCATTTTAGTATCTGGCTTGTTAGCCCTGTGTTTTGGTATATTTTTTGTACATTACTACATCGATTCGGGTGACAGAAGGTTTATATAGTGACATAAACTGGCGAGGCATCAACAATCGCCTACTAACTCTAGATGCAACCCAAAGCATGATCACCCCCCCCCCCCCTCCTCCTTCTTCTTATACAGACTTGTTCAGGGATCACAATTTTGGAGAGTGCTAATTATAATGCGCTTACAAATTAAATCGAGTACGCATCCGGCTTTGAACGAAAGAGGGGTGGGCTCATGACTGTCTTCCCTGTGAGTTTATGCAATACTACAAGTACTACATGAATTCGATTGACATGGCCACTTTAAGGGCCTAGCAGCTGGTGTATTTTACCAAAATGAACTCGGGGTTCAATTTAAAGCGACCCAACCACTCGCACATTCGTGTAAGAAGCAGCCGCACGGTCAGGGATCACGGTTATCTAAATACAGTGTGTGTCAACTGATTAGGCAAGTTACAATTACGGTGTGTTTGTCCACTTAAGCCAGTGTCCAGATGGTCCGGCAGGGTTCATCGACCTTATTCTGATACACACAGCATCATCGTCTTCAAACCATACCTTATTTAAATTACAAAACAGTTTCTGGGCTACAACTTTGTCTATTGCATTGCATTTTTGAATTATATAATATGGATTGGTAGTATATCTGAGAATTGACTTGGTTTACCTAAGATGTGTCAATGCTTTTTTGGTTATTTTAAACAAGATGAGTTTTTGTTGTGGATCGGGATAAATACACCTGTTATGGCTGTCAGGGAATTGCACAACCACTTACTTGAAGTCTGCAACTGTTCCTAGTTACGAGTATTTAAAGGATGGGGGGATCAGTTGGGGTATCAGCGCGCACTCTTACCAGTCAACTGTCTTCTGACCGTGTGGTCACCGACTTGAATAGCTGAGTAATCAGAAGTGATCAATACGTTCTCTTAACTTATCAAAAACAACATAGCAATATTCGGCATCCAATGTGGTGTTACCAAAACGTCGTTTTAAAATATAATAAAAAAAAGTTCTGGGTATGTTATTAAACTTTAAAATCATCTCTGCAATTAGAGCTATCAGTATGGTTTGGGTATCATTTGTACATATATCAAAGCATATTTTTATGGACTGGGTTGTGGTTTGGGTAAAGTTCATCTAGATTGTTGGATTTTGGTTTGGGTATAGTTCATCTAGATTCTTGGATTGTGGTTTGGGTATAGTTTGTTAATCTAGATTCTTGGATTGTGGTTTGGGTATAGTTCATCTAGATTCTTGGATTGTGGTTTGGGTATAGTTTGTTAATCTAGATTCTTGGATTGTGGTTTGGGTATAGTTTGTTCATCTAGTTTCTTGAGTGTTGTATACAATGCTTCATGGATTCAGGTTACGTGACATTTTGTTACATACATGAAAAGGTTAAGCATGATTAAGCGTCTAAAAATGAACTCTTGGTCCAATTCAAAGTATGATCATCCCTCCCACATTCATGTAAATGGTGACTTATTGGATACATAAGATTCGGGGATCATAATTAATTTATGTGATAAAAAAATAAATGGAGTATGCATCCGGCTCTGAACGAACAAAGGGTGAGCCCAAAGCTGCCTCCCAAGGAAATTTGTGCAGTTCTACAGATGGGTCACCAATAAGCGCCTAGAACTTAGAAGCTGTTTGGTTGGGATTTTGTTAAAACAAAATGAACTTGGTGCTTTTTTAAACAAAATGAACTCCGGGTCTAATTCAAAGCATGGCAATCCCTCCCACATTGTTGTTAAACGTAACGGCATGTGTATTCATGGATCTCAATTATGAAGTAAAGAATACACAGGCAAGTTAAAGATAATATTCGTCTTCATTATTAGCCCATATGCAATGACCTGGCTACGATAGGTACAGGAAGGCACTTGCAGCGCCATTGCATTAATAAAGCAAGGGAGGTCTTGCATTAATAAAGCAAGGGAGGTCACTGCAATTCCAACGTTCTTCAGGTGCCATGATTTCGTAATTAAAACATTAACGAAATTGACATATTTATTAGCTGATTTTATTTTACGGTAAAATTATCTAAATCAAAGAGGTGTCAGATAAAGCCTGTCATTTAGTCAACTGTCGTGGTTTCAAATCCCCGGTTGTACGTGACAAGGAGTAGGGTCGCCTGTCCAACCTCGTGGGTTTTCTCCGGGTCCTCTGGTTTCCTTCCAATGCTAAAAACCCCTACGCAGGCGAATTATTGAAATAAACTTAAATTATATGGAAGTACCGAAATGACCTAGTTTGTGTCGAGTGGACGTTAAACCCCCATCTCTCTCTCTCTCACTCTCTCTCTCTCAGACATAGACACTAGTTACGACACTTTCCAGGTGGTTCGCAACCTTATGGTATTACCCACAACCAGTCCAACCCTTCATCAACATCGCCCCGTTTAATACTATCATTGATTACAATGACGTTAAATAGAGTTGCCTCCCTTCAGCTATGTAATCATATGATATAAACCGTATATTTTTATGCTTATATATAATTTTTTAAAAGGAAACATGGGATGCCGCAACCATTTCAGAGTACTGACCTAGTTCACGTAAGATGTCCTTTCGTTGTTTATTTTAAACAAGGCAATTTATTTCATGTACATCAAGGTAAATATGCACCTCAACCTATAGGGCCTAAATAATACCGACACCTGTATGTAAATAATATTCTCTCCTATATGCAAATAACTTACGGAAGTTACCGAACTGTTGCGGAGATTTTTTGATCATACCAATGACCTTGATCTGTATAAGCCCAAAGATGCATATATGTCACAATCATGTGATGTATATATTGAAGGTGGTGTGGCCATCTTGATTGGGTTTCCTTGTTCTTCCAAGAAATGACGTCATTTTCTTATTACAGAGGGGAAATTCCCTATTACATTCATGTATTACGTTCTGATCATTTACTAGCTTCAAAACCATTCCTACTCACCAAGAACTGGCAGCAACTTAAATTCAAACGCTTTTCCGTTTTTGTAAACCACAAAGACAGGAGAAATTGGCATACAAAAGAGCGAAGGGGCTGGCGAATTTCTACAGATAGAGGAAGTATATCTGACACTTAACTTGTAAAAACCTGGACGGCCATTTTACAGCAGATTCGTTATGGAAGAAACGGGCAGTGGTTCTGCTAGGCTCTGCTGTGGTGGTAACTTCAATATGAAATTAGAAGATACAGACAGTGCTTCTTCTGGGCTCTGCTGTGGCGGTTACTCCAATATAAACTGCGCAATGAGTACACGGATGAGAATGGCTACGTTTTATTCCTGTCAGAGAATTACTTCCCCGGCGAAACATTGGAGTAATGTGGGGTTTGTGTACACAGGTACGCTGAAACACATGGACGGCCATGTCACATGCGTTGCATGTTTCAAGACGGTGAAGGAATGGAAAACGAAACGTGTGCCTTACGTGGAGCACTATATAATCAACAAAGAATGCTCAATCGTAAAGAAGTACGGGCAAGTGGTAAGCGGTGACCAGATTCCGGTGGTGGACTACTACGGCACAGAAAATGTATATGCAAAGCTCGCCGACAGGGTCGGCTCGTTTGGCGGGAGAGAATGCATGTTTTTGCCACCCGCTAATACAGGAGCAATAGCTAGAGCAGGATTTTTCCATGGAGAATCGGGTGTACAGTGCTTCTGTTGCGGAATAGTGATAGCAAAGTGGGAGAAGAACGATGTACCGCTATGTGAACATTATAAAGTGTCGCCTGAATGTCCGTATCTCTGCAACCAGCTGCCAAAAATATCACAGGCCATAGAATCAACAGCCCTCGGTGGTTAAAATGATCCGCAGTTGGGGATACCGACAAATAATATCCCAGTAAGACCAACTATATTTTCACTTGTACATTGTTTGATTATTACTTTTAGTTTTTGCAATGTCTATTTTCTGTCTTGTCCGCAGGTTTATCTTGTAGATTTTTTGTTTTGCGTGTAGTGCAGTCCTCCTGCATTTACTATTACAGTGTAAATACATGTATCTCCAGGCAGTAATTGTAATTACCCTTTAATCATGTATCTCCAGGCCGTAATTGTAATTACCCTTTAAACATGTATCTCCAGGCAGTAATTGTAATTACCCTTTAATCATGTATCTCCGGGCCGTAATTGTAATTATCCTTTAATCATGTATCTCCAGGCCGTAATTGTAATTACCCTTTAAACATGTATTTCCAGGCCGTAATTGTAATTACCCTTTAATCATTATGCATAATACTCACTGGCTATTGCAATATGTACTGATTTCCCTAAAGTGGCCTACACACGTTCAATAATTCCGTCAATATTATTGACTCAACATATTGATTCAATAATATTGAACGTGTGTGGGCTATATTGATGTAAAATATTGTCATTAACCATTATTGCGTCAATATATTGACGGATCAAAAGGCAAAACCATTTTGATTTTATTGATGGTTCATCAATATATTAAAAGATGGTTAATTTATTGGTGACGAGAATCTGTCAATAATTGCGTCAATATTTTCAGTGACCGCTGCATCCATTTCGAAAAATGATGAAATTATTGATGGAAATATTGAATCGTGTGTGGGCAATTCCTGTTAATATTATTGTCAATATATTGGGACAATAATATTCATGGTTTTATTTAAGGTGTATAAGCGCCCCATACACGATCAATTTTTTTGCGCAAGCCTGGATGCACAATATAATTGACAATTTTTTTGCTGCCCACACACAGCTCGATATAATTGACACTTTAATTGCGCAAACTAGACTCAGTTTGGTCTTGCTATCCGTTGAGAAAGGATGGGGGGATTTTGACCCAGCAATTGCCGTGGCAGTTGCTCTTGCTGTAGAAGAGGAAACCGATGTTCCAAGACAGACAAATGATTTTATTGCACAATTTAATTGACGATCACCACATACGCTCAATTAAATGTGCACAATAAAATATCAAGCAGAGTGATTCACCCAATACAATTGCGCAAGTCATCAATATCACCCATACACGGTCAATTTAATTGTCAATTCAGGGTATTGACAATTAAATTGCGCAATATAATTGATCGTGTATGGGGCGCTTTAGCATACACATTATCGAAATACTTTGTAAAGCGGCCAACACACGCTCAAAAAAAAAATTACAAAAAAGTTGACGTCAAATTTTTTGACACTTACCTTTCGCCACAGACGATGCAAACGGTAGTGTATAATCCGAAGATCGAAGATCGCAGACCTGTATAATCCGAAGATCGCAGACCTCAACTATAATCCGCAGACCCCAACTATAATCCGCAGACCCCCTATACTAAATTCCGCAGACCCCAACTATAATCCGCAGACCCCCTATACTATATTCCGCAGACCCAACTATATTCCGCAGACCCCCTATACTATATTCCGCAGACCCCAACTATAATCCGCAGACCCCCTATACTATATTCCGCAGACCCCAACTATAATCCGCAGACCCCCTATACTATATTCCGCAGACCCCAACTATAATCCGCAGACCGCCTATACTATATTCCGCAGACCCCAACTATAATCCGCAGACCCCCTATACTATATTCCGCAGACCCCAACTATAATCCGCAGACCCCCTATACTATATTCCGCGGAATATAGTATAGGGGGTCTGCGGATTATAGTTGAGGTCTGCGATCTTCGGCTTATACACTACCGATGCAAACGTATTGTTGCAATATTCAGTGTACATCAAAATTTTTGCCATGGACGGACTTACAGCATTGGTCCTTGCACTAACTTTGGAGCCAGAAAAAGAAAAATCGCACCTGACACACTGGTCTAAAAAATTGTATCTGAAGAGGGAGAAATGCGGCTTCCTTGTACCTTTCCCTGTATTTTTGTAAAAGCGATTAACATGCTTGTGATTTCTTATTTCTGTTGCTGTAATCATCGCTTTTGGTTTTCCAAAGTGCGGGGAGTTGTCTGTAGCGATCAATGACCTCCCGTGGGAACGTCTGTTCTTTTTTGTTGTTAGGGTCATGTTGATGTGCACGCGAAGGCGTCCGGACGGAGAATGAAAAGTTGCGCAATATTTTGACGGGTTGTGCAACCGTCAGTTTGCGCACAAAAATCTACTGAATTTGATTTCATCAAAATTTGATGTCCATCGTTTTTGGCAGTCAATATTACCCACAGATGATCAAAAAAATTTGACGTCAACTCTGTTAAGCGTGTTTAGGCCGCTTTAGTTAATATTTAGATGAACGACGGGCATCAACTTGAGTCGCTTATTATTAGTACTGAAGCATTATTATTTTTCATTATTCAGTTTATCGAAATCCTTGGAAACACTATTATTTGTTAGTTGTTCATTAGATTTGGATGAACGACGGATATTAACACAAGTCTCTTGTTATTACTGCAGTTGCAGTAGCTTTATTATTTGTTATTATTCAGTTAATATCTCTTCTATTCCTTTTGTTTTTTGTTACTTTACTACTGTAGCTTTATTATTTGTTATTATTCAGTTAATATGTCTTCTATTCCTCTTGGTTTTTTTATACTTTACTACTGTTTTAACTTGAATAAAATGTGAAACAAAAACCGATAGAAATATCTTATCTAGTGTAGTTCTTTGGTCCTTAAGATCATATTAAATCTTCAACTAATTATTGGTTGGCACTTTCTATAGAGAGAGACATGGGTTTTAACGTCCACTCAACACAACTAGGTCATTTCGGGACTTACATATTGTTTTCATTTTATTTCAATAATTCGCTTGCGCGTAGGGGTCTTTAGCAGTGGGAGGAACACGGAGTGCCTGGAGGAAACCCACGAGGTTGAGAAGGCACCCCTATCTCCATGCCACATACGCTCACACCAGGGCTCGAAACCACAGGCTTTCTATGGAGTAAAATCCAATGTGCTAATGAAAGTGAATGACATAATGTGTATTTATTTATAGAAAAATAGTGATATTTTGGAAAACCCTTACCCTTTTCAAAATATCCATCCAGTTCTATCTGTCTATAACATTTTATTGATAGACTAAATTAGGTACTGCCCCCCCCCCCCGGTCTTGGAAGAATGGAGCTGTTTTTTCAGGTCTATATTTTTATTCAACATTTAAAGTTGCTCTAAAAGGACAATTAATATGGGGGGGGGCTACGTCTTTAAGAAGTAATTTTAATCTGGCTGTCAAAGCCCAAAATCCCCATTAGTGAAGCGGTTGTAGATCCAAACGATTGCATTTTCGTAATCTATGCAAATATTTACTCTAAAATAGACACGTTTGAAGGATATAGGTCACTTAAATGTAATTTTAAAATCAACGTGAAATTCAACAATTGATGATGGCCATTAAAACTTCATCACCGCACAGACAATACAAGGTAAACTTTAATAATAATAATTATATTATTAATAGTCTATTTATATTGCGCAATATCCATGCATAAGCATGCTCAAAGCGCAGCAAATAATGATCATTGCTGTCATAAAGTGAATGCTTTCTTAAACAAAAAGGTTTTAAGTCTGGATCTAAACACAGCAATATTTGGAGAGTTCTTTATTTCCAGTGGCAGATCATTCCACTCTGTTGGGGCTGAGTAGGAGAAAGTCCTTTGTCCAAAACGGACTGTTTTAGGCTTAGGCACTACAAGCAGCTTCTTATCTACAGATCTTAAGGTCCTTGCAGGAGTATATAATTGTAAGAGATCACTCAGGTATTTTGGGGCAGTGCCATTTAAACATCGAAATGTATAACACAGAATTTTAAATTTGATTCGGTAACTAACAGGAAGAAAATTGAGTTGTTTTAAGCCTGACGCACGCGCACAATATGCGACGAGTTTGGCGACAAATATCGCAGCAATATAACTGGAGTAAGCACACTAAACTAAAACTTTGGCGATCACGGAAAAAACCATGTCAGGTCTTCGTCATGTGACACCTCTAAATGCATTTTAGTCATCATCGCGTTGAAAACTTTAATTAATATTGTTTTGTACATGAAAACCGTCTACATGAGGATGAGTCCAGAAATATTCTAAATATAATAGCCCTCTCATTACCAAACAATCACAATGAGACAACCAATAAGCCGAGGTTAGCGATTGGCTGTCACCCTCCGCGCTAGAGAATCAGCGGCTGCCAGGTAGGATACGCCCACATACAAGAGTTGGATAGAGAACAGGGTAAAAAGAAAGTGATTTTTCCTAAAATCAAGGGTCATAATTCATGAAGTTACAAATTGATATGCACAAATATCGAATGGAACCAATTTCTTTGGGTTATAAACAAGCATTTCAAGTTACATCGAAATCGGATTAAAATAGTGACCTACAGGGTCCACAACCTTGATACACCATATGTTTACAATATTCGCGTGCCAGCGGTCGCCGTTTTCTTAATCGGATAATAATTGTGACCTCAAGGGGTACCAAAAGCTAAAATAGGAAATTTTGCGTACAGTCAAGGTCTATATTTCAGGAAGTTACGATCCGATATACGCAAATATCGACAGAAACCAGTATTTTTTAGTTATAAACATGCATTTCGAGTTCCATCAAAATCGGATTAAAATTGTGACTTCTGCAGGGTCCACAACCACAACCTTGATATACCATATCTTTTACACTATTCGCGTACAAGCGGCGGTCATTTTGTCCGGCAGTTTTGATCCGATTCTTACGAAATTCGAACTTAACCTTCATTATGGTGTAACGGTGAAGTAATTAAACGGTTTTTTTTTTAAATGGAATAAAAATTGTTACCTCTGGAGAGACCACAAGACAAAAACGTGATTTTTCTCTAAATCAGGGGCCATAATTCAGGAACATACAATCAGGGGCCATAATTTATTAAATTACCGTCCGATGCCAATATCGAAAGGAACCGATATCTTTGGGAGATAAACCTATATTTCAAGTTTCGTTACAATAGGACAATTGTGACATGTAGAGTGTCCACAAACAAATTGTGGACGGACGGGTGGACAAACAGGGGCGACGACAATATACGTCCACATGGAAATGTGGGCGTATAAAAAACGACCATTCTAATTACCATCTACGAATCCTATATTGACGGAACAATCCACAAATTTGGGCGTATAAAAAGAATTGACTGTCACTAGAACACAAAAGAAAAACATAAAAAATTGTCCGTGCTTTACCATGTTTTATACGCCCACATTTTCATGTGGACGTATTATGTCGTCGCCCCTGTCCGTCCGTCCACAATTGTTTGTGGACTCTCTACAGGTCACAATTCTTGTCGGATTTTAACGAATCTTGAAATATAGGTTTATTCCCAAAAGATCTCGGCTGCTTTCGATATTGGCATGTATCGGATCAAAAATTCATGGATTATGGCCCCTGATTGTACGAAAAATCACGTTTTTAGCTTGTGGACCCTATAGAGGTCACAATTTTGAACCGATTTTGATGAAACTTGACATGCATGTTTATAACCCAAAGATCTTGGTTCCTTTCGATATTTGGGCCTATCAGAACGTAATTTCCTGAATTATGGCCCCTGATTGTCCGCAAAATCGCCTTTGTTTAGCTTGTGGTTCCTCTGGAGGTCACAATTATTATCTGATTAAAAAAATCGTTCGATTATATCATTGTTACGCCCTAAGAAAGGTTGAGTTCAAATCTCGGAACAATCGGACCAAAATTACCATACAAAATGGCCGCCGTTCGTACGCGAATACTGTTAAAAAATGGTATATCAAGGTTGTGGACCCTGTAGAGATCACAATTTTAATTCGATTTTGATGAAACTTGAAATGCATGGTTATAACCCAAAGATCTTGGTTCCTTTCGATATTTGCGCATATCGGATCGTAACTTCCTGAATTATGGCCCCTGATTATACGCAAAATCACCTTGGTTTAGCTTGTGGTCCCTCTGGAGGTTTCATTACCTAACCAAAATGATAATTACGAACAACAGTTTACCAGTGTTATGGCATAGGCAGAACCCGAATTGTCCGGAAAAAAAATCAAATTTACAGACCGAACCGTTTTGTAACCGAAATCCCACTATGAATTCCAAAGATCCAATCAGACTGCTGCAGCTGCATTCACAATGAATTATGGATGCCCGATAAAATCGCACAAAATAGAGTGGCTCCATACAAAATGTTTAAATCCTTAGTCAACTCAGTACAAATTCGTGGTATTCTATTAAAGGGCCAATCCCGATAACTTTTTGAGGAATAAAACTGCTGAATTTTGTGTTAAAATCATTTAAAACCCATTATCTAAGGCCGATCAACTAATCCGATATTTGTGATACGCTTGTAAATAACTTAAACCTGTCATGCTGCATCTGGAAATAGAGATCTTTGTATTATACAGTATCTGGATAAAACCAGACTTTTTTCTATAAAAAAAATATGTAGGTGAAATTTACCTTTTTTTATCAAGTACAGTACATGGGCCATTCACTGTATAAACCTCTCAAGAAACGTAAATCGATTATCAGGTCACCCAATGAAAATAATGACCCGAAATCTTAAAAGGGTTACGTGTCCGGATAAGCAGTGTTGACGTTCACGTCCAAACGACTAAATGTTTTCAACTTTTCAGACAATGTAAATACACCATGCTTTTATATTTTGGTCCATAAATTTCACAAATACTCGGACTTTTATTTTTGAGGCTCTGTTCTTATCGGGATTGTCCCTTTAAGAGAAAAGTAAAATTAGTGTTTTATTAGGGTCCGATGACAGTTAGGAAAGTAAAACTAGAAATGCCCGAACAAAATCAGGTTTACAGACAGCGGCGTCGGTTTTCTTTGAGAGGCAAAGAAGAGGAGCTGACCTTGTATGGAACCCGCAAGATAAATTTGGAATATTTGACGGTCGCAAACCTTTGTTACTGCTATTCCGGACCGTAAAGTTAGTGTTTTATTAGATGTCAGGCACTTTTTTTGCCAAGTAGATTAAATAAAAAAAAGATTCATATATTTGCCCCCCCCTCCATTCCACGCCCATGCGCGTAACGAATTTAGCTGAGACACAAACACTCCATAAGCTGGTTTATTGGATTGTAAAGTCGAGACGCAGATCCAAGTAGGAAGCGTAATTGTCACTGTACATATAATTTTATATTAAAGGAAATTGTGTAACGGAAATGACAAATTTTAAGGCCTACTTCACACACTTTGTCATTATTTCCTGTTTGTGATGTTATACAATTATTTATTTTTGCATTGTCGTGGTGGAATTCCAGAAATGCAGTTGTTAGCTAATTTATTGTTTTATTTAATGCCTCCAATCTTCCATCTCAAATGAAATTTTAGAGATGAATTAATTACTGGTAGATTTAGATATCGATATATGGGCAAATAATTGCTAGTCAGAGTCCGGGTAGTGTACATGGAGTTGTTTCCCTTTAAACGGGTCGATTATGTGCATTGAGCTGTTTAGTTGGGTGACAATAATTTGTCTCCGTTAAAAATGTTTGCGCCTATGGTTTGTCTCTTCCCCGTCCCTTCCCCTAGAATTTAAATTATGAAAACTCACCCACAATATTATTCCCCCAACACATGATTCATATTCTGGTCCCCGGGCCTATTTTAACGAGCTTTGAAAATCTGAAGTCCGTGCTTTGAAAAAAATCTAGCCTAGCTTGTGAATCCGAGAAGATTGTATGAGGAAACTGGGCTATCATTATGATCATCGACCACTTTCGACTTCTGTTTAAAAGGACCCGAATATAGGCTTATATCTAAATCCCCGTGTTCCATTTGCCCAGGTTAGGTGCAGAAGCGTAGGACGTTAAACCCCATTTCCCTCTGTTCAAAAGGTTTTGTATCGTTGATGTATTCCCACAAGGGGGGGGGTCACGTTAGTAAGACTCTGGCTCGTTAGCCCGGAGGCCGCGTGTTAGATCCCAACATTGGCCGTGAAAGTTCATTCAGATTTTCCGGCGTGGTTTCCCCTTGTCAGTGATGGAGGGCCTGACATAGACAACTGTCTACTCGTTCGGGTGGTACGAAAACCCGAGGTCCCGTGTACACCTGGCGTGCAAGTAAAAAATCCCTTGGCAGTTGGAATTCGATATAAGATTAGGCCGTAGCGCCGCTGCCGGGGCAAAACTTCCCTCATAGCACACTGTGTGGCGTATGCCCGTCTTCAGTAGCCCATGTAAGGAGCAGAACAGTAAGACGTTAAACCCTATTTCATTTCATTTGCATTCCCACAACCACCTTAAAGCACGAAAATTACATTGCAGAACATCGTCTGGTGCAGGTAGTCGTGGGGGTTAGTTTGCCTTTGGATCGATTTTGGATGTTTCTTTTGACAGCTAATAATACCGACACACGATTATAAATATAGATATGTTAATTCTGTTAGATTTTGGTTATAAAAGCGTAATGGTGTTATCGGAAGCCAAATTCTGGAAATTTTCACAGAAAACTAAAACACCGGAAACCGTGTTGCGCCAATAAAACCTTAAATGGCCGCTGTCAGGGCATAAATTCCCTCATATATATAGCACACTGTATGGAGTATGACTGTCTTCCTTGGCCCAGATCGGAGCAAAACAGTAAAATATTAAACTTCATTTCAATTCTGTAACCGTCTGGTCGGATTCTTTTTACAGGGTTCCGCTTCATTGGGTGGACCTGCGCAGACCCCCCTGTGTCCTGAGGCAAGGGTACTTGGGGTTTCTCAGCCCGGGCTCGAAATTGTTTAAAAGAAACGCGGTAGCTTGGGGTCACTGTGCTAAAACACAGAAACTGAAATTTAACATCGAATAAAATGTACTACATATTTTAGTTTTAAATGGACAATAACACCCTGGCTGGTATTCTAACTACGAGATGTAAATGTCTTACTTGTTGTGTTAATTATCCATAACATCCTATTTTACTTATCCAGAGGATTCGAAAATATGTTTTAATCCAAGTTACACCTGAAAGTGGTTACGTAAGGCGTTTCAAATCATACAGTTGAATTTTTCCAATTTTTTTTCAATTAGGTTTGTTAAGATGAAATTTGTATCATCAATTAATTGAAATTTTGTAAAATAGTACAATTTGTTGATCAGAATAAAGTTTGGGACACATTATTCCGTTGCAACAAGAGTGGTATTGGGGCTTTAATGATGGATTAAAAATCAAATGAACACGATTTTAACAGGACATTTTAAGCAAGAAATCAAAGGGAAAAACAAAAACGTTGATTTTATTAAATACCCAAAATCATGTTGAGCTGAATTCAAACGGGTCCGGATACTCTGACGGTGAAGAGTGCTCACGGCGCGAAGGCCCGGGCAGTTGGCTTATAGTCTTTAATAAACCAATTTTTCATAAATTTATACACAGTTTTAAAAAGAAAATCATTGCTTGTATACCCCCGTGAGCCTCTAAGCTCCGGGGCCCTTGAAAAGTGTACCAGCCCCCCCCCCCCTCACATAGGCCTTGGATCTGCGTAGGTCATACTTACTTTAAGGACACCTACAAATGATGTCATTAATGTTTGCGAAATCTGCAGGTAGCTTTAATACTTAGACCGACCTGGGTTTTATTCTATTTTATTTATTTATGGTAAGTAGAATTTGATTAACCACTTTGCCTACACCAAATAATCAAGTCCAACTATATTTTTTATGGTCTATTATTTACTCCAAGAAGCGTCTGGGTTGTTTTAATCAGTTCCATTTCAATGGATCTATGTAACTATAAAACACTTTACCAACAAACATTATTTTATTTTACTTATTGATTTATGGTAAGTAGAAATTGATTAACCATTTTGCAGACACCCAATAAACCCAATCCTACTTTTATTTATGATCCGTCAATTACTTGAAATAGTAGTGATGATTTTGTTTTATTCGGGATGGTATAGTTTCACGCGGTTCCGCTTCAATGATCCCGAGTACGTAATTAGCATGTTTAATCAACCATAGCATTAGTACTACAAAGGTAATGACTGTCTCCCAAATCTGCTTTTCGGAAAAAAGTTGAAGATTTACAAGGGAAATAAAATAACCCTTTTAATACCTGACTGTAAAAAGCACAGCAAATTGATGACAAGAAATTAAGTCGGATTAAAGAGAACTTAAAAGAAGGCCATCTCCTTGACAGCCCTATGTTCTTACCGGTCGTAAAGCCAGACATAAACCTTTGTATTATGTTAATAAAATTTAAGTATAATATCCCCACATTGTAATTTTATCGATAAACCGAAGACAAATTAAATAGACAGGGTTTTGAATTTGTTAATGACCTATACACGTTAATACCACTGGTCTTGAATGAACTGAAATGAAATGGGGTTTAACGCCCTACTGTTCTGCTCCGAACTGGGCTAATGAAGACGGGCATACGACATAACATTTGTTATGAGGAAACTTTTGACCGGACACCGGCACTACAGCCTACTCTTATATCGAATTCCAACTGTCAAGGGATATTTAACGTGCACGCCAATGTGTACACGGGATCTCCGTTTTACGTCCCATCAGAAAGACAAGACAGCTGTTTTTACAGGCCCTCCGTCCTGCATTGCTGACAATGGAAACCAACGCACCACTGGTCTTATAATTTGTATATACAGTTTAAGTGGATATTTTTTTAACTCAAGTGTACCATCTAGTTCTCCAATCTCGTGGGTTTACTCAGCGTCCTCTGGTTTTCTCCCACTGCTAACGACCATTACACGCAAGCGAATTACGGAAATAAAATTAAACCATATGTTAGTCCCGTAATGATCTAGTTTGTGTCGAGTGAACGTTAAACCCCATCTCTCTCTCCCTCTCCCTCTCCCTCTCTCTCTCTCTCTCTCACACTCTCTCCCTCTCTCTCTCTCTCGCACACACTCTCTCCCTCTCCATCTAGTTCTATACGTTCAAAATCGTTTGGGATTTACTTCACTTTAATTTCTGTTCCTTTGAGTGAATGATAACGGACAAACGATATGCAGTGTGCTATGCTGGACTTTAGCCCGGGCGGCGGCGTTTTCGCCCACAGACATTTTCGCCTACTCTTTTAATCGAATTCCAACTGTCAATGGTACTTTAACGCGCACGCCATCCATTTGTCGTCCCATCTGAACGACTAGGCGCTTCTGTTCCATTGCCAGTCATTTTAAAGCAGGCTACATTAAAGTCACAACATAAAACACCAGCTTTGAGATCGTATATAAAAAGAAACATACTATTATCTAGCGGTTTTTAAGGCTCTCTCGATGGCGTGAAACTTGATATTCATGCCCTGAAGACTCTCGGCCAAATACTCAGAAATGTGAAAGAAGACATCTTAAATAAACTCTTTAATCAAATTAAGTAGAGCAAGTAGTAAAGCTGAGACGAATGGCTGCCCGGAACCGTCGTCCCCCCCCCACCAATCCCCACCACCACCACCACTCTCTGTGTAAAGAGATAAAGTTTCTGATTGGAAGCTCCCCGCCAACTGAAATAGATGCCCTAGGTTCCAGGACCGTCGTATTCCCTGTCACCTCTCAGTACGCCACTAGACGTTCAGTGCAATAATACCAAAGATAAAGTCTACCCTCGGTTCTGATTGTCCCCACGCCCCCACGCCCCTAAAATGGATGTCCTGTAGTGCTGGGGCCGTATTTATAAAAATTTTACTTTAAGAATTACTCCTAACTATGACACATATTTAGGAGTCCTCCTGTAGCACTCCTAACTTGTTAAAAGTACTCTTATCTTGGTTAACATGGCCGTCCGTGTACACCTCCTATGAGAGTTTAAAACAAGAAGAGATTTCTTAGTGAAGAACAACAATGACGAGTTGATAAGGAGATATCGAATGGACATGGGTGGGATTCTTTTTGTGACAGATTTAGTTCGGTTTGGACCCAATTCTTACATTTAGTTAAAAGTAAGTCTAAGACCCTTTATAAATATTTCTAAAGAGTAACTTTTAACTAAATGTTGTTTTAGGAAGTCTTAGAGTAAAAGTTATAAAATAATTTTTATAAATACGGCCCCTGGACCGCCTTACCCTCTTCTCCCCTCCCTGTACGCAGCTAGACTCTCTGAGTAATAATCCCCAAAAGATGAACTACTCTACTCCCGTGGGTCTTCTAAATCAAAAGCACAATATATATATTTAGTAAAGAAGGCGACATAATAAGACTCCCTTGTGCAGTTTGTTTCGTCAAGTGTTTCGTTGTTATTTACCCGTCTCGGCTTCTCTTTGTGCCATCCGAGATAAAACAATAGATTTAGACAAGGGAATTAACATGTTGATTTAGAGTGCTGCGGGGTGACTAGATGCCTGTGGGCACAGATCAATTTTAACAAAAGTTGTAAATAAACAATTTTGTCGAGGAGGAGACACAATAAACAAACAAACAACAAAGGAATATCTTGTTCAATATCCCAAATAGCTGCTTAGAGTCTATATCGCAAGTTTTAAACTTTATAAATTCTAATCCATTAAGTTTTAATTGTAAGAAAATGTTTTTGTCACAGAAAATAATTTAAAGTCAAAGTTCCTTGGCTTGAGAAATCTTTTGCTAACTCTAATAATGTGAGTCGAATCTCTTAAAGCAGAGAGAGAGCGAGAGAGAGAGAGAGAGAGAGAGAGAGAGAGAGGGAAAGATGGGGTATAAAGTCCACTCGACACAAACTAGGTCCTTTCTGGACTAGCACATGGTTCTATTTTATTTCAATATTTCGCAGTGGGAACCGGAGGACATCCCACGAGGCTGGAAAGGCGACCATATTCCTTGTCACATACAACCGGGGAATCGAAACCTCGCCAGTTGACTCAATGACAGACCTTATAATACAGGCGCAGATCCAGGATTTTTTGCAGGGGGGGGTCTAGGTTTGATAATCACTTAATTAATTAACGGGGGCTTGGGGACCCTCCCCCAGAAAAATTTGGCAAATTAGATTCAATTTGGTTCATTCTGACGTATTTCCGGTAGATAAATTCATCCTGCTCAACTCAATGTAGATTTAAGTTTCAAAATTTCAAGCCTGAGCAGGGGGGGGGGGGAGCTGGATCCGCGCCTGTAATACTGCGCGCACGTGCTAACCACTCGAGCATCGCCCCCTACCCCTCATTTAATGGAGTGAGGAACCCCATGCAAACTATAATAATGTGAAAGTCGAATCTTTTCAAGGAATATCAGTTTAAAAATAATGCTTCCGTTCTTATCTGTTAAATATTTATAAAGATATAATGAATCGTCCCAGCGCCACTGTAATTCTTTCTCTGGCTTGGAGAATACTCTCTAATTTCTTTGAGAGGGGGAGGTGTGTGTTTAACGTACACTCCACACAACTATGTAATTTGGGGACAAATATATCGTTTCGTTTCATTTCAATGATTTCCTTGCGTGTGGGAGTCTTTTCGCCGTGACGTGGTTGCGCCGATTATTTTATTCTCTAATGGGTATTCTTACTAATTCCATCTGAAGCTAAATGACGATTATTTTATTCTCTAGCATGGATATCCTAATTCCATATACAGTTAAAGGCGATTATTTTGGGTGCACATGATACCGCTTTAAAGTTTGAAAAGGGTGGCTGATGACGCTTAACCTAATCATGAGCCTGACAAGCCGATAGTTCAGATAATCGGGGATAATCAAATGGATCATACAGAAATAATTAGGTAAAGTCCTAATATAAGGAAAAGCATGTAGGATGTTGGTGGGTGGGATGGGGGTCAGTTGAGAGACAATGGGGTGTGGGTGCATGTTTTGGCGGTTTATTCGGATAATCTTAGATAATCAAATGGATCATACAGAAATAAGATGCTTTTATTATGTAAAAGTCCTAATATTAAAAGCAAAAACATGTAGGATGTTGGTAGGTGGAGGGGTGAGTAGAGGGACAATGGGGTGGGGGTGCATGTTTTGGCGGTTTATTCGGATAATCTAAGATAATCCAACGGATCATACAGAAATAAGACGCTTTAAGCTATTATTAGGTTAAGTCATAATATAAGGATAAGCATGTAGGATGTTGGTGGGTTTTATTCAGTAGTGGGGGGTAGGGGGGCATGGTTTTTTTTCTTCATTTAAGCAAAAAAAACAACATCTCTTTAATCAGAACAACAACAGGAATCTCGTGTGGCATTAGTTAAAGATCCCCTTTCGGTTCGAAATCGAAATGAGTGTGGGCTGTAGCGCCACTGCCCGGGCACAATTTCCCTCCTGGCACTGCCTGGCACACCACGCGTCGCATTTATTATGTGTGTTTTTTGCGGTGTGTAGAAAATAAATCGAAATGCCAGGAGGCTGTGGTTTAGCTGTTTTTATTTGCCCTGTTGGTACAGAAATGAAGTCGTAATGAGAGGAGACGGTGTACATCGCTGTCAGGGCAAAATGTCCCTAGCAGCCCACTAAATGGCACTTTCCCGTTTATATTAGCCCAGTATTAGTACAAAAAAGAAATCATCTGACGTCCGTGTTTATTATCCTAGTTGGGCAATAAAGGTAATCATTGGCTTTAACACGACGCTAATTCGGATAATCTGAGCTAATCAAATTAATCAAACAGGAATAAGATGTGTTAAGCCGTTATAAGGTAAAGTCCTAACATAAACAAGCCAAGGGCTATTCCTACAGTCAAAGACAACTCAAGTGGGGAAGGTGACAACTCAGTCGCAACAGCATGCAAAGATCAAACGTGAACCCAGGGCTATTTATTTCCAGACTCTTTGCTCGAGACTTCACTGATCGATTTCCCAAAAGACCAGATTACCAGGTGTTAATTTACCATTGGGATTAATTATCGGTGCGATGACGTAATGACCCCCGTGTCAGTCAATCGGTTCGAGGTCTCAACATGAAAGATACAATTACCGATCATGAATATTCTCAATAATAAATGAAAGAACCAGCGATAATTAAACGATTCTTCAAATGATTTGGGGTTAAAGGGGCTTCTGTTCTGCACTGACTTGGATAATGTAATGGGCTAGTGTGCTATGAGGGAAATTTTGCCCTGGCAGTTGTGCTACGGTTTACTCTTGTATCGAATTCCAACTATCACGGGTACTCGGCCAACATCGGAAGCCGACCCTGGCCTCCGGGCTAACGATAATTAAACGATTCTTCAAATGAAGTAAATATAAAATCTGAAATGAAGCATTGATTAGCGTCTTACGTATTTTCACCGACCGGGCTAATGAAGACGGACATGCACCATGGAGAAGTTTTGGGATGCCTAGGACAATCTCTATGATTGTATGCTTCCAGGCTCATAAATGTGAGAATTTAAATTTGAAAGAACTGATGAAATAAAGGTTGTTATTTTTTTTAATATCAAATCGTACGATAAAAAGAGATTTGAAATTATTATTTATTGCCCAGATTATCATCTAGGGTCAGACGTATCCACAGATATACACACGTGAGACTATGAGATTATATTAACGAAATGGGGTTTTAACGTCCTACTGTTATGCACCTAACCTAATGAAGACGGGCATACGCCATACAGTGTGCTATGAAGGAAATTTTGCGCTACGGCCTACTTTTATATCGAATTCGAACACGGGGCTTCGGTTTTTCGCCCCATCCGAACGATTAGACAGCTGTCCTTGTCAGGCCCTCCGTTCTGCATTACTGACAAGGGGAAACCACGCCGAAAAATCGAGATAAACTCTCTCGGCCAATGCAGGGATCGAACACTCGACCTCCAAGCGAGCGAGCCAGCGCCTTACCCACTTAGCCACGTGATCCCTATACAGTTATGGGTATAGAACATGTCCAAAATTATAAAGTGAATATTAATAATATATTATAACTGTGATAGATATATATTATATTATAACTGTGATAGATATATATTATATTATAACTGTGATAGATATATATTATATTATAACTGTGATAGATATATATTATATTATAACTGTGATAGATATATATTATATTATAACTGTGATAGATATATATATTATATTATATCTGTGATAGATATATATTATATTATAACTGTGATAGATATATATTATATTATAACTGTGATAGATATATATTATATTATAACTGTGATAGATATATATTATATTATAACTGTGATAGATATATATTATATTATAACTGTGATAGATATATATATATTATATTATAACTGTGATAGATATATATTATATTATAACTGTGATAGATATATATTATATTATAACTGTGATAGATATATATTATATTATAACTGTGATAGATATATATTATATTATAACTGTGATAGATATATATTATATTATAACTGTGATAGATATATATATATTATATTATAACTGTGATAGATATATATTATATTATACGGTGAATATTAATAATATATTATTAATAATATATGTAATTGTGTATCATAACAGGTATGAATTATAGTAGAAGTCTACACTATTATTACAGTGTTATAATATGGTGAATATGTATCATACCCTTGACATTAGATATAACCTTACTCCATCTATAACATCAAGTTTCAACCATTTTCCACATTTTGCTTTTAAATACTTCCCTCAACCATCGTTCCTTGTTACTTCTGAAATATATTGCATTTCTGTCAGGGCAGCGATACTCCAACTGGTTCTGTTTGCATTGGGCGGAACGTAACGGAACGAGGAAACTGACAAGGAACGGCGTTTAATCGTTCGGATAGGAAGCAAGCCCTAAGTCCCGTGCATGGTTCGGCAGTAAGTTTACGATCCAGTGACAGTTGGTAATATTGTAAATATGAGTGGGCACTGGCGCCGCGATATACGCAAATGTCCGTCACAGAAACTGCATGACTTACGCCCGTCTTCTGTAGCCCGGTTGGATCAGGAAAGACGCCAAACCCCATTTTATTTCATTGGTATGAAAACTGCAGCTGTGAACATGGTCAGTCTGAACACCCGGACACTGTGGTGGCATGGTCACCTGATTTTTGATTGGTTAAAAAGTTCCTGTAGATTTCTAAGAGGATTTACCCTTGTCAGGGACGGGACGGAGCATCAAGCCCATAATTGAATCGCTTATATCTCAGTTCAGAGTGGAGCAATTTGACTGAAATTTTCAGCATATTCTGTTTTCATTATCTTATTTTTTAACTTGTATGGCGTGAAATGTCAGCTCTTCATCTAATCTTACTTAATTACCTTTAATAGTCCCGAAATGACCTAGTTTGTGTCGAGTGGACGTTAAACCCCACCCCTCTCTCTAATACCAGGGCTCCAAACAAATACTTCCTTTTAGTCGAACTCGGATTGAAATTAAATTGTGTCCATTAAATAAACCAAACATGAATATTTAACCCGGCAGCTCTCCAATAACAATATTCATTGATTTATTTACCGTTAACTTAATAAGCTCAATTATTTTTATAGCCTTACTTCTAATAAATCTCTCAAAGAAATCAAGCATGAAATGCATAACAATGACTAAGTACTATTATTTAAATTCGACATTAACAGAAGCGTACGTCGGTTATCTTCTATACATAATCATCAAAGGTATTTATTACTTTAAGGGACAATAACACTCAGGCTGGCTTGACAGGTCCAGAAAAAAATAGCCTTATTCTAACTACTGTATACACTACATGTTTAAGTGTCCCACTTATTGTGTAAATTATCCATTACATCCTATTTTACCTGTTCGAAAATATTTTTAAATCTAAGTTACATTTGAAAAGATTTACGTAAAGCTTTTCAAACCGTGTATTTAAAAAAAATTTTTTTTTTTAATTCGGTGTGTTAACATGAAATTTCTATCACTTAATTGGAATATTGTAATATAGTACAATTGGTTGACCAGAATAAAGATTGGGACATATTATTCAGTTACAACAAGAAAGTTGTCACTTTAATGTCTAGTCTGTTGTACATACTTGTTCACTGGGTCGCTTTATGAAATACGAGATTTGGTTATTACTTTATAACTGATAACGAGCTTCAATTTGATTCAAAAGTCTTGAATCGTATCTTTCGTTAACAAAGGTAGTATATTTATTTCCATACAATATGGGCTTTTTTTTAGTGCTTTGTTATTTTTATTCGTTTAAAAATAACTAATATGAAACCATCTCCCTAAAATTGTTAGAATTATTGTCCAAGATGCAATTAAAAGTACACGTAAAAAATAATAAACTACATCGCGGATCTTGAAATCAGACAAAAGAGGCGTTTCGCATTTGTATTCGATTTGTAAGATAAATTGCATACATTATCGAAGTAACTAACATAAGTATAGATTACGAATTCATCTCCAAGGTAGATAAGATACAGATGGACGAGGCCATCGATTTTAAAGACGTTTTTAATTGGGAGTCGTTGTGAAGTTAATGGTGTACAATTTCCCTATTCTATTTTGTTCTACAGAAATTAATCGCAGAGTGGCCACAGCTAATGAAGCGATCTGCTGATCTTTAACTGCAGTCAAGAAATACATTAAAAGATCACAAATCATTGTTATATTTGGGTTTATCTCAATCAATTCGGCCATAAAATTACGTAACATTTCACAAGCGTTCGACTAATTTTCAAACTTGATCAAATTCTGTCTCCAAGTAAGGCAATTTATTGACACTGACGGTTCTTCCTAAATAGAATTTTCATGGTCAGTGACTTGTTCTATACTTCTCTATTATAAAAGGAAAATTTAGTGACCCGACCCAATGATATACCCAGGGGGCAAATTTTCAATCACAACAGATTGCCCTGCCTAAAACTACCTGGGGAGAAGTCACTTCAGAGTAATATTAACGCTATGTGCACCTTTTGTTGTGTCACGTGATTTCGCTGGTACTTCCTCCTCCACGAAAGAATTAGTCATTAATTTTTTATCCCTTTTAACGCGAACACTTAATTCTTTGGCAAGGTCTAAAAAATAACATAGTTTCGTATTTGCCACGAATAACTGGAATCATTCATTTATCATTCTTTCTGAAAGCTCATAACTGATTTATATATTCATGTCTGTGAAATTAGGGAGGAGAACGGAAGAGCCGGGTTACCTACCGAGACAATATGCAGCCATTTTGAAGCGTTGAGTTACGGACGAATGGTGTTAGTTTGGAAACTGCAGCTATGTCGTCTGTATAAACTCATGTGACAGAATGTGAAAAAGGAAAATACTCTATGGTTGTGTAGTTAGTATAATTTTATTGCGTTTCGTGATGCGCAAAATATATTTAAATTTAATTGGATATCAAAGTGATTTATCTATTTTCAAAGTGTGAAACCCGCGTCTCGTCCGAAACAGAAGGCATGGAGTTGATTCACGGCAATCAAAGCAAGTGTGACTGTGTTGCTTTTCATTGTTGCTCAATGAAAAAATTTCAAAATTATCAGATGGATGTTAAGAGGTGTTCTGGAATGTTGAAACGTTCTCTTATCGGGTTATTAATTTTATTCCAAATATCATTTGTCTCTTCATTTGATATTCATATATCAGAAAACGATCCCGGTGGAACAGTGTTGTTCAACGCCACTCAAGGCGACAATTGGAGTTACGATATCGATGCATTTTCTAGTAAACAAACAATGCCATACATACAGTTAGACTTTAGTTCGGGTATTGTTTATTTGAAACAACAACCAAAGTGTTCAAAAATAAACGATAATATTCTGGAATTTAGAATAATTTCAAGACACCGAATTTTAAATTTTATAACCAACCGAACACTGACACCTGTGAAAGTGATTTTGGAAGGTGAAAACTGTCGGCATTTTAATTCATGGAAGTCACAAAGATTAAAATTAGACGGGACCCATTATATTGTTACACATAGTGAAATAAATAGATGTATTCCTGCAGGGCAGCAAATCATATCTCTCTTAGATTTTATACCAAACATTTACCAAAAGTGCTCTATAAGCGTAGACATACCTCGTACATCAGACTACACTGTGGACCCCCACTCATTACAAATTAAAACTCTGTTAACTCGGTGCTTTTTCAGCAGTGAAATTTCTCTAGCTTTTAATGTGCTTTTCTCGTGTCCAAATCATCATACATTTTTTGTGCCATATGAAGTCATAATTCATCCCAAAGATACCCAAAATTATTCAGCTTTATTGCGAAAGTCGCGCCGTTCTAGACGTGCCGTGGTGAACAACGCACCAGTATTTGACGAGACAGTGTATGTGCGTCATGTCAAGGAAGATCAAGCGCCTGGAATAATCGTGGAGACTGTAACGGCTCATGACGCGGACCAGGGAGACGAAGGAATAATAACTTACACCATGATACCGGAACGAGATGAGCGGAGTTTGAGCATGTTTGCGATAAACCCGACAACCGGCACCGTCAATACCACCAAACGATTAGACAGAGAATTAATAGAAGTTCACTATTTTCAAATTATCGCTTCTGATCATGGCCGAGATGTCAAAACTGGTTCAACCAGTTTAAAAATAATCGTTGATGATGTCAATGATCATGCTCCTCAATTCGAACAGATGCATTACGTTAGAAATATTTCTGAAAATCAAGAGGTTTTCACCGACTCAAACATCCTGACGGTTCGTGCTACAGATCTCGACGTCGAAGAAAATGCGGATATCAGATATAGTTTCGTGAATCCCACAAACGACTTTATGATTGATCCTTTACGCGGTATTATCACTAATCTTGTTGAACTCGATCGCGAAACCAAATCAAAATATCAACTGGTTGTTCAAGCCATTGATCAAGGGGAGATAAGTACCAGAAAGACAACCTCCGCCACTGTCGACATCAATATCTTAGACGTGAATGATAACAAACCTCAGTTTTCTCAAGCTTCGTACGTTGTAAGTGTACGGGAAGATATCGATATCACAAATCAACCGATTATTCTCAACGTCACGGCAACAGACAGAGACGAAGGGTCCAATAAGGAAATCCGTTACAGTTTAACGGGAAATGTCATGCAGACGTTCACCATTGATAGCTTAACGGGTCAGATTCATGTCATTAAATCTCTCGATTATGAACAATTCGCGAAATATCGTTTAACTGTTCGAGCGGAAGATAGCGGAAACCCATCACAGAAAAATTCCACAAATATTTTGGTGCAGGTGATAGACGTGAACGATAATGCCCCACAATTCCACGGTCATATATATCAGGAATCTGTGGACGAGAACGCGCCGTCTCAGACCCCTGTTGTTCAGTTGCTGGCCTTTGATCTGGATTCTGGTCTCAATAAGGAAATATCGTACAGTATTATTGATAAACCAGTGGATATGCCCTTTGAAATTAACGAAAAATCAGGATGGGTTTCAACTACAGGAAAACTCGACCGAGAAATGTCTCAGAAATATGAATTCAAAGTCAAGGCAAGTGACAATGGTGCCATTGCTTTAACCGCTACGACAAGCGTTGTCATAACAGTTCGGGACATCAATGATAATGCTCCTATATTTAAGCCGAGATTTTATGAAACGACTTTGTCGGAAGATTCAAGAATCGGTTCTCCAGTGATTACAGTAACAGCCATTGATAAAGACGAGGGGGATAATGGTCATGTGATCTATGACATCAGTGGGGGTAACACGGCTCGAACGTTTCAGATAAGCACAAGCAATAATTTGGGAATTATTACCCTTCAGAAAAACCTGGATGCCCGAATTCAAAATCGTTATGCCTTATCTGTTACCGCTCAGGATCCAGATGGTAACCATGACACCACAGAAGTCTTCATCAACATCTCAGACACTAACCGATTCCAACCAGAATTCCAGGGTATACCGTATCAATTCAGTGTCAATGAAGATGTCAATGTCAGTACGTCTGTTTTCAAAGTTTTTGCTTTAGACAAAGATCGCGGAGAAAATGCCCGCATTACGTACAGCTTTCTGGGTGTTGTTTCAGATTTCTCCATTGATGCCAATACAGGAGAAATTAGAATAATTCAAGCCCTAGATCGTGAGACTGGTCCGGCTTACACATTGACGGTGACTGCAAGAGACAATGGCAATCCGGCACAAAGTGACACAACTGATATCGACATCACTGTCCAGGACATAAATGATAACAAACCTGAATTTTCAGAAGTGGTTTACAGTGGTACTGTGAAAGAAGACATTTTGGTTGGACGTCGCGTCATACAGATTACTGCCAAGGATCGAGACAAAGGCCCAAACGGTCAGATCTATTACACCTTCACTGGTGGCAGTGATGGTAATGGAGACTTTAATATCGATCGAGCTCTTGGGGTTATTCGTGTGGCCAAGGAATTGGATAGAGAACGCATTGCTGAATACAACTTGGTGGCTCTGGCTGTCGACGAAGGTGAACCCCGTCTTTCAACACCTGTTCACATCAAACTGAAAGTAGAGGATGTCAACGACAATCGACCAAAGTTTGAAGCAGATACCATTGAAGTTGGGGTTCTTGAAAACAGTCCAATTGGCACAACTCTTGCAAAGATCACTGCTGAAGATCCAGATGAAGGAGTTAATGCCCTTGTTGAATATAAATTTGTAGGTGGAGCGGATGCCGATTTGTTCGATTTAGTTGGTAGACGAGGTGACCCAGCCACTATCATAACGAGAACAGATTTAGACTATGAATCCGATAAGAAGCAATATGAGATTATTATCCGAGCAGCCTCTGACACCCAGTTCTCTACTGCAACTGTTTTAGTTAATGTACGAGATGTCAATGACAATCCGCCCATCTTAAAAGATTTTACGATCATCTTCAACAACTACGCGGATACCTTTCCTTCAACATCGATTGGGCGTATACCAGCATTTGATCCCGATGAGACGGACAGACACCGCTTGGAGTATCGGTTTATATCAGGAAACGGCGCCAATTTGTTGCATTTGAACACCACATCGGGAAGAGGGGAAATTACTCTAGATCCACGTCTAAATTCCGATGTACCAAGAAATGGAACATTTGTTGTCAGTGTTTCTGGTGAGTTAATTTAATTTATTCTAAAGAAAAGTAAGGATGCTGTTTAAATGGAGCATCATAGAATAAATAAAATAAAACAAAGTACCATTAGACAATATTTAAAGTCCTAAAGAAAGGGTATAGGCAAAAAAGTGTAATCAGGTAAATTTTATATGTATAGAGAGTTGTGTGATGTACAAGCCCTAACCATATATTTTCTGTCTTGTCAATGGCCCTACCCATGGATGAAATCATAACACTTAATATTAAATATTTGCATTATTCGCTTGATATAAGATATAACAAATACACAGTCGTTAAACATTTATATTACTTCATTTGCTTTATCAATAGTGTATAATATTAATCCAATAAATCAGCTAACCATGTATATTAATGTACAATATACATTCTGCTAGTTATTATAGTGTATATTAACCCTACATGTAAAGAAATATGATATACAATAATGATATAACACCTACAATATACACTCTACCATAGTGCATATTAACCCGCATGTATATATTAAACCCTCCATATACAGATAATACAATCATGGATATAACCTACAATATACATGTACCCTGTACTATAGTGTATATTAATTAACCCTGTATATATACATGTGTATATACAATAATGCAATATACATTTAAAACAGTGTTATGTATATACAATATATTAAATAAATAGCAAACATCAGTGATTGGGTTAACTCTAGCAATTAAGTAACAAGTGGAAAGTAACTTTTAATATATATACTCTAATAAACAGGTAGAAAACAACACTTTAATTAACTGTAACAATCATGTAACAAGTGGCTCTCCTACTCTCCTGGGGCCTGTTTCAAGAAATTTTAACTTAAGATACAATCCAAATTTTAGTACATACTTAAATCTGATTGGCTAAGCGCTAAAATCAATCTAATACTATCCAATCCAATTACTAAAATCAGATTTTATCTTAGTTAAAATTTCGTGAAACAGGCCCCAGGTTATTGAGCAAGTGCCCTACTCACTAAACCATCAGGAAACTACTACTACTATTGGGTAACATGTGTATAACAGCTTCTACATGTATCTGATAAACAGGTACTATATTAAAATATATATACTGCATGTACTGTAATAATAGCATCTATATACATTTTAATAAGAGGTTAGAAAACATCACTTTAATTAACTGTAACACTCAGGTAACATGTGTGTCAGCCCCTTTCTAATAAATAGGGGACATTTTAATAGCCAGTAAAAATCTCGTAATAACTTGAATTATGACATCTACATATATTTATATTTTGAAACATGTATGTGAAATATAAAACCAATGATATAAATACCTATATCATGAGAGATATTATTGACCATTAATAGCATGTTACACATTAAACAGTAACAAATCTTGTATTATGACATCTGCATATGTATTTTTAAATACATATATATGTGAAATTTAAAACTATTGATATAATTACATATATAACGATAGATATTATTGACAGGTGTATGTGTATATTAATGTTGATTACATGTATATAGATAATTTATACAACTTGGGAGATCTTTCTCTTGATATCAGTGTCTTTGGGTATTATCATATTTCATTTTATGCTGATACATGTACATGTTAAGATTATGTGTAGTTTAATGGTCGAGCGCGAGACATTAAGTAATATATTGATACTGCACGAGGCGATAGCCGAGTGTTGTTTCAATATATTACGCAATGTCTTAAGCGCGAGAGCATTAAACTTCTTAAAATTCAGACACTCGGTCACACTCCGCACGTGCGTTTGCAGTGAAAAACATCATGCCAGTAGTAATATTGAAATAATGTACTATTGGCAAGTTGCCCGTACATTATTTGAGATAATGGTACGCCAACATCAAAGGATTACGTCACATCTGTATTTTAAATACATGTATCATATATATGCAGCCTGATATTATATTGTATGAAATATGCATGTGTTATCTGAACCGTTCATGTGTATGAGATGATAGATTATATTTCTGCACCAACCGGGCTAATGTGATGGTGTATTAAAGCCGTCTCTTATTTCAGTATCTAACTTTCAAGGGATTAACATCTTGGCAATGTTACATGTACAAGCATTGACTATATTATAAAATAAGGCCTGGACAATTCATTCCTTGACAATTCCCTGGCCACGGTACATGTCGTACGGATCCTTGGTTTATCGTCTATCGAATGACTAGACACTTTCCCCGCCAGGCTTTCCGTCTTGTACATTACTGTACCATTAAAAAGGCAATATTAAACCCTTGGCCTCCTTTTTAGTGAACCATTTCCATCCTCGACGCACTACTGTGGCTGCGGCTGAGTGGCTCCTCTACAATGATGGACAAACATGTAGGTACATTTACATAATAACAGAGGGATTTAGCAACATGTAATATACATGTATAATAAGACAAAATCCATGTAAATATCCTTAACAAATTCATCATATTGGTCATTAATTGATAAATCAGCTTAAAGAAGATGGATAGCTACATATTCCACTAGAGGCTTTGGTTTATGATAATTGTTAAAACTGTTTATAAAGGCCAAATAATATACACATTTACATGTACCTTTGTTTATATTTACTCTGCCAAAAATGTTGGGTGAATCGGTTTGAAATATCAATGTCCTGGATACTTTCATGCCTGACTTGCCAGGACAAATTTATAGGACATGGGAAATCGAGAACATAATTTGTCTTTATGAAGTAGTCATCTTTAAAGAGGAATTAGTTAAGATTAGGTAAAAAGCTGACAGTTCTCGCTATATAATAGTTATGATAATAAAAAAAGTCTTGATTATTCCATCATCCGCAAAACGTATTTAAATTTACATAATAATTGATTATGATCTTGATAAACAAATCTTTTATGGGAAATAATCTGACTATAGTCTTTTTCTAAAAGCATGAAAGTCATTTCATCCTAATAAGAAGTAAAATTTAAAAGATAGGGTTGGTCTAGGGGGAAACTGTAAGCACTGATATTATTTTCCTAGCCTAATATCCATGTAGGTATTTATTTTATTAATACATGTACATGTATATAAGTAAATGAATGGCTAATTTACTCTATTATTGATGGGTAAACTGTAGATGGACATGTTTTATTATTGATAGGATAAAATAAACATGTACTGCTGGAGGCTTGATAGTTTTTATTATCCGTGTAAACAAATTATTAGCCTGATAACAATCTGACAGATAGAGATTAGATACCTATATATCTATAAAACATACATGTACACTTCTTTTATCTTTAATCTTTTCTACTTGATGTATTGATGATACCACATAAAACAAACTATAATCTAGAAAACAAACAGGTTATTTATTTACGCTGTACATTATCTTGGTGAAGATTGACAATCTGTTTAATAGAGTAACAATTTACCCTGTGTTGTACATTTACTTTAACAACAATATCACAGGGTGTACATGTACATCCTCTTCCTGTTGCACATGTACATAAAAGAACACTTAACAGTTTGAATTTTAAATAAAAGTAGATCGCAGGGCCACTGTCTAGGCAAAATTTCTTCATACATGTAGCACACTGCATGGCATACATTGTATGCTCATCTTCATCATCCTAGTGAGTTGGGAGTGCAGAAAAGTAGGATGTTAAACCCAAATTCATTTTGGGAAATAAATATACATACATTGTATGCTCATCTTCATTCGGAAATAAATATACATGTATGATAACTACTGTAATTTTTAAAACCGGTTACCAGTTAGGAAGAAAATATACCCACCTTAAAAACTGATAGGTACATTTATGAACTGTTAAACCAATAACCTATATGACAAATAGTCTTTAATTATTACCTACATGTATATGTACCTACAACTTTTTATTCTTTTTCTTCCTAAAAGTAATCTACAATGTATTGTAAGAAAACACACAAAAGATGTATTTGACTACAAAAAATTAGAACGTAGGCTTTTAATGATTTCAAGCACATATTTATCATGTGTCCATGTAACTCGTCTATCGTTTTAGGTAAATAGTGTATTTTACGTTCAGTTTGTCAATTTGTGGTTAAAATATTTAAACTTTCCGTGACTAAATAGAGGTCAGTGTTTGACCAATCAACAAGAAGTGACCGATGTTATTTCAAGTGAAAGTGTGAGTGTTGACTCGAGGGTGGTTGTTTACACAAAGATTTTCTCACAGTCGTGTTATAAGCTTTCAATAACGTGTTAAATTCTTATATAACATAAAACACTTGAAGTTTCTGATTCGAGAACAAAGCAAAAATAGTTGTATGTAGCCACTAAAGCCATTTCCCCCCCAAAATAGTTGTCCACTTGTACATGTAGCTGTTGGCAATTCCCCGTTGTACATGTAGCTGTTGGAATTATGTAGCCATTCCCCCCCAAATAGTTCTACACTTGTAGCCATTCCCTAAATGAGTTTTGTACTTGTACATGTACAATGTAGCCATTGCAATTCCCTTCAAAGGGTTATGTACATGAGGTAGCCATTCCCCCCAAAATAGTTCTGTACTTGTATTATTAGCACCATTCCCCCCTCCCAATGATTTCTTAACTCAGCCATTCCCCCATATTGTTTTATTGTAGACCATACGTGTATGTTAGTCCCAAAATAAGTTAGCCCGAAAATGACTTGGTGTTGATAATAAGGGCCATCTCTCTGTCTTCCTGCTCATATTAATACATCGATATCCTAACAACAAGCACGAGGTAAAGATTAAAGTTTGATCAAATTCTATCCATGTGAACAAATTCTGAAATCACTGTTAAATTTAAACCTGAACCTAAATTGTATTTTTATCATGTCATACATGTAATAATGTAATATTGAATGAGTAATGGGGCTTAAACTCTTGTCATTATGGTGGGTTAACTTTAAAATGCGATGATACATGTATCACGGATTAGGGTTTGAGATTAAATTACGAGAGTGATACACATGTGGAATGTACAGGTGAAGATTAGTTATGGAGTGTTATCATAGATAGATTGCATTATAATATACAGGTAAACAATGGCGTTCAGGACTGAGGTGATAATGACACACAAAAATCACAGCGTTACATTATCTTTATATGATTTAAATATAGGTTTATAACATCGTGGGATTTTGTTGTTGGATGGCCGAATGGTTAATGCGTTGCGTCATAAGGTCTGTGATTGAGTCAAGTGGCAGTGGTTTCGATTCCCCGGTTGTACGTGTCGAGAAGTAGGGTCATCTGTCCAATCTCGTGGGTTTTCTCCAGGCCCTCCAGTTTCCTGAATCTTTTTTTAATTTTATGGAATTTAAGAATATTGGTGAAAGTGAAATTGTATCTTGTAGACTTGTATCTTATATCAGGCAGGTTTCCCCTGAGTTCTTCGGTTTCTCCCTACAGTAATGGTCGAAATCATTCGCACGATCTGTGCCAAGGGCCAAATTGAAAATAGGCCTCAGGCCTAATTTGCTACCCTTGTAATATGACGAGATTATAGACTTGTACATGTATCCTGTATCATTTACCCAGGTACATAAGTAGAAACTTTCTTTCAGTTGGTGTCATAATTATTGTTGTTAGTTAAACATTGGTTGTTTTCTATAGGTAATAGTCCCCATCCTCACATTTCTTTATTTAAATTTAAACATTGTGACCAGTCACTTAACATGTAAACAAACTTCTAACCAGATGTACAGTACGTACAGTTTACCAGTAAAATACTAGACAACTCTTTATGTCACATAGCTGACATAT
The DNA here is from genome assembly GCA_917208275.1 of Patella pellucida. NCBI lineage: Eukaryota > Metazoa > Mollusca > Gastropoda > Patellidae > Patella > Patella pellucida. The sequence continues at coordinate 62,569,891 of OU795042.1, read as the reverse complement.
AACAAACAAACGAAAATCAAGTTTCTTCAAACATTCGAACCTTGTTCAAGTATCTACAATTACTACCTATAATGACTTCGCTATTATCTTCTCGATAATTGAAATAGTTCGGAGAATAGAAAGACAACTTTTATTCAGTTAATTTTGTGCATCCTATTTGAATGGAGTTAATTGGTTTTTAGCAGTTTGAATGGATCATTAAATTGACATTTAGCAATTAAATTATTTTTTATATAACCCTTTTAAGACATAAATTTTCTTGGTTTCATAAATATACAGTTTATCTGCATTCATGTACTGTATGTTAAATTTTCATTACTTTCCATAAATATTGTTTCTTAGTGGTATTCTGTCATGGTTTCCCCTTGTCAGTGATGTACATGTAGGATGGATTGCTTGAAAGGACAGCTGTCTAGTCTTGGGGAATAGGACAAAACCTGAGGTCCGGTGTACACATTTGTGTGAACGTAAAAGATCCCTTGGCATGTTATAAACCCTTAGTACATGTACAAGTATAATAAGATTAAATTACTTTTATTACATGTATAGTGATTCATCATTTATCCTGAAACCAAGTAGTGCAGCTTTATGGTTGTGCTAATAAATTTGGATATGTAATACATACATTATTATATTGTGCTTGCTCATGATAAGGGTGATTGATCGTGTGAAATATCTGTGTCCTCAATTTTAATTATAGTATACATGTATACAATAGTTAAATCTTACAATGTAATACAATATTTCTGACATTTTTACATGTTTTGTCATGCATCAGTCATGCATCGTTAATAGAGGAAAGAAAAGTTTCTAGTATGAAATTTGAACCCCAAGTAAGAAAAAAATCAGTTTGTGTTTATTATTAGTGATGTATTATTACAGATTGGATAATAGTTCATTGCTATATAGTGACTTGCTATTTACTTCCAAAACAGGAGAAATTTATTCGAAAAAAGAATATATAAAAAATTCAGAGTGTGAAATTTCAAGTTGAGTTTATTATTAGTAATGCACATGTATTGTGATAGATTAATTCATTGGGTCACCTGTCCAACCTCGCGGCTTTTGTCTGGGTCCTCCAGTTTCCTCAAACTGCTAAAGACCCTTTTGCACAAACAAATTATTAAAATAAAAATGAATTGTACATGTACATGTATGTTACTCCTGAAAGGATCTAGTTTGTGTGAGGCTAGTTAAAGTGGAGGGAGCATTAAACCACCCCCTCTCTCTCTCTTTCTCTCTCTCTGGCTACACTGTCCACATTACGCTGTCACATTTATAAGAAGAAAGAGAGTATTTGATTAGCTAGTTACATTATACCCTAAAAACAAGAGACATTTATTAGAACTAAGACAGTATGATGATGATATAAATAAGCTAAGATAGATATAAATGTCAAGGAAGAAAGCTTTATGTGTTAACTGCCATATGTTATAAATTCTTATACTCATTTATCTTAGAGATGTGAGAGGAATATTTATGTCTATTGTGGTTTCAAGGATGAGAGATGAATGAGATAAAATGAAATGGGGTTTAACGTCCTACTGTTCTGCTTTGACTGGGCTAATTGAGACGTGCATACAGTGTGCCAAGAAGGGAAATTTGGCCTGGGCAGCAGCACTATGGCCTACTCTTAAATCGAATTCCAAGGGATCTTTTAAGTGCATGTCAATGTATACATGGGTCCTTGGTTTTTTGTCCCATCTGAATGACTAGACAGCTGTCCTTCTCAGACCCTCCGTCCTGTTCCACTGACAAGGGGAAACGCAAGGATGAGAAGCCGAAGTACACTCTCGTTGACATTCTTGTGCTTTTAATCAAACCCTTGACTTGGATTTTGGGGAAGAGTGTGCAGAAAGACCCTTACGCACAAGGGAATTATTGAAATAAAATTAAATATGTTCGTGTAGAGTAGACGTTAGACCCCATTTGTTATTCTTGAAATAGTTATAGAGAGATGTTCAATCAAGTTCTATATAAATATGAAGTTTCTTGAAATCCTTGTAAGTTTTTTTAAATCTTTTGTGTGATGTGGACCAGGAGTTAGATTATATTATCTGTAACGATTACTCCTATACATGTGTAACATCCTTCATGCTATACATATACAGTGTATAAAACATCTGCTCGATTTCTATTATACAGGAAGATATTCAAATCACCTTGAAAAACATCTGTTAAATACAATACCGTACCTTCATTGAGACAAACTTGATACTTTTGATCTAGTATTTATTTGATGTAGTCATTTTTATGCTGTTTCCCTTAAATGAATGAAATGGGGTTTCAAGTCACACTTTTCTCTATCAACCGTGCTAATGAAGATGGGATTTTCCCTTGACAGTGACAAGAAGAGCATGTTGGCGAGTACATGTACGTAAAAGACCCCTTGACAGATGGAATTTGATATAACAGTAGTCAGTAGAACGAAAAAGCATGGCGTGTTGGCGTTCACATAAAAGATCCCTTTACAGTTGGAATTTGATATACTGTAAGAGTAGGCCATAGTGTTGCGTTAGGGCGCCTACATACATCTACATGTATGTATATCAGTATTTTTGTATGAATACTACGGTGTCAATATGAAAGTCATATAATTTAACAAAAACCGAGCCGGTATAATATTTATCTCTATTTGATTAAGTTATAAGTGAACCCAAGTCTTTATAGCATGCAAAAAGCAGGTCAATATATCAATGATGTCATGTACAGTATAGGCATATTGTAAAATACCTATTTATAACTTCTTATATGTCTGTTGTCAATTGAACCTTATTGAATACAGGGGTTGTATTCAATATACATGTATTGTATATTTGTATACATTATTGAATAAGTTCAGTAAATAAAGGGAATTAAAGAAACCCTTCCCCTTTATGAATTCTCTTTAAATTCAAGATATCCAAAGCCTGTCATTTGAAGGATTTTGAATCCCTATTTGAACCCCTCGGATAATATAAAAAAAGATAAAAGGGGGTTTAATGTTCTCCTTTTCTGCTAATGAAGACAGCAGATGATATATAAACTATCCCGTGCTGGTTGAAATCTTTGAATACATTCGGGGCGATTACATGTTTGTTAAAGAGCTTGTCGTGCTTGGTATAATCGTTCAAAACTATATAACGGATAATGGAAAATGAATATTTTCTTTATTCTGAGCAAAGTTATCACTGTTTGTAGTTTTGACAAGATGTGTATCGTAACCATGGTGCTGGCTATTCGAGACTTGAAATGTTAACAAATTAAAATTGGAGTCATCCGATGGGCTAGAGAGTTGATTATGGTCTTGTCATGTTAATAAATGTCAAATTAATAATTTCATTCCTAAAGAACGACCTGCAATAGGCTGATTTATTTCTTGAATAATTCTTCTTTAATTAACAATTAAATAATATAATGAGTAAATCTTAGAGAAAATTAGACATTTTCTATAAAAAAAAAATGAAGATAAGCAGCGGCTTTAGACATTAAATGCAAGCTTGCATCTGAAAGTAAAATAAAACTATAACGCTATGTTGTTGAATAATTAATGATTACTATAGTCTAGGTTATAATGATATGAAACTATTATAACAGTGTAAGATCTTGAGATAAATAACACACTTGATAATTTAATAATGTATGGTTGGTTGAGAGCAGACAGGTGCCCTCAGCTATTATTATTGATTATACAATCATTACCTTTACCTTTACATTCCATACATGTAATAAAATAGTGTTTAGTGTCATACTGACTGGGCTAATGAATACAGGTGTATGCCATACAATGTGTTATGACGAAAATTTTACCCAGGAAGCGCTACAGCCTACTCTTATATTAAAGTCCAGCTGCCAAGGGATCTTTTATGTGCACGATTATTATTGATTAAACAATCATTACCTTTACCTTACATTCCATACAGGTAATTAAATAGTGTTAAGTGTCCTACTGACTGGGCTAATGAATACAGGTGTATGCTATACAATGTGGTATGACGACAATTTTACCCAGGCAGCGCTATGGCATACTCTTATATTGAATTCCAACTGTCAAGGGTTCTTTTACGTGCACTATAATTATTGATTATACAATCATTTCCTTTACATTCCATATAGGTAATAAAAATAAAATGGTATTTAGTGTCCTACTGTTCTGCACTACGGCCTAGTCTTATATTTAATTCCAACTCTCAAGTTTTTTTTATGAGCACAATAGCTTGTACATGGGACCAGTTTTCGTCTCATCAATCCTGCAACTCTGAAAGGGGGAAATTATCACTGGAAAATCTGAGGGCACTCTCACGACCAACACCTGGATCAAACCTTGGACCACCTGGTTAGTGAGTTGGTGTCTTACTTACTTAACCACTGCAGTACCATAAGAGAGTGAACGCGAGCAGCGTTTAGACCCTGTGGTGAAGCTTTCATTATACTGAGGTAAAATGGTCTAATTGAGATCAGATTCAATGTATGTACATGTAAATGTTATGTACTTCTGCCTCTTTCAAATTACTGCTAATCAGTTAATTGAGTGTTAATGATCGAGAAGTCGTGACTTGTTATATTGAGTGTTAATGACACAGAAGTTGTGACTCGTTCATTGATTATTTCTCACTTCCATGGTCTCTGATTCACAATAAATCTGTTTTATATAAGAATATATTAACACAATTACCTAGACAATGACTTACAATGTACCATCACCTGTTAAATCTTATGTATTATGGTTTAATATAATAACAGTTTTGTTAAAGCTGTGATAAAACCATTCACATGTGACTGTTTAGTGATGGCGTATTATTACAATTAAGTTTTCACAAATGATTACGATCTGGTCTAGAAAAATAGCAGTTTTAGTACTACCTGAGAAAAAAGGTTGGCACTAATAAACCTGTAAAATCATATATATTATGGTTATATAATAATAGATTTATTAAAGCTGTGATAAAACCATTCACATGTGTCTATTTAGTGATGCCGTATTATTACAATCAAATTTTCACAGGTTAGATCAGGGGTTTGGATTGCTGAATGATTAGCATGTTCAGTCCTCTGGTTCCCTCCCACTGTTAAAGACCCCTACACACAAGCGAATTATTGAAATAAAATTAAACTATATGTTAGTACCAAAATGATCTAGTTTGTTCCGAGTGGACATTAAACCCTATGTCTCTCTCTCACAGGTTAGATCTTTTTCACATGGCCACCTGCAGATTTCTTCAGTCATAGGTCACAAGATTTAAACAGGGCTAGCCTTAACCCTAACTCAAGACCTAGCCCTAAGCCTTACCCTAACTCACAATGTTTCATGTGTGTAATTACACATACGTGAGCATATACTACATGTACATGTAGGTTTAACTCAACAATCAGCACTAAGTTTATTACACATTCAGACTTCACGCTATTTTTACTTTGATGTGTAAGAAGAAGATGGAGGCATCTTTTCTTTGATTTGTAGCAACTGGTTTGTGAAAGATTTGGATGTCTGGAGTTGTAATTATTGAATCTTTACTTTTAACTTGAGTCAGATTTATCTTGCTCTGGTGATGCAATTACATCGTTAAATAGATGGTTAATGTAGTGGGTCAGTATGGGGCCGAATTGGAAACATTTTTGGCAGGCTCTCACCTTTTAGTAAAATAATTTATTAATAATGACCAGAAATGGCGTAGTTTTTATTTGTGCCTTGCTGTCCAAATGTGTCCTTCGATTTTATCCCACAGGTAAACCGCTCTCCAAGCAGGCAAATTATTGAAATAAAATTGAACCATATGTTAATCCTGAAATGACCTAGTTTGTGATTGAAGATTTTCTAATGGTATCTGAATCAGTGTTTTGTTTGAGTTGATAGTACTAGAAGATAAGAATGCTAACATGGTTTTGTTGCTTAGTTGTAGAAATGTTCTTCAGCTTAGCAATATCGAGATAATGGCATCTATTAATTGTTCGCTCTTATCTTATAACTTTGATAGTGAGTTGAATAACATATGTAGTCAGAACCTTACATGTAGCTCCAAGGATGAAATTGGGTTTCTTCCCACTGCTATAGACCCCTTCATGTAAGTGACTTATTGAAATGAAATTGAATATGTAAGTCCCGAAATGACCTAGTTTGTGTCGAGTGGAAATTAAACCCCATTTCTCTTTCTCGCCAAAGATGAAAGTTATGAATGCTGACTATTTTTATTAGGTATAGTTATTACTCAGCACTGAGTGAAACTTGAGTTTAAAGGAGAGATACATGTAATGACGACATAAAGATTGTCCATCCTTCTGGTTTTATTTCTAGAGCATATCTCATAAATTGTTTAAGATACATGTATCTTTATGAAACCTTGTACACACATCAACCTATTATAAAAGTTGTGCCTTTACATGTACATGTAGCTAATTATAATTTTCTTGGATTTAGTTTTAAAGTTGAATGTTTCTATGGAAACAAATCGGACTTCGTTTTTGGTACATGTATAAAAGGGTAAGGGGGATGTTGCTGACTGATTTTTTAAAAAAAATTTTTTTAATTACTGCCAATTTATTTAGCTATTTTTATGAGATATTGTATACATGTCAGTATAGTAGTGCCTCGGTTTTATTAACTTTTATGTTTCAATAGAAATAAATTTGACATAGATTTTGTTTTACAAGGGGTGTTAATTATTAATAATTTATGTAGTTCCATGTTTTTGTACAATCATATTTCATGACCATATGTAATAACAATAATTATACTACATAAATATGTGAATGCATGGTTTATCCATAACAAACACACGCGCAATTAGCATTTAAAGGCATTGTTATAGAGATTAGGAATTGTATTTTGTTCTAAGTGTAGAAACGTGTACAGGTCACATGCTGTATGGATTTTTATGCTCATTTGCACAATGTGAATAAGAATGAGATAAATGGTATGATAATGACTGAAATAGTGCATTAATATCTCTTTGACTACAACAACCTTTGTGATAATTATTCAGGCTATTCCGCCGCCATTAAAAAAATAATGGTTCTTTGTTCGTTTAGGTTGTGTTATTATTATATTCCATGCCTTCATTTACCTGTCAGGGCCGCCCTTTCAACTTCAAACAAGAATGAGGGTGAAATATGAATCAAGATAACAGCCTATCTTTTTATCAAAAAAAATTAGTAATCTATTCTTGATTGATTTTAAATTACCATAGTAACCAATGATTGACATGTTGGAGTAGTTTATTTCCCTGTTGAGTTGTCTGATGATTGTTTCCATTCACTGATAAAAAACCTTTTGACTTTAAAATTAAAATGAAATTAAAAAAAGTGAAAGAATTAAAGTACAGAAATTATACGTTAATCTTGTAAGGTTTTCATTAGCCTGGTTGGTGCGAAGAAGAACAGTAGCTGAGTTCACCTTATGATTGAAATGAAATAGGGGTTTAAAAACCTACTGTTCTTTTCCGACTGGGCCAATAAAGACAGGCTCATACAGTGTGCTATGAGAGAAATTTTGTCTAAACAGTGGCGCTACGGCCTACTCTTATATCGAATTCCAACTGCCAAGGGATCTTTTACGTGCACGCCAATATGTGTACGGGACCTCGTTTTTTTTAAGTCCTATCTGAACGATTAGATAGCTGTCATTGTCAGGCCCTTCGACCTAAACCACTGACAACGGTAAACCACGCCGGAAAATCCTGATGAACTTTCTTGGCCAAACAATCTCAGCATGAAAGGTCCAGTCCAATAATTACAGGACCAGGTATGTTATATACCATGTACATGTATATAAGAATGTTTGACCGGTGCAGAGTCATGTATTTCAAGATGTGATTATGTCAAATTACATGGTGATGCATGAACATGACAGATTGTTGACAACATCACTGTCAGGTTAATCTTAAAGATTTGTGTTGTTTTGTCACTGTAGTTGTCTCTACATACAGGTACATGTAGTATACAAGTAGTATATGTAAACTTTAAATTGCAATTAAAAGGTCTGGAGAGTGTGTCGCCCAACAATATCAATTATGTCATTTTGCGACAAAATTATTTTTATTTTCTTTGTTTCGAGCTTGACTCATAGGGCCTACATGTATTTGTCAGCCTTGATTGATAGGCAGGGAAATTAACTAACTGTAGAACTGTCAATAGAATTTCAAAGACTTCAACGTTGAAACACCACAAATACATGTACAGTTAAATTTTTCAATTTTAAATATAAGAACACTTTATAATATTTTTAAGAATTAGGATATTGCTTAAAATAATTGTCATTCCTTGTTAAAAAAATATATTTCCGACTGGGTTTCAGAATAGTATAAAAAAAAAAACTGCCCGCAATGTTTATCAGTCTGAGGAGTTCAACACTAAAGAAACTAGTCACTGACATTCAGGATAACCTAGTCTTCATAGCCACCTTATCACTAATATTATGGAAATTTGGTTTACGGATTCCTTATTAATATTTTGTACCCAAAAATCTTATTAGAATAAAATTCAAGAGCTTAGTCAATTATTGATTGTACATGTATAAATAAAAAAAATATACGTCCAGGTAAAAAAATCTTCTTCCACTTTACTTCATTATGACATACATTAAATCATATAAGCTATCTATCTGCTGCATCTCCTGTCTGAGGGTATTGAATGTGAATTTCCTGCATGGATACAATTTAAAGCCATGTAAGCTCAGTCATATCCTAATGCATGCAGATATATTGGATTTTACATTTAACGCTAGACTAAGAGTATTTAATGTGAAGCCTCCGTATTCACTGCAACATGTACGATAATCAAGTGATATTTTAAGTCTTGGGTCTATCAATGTGTAAACATGTAGTAGAAGAAGCCATTTTTTTGGTCTATTAATTTGTATACTGCAACATGTACGATAATCAAGCGATATTTTTAGTCTTGAGTGTATCAACGTGTGTAGAGGAAGAGAAGCCATTTATGGAAGAATCAATGGAGTTTATTACATCAGGAAATTTATATAATGGACGAACCAGACTATCAACAGATTGAAGCTTTATATCCATTCGTTTCCTTATCAATAGCACGGGCACACTGGAACTTCATCCTGATTTTAGAAAAAAATCTAATCAATAGTTAGATCACTTGGTTCGACTTGGTTCCAATTTACTTTAATGGCTATTGAAAACTAACTCCGCAATACATTTTGTGGTTCTAAGTCTGATCTCGAATGAAATACCAACTCGGCAAGTTCAAACATCTATTTTATTTCCCCCAGCAGCCCTAATGAAAAATATTTTTATCACATACCCAATAAATTTAAGAGAGGGTCCCCCCCCCCCCCCTTAGCATATTGAAATGGATACTTTTATGAAACTTTAAGACATATCAACCTACATGATAATAGTTGTACTTTCAGGTAATTGAAAATGTACAAACTCGTTGTTTTCTCAGGGTCCCCCGGTTTCCTTCCACTATGCACTAGCGAATTAATGAAATTAAATGAAACCATATGTTAGTCCCAAAATGACCTAGTTTGTGTTGAGTGGACATTAAACCCCATTTATCTCTCTCTCTCTCTCTCTCTCTCTCTTTTCAATTAGAAATTTCTTGACCTTAAATAATTTATGTGTTTTCATGGAACAAATTTGGTTTAATCTTTGATATATATGAAATGAAATGGGGTTTAACGTCCTACTGTTCTGCTCTGACTGGCTAATGAAGACGGAAAATTCTAATAAACTTTCTCAGCCAATGCAGAGATCGAACAAGCAACCTCCAGGCTTGCGAGTCGGCATATTACCCACTTAGCCACTATGACCCCCTTTTGGTATACAAGGGGATGGAACAAGAATTCAAATGCATGTAAAATAACCTTTTATAGTTGGAATTTAAAATAAAGGAAGGCTGTAGCAAGGCAAAATGTCCTTTGTAGCAAATTGCATGGCATATGCCAGTCTACAATAAGACGTCAATCCCCTTTTCATTATATTTGTTATACAAAGGTTGATGACTAAGTGGGCTTGTTCCTTTTTGTCTTTTTGTTCAATTGAAGAAAATAGAATATGTGACGGACAGATAACAGACATTGAAAAATAGTTAAAACAAAAGATTGCAGCATCCATACAAGAATAAACACTCCTGCCTTAAAAATTCTTCCCACTCTTTTATGTAACTCCCTAATGTATCGTATCCGCTACCGAGTGGAAGTAGAATCCTATATAGATTCATTGAAAAGATCGATAAATGTACTGTACATGTATGTAATGTTAGGATAGGTCTATTTATGCAACTCACTGATTATATAATCATGGTTTATATCGAACTGTCTAGTCGGCATATAATTTATTGATAGACATAGTTATACATGTAGTTATATAATATGGGGCCATCCATAAAGTACGTACGCTTGAAGGGGGGGGGGGGGGGGTCACGCCAAAAGCGTACAGCTGCGTTAATTCAATGGCAAAATGTGTCTACAGGGGGGGAGGGGGGTCTGAATTTTACCCATTTTGAGCGTACGTACTTTATGGATGGCCCCTATATAGGTAAAAGGATACAATGTATAGTTACCACCTGTAATAATAATAATACAAAGTATTTTAGAATACCTGTTTATCAATCTAGAGCACTTGTTTATATCTTACCACCTCTAATAATAAAAGTATTTTTACATTACATTGATACAGAGTGCACCTCTTTACTTCTATATCTTACCAATTCTGAAAATGTGCAAGTGTAATATACATGTATGGACCAGAAACCGAGCATGACGTCATTGTAGCCTTCGAGGTATGTCAATCAATGCACAATTGTCCAAAAAACAAACATGTTAAGTTCAATGTTGATCATACTTGAATTGGCAGAGCATTGAGATTTTTTTGTAGGGCGGTCCCCCCCCCCAAAAAAAAAAAACAACAACAAAAAACAAAGAGTAGTGCCGGGCTGGAAAATGTAAAACCTACAAACAAACCGGATCCATACATCGATATTATAGAGAGCAGCTGTTGTAAATCTCTACGCATATCATCATTAAGCTAATCCTCTAATTCTATCCGCAATCTCTTTACTTGAAATAATCAACCTGATCTCGCTGATTGTCTAACGTCATGACCGCCCAGACCTGCACGCCATGATGTATTCAAGCATGAATAGATGGAACAGACAGTATGAAACCTTAATGCTGACTGGCTTCCATTGTTTTCCTGGATTATGTCACAATGACATGATTCTTCCATTTGTTCAATCACCATGAAAAATAACGTAGCTGTTGGAAAAAGAAAAAAAGAAAAGTTCTTTGATTTTGATTTCTTTCTGCAAAGAAGCACACATTTTTTAAGTGGTCAGTGTTTCTAGCTTCAGAAATATTTTACGATAAAGATAAAAGTAAAAGCCAATAAAGCAGAATTGCGTCTTTCATTATCTTTGTTGTTATTGTAAAATAACTGTGGTAATGAGGATCTAGTACAATATAAATATACTCATCATTGTGGAATTGTAGATTCACATCTGTAAATTTGATCATTAAAGCCATTTGAAGGGTTTTGAATCTAGTGCAAACTATGATATATAGTGAAAGTTTAAAGTAACATTTCTAAAATAAATATAAATCTGATTAAAACACAGGTCCTGTTTTACTTGTCTTTATTACACTAGGATATGGAAGAGGTGTTATATTACCAGCGTTCTGGTTGATCTAAAGAATTAGCCAACAAAACGGTCTGTGACTGATCATGCAGTGACGGATCTGTGAGTATTCCACCAGAAACATCAAGATTTAATGCTTAATTAAATGTCTGACGTAATACATGTAGGGTCAAAAGCCATTTATATGACCCCTGACGCAACCTCCCCCTACCACCAGACAGATCTTCATGTAGTAGAAGCCAACAAAAGTATAAAAAAAAGGAACAAAATTTAAATGTGAAAAAATATCAGCCCAATAAATTTGGCATCCTCTTCAGAAGATATAAACAATCAAGTGCCACCTCTTTTTAATCTAACTGAATCCATTGATCTTCTTTTCTTGTGATAGACATCAAATAATCAATGTCAGTAAATTTTAGCGGTATTCAGATATTTTCTAAAAACGCATATTCTGATCAGCAACTTTAAGCAGTAATGCTAGCTTGCATCTAAAAGTAAAGTAGAAACTTGAGAGTTGTGCTGCTGAATAATTGAACATTGCATTTGACTAGATTATGGTGACATAACACTATTGTATATATTTTATCCTTGTTGTAGATTTGGTATATGCAGCAATATATAGATTGTAATAGTGAATTTACTCCTTGTAGAAGTTGGGGAATTGGGTGGCCAAATTGTGCGTTAAAGGAGCTAAATCGCTAACATTTGGGATCCAGAAATTAACAAAAGTGGGTCGAAACTCATATAATACTGTAATATAAATGTATATAAACTGATTTACATTAAATGCTTTCCGTTTTACTCCAATTTCAAATCAGTTATGTTCGGCGAAACAAGCCATTCAGTCTCAACCCAGTGCATTTTTTTAGCGCCTGGTTATTCCAGTCCACATATGCAGTGTGATACAGTGCAATGTGTCTAGCCTCGTCCCTCGAGTCTCTCAATAAAACTAGGACCGGAGCGCAATATGGTACACGATTCGTGTACCAATGTTAGAAAAATTATTTTATCTTAAATATCGGATATCAGAAGCTCATCTTTTCCTGGTAAGTTTACATCATCAATGTTGATTTAAATTGACCAATAATTCGTGTTTCCGATGTCGAAGATTTTGGAGGATTTTGAGTTACGGACTTAGGTCCTTTAAGTCTGTCATTAAGTCAACTGTCATTTTTTCGAATCCCCGGTTGTACGTGACAAGGAGTAGTATCGCCTGTCCAATCTCCTGGGTTTTCCCAAGGGTCCTCCGGTTTCCTCCCACTGCTAAAAAGACCCCTACGCGCAAACGAATTATAGAAATAAAATTGAACCATATGTTAGTACCAAAATGACCTGATTTGTGTCAAGTGGATGTTAAACTCTCTCTTTCTCTTTCTCTCTTGTAGAAGTTATATTATGCAGAGCTGTAGGTTATATTGCTGTTATAAATATTGCATTAAACACATGAAATATCACTCAATGCATCTGTAGATACGTCTAGAATTTCATGTTTATTAGAGTTAAAATTGTAACTTCATCTGCCTTCTATTAAGGCTTTTTTTTGTTTATTGAATTTCCTCGCAATTTGTAGAAATCTGATGGAATTGTTCTTCTTTCTTTGTTTTTTTATGTCTAGAATTTACACAGTAAATCTGATAGTAATTTACTGAAACATGGGCGACCAGCTGAAATAATTTGTCAGTGTGAGAGATCAACATATAGATAGATGTATTTTGTATACATTTGTAAATACCTTACACATGTTTAACCACCCATTGTGGATATGGAAATAATTTGTGCTTTTAGGATTAAAACGTTAAAAAAAATCTCCTGATAAGTGATTAAGGGTTTTGAATTCTTTCCAAAGTACACAATTGTGAAACTGGAATCTCTAAATAGAATATCAATCGAAAAATTATTCAATTCTTTTACAAAGATATGATGAATTGAAACTTTGTCAACATTCGGCATTCACTATAGTTGATATAAACAAGCCATCATTACCTACATGTACATGTATCAGTGTTGGTTAAAGGCTTTTGTTGGGTCACTTTTCATCCAATTATATCCAAACTGGCTGATTATTTATTGTTTTGAAGGGGCCTGGCAAGGGATAATGTGTAGTCGTTCGGATGGGATGAAAGACTGAGGTCTGGTGTACACATTGGCATACACGTAATAGAACCCTTGACAGTCGGAATTCGAAATAAGATTAGGCCATAGCGTCACTGTCCAGGCAACAATTCCCTAAAAGCACAATACATGGCTTATGCCCGTGTTCATTAATCTAGTCGGAGCAGAAAAGTAGGACGTTAAACCCCATTTCATTTCTGTGTTTTAAATCGATGGTAAAGCCTTTGTGAAGTTTGATTTTACAAAGTGCAGACGTTACAATTAATCTAACGAATTTTATACATAGCAAGTAAGGTTATGCATCTAAATGTATAAACCAAAAGATATAATAATATGTAATGGTTATACATGTTTGCAGCAAAAGATAAAATTAATATTCATCACTAAAGCAGACAAACATGGCACCGAGCCAGGAATTCCAGAATATATGAATTCTGATTTAATAAAAGATTATTATTCTGGTTTCACTCAAATTGATTGTATGTCGCAATGCCTCAAGTATATAGTACCATACTCAGAAGGGGAGAAAGGAAGATATTTTTTGAGTATGTAAAGCTGAAATGAGGCAGCCTGTACAATAAAGTTGAATGAAATATTTTCTTTAAAACTTAATTAATTTAATTTCTCTTTTGATCGGATTCCCTGCTGAAATGGATGCCTTTGGGCTGTCTCCTCTCTGCACACCACTGCAATCTTTAAAATAAAATTGATAAATAATGCCATTAGCATTCGCCAACATCTCAATTTGTCTCATACAGGTACAATGGCCTTAACCATCATTTCAATTTGTCTTTACATGTGAGTCTAATACTGGACTTAAAAATCTAGTATACACAAAGGAAATTATGATAGAACATTTTGTAGGTTTGACCGTTGACCACCTGTGGCTGGAAGAATGACCATTGTCCCTCATATAATCAAGGTAGAAGTTGTCTTGACGTGTTTATTCAGGCATATCCGAGGGTCATCCTCCTGGTTGACCTCTTGTTTCCCCTGGTAGTGGACATTCCATATTACATGGCTGTTCAACATGTGTTTCCTGTTGCACTATAGGCCTATCCAATGTTCACTGGTTTTACTGTAAAACTGTTAAAAAATTTAGATCTGAAAAATATCTCAAAGTAAAGCTCAACAAATCAATAAAGATACAGTTTGTACGATTTAGAAAAAAGGCTGGCCATTTCTGCTATAATTCATGTACATATTCTGAGTAAAGTTATAAGTATTTGAAGTTTTGACAAGTTAAGACTTGATTGTCAAGAATGCAATGATAATATACTGTCTTGATTATCCATTTTAAACTTTAAATTATTAAATGGGAAGGTTGTTCTATATGAACCATTTAATATCTCAGGCAGGCAATGGTCTAGAGAGTTGAATATGGGCTTTCCATGTGAATAAATGTTTTAAAAATGTAAAGCTAGAAAAAAAACATGTAACAGGTCGATATTAAGCTCTTAAATAATGCATCTTGAATTCTGTTGTTTTTATTAGTTCTGTAAACCAGACTACAGTTGATTATTGTCGTATAAATAAAATGAAATGAGGCCTAATGTCCTACTTTTCTACTCTTGACTGGGCTAATGAAGATAGGCATATGTCGTAAAGTGTGCAATGAGGGAAATTTTGCCTGGACAGCGACATGCCACGGCCGACTCTATATCAAATTTTTTTTTGTCACATCCAATTGACTATGTGTTGTCCCTTGCCAGGCACTCTGTCCTGCATCACTGACAAGTGAGAACCACGTTGGAAAATTCTGATGAATTTCTCTCGCAATTGCAGGGATCGAACATGGGATCTGCAGGCACCTAGCAATCACTGTTTATGAACAATATATCTTTGATGCAGACACACATGGTTTCTTATTGATGAATTTGATACATTAAAACAACAAAGGTTTACAAAGGTCTATATTTTAGTTAAAATAAGATGAACAAATTTGAGTAAATTCTCAACTTAAGTCTGAGAATGCTTGTGAACTCAGGACCAGGTTAGTCAACCAATGGTTTTACTCACTGAGCTACAGTGGTTACCATATTGTTGTATAAATGATTGAGTAAGAGGTATTGATCTTAAGCTTCGAGAACATATTGTTCGGTCTTGTTCTAGTGAACTGAAATTGTCTCAAATCAAAGTATTGATTCTATTAGCCACAGAGAATTAGATACATATTGTGGTTGCTGTAAGTCTACCTTGCAGAATAGAAATAGTAATGGAACTTCGATCTTTATTGAACAGTATTTCAGCTCAAATTAATAGGGTTCCTTCGTGATTTAACAGTATTTCAGCTTAAATTAAGAGTGATGGGAGGCCATATTTAACACTGTTTCAGCTAAACTTTAAACTAACATACATACATGTATTTAAGAAATGGTAACTGTCTTCGAGGTCAAGTTTATTTGATCTAAAATTGAAATGAAACATTTACACAAATCGCTCAAGTGACACGCCAGGGTGACCTACATGATTGAATTTCACTAATTTGTCACTGTCCTCACTTTGACAGTTTTGAATTTAGAGATCCAATTTAAATCTTTTAAACCTTCCAAGCCTTTGCAAACAAAAGTGTACTTTGAGCATCATCATTGGTCCGTTTATCTTGTTTGGTTTTAAAAAGATATAAATACCTGCCCTTTAAACTCGCTTCTCGAATGTCACTTAAAATAAACAACGTTTAGTTTAGTCAAATCCCTATTCAGGTTGCCACGAATTTCCTCAATTGAAAAGGGTTACCTTGGGTCCAGGATTCCTTACATTGAGCCCCGAAAGTGTCACTGGAGGTAAACATACGTTGATGAGACTAAACCGATAGATATCTGATTTAATTTATTGACTTATTCCTTAACTTGTTAAAGAATGTTTGGTTGCTTTGTTTTGATATTGAGTCAAATTATTGCGATACAAGCTTTGAACCTGACGTATGAATTAGTAACCCGACGATCATGAGGAGACGCCATTAGAGTTATTTGCTCTTGGTGTTTAGCATGTGCTCTGGTGACGATTGTCCCCTCTTGTCCAGTTGCTTGTCAACATCTTATGTCAATAGTGATATCCTGTGACTTTTAACGCTTTTTTTCGTCCAGTTTTTGCAGGTTACAAAGTTTATTATGTCGTTGCGGAATGACCTTTGATCGTGAGAAAGGCCATGTGATATAATAATGTGAAGTTGTCGGTGACGTGTTGTTTTATGGCAAAATTCGCATAATTTTATTTTAAGACCCTTGAAAGTGTCATAAACTTTTATTGAATGATTTCCAAAAGCACGAACTTGGGTGTCAGTTATTGGAAACTTTTGTCCAAGTACATTTAATGTGACTTTTATTGCATATTTCTGTGCACATCTTTATTTGTCCAGTAAAATAATTATGCTGAAGATTTGATTTCTTCTCACATTCAGTCTTTGCCAAATGATTTATTGTAACTAATATACGGTAATACATTTATTATAATTTTTTTAACGTTCCTTAATGTTGAGTATGGATAGTCATGTGCAAGTTCTTGTACAGCGTGGATCCAGGGGAGGGGGGGGGGGCTGGTGTATCTGCTTTTTAATTGATGATATAAACATGATTTTCAGGCCTGTTGTATATGTAGTACAGTTTCATGAGATAGTTAGCATTTCCGTAGACTGGATGCTATATAATAGATTATTAAAAATATTTTTGAAAGTGTTAAGTATGGATGATCAAGTGCAAGTCTTCATCAAAATTCGATATACTACATCAATCAAACCACATGCAGGGAGCAGTTATTGTAAATCAATAGAGAGTAATCATTGTCTTCACCTCCTAGTATCAACTAGCAGTTTTACAACCATTCATGTCAACTTGGTGAAAGTAATCACAAGTTAATTATGTCCATCTTGTCTCCATCTTGACCATTAACTGAAGCAGATGTCAACTTGATTGTGTAGAATAGTTTATTTGTTGACTTGAAATTACTGTTAATATATAAGGTGTTCAGCTGTGAGCTGTGGTGAGAGAAAGGAAATTGGGGATTTAATTTATAATTATCTCTGAGCTTAGTGAGATACTGATATATACATGTGCAGAGAGAAAAATCATTAGAATTTCCTTAAATATTATCCCCGCCCTGAATTAACTTAAGAAGGGATACTTCAAATTATTGCTTATATACATTGTATAAGGTGTGAGCTGTGGTAGTGAAAGAAAAGAAATTGGGGATTTAATTTATTATTATCTTTCAGCTGAACGAGGTACTGATATACATACGCTGAGAGAAAAATCATTAGAATTTCTTTAATTTTAAATTTATCCCAACCCTGAATTAACTTTAGAAGGGATACTGAAATCATTTGGGCTCTGCCTGTCCTTCAGTCATTGTTTTGATCATATCTCATAAGCCGTTGAAGATACATCTATCTTTATGAAACTCTGTACACACATCAACCTATTAGAGTAACACTATCTTTTAGAAATTTTCCAATTTAATAATTTTTGTGTTGACTTAGTATGTATTCATGTAATGTCAATGGTGCTGAATGTCTGTCATTGAGTCAATTGGCGTAGATCTTAATTCCACACACAATCCTACACCTGTATGCGACAAAGAGTATGGCTGCCTGTCAAGCCCCATGGGTTGACTTGGTATGCAAGGGTGTGGTTGTTTTTTTGTAAATTCAGTGCTGCCTTTATGTTTTGACAGGCCTTCATTTTAATCCGATCGAATCCAAGCCAAGTCTGGAGATTACCTACTCTTGATTTTTTGATTTTGGTTATTTAAAGATATATTATGGGAGATTAGATAAAGATCTGGCAGTTCTCACTATAATAGCCGGGAGAATATCAACTGTTGATATTTTGCTCTTGTTCTCTTAATTAATAATTAAGTACTATAATAAATTTAAGTACTTTTTAGCTACATGCAGTATTAATCTCTGATCAATTAGATACATGTATTGACCGAAAAATGTGAATGATGATAAACGATAAACGACTTTGAATTTATGCATCTGGTTAATGGACGATTTAGAAGTTTGTATCCTGTCATTGTTTTATTGTATTTCTAGCTCATGTTATATTTCTGTATTTAATGTGACGAACATGAAAGAGCAGGAATCATGGTGAATTTAATATATTACCATTCTCTCATACATTAGCACATTAACAAGGGGTGCAGCATTCATCTAAAACCTCCTTGTAGCTGTAACACACAATGTAAAGGTCAGCTACGTGGTCACATTTAAATTTTTGACACCCTAAAAAGAAACTTGAAAGGGGATGTGTTATAAATTGCCAAGCTTCCACTCCATGGGGATACATTGTGTTTAAATGTGTTTTCATTGTTATGACCATGACCAACCGGTCCAAACTTGATGGTTTTAATCAGCCTTTAGCTCCTCGGGTCATCTACAGACCACACAGGTCAAAATAATAAAAATATTGACGGCTCCTGTGTATGTTATTTTATCAAATGGTTCAAGTCCAGAGTTTACACCAAACCTACTTCAATATGCCATCACAATGCAGATAATAATATAATTAGTAATAACAAAATATTGTGGCCCCCATCTATGTTATTCTATCAAATGGTTCAAGTCCAGGGTTTACACCAAATCTACTTCCAAGATGCTACCACATACAGATAATAATATAATTAGTAATAACAAAATATTGAGGGCCCCCATCCATGTTATTTTATCAAATGGTTCTAGTCCAGAGTTAATACCAAACCTACTTAAACATGCCATCACATACAGATAATCATATAATTAGTAATAACAAAATATTGAGACCCCTGTCTATATGTTATTCTTTCAGATTTTACACCACACCTACCACTACATTACAGATAATCTTATAATTAGTAATAACAAAATATCAGTACTAATAAAACACAATAACAGTTTATATTGTTATTAATAACAATGTCCAGTTCAACACATGGTTATTATGTAAGTGTTATAACTGCTGGAGATTTGAGGATAAACACAATCATTTTGGTTTTTTATGGTGGAAATTAAAATTAGGGTAAATTGTTATTTTTTGTTCTGTATTGGAGATCTCATGCAGCACCTTAGAGCTCAGTGATCGATGAATAAATGTTCATAACAGTGCATGTAATGATAATAACGATTTCTGGTCTTGTTCCCCCCCCCCCCCCATTTTTTTTTTTGTGCAGCATCTTAGCTAGGTGGTGGATGAATACATATTCATAACAGTGCATGTAATGATAATAATAACGTAATAACGATTTCTAGTCTTGTGGCCCCGAGTCTGTTGTGATACCCGATACAAACAATTTTCTATTATAATGAAAATGTTGAGAAATCTATAAGAGATGTCTGGCTACTCAATCTTAAGCAGATGAATCGTTTTATTGTATTTACATATGTAACACAACTGAACACAGTAAGCCAAACAGGGCATTCACATTTTTATCGAGTAGTTTCATTAATTAATAATCATTCTAAAAAAGCAATACTTAAACATGAAGAGAACGAAAGATAATATTCAAAGAAATTTATTCTGAATGGAGTCCCTCAGCTCATCAGGTTTTGCTGTCTCTTTCATTTCTCTATGGAGACCATTATTCATTACTTGTGTGCTTAGTAAATCCACTACATTAATTCATCGTAGTATTTCTAGTGGATTTGTAACCTTGGTTTCGCCACAGGGATCAAAAGATCCTTTATTCCCCCGACTGACTCGACATGTAGAATTATTTAACCAGCTTTCAACTGATGGTGGATTTGTACCGTGGGTTTTGCCGCAATTAAAAGATCCTTTATTCCTGGACCGACTTTGCCTGTAGAATTTATTTAACCAGCTTACAACTGATAGTGGTTCAAGAAGATAAGAGATTTAGAAAACCTAATTTTGGCCCAAACCCATTGTTATAATCAAATAAATAGATGTCTTTTTTGAATCTGGTGGACAGTCTTAAACTAATATTGACTTTGATGTTCATTCATGCATCTCTAGTTAGTTTCTAAACATTGTCCCTGTGTGTAAGACAACACGCTGGGCCAGTTTACTATATAATGAAAATGCATGCTACAATGAACAACCAGCAAAACTAGCTCTCGATCTATTATATAGGTGTAGACAACCTATCATTAATGTTTTCGTGAAGGACCTGTAAATGTTTGGGGCTATTTAGAATGCTGTCTTTGTCGTCTTTTCGTAGTTTGTTGATGTAGGAAAAGTGAATTAAGACTGGTATTCTAATATTTTGACACTTATAGCCTCTTCTGTCTGTCTACAGAATATTGATGGAATTTTTGTAGTGTTAATAGCTAGGCTATAACTGACAACAAAAAAATAAACCATAAAATTTATGCCACCTGCTGGTAATGGACAAATGTATACAATTTATAGAATTACAATTAAGTCTCATAATTTTAGTATATAGCCTAAAGTACTTAACAGAGACACATGACCAAGTGATAAAAATGTGTGCTTCAGATCATAAGGTCTGTCACTGAGTCAGGTGTCCTGGTTTTAATTTCAAGCTTATATATGAATGAAGAGGAGTTACCTAACCTACTGTTAAAGCCCCCTTAGTGCATGTACATGTACCTTATGTATGTTACTCCCTCAGGGGCGTTTTAAGGTTTATCATGGCGGAGGCTATACTATTTTGAGGGCCCCCTTTCGCGGGGGTGGGGGGTCTGCCCCCAGACACCGGAGGTCGAGGAACATTTTGGTGCTTCTTACATATCCTCGAGGCCTGTTTATTCTGAGGTCCGGTGCCTAATCTGATATTGTCTGAAGCCTGAATGCGAAACAAATCCCTTGATCGTACCGTACCGGGAGCTCAATCAAATAATAATTAATGGAATATGGTGGATTTCAAATAATATTTGACCAAAGTTCAAGGACGTTTCATCTTCTAGTTACACGACATCCTCCTTTCTAGCCTTGCGGCTCGCGAAAGTTTTAATGATCTCATCCATATTAATCGAATGCAGAAGATTAGCTTCAATGAACAATAAAGCTAGTGCACCCATATGCCCCATAGTTGAACGCAAGTGATTTTTCATCCGTGCTAAGGCGGAAAAAGATTGCTCACCCGAGCTATTGGTGACCATGATCGACAAATAAATACGCAATGTCGTATATATATGTTCGGAAATGTTGATATTAACGCCTCTGAATCGAACATTTCTAGAATCTGGAGCTCGTAAATTCTATCCTTAATGAAAATTTTGGCCTTGATGACGTTTAAGAAATTGCTACAGTTCGTTCTCGAAATGTTCGCCTAGATCGTCTGTGTAGATGGCCAACAATGTAGATGCTGGTTCCGTCAGTTCATCACGGTTTAGATTCCCGAGTTTACCGAGAAATCCAAACCTTTGGCTTAGAACTGAATAAGCATTTTGCCGTTTTGTCATATAACTGTAGTAGTTATAATTCAGATAAATTATAAATTTTTCAGATGAAAGCAGCTCGCGTTGTTACAGGAGGTACAATTTACACCTCCAGACAATCTTTATATTTTGAAACTGCATGGTCAAAATTACGTGAAAGAAGAAAGATTAGACGTTTGAATCAGTTACATAAAATAATCCAAGGAATCTGGCCCGTGTATTTTACTAATACTATACATTTTGTAAACGAATCCCAAGCACCTTACAATCTACGAAACTCCAATATTCGGGAATCCCGTTGTCGTGTTAGTATCAGACAAAATCATTCTTTCCGAAAACTATTCGCGAATATAATAATTTATCAAAAGATTTGAAAGGCATTGCAAACGTTAAAGAATTTAAACAATCTCTAAAACCCAAAATAAAGCCACCAAAATTCAGAAGTTTTGGTTCTAGGCCATTCTCTATATACCACAATCGTATTCGACGTGGATGTAGTAGTTTACATTTTGATCTATTTCGTTCAAATATAATTGAAAATCGATACTGCAATTGTAATGCTATATCTGTCGAAAATTCGTATCACTATTTTTTGAATGCCCTTTTCAGTAAATTGACATGGCTGGGAATTATTCCTTTCACTGAATTACACGAAATATTTCTACATGGTTCGTCGCTACTACCAAAAACATTAAATACAATGTTAGTTTTACTTATTCAAAGGTATATCAAAGACTCGAAACGATTTACATATAATTATAAACAAATACTATAATAATGTAACAATAAGTAAACGTATTAGTATTCATTAGCTAATATAATTTACAAGGAAGTTTTGTAAATAGATGTAGTGTACGTATGTTTATGTTTGTTGAATAACAAATAAGTTCGCCATACTATTTTTGTATAAAAATTTGATTGATATGTTCGGAGAAGATTCATAATCTGTTATTATCCCTTTGTAAAGAATATTTTTAAATTAAAATATGTTTTAGTTAAAAGGCCAGGCCACACTGGGCGACCTAGCAATCTCTCTCCTGAATAGCTTATTAGTAGGTTTTCAGAAAAGGTGATTTCTTGATTGATGATTTGCATGCCAATGCAATGACTGCATTCTCATTCAGTAGTGGATTCAACAGTAACAGTGTATAAAACGATTGACTCGGACTCAGGGCCCTTTCCCATGGTCAGGGGGCCCTTTTGTCAGACGTGGGGCCTTTTTTTCCAACGTGGGGCCCTTTTGTCTGTCTTTAGAGCACTCCCTAACTATGGTACATTGTATTTTTCTCATCGGTTTTAGCATTTTTCTTCCGGTTTTTTTTTCAATTTCTTTGATTTTTTTCGCGAGGAGGCTGGCGCCTCCAGCGCCTCAATGATAAAACGCTACTGTACTCCCTGAATTGAGTGGACTTTAGATTCGACACCAACAGTGTATGCACATACGAAATATTGAAGTACTGGGCCGTCGATATGTTAGCTCCAAAATGACGAGGCTTGTGTTGTGAATGTTAAACATCTCTCTCTCTATGTTACTCCTGAAATGACCTAGTTTGTGTTGAGTGGGCGTTAACCCCCCCTCTCTCTCTCTCTTTCTCTCTCTCCCCTATCTCTGTTTTATGAAGAGGTATTTTATGACATACTAATATTCTTCATTATTTGATAATATCAGTTAATATTACATGAATCATATATAGAGCAAGTTAACAGACCGACCAACTTGAAACCTTTCAATAATTTAGAAAGTCCTCGTAAATCTTGTAGTCGACATGAAACAAGATCCTCCAAACAGACCATAAACGGATCGTAAACCAGGATTGCTTTATCAATACTAAATCATGTTCCATGTCTCCCTCCCATAAATCACACTCTCAGGGAATTAATAAGACAAATTTTTGCTGCCTTTAAAAGTATTTTGAAATGGAGAGGAAACAGTACATGTATGTTTCATTTTAGATTAAAATATATAATACGCAAAAATTGAGATATGCCATAGCCGTGCCTTATTTTATTATCTTGGCCCAAGTTGGTTAATGTAAATGTCATGCAGTCTGCTATGAGAACAATTTTGTACTTGTGACCGCTGTCTAGCTGTTTGGATGGGATAAAAAATTAATGTTCCATGTACAAATTGACATACACATAAAATATCCCTTGGCAGTTGGAATTCGATGTAAGAGTATATACATGTACATGTAGGCTGTAGTTTTGATATCCAGGCAAAATTTTACTCATAGCACACTTTAAGGTGTATGCCCCAAAAGCGTTGAAGGCGAAATGAAATATAAATCTATATTTTTAAACAGATTGATGAGGAACATTCCGCAAATATAATCCGGTAGTCTACATATTAAAGACTGTGGTTTTGCCATTAACATTTCACATTTTATTAGCTTTATAAAAGTGATGTTAGTATATAATTTAAATTTTTATTATCTGTGAATTAATGTATGTAGTGGTTTTACCAAGCCCTATTAATTTAACGACTGTTCACCCTCCCTCTTTTCAGATCTTATTGGATATTTACATTCTTTAAATAAAGTCAGTGTAAACATCAAACGGAAAACCCATTCAGTTTAATTTAGTAGTCAGTGATCATAAAGAATTTCATTAAAGAGAGAAAATTGAACTGTCTTCGCAACGACTCAATTTAAACTTTGCCTTGGGCATGTACGTAAATCTAATGTTTATATGTAATGTATTTGTCGTAAATGTACAAACAGGCCTTAGGCTTATTACAACTGTCATCACGGCCTATTATTTGACAACTGATTAATTAAAAATGAACATCAGACAGCAGTTAATAAATATACTATCAATTATCCTGCCATTTCCCAAATGACATTTTTTAATTTGAGAAATATACATGTAATAATACATATTGACAAATCGACTAGCTCAGGACCAGTATTGGTCAAGCTTAAATTAAATTAGATTCCCTTTATGTACATGTAATTAAGGGTTATCTCTGGTTGGTCAGCATTAACTAAGTTTTGTTGTGTACATATATATATATATTGTCTTTTCATATTTTCAAATTTTATCATTGCTTGATATTGACTAGAGAAGCCTAGTCGCAACATAGCTCAGTTATAAGCAGAATTGTATTCCATAGAATTGTGACCTGTATACTTCTGGCTGTGTTAGTATAATCCTGGGTTTAATGAAATGAGTATAATCTTAGACAATGGGTTGTATGTTAGTATAATTACAACTCATTTGAAGTCGAACCTTGTGAGATTTATCCAGGTTCTCTGGTTTCCTCACACTGCTATAGACCCCCATGTCCTCCCACTGCTTTACCCCTATGTGCAAGCAAATTATTGAATCACATGTTAGTCCCGGAATAATAACCTGGTTTGTGAAATAAAATTGAACCATATGTTAGTCCCCAAAAGACCTAGTTTGTGTCGAGTTTACACATTAAACTCTCTCTGGTAGTGTACATGTGGGTGAAGCCTAGTTAGAAACATTAAAGATCCAAGCTGTTGAAATCTTCATGATCTCCATAATTACAATATTTTTAAATCACTCCCTAGTCTATTGTGTCTCCTATCTCCACTAATTATAAGGTATAAAGCTGTAATTACAAGATACTATGATTTATTATTTGATTACCAACTTTTTCTCTACACTCCATCAAATTGATTTATTTTGCATGTTAGACGCTGACCTGTGTGGTGTTCAGTACCACTAGAATCTGACCCCTGTATGGGTTTGAATAGTGTCTGGTACAGATTGAACTAAGCCTTTCTTTAATATAGTATCTCACCATACCCCAGTTGACCTTCCTGATAAGGACTTTCACTGACCATTCAATGCCCGATAAGCAGATTATCTCCAGCTCTTGAGTATTTGTAGTATCTGGACAATCCACTCTATTCATTGAAATATTGAACGACCAGATGAAAGGGGGGTGGAATATGGACATTCAGTACAATGGTTGTTGAAGAGTTAATGTGATTATTAGTGGTAATTTGCTGCGGATATGTAAACATTAATACCACTTTATATATATTCATACATACACATGTATAGCATGTTATATTCATGTTTTAAAGACCACTTCACCATGTTATTATTAATTGCATGTCTGATCCATTCTAAATATAGAACGATATTGATATTTAATGAGTTTGAAAAGAGTACTTTAAGAAATTTGCACTTAAATTTCTGTGTTGCATTTGAATATTTAAAAAGATATCAAATTTTCCACAAGCTTCATGCTATTGCTAGAATGTACTCCGATTGATTATTTAAAATTTGATTAAAGCAAGATCCAAATTATCACTCAACAAGAGGCCCATCAAAAGATAGTAGTGAAAAGTACAGTTTTGATCACACTCTGTTGATATGTTCTTCCAGGGAAGTCAAATGTTGGGAAATTTTAATTCATCATATCTTTGTATATCCCAAATGGAATCTTACCATATTTGGATGGATTCACCAAATCCCTAAAATAAGAGAGAGAGAAATGGAGTTTAACGTCCACTCAAAACAACTAGGTCATATCGGGACTAACATATGGTTTAATTTTATTTCATGAATTAGCTTGCACGTAGGGGTCTTTAGCAGTTAGAGGAAACTGGAGTGCCTGGAGGAAACCCACGAGGTTGAGAAGGTGCCCCTATCTCCATGCCACATACGCTCACACAAGGACTCGAAACCACAGCCGCAAGCCAGAGGTGGCTAGCCAGCTAGAGATCGAAGCGCGGTACTCTAGACCACTAGGCCATCCCCCACCCCCTAAAATAATGTTCAAAGAATTTGATATTGGACCATCTGTCTATACCAGTCATTCCAATTTTACAGTTTTCTGTAATAAAACATCAAGGTTGTTGAATACCACAACTTATTTTTGTAAATGCTGAATGAAATTGAAGCAATTTTGGACTGAGATTCCTTTCACAATATTGTACTTTGATGGCGGATTTCTCAATCCTTCAAATAATGTTCAGAGACTTTGATATTGGACCTAAAGGAAATTCCTGTGTAAAAACACCATATGTTTGGTGCAGTATAGCCTGATTGGTGCTGACTGCTCTAAAACTACCATTTCATTCAATCCAAAAGTAAGCTGACTTGTCTTTACCATGCATTTCAAGTTGACAGTTTTCTGTCGCACATCAAGGTTGTTGAATACCACGATTTATATTCAATATCTCTTGACATGCAATATCTGATTATTAAATTAGATTTAACGTATTTTATTTCTTTCGATACACGATACGAGATTAATACCAACTGCAACACTGGGACTTGAAGGGACTATTAAAATCGTAGTCGAGTGTTGACTTAGACTTAACCTAAATACGAAGACAAGCTCATATTTACACAACCGTAGATTTTTCTCGTACACAAGTCACAAGTTTTAAACCACCTCTTGTTAGATCATGTCTTGCATTTACCTGCCAAAATATTTCTTTACAATAGAAACCCACCCTAGTGTAACTTGCAGTCTTTCTGTAAATTAAAACGACCATGTTCTGTTTAAAGAAATTATTGGTGTTTAATGCATACAAACATTTATCTTGTACCTACAAATATAGAAACACATTCTTCCTCAGATTTCATATTGAGACGACACGACTAACAAGATCTTTTAACATGATCAGTTAATTCCCTAATATCTTATCTTTATCATGAACGCATGAAATATTGAATAGATATTTGAACACATGTAAAAATACACAACATATTGTGTTCATGTAATCCATTCTATTTGCTAGGCTGAAGTTATAAAAGTGATATTGGAATTATTTCTGTGAGCATGAATATTTCATTTAGGAATAAGTGCCCCTACATATATTCATGCCTACATAATAAATCTATCTGATTAAAACACAGATCCAATTTCGTTTCATTTTTTACAGTTCAAAATTTTGTTTTATTGTCTGTACTACACTAGGATTTTCTGTATTGTACGCCATCGAAAGTATGGAAAACACGAAACTAAATATAGATGTGTGTTTTAATTAGATTGATAATAGATCAATGATACTAAAAACACACAGAGGGCCTGACAAGGACAGCTGTCTAGTCGTTTGAATGGGGCAACAAAATAACGAGGTCCTGTGTGCAAATTGGCGTGCACGAAAAAGATCCCTTGGCAGTTGGAATTTGATATAAGAGTAGGCCGTAGTGCTGCTGCCCAGGCATAATTTTCTCATAGAACACTGCTCCATTTCATTTCATTTCACTAAAAACATAATTTAAAAAATATTGAAAATCTCTTGCAATAATTGCCCCGTTTGCGCAGTAGTTGAAAGCTATAACGCTGAAAATATATTTAGAAGATATTTATAATATCGTGAATAATTACTTCATGAACCTGAATGTAATCATGCAAAATAGATGACATCTAACCATACAAACTACTCTATATCAACAAATCCACGAGATATTTGCACTTGAAAATCTAAAGTAGACTATAATCCGTCATTTAATCTGCATTAAGAACAAATTTTCGAGTGGGCCAGACGTTGGTGTCTCCATGACTCAGGCACTCAAAATCACCTCTTTGAAATTAGTGTTAAATATTTTTGAAAAATTGTCTTGGATAAAAATTACATGTATGCAGCCAGGCCCCGAGTTCACTAAGCATTCTCCGAAATAAGTTAAGAATTCACTCCACTTTCAATCACTGTTCATGAGCAATATCTTTGATCCAGAAACACGAAACATTGCACTTAGTTTCTTATTGATGTATTTGATAAATTAAAACAACACAAATTCTATAAAGAACAATTTTTTAGATAAAATAAGGCGAACAATTTTGAGTAAATTCTCAACTTAAGTCTGAGAATGCGTTGTGAACTTGGGGCCAGGCCTACTTGATAAGGGTCCTAATCAAATCTGAAAATAAGGTATCAATAACAGACATTATCAGCCTTTGTAAGGTGGCTATCAATTTCTCTTGAAGCCCCCAAAAATTGTCTTCCTTAGCCTTGTTGATAATTTAAATATTGTAAAATAGATGTAGTACAATTTGTTGACCAGAGTATTATTCAGTTACATGTACAACAAGAGTGGTATTGAGCGTGATTACACTAGTTTGCCTATACCAATTTTGTTGGACTTGGAATTTTGAATTGTTCTTACTTGGTTTTATTTATTTCAATTTTTAATATTTTTGTTTATTATATTTTTCAGATGGTAAGAACACCGTAAGAGCAACATGTCGTCTGTACGTACGACTAATAACCCGCGACATGTTACTGAACAGTGTAACGATACGATTAGACAAGATGACTCAAACAGCCTTCCTGTCTCCGCTCTTCAGATTCTTCACCGATGCTCTGGCCACCATCTTGAAGACCGAGAAAGACAACATCTTTATAATTAATGTACAGGACGATACAGATGTCACGGCTCAGATATTAAACGTGACAGTGTCGGTGAGACAGACGGTTAAGATGATACAGGGTTCAAGTGTTGATGTTTTTTATTCGTCGTCGTATTTGCAAGAACATATCTACCTACAGCGAGTTCCATTGGCTAATCTGTCTACTCTACAGGTATATAGTTTAATGGGTCAATCCCGATAATGTTTTTGAGAATAAAACTCTTTAATTTTGTGTTAAAATCCATTAAGATCCCATACCTTAGGGCCGAGGAACTAACTAAATATATGTGATACGTTTTCAAACAACTTAAACCCAGTCTTCATCTTGAAATGGAGTCCGGTGTCCCAAACTGTCTTTTGCGGTGATTTGATAAAACCAGAGTTTCATTTTATAAAAATAATGTGTCGGTGAAATTTACCTTTTGTTATCAGTACAGCACATGGACCATTCACCGTGTAGACCCCTAAAGGAACGGGAATCGATTATCGGGTCACCCAACGAAAGAATTGACCCGAAATCTTAAAAAGGTTACGTGCCCGGATAAGCTGTTTTAACGCTCACGTCCAAACGACTCAATATTTTGAGCTTAAATTTTGAGTCAGAGTATATACACCAGTCTTCTATATTTTGGCGTATAAATTTCATACGTACTCTGACTTTTATTTTAGAGGCTCTGTTCTATTCGGGACTGTCCCTTTTAAAGTCTCATTGTATCATTTTAGCGCCATGAATATCAGTTGTAAAATGGTTCAATGCCAATCAATATTTAAGTGATTTAAGCCATTTATTGTCACCGAACAGAATTGAAAGGTCTGTTTTAATTCTGATTGGATCCAAGTCTGAATGTTATTTAGTACATGAGGGAAATTTTGTCCTAGCAGTGGCACTATGTCCTACTATTATATCAAATTCCAACTGCCAAGGGATTTTTTATGTGTAAACAGGTCAGTTATCTGTCAAATATTACATACTATTTTTTATATTTTAGTGAAAAATACAAATGACACGTCATTACTGTATTGTCAGTATTTTATGCATTGACCCATGTTTCATTTTTTTGGAATGACCCATGTTTCAACTCCATGTAACTTTATAATAAATGTGTTTCTTCATGTCTTGAAACAAATGTTATTAATTTGTCTTCTATAAAAAATGAGACTTGTTTAAAGTCTTGTCATCACAGTAGTAACATCGTGGGGTTTAAGACTAACATATTGTAGTTTTCATGGTGGGTTTGGGTGGCCAAATGATTATCTTGTGTGTGTTGGATCATAAGGTCTGTCATTGAGTCAAGTGGTGTGTTTTCGATTCCCTGCTGCTGGAAGGGTCAATTGTCCATTTCTTCTGGTCCCCCAGTTTCCTCCTACTGCTAAACAAAACCTACGCAAGCAAATCATTGAAATTAAATTGACCCATATGTTAGTCCCGAAATGACCTAGTTTTTGTGGTGTGGATGTTAAACTTTCTAATAATTTATTTCTATTACCAGGTTTTACCATTTGATGATAATCTGTGTATGATGGAACCATGCACTGACTTTGAAGACTGTAAATCAACATTAGTATTTGGGAGTGCTCCCCCCTTTATCATGTCCGACACCATGCTGTTCCGACCAATTCATCCTGAAAATGGCTACAGATGTGTATGTCCTCAAGGTTTTACTGGTAAGCAGTACAAATTACGAATTAAATTTGGGTTCTTTGCCACAAAATAAACTTTTGTTGAGTAAATTTGGGTTGGTTGTCACACAAAAAGCTTCAATTGAACAAATCTGTGTTGGTTGTCACGCAAATTTGCTAATGAAGAAAAAAGTTAAAACCGGCAGACAATACTAAAACTGTTGATCATTATGTGCAAATTATTCAGCAGTAGAGAGCCAAGTTTGCTAGCAAATAAACATTTTAATTTCAATATCTGCAGTAGAGAACAAAAACTTTTATGTATATCTGTATATACATTTTTAATTTCAAACCCATTTGCTAGCAAATAAACTTTTTAATTCTACCCTGTGGCAAATAAACTTTTAATTCTACCTCATAGCAAAGAAACATTATAATTTCTACATTTTTAGCAACAAAAAAAAACGCTTTAATTTCTACCCTGTAGCAAATAAAAATTCTACTTTTTATCTGCATAATTTTGAGAATATTAGGAGTTAAATAATAAATTGTCGGTTGTAAAATGAATAGAGAGCTGTCGACAAGGTGTATAATTTTGGTACAATGTCATTAAAACCTACTCAATTTGATATGGAAACCAAAGATACTAATATTAATTTGTGCAAATATGATATTCCTATCAGTAAGACAGATGTGACACCAAAGATTGATGAGCAGTTCTTGACTGCCGTTTTGAAAGTGGATAGTTTTCTGAAATTTGAAAGAAGAAATGACTGATTGATGTATTATTATCTTTTAGGAATGAATGCGACCATTTTTTGCGATACTGAAGTTGATCTGTGTTATTCACATCCCTGTTTAAATAATGGAGAATGTTTTCAGGAAGAAAATGGATATACCTGTATCTGTAAAAATAACTTTGAAGGTTTGTATTTCTTATTAATACTTTCTGTTTTGTTTTGGAACCTGACCATAGCTAAACCATATAGGGCCTAATTGCTGCTTGCATTCTTCCCCCCTCTTATGAAAAGTTCTTTATTTCTTTTGAAACTGAAATCGGCTGTTCATAGCTCCAACTTGCTGAAGCCCCTTTGAAACCACAGGGTTTTTCTTGTCGAACTTGTTAACCCAAACTCTTAATCAGATATCTCCAAATAGCACCAATCAGCAAATAGATTTTCTTCAAAATTTGATCACTGATTTATTTGTTAACATTTATGGTTGATTAATTTTACAGGTAACAATTGTGAGGTGAACACAACAGCTAAATTCGATGTTATAAGTTGTCCTAATGACATGTGTCAATCTCCGTCATATTGTATCCCTTTAATACAAGGTGGTTTCCGTTGTCAAGGATGTCCAGACGATGATAATTATGATAAATTTTGTCGACTTCGTACCCGTAGTTTTTCTAGAGGATCATCACTAACCTTTCCTTCACTAAGAAAGCGACACAGATTTGTGGTAGAACTGAGGTAAGTGATGGTTTATTTTGGGGTTTTGGGGTTTTGTTTTGTTCTTTATAAATTTCAATTGGTTCTTTTGGGTACTTTCGGTAGCCTCAACTTCATATATAGCTGGGAAGTTGGATGGCTGTAACATATGGTCTGTCATTGAGTCAACTGGCATGGTTTCGATTTCATGGTTGTACGGAACAAGGAGTAGGGTCGCCTGTCCAATCTCATGGGTTTTCTCTCCGTGTCCTCGGGTTACCTCCCACTGCTAAGGACTCCTAAGGGTAAGCAAATAATCCAAATAAAATTAAACCATGTTTGTCCAGAAATGACCTAGTTTGTGTCATTAAACCCCATTTCTCTCTCTCTGTCTCTCTCAATATGTAGCTGACCAGTTTATGAGGAAGGTCAAAAAGATTTTCACAACTGAAAAAAAAAAATCATTGAAAGAATATTTTGATACAGATCAGTAGCTTAGGAATTTCCAGTGAAATTACTGTAGAACCATGACAGTATTTCCCCTGTATTTGCTCGATCCTGCGGCATTATAGAAAATTCTCAAGCAAGTTTTAAGGTCATATTGTCTTTTTCACATGGTATCAAATTATTTAGGAATCAGGATATTGATCTAGCATCGTTTATGATTTTAATGAAGTTTTGTGTATTTTTTGTGTAATGAATCGCATGTATAATGGTAGTTGATTAATGTAGTCAAACAATTGAACCAGTGTTCGGAGAGTTTAATCAACACAAACTAACCAGAAAGTCAATTTACTCCATTAGGTTATATCATCATTATTGTTGTAAGGATATGATCATTGTATTTACACACACATTATGCAAGAGAGAAAAAGAGAGAGAAATAAATGGGTTTTAACGTCCACTCGACACAAACTAGGTCATTTTGGGACTAACATATGGTTCAGTTTTATTTCAATAACTGTCAAGGAAAGAAATAAAACAGCTAGATCAGAGACAAAAATTAATCCATTTGTGCCAATAAAAATATTTGATTAAATTCTTTAAAATGATTATTAGTTAATGAATTTGGAACTCTTTGCGAAGCTGTACGTTTTGGATAAAATCTTTTGATGGGCCTCTTTTTTAATCTGATTGAATCCAATATCTACCGTTGATGTTTTGGATTTGTTCTCTTAATTAAATGTTAAAAAGTCAGTTTAAGTATATCTTGGCAAAAATTAAGGTGTGAAAAAAAATGAGATATTGTTAGAAAAATACAAGATCGTGATTGATATGTTACTTAAGGCCAGTAGCAGTTGCTGTTGCTGAATATTGATAATATTCAACAATTAATTGGAAAAATCTGTGAAGTATAGCATTCAGCTAGTTTGCTTGAAGCATCGACCAATTAATTGTGTAACATCTCAGTCTTCTGACTTGAAATAATCGTGGCCGTTACTTTTCTACTTGAATATGTCTTTGATGATTTGATAATTAATTCAATGGATGAACCAAGATCAATTCATTATTCTGATTATTGATTTATTCATCCACAAGAAAGAAAACCTATGGAGTTAAGTTGATGAGGAGGAGAGAAGTTATTATTAGAATTAAAGTAGTTGCTCATTCATAATGAAGCCTAGTCCACCCTTGAGTGCTGGTGATTTCGTACTGGATGACTGCATGTTGATTTGCGGGATCAAAAACCTATTGACAATACCGCTGATACATCTCGAAACAACAAAACAATCTTTTTGGTTTGCAGCACCCTACTTGTGGAACTCCCTCCCCCTCCGTATTCGAATAAATCATCACTGAATGTGTTTAAACAACAGATAAAGACTCTCCTTTTCACAACTGCTTTCCAAGACCAGTATTGAAAAATTTGCCTAGCGCAATAGAAACTTTAATAAGTGTTGTTGCGCGAACATAAATTTAGATATATTATTATTATTATTATTATTTTAGTTGGTGATATCATTGGTCCTTGAATGATGAAAATCACGAATTTCCTTTTTTGATCTTTAAAACTCATAGCTCCAAGATAAAATAATAACAATGCTTTATTGTTTAGCACTCTGCCTTCAGACATCTAACTACTTCGTGAATAGATCTCTACCCTAAATGGCCACCATATTAAAAAAAATTAGTACATTGTTATGTGGGTTCTACTCTCTTTTACATAGTTTCATACACACAAAAAATAAATTAACATTTTCAATTTTATTAAATGGAAGCCTAATGAATACTATTCAAAATTCTCGAAGTGTTTTTGGTGTTTTTTTCGAATTAAATTGTCAACTAAAATGTCTGCCAACCAGCTTCATGTCTGTTCTAATTGTAGACAGACAGCATAAGTTTTATAGCAATTTTGAGAAGAAGATGGTAATTATTGCCAATCACTAAACGGACTCTCTTCCGTTTCTTTGAAGGTTGAGTAACTGTTGTTAGAAGCCTTGTTGTGAGTCACAAAAGGAAAGATTAATACTCACTGGTCGTAAATCAATAGAAGTGTAGAAAATGTGCGAGCTATTTCATATTGTATTCATAAAAACACATATTTATTGATGAGTTCTGTTCGTTCACTGGCTTGTCTATTGATTCTCGAAACACAATATTGTATCTTAAAAAGCTCATTCAATAGTGTGCATTTTAATAGAAGTTCTATAAGAAAACTGAAACTTTATCCTTAATATAATAGAATTATTTTTTATTTTTTATCACGTGCTGACCGAAGTTAATGGGCTCTCTCTCTCAGTTTTGTTTCCGGAGCATAGTGCTGGAACAACTCTAGATATCTTTTTACGGAAATTTCCAACAGCACAACCTTTTGCTAATAGTTTTTCTGTTTCCATGGCGAAAACTGATGACTTAGTTTTTAAGTGAAAAATTTAGGTACCGTGTAATCTTAAACATCATTTTCTTGATTGTGGCGTAGTTAATTTTTTCTATTTGGATGAAAGTGAAAAAAGTGTTAAAATAAAAATGCAAATTAAATTAATTTTGACTTGTTTATCTTCTAAGCCACTCAACCAAAACTAAATAGTTCTTTTGCCAGGGCGATTTTAATTCAACCTTTCTTTCTGAAAATGTTTGTCCCTTTGAATTAAGGAAGAAAGAAGGAGCAGGGATAGAAAGAAAGGTCTTATATTGTTCGCATTCATAATCTCAATAACCGACTTGCTAATCAATGTATAATTATGGCCCTCATATGTCTTGTTCTAAAATCTGCTTCCTTAGCTCCTTATTTAACGCTTTTCGTTTCTAAATATAGATTTCTATCTGTTTTTTTTTTCAGTTTTGCTACACAAGAAAAGAATGGATTGTTATTTTATAATGGCCGATTCAATGAGAAACACGATTTTATATCACTGGAGATCGCAGATGGACAGGTTACGTTTTCCTTCTCACTGGGGGGCAGTATAACTAGTGTGTTTCCTTATGTAGAGGGAGGTGTTAGCAATGGCCAGTGGTGGAAAGTGAAAGTAGAATATTTAAATAGGGTAAGTTTTTCATAACATTAAAGGAACCATTATGATTCCAATTGGATGACAGTGGGCCTGGCAAGGAACAGCATCTGGCCGTTTGGATGGGCCAAAAATACAAGGTCCTGTGTAGGATACTCTTCATTGAATTTGAACCGTCATGGGTTCTTTAATTTGTAAGCTATGTGTACATAGATGGGCCCTGCCTTTTGGCCCATCAGAACATCTAAGAAATACTTTTCTTGTCGGCCCTGCGGGTGTCACTTCTGGCAACTGGGAACCAACCGCCTGTTGTTATCAGTCCTGCAGATGCCAACCAACAAGTGGGAATCATGCTTGTTATAACAGACAACTGAAATAACAAGAATCTTAACAGGTGTAAACAGCTGAAACGGATTTCGCAACAAATAATTATATTTCTTCTCACCATGAACCGAAAAATACACATTGCATCAAACCAAAGTGCATATTTTAAACATTGTTTAACAATTTTATTGGATAATTTCAATACTGTAGGCATATTGCCTTAAAGTAACTGAATAAAGAATTGAAATTGATAATTTCAATGTTAGGCCACATAAAAAAAATATTCCTGTGCTCGGATAATCCCGGGTAACATTTTATTTTTTAAAAATATATTTAATTACCGGGTAATATTTTTTTCCGATCACGGGATGCAAGTCTTCAAAATTTAAAAGAATCAAAAAAGTGCCTTAGACTCATTTATAAAGTATGCAACCCTGATCAATGTTACTGGATAATAATTCTTGTAAACAACATGATGAGATGAATGCAGTGTTTATAAGAAGCCAGGAGGTTGGATGACCAAATGGTATGCATGTGCGCGCTGTATCATAAGGTCTGCGATTCCCCATTCATTTAGTCCTGTAGTGATCCTTTGACAAACTATAAACATCAACATTGTGATTTTATTATTACAGCAAGCAACGGTAACAGTAGGAGAGAATTGTGATACAGAGATCTCCGTCCGATATGGTCAGACTCTCGGAAATTATTCTTGTGCTGCTCGAGCTGTTCATATTCTTCACGAAAAGTAAGTATTATTTTAATTACTCTTCAAGAAGAAATTCAAAAATACCGTTGTAATTAAGCAAGTGTTTTTTTTTATATAAACAATATTGATTCAGATAACTGAAAGGATTGGGGAACAGGACAAAGCCTATATCACCCCTCTCCAAGTGTTATCTATGGTTTTTGATCAATTATTTAATTAATCAGGTATAGGCTGATATTTTTTTGTATGAAAATGCCGACCCAATGGGGGCATACAACATAAAATGATACATTTATCTGAAAATCGAAAAGGAAGTTAAAAATAAATAAAGAATAAAAAAATGTGTATGCTTACATAGCAAAAGCATGATATATAAAAGTGCATAACATCAATGGCTATTTCCGCCAGAGCTTGAAAACATCTCAAAAGCAGGAAGGAATAATAGGGGTTATTTTAATGATAGAATTTTAGCAACTTTTAGATCCAAAAGATTAATCTAAATTTTAAGGCCTAGAGTGTTCAAGGATTTGTGTTCAAGCACACAAAGACTTTTGGTTTAAGACAGTTTATATATTAATCTATTTTGGTTTTCTTTTAATTATCATTTAATCATTCATTATTCCAGATGTAAAAATCCAGTTGTGTTTTGTCACCGGTTTTTGGACTTAACGGGTCCACTGCAGATAGGTGGTTTGCCAGGATTACCAACTGCCTTTCAAGTAAAAAGTCGGAACTATGTTGGATGTATTGGTGATTTTTATATTGATAAAGTTTTACTGGATTTAAATACCTCTGTAGCTGACCTAGGAACAGAAAAAGGATGTCCTCCTAAAGTAGAACAATGCAAATCCTCACCTTGTAAATTTGGAGGTAAATATGAAATCTTTTTACACATCATCACCATAGTTATTCTATTCTTGTATCCAATTCCAACTGCCAAGGGATATTTAACCTGCACAACATGATTTTTTGTCCCATCTGAATGACTAGACAGCTGTTCCTGTCAGGCCTGCCATCCTGCATTAGTGACACAGTTCGTTAGACCGGTTGGTGCACAAAAGTAGGACATTTTAAAAAGCCCATTTCATTTTGTGGAACCTAATTTCTATTTTGTAGCTAATAATAATTGAAATGATATTTTCAGGTACTTGTAAAGAAGGGTGGAATACTTTTATGTGTAATTGTCCCGAAAAAACTGGTGGCAAAGATTGTTCACAAGGTATCAACTTAATATTTTGTTTGCATATATACTATATTATATCTCCTCTAAGGATAAAAAAAACTCTCAAATCTTCAAGATGTATTAAGGATCCTGTGCATGGAATTCAGTTCCGTCAAATGCAGTTACTTTTTGTTTGCCTGAAGTGACCAAATTTAATGCAGTGAAATCCCACTCAATGGACCACCTCAGTATTTGAGAATATAAAATCTCTTACCTGGTATTTCAACTTAGTATGAACACTGGTCAACTGTATGTTATTAATGTGAATGAATGTTATTATTGTGAATGAATAAATGTTATTATTGTGAATGAATGAATGTTATTAGTGTGAATGAATGAATGTTATTAGTATAAATAAATGTTATAAGTTTAAATAAATGTTATTATTATAAATAAATGTTATTATTGTGAATGAATGAATGTTATTATTATAAATGAATGTTATTAATATTACAGTGATAGAATCAAGTAGAGAATTAGATGGTACAGGTTATCTTGAATACAGTAATTTAAATACTCCACCAGTAAACTTTCCGTGGTATAACAGTCTCGCGTTTAGAACACGATCGTATAATGGTACTCTCATGCAGATTATTCTCTCACAAGGGGAAGTCAGAATACTGGTAAGTTATAGATTTATTAAAACATTTTCTTTTTCCATTGATCCTTTTGCTTTCAGTTTCTTTGGGGTTTTTTTTTTTAAAGAAATATTTTATTCATTATAAATGAATGGGAAATCAGGGAAATATGGAAGGGTATCGCTGCCAATATTAAATGTAAAATGTAATGAGGGAAATGTAATATGTAGACACGTTAAAAAAACAGCAATTTTCATTTAAATATTTGACACATTGCATATGACTTTGCCTTTGAGGTATTTTGACTTTATGATTCCAGGTTTTAAGACTTTGTAAATTGTACATTTTACACATAATCAATGGAATAAACAGTTTAGCAGAGCATTTAATATTGGCAGCGATACCCTTCCATAGGGAACAGGAAAAATGTTTAAGTCGGCCACCTATTTCAGTTTTTATGTTTGAGGCCTATAGTGATGTTGTAACTGTATATAATTTATTGTTTGTTTCAGTTATTGGATGGCTATGTTGTATACCTTTATGACTGTAACTGCATCATATCAGTTTATATATAATTTGTTATTTATTTCAGTTATTGGATGGCTATGTTATTTATCTATATGATGGTAGAGCTACTGTATTTGATAATGCTCGAGTTAACGATGGTCAGTGGCATTATTTTGAATCCAGATGGTTTCAAGGTCAACTCAAGATGTTTCTGGATTATGGTCAAAGACAGGTAATATTAACTTCCTGCTCGGAATTTTTTTTTTATGGGAGGTTGGAGGGTTGAGTGGTTTACCACGTGCAAATCAGAATCATTACTAAGTGGTGGCGCTGGCTTGTTGATTTCATCTCCAGAGGTCGCCAACTGTTGTAAAAATTTAATTTATCATATCTTTGTAAATACTGAATGAAATTGAACCATTTTGGATGGATATTCCTGTTAAAGATTCAACTTTCACAATATTGTGGTTAGCAAGGGATTCAAAATCTCTCATATAAACATCAGTGGCTTTAATTGTGGATAATTCTGTTGACCACAAAACAAATTTGGAGCAATTCAGAATCTGTCAAATGATAATCATTGGTCTTACAAAATAACACATTTAAATTCTAGACTTAATTGTGTCATATAGATCCTTTTTCATCAAACAAATTAAAATTCTTAGTCTTAATTGTATCATAGTTAATGAATGAAAGTTGTACAAGATTGAATATATTTTATCTGTATTCACATTCAATAATTTAATTTTACTTGCTTTGTTTACTAACAGAGAATTGTTGAAATGCCGAGCACAGTTCTCGAGAAGCTTGTCCAAAAAGTTCATGTTGGAGGTCACAAAATTGGCAATGGTCCAATGACAAATGGTTTTACAGGTTGTATAAAGGTAAAACTACTTTTAAAACTTTCTGCTCATACATAATCAATGATTGACTCAAGTTGTGTGGTTTTGATTCCCCGCTTGTACGTTACAAGTAGGATCCAGGTCCTCTGGTTTCCTCCTACAGCTAGAAACCCCTACGACAAGCGAATTATTGAAATAAAATTGAACAATATGTTAGTCGTTAAATTGCCTTAGTTCTTCTTTCTCTCTCCCCTGTATATTTCAAATATAATATCTATTGATTTTCAGGATGCACGTGTAGGTAATTCTGATATTTCGCTGTTGGAACAGCCACGGGAATCTAACGTTAAAATAGGTTGTTCATCACCAGACGTCTGTAACCAAGCAACGTGTGGATCTGGAGAATGCGTTGATCTATGGGGAGATTACTCTTGTCAGTGTACACCTGGTAAGTTATTTATTAGCTTATTTTATCTCGATATATTGAACATGATTTTCATCGAGATAGGTGCAAGACAGAGGGCCGGGCAAGGGACAACGTATAGTCTTTTGATGAGACGAAATCTCAGGACCTGTGTACACATTGGCATAGCCTACACATAAAATATCCCTTTACAGTTCGGAATTTGATATACGTCTTTGCCATAGTGTCTGCTGTTCGGGCAAAATTTCTCTCATAGCATACTGTATGGCTTACACTTGTCTTCGTGAGCCTAGTCGGAGCAGGAAAGTAACACGTTGAACAGCATTTCATTCAATCGTTTATAGATAATAAAAAAAATGAATATGTTAAAAACTTCACTCTGAGCAAAGCTATCAGCAATACTATTATAAGCTAGCCTCGATTGTCATTGCTACCATTGTTATGATGATAATAAACAAAGTCTCGATTATCCATTTTTATGGTAACAGCATCAACTGTTTAAATCTACTTAATATGTGAGCATTCAGATGGCATCGAGAGTTGATTATGGTCTGGATAAGTTAATGTCTAATTCATGATTTATGTAACATTTTAGTCCTAAAGTTAGACCTGCAATAGGCCTAGGCAGATAAAGCTCTTGCATAATTTATGTTTAATGTGATATATTTTACTCATTGTATAGGCACAGTAGGACCACAGTGTGTGGAAGTATGTACAAGTGTCAACCCCTGTCAGAACTATGCTACATGTAAATACCCACAAGGCAATGCTCAGACATACACTTGTGAATGTGGTAAGAGACAAAATGGAAGGTATTGTGAGATTGTTTCACCGAAGACATGTCCTGTTAGTTGGTGGGGTGATCCAGTGTGTGGACCATGTGATTGTCCGAAGAATCTTGGTTTTAACAGCTCCTGTGATAAAACAAATGGAGAATGTTTTTGTATGGTAAGTTTATCAGATATATATAGCCAATATTACAGATTTATCTTCAAAAGATTAGATCTGGTTGTTCACTTCGGTCAAAGTTTGACTTACTTAGTGTGGTTTCCCCTTGTCAGTGATGCAGGAAGGAGGGGCCAGCAAGGAAAGCTGTAGTGTCATTCGGATGGTACGAAAAACTGAGGTCACATGTACACATTGGGGTGCACAAAGAAAGATCCCTTGGCAGTTGGAATTCAATATAACAGTAGGCTGTAGCGCAGCTGCCCGGGCAAAGTTTCCCTCATAGCACAGTGTAAGGCGTATGCCTGTCTTCATTAGTCCAGTTTAGGAGCAGAGCACTAGGACGTTAAACTCAATTTCATTTCAAATCTTTGACTCCCATGTACAATCAAAATATTATGTGCCTTGTGCTGATTAGCAATTTTTCAAAATATAGTAATTTTTGTGTTTCCATGGATACGCATTTAACGTAGATATTGTTATACAAGCTCATATGTTATTCCTTTGATTATCAAAATATTAGATGTAATTTGTTAATTAGAAATTTCTAGAATTAAGTAATTGGTGAGCATGCTTCAGATACTTTAAATTTTATATAAAAAAAGAATTATTATTATAACAAACTGATGTTTTGGTTTTTTTAATCTACAGGAGAACCATTACAGACAACCAGGTGTTGGTAAATGTACTGCATGTGACTGTTATGATAAGGGATCCGAGAGTATGGCATGTGATCAGATAACAGGAAAATGTAAATGTCGTAACGGTGTAATAGGCAGACGATGTGATCAGTGTTCTAGTAAATTTGCAGAAGTTGAAGATAGCGGATGTGTCAGTAAGTAATGTTACCATTTAAGATATGGAAGTCATGATGGCTCAGTGAGTGAGATTTTGGCTCATTAGCCGGGAGGTTTCTGTTTCCATCCTTGTCTGGATTTTCTGGCGTCGTTTCCCCCCCTTGTCAGTGGTGCAGGACGGGAAGGCCTGACAAGGACAGCTCTCTAGTGGTTAAGATGGATGAAAAACTGAGATCCTGTGTACACATTGGCTTGCATGTAAAAGATCCCTTGGTTGTTAGAATTCAATTTAAGAATAGGCTGTAGTGCCGCTGTTTTCATTAACCCAGTTGGTATAGAATTACAATAAGACATTAGACACCATTTCTTTTTGTGTAAGAGTCGTTGTATTGCCACGGATCAAAATCTAGATTCTGTCCAATGAAGGTCCTACTTTTCTGCACCAACTAGGCTAATGATAGGGCTTTCGACTCTTGACTAGAATACCCTGGTGTAAAATGGTAGGGCATTAGGCACTTGACTAGAATACCCTGGTGTAAAATGGTAGGGCATTAGGCACTGGAGTAGAATACCCTGCCGTAAAATGTCCTGCTTTTGAATCTATTCTTACGCCGAGAAGTAACTTAAGAAAGACAGTTTTAATTGTGTTGTAATGATTATCCATGTTATATTATTTTAGTAAAGTATAACGTATGTCCACATACTCGAGCTGGTGATATATGGTGGGAGAGAACAGAGTTCGGTGTTACAGCTGTACAGAGATGTCCTTATGAAGCACAGGGTAAATAATATTAATGTTTCTATATTGTGTGAGATGAATAATGTTTCTTGAGTGATGTTAGAGAACTTTCTACTGAGAGATTTGATCTCTGTTTTAAATGGCCACCATATCACGTCTGTCTTACATACTAAGACTAATTATATCTTTTCAATTTTATTAAATGGAAGCGGAATAAATCCTTCCCATAATTCTCAAAGTATACTTAGTGTTTTCAACTAAAATCGTTGATTTAGGAATTAAAATCTCATTGGACAACTTAATTTCTGTTCTCAAGCAGAGCTAACTGTAGACAGTGTAAGTTTACTATGGTATGTTGAAATGACGTCCATTGACTTATATTTTGTTTCGATAGGGTGCAATAAAGTTATTAAAGGTTTAGTTGAAATTTACATATATTATTTTTTTATTTTTTGTCTTGGATATTGTAGGAAGTGCTAAAAGAGAATGTTTTGAATGTAAAGAAGGTAAGTTCCGGTATTGCTGCACTACTTTAGGGCATTTATTGTTTTAAATATTACAAATAGTTCAAAGAAAATAAACTGTCAGATATTGATATATCAAAATTAAAATGAAGAATTGTTGTCATTTGTTTTGTATATCTTTAAATCACGAGATTTATATGGTCTATTGTTGTTGTTAAGGTTTTGTATATCTTTAAATCAGGAGCTTATATGTTTTGGTTTGGTATAACTTTATATAACAAGATTTATATGGTCTATTGTTTTTTTTCGTTTGGTACAATTTTAAATAACGAGAATTTTATGGTCTATTTATAGGTGTATCATGTCTATATAAAGAAGAAGGTTGGCAGGAACCAGACTTGTATAATTGTACCAATCAAAACTTTACTAAACTCTCTACCTTGGTAAGTCTTTTTCTATATGTGGAATAATTGAGGAATGAAATGAAATGAAATGGGGGTTTAAAGTCATACTGTTCTGCTCCGATTGGGATTTTGAAGATGGGCATACACCATACAGTGTGCTATGAGGGAAATTTTGACTGCACACATCTCTATGGCCTACTCTTACATAGAATTCCAACTGCCAAGGGATCTTTTTACGTGCATGCCAATGTGTACACAGGACCTTGGTTTTTCGTCCTATCTGAATGAATGGCTAGACAGCTGTCCTTCCATTCAGCACCACTGCCGAGGGGAAACCACAAACTTTCTTGACCAACACCGTAGTCAATGATATTTATAGAGTTTTATTCAACAA
Organism: Patella pellucida; assembly: GCA_917208275.1. Lineage (NCBI taxonomy): Eukaryota > Metazoa > Mollusca > Gastropoda > Patellidae > Patella > Patella pellucida. The sequence continues at coordinate 62,525,674 of OU795042.1, read as the reverse complement.
AGAGATTATTTTCAAAGTGCTTTTGTTTCTGTGAAATAAAGTTTCCACTACAATGCACTATTAAAAATCTTCTATGTGGTTTTGAATGTTGATGAGGATGGTTGTTGTATGAGGTGAATATTTGTGAAGTATTTTAATGTTTATAAAATAACATTTTGTATACTTTTTTTTTTACAGTTTAAAACCTCGATATCCAACACGTATACAGCTAAGAATGGTATAGATAGATTAGTTGATGCTACTAATACAACTAATAATATACTGGGTGGAGATATACTCATGTCGTATCATGTTATTAAACAGATATTACTCTATGAAAATACACAACAAGGCTTAAACCTAACCAGTGAACAACATAGTACATTTATTCAGGTATGATAGCAATACAGTTGTTCAGGTATTACGTTTATTCAGGGGGTTGGGATGGCCTAGTGGTCTAGAGTGCCGCGCTTCGACCTCTAGCTGGTTGGCCACCTCTGGCTTGTGGCTGTGGTTTCAAGCCCTGGTGTGAGCGTATGTGGCATGGAGCTAGGGGCGCCTTATCAACTTCGTGGGTTTTCTCCAGGCACTCAGTTTTCCTCCCACTGCTAAAGTGCAAGCTAATTATTGAAATAAGATTAAACCATTTCTCTCTCTCTCTCTATTACGTTTAGTCAGGATAGATTTTAGTACATTTATTCAGGTATGATGTTATTCAGCTATGATAGTAGGAAACTTATTCAGGAATGATAGTAGGGAACTTATTGAGATATGATGCTAGGAATTTTAATCAGGTATGATACTAGGAAATTTTTTCATATATTATTGTAAAATATTAAATGGTAAGAATTTGCATTGATGCAGCGGCTGGTTAAATATGACCAAGTGAGAATAACTGTCCTTCTAAATTGTGGTTGAAATTTTAATCTTGATGTAGGTGTTTTTTTTAGGTGAATGCCTTGACCGATCTCGAGAATAAGCATTTTCCACTAAGACTTTGGAACAGTGATAAAACCTTAAGTTCGATCATGACTCCTGTAGGTGGAAAATGGTCTTGATTATTATTAGTTTTTCATGAAATCAGTGTCACTGAGCATTTGGTTTACAGTTGGTCGCGCAATCACCAATATATTTATAACGGAATGACCGATCTCAAGAATAAGCAATATATTTATATTATTTATATATTTGTAGAGAATGCTGATAGCCATGAGTAATATGACCAGCCCAGAATACGAAGACTTGTGGGAACGGACCAATTATTTAACAGGTGGTGCTGGGGAACTTGTCAATGAATTTGAGAAATATACAGAGACTCTAACTCGGAGCATGGCGCCAGCTCAGTCCTTGCCGTTTGATGCTATTTCTGATAATATGGGTAAGGACAATCTCCTTTTTTTAGAACATAAATTGGACAAAAATGAGCTCTAAAACACATTAATGTAATATAGAAGAATGGGGATCATATTGAGTTAGAGCTTAACCACCTTTAAAGGAAATCAGATATTCTTCTTTATGCCTATTATATTGTATGTCATGTATATGCTGTCCACAAGTTCAGTATAAAACTAGTGGTCATTGATCATTACATCAGTGGTTTCCTCCTACTGTTCTAAAGACTCCTACACACAAGCGGATCATTGAAATTAAAATTGAACCATGTTAGCCCCAAAATGACCTTATTTGTGTCAAGTGGACGTTAAACCCCATTTCTCATGCTCTCTTTTTTTGTTATATCATTTTCTGGTTTATGGTTCCATAGTAGAAAAATTTCTAATTTTAAAAATCGAAGATAAGTCATACAATACCCAGCTTACATGAAATGTTGTTTATATAAGATAGAGTAATATGAACTTTATATATTTTTATCTGTTTTTAGTTATGGCAGTTGATTGGATCCAGAAAGGAAACTCTTCCAATAATTTCCTACCGAAATATGATCATATATCAAAGAAAGGAACTTTTGATGATGAAACGAAAGTTCGATTACCATCAACATTATTATATTATACAATCGGTAAGATAGAAGCATTTCTCTATGAACTTTACTTTGAAGTTTGTTTCTCGGTAACCAAGCAATTTGTTAAACGTTGCCAATCCATATAGTGAATTTTTGTTTATGTATCGTCTGCAGAGATGGGGGCCATGGTGGCTTAGTAAGATGTTCTCTCGCTTATTTGGAGGTCCTGTGTTTGATCCCTGCATTGATCAAGAAAACTCATCAGAATTTTTCGGTGTGGTTCCTCTGTGCAGAAAACCAAGGGCCTTGTAAGGGACAACGTGTAGTCGTTTGGATGGTACGGAAAGCTGAGGTCCCATGCACACATTGGCATGCAAAAAACAGATCCCATTGCAGTTGGAATTTAATATAAAAGTAGGCCTTGGCGCAGTTGTTCTGGCACAATTTCCCTCATAGGACACTGTATGGCATATCCCATTCTTCATTAGTCCAGTTCAGAGCAGAACAGTGGGATATTAAATCCCATTTTATTTTGTTTCGTTGCAATATTGTGTAATTTTCAATTGATCATATTTTTGTATATACTCTACAGAATTAAACCAAATTTGGACAGATATTCCTTTTAAAGTTTCAAGTTTTACATTGTTTAGTTTGCACAGGATTCAAAATCTCTAAAATAACGTTCAGCGAATTTAAGATACTGGTACCGAGATTGATACAAAAATCCAAAAATAAAGATTAATATGAAACTCTAAATCAGGTTGATAATATGTTTGATATTTAACTATTGACCTATATATTTGTTTTCAGGATCTACAGACATGACCAATAAAATTTACACAGGTTTTGTTATGTATAAAACTATTGGTAATTTAATGGCTAAAAACTTCTCTTCCGATGTCAGGTAAGTAATTCTTCCCAATAGTAAAAACACAAATGTTTTCATTAAACTATAATTAAGAATAATCGCTAGTAGGTTTATAATGCTATTTGGCCGAATGGTGCAGAACGGAGGGCCTGCAAGGGACAACGTATAGTCGTTCGTATAGGATGAAACACTAAGATCCTGTGTACACATCAACATGCACGTAACATATCCCATGGCAGCCAGAATTTGATATAAGAGTATTCCATATCATCTTTTTTTTGCTTTGTTTAATATTTCTCCAGATTTCTTTTAATGAAATAAATGTGCATCTTAAATAAATTTAAATTGAATTACAGAACTGAACGTCCAATCAGAATTAACAGTCCAGTAGTAACAGTGGTGATTGTAGATGAAGGTCGAACAATAAAAGGGAAATTATCTGAACCAATAGAAATAACATTCCGTCAACTTGATGCCTCCAATCGTTCAAGTCCTCAATGTGTTTACTGGGCAACTGACAATAATGGGTGAGTAACTAATGTCGTATTGTAGACCTCTCTTATACCTCTCTCAGCTGTGGTATGTCCATTCCACATGTAGGGGGGGGGGATGGCCAAATGGTAAAGCATGTGCGTGCTGTATCATCAGGTCTGTCATTAAGTCAACTTTCCAATTCCCTGGTTATACGTGAGGGTCACCTGCCCAACCTCGTCCTCCACTGCTAAAAACCTGTATGGGCAAGCGAATTCCTGAGATAAAATTGAACCATGTGGTAGTCCCAAATTGAGCTAGTTTCTGTCGAGTGGATGTTAAACTCCATTTTCTGACCTCATGAACTTTTAAAGATATCTTTATCAACCATTGTACACCAATCAAATTGTTCTATAAATTGTGACTTTTGCTAATCAGACATTTATAGGATTCAATGTTTACATTAAAACCAAACTTCACATGAATGACAACCTTTACACAACAGATTGGAGAATTTTGAGTCGGTTGAATTTGTTTGTCTTTATATAGATTTGGACTCTGTATATTTATGTCTGTGTTAACCTGTAAATCGTTAACCACCCCCTATTGTGTAATTAATTTGACGAAGTGACTAAGAACTGTGTACTATGTTCTAAGAATAGGTTGGGACAATACCTCCAAGGTGTTATATTACACCATACACGCAATTGAGTGGCAGTTGTCCAGGACGTTATATAACGACCTACACACTTAATGGGTTAGTTTTGATCCGTTGAATAATTTTCTGTGTGTTTATATTTTAGTGAAAGATTGTGGTCAACTGACGGATGCAGTGTTAAAGATAGATATAGTAAAAATAACCATCGGTTTGTCGTCTGCTCCTGTACACATCTCTCAACATTTGCCGTTCTAATGGACGTTGCTGACCAAGAGGTAAAATAATTTTGATATTATGATAACTATAGTTGCTTGAAAATTTAATAAAATTGAAATTCTCTGTAGTGGGTAGTGTGCTATCTCATACATATCTCAGGAATCACTCCGAATACCTTGTTAAACAATCAATTGGTTAACAGAACACAATTTTTATGGGAAACAATCACTGTTTTTTTTTCAACAAGTTTCCCAATCGCTAAATGCCACTTAAAGATGAAGCTTTTAGTTGCATCCTTTTGGTTAAAGGAGCTAAATCGCTAACATTTCGGACCTAGAAATTGACCTTAATGGGCCGCAACGCATATAATAATATAATCTGATTGTATATAAACTGATTTACATTAAATTGTTTCCGTTTTGACTCTAATTTCAAATCAGTTATGTCCAGCGAAATACGACAGGAGTCTTAACTAAAGAGGAAATTATAGTGTCTGGTTATTCCAGTCTACTGCGCATGCCCACCAGATAAGATATGGCCCCATAGTTTAACAGGAGTTGTTGAATATGTCTAGCCTCGTTCTTTCTTGTCACTTGTTACAAGTGACGCTGAAACGCTCTGTGGTACACGATTCGTGTACCAATGGTAAACTGTTTATCTTGTTTTAAATATTGGATATCAGAGGCCTACCGTTTCCAGGTAAGATCACAACATCAATGTTGATTTAAATTGACCGATAATTCGTGTTTTCCATGTCGAAGATTTTCGAGGATTTTGAGTTACGGACATAGGTCCTTTAAGATTAGATGTCAATTGATGACTTTCATTTATACGAAAATGGCATTAATATAATTTATTTTGCAAAGGTACCAAAAACAATTCCCATGAAATGTTTAATACAGTAGAAAATCCTGAAAGAGAATCATAAGAAATATTGCATTGTTTATTATTGAAATAAATTTAAACTACTATGATATATTTATTATTTCAGTATCTTGCGACTAAACCTGTTACCGTGGAGATATTGACCTACATTCTGACGTCTATATCACTCATGTTATTATTTGTGGCCTTCTTCATCTTCATGTGTTTAAAACGTCTACAATGTAACTGGAACTCCATCCACATCAATCTGATTGTAGTTTTATTTATCTCGGAACTGGCCTTCGTGATTGGAATTAATCAAACTGAACCAAAGGTAAGTTTGAATATCAAAGTTACCGTGGCTCCCTAACCTGGAGGTTGCGTGTTGACCAAGAAGGTTTATCCGGATTTTCCCTGTGTTGACCGAGAAGGTTTATCCGGATATTCCGGCGTGGTTCCCCTTTGTCAGTGGTGCAGGATGAAGAGCCTGGCAAACGACCAATGCATGGTAGTTCAGATGGGATGAAAGCTAAGGTCCCATATACACATAGGCATGCACTTAAAAGAACCCTTGGCAATTTGATATAAGAGTGGGTCATAGCCCACTGTATGGTGTTTGCCCGTCTTCATTAGTCCAGTTGGAACAGAACAGTAGGACCTTAAACCCCTTTTCATTTTATTTTCAGTGTTGGCACTGCAGGGGATGATGAATGTTGTGAAAACTGAACAAAATTAAACCAGTCGAATTGATAGTCCTATTAGAGAGATTCAATTCTCAATAAAATTTCTGTGTTGAATATTGTGCAATTTTCAATTTGTCATCTGTTTGTCAATACAGAACTTTTTAAGAGATTGAATTTTGAAATTAATTTCTCTTTTATTTTCAGATATTTTGTCGACTGATTGCCATCACTCTACAGTATTTCTATATGGCCTCGTTCTCATGGTTATTTGTCGAGATATTACACATCTATAGAATGTTAACAGAGATACGAACGGTTAATTATGGTTCGATGAAATTCTACTACTTAATAGGATATGGTAAGATTATTCTAATTCTCTTCCGTATAATTTCTGTTCTGAATTCTTCATCTCCAAGTTACCTTCCCTGCTAAAGACCCCCACGTGCAAGGGAATTAATAAAATAAAGTAGTTGAACCATATGTTAGTCCTGAAATCACCTAGACGATTTAAATACGTTTTGCGGTTGATAAAATAAGCGTAAAATGGATCGAGTTTGTTTTTTATTGTAACAAACAGTAGCAATGACAATTGAGGCTACAGTGTTATTGTATCGTCTATAGCTAGACTCAGAGTGAAGTAATTTGACTGAAATTTTCAACATATTCCCTTTTCATTATCTATATTTTAACTATTATAGCGAGAACTGCCAACTCTTCATCTAATCCTACTTTATGACCCTTTAAAGAGTTCTATTTTAAAATATATTAAATTGACCTTATTATTGAGTTTTATTTTAGAATATGTTAAATTGACCTAGCTTACAGTTGTATTTTAGAATCTATTAAATTGACCTTGTTATATAGAGCTGTATTTTAGAATCGAGTAAATAAACCTATTTATATAGAGTTATATTATAGGATATATTGAATTGACGTTGTTATAGAGTTGTATTATATATTATTTCAGTTATACCTGGTATAATAGTAGGACTAGCTGTTGGTTTATATACAGATGGATATGGTAATAGTCAATTGTAAGTAAAACTAACTTCTAATTTACTTGAGATTTTCAAGTTTGTTTACCATGATGGAACCCAAGAACGTTTCATTTATGTTTAACATGAAAAGAGCCATATATAACAATTCCTTAGAGCGATGATATAGGCTTTGCCTGTTTCCTGATCCCAATATTAATAATAATAATAATGTACATTTATAGAGCGCTGAATCCATCCAAAAGCATGCTCAAAGCGCAATGAGTCAATATTTATATAAACAGTGAATATAAAGTTTAATTTTCGTAGCATTCTCTAAACAAATGAGTCTTCAGCTGTGATTTGAAAGTAATCAAAGTTTCACTGTTTCGGATATTCAGTGGTAAATTATTCCAAAATTTAGGTGCAACTACACTAAATAAAATATTATTTAAAATAAAATAAAAGCTTCAACCCCATGACATTTCCTAAAACATTCTTATCATCTTTTGAGAACCATATGATTATATATATTCAAAGGTACCAATTAAGTATTGGTTAAATGTATCGGGTGTGTTTCAATTATCGAGTTAAGGCAGCCTAAGTGTGTAAAGCACACTATGTGTTAGTCCCGAATTTAACCCCACCTCTCTCTCTCTCTCTTTCTCTGATTAGCTCGGTTTGTGTAGAAAGGTATGAAGCTAAACCCCTTTTTATTTACTGTGTATTAATTTATTGATGTATATATTTGTAGTTGTTGGTTATATACTACTAATGGTATTATATGGAGTTTTGCTGGACCAATAGCAGCATCTACAGCAGTAAGTAATTTAACACATTCATTGATCTCACTTTCATATACTTTAGTACTTCTTGTCGGTTGCCTACCAAATGTCAGATTTGGCCATAGAACAATAAAACGCGAGAAAAAAAAACCCTCATCTTCTTTCTTCAATATCTTTTTTAAAGAGAATATCAATGGTAGCTAATTTTCCAATCTCTTCGATCAAATTTTAAAAAAAGGTTTATTAAAAGCTTTTATCCAACCTCTATAGGTGCCGCTGGCTTGTTTGTATCATCTGTAGAGGATGTTAATAATAATAATAATCGCGTCATTTTACAAGGGTAGCAAATTAGGCCTGAGGCCTTTTTCCAATTTGGCCCTTGGCACAGATCGTGCGAATGATTTCGATCATTACTGCAGGAAGAACTCAGGGGAAACCTGCCTGATCGGACGGGAGACCGAATATCCCTCTCACTTACAACGGCAAAGTTCATGCCCTGAGCTGGGATTAAACCCTCGTTGCATTGGTGAGAAGCCGCCTCTCTATAGCCACGGCTATCCGACCCAGCCAAATTGAGGAGAATTGAACCATTTATTACTGATATTCCATTTAGCAATTCAACTTGCACAATATTGTTGATGGAAAGATTTCTGAATACAGATATTTTATTATCAATTTTCAGGTTTCTGTTTTCACTTTTATTCTGGCTGTAAGAGCAAGTCTTCGCGAAAAGGTTCATGTCAGGGATATCCAGTCTGTCAGGTAAGATTTGTTCGATACACATGTTACATGCTGTGAGCTTCTGTTGTCTGATCGTTATGGGTCTCGTTCATGGGATTAACTACAGAGTTACTGTTTGTTCATGTGTCCTGTATTTTTGCTGTTCTTACTATTTAGGAGCCACAGTGGTTAAGACGCTGGCTTCCTAGTCTGGAGGTAATGTGTTCGATCCCTGTCTTGGCCAAGAAAGTTCATCAGGATTTCTGGCGTGGTTCCCCCCAGTAAGTGATGCTGGATGGAGGATAATGATAAGCACAGGTGTCTAGTCATTCGGATGAAACAAAAAACTAGGACCTGTGTATACATTTGTGTGCACAGAAGAGATCCCTTTGCAGTGGTAATTCAATATAAGAGTTGGCCATAGTGCCGCTGCCCAGGCAATATTTCCCTCATAGTACACTGTATGGTGTATGCCTGTCTTCGGAGCAGAACAGTAGTATGTTAAATCAAATTACATTTCATTCTTACTACTTAACCTTATGTTGATTTTTTATATATATTACAGGATGGGCTTGTTATCATCTATAATATTGTTGGCCATTTTGAGTGTGACATGGGTTATAGGACTGATATCTGTAAACTATGGTGTCAAAGTTCTACATTATATATTTGCCTGTCTCATGTTGGCCATTGGTGCTTTTATTTTTGTAACTCAAGTTTTACTCAATAGAAAGGTGAGTGGAAATTTTTTTAAAGTTTTACTATTTTCCATAGTATAACTGTTCCGTCAACAAATGGTTAGCGTGCGTGCTGTATCATAACGTCTGTCATTGAGTCAACTAGCGTGGTTTTGATTCCCTGGTTTTATGTGACAAGGAGTAGAGTCGCCTGTCCAACCTCGTGATTTTTCTCTGGTTTTCTCCCACTGCTAAAGACCTATACACACAAGCGAATTATTGAAATAAAATTGAACCATATGTTAGTCCCGAAATGACCAAGTTTTTGTCAAGTTGACTGTAAACCCCATTTCTCTCTCTCTTTCCTTCAACTAAACTCTAGTGAGCCTAACTGGCCCAGGAGGTCCCAAGTTCGACCCTTGATTCTTTGGTGTAGAATCGAGAACCTGGCAAGGGAAAAACATTTCCATCTCTATAGAGATAATATAATTAGTATTGAAAACGGCAAGACGCCTAACTAACGGTACATGTTCACAGAGGTTAAATTGTATTTATTTTAGGTGCATTTACATATAGAACATTTGTATTATTTTAGGTGCGTTTACATAATATTGTAATATGTTATTTGTATTATTTTAGGTGCGTTTACATATTAAAAGAGCATGGTATAGAATACAGGGAAAAAAATTAGAATTAGATGAGAACTTAGCTGGTACACGTAGTACTGTAGTTTCTGTAAGTATTATAGCAATTTATATTTATTGATAATTCTTGTAAAATATATCCAAAAAAATGTCAAATAATGAATAATCTATTAGTTTCTTCGTGGAAGGTATCAGTGAGTACGACACTGGCTCACTAATCAGATCTCTGGATCAGTCCTTTTGTTGGCCAAGATTTTTCCTTGGGATTTATCAATCTGGTTTCCCGCTGCCAGTGATGCAGGGGCTAGCAAGATAAAGTATCTAGTTGTCCGGATTGGATAAAAAACCAAGATTCTGTGTATACCATTGGTAAAACATTAAACATCAACAAATATTTGAAAATTAAATAGTTCCAAGGAAGAGACGATAAAAAACCCACACTCAATAAGAACAGAAGGGTGGAATATTCCCTATGACAGTGCAGGCAAGTTCGAATCTCAGTGGAAATTATATAAAATCTGTATCAGTTTAATTTATGTGTTTTTGTTTGTTATATTTTTTTTAGAGATCAGCATTAGCATACCGTCACGAATCATCAACGGAGGGTGGATTACACCGTATCAATATCGGTATATCTACCACGTCGACAACTAGTCAATCTACCAGTAAAAGTAGCGGTGTTATACGGAAAGATGACTATCTACGTAGTACGAGTAGTTCTACGTCTGGTCATGTGCCGTCTGGCCCGATATATCCACCAAATACAGGTATACCACCATACGGCTACGATTCTTCTCTCTTCCATGATAAACAGGCACAAGGTATATTTTCATATTTTAATTTATTTTGGATTAAAATAACATTTTTTTATTGTGATCATGGGGTTGAGTAGTTTTTAAAAATATGTCTATGCTTCCTATTTTTTGCTTGAAGTCTTGATAAGCCACTTGAAGTTGGCTAATAGCCCCCCCCCCTCACCAACTGTGATTGCCCCCTATGCCTATGTTATCACTATAGGAATCACTTGTTAGCTACAATATTATGGGAGATAAATCGGTCCAAAAATGGTTCAATTCCAATTCAGTAATTACATAGACATGTGGACTTGAAATTTCTTCAATTTATGCTGCTCACTATGTAATAAGCCCACCACCATTGAACTGAGTCTATACAATAATATGAAATGTTGTTTAATGGCATGTCAGCAACAACCGGGCTATATTGCGCCATATAAAATAATATGTATTTCATATTCCACTATAAATTATTTTCAGGTGAAGTGGCTCCTAAAGCTGGTCATGAATCAGATTCTGATAGTGATGTCTCCGTTGATCGTAACAGCCTTGACCTTGCTTCTAGTCACTCTTCAGATGATGAGGAAGATTTGGATGGTGGAACTAGATGGGATCATCAAGTCTCATCTAGTAAAACTGTCGGTATGTTACTTTCTCAAAATAGACAGTTTTCCTTGAATTTCTTTTATAGCTAATATTAGATTTAATAGAAAGATTTCTTAAGTCTTTTTTAACAACACAGGCTTACCGTACTTTGAGTACCACACTTGCCAAAAACACACGTTTATAGACACACTAAAAGATGATAACTTTAGAATTTCTTGCGTTTAAAGACAAGATAACTCAAAACAATTAGGGTATGGGACTAACAAAAAACATGTTGGAGTGTGGCAAGTCAGAGACTTTCGTCGTCTGATTGGTTGTATTTTCAACCTTGTATTTTCAACTGCGGTGTTTAAAGGTTATAAGATTGCCAAAAGTGCGTTTATCTACTACAGGGTAATCAATCTCCTTAAATTTTCAATCTCAATATTGTGAACATAATCTGGAGAATCTTTTAAAGAAAATCGAAAATGATTTAGGATGTCATTTAAAATGCCTTTAGAGAGATTGATTGATACGTGGACGAAAGGTTTTCAGTTTATTTTTTCTATTTTTTTGCAGAAAAAGCCAAAGAACAATTAGAAAAACATAAAAAAGAGAAAGAAAAAGAAAAATTAAAAAATAATAATTCCCCAAGTGAGTACATAAAGCTGTTTATGGGGAAACAAAAAAAATCAAGTCTAATTCTGCACCAACGTCGTTTTGGTATACATGGGTGTATGTTGCTAATGCCTAAGTCGCCTGGTTCTTTCTTGAACTGGGAGACACAGTGGCTCAGTGAGTAAGCCATTGGCTCGCTAACCTGGAGGTCCCATGTATGATCCCATTGTTGGCCAAGAAAGTTCATCATTTTCATCATGGTGGTTACTCTTTGTCTGTGATACAGGGTGGGATAACATATAGTTGTACGGTTGGCACAAAAAACATAGGTGCTGTGTACTGATTAGGGGGATCAAAGCCATCAAGAAAAAAATAAAATGTGTGAATAGGACTAGAGAGAGATGTGTTTGGAAACTCTTGCTATATTTTAAAATATATATGAAAGATAAATTTATTTTCTGTTTTCAGTTCAAGCTCCAATATGGCCAGGTGACAGAGACTATTTAGGGAGCGATGTCGAAGGAAGGTTATCCAGTAAACGTCCAGATGTTACCATGACTACAGCTGAGCGAGCAGGTACAAGCTCTTTACGAAACAAGTTCTTTAAGTCTTAATATAGATAACAAAAACGAAACGTCCATTTTTTTATTATCATGTCTTATTCTTCTTCTGATCATTAATGGTATTATTTATTGAAGAGAGGTTGGTCTAAATTCCAAACTACAATCTCTGTCTTGATCATTTTGTCTCTTAAGATCGACAGTCACCTTTGCTAAAAGACAGACACAAAAAGAAACGAACTATGAATAAAGGCAACAGTTTTCTCAAAGCAACAATATAATGACATGCGATTGTTCTGTTTAGAAGTTAGACCAACCCATGTAAGCATTTTTGGCAAGATTTGAGGGTCTTTTTTGTGAAAGTTTTCATCACAAGATATTCGTCTAAGAAAACAAAGTCCAACTTTCCAAATGCCCCCAAACATGGCCAAGTCTACATATAAGAGTTTGTTATAATATTGAATGATTCTTTATCTTGTGTTGACCATTTCATAAATATTTTATTTCATTGATATTATAAATACTATCAGTATTACATACTCAAAGCAATATGCCAGTATATGTATTCGTTTGATTTTAAATAGAAATAACTTTAGCTTGTCTTCTTTGATTGGCATTTAGTAATTGAATATAATAACACAAGGTACAATTTTATGGATAAACAATAACTGAGTTTGATACTAAGCTACGTTTCGACGAGGATACTCTCGTCTTTATCAAGCAAACTTTAGCTTGGTTTAAAACTAGGGCTATACTGTAAACTATAGTACGATACTGGTATTCTATGTTATACTGAAAATACAGGCCATGATTTCTTGCCTTGAAATGATTGATAATGAGATGATGTTCAAAATTAATAAAATGATATTTTTATGCATTTATGGAATAAAAACTGTGACCATTTTACAGGTTATTCCATACACATCTATGATAGTCCTGTATTCCAATATGATTATTCCTACGCATAAATCGTCATTATGGTATAAATAGCACATCGTTCAATTTACTTTCAGTTCATATTAAGTTTACTTTCAGTTTAGCATGCTTTAAATTTTTCTTTTTTTTAGTACACTCATTTATATTTATTAAGTAACAGAATTTTTACGAATAATTAAATTGAAGGTTTGTTAATGACGATTTTGAAATTTTTATTTTGTTGTTGAAATCGTATGTCCTTTAACATCTTGCACTTTTTATGTTTAAAATATTTTCTATGCACGTTATAATTGTTTTAACCAGGTCGTCGCTCTGTGAAGCCACCGCCACGAACAGACAGTTTGATCAATAACTATAATTCTAGTAGTGCTACATTGACTGATAAAGCAAACGGCAATCAAATGAAAGTTCGAGTACTTACGCATAACGACCCATTATCGTCCGACAGCGAGTAAGTCGTCACTGGTGCTTGGCAGGTACATGGCAACTATCCACTGTCTATTATAATGTTCTTAGCACTTCCGACTAACATTTAGTTAATCAACACACCTGGAAATAATGGTACTAGTTGTAGGCACGGTGACACGATGAGTTTGGCACTGGCTTGCAAAAGTGGAAGTCTCAGGTTGGTCATGAAAATTCCCTTAAACTTTCCAGCTTGGTTTCCCCCCATGTCAATGGGTGTTGTACGGAGGGCTGGCAAGGACAGTGTCTTGTTGTTTGGATGGGACGGGACAAAAAACAAAAGGCCCTTGTACACATTAGCTTGCAAGTAAAAGACCCCTTGACAGCTCAGATTCGAAATGAGAGGAGGTCGTAGTGCGCTGTCCGGGCAAAACCTGACTTTGTGCTGGACAATGACTGTGACAGGTGCCTTATTTCCAGGCAATTAATGATTAATTATTTACATATCTTAATATAATCCTTTCCTTTAGATTTAGCATACAAGCTAATTAATCAGTATATTAAAATATATTATAGCCAATTTATTCTTCTCGCTTCCCTTATTTTCATTTCCCCAATAGAAATATTGATATTTTATAAATGATTATATGCTAAGATTCTTCTTATATTTAAAGTCCTAAACAGCCTCAAACAATTCTCTTTCTCTATTGCTTTAACTTTCATAATACCCATTTATACTAACCATAGAATTACATGTAGTAGAAATATTGTATGCTAAATTAATACAGTAGTGTCCCATATTCTACTCCAATAATATACACTGAGATAGTTTCATTAATAATATATGAGCTAAACCTCTTTGATTTCCGTAAAAATGATGTATTACTTAATTGTTGTGGCAAGCACTTTTTTATAAAAAAAACCCAAAAAAATAAATAGCCGGATTTGGGGGTGGGGGATATATTTTCATTTTTGGCTTAGACCTAATGTGTCAACAGCGTAACATAAAATCAGTTAATATCTCCACATTGGTTTATTTATAGACGTAAAATTTTCACCGACCACAGATTGTCACCCAGAAATACTAAACAATGTAATGAAATTGAGAGTTTTATATTTTTGATGTGAATCAAAGAGGTGTAGTCATAATAATCAACATCTACTATCAATTCTACTATTCTTTCTTGTTTAATCAAATATATTAAAGATTTCATCTAATCTAGATTATATTTATATTACATTATATTTAATTTGGATTGAGCGAAAAACTGCTTGCTTGTATTTAAGCTAAAAATAGTTAACACAAACACTAGCAAAATAGTTTTAAAAAAAATATCATAGAATTAAAAAGTTTAACCTTTTCAGTAATTTTGATTTTAGTTATACCAGTAAATCCATTTTTTTAAATTTTGAGTTTAATTTTGAGTTTTTGTAGTTTTTTATTTCAAATGTAATTTTAGTTTTATTTTATTTTGTTTCTTTATTTTCAGGTCAGGCAATGAAACTTCCGTTTGATTTCTTGTCCAACCCTTTATTACAATGCAATCGTCACAATCAAAAAACTTAATACATTTTATCGTATTATTTTACATTCCATTTTCCTTTTTTTTTTAAAGTTCATTTTGTTTACTTTTATTTTAAAAATCTCATTTTGTAAATCATGCTTCAGTACATATCAGTTTTTACATTGATTTTAAAGTTTAAACCTTAACAAACGCAAGTCCCAAATATAGTTTAATTCAAAATACGCAATCAGCTATTTATTATAAGTATTACTTTTATTTAATAGTATTATTAATATTAATATATCATAGCTTAAATCTATGTCTCATAGTTAAGTATTACGTTCATAAATTCATAAACTTGTTAATACAGACTTTGATTTAAGCATTTTTGAGTGGGAATATAACATCCTTCATCAATTAAGTGCCAGTCATGTAAAGGCCGCTATTCATTTTTTGTGACAAATAGTGCCTCACTTGCATATAGGGAATGAATATACATGTATTTGGTAGTGGAATGAGGACTGAAATTAAACACTATGAACAAATATAAGATGTGTTATGATAGTTATTCCTGGAAGAGTGAAACTGGTTCTTAATAATGGCATAATGTAATTGTGTTTCAAGGACTTGATGTGAAATATTTGATCGAGAGTTCAATTGTTTTTGTGTGTATGTATGTATAATGTGTGTATTACGTATAGTGCAGCTTATAAGGTGCTTTAATTTGATAAAACTTGTATATTATAATGTAAGACTAAAAGTCTGGATGTATAAATGTTTAAAACTGTATATAGAATACATCACATATTTTGTATAGCTCCAACCTGCCTTAAAGGTGTGTTATTAAAGGAGCACTACGCAGTACGCACCAATCAGAACAATTCATTGAATGATGTGACAATCCAGAAAGTGACTTCCTGTTTGTTTGTTTGTTTTGTCGTGATTGGAAATAAGACTATACGATCCCTGCGGATGAGTTTCATTCATGTTTTATTGTTGTGCGCTAATGGTGGATTTTTTACTATTGTGCGCAAATTGTGGATATTTTGTTATTGTGCGCTAATGGTGAATATATTATTATGATAACAGAGAGTGTTGATGAATGTTTTTCTGTTCCACTTGTATTCATTGGGATTTTCATATACCACAGCTTAGCTTTTTATACACAAATATAACAGAGGTCGAAACTCGAGCCTTTGACTTGCTAATCAAATCAGATTAGGCAGTCATGACAACTCGCAATTTGAAAGAGTTCAGGACCTTAGGTCGCTGGGATTTGACTCAGGCTCAAGGTCCCACCTCTGAAATATACACATTGTATCATGTTTTCATATAATCTTTAAGAGCTTTTTATTTTTCAACTCTTCAAAGAAGAAGAAAACCTAATTGAATTAATGTGTAGACCAGATGATAGACTACAATATAAAAACAATGAGTCTACCATATTCAGACTATAATATAAAAACAATAAGGTTACTATTCTGTCAAACAAAACAAACAGTCTATATACCATTTAACATTGCACTTGTCATTTCCATTTATTTTCATTTGGTTGTGTTGTGAGGGATGTCAATTATCAAGTTTGAACATACCTAAAATTTCAGGAGATCCAATTTCTATGCTTGCTGTGGGAGGTCGGAATTAATGGGGCATTTTATCCCTAACCAAGAATTTCCACATTGAAATGGTCTCCTGAAACCACTTTTTTTAACGCCTTTTTTCACACTTAAATTTGAAATCCAAATTCTACTTAAATTCACGTTTATGGTGTTCAATTTTAATCATTTTGCTCATTTTTTTTATTTTCACAGAATGTTCAATTTGTATATTTTATCTATGGCTTGTACATATCTAAACATTAATAAAACAGGGATTGATTATAAAAGAGCTTAATAATAATAATCTTGAATATAATAATAATAATAATAACCCTCTTTTGTTTGTGATAATTCAGATGCATCCTCGGGATATCCCCCCCCCCCCCCCAGTGGTATAGTTCTAAAGCCATATTCATAAAAACTTTAAAATATTTTAAATATTAAGCTCTTTCATTGGCCAAAAAATACAATTTGTTATAGGATTTTAAATCTCAACCAATTGAAGCACAACATCTTTAAAATATTTTAAGTATCAACCCCTTTCATTGGCCAAAAAAAACAATTTGTTATAGGATTTTAAATCTCATCCAATGAAAGCACAACATCTTTAAAATATTTTAAGAATTCAGCCCTTTCATTGGCCAAAAAATACAATTTGTTATAGGATTTTAAAACCATCCAATGAAAACACAACATCTTTAAAATATTTTAACTTACGTTTTTGTAAATAGGGTCCCTGTTTGTTCTACTCCGCAAACAAGAGTAGAGCGGAGCGATGCACCTTAGGGAGGATACCGTGGATTAATCAGATGATAAAACCATTGTTGTGTGTCAAAATGCTGATGTTATTTGTTTGTTTGTTTATTTATTGTGTATATTTGTAGACATTGTAAATAGAATCACATATTATCATTGTTTTAATAATAATCTCCATTTCATGTCAATTTCATTTTTATAATTTTAATTTTTTTTTTTTTTTTTAATTGAAGTGATTTGAAACACTTCACAATGGAATAAATGAAATATTGTACACAATGTAATTTAGTTTGCGTTGTGTTTGTTGAGAATAGACACTGATTATGGAAAACTTTTTTCAAAACCCCGTCCACCAAAGGGGCTAGGGACAGGGGCTGCAAATTTTGGTATGTGTGTTTGTTGCGACCAGAAACGAGCCATTAACATTTTTTAAAATAAGTTCCATCAAAGGCACACAGGCTGCCAATTCCCTTTTCAATCTCCCATTTGTATCCTACGCTTGACTTGCAAATTACTATGGAACCAATTGTCTGTTATATCACCCCTAGTAACAAACGAACCCTCAACTAACGAAACCAGTTTATCTAGCCCACTACTCCACCATAGGGGATTGGGTGGTCTAGTAGTGTGGTTTTATGCATTCACATGAATTCACAAGGTCTGTCATTGGTGTGGTTTTAATTCCCTGTTTGTACATGACAAAGAGTAGGGTTGCCTGTCAAATCTCATGGATTTTCTCTGTGTTATCTGGTTTCCTCCCACTGCTAAAGACCCTACTCACAAGCAAATTATTGAAATAAATTGAATCATATGTTAGTCACAAAATGACCTAGTTTGTGTTGAGTCGATGTTGAACCCCATTTCTCTTTCTCCACCATAGTATTACCACATTGTTTCATTCCTTCTTCACAGATAACTGGGATTGCATGTAATGGGGTTGAATGTCCTACTGTTCTTCTCCGAACTTTGAAGACGGGCATACTCCATATAGTGTACTATGAGGGAAATTTTGCCCCTTGTCAGGCCCCAACGTCCAGCATATTTTACACTCAGCCACCGTGACCCCAACTAGGATTGCCCTAAATGTGTTTGCCTGCATCATCTGTTCCAGGAAGGGATATCTGGTACATGTAATAAAATGCTTTGTGAACTCAGGGCCTGGTATATGTAATAAAACAAGCATATTATGTCATTCCTGAGGGAGACTTAGCCTAAAGAGCTGCATTTCTACCTGCTTTAGATAAAATTGCAACTATCAAGGTGTCTTTGACATGCATGCAAACGTGCTAGACCTCTGTTTTCACGTACCATCCACATTGTTCGACGATGTTCCTTACCAGGTCCTCCATCCCTAACCACTCACAGGGAAAACCACACTGATAAAATAAAACCGACAAACTTTGTTGGTGAACACAAGGACTGAACAAGGGGAACCCCTGGGTTATCAATAATCCTCTGTGGCCCCCTGGTGGATATATACCGCTCCACATCTGCACAATGTTAGTCTGCATCTGCCATTTTCACAAGAATAGGATCAGTGTTTGCTTAGAATGGAAAAAAGTATTTAATGCGATTTCAACTAGTAATTGAGCCGCGAAGCTTTCAGAGACGTCTATCAACTATGGAAAAAGTCACAAAGCTTTCAGAGAAAAGTTTTTTTTCAAACATTTAAGTATGGAGAATATTCTGCTTTGTGTATGATACTAACAAAATATGAATAATGTTCACTCAGGATATAACAATAAACTCTATATAGAATACCGGTAACATAAAAACATCAACAAATATCGGTAACCTTAAAAAGCTATAGAAATCAAATGCTTGTAAAATGGACTAGGTCATTTCGGTACTAACATGGTTTTATTTTATTTCAATAATTCGTGTTAGCAGTGGGAGATAACCGAAGGACCCAGAGATAACTAACTCGTTATGGAAATTAAGCCTATGAACAACATGAGGATATAAATATTGTACCTTGAAATGTGATGTTAATGAGTCGTCATTTAGCCCATTTGACAAAATGAAAACACAAAAATAAACCCCTCATTTCTACATCAAATTTTTGAAAAGGGATTGTCTGAGAACCAGAATAATATTTTTGTATGGCCTTACATTAAAGGCCTAAATATACAAATAAACAAGCTTTACATTAAAGGCCTAAATATACAAATAAAGTTTTACATTGAAGGCCTAAATATACAAATAAAGGTTTACATTGAAGGCCTCAATTTATATATAAACAAACCTTACATTAAAGGCCTAAATATACAAATAAATAAGCTTTATATTAAAGGCCTAAATATACAACAAGTTAGTGGTCTTACATTAACGCCCTCAATATACTAATAAAAAACAAGATGAAATACACAACAATTATTGCAAAGAAAATATCCGCATGGGTTGTCTAGCACGTTACTGTTGTGCCATTCAAATTACATGTACTGGTATGTTTTGTTTAAAATGTCTAAACTTAAATATTTGGGATTAAATTTGTACTTTTGGGTTTTAAATATTTTTTTTTCCAGAAGAAATAGATAGGAAACGAAATTTAGAGAGAGAGAGAGAGATAAATAGGGTTTAACATCCAATCGACACAAACTAGGTCATTTCGGGACTTACATATTGTTCAATTTTGTTTAATTTTATTTCAATAATTTGCTTGCACGTAGGGGTCTTTAGCAGTAAGAAGAAAAAGGAGGACCCGGAGAAAATGCACAATGTTGGAAGGCAACCCTACTATTTGTCACATACAAACGCAGATTCGAAACCACAGCAGTTGACTCAATGACAGACTTTATGATACAGCGCGCACATGCTAACCATTCGGCCATCCGATCCTACAAATAAATATACAAATTTATATGTTGATTATATTGTGCGAACACAAAATCTGCTCAGAGTAATATTTATAATCTTTCATATACAAGCACTATTATATATAAATAATTTGTAATACCGGTAATAATAAATAATAAATATACAAAATACATAAGTTGTTTATATTGCACGCATAGATGTTTAAAGTCTGCTCACAACTATTTAGGAATGAAATCTTATATATAACTAAAGTAATATATAGATTATTTGTAATAATAAATAATGAATTTATAAATCCAAGAATAAATATGGGACTATTTGAATTATAAAAATATTACCAGTATATTTTATTATCAAACTGATTAAAACACACATCCTATTTCGTTTTTTGTTTTAAGGGGGGTGGCTCCAATTCAATGAGAAAATATTTGTTTTTTAATTTGCACTGTCAACTATTAAAGCTAATGCTCTGAAATTTTCAGGACTATATCGTTATCACACAAGTTTTTGAAAAATTTGCATTTCGGAACCTGGACCACGCCCATTCCCCATAATCCAGGATGGCCAACCCATGCCGTTGAGGAAGGGTAAAAAAAAAAAATGCTTGATAAAATATAGATTGTTATATATCCTACAAAAGCTAAAACACCAAGGAACATAATTATCTATATTTGAATGTCAAAAGCTGTAGTAGAAACAAGTAATGAAAGAAAATGTCAAATTTTAAAAATATTTTCTCATTGAATTGTTTTACTTGTCTTTAGTACAAGGAGGGCATCATCAAGGTGAACGCTAGATCAAAGACGGTCATTGGCATTTTATGACGTCATATGTGGATTATGGGTTAGGGTAAGGGTTAGGCTTGGCTTAGGGTTAGGGGTAGCCCTGTCTACATCTTGAAACTGACAAAATCTGCAGGTCATAGCCCTCACCTTAACCCTTTTCCTAACCCACAATCCATAAAATGCTAAGGACTATCTTTGATCTAGCCTTCACCTTACTACAATGAGGGCATCATCAAGCTAATGTGTTCAACACAAGTCTTGTCAAGTAAAACTGCCTTCACTTGCAAATTGACTACCGGTATTCACAATTATTCAAAAATACTTTAACAAAAATATCTTAAGAAAGCAACCTTTTTATTGGTTAAGAGCTGAAATATTTTCTAGGATTTTAACTCTCAACCAATGAAAAGGCCCCATCTTTAAAATATTATTAAAAACTGTGGAGGCTTGCCAAAAATGTTCCATATCGACCAGACCCTGAATGTTGTATTAATTAATCCATCTGGCTGTATTCGTCAACACCTATATTTTTTATCTCTCCATGTCGTAAAGTTATAAATTCATCTAAACTTATATTTCTTTTCTTTAATTCTGCTTCCAGTTTCTCTTTTGGCTCCATATAAGGCTAAAAAAGTTTTAAAATGTTTTTTCAAAATTGAAATGACATTGAATTACAAGCTATCCTTTGGATATCAACACAAATAATGAAACAGGGGTTTACGGTTTTAGTTTTTAGCTCCGACTGGGCTAATGAAGACTGTCATAAGCCATGCAGTATGCTATGGGGGGAAATGTTGCACCAACTCTTCATCAAATTCCAGTTACCTAGTTTTCCTTTAAAGATGCAGGGAGAGAGAGAGAGAGAAATGAGGTTCGATGTCCACTCACATAAACTAGGTCATTTCAGGACTAACATATGGTTCAATTTTATTTCAAAAATTACCAGTAGCTTGCACATAAGGAGTCTTTAGCAGTGGGAGGAAACTATATAAACCTAAAGGAAACCCACAAGGTTGGACAGACGAGCCTACGCCTTGTCACGTAGAACCGAGGAATTGAACCACGCCATTTTACTCAATAACAGGCTTTATGATACAGTGCGCACATGCTAACCATTCGCCTACCCAACCCCCTTTGAGGGATTTGAAGCAAATGTCCAAATGGTTATATCCTCATAAACACCTAACATAGTAAGACTACAATTGTTGATGTTTTTTTTTATGATAAGTCTTATCATGTTAAGATAAGCCCTGTTTGTTGTACTTTTTTTCTGGTCATGGACCATCCTACCATAACATAGTATTTGATTCGATCTTACCTCATATGTTAATTTAAATGTTCCCCAGTGTATACCAAGAGAATGTTCAGCTTTTATATCTAGATGTATATCTACAGCTTCTACAGGATCTACATGTTGAGGACACATAAACCATCTATAATACATAATATTATTGTTCATTTTGTCTGAGAACTAGAAAATATTCTTAATATGTCTTAGTATATACATGACAAGGAGAAAGATCACCTGTCCAACCTTGTGGGTTTTCTCTGGGTCCTTCGGTTTTCTCACACTGCTAAAGTTTGCACAAGCAAATTATTGAAATAAAATTCAATCATGTTTTAGCCCTGAAATGACCTATTTTGTGTTGAGTGGACATTAAACCCACATTTATCTCTCTCTCCCCCTAAAGGATTTTCAAGAGAAAAATGAAGATTTTGCATTCAAGATGCACCTCGATTACTTGTAACTTATTCTATTTAAATGACATTTAACCCCAAATGCAAAATTTCTCCCACTTCTTATTAAATGAAATGTATAGAGGTTACTGTATGCCCGTCCCTCAATTCCTTTTCATATTTCAATAAACCATTGTTTTAAAAAAGTAAAATGTAGATTTACCTTGGTTCATAAGCCCCAATAGGAATAGCAGCCAGAGTAAAAGGTCCATATTTTTCACCAATTTCTTTAAAACCTTCACAATACCCTGTATCTCCCGCAAAATAAAAACTATGTTTAGGACCAATCACAGCCCAACCACCCCATAGCGCCTGAAAAAAATTAATTATTAATATTAAGTAAAAAATCAGAAATCCAAATATGATGAATATCTCTTAAAGCCCCCTGTCAAAAAATAAATTTGGTAAATATGTTTATTAATTTTCTCCCCAAAACCGAGAAATTTAGTGACATAAGATATTTTTTTTACCTTACAGAATCTTTTAGAGTTCTTTGAATAAGGGTTAAACTTTAAGTTGATTTGATTTTTGTAAATAACAAAACTGTGCTATACATATTGCAACTTTGACCATGACAATGTCTTTAACAGATGTCTTTTTTCTAGGGGTGGCCCATAATGGGTAACACGTTTGAGTCAAATCATAAGGTCTGTAATTGAGTCAAGTGGTGTGATTCGATTCTCCACTGGTATGTGACAAGGAGAAGGGTCGCCTGTCCAACCAAGTGGGTTTTTTGGGGGTCTTCTGGTTTCCTCCTACTGCTAAAGACACATACAAGCAAGCCAATTAATGATTAAAATTATTTCCAGGTTCGTCAGGACTAAATACATCTATGGTTGAACATCATTTATTTAGTAGGCCTACCTTGTTTGTGTCTGTGACACCACGTTTGCTCCAATGTTGAGCAGGTACACTAACAAACTTAACATCTGGTTTGCCAGGAAAAGGCTGTTCCTCCCACCAGGTCATTTCTTCAACATGTTCACAGCCAGAATCGTTCATCCATTTCTTCATACCTTGTGGTACATACCATCGTAAATCTTTACCGTATTTTTGATTGAGTTCTTTCACAGACGACAGATCGAGATGATCGTAATGATTATGACTGATGACCACAGCGTCTATTTTTGGTAAATCTTTAATCTGACACGGTACCCGACGATATCGCTTTGGTCCAGCAAACGATACAATGGAACACCTCTCACTAAAAACGGGATCAGTTAAAACTGTGATACCGTCAAATTTTACAAGAACTGAAGCGTGTCCAATCCACATTGTTTTAACACCGGTCAGTACAGGTCTGTCAAACTCTGTTAAATCGGGTTGTATTATTGGTAAATATTTATCCAATTCCTGAAATTATTTTAAAATGGATTGAATAAAAATGGGGTTTAACGTCCTACTGTTCTGCTCCTAAACTGGGCTAATGAAGAAGGGTATACACCATACTGTGACCATACAGTGTGCTATGAGGGAAATTTTGCCCGGGCAGCGTAAGTACGGCCTATTCTTATATCGAATTCCAACTGCCAAAGGATCTTTTATGTGCATGCCAATGTATACACAGGACCTAGGTTTTTTCATCCAATCCGAATGACTAGACAGTTGTCCCTGTTAGTCCCTCATTCCTGCACCACTGACAAGGGGAAATCATATCTGAAATACTAATGAACTTTCTTGGCCAATGCAGAGATCGAACCCCCAAAACTCCAGGCTAACCACCATGGTTCCTATTTTAAAATGACGTGTTTGTTTTACATTTTTTATTGCAGCTTTTACACGTGACATATGTTCAAGCAAATGTATACACAGGACCTGGGTTTGTCATCCATCCAACTAACTAGACAGTTGTCCCTGTTAGTCCCTCTGACATGTCTGTTTTACATTTTTTTTAGAAGTTTTTAAATGCGACATATTTCAAGTGACTATTTTTAGCTCTGGAAGACTTGCCTCATTCTTCATGCGTCTTAACATGGTAAATGCTAGGGAGCTATTTTATTCGTTGAGATAATTAGTTGTGCAATGGAGTTGATTTCAAAAACACAGGTAAGTTTATAATAACCAAAGTTAAGTAGTTTCTTCATAATCAAAGAAATTCGTCTAAAATTTACAATTGTTCAGACAGTAGTTTTTTTCTCTTTATAGAAAGTGTATTCTTGAACTCCACTCCTGTTGTAAGTTGCATGTATGTAGCAGTTGTAACAAACTACTGATTTAATGACCAAACTCTCAACAGTAATAAGCAGATAGATTGTGACATCCAAGACTTTGGGTTAAAAGTTTTAGTCGCTATGGAGATTTAGTCAATACATACCTTTTCTCCAGGAATATTGCTATTATCTTTTTCTGTTACAATAAACTTAAAGAGGTGAGAAAATTTCCAGTCTTTCCATGTTTTCCAAGGATTGTAAAAATAGCCATCTTTAAAGATAGGTCTTGTTAATTCATCTGTCTGTAGCCCTGTGGTACTTGCCCCGGACACAGATTTTTCACCTGCGGTAGCCATATCTAAAAACTTATTATAAATCCTGTAAAAGAAACAAAATTTAGTTGAAAACAAAGTGTTTATGATATGCTAATCAAAGTGGTTGATAACAACAATAATAGTGTCATTATCTGGTAAATGCTATCTGTTAAAATTACTAGAAGCCATTTGTTTCAGATAAGAAGAGAGTACAGCAGGTCACAGTAATTTTAAAACACTGTAAGATATCCTTAAACAAAATTTAAAGAGAGAGAAATGGGGTTTAATGTCCACTCGACACAAACTAGGTCATTTCAGAACCAATATATGGTTCAATTTTTTTTCAATAATTTGCTCGCGCCTAGAGAGGTCTTTGCAGTGGGAGGAAACAGGAGGACCTGGAGAAAAAACCCATGAGGTTGGTAGGTGACCCTATTCCTTGTCACGTACAATCATAGAATCAAAACCACACCAGTTAACTTAATGACAGACCTTATGATACAGCTAACCATTCGGCTATCCCAGTCCCAAGACTTACATGTATTCTCCATCTTGAATAAACCCCATTTCTGCCCTTAATCACTCCTAGGACTGATGAAACACATCAACATTGTTTATTGATCAAAGTCAAAACCTGTCAAATATTCAAACAATGACAAAATCAATAAGTCGATCATCCCCCCAAAACATGCACCCTCGGTGCCCCACCCAGGATTGAGAATTTAAACTTACAAATATGATGCTACTGCTGATAGACCGGTTAATGGTGGCCATAAATATTTCATTTACATGTACCAAAAAACAATGCCTTCTCTATCTGATCTGTAGGCCTACTTGTTACTCAATCACTGATATCTATACTGGTACTAAATCACTGATCTGTATTGGTTACTCAATCACTGATTAAACCTGTAAAAAAAAAAGTACATGTATTTGAGAAGCTTTTAACCAAAACCAGTTAGCTCTTGCGCATGTGGGAGCTGCAGTGGCTAAGTGATTAACAAGTGATTAACAGGAGGTCTTGGGTTCGTTCCTGGTATTGGCGTGGTTTCCCCATGTCAGTTGTGCAGGATAGAGGTCCTGAAGAGGAACGATGTCTAGTCGTTAGCATTGCATGAAACAACAGGGCAGTGGCGGGTCCAGGGGGGGTGACTAGGGTGACTAGTCAACCCCCCCCCCCCGAGAGAGAGAGAGAGAGAGAGAGAGAGAGAGAGAGAGAGATTTTAAAAAAATGCAAAATCTGGCAAGTTTTGGGGTTTTTTTTTATTTCTTTGAGAACTATTTCCCAGAAGATACCTCAGATAGCACCAACTTCTAGTGCTCCCGCCTTTGGTCAACCGTGCTTCGCCCCTGACCTCTTTTAGTCACCCACCTGGAATAAATCCTGGATCCGCCACTGCAGGGTCCTGTGTAGGCCTACTGTAGGCGTGCACTTAAAAGAATCCTTGACAGTTGTAATAAGAGCTAGTAGGCCTACGGTAGCCTAAGTGAAACTGTCTGGGAAAAATTTCTCTCATATCATTAGCCCAGTTGGTGCAGAAAAGTAGGACGTTAAACCGAATTTTAATTCATTTCTTGTGCTTGTGCGATAAGATGCTCCTTACTGAATCTGTGGCCCTAAACATAGAATCCATACACCTTTACCAAGTGAGTCAAAGGGAATTCCCGGGAATTCCCAATGACGACCAAGCCAGCACTGCAGAAGGAAATATTTAATAAACTGTCTTTAGCACAAGACACAACAATCATACAGCACACCACCTAAACATAATTCCATTAAAGAACATTACTTATTAGGCCTACAATAGCCTAGGTACGGTATCAACTCTAAAATTTAGACCATTATATAAGCATATATACATTATATAAGCATATATACATTATATAAGCATAATTCTTATATAAACAATCATGATTCACCTTATAATTTTACCATCTCTATAGTCTGATAGTTATGTAAATTATTGTAAACAGATTTAATTAATGATCTACTTAAAAAAAATATATATAGCTTTGGCTACCTGTCACCTTAATTAGTTCCTTAACATTTTACCTGTCATATATTCTAAAATGACTGCAATGAACTCTTAATTTTCATCATCCACCATAAGCAGACAACACCGGCATGTTTATGTTTGTTATACAAGATTGGCCGAGTGGCCTATTTCTTGACCTTAGTCCTTAGTTGGTTTCTGTTGCATTCACAACACAAATGAATGGTCCCTTTTCAAGTAAAATTTTGGACTGGATATTTGTTTAGTTTGCAAATTATATTTCATTTTCATCCATTTAAGATACTAATATATTACGGTATCTATATTACTAAATTAATTCCATACTTCATAGAACACACTAATACATTATTTCATTCTGGTTTTACCTGCACCAGTTATTCTGGGTGGCACATTAAAGGGAGGCAACTATAATTACAGGATTAAGGATTCGGACTAGTAATTATTTCTCAATTGACTTCAATTTTAAATGGGTGTAACATCACAGGCTGTAGCTTTTTGCTCAACATTCCGTTGGTTCCAATCTTTATAGGCACAATGGGGACGGGACCACATTTGAAAATTTCCTCATCATACTTTTGTAGGGGGTTGATAGTTTAGATTTTTTACTACAGGGATTAAATGTTGACTGGGGTGAAAATCACACTTCCGACACTATGATTGCAAGAGGCAAAAAAGACTAGCCTACCATATCGAAAAGAGGCAAAAAAGACTTGTTATAAATTCTTGGACTAGCCTACCATATCGAAAAGAGGCAAATACTTTACACTGAATTTATACAACGCTATCTTTATTTAAATAACAAATAAATAACAAATAAATTTCTTATAAAAATATATTATTAAAATTCAAGAATGACACCAAGCTTTATAGACACAAATGGAGATGCAAATATATATAATAAGTTATGTTTGTGCATGGACATTATAATATATACTGGTATACTAAAACAACGGAGAAATATCACATCCACAACACTACTGGATAAAACAACAAAAAAACTAATTAAACAACATAACATTTGTCAACCATGTGTTGTTCAATCTAATTCAGCTTATTGAATAAAATATGCTTAAACTAAAACATATATTAAAGTCATAGATCGTGGATTTTTGGAACATTATCTAATTTTTCTAGGCTTAAACAGGCCTTATGTAAGAGCTTAATCTGCCTATTGTAGGTCATTCTTTGGGTCATAAATGTTACATAAATTATGAATTTGACATTTGCTAACATAACAAGACCCTAATCAACTCTTGATGCCATCAGATGGCTCTGATTTGAAGTGATAAGAACATGGTTGAGCCATTTAATGATTTAAATTAAAAATGGAGAGGCGAGGCTAAGACTTGAATGACCAGTACAGTGGTTATAATTGATAAATTCACTCAAAATAAAGTAATTTGAGTGAAATTTTCAATATATTCATTTTGCATTATATATTTTTGAAGTATTATAGCGAGAATGGCCAGCTATTTATCTAAATCTTAAAAAAAGGGCCCTTTAATTCATGTTAAAATGTATTCAAGTTGGTTATATAACAATTAATTAAGAAAACCAAATTATCAATCATAGATAATCTGCTGAACGGATTAAAAAGAGACCCATCGAAATATTTATAGGTGGCGCTGGCTTATTTATATTGTGTGCAGAGAATGTAGAATATTGCAACATTTTCAATTAAACAAATCTTTGTAAATACAAATGTAAACGAGCCATTTTTGAATTCCTTTTAGATTATAGATAATAATAATAATTGATTTAAAATCTCTCAAATGGTGGTTTCAATTTATCATCACAATAAGTTTATTTAAATTGTAGTGATATGTTGACTGATATCTATTTTTCAAAGATATTCAATTCCCCATGCTTTACAGTCACAAATTCTGTTGGCTTTAAACCTGCTTCTTTAACTGCTAATATCAGATCTTCTCTTGGCGCCAAATAATGCTGTAAAAAATAGAAGAAATGATCAATATGGGTTTTTTAATACATGGGAGCGAAGTGGGCTCAGTGAGTGTATGTTGGCAGGATGTCCTGGGTTTAATCCCAGCTTTTGATCGCACCTTGTCAGTGGCAGAGATAGGCAGCATCTAGTCATTTGGTTGGGACTAAAAAAATGAATGCTTGTGCCGACGCTGGCGTATATGTAAAATATCCCTTGTCAGATGGAATTCAATAAGAGAAGGTAAAAATGTCACTGTTCAAGAAAATTTTTACTCCTCGCACACTGCATGGTCTATTCTAGTTTGAAGGACATGATAGTATCATACTGTTAGTATGCATGATGCGGGACCCAGAACGAGACCTGTAGCCTCCCTTACATATAATTCCACAAGTTAAAAATATTTTGAATTGTGTAATACCAAATAGAAAGAAAGAGAGAAAAATTGGGTTTAACATCCACTTGACACAAAACAGATCATTTCGGGACTAACATATGGTTCAATTTTATAACCAATAATTCGCTTGCATGCATATGGGTCTTTAGCAGTGGGGGCAAAACCAGAGGACTTGAGATTGGATAGGCGACCCTATTTCTTGTCACATACAACCGGGTAATCAAAACCATGCCAGTTGACTCAATGACAGACCTTATGATAACCATTCAGCCACCCAACCTCCCAGTCTCGCCAATATAAATAATTATTTAATAAATTAACTTACTTCATGAGCCATCATATTAAAGGTTCCCCAATGAATTCCAACCGAATTGAGTGACTTAACATCTTTATGAATTTCTACAGCTTCAGATGGACTCACATGTTGTGGTGACAGAAACTCCCTGTAATAAAAATGGATTCTTATTTTGGAGAGAGAGAGAGAGAGAGAGAGAGAGAGAGACAGAGAGACAGAGAGAAATGGGGTTTATAGTCCACTTGACACAAACTAGGTCATCTAGGGAATAACATATGGTTCAATTTTATCTCAATAATTCGCTTGCGTTAAGGGGTCTTTGACTCTTAAGCAGTGAGAATAAACACAAAGAAAACCAACGAGGTTGGACGACGACCACGACCCTACTTATTGTCACGTATAACTGGGGAATCTAAACCACCACAGTTGTCTTATTTTTGTGGGAGTCACAATAAGGTGTTGAATTATTGGGGTTTAAGTCCACTTGAAACAAACCATGTCATTTTGGGACTAAAACATGGTATAATTTTATTTTAACAATTCACTTGCGCGTGGGGGTCTTTTTTTTGCAGTGGGAGGAAACCGAAGGACCCGAAGAAATCCATGAGGTTCGACAGGCAGCCCTACTCCTTGCCCCGTCCATCCGGGTAATTGAAACCACACCCGTTGACTCAATATGGCAGACCAATATGCTAACCATTCGACCATCCAAACCCCCGACTGTCCTTGGCTTTTAGGATGACATTTCCAGATAAAGAAATGAACTTACCTTGGTATATAACAGCCAATAGGAATAGCAGCCACTGTAAAAGGTCCGTATTTTTCACCAATTTCTTTAAAACCTTCACAATATCCTGTATCTCCAGCAAAATAAAAACTATGTTTAGGACCAATCACAGCCCAGCTACACCACAATGACTGAAATTATACCAAAAATATTTTACCAGCAGCCTATTTTACTAATTCATAACCATCCCAAACCATCATTTGTCCCCTGTATTTTTTAATGGTTGTGGAATATTTTACTGTGTAATAGCCTTCAATTGATATTTTTTGTTGCCCAAACTCAAACATAGGAATAATAGCCTTTTGATTACAGCACTTGGTTGTCAAACTTTATTTACCCCACAACAGCTTTTATCCAGATTTTCATCCAGATTTATTTGTTGAAATATTGAGTTTTTAATGACTGTGTATGAAGTAGTTTGTTCATAGGGACAAAAATCAGGGTTTTTTTACCGACAGCTCACACAGTAAATCTATATGCTTTGTTACCCTGGAAGTTGATAAGCTCATCATGTGTGTTATTCAACATGTTACAGCAAATCAGGAGAGAGAGAGAAAGAGAGAGAGAGATTGGGTTTTACATCCACTCGACACAAACTAGGTCATTTCGGAATAACATATGGTTTAATTTTATTACAATAATTCGCACGCGAGTAGGGGTCTTCAGAACAGCAGTTGGGGGAAATCGGACGACCAGGAGAAAACTCATGGGGTTGGACAGGCGACCCTACTCCTTCCGTCTCCTTGTCACATACAACAGGGAAGCAAATCAGGAGCTAAATAGATCCTAACAAGTGCTAATTTGGATTAACTGATTAGGGTTAAAAACACCTGTGGTCGAAAGCTCATACATCGATTAGGTCGGTGGCTCGGGCTCCCTAACCAGAAGGTCCAGGGTTCAATTCTAGGGGTTGGCAGCGACTTTTCACAGGATTTTCCAGCGCGGTTTCCCCATTGTTATTGGACTGTCAACAAAAAGTGTCTAGTCATTTGGATGGGATGGGATGAGAAACAGTACACATAAAAGGACCCTTGATAGTGGAATTTATTTCCCTCATATACGGTGAATGTATGTCTTCATAAGCCTTGTTTGTGGTTGCCTGTCCATCTTTGTGGGTTTTCTCTGGGTCCTACGGTTTCCTCCCACTGCTAAAGACCCCTACGTGCAACAAAATTATTGAAATGAGACTGAACCATATGTTAGTCCCGAAATGACCTGGTTTGTGTTGAGTTGATTTTAAACTCTATCTTTATTTGTGCAGAAAAGTAGGATGTTAATCCCCTCAGTAGACCTACCTTGTTTGTATCAGTGACACCACGTTTACTCCAGTGTTGTGTGGGTGTGCAAACAAATCGAATATCTGGTTTATCAGGAAACTTCTGTTCATCCCACCAGGTCATTTCTACAACATTTTCACAACCTACATCCATCATCCATTTCTTCATACCTTGTGGTACATACCATCGTAAATCTTTACCGTATTTTTGATTGAGTTCTTTCACAGACGACAGATCGAGATGATCGTAATGATTATGACTGATGACCACAGCGTCTATTTTTGGTAAGTCTTTTATCTGACATGGTGGATCACGATATCTTTTAGGACCAAAGAACTGTACAAACGAGCACCTTGCACTGAATATTGGATCTGCAAGAACTGTAATATTGTCAATTTTAACTAAAACGGTTGCATGGCCTATCCAAATGAGAGGTATGCCGGTTGTACTACTGGAAAATCTGTTGAAATCAGGTGGAATGATGGGCAGAGTTCTTTCGACTTCCTGAGAAAAAAAATACCCATCATAAATAATAATAATAATGTTATATTTCTATAAAATGTAGAAGATTAGCCTACCAGCATGTAGGACAGAGATGGGTTAATTGAATAACCATAAATCTGGTACAGTACACCAATGTTTCACCTTGTTTTTTCGACAATGCGCTCCTGAACAAGACCTCGATCATCCACCACAGACGAGGGGGGAAATTTCTCAACCAACAAACAGCAGCTAAACCTGAGACTTCCTTACTCAGTCTCACTGAGCCAGCACGGGTCAAAAAATCTATTTGTATAAATCTATTTTAAATGTAGGCCTAACAGATGTTCAGGATCAGGGATAACGGTGGAGAAGGTCTAGTCGGTCCTGCACATTTTA
This sequence comes from Patella pellucida, assembly GCA_917208275.1. NCBI lineage: Eukaryota > Metazoa > Mollusca > Gastropoda > Patellidae > Patella > Patella pellucida. Next base: position 62,493,023 of record OU795042.1, on the reverse strand, counting down.
GCCCATATGATGTACGTCACATATGGATTGTGGGTTAGGGTAAGAGCTAGGACCTGCAGATTTCGTAAAAGACTCGAAATGTAAACAGGGCTAGCCCTAACCCTTACCCTAGGTCAAGCAAGCCTAAACCCTGGGCCAAGTCTAACCCTAACCCAAACTCTGCACATACGATATGACGTAATAATATGTGCAGAAACGGTCTGTCTCTGATCTTGCATTTTCCGAGGATCTGGTATTAATTTACAACTACATATTCGGGAATCAAAATACAAGATTTATCTTATGAAAATATAACAACCTCTTTTAAAGGCGGTTGCTTATTTACTCCATTCTTAATGAATTTGAAAGAATCTTTCAAATTATTTTTTCTCCACGATTTCCATGGATTTTCAAATCTTCCATTAACAAATATTGGTTTTGTTAAACTTGTTGATTCTCTATCTTGTCCTCCATGAGTTGATTCTGCCATTTCTGTACTATGGAAAAACAAAACTGATGACATAAAAAAATACTGATCGCTTAAAGGATTTCTCCCTCAGAAAATTTCGTTTTGTTATAATATTTCGCTAGATACAAATTTGTACGCAACCCAAAACTTCGCGCCTGCGCAGTCTTCTTTATCCTCTCAACGAGGCAAAATGGCAACTCATCTGTTGAAGGTCACGAATAATCTTTCAAAAGTGCTAGCCAAATCAACTCGAGTAAGTTTACGACGTTGACTTTGTTTTTCAAAGATCCAGAGAATTGTCACGATGAAAATAGTTACCCATTCAGGGTTCCATATGCATCACAATAATATAATCAGGCGACAGTTCTGAAAGTGTCAACTCAAAATCAAAAAACGAACGTGACGAAATGAAAAATCATGCATTTTTTTGGGCAGATTAATAAATAGTTTGATGGCTTGTCTAAAATTAAGAACCTCACATCCTCTCTAACAATTCGAGGGTGTAGCAATTTACACATAGAGACGTGCCATGACATCACCTGGTCCTGTGTAAACTTGCTACGAAATGACATCCTATTCCGATTCGCTGTTCAGCACACTGCACCGACTTTTGGCTACGCCGAGCCGCTACGGTAATGAAGAAGGCCAATTATACAGCATACAATTACAGTTTGCTATTACTATGAAATTTTGCTCGACAGCAGGGCCATGACGTACTCTTTTCTCAAATTTACGTATGGTACGCGCCAATATACAAGACATCTTTTTTTGTCTCATCCTAAAGACAAAGCTTTCCCTCACCAGCCCCCCCCCCTTCCCCACCACATGTAAATATGAGATAACAAAGGCTGCCAAGACCTTGTTATCCAGTCGCTCGTATTGAATCTTTAGGTTGATTGAATGCGTGTGGTGGGTTGGCAGGGTTACCAACCATTGTCACAAATTGGAAGGGCAGGGTTACCCGGTGAGCAGACGAATTTAATTGGATGTAGTTTAATTCCTAGTATTTTATAGTTACAGTTTGCTGCTTATCCTGCCAGTAAACGATGGAGATCAGCCCAGGTCGCTTCCTATGAAGATACCATCCTCAATGTACCGGAAACAAAAGTAACCGTTTTAGACAATGGTGTCAAAATTGCAACTGAAGATTCTGGAATCCCAACCTGCACTGTAAGTTCACTTGTCTTTAGATTCTTGCTTAGATTGTTAAAGCAAGTAGATAGATTCATTATTCAGATCATTTCTGATTATAAATATTATTTAGTAGTCCAAAATGTGTTATTATGACTATTTTAAATGCTTGAGGCCAAGGCAGAGTAAGTCATTCTAATAACTGTCAAAAAGACTAGAATCAAACACTTGTAACAAATTGTTAAGAAAATAATCAAAAGAATAAGTTAGATTTATAAAGCAAAAATACTTGCAACTACATTGGTTTGGCCTACTGCAAGAATATGTTTTAGGTATTTCCGTGTATAACAAAGCTGGCTGTAAATAAATGATGAAATAATTATTAATTTGATTTTACACAGGTTGGTTTGTGGATAGATGCTGGTAGTAGATGGGAAAATGAGAAAAATAATGGCGTCGCTCATTTCTTGGAACATATGGCATTTAAAGGGACGCAACGAAGATCTCAGACCGACCTTGAACTTGAAGTAGAAAATATGGGTGCACATCTTAATGCCTATACCTCTCGAGAACAGACTGTTTATTATGCCAAGTGTTTCTCTCAAGATTTACCTAAAGGTACTACATGATAAAAAAAATGATTTCTCTCTCTTAGTTCAGTCATTCGGATAGGCCGAAAAACCAAGACCCCATGTACACACTTGCGTGCACGTAATTGATCCCGTGGCAGTTGAAATTCAATATAAGAGTAAGCCGTAGTGCCGCTGTCTAGGCAAAATTTCATTCATAGCACACTGTATGGCATATGCCCGTCTTCATTAGCCGAGTTCATAGCAGAACAGTAGGACGTAAACCCCATTTCATTTCTCTCTTAGCTATTTATCAATAGACAAAGAAATTAAAAGCGTCATCAAATTTAAGTGGCCTAAAGGAGGGTGACACTGTAAAAAAAAAACAAACAATAATTGATATTGGGTCAATTGCATTACTTTATCCAGCATTTCTCTATCTTAGCTTCTTATTTGAAGACAAGAAATTAAAGCCTCGTGCAATTTAAGTGAACTTAAAGAGAATGGCACTGAACCTAATGTGTGTAAAAAAAAAAGAAACGATAATTTTTATACGCCCACATTTTCATGTGGACGTATTATGTCGTCGCCCCTGTCAGTCCTGACGTCTGTCCACAATTGTTTGTGGACCCTCTACAAGTCACAATTCTTGTCCGATTTTGTCGAAACTTGAAATATAGCTTTATCCCCAAAAGATCTCGGCTGCTTTCGATAATGGCATGTATCGAATCAAAACTTCATGGATTATTGCCCCTTATTGTACGAAAAATCACGTTTATAGCTTGTGGACCCTATAGAGGTCACAATTTTAATTCAATTTTAATGAAACTTGAAATGCATAGATCTTGGTTCCTTTCGATATTTGCGCATATCGGATCGAAACTTCCTGAATTATGGCCCCTGATTATACGCAAAATCGCCTTTGTTTAGCTTGTGGTCCCTCTACAGGTCACAATTATTATCTGATTTAAAAAATCGTTTGATTATATCACCTTTACAAGCTAAGGAAGGTTGAGTTCAAATTTCGGGAAAATAGGACCAAAATTACAATACAAAATGGCTGCTGTTTGTACGCGAATACTGTTAAAAAATGGTATTTCAAGGTTGTGGACCCTGTAGAGGTCACAATTTAAATTTCGATTTTGATGAAAACTTAAATTGCGTGTTTATAACCTAAATATCTTGATACTTTTCGATATTTGCGCATATCAAATTGTAACTTAATGAATTATGGCCTTTGATTGTAGGAAAAATCACTTTCGGTTTTGCTTGTTCTCTATCCATCTCTCGAAAATGTGGGCGTATCCTGCCTGGCAGCCGCTGGTTTTTACTGACATTATATGGACTCTTTCATCCAGCCTTTGTGTGGCTAAATGGTCTTAGTTTGTGGGCTTTATATAATACTATCATTCAGGCATCTTGGTTTAAATCCCAGTCTTGTACACGACAAGGAGTCAAGTCTCCTGTCTGGGATTAGGGTATTCTCTTATTTATACATTAGCCTATTTGCTTGATAACAATACCTGAAACGTAGCATGTTAACAAAATTCAGAAGAAGTTTATCTATACGTGTGTTTATTTTTATTCACCAATTGTTATTAATGTATATTTTTCAGCTGTAGATATCTTATCAGATATTATCCAGAATAGTAAACTAGGTGAAGAAGAGATCGAGAGAGAACGAGGAGTTATTCTTAGAGAAATGCAGGTTATTTGATTTATACATCTAATTCTTGTCGTTCTATTGTAATGACAAATAAGTGCGGAAACCAAGATATAACAATAACAGATGTGGATTGAGATTTTCTTTTTATAATCACTGTCTGTGTTGGGTGGCTGAATGGGTTAACACATGCGCTTTAGATCATAAAGTTGGTCAAGTGGCATGGTTTCGATTCCCTCTGCTTGTAGGTGACAAGGAGTGGGGTCACCTGTCCAACCTTGTGTGTCCTCTGTTTGCCTCCTACTGATGAAGACCCCTATACGCCACAGATTATTGAAATGAAATTGAACCATGCTAGTCCTGAAATTACCTGGTTTGTGTCAAGTGCAAAAAAACCCCAAATTTTCTTTGTATAAAATTTTAGAAATGTGTTTGAATAAGTTCCAAAACCGGGTTATGACCATGACATGTCTTAATAACCTTCCTTTTTTTTATCTCATAGATACATTCATTTATTTCATTTTCACTTCTGTAGTTTTATTTTTCTCCAGGAAGTAGAAACAAATCTGCAAGAAGTAGTTTTCGATCATCTTCATGCCACAGCCTTCCAAGGAACAGCTCTAGGAAGAAGTATTCTAGGCCCAACCAAAAATATTCAGTAAGTTTTTATCCGTTGATTTTTATACACCAACACTGATAGCATAATAAACGCCCTAGGGGGTAAAGTTGGCACAACTTGTTTATGTTCTTGATCTAACACAACAAATCAAGTCAGTGTGAGCGCTAGCCGCTCGCCACTTCGCCAATGGCGAATTTTCATCATCTGTGGCGATAATTATTGTTAAAAAGTCGCCACTTTGGCGAAAAGGCCTATGTCATGTGGCCCTGTTGGTCTATTGTTTCTCTCTCGCGCTTGCCTTTTTAACAAAAACAAACAACCAAGAAACCCATTAAAAATTTCTAACATAATGTTTGACGAAAGCATATAGACGGAAGGGATTTTACTGTCACCATTAGTTATCTTTGTTTTCATTGGCTGAAATTGTCATATTATTCTATTCATGTATTGTCCAATCATGTCTCGTGTACTGAATTACGCACGATTTACAAAATGGCTAGAGATTTCACATTCTTCGATACCGGTACCATAGATATCCTCGTTTCAGCAACTAATCTATCACTCCTAATTATCCATGTCATACATTATCCAATTGCACACGATTCCTTATTTAGGTCCATATAAATATCGTTATTTTAAACAGTCCTATTTCTTCGACATCGGTATGACAAGAAATTCTCCTGAATTCCCTATCGGCCTTGGCTGTCAGCCAAGAGAAGATTCATCACGCAAATTCACGTGGATTCCTCCAAGTAAAACAGCGGTACCCTACTGTCAAATCCAATGCCTTAAATTTAATATAAAGATGTTGAGAAATGTGTTGATTTCAGATTCTAAAATATTTGTAATTGAATATCAAAACACGACTTGATTCGCACCTATTATTAGACGAAATTTATACAATGTGTACGTATGGAGGACAACTCACGCCCCCTCAAATTCCAACTATTCCGCTGAAAATTATGTTTATAAAATACTCTATTGACGGTACATAATAAACTTTATTTTTCAACAAACTTAATTGTTGAAATACACAGTCACAATACAAAGAATTTGGCGCCTTTTCAATTCGAGCCACAATAATATTTGTCGTGGTACCGTTGGTAGAATTAGGTCGAATTAATGTGACAGGATATATAAGTGTCTAATAATTATGTGTACATCTAGAGTAGATACTTCATACAGTTTAGTCAAACAAATAAACGTAAGCCAATATAGGTTGTTATAAAATTGGAAGTAAAAGTTAATGTCTTTAAATTTCTGCTTGATGTTTTGAATACATATATAAGCACTTGCTTCTAGCTTCAAAATGTTACATCCTCAGACTATATAATTGACCAAGATTAGTATTGGTACAAACAACATTTCATGAGGTCAGTGGCTAATGATAAATGTATGTGGCTAATACTTTTTTCATGCATTAGCCACAGTGGCTAATGAATTTTAGAACCTAGCGCTAACACAGCAAGTATCATTTAGTTGTATTGTTTAAGCACGAGTTTCTATATTTAATGTCTTAGTTTCAAACCATTGTTGGAAAACTTTTCAAATCTGTTGAGAAACGTAGAAAACCTTGGGTTTCTACTCTTGTGAAGTTTAAAAGGGTGGCAAGGTTTCCCTCATAGCACACTGTATGAGGTGTGCCTATCCTCATTACCTCGTCAGTTGAAATAAAGTTTTAGGAAAACATTTGCTAGCTTTTGACATATATTATATTATATATCTTGTGTGGGGTTTTTTTTTCAGAACTATAAATAGAAATGATTTAGTAGAGTATGTCAATTCACATTATAAAGGTCCTAGAATAGTCTTAGCAGCTGCTGGAGGTAAGAGGATAAAGTTTATACATCCAGTACTAAATATCAATACTAGAGTCATCAGTGATCAATGTTTTAACATCCAGTACTCAATATCAATAATAGATTTATCATTGATCACTGTTTTAACATCCAGTCATTTTAGAAAGGAATGAAAAACTATTTTGTCATGCATGAAAAAGAAACTGTCAGAGTGGAAATTGAGAAGAGTAGGCGGGAAAAATATTCTTACATCACGGTTAGTTATAGAAATAACAGGTAACTAATGGTTGTCTTTATATGACTGTAGTCTTGTGTTCACAGGATGTTACATAACATGTCGCAAAGGGCTAACAAAATGACATTGAAACTAATTTGAATAAATGTTTTCTGTTGTCTTTCAGGAGTAAATCATGATGCTTTAGTAAAATTAGCTGATCAACATTTTGGAAATATAACGGCTGGTTATGAGACCGATATTCCTCTAATGGAACCATGTAGATATACTGGCAGTGAGGTAAAACTCTTTAATATTACGGAGCTTTCATTGTTTTGTTTTAAAATTCTTTTTTTCCCAATACTCATCAGATGTCTAGCGGTTAAACCTCTTTTGTCTGCCACACGGGATTTTCTTCGTTATCACGGGAACACATCCAGGGGTCTTGTAGGTCAATAGCACCAATAACTAATATCTGTAACACTATTAGTGTATAACAGAATATCAGTTTCGTAGATAAAGGCTTTATTTACATCAAAAACAGCTTCGGTTACATACATTCAACATGAATACAACAGCATACATAATACTGGAACTATTACTACTACAGGAACTAGTTTTCTACATAATACAACACATATTCTATTCTGCCCCTCTGCCAAGGCAGCGGCTGGACTCTAGTGAGTCCATACACCTGTCCAAGCCTTTCTTCTCCCCCGGCTCCTCGCTTCTAACTGTCGGGGAACGCCTCAATATATACCCGTTGCATACATGGTCATATCTGCAATTGTCTCTTTTTTTTCTCGTCACGGCATGTGCATAAACATTTGAAATCGTGTGGATCTTGTACACAGATCATGTATAGCTTGTAATGGACATATTGAATTAATTAGATTTAATAAGACCGTGAGTGGACAACAATTTAATATGAGGTGAAAGTCAAAATCGTGTATTGTCAAAACTAGCAGAGTTCATTAGGTTCTATGCACCTAAATCATAAATGATATCACTGTGTTACATTCGTGACATAGTAGGGGTTCCAACTCGTTAACCTAGAGGTCCCCTGTTTCAATTGTAGTCCTATTACCGAGCTGTTGTAGATTAGTGGCATGCATGTAAAAGATCTCTTGACCGTATGCCCATCTTTACCCAAAATTGCCGTATGCCCATCTTTACTAGCCCAGTTCGGAGCAGAGCAGTGTGGCGAACCACATTTCATTCATTTGTGTAACATGAAAATTGAAAATAATTTTAAGTGTAACCTGAAAATTGAATATAATTATTAGTGTAATCTGAAAACCTAAATTTTGGGTTTGTTATTATTCTACATATCATATATTGTTACTTTAAGATTCGGGCCAGAGATGACAACATGCCATTTGCTCATGTAGCATTAGCAGTAGAAGGAGCAGGCTGGTCTAATGCTGACAACATCGCGCTGATGGTTGCAAACACACTCATTGGAAGCTGGGATCGTTCTTTTGGAGGTGGACCTAATCTCGCCAGTCCACTGGCCTCTCTGTGTGCTGAAAATAACTTATGTCATAGTTTCCAGTCCTTCAATACATGTTACACCGACACTGGGCTTTGGTAAGTAATAATTGCAGAATTTAAATAGGGAACCATTGGCTGACTTACCATTTTATGGCCCTGAAGCTTGAACTGTTAATTGGAACCTTTGTACCTTATCAATAGGGTACAACAGATATTCACTACCTTAACCTCCCTATTCTGTGTAGTAACAGCCCTGTCACATCAGGATGCCCAGTGATGATATAGTAGAGACACACCCCCTGAACTTCCCCATTCTTTACAGGATGCCCAGGGATGATATAGTAGCTTCTTACCCCCTGGACTTCCGTATTCTATGTAGTAACTACACTAGACCTAAACATTTTAAGAAAGGGTTTTATAGTAGGGGAACAGTGTTACAAAATTGTGACTTACACTAAATAGCTCAAAATGTCACAACATAATTAAATATGCCTAAATTTAAATTTAATCTTTTAGTGGCATTTAGCGATCGGGAAACACAACTAGTGATTGTATCTTCCGTTAAATTTAAATTCTGTATTCAAAGAATTTCTTTAGGACAGAATCACTTGATCAAATAGCTTTAGAATTCGTTTGTTATTAAAACTCTGGCTAATCTTAATCACTGGTTAGTTAAATGTCTATTTTATCATGGCTGGTAGTCTTGTTTATCAATAAGATATGTCATGGGAAAGACAACTCGTTAATATTATTCTTTGTTATATTTACAGGGGATGTTATTTTGTGAGTGATAAATTACGTATAGAAGAAATGTGCTACTATATTCAACAAGAATGGTAAGTCATTAAGTCAATACCCACAATAGATCAATTTTTTTCAAAAGAGTTACTAAGTGGGTTAGACGTTGGCTCGCTAGTCTGCAGGTCAGGTGCTCGTTCCCTGCATTGGCCGAGAAAGTTCATCTAGATCCCATGTACACATTGACGTGCATCGTTATAAGAGTAGGCCGTAGGCCTGCTGTCCAAGCAAAATTTCCCTCATAGCACACTGTATATCGTATGCGCTTGTCTTCATTAGCCCAGTTTGGAGAAGAACAGTAGGACGTTAAACTCAATTTCATTTGATTTCAAATATCTATAGATCAGACCCTAAGACTGATTTTGTATTTCTATTAACAGGATGAGACTGTAAAAGTGTAACTTATTTTGTATTTATATTAACAGGATGAGACTATGTACTAGTGTAACTGATTTTGAAGTAAACAGAGCTAAGAATCTATTGAAGACAAATATGTTATTACAGTTAGATGGTTCAACACCCGTTTGTGAAGATATTGGAAGGTAAGTAGACTATAAAATCGAATTTGAGCGTTTCCTTTTCTACTTGCCAACACCCGTCTCTATAGCATGATTTTATTAACAATTTAACACTTGGTATCAGACTGACCAGATTGCCAAATGGTAAGTATTGGGCCAATTAGACAAAATCCGGAAAATTCATCAATTTCCAATAATTTCTGGCAGAGTCATGGTCCTTGATCCCTTTGAAAAATCTTGTGGGTGCTCTAGTTACATATTTAAAATGTCATGCTTTATCCCATTTCTAGGCCCTATATTCAAGTTTAGTGGGCGTGTAATTAAAAAGTTGGCCCCAGGCATCACCAAATGTCACTGCTGCAACCATTACTATTGGCACACATGACTGTAAAAAATATATTCCTGCAGAATTAAGTGCTGTGATGTGAACATCAATCCACCATCTTATGCCATTTGTGTTTTTATTTCAGACAAATGCTCTGTTATGAACGTAGAATACCTTTACCAGAACTGGAGGAGAGAATTGAGGTCAGTATAAAACTACAGGGGCATGTCCAGGAATTTAAGCAGGGGGAGGTTCAGGGGCAAAGACAACATCCTATTTGTGTGAGGTACTGGCCCGTAGCCAGCTCATTAAATTTGGAGGGGCTTCAGAAGTTTTTTCATAGGCTGAGGTAGGCGGTTGAGAACGCTCCTAAGAAATCATTATTGTAGGCGAAATATTGGGGGGGGGATCATCTGATTTTGGGGGTCTATGCGTGGCTACGGGCCCGGTGAGAATTTGATACAAATCGAATGCTCTGAGTCAGACTAAAGCAGCTGCAATACTCCTAGTCTGAACTGTTTTTATTGTTTAATAATACTACTGAATATAACCATTCAAACGGATATACAGGTAAAATATTATGAAAGTGCTGACACAACTCGGATGTTTTATTTGTAATAATTTTGTGAACTGTTGTCAGGCCTGGAAATTATGGTTTAGATATAGCAGACAGATTCGCTCTTTAACCTGGAATTCCTGAAAGTTTACCAGCTTGCGAGGGACAATGTACAATTGTTTTGATGGGATGAAAAACCAAGGTCCCTTTGCAGTTGGGATTCAAAAAATGAGTAGGCCATAGTGCCGCTGTCAAGGCAAACTTTCCCTTATAGCAACTGCATGACATATGCTTGTCTTCATCAACTGATTCTGATCAGTAGGATGTTAAACCCTGTTTCTTTCATAAAATGTACAAATGTTGTTAAATATATAATTTTATATTACAGGCTGTTGATGCTGAAGTGATACGTGAAGTATGTCTTAAATATATCTACGATCAATGTCCAGCTGTTGCTGCAGTTGGTAAGTAATAATTAATAAACTAAAATTACAAAAAAAAACAACTAGCAACACACAAGGGGATTTTATTTTTAGATTATTTTCGAAGGATTGTTTCCACTACAGGCCTTCACATCTAAAAAATCGAAGGGGGCTAAGAAAATCTTCCCCTGGTATTGGAAAAAATTGAAAATCGCCCTCCGTGAATTGACATGAGATGACATGTGTAATCATATGTATTGCTATTTATTATTATGTTTCATTTACATTTTAAAATGGGGGGGGGATGGCTATATGGTAAGCACGTGCACGCTGTATCATAAGGTCTGTCAATATTGAGGCAGCTGGCGTGTTTTCGATACCCTGTTTGTACGTGATGAGGAGTAGAGTCGCCTGTCCAACCTCGTGTGTGTTCTCTGACTGTTAAAGCCCTTACGCACAAGCGAATAATTAAAATAAAAAATTGAACCATGTTGAGTGGACTTTAAACCCCATTTCTCTCTCTTTCCCATTTGATTGATAGTGTATCGTAAATATCTCAACTTTTTCTAATTTCAGGTCCAATAGAACAGTTACCTGACTACAATCGTACTAAAGCATCAATGTACTGGTTAAGGTTATAAAACAAATATCGGCTAGTTTCGCTTTTTTATTAGATAATTTCTATTTAAAGAGATATCAAGATGTGATAGTGTTTATTACTACAGACTGTGTTTCAAACAAAGACTTCTAACATCATCATTTAATTTATAAACTCAGAGAGGTTTTATATGAAATAAAACACCACAAAAGATACAAGAAAACAGTGTATATATTATACAATTATTGTTGAAATAAATTGTGAAGAATTGTAAATATTATAAATCTTTTGATTGTGTTGAAGAAGAATTGATTAAAAGTCAATTGCTTACTTGTGTCTGTCCGTTCGTCAGGAATAAACAAATTATGTATCTGATTTCTTATGCATGGAAGATATGGAAACCCTGTGGAGTCAATTGAGGGATCTTTAAGGGTGTGGAAGCCTTGTGGGGTCTTTTAATGGTATGAAAGCTATTAAAGGTATATGGAAGACTTGGGGTCTATGAGATGTGTGGTATTTGATAGGCATGGAAGCCCTGCTATATTACCTTTGTGATATTTTTGTGATATGGAAAGCCTTGGGTGTAAAAGCTGTAGGTTCTTTTAAAGGGTTTGATGCTGGCTTGTCTCATAAAGGTACCAGTATGAAAACCCTGTAATAACGCTATCATATTTTCTCCGGGTATCCTCCCACTGCTAAAGAACCCTACGCACAAGCAAATTGTTTAAAATAAAATTGAGCTGTAGGTTAGTCCCGAAATGACCTAGTTATGTTAGGTGAACGTTAAACCCTATCTCTCTCTATAAAAGACACCAGTAACAGTCATTGTCAGGCACAAATTATTACACAAAGTGTATGGGGTTGTGAGTTGTTGTCTTTTAAAGATACTGGTATGAAAACCCTGTAAAATAGGGTTGTTGGGTCTTTTTAAAGACGTGAAAATCCTAGGGTAGGCCTATATGAACAATGCCAATGGAGGCTTCAAAGGTACATGGAAATCCTGAGATGTATGAGCTGTGGGGTATTTTAAAGGTACATGGAAATCCTGGGGTGTATGAGCTGAGGGGTATTTTAAAGGTACATGGAAATCCTGGGGTGTATGAGCTGTTGGGTATTTTAAAGGTATGGAAATCCTGGGGTGTATGAGCTGTGGGGTATTTTAAAGGTATGGAAATCCTGGGATGTATGAGCTGTGGGGTATTTTAAAGGTATGGAAATCCTGGGGTGTATGAGCTGTTTGGTCTTTTAAGGGGTGAGGCTACCCGAAAAAATGCTTTCTGAAATTCTAAAGCCAGTGAATTGAATATGGCACAAGTAGTTCGGAAATGCAATAAACAAGGGAAAACTAGCATTAAAAATAAAGAAGAAAAAAGTTGTTGCCAGGGTAACACAGATTTTGGAGAAAGTATGAAAAACATAGGTACACTATATCTCTGGTATTAATAAAGATAAATGTCTCATTTCCGAAAAGCGTATTTTCTAATGATAACTCTAAAACCAGACAGAGAGGTTATCTCTATAAATTTTATAGTTTCTTGGAAAATGATGTCTAAATTATTTGTCTCACCACAATATTTTGTCTTCGGAGAAATATTTTAATAACTTTTGGAATATTAATGATAATTCAAATTGCTTTCTGTCTGATTCTGTGGTAGATATTAGTTTATATATCTTGAAAATTTTGTAAAGATATTTTAATTAGTTACAGAGATATAGCGTACCTACGTTTTTCATAATTTTTTACCCAAAAATTGTGTTACCCTGGTAACAACTTCTTTAATGCCAATTTTCTCTTGTTTAATACATTTCCTAACTACGTGTACTGTTTTCAATTCAATAGCTTTAACATTTTAGAATAAAAAGTTTCGGATAGCCTCCCCCCTTAAAGGTATGGAACTGTTTGTGGGGTCTTTTAAAGGTAGATGGACGACTTCGGTTGTATGAGCTGCAAGGTCTTTAAAGGTAGATGGAAGACCTTTGATGTATGCATTTTGGGGTCTTAAATGGTGGGAGGGTTGGACTGTTGAATGGTTAGCATGTGCAAGCTGTATCATAAGGTCTGTCATTGAGTCAACTGGCGTGGTTTCTATTCCCTGGTTGTATGTGACAAGGAGTAGGGTCGTCAGTTCATGGGTTTTCTCCAGGTCCTTTGGATTCCTCGCTAAAACCCCTACGCACAAGCACATTATTGAATTAAAATTGAACCATGTGTTAGTCCCAAAATGAATTTATGTTGAGTTGACATTAAACCCCATTCTCTCTCTCTCCCTCCATTTAATAGAGCCAGCAACAAAATAAAATATGACAAAAGAATGAATGAATGATATGGGTTTAATATCTTTTATTTCTACTGCAACTGGGCTAATAACAAAGAGGGGCATACACCATGCAGGGTATTACAGACCTGGGGTCTGTTTCACAAAATTTTAACTAAGATGAAATCCAAATTTTATCTTCAGTTAAGATTTCTAGAAACACTAGGGCCCTGGACATAAGGGGCATGTCACAGGCATCGTCATACTTTCTACCTGATAATGTCTGTGACGGGTGCTTTATGTCCAGGCTTGTCCCCGTCTTCATTAGCCAAGTTTAAGGGCAGAACAGTATGACGTTAATCCCCATTTCACTTCCAAGCTTGTATATGAGGGACACTGACAACAATTGAATTTCAACTGTCAACGGTTCTTTTACCGGGGGGGGGGGGGGTAAGGGGGTCTGTACGATCCAAATGACTCGACGCTGTTCCTTGTCAAGACCTTGGTTCTGCATAATGACAAGGGAGGGAACCATTTGGCAAAATCCCAAGATACTTTCTCAGCCAAAACCAGGATCAAACCTGTGACTTACTGGTTAGTGAGGCACCTCCTTACTCTCTAGCGTGGCTTCGATTCTGCGGTTGTACATGACAAAGGAGTAGGGTCACCTGTCCAACTTTGGGTTTTCTCTGGTTTCCTCCCACTGCTAAAGACCCCTGCGCGCAAATTAATCATTGAAATAAAATTGAACCAGGTGTTAGTCCCATATGAAAAATGAATGAATGAAATGGGGTTTAACGTCCTACTGTAATGCACTTAACCAGAGCTAATTGAAGACGGGCATACGCCATACAGTGTGCTATGAGGGGAATTTTGCCTGGGAAGCGGCGCTACAGCCTACTCTTATATCGAATTCCAACTGCCAAGGGATCTTTTACGTGCACTCCAATGTGTACACAGGACCTTGGTTTTCTGTCCCGTCAGAACGACTAGGCAGCTGTCCTTGTCAGGCCCTCCCTCTGCATCACTGACAAGGGGAAATCACGTCGGAAAATCAAGATGAACTTTCTCGGCCAATGCAGCGCCTTATCCACTACCGTGATCCCCCCCATATGAAAAAAGAAAGGACTAGGCCTGAAATCTAATGCAGATCGGGTCAATCAAACACAAACTTCTTGATGTTAGTAAAACAAAATAAGGGGTTTAACATCCACTTGATACAAGATGGGTTATTTCGAGACTAACATATTGTTCAATTTTATTTCAATAATATTAACTATAATATGTTTTTCTCAGATCTCGAAATTGTTGAAAGGAAATTACACGTTTTATTGGTATGTTTATTGTTTGTTTTAGGTAAAATTTTATTATATTATATATGGTATAATTATAATAATGAAAAGAAATGGAGTTTAATGTATCAAGGAAATAAAGCCAACATTTATCTGTAGACTGTATAAGTGTGTAGGCTATTGCATATATAGGCATTAGGACTACTTCATGACATATCTACATGAGTATATAGGCCTAGCTATATTCTTTATATTGTAATCTGCTCAGTTGTGTGTGCGCGGGGTTCCACACAGACAATAATGCAAAACCTGTGGATATTCGTTTATATACTGAATTATATCCCGACTATAAATAGAATAACGGTTTGCTTGTCTTAAACGTGCAATTTGTGCTAAAAATAGAAACATATTCACTGGGCTTTTGTATCGTTAACAACAACTAGGTATAAGACATCGCCCCGGTGCATTGATTATTACTACATTTCTTCGTTAGGCTTCTGTGTAAAGCTTTCTGACAATTCTCTAAAGGTAAGTCTAATTACTTCCTGACCGTGGCGACTTTTTTGACAGACCAGCACAGCGCAATTTGGCCTTTTTTCACAGGTCGACACGCTCTCTTCTCTCTTGTTTTCAATCCAATGCATAGGTGAACGACTTTTTTCACATAAATGTAAAAAAAAAATCGTTCCTTTTTTTGCCATTTGATAAAATTATGCATATATAGCAGAATGCTTTCTTAAACGATTTTTCGATGAATAAAATAAACGAAAGACAAAAATTAAACCAAGTTTGTTTATGTTATTAACTCCCTTGAATGGGGTGAGTTACATTTCTTTCCCATAATGCATTAGCAACGTCACGAGCTCAAATACAGCTACCCCCCTCTATAGCTTATTCAAGGTGTGGTTTCATTGATATCGTGGATGTCAACACAAAAAGAGCACAATATTAGTGAATTTTATCGTCAAAGTTTCTTCATACTCAGGTAAATTGGGCAGAAAAGGTCACTTTGGAACTGAATGCAATTTTCAGTTTATAGGAAAAGGAAATATACGTGCTACCAGGGTTGCAAGCGGCGTTAATAACTGCCAGCGGATGCCATTTTTAGTATTTTGGGCGATACGGCATTGTTCGCTTTCTGCTTATTCTGTCTAATTGTGAAGAGCTGAGTTGAAATATGGAGTAGGAATTGGTTGATTTTTATTTTTCCTTTAATGTGGACCGGTTGATTATGTTCTATTTTTACCGAGTGATTGTCGGCAAAAGAAACAAATTCGAATTATAAGAACAAGGTCATCAGGCGGCCATATTTATTTTAGTGCAGCCATTTTGATGACATCATCGCTCAACAGACAGGACAGGGCATGGCTCTTGAATTGTCACTTTTATAAAACACTCTGGTGGATTTGCCCTACTCAATTCACACTTTCGCTATGGATTCTTCAAATTGACCACTACAAGAGAATCTGTAGTTGGTTTGAGTACCAGAATGAATAATATTAATGGCCATAAACTAGCCTAGCTTGGACTGAATGAGTGAATGAATGCAACCAATGATCGCCGGTGCTGTCACTGTCACTATTGTCAGTAGGTAGTGTCGGTGTGCTGGCATGTCAGAGATTAGAAAGTATTGACATGTTAACCACCTGGGTTGAAGGGGGGGGGCTTATTTCTAAGTACAATTCATTGACATTGTACTTCAAGCATTCCTGCGATAGGCTCACAGTCACAGGGCACCCGATAGGCTCACAGGGCACCCGGTACTATTTTTTGCTGCCCAGCACCAAAAAAAAAATCAAATAAAGTTGCCCAGTTGCATTTAAACCCCTCTTCGTCCTTCTCTCACTCTGTACACATTGCAACCTCAGTGCTCGAAATTTACCACCACAAACGGCAAAGTCGCACAGTAACTACAAACTACAAGCCCATGCAAACCATGTCTGCCAGGGCATCATTTATTTTTGGGTGCCGTAATAGACCCTATCATCACAAACTAGTTTAAAGAAAGAAGTATTGGTATTTTGTTTATTTATATTTAGAAGCTGTACATGGAGGCCTACTAGGTCTATTCATTTCACAATTCTACTCTCTAAATTTGTATTTGCTGTGAATAGGTCACCCATCTGGTTTGGATGTCGTAGCTGGTGTTCATTCGTTCGGTTTTATGTTCATTTTTTAATGTACTCATTCTACAGTTAATTCTACCAAATCTATACTAAATCCTAGCCTATCCACAATGTTTCTTATTTTATTTCTTGCCTGTTTTGACCATGCATTTGCTACGACCCAGGAGTAGGAATAGGAGGACGATGGTACATGTAGCTTTCTCAACTTCTGACCAAGTCCAATAAACTAATGGTTATAATTATCAATATCTACTTGTTATCATAATTTGTTGTACTCAAATAAAACACAAACACAGTTTTAAGAATAGGCCTATATAAATTTGAATATAATATGAATGGAAATTGATTTGCACTGAAGCAAATAAGACAGCAAGTGCTCTGAAAATACACCAATAAATTTTTTTGCTCGCTCCACTCTCCCAAGGGAGTTTTTCCGCCACTCAGCAAATCTTGTCTATATCTCTAGGCTCACATTCACAATACCCATTTGTCGTTGGCAGACAAATTCCTTTCATTCAATATGAATACTGCCTAGACAAGGAATTCATGCTGTATGGCGATGGAACATTCATGTCTCATTTTAATGACAAATTCATTCTATAACGTACCGGTTTCAAAAAAATGTACGAATTGAAAAAATTGTAAAAACTTGCTAGTATTCTCAGTGAGATTTAACAAATAATGAGGGGAACATAGGCCTACACTAACAGGGATGGAAACTAACGCTCGCCCATGGTACGGGCGAATGAAATTCAAAATCAATTAGCCCGTGTGGCGACGTGATATTTTCCAAAAGTCGTTCTAATAATTGATAATTTGTACGTAATGAACACTGTCATCATAACTGAACACGATCTATGCTGTCATGAAACTAATTTCCGAAAATCGTTGCCATTATTATTTACGTGTTTTTAATCTTTGGCTTCTTTTCGCACTACCGGTATGAAATCTGAGCAAGCGAGCTTGCCGATGGTTGAAATTGTATGATAACGAGGGAGGCTTATGGAACAGCCTCTGTTTACAGTTTACACCTCGAAGAATTGTGAAGCTAGAGTCGATATAATTAAATAACTTTTCAGTCATATTTCAGGTTAATTATCATAAATCGCCTACCGGTAACATAATTGTTGATACACGATGAAGCAATTGTGCGAAGAACATGGATGTTAAAAGGTTTTTCAACAGCGATATATTACGACAATGAAGTCTATTGAAAATGCTCGTAGTCGTAAATACACGTGCTCTGCTATACATAACTTCATCACTCGAGTGACAACTTATGGACTTATGTCGTATGATATTAAATTTTAAGGACATTACATCATATTATTTTGCATCTCACAACTGAATTTATAAAAATATGAAATGAAATGAGCAAAATTGAATTTTAATATATGTCTTCATGACTGATTAATGATATCATTATTTGATGAAAAAAAATTAAATACAGAGGCAACAATGAACAAAGTCCATTTTTGTTGTATGTGCCAAAATAAATTTAAGTGCATGTATTTTGGTGTTTTTGATTGATTAATGATAAACAAAACAACAGTTTCTTTCTGGGCTAGTAGAATGTTGGCTGGGCTAGTAAGATCTGAAAGCTACTAGCCCAAATGGCTAGTGACCATTTTAGGTTAGTTTCTACCCCTGACTAATGTCTTTGATCTACCAAGAAGTGCCAACGGAATGGTGAATAAGAAAACACGCCTTGAGTTAACTGGTTTCATCCATCAGATATGAATTTCACAATGAATCGGAAGTAAATGAATGAATGAAATGGTGTTTAACATCCTACTATTATGCCATGCAGTGTGCTATGAGGGACATTTTGCCTGTGCAGCGACGCTACAGCCTACTCTTCAATCAAATTCCAACTGCCAAGGGGTCTTTTATGTGCACTCGTCTCCAGTGTACACAGGACCTTGGTTTTTCGTCCCATCTAGGCAGCTGTCCTTGTCAGGCCCTCCTCCTGCATCACTGACATTTGACAAGGGGAAATCTCGCCGGAAAATCGAGATGAACTTACTCGGCTAATGCAGGGATCGAACACCCGACCTCCAGGCATGCAAACCAGCGCCTTATCCACTTTGCCACCATGATCCCCTGTAAATAAATGAAACCAAAAACATTACCTTTAATGTCAGTATTTGAGTACATGTATTCCCACTTTTAGTTTATAATTAGGTCCTAGATGCCTTTTATATCAAAATATTGTCAATGGTCTGATTTTCTAATTTTAAATTATATTCTGTTCTCTTGTGGTGATTATCAGTCAATGTTAACAATTTGGTGATTATCAGTCACATTGACAATTTGATGATTATCAGTCACATTGACAATTTGGTGATTATCAGTCACATTGACAATTTGGTGATTATTAGTCACATTGACAATTCACTGCATCTTTAACCACTACCAGTAATTCATCGTTGCAGGCGCAGAAATTCATGCTTGCAATGCTGGTAATGATTATTTGAAGAGTTTGTCCCGTTATAAAATATGTATAATTACAAACCTAGTGAACCGAATTGGTTCCAAACCCATTCCATTCTTGCGGTAATGGTAATAAAAAGTAATCATTACACATTTGAAGTAATCGACATTTAGAAACTAATATGGATTATGGAAGAGTAGTTAATTACATTCCAAATACATAACGGTTTCAGTGCACACAAGAGACGTCATCTGAATCAGATTTTTAAAAAGGCAAATTTTAAAATAAGTTTTAAAGAATCCTATTAATTATATCATAAATATCTACATGTATTTAGAGAGTTTTGTTTGACATGTAAGCTTAAACAAAGAAGTTTTCTGAATTCTTTGTACAGGTACTCCTACATGGTAATATAATCAAAGATTAGTACTAATTAGTAATGGCACCCATTCAGTTGGTCAAACAATTAGATTAAAAAAACAATGAGTTAATTATCTGGAGGGGAGGGGACTTAATACATGTTATTACAATGAGGTGACAAGTGAAAAACCATACAAACTATTTCTAATTCTAACATAGATTTGTACAACACCCCCAAATTTCCATCTGCCCATCATTTTCTCAACATTTGCTTACTTACAACAAACCAAGAGTTGAAATTGACCAGGTTGAGACGTTCTGATATACCAGTAGGTTCTGAGCTCATTCTTTTAATGGAATATAATGTGTTTATTAATAGTCCTTGATTATAGTAATCACATCGTTATGACAAATATCAATTAATATGAATGATTTATGACTAGCTAGGAGAATCAATAGACTTGATGACGTGCCACACCCTTTTTATGTCCACTAATGAATATCATACCAAAAGTAAAAACCAAGATTAATTGATACGCTCTATGTATGTAAATAGTACATTATAGAGTTAAATTCGGTCTAGGACTAGGAGTTGGTTTTAATATTTTGACTAATTTTATTATTAACATGCTGGTACAGGTAGGCAATTATCGATTGTATTAAAATTGCAGAAACTGGTAGCAAACATTTCATAAGTTTTGAACGGTCCTGTATCATACAATTAGTAGAGTAATGGTTTTGAATTGATTTTGTTGCAAGGTACATGTATCCTATGTCGAAGCCTGGTAATAAAGTACCTGCCACAAGACAGTAACGGGCATTGGCATAAATTCCTGCTTTGTCTTGCAAAAAACACCTCTGTTGATGACTCACTTTTGTTGGACACTTATTTGTATACATTTGAGTATTTTTATTCATACAGTATACCCATTGACCATTCTAATGTATTATCCTGACAAAGTTCAAAATGGTGGGCATTAGTTCAGTGCAGGATACATACATGTAAAGATCCAGCCTGATAGTTTGGATGCAGCTTACCACTGTTTGTCATGTATTTTGTACACAGTCAGTGAACAGTCTATATGCTGATTAAACTATTTTGCCTATACCTTTTTAGGACTTTGAATTTTGTCTAATAGTTTGGATTGTTCGTACTTAGTTTTGTTTTCTGTATTTTCTCAATTTAGATTGGGTGTCACAAAATGATGGCACTGGTATTTGACTAATCTTAGTTCCTGTGCAATTACACTTTTTGTTATACAGAACAAAAATTCTGTATTTTTAGTTATTGATGCTCATTTATTTATACTTTTATTACAAAGTTCCGGATTTGGTAACAAAATGCTGATCCAAACTGTCTCTCTATGACTCGACTGCTCTGGTTTGGGGGTACATGTACCTGAGAATTTTGCTAGGTTCAACTAATTTATTGTGTTCATGTGGTGTAAATTTCTTTTAATGTTATTATTTCAGGTGATGGCGGCAATAAGGAAGAAGTTGGTCATCGTTGGTGATGGTGCCTGTGGTAAAACGTGTCTTCTTATTGTCTTCAGTAAAGATCAGTTCCCTGAAGTTTATGTACCTACTGTGTTTGAGAATTATGTAGCTGATATTGAAGTTGATAGCAAACAGGTTTGTCCTTCATAACTCTACATGTATTAGTAGACTCTGGTCAAAATATCTTCTGTACCATACCATGTACTGTGTACTGGATCCATAAAGTCCAAGTGGAACTCTAATATAAAGGTTCTTCAAAACCCGCATGAAATTTCCGAAGCTAGAGCTGTTAGTTATGATTTAGTTCATTCAGTTACTGGGTAATGGAATTGATGGAGTGTCACATGACATTGACAAGTGTGAAAAGTCTTGTCTACATACATATTGAAAAGAGATTTTAAAGAAAGGGCAACTAAGGGTTGGTGCACTATGTATACATTGTACATGAATGTAGTTCCAAGTCTTTTCACAAGTTGTTTAAAAATGTACATATCTTAAGTCTTATTATTTTATTTAATTTGTATTTTTATTTTGATGACGTATCGTAACCGTAAATATGTGTGTATCAAGTAAGCTTATGTTAAAGTTTTGTGTACCTTAGGTTATTTTTTATTGAATTTTAAGTGATTTTATTTTCACTTCTGTTTTTTATCATTTACTTTTTTCGATCGTGAAATGTCGATTTAGTAAATTTGTGTACTCCACCTCTTGGTTACTCGTATATAAGCACAACAATTGTGTCATTGTCGATACGCTCCAAAATTGATGCTTTTTCCACCAATCATGGAGCTTCAAGCTTCTGTCAGTGGCGCTAAATTTTCGGTGAGTGTCACTTTTTTTGTACGCATGTTTTTTTCGGTTTGAGCTGATTATTTTTTACAAGAAATATTTTAACGGGTCACTCATATTTAATACATCACTTGAATGTTTCTCATTTTGCCAACCTCCCCGTTTTTTGTTTATTTTTTAAAACATTTGAATGCTGATGTAGTGTGGTTGTTTTTAGAGATTTACAATAGTTGTAGCTTGCATGAATAAAACGGAATATGTGTGCTGCGTTACAGATGTGTATTGAAGTATAATAATATAAGTCTGAAAGTGTGATCTGATGAAATAACATATGAATTGAAAGCATGTTTTGTTAATTTTAGAAAATTACTTAATAAGTTCAGCACTTTGATGAATTAACCTTTGTTCGTGCACGTTGCAATGAAGCCAAAGAGACTTTTTAGCCAGTAACATTTAATTTTTAAAAAAAATCAGATAATCTCCAGGCTTGTATTCAATCAGATTTAAAATAGGCCTATCAATTTTGTTCGCCCACAACAAAATGGCGTGCAGCATACACATCAATGAAATTGAACCATTTTTGGACTGATGGTATGCCACCAAGACTGAAGCAATTTGAGAAAGGAAGACAATTTAGATATGGAAAATAAGATGAAATAAATTTTTTTTTAAATTATGTAGGACAGCGGGTTTAACAAAGTTAAGAGCGATAATATCAAATTTTAAAAAGTTGTATTTTTGATTTCACTCTTTGATTGGATACAACACTGCTGTGGGTGCCATCGATTCTTTTTGTCACAGTTAAAGATGCATTATATAAGATTTCACTAAAGAGCTGACAGTTCTTGCTATAAAAGTAACAATTAAAAGATAGACATTGAAAAGGGAATATGTTGAATTTCACTAATTTCAGTCAAATTACTTCATTCTGAGCGGAGTATTTGTCAATTGCAGAACGGTGTAATCACGATGGTCATTGTCGCTTAGTATCAAACTCAGTAGCTTGATAAAGACGAAAGTATCCTTGGTGTAAGCTTATATGAAAAGTAGAGACACCCAATCTTGCTAGAAAAATACTGGATTCCCTGTTCAAGTAATGTAGGGAGCGCTTATTATGTCTTTGTCAAAAAATGCTATATGTAGTGGGTGTACAACAGGCCCTGCAAATAAGTGACAGAAAAAGATAATTGAGGAGTTTATTTTTTTTCTCGATATTTATGAATACATGTAGATGGAAAATGAGTAATAACAAATACATGTACATTAACAATCTAAAAAAGAAAAGACCCTCGGTCAATCGAGTGACAAATAAGGCTCTTTAAAGTAGCCACATCAAAATCATCCAGAATTATTTGTCAATTTAAATCAACATTGACGTTGTGGTCTTACCGGGGAAAAATATACATTTTACCATTAGTACACGAATCGTGTACCATAATGCGTTTCAGCGCCATTTGTAACTAGGGACTTAAAGAACGAGGTTAGATATATTCCACAGGTCTTATGGAGAGCATGTGCAATAAATACTATCGGTGTAGTCTGAAATAACCAAACGCTAGAGACTGCCATTTGATTGAGACTTCTGGCGTATTTTCAAAGATAACTGATTAGAAATTATAGTAAAATCAAAAATGACTGAAAATGTAAATCAGTTTATTAAATATCATATTACATTATTATATGTGTTGCGACCCTTTGTGTCAATTTCTAGGTCCCAAATATATTTTTATGAATTGAAGAGTTGTGATTAAAAGGTTTTGAGAGGGACTTAAACTATTTACATCCTTAGTTTTTAGAAGTTTTTCTTAGAAATATTATGTCCACCTTTACTTTTTTTGCACTGATTACTATTTGATCAATTTTTTGAAAGTTTTGAATTAGTAGAGTTTTTTTGTTTACCTCTTGGGATTAGGAGGCTCTTTTATACATGTAGGCCTATTTTATTTGACTTTTTGGTGCTATTTTAGAATATTGTTAAGCTTATAAATACTTAAGCTACATTTGGTTTTAGATAATGGATTTTCTGTGAAAGGACAAAATTGAAATTGTTTGATATAATGGGAATTTGTTTTGTGGAATGGATTTAATATATTGTACGAACTGATATGCCAGAATGTCCCTGGTTCAGCCAGGACTGAAAATAACTTTGTTTAAAATCCAGTTGCACCATCATGAGTGAGATAAATTGGTTGCATCTGTCAAGAGTGGGATATTTTAAACCCTGTCACACCTGTCAACAACGGGATATATCAAACCCTGTCGCACCTGTTTGGGCATGTTCCTGAAGAAACGACTGCCAGTTTTACAATATCTGTCCGTTGCTGGTTTACTTCACAAATCCTGAATTTATAGCTAGTTATTGGCAGTAGCATCCAATCAGACATTGGGACATAGCGAACCCCATGGATTATCACAGGAAGTCTCAGGTAGATATTTTAGCTTGAAAGCGCGAGACTTGGTATTCATGACACACATTGACAACCAAGGAATCTGATAGGCTCGCAAGCTGGGCCTGGGCTTATACCCAATCAGTCTTAGTGCCAAAATATGCAGAGTATTATGTGAAGGGCTTGATGAGATGTACATTGTTAAAGTGAGATTAAGCCTTCTATTGGAGATGCTGTTTAGGGCATCAAGGGTGGGATCTGTTGGGCTGATGAGGAAAATGTCCTGCCTGTATCATAAAGCCTGTCATTGAGTCAACTGATGTTGTTTTTAATACCTGGTTGTACCTGACTACGAGTAGGGTCATCTGCCCTACCTTGTGGGTTTTCTCTGGGTCCTCTGGTCTCCTTCAACTGCTAAAGACCCCTAGGCGCAAGCAAATTATTGAAATAAATTTAAACCATATGCTAGTCCCGAAATGACCTAGTTTGTGTCCAGTAAACATTAAACCTCATTTCTCTTTCTCTCTCTCTTTTTATTAGATAATGGAATGATAATGTTCAAAACTTTTTTTTTAACCTTTAAGAGATACTGACACCTTCAAATTGCAGTGATTTTTGTCAACATTAATTGATTTGAGAAAGTTTATACAAGTCATTTTATTGGATCATGGTCACGAATGATAATGATCATTTTATAGAGTAGAATCATTGTTATGTATAATTAATGAAAATCATGACAATATCTAACTGGTCATTATGCTATGTTCCTAATCATTTGCATGTAGCATTTGATACTAACAGAATTGTTAAAGCATTAACCAAGAATTTTGAAAAGAAAAACAAAGAATGGTAAAAGTAAAAGCAAAGACAAACAAAGAATGGTCAAAGCAAAGCCAAACAAAGATCAGCTTTCTGGGCCTTTAAATGGCTGATTTTAAATATATTATATGTAGATTACTGTTGCCAAAAGAGTTTAACAATGAAATAGATAATTGAGCTACAATAGTAAACAAGCTACATGTATGCTACATTTTATCAAAATTTCAAAACACTCATAACTTTGCACAGAATTAAATAATTTTCAATATATTGATATTTTATTGGCTATTTTTGAACTATTACTATGGCAAGAACGGCAAGCTCCGAATTTTAAGACTTACATGTTAATACTAAAACTTTAATTTGACTTTAAAAGGTGAACTGGTGAATGATGCTCATGGATTTCTCCCCAGAAGTCAAAAGAAAGTTTTACTGCTACTTTTTTTAAAAAAAAAACTTTCATGATTTATTCACGTCTTTCTTCTCTTTCAGGTTGAACTTGCATTATGGGATACTGCTGGTCAAGAAGATTACGACAGATTACGACCTCTCTCCTACCCAGACACAGACGTCATATTAATGTGTTTCTCCATCGACAGTCCTGACAGTTTGGATAATATCCCAGAAAAGTGGACACCAGAAGTCAAGCATTTTTGTCCTAATGTGCCGATTATATTGGTTGGGAATAAAAAAGACTTGCGTAACGATCCCAACACGCGTGCCGAATTAGCTAAAATGAAACAACAGCCTGTAGCCTATGATGAGGGTAAATCTATGTCCGAGAAGATAGGAGCAGCCGCGTATGTAGAATGTTCGGCCAGAACAAAGGATGGTGTAAGGGAAGTGTTTGAAACGGCAACACGTCAAGCTCTTAGTAAAAAGAAAAAGCAAAACAAAAAATGCGCATTACTATAGAATTTGTAATTAGCTATTATGTTTTTTTTAAAATGAATATTTTGGGGTCTCTCATCGGAAACAGACTGGGATAATATGTGCATAGAGGGTGTTAGGTAAGAGGGAATGAAATTGGGGGGAGGGGACAGGGGGAATCTTGTGGAATGGGGTAATAATGGGTTTAACGTACTTCTCCATGAAAAGAAAAAAACTTTTAATACAGATTTGTATTGTACATGTATTTATAACTGTTGTTGTATGCAATCTATAAAGAATATTATAATGTCGCTATCCCAGTCTGTTACAAGTATCGATCTGTAAAAAGCTTAAGAGTTGTGCTGTAGCTAAATTGTCGACTCCTTCTCAAATCTTTTTTTTTATTTTTGACGGAAATGTGTGAACTGTACTTATACTGTACATGTAACCTGTCTTTGTGTTTTAAAAAGAGGGAAAAAAAATTGAGTTGAATTTTAATGCTCATCAAGACATGTTCGAAGCGCATCCCAAATTAAACTTCTGACTAACGCTTGTCTAAGTAAGCTTTCAATTTATTTCTGGTTGTGTTAATAAATTTTCAGTCATTGTTTTCTATGTGTATATTTGGCTGGTTGGCTCGAAAAAGGTTCTCCTTAATTTCCAGGGCAAAAAACAATCTTACTAAAATAAAAAAAATCCCCTAAATAAGAGAGATAGATATGTATCATAATAAGGACTTCATTCTAAGTATAACACGTCTGACTGAATATTTGTCAATAATAGAAATTATGTGAAGCAATTTTCATCAGTAAAATGTTAAAAAATCAAAAATGGTGATCCACACAGTCAAGTTCGATTGAGCACTTTAAAAAAAACAATGACTGGATTTCAAACTTTAACCCAATGAAAATAAATTTTAGTTGTAATTACATTTGTACAATGTATATTCGTAACCTAATGACTCTACTATAAGTTATCATAAGTAAAATAATTGTATATTGAACCCAAATCTTCATACCAGATATTTAAGATGGTTTGTTTGTGTTGCGGTGTAATTGTAAATAATTTCCATATCAGATTCTCTTGGACTAAAAGTCAATCAGTAACCAGACTATAAAATCACAAGATTATATGCAGCAAAATAATAATTAACTAAGTAATCTAAAATATTCTAAATATATCATTTGCAGAAACAGTTCATTTTCTTTGCCAAGTAATACAATTTTTCTTTTCTAATAAGATTAAGATAAATATGAATATAAATCTTGAACATTACTAACAGAAAATGTAGTATATACTTAAGGCCTTAGATATCTATGTAATATATAAGGACCAGTTTTATAATTCTGTTGATGAAAAAAAAGGGTTAAAAACTGGTCGTTTATGCCAACCAATCTGAAGAGATTTTTAAAAATGAAATTAGTCTTATTCTAGGAGCTACAGAAGAGTAGGTTCATGTGATAGACATAATCTTCCAGTCATAAGATAAGCCTATGTGAGCTGCTTAAGCTTTATTTACAATAAACAACTGACTTAGTTATACTTGAGTGATGTAACAGAAGCTAGCTTTCGTGAATGTTTTTTTGCGAATATAATGACCTCGATGCATTGTATATATATATAAATGTATGAAAAATACACCCTGAAACCTAAAAGGGCTATTTCTTTTACCAGAGAAATTGATTTTTTTTTTTTCAGTGTTTTTTTTTGTTGTTGACATTTGTTTGTATAAAGAGTTGTATTAAGAATGTTTTATGTTCAGAGCAAGCAGAATATTGCCAATTAATTGTATAATAAATGAACAACAACATGTTCAAATTTATTGTTTTATATGCAAGCTACAAAAAAAAATCTGAAATTAATTCTAAACTAGCCTTACTGAAGACAGACGTTAAGGAGGCATTATGCGAGCACTGACTAAGCCTATTGCTGATTTTATTTAAATTATTTAGACATGTCTTCACATGACAAGCACATAATCAACTCTCTGGGCTATTGTTTGTCAAATCATTACTTTGTTCAGAATAAAGTAATAAGACTGGAATTTTTCTTTTTGAATAATTATAGCAAGATCGATCAGCTCTTATCTAGGTCTCGCATAATTCCTCTTTGAGAGTTAAATATGGGAATAGAATGCTTTATTGTATGTTATTTATTTCATTATAAAGACTTTATTTTATTCCCTTACATATAGATAAAATCAAACTTCTTTACATGTATCTCACTTATTCCCTTTTCTTAATCTATCTGCTTTCTTATTTTCAACTTGTACATTTGTATTATTTTACTTGTGAATCATTAATTTTTTTACAAGTTCTGTTCTGTCTAGAACCACCCTGTAGTTTCCCGCGTCAAATATGGCTTTGTTAATACTTTGTTAAACGGACATTATGAAAGAGCTAAATCTGCCTAATGCCGGTCATTCTTTGGGCCTTATAAAAATGATTAATAAGACCTCATTAACATCAATTTGTTAACATGACAAGACCGTAATCAACTCTTGATGCCATCAAGTGGCTGAGATTTTAAGTAGATTGGAATGGTTTGGCCATTTAGTGATTTAATTTAAGTTTGGGGAAGCAAGGCTAAAGACTTGAATGGACCAGTACGGTGGTTATGATCAATTCAAACTACGACCATTGATAATTTGGCTCAAAATAAAGTAATTTGAATGAAATTTTCAATATATTCATTTTGCATTATCATCTTTTGAAAAATATTTTAACAGAGACTCTTTATATAAATCTTAAATAATGCGCCTTTGATGATCCAAAGAATGGCCATGTTAAGTTCCGTTCATCTCGGTTCGCAAACAGCTAAAAAAAAGGCTTTGATGAACTGTCAACTAAGTAAAAAATGTGAAGACAAAGTCATAGAAAACCTGTTATAAATTAATCCTTGAATGCTTTTCATTTCTAATCTAACTAAACTACTAAAGATGATTATTTTTTATTTGCATGCTGAAGAAGCATATCATTGCATTGATCAACTTTCATTGAAGTACGTACATAGTAGAATTAGTAAATATATCATTCCATTTTATTTATATTTTATTCCATTCCTTTTCTTATTATGGTACCGTCTTTTTGAATTGACGGTAGACAGAAATTTTTCTTGTACAAAAATAAATCACAAGTACTGGTAGATAAATCTTATATTTATATCAAAACGGTCATACCAATTTATATTTTTTCGTTCTTTAAGAACACTCCTTAAAAATTTTCTCCTTTCTTTTCAGGGGAAAAAAATAATTACTTAATTGCTCTTCTCAAGCTTTTTAAATACTGGTATTAAAGAGGCATTATGTAAGAGCTAAATCTGCCCATTGCTTTAATGTTATATAAATTATTAGACATTTAACATAAGACCATAATGAAGTCTTGGTGCCATCAAATAGGTCAGATATTAAGTAGATTAAAGTGGTTCAGTCAAAACTACAAACAGTGATAACTTTGCTCAGAATAAAGCAATTTGAATGAAATTATCATATCATAGCAAGAACCGCCTGCACTTTTATCTAAATCTTACATAGTGTATCTTTAAACAAAACTGGAGACACTGAAGAGCGAAAAATTAAATTGGTTTGACCCAAATAAACTAGTATTTTTTTGTTTACTTATATTGCCTATCGTCTATGTAGCTTCTGCATCTATATGCACATTTGTAGGATCTGTTCTTAGATAAGTTTTTAAAAAGATTAAATGAAAATAATCTTGTATTTTATGAAAGTAGCCTCCAAGGCTATTTCGTGAACTAAGATTTGAGTACAGAAATAATTAATTAGTCGTAAGATGTATGATGAGCATGATATTGTAGAATAATTTTCTTTTTATTGTATTTAATCTGTGTTTCAGTCTGATGAAACATCATTTAAATAAACAAACTTTTCATATTGTCCATTAATTTTTGTTTTTTCTTGTGAAATTGATTCCAACCCTATCGTCTCCTCACTGGATCTTTCAGTAAACCCCATCTTAGCAGTATTGCAAATTGTGTGTGTGCACTTGGACCTACAAACTTGGATTAAACAGTACCTCAAAAGAATTTACCCTACTGTCTGAACCATGGTAAATAATAAACGGGTTTCTTCGATTATGAACAAACTACTTAACTTTGGTTATTAAAAACTTACCCGTGTGTTTGTAATCAACTCATGTTCAATAAAATCCATGGTTGTTTTTATGGTTGTAATAATTAGTTGTGCAATGGATTTTATTGAACGGGAGTTGATTACAAACACACAGGTAAGTTTATAATATACAAAGTTAACTAGTTTGTTCATAATCAAAGAAATCCGTTCAGACAGTAGCTGCCTCTGCCACATTCAATCATCTGCAGAGGAATTTTGTAAACTGAACCATTTTTGAAACTGATAATCCTTACCAAGATCCTACTTTCATAATATTCTAATTTATAAAATCCTTAAAATGAAGATTGGGCCGGGTTTCACAAAGCATTCTCAGACTTCAATGAAGAATTTAATTCACTTTCAATCACTGTTTATGAGAAATATCTTTGATCCAGAAACACAAAACTTAGAAAATAGATTCTTATCGACATATTTGATACATTAAAACAGCAAAAATTTTATAAAGGGATATATTTTTTATTAAAATTTTGAGTAAATTCATAACTTTGCGAAACCGGGGTCTGGCCCTTTTTAACTGTTGTGGCTCAAGTCAGTAAGTAAGGTGCTGGCTCACTAAAAAGGATATCCTCTTGTTGATTTCCCATTCGTGTAAAACCGTGCTTAGTCGTTCAGCAATCTGATTAAAACAGATATTATTTCATTTCATTTTTAATAGTTCAAAATTTTGTATTACCTGTCTTTGCTACACTAGGATCTGGAAAAATTGTTATATTACCGGTGTTCTGGATCAAGTGGTCTCTTGCGGTCAGATTTTTGAGTGGGATGCACAGAACTTTGGGTAAACTACTAGAAACGTCAACGCTGATTGATCAATGTCTGACGTCATACAGTAAAAAGTCGCCCTGCCCCCCCCCCCCCCATCGTGAACTCCAACTAGAACTTGTCAGATCTTCGTGTAGTTTAGGCCATCGAAAGTATATAAAACGAAAAAGAAATATAGATCTGTATTTTAATCAAATTGTATTGACAGTTCTTACATGTTACTTTTATCCAAGTTGCCCGGGGGTTGGATGGTCGATTGGTTAGCATGTGCACGCTGTATCATAAAGTCTGTCATTGAGTCAATAGGCGTGGTTTCAAATTCCTGGTTGTACGTGATGAGGAGTAGGGTCGCCTGTCCGACCTTGTGTTTCCTTGTGGGTCCTCGTGTTTCCTCCCACTTCTTAAGACCCCTATGCACAAGCATTTTATTAAAATAAAATTAAACCATATGTTAGTCCCGAAATGTCCTTGTATATGTCAAACGTTAAAACTCCCATTTCTCTCTCTCTCAAAGTTGCTCTTCCGAAATTGAAATGGGAACAGTAAGGTGTGTGCTTGTTGCTTTAACAACAAATATATTTCTCTACTTGTTTTATCCAAACTGCAATCTCCCCGCTATTCCCAGAAAAAGTGCATCAGGGTTTTCCAGTGTGGTTTCCCCTTGTCAGTGGTGCTGGACGGAGGGCCTGAGAAGGACATCTGTCTAGTTATAAAAAATAACAAAATCCTGTGTACACATTGGCATGCACATAAAAGATTCCTTGGCAGTTGGAATTCAATATAAAAGTAGGCCGTAGCACTGCTGTCCGGGACCCTATTTCATTTCATTTATTCCAACTAAGTTTCTATTTGTTCTCTTTCATCGAACAGATAGGGAGGAATATTGAAATATGTTGATGAAAGTAGGGTCGCCCGTCTGACCTCGTGGGTTTTCTCTTTAGAAGTCCTCTTGTTTCCAACCACCATTAAAGACCCCTACTTGTAAGTGAATTATAAAATTGAACCATATGTTAGTCCCAAAATGACTAGTTTGTGCCAAGTAGTTAAACCCTCTCTATCTCTCTCTCTCTGGTTGTGGATAATTTGTGTTTCTAAATTCTAAGTAAACAGTTGGTATGCTAAAGCAAGCTCGATGGTGATGATTGAATCTTTATATTTTTGATAGATTTAATTTAAGCCATCAAATATCAATATGTAATAATTTGTAATCTAACAAATATTCAAAAACAAAGAAGAGTCATGCTTACATCATGACTGTTCTTTGTTGGGGGTTGGGATGGCCAAACACATTAAGTAAACACATTGCAATATCTCAATTTTGTCAGTCATAGTCAGTAATTAAATATCTCGATTTGGTTACAGAGATAGTCAGTATTTAGATACCGGTACCTCGATTTGGTTACTGTTCTGGTCAATTTTTAAATACTGGTATCTCGATTTGGGTACTGTCCTATTCAGCAATTAAATATCTCGATTTGGTTACTGTCTTAGTCAGTATTTAAATACCGGTATCTCGATTATAGTCAGCATTTAAATATCTCGATTTGGTTATAGTCATAGTCAGTAATTAAATATCTTGATTCAGTTACAAGCATAGTCAGTATTTAAATACCGGTATCTCGATTTTATTACTGTCATAGTCAGCATTTAAATATCTCGATTTGGTTACAGGCATAGTCAGTATTTAAAAATGTTTTTTGGGGGGGTACTTGAAGATATTTATGTCTAAGTTCCTTTAATCTTGAAAAATATTCACTTGCTGTATTTCAGGTTGAACTTGCATTATGGGATACTGCTGGTCAAGAAGATTACGACAGATTACGACCTCTCTCCTACCCAGACACAGACGTCATATTAATGTGTTTCTCCATCGACAGTCCTGACAGCTTGGAAAATATTCCAGAAAAATGGACGCCCGAGGTAAAGCACTTCTGTCCAAATGTGCCTATAATTTTAGTTGGAAACAAGAAAGATTTGAGGAATGATGAAAATACAAAAAGGGAATTAATGAAAATGAAACAGGAACCTGTACGCCCAGAGGAGGGAAGAGCCATGGCCGAGAAAATTAATGCTTATGCCTATTTGGAATGTTCGGCCAAAACAAAGGAGGGTGTTAGAGAGGTATTTGAAACGGCCACCAAGGCTGCTCTTGCTGTACGAAAGAAGAAAAAGGGTGGATGTATCGTATTGTGAGATATAGTCTTGTATAAACTGTATAATTTCTATTGGATAAATGGTATATTGAACAAATTCTGTCTGGGGAAGGGATGGATGGACAGTGGCATCTGGCAAAATTCAAGTGGAGTCCATTTACCAATTTGGCAACAAAAAGTTTCTTTACTTAAACTTAAATAAATTATAAATATACAGATAAGCATTCCAATACTTAGTGTATTGGTTTTTGAAATGCAGCAATGAATTTTTTAAATTTTTTTTATTAAAACTGGATTTTGTCAGTTCTTTCCATGTCTGCATAATAGGGGTCTGTGTATGAGTAAGGGGGGATAACTCTTAATATGGAATGAATGAATTTCTAGTCTTTTGATGTAATTTTCATTTCTTTTTTTGTAATGAATGAATTGTATTATTACAAATATGCAACAATAATTTCATGATTGATCTGAATTATCAAAGTATTATTCATATTATTTCCTGTATCCTGGAGAATTTTACTATTTATTTGCTTGTTTATAAGATTGTCCAATGTATATTATTATTAAAACTGTTTAGTTTTGTATTGTAATTTAGATCTATAACCATAATAATAATGTGTAATATTTAAAAAAAACAAAAATAATAATTTTATGATTGTTTTATCCAGATTTGACATTTTTCACTGCTTTAAGTTTTGTAAATAAAAGTTATATAACTAGGCATAATATATATGACAAAACTAGAGTTTAGTTAAATGTCAAAAGTTGTGATAAAATACATTGTATATCATACTTAATATCATTCTTTCTGTACATCAGTGATTCACAACCTCCCCTTCTTAATCAGCCCTAGCCCGGTTGGTGCAGGGTAGCAGAACTTAAAACACCAACATTTCATTTCATTTGTCCCACCTCAACACCTCAAAACGTTTGAAGCCATCCTTTGACATAAAAGTCAATTGAGTACTGAAAAGGTTTAATATGAAATTACTATTGAATGTAAATCAGTTTATATACAATCATTACGTTATTATAATATACTTTGCGACCCATTTGTGTCCATTTTTAGGTACCAATGAAGAGAGATTTAGCTCATTTAAATGACGTCCGTCTTCATTTACCAAATAGGTGCAGAAAAGTAGGACGTTAAAATACATTTTATTCATTGCTGAATAACTTATTTTGTGACGGAAGTTTTTCAAATTGTCTCCCTTTATATTCATGGCGGGAATCACTGGTGTACATGGACCTTATGGACAAAATTTAAACAGAGTATTGATAAATTTACAATCTATTGGTCTTTCTAAGAATCTATTTGTAAATAAAGGTCCCGGATCTGAACAAAATACTGTCTATTTCTATACTGTATATAATGTTTCTTTTACTTCCCCTATTTTCATATAGTCACAACTATCATACATAGTGACGTGCAGAGGGTTGGTGGTGCCCGGGGCTGTTCCCAAGACTCGAATATAGGGCCTAGTATGCAGGATGGAATACATTTTAAAGATACATTAGTTAAGATTTTAACAAAGAGTTGGCCATTCTTGATATAACAGTTCAAAAAAAGATTATAAAAAAATGAAAATGTTGAAAATTTCAGTCACATTACTTGATTCTGAACAAATATATTACTGTTGAAAGTTAGGACTTAAAATAGTCATCGGCTGTTTCTGTGTCGTCTCCGAGAGTTGCCCATCGTTTGATTGATGAGTTTGATTGATGAGTTTGATTGACGACGATAACTCCATCTACATGCCGACGGTACCCTCGATTATCAGTTTTATTTCACTCTTTAATTGGATCCCGTTTGAAATGAAAGTTGCCCCCTCTGCCCCACTCCCTGCACGCCATTGATCATAAAGGAATTAATATAAAATGAATCACTGCTACTTTTTGAATTTTTAATTCCTTTATGATGTTATTATATCATCCTATTAAAAAAAGTATATTTCATTCTGACATGTAATCATATAGTTAAATACCAAGTCATGTATTACACGTAGTATACACAATAGGTTTTATACACAGGCACTTGAAGGGATTAAAATAATATATAGTGAAGCAGTAGTAAGAAGTTTTATTTTAATCCATTCAAGTGCCTGTGGTTTTATATTAGCTAGTCATAATATGAAAACGTGCACTCAATAGGATTTAACAGATATGTAGTGCTATCTAGAAAGGCAAAGACTTCAGTTCCGTGTGCTGTTCACTTTGAACAATTAAACATATGTTGCATAATAAACATTGATGTTAAATGTATAATAATTCATACGCAATTTATTAATTTATGCGTACAGTTTGTAGACATGTGCTTCCTTGTTGATATTTCTAAGAACAATAACGATCATTAGTCAATGGCACTATAATAAAATGGGTCGTTGCTAGACAATATTCTATTCTGAGCCTGGCACTTAAAACAATTCCTATCGTTGCTAGGTGTAGTTCTTATCTGGCGACAGTAGTCATTAGTCACTGGCGCAATGTTAAAACGCCGGTAGAGTCAGTAGTCACTGGCGCAATGTTAAAACGCCGGTAGAGTCAGTAGTCACTGACGCAATGATAAATGAATTCCTATCGGTGCTAGGTGTTGTTCTAATGAGTCAATAGTACTATAATAAAATGATTCCTACCGTTGCTAGACAATTTTCTATTCTGGTCAGTAGTGGAATCTATGTGAATATCTCATTGTAAGTTGTAAACAATATACGTTCTATATGTCAGTGTACCATACCCCCTTTCAGCATTATAAATAGAAAGTAGTAAAACAGTTGTATCACGATGTAGCTTCCTTTCTTCTAATAAAATAATTTATCTTCTCTTTGTCACTAGTATTATTATATTCTTTCCATTTAATTATACCAATTAACCATTCAAATCTCTAACTCTGTGGTTCTCATCCTTTTTTGTCAGACACATGAAAAAGTAGCAGCATACCTGGCTAAATATGTATGAAATATATCAGGGTTTTTTGCAAAATAAGAACATGGTAAGTCACATATTCCTGAAGCAACGGCCCGAGAAATCCCTCTCTGGCTGGATTCGCTTCGGATTCTTGACATTTAAGTAAATGTGTCTATTCTTCTCGTTCAATCAAATCTACTACTTACTTACAGTAACATGACATTCCGTCGTTTAATCTTGGGTCTTCCTTAATATTTTGGACAAAGATTTAAGTTATTAAAAACGTTAAAAGTCTGTTCGTTACCATACCGTAGTGTTTCCTTTACGTCAATACCGATAGCCTCGTTTGTCACGCAATTAGTTTTGCTGCAATATCCTGCTATGCGCTGGTTAATATAGCATAAAAAAAACGTGCAGCCATGACGTAACGTTACGT
Source organism: Patella pellucida (assembly GCA_917208275.1). Classification (NCBI taxonomy): domain Eukaryota; kingdom Metazoa; phylum Mollusca; class Gastropoda; family Patellidae; genus Patella; species Patella pellucida. The sequence goes on along the minus strand of OU795042.1, from coordinate 62,456,635 downwards.
AAACACAGTTGTCCTAATTAAACGTCTTGTTTTATAGGTAATACCTTTGTAACGAATTCAGTGATTGGTCAGTAATAGGACCACTGGCCAGTCATAATTAGTGACAATAATACCCACTCAGTCCAGCAGGGAGTAGTCAGATTAGCTCTAATCAAACGGAACACTGCGAGGAGGATGGGTAAGTCAGAGACAGCAAACAACTGTAGACATAGACACATATACGTGCCCGCCGATGTGTTCTCGGGATCTAGACCTTTTGGACCCATCTGAACCGCTATACGTCATCCCCTTGCCAGGTCCGCCGAGCAGAACCACTGGAAAGTCCCGCCTAACTTACTCCGTCATCACAGATCGAACATGGGACCTCCAGGTTAGCGAGCTCCCGTGTAATTATTGTGTGGGATAAAGCACAAGACAGGCTATGCTGGGGAAAAAAACACTGAAGAAAATAACCGAAGTCGCGTATCTTGCTTATTATAAACCGTCAAATGTTGACGTTTTAAAAAAATTATATCATGTTTTCTTATGGAAAAAAATCCTACCCTGGAAGAATAACCCTAAATTCCCTTATATATTATCAAAAGCCGCCCGACTTTCAGACGGCATGTTATAACCGGCATAGATTACCCCTTTACCGTTATAGATATATAAGATAAGATAATTCTATATATCAATCAGTCCCCTATATTTATTCCGTCGGTTAAAAAATTGGACCAGAATGTCGGGGGCTGGAATTTGTGGATCCCAATTTTCAGTTGTCATGACGGAGAAGGGTGACTATAGTCATTAGGATGGTACGACAAATTCTGTTAAGACACTGGCTCGCTATAAGCTGTGTTGACCAACACGTCTAGTCGCTCGGATGGGACGAGAAACCAATGTACAGCTTGACGTGTATATAAAATAATCCTTGGCAGTTGGAATTCGAAATAAGAGCAACCCGTAGCGCCTCTGTCCTGACAAATTTTCCCCTCATATATAACACGTACACTGGTGGCCCAGTAGTTCAGCTCTAAACGTCGGTCTCATTACACTCACCCTGAACGTTCAGGGATTGTCCCATTCAATCAATGTCGAAAAAAAAAGGAGAACAGTCAATTTTGCTGGACAACTTTTCACTGCTAACCGACGGGGTGTCAATGGTCAGGGTGAGTGTAATGAGACCGACGTTCAGAGCTGAACTAGTGGCCCAGTCGATGCAGAAAAACTACACTCCATTTCATTTAATTTTTATTCTGTGTAAAGCCCAAACTGGAATACTGATGTAACATCTAACAAAAAAATAAATAAATAAATAGCCGTTTTACCACTTTTTTGCGGGCAAGCCATAGGCTCTTACCACTAATAAATATTGTAGACGAAACGAGGTGACGTACCTAGGTACCTTTGAACGAGGAAGAAAATAATAATTCATATATAAGATAGGGTAGGAGGTCACACCTTTTCATGCCATGTAAGCCTAAATACATTGCGGTTATAATACTCTTATAGTAAGTACACTGTACAGGAGGACCGCACCACACGCAAACAAAAAACTACAAGATAAACCTGCGGACAAGACAGAAAATAGACATTGCAAAAACAAATAATTATTAAATCAAGTGAATGGATCCGGATTATGAGTAGCTTTTTCAAACGAAACAAATCTTTGAACGAGGAAGAAATTGCTTATTCGTGTTAAGATAGGATAATAGGTAGCACCTGTTCATGTAATGTAAGCCTTTTTATAATACACTGCGGTTAATACTCTTATGATATGCATATAACGTATGTCAAGCATATCGTAGGCCTATTGTGACTGCCACTTTACAACCTTGTATGTCCCGGAAATAAAAACTGTATTGAGCGGGCAAGAGTGGCATATATTACTTTTCAAGTTTTGTCATCTTTTATGTGTCATTATTTATGTATACAAATCATAACAAGTTTGTATTAGAGAAGGAATTATATTATAGGCCTATATGTGATAATCTGGATTAACTCACTGTCGTTAGATATAGTATGGAATTAAGTGCCGATTTAACCCGGGATGTATTAGAATTCATTCATTATTGTAATTCTAAAAGACGGGGTAAGTTTCTATTTATATATACACAGTCTTGGAGGGGTTTGACACATCTTATGTGTGCGCTTTATATCATCAGGCCTGTCATTGAGTCAATTAGAACATGGTTTCTATCCCGTACCCGTACGTTACAAATACATGTAGTAGGGTCGCCTGTGTTTTTCTCCGGGAACACTGGTTTCCTCCTACTGTTAAAAACCGGTGCACGCTAGCGAATTAATGAAATAGCTTGTACCAGCTTGAACCATGTGTTGGTCCCGAAATGACTTGTGTCGGATGGACGCTAGATTGTATAATATCTTCACGTGCAATACTCCTTTATTAATGAAATGCCCCGTGGCCGTGGGAAGATAAGGTTGGATTTTCGATAATAAGTTGAGTGATGTCATTATGAATATGAATTTCCCGCTAATAGAATAAACGGTAGTCGCATAGATAAGTATTACCATGTCGAGAAACCTAATACACCCTGCACACGTGGGGATTATCTCATTCTTATAGGTAGTTGTATGAAACTGGATACGCCTATTGTTTTAAAAAAACAAAAACAAACAAAACATAATAGCCTACACCCTACACACGTGGGGATTATCTCATTCTTATAGGTAGTTGTATGAAACTGGATACGCCTATTGTTTTAAAAAAACAAAAACAAACAAAACATATATCACGTTTCTTTCGCATAACAGTAAACCATATGAAGAAACCCGGTTCTTTCGCATAATAGCCCACATAGAGAAACAGATTCTTTCCATTTAATTAGTAGGCCCATTCATTAATTCATTATAATAGGCCTATACCCATTTGGGTAAAGGGAATGAGAAGTATCACATAACAATAAAAGATAACAAACATTCAACAAACACATGTGTATTATGACATTGCATAATATGAGTAATATTTCCTGTTGACCTTGCTTAAAGTGTTGCAACTTTATAGAGCAGATGATCAAAGTCAAATATTAGATTCGAATTTTTTTTTTTGAAATTGTGAATCATCCACGCCTCAACACTGAGTTTGTGCATTTTTAAGTGTGGTTTAGTTCAATACAAAATACATTTAGGGTTTTAAAAGCCTTTCACCAAAACCATTTTTGTCCATCAAAATATCTATTTAAAATAGAGTTACTTCCCTTTTATTGATGGTACTATTTTCCATGGTAGCTAGCGTGAAGAGAGTAGATCGTCTTTGATAACCCCCTTTCATCAACTCTACTCTGCTCTACCTTATTTCTTTCATAATCCTGCTTAAACTTGCATCATTCAAGAGCACAATCTGCCTATTGTAGGTCTTTCTTTAGGCCTGAAATAATGTCTTAATTATTAATTAAAAATTTAGATAACTTATCCATGAGGCCATAATCAACTCTCGATGTCAACGATGGCCTGCGATATTTACTGGATTAGGATCCGATTTACTGTTCAACTTTCATTCATTATATAATCATGAAATGGATAATCGAGAATATGTTGGGAATTTTTTTATCGTACCGACTTTAGTAATGATGATCGAGGCTAGGTCCCAAATTCAATCGCAAAATTCGCGGTTCTGAGTGGATCAATTTGACTGAAATTTTCAGCAAATTCCCTTGTACCTAGTTTGTACCTATTATATTGAGAACCACCAGCTCTTTATCTTATCTCCCATAATCTATCTTTAACATTCTTAATACTTTACAAAACCTTTTTGCCCAACCTCTCTCTTATTTTGCTGCCTGACAAGGACAGCTGCCTAGTCGTTCGGATGGGACGAAAAACCGAGGTCCCGTGTACACATTCGAGTGCACGTAAAAGATCCCTTGGCAGTTGGAATTCGATATGAGAGTAGGCCGTAGCACCGCTGCCCGGGCATAATTTCCCTCATAGCACACTGTATGGCGTATGCCCGTCTTCAATTAGCCAAGGTTGGATGCATAATAGTGGGACGTTAAACCATATCTCATTCATTCATTGTTAACGATACATTCCCACGGAATGGACAGTAGAGACACACAATCTCACGAGAAAAATACTAGATTCACAGAAAAACACCCATAGGGTCGCGCATCATACAAAAATGTAAGCATGTTTCTAAACGATAGTCTGTCTCTTTGAGTAATGCAAGAGCGCTTCTTATGAAATGAATTAAGGTGGAATGAAATGGTGTTTAACGTCCTATTCTGCACCAGCTGGGTTTAACGTCGAACCGACACAAACCAGGTCATTCCGGGACTACCTCATGGTTCAATTTTATGGGTATAATTCACTTGCATGAGCCTTAGGGTGTGGGAGGATACCGGGGGGCCCAGAGAAAACCAACGATGCTGGACACGCGACACTACTCCTTGTCACGTACCAGCGGGGAATCAAAACACATCACTTGACCCAATGCGAGACTTTGAGATCTAAAGCGCACGCTTCCCCCCCCCCCCCCCAAAAAAAAAGAAATGCTATTCCCTTAAATTGTGGAGTAGGATCGCCTATCCAACCGCGTTGGTTTTGTCCGGGTTCTCCGGTTTCCTCCGACTGGTATAAAGACCCTTAGCGCTAGCGAATTATTGAAATAAAATTCAACTGTGTGTTAGTCTCAAAATGACCTAGTTTGTGTCGAGTGGACGTTAAACCCCATTTCTCTCTCACACTCACTCCCCCTCTCTCTCATATCGGGACTAACATATGGTTTAATTTTAATTGGGTTTACCAAGGTGTCCCCCCCCCCACCGTTAAAGACCTCTACGCGCAAGCGAATTTCTTTCTCTCTCTTTCTCTCTCTCTTTCTCTCTCCCTCTCTTTAATCACACTAGCAGATTAATATAGCAGATGTGGCTCATGCCGCTACATCCTTCATAATTCACAGCTGTCTACTCTCTGGGTAACTTGAAACTTAAAACATGGGGATCGTAGAAGCTTGAGGGGTGTAATTGAAACACCATTATTGGAATGGCAGAGTTAGTAATTAACACGACTCCAATGGTAAGTGTCTGCTTCTCATCCGAAAAAAATGTAAAAACGATAACAGAAATAAAAATTGAAAATGATTTTAACTGACAGTTATTCATAATCACAAAAACAAACTTTCCAAACTCAAAATGGTTGATTTGGCAGTAATTTCTATACATCCACGTTTTAATACAATCTCCCAAACAGAGTTAATATTAACTGTCGCCAGTCGTCGTTTACGCCCGTCTGTCCGTCTAACTCTTCTTGTGAATACTCTGCTCTAGACACTACGGCCCGTTTCGAATCAAATTTTGCTGGGATTTTTCATTTGGTCGTAAGGAAGGGAAGAATAGTTATTTTGTTGAGTTATTTTCACCTTTTATGTTCGGACAAACAAAATCTTTCGAATAGGCCCACGATATCGGATAAATCAATGACAAGGCGCATTGTACTGTAAGAATTTTCAAAATTTCTAGGAGTTCGAACTATACCGAGTTATAATAACGTTCACTTATTTTAATAAAAGTTAAAACTTTTAAAGCATGTGAACACCATACAGGAAATCAATGTCATGGCGTATTTCTGTGTGGGCCCCGTTGGCTAATACACTGGCTCGCTGAAAGTTGCGGGTTCGATCCCGGTGTTGGCCGAGAAAGGTCATCGGTGTTTTTCTGGCGTGGTTTCCCCTTGTGCCAGACGAAGACAGCTGTCCAGTCGTTTACACATTGGCATGCACGTTAAAGATCCCTTGGCAGTTGGAATTCGATATAAGAGTAGGTCATAGCGCCGCTGTCCGGACGAAATTTACATGATAGCACACTAACAGGCGTGTGCCCGTCTTCATTATCAGTATGACGTTAAACCCCATTTCATTTCACATAATGTATCTTTAAGATAAAAAGTAAAACGTTTTATTTACTGACAGATGTTTGATAAATTTTAATCATTGTTTAGATCTGAGAAGGTGATTATATCTGAATGTTTTAAAATAAATATACCCCGTCGTTGCTCTATTTATATGATGCCTTTTGTTTGAAAGATAACAGTACCGGTACACATTCTTGTCTTTTAGACAATCCTTGATGACCATCAAGATAAAATTAAAATGGACAACTTTTCAGACGATCTTCGGTCATGATGACAGATTAATGTTTCCTTGATTTCGTTTATTAACTGGTTTTCTGGATTTTAAACGAAATGCGATGGGGTTTAACGTCCCACTTTCTACACCGACTGGGCTAATGTATACAGTATGCTATGAGGGAAATTTGCCCGGATAGTGGCGCTACGGCCTACTCTTTTTTTTGAATTCCAACTATCAAGGATTCTTTTACGTGCACAATGGGTTGGGATGGCCTAGTGGTCGACCTCTAGCTGGTCGGCCACCTCTGGCTTGCGACTGGGGTTTCGAGCCCCGGTGTGAGCGTATGTGGCATGGAGATAGCAGCGTCTTCTCAACCTCGAGGGTTTCCTCCGGGCACTCCGTTTTTCTCCAACTGCAAAGATCCCTACGTCCAAGCGAATTATTGAAATAAAATTTTTAAAAAATCCCGAAATGAACTAGTTGTGTTGAGTGGACGTTTAACCCCATTTCTCTCTCTCTTTTACATGCACGTCAATGTGTACAAGGAACCTCGGATTTTCTTCTCAAGTATACTGTCCATGCCAGAACCTATGTCTTGCACTACCAAGAAGTGGAAACCGCGCCTTAAAAAAACCAAGCAACTTTCTCCACCATCACCGGCAAGCTAGCGTCTTACTCGTCGATCCACCTCTGCTCCCGATTTTAAATGAACTTTCCTGTACCTGCCACTTTTGAAATAATGGCTATGTTATTCTAGTACCCGTTAATTACCAACGTGACGACAACGATGTACCTTTGAAACTAATCGTGCACTCCAAGATTTGATGGCAATTAAGATAACAATAATGTTCAAATCTTCTACCGGGTCAAAGATTCCTGGAATATTACAGAAGCAGTTCTAAGACACTGGAATGTTTCAAAGAGCAGATTTTACATTGCACCATGCCAAAAAGACGAATGGCAGTGTGAAAAGGGGAATCTGGAATTGACTTGGATTAGGTTCATGTTTTAACACAAAAAAACGTGCTCGGATGTTAATTAACAATAACACCCCACACCCACAGAAACCTTAAAAAAACTGTCTAATTAATTAGCAAAAGCCAGAACAGGTAAATGTGTAGCAGTAATTGTTTATTAACGTCTCACCTGCAGTTATAAATACATCACACTCATGAAAAAATATGAAGTTCTAAAATAAACTGCCATTCATTAAAAATTATGTGAGAGGCGATGTCATGTACATTATGAAAAGAGAAAAGAACTCTTCAGATTAATTTTATTCGTGAACCAAATTTTTGATAAACTGATTTATTCACAATAATTTAAAATATTGATGATGAATAAAAATGTCGAAATTTTAAAATGTTTATGGAACTTTTGTATACAATACGTTCATGTCTTTGTAAAGTTGTGTATCTTTGTATAATTATGTTCATGTATGTATCCTTTGTTGTTTCACGTCTATATGTAGTTTTTTTTAATTGTATTACCATATACGATTTAAGGTTTTTTATGCAATAAAGTTTCTTCTTCGTGGTCTTCTCCTTCTATGTACATTATATGGAACATAAATATCGGGGGGGGGGGGGCATATTAAAATACAAATTACATAAAAAAAACAAAATCAAGACAAAAAAATTGTAACATAAATATCTACCAACGTTGGTAGAAAGTCTGTCTCCTTTATGTTTGGGGAGGAGGGGGTGTCACGGTGGCTAAGTGGGTTAGACGCTGGTTCGCTAACCTGGAGGTCGGGTGTTCAATCCCTGCAATGGCCGAGAAAGTCCATACAGATTTTCCAGTGTGATTCCCTTCTTGTCAGTGAAGCAGAGCAGAGGGCTTAACATGTAAAGCTGTTTAGTCGGATGGGACGAAAGACCGAGGCCCCGTGTACATATTGGCGTGCATGTAAAATCGCTATATAGTTCACATTCTAAAATACAATCTTCTTCATTTTCGATTTTTATCAGTACAATAAAAACAAAGACGGTTCTTAATTCTTAATGGGGAATCCGCCGTGTCGCCCAGTTTCTATATACCACAAAGACAGCTTGAACAGTTTAGAAAATGAAATGTTGTCCAATCCAGATTATGTGAATGAATATTGTTTAAAACAAAAGTATTTTAAATCTTCTAACATATCTTTCTGGTTATAACATCAGCAAAGAAGAATAATAAACCCCATTTCATTTTTTTCTGTGTATGCACCAATGTCAATTAGAAGACTCCAGTCTTTGTTTCCATGGACACACAAAATGTATTAAATGTCTATTTAGCAAAAGGCTAATTGGTTTTATAAAGATAACTAGGACGGAAAGAGACCATTTGAATATGAATTCCCTAATTTCGTTCGAGAGGCAAGACAAAATTATTCAATGTTTGACAAAATGTTCGCCATAGAAAGAAACATATTTTTACGTCTAGCATTTTAAATAGTCGCCCCTTTAAAACAGGATACAATGGCTCTATAAAATTCGGAGTAAACAAATTTTTTTAAAAATGTTAGACGAAGGAAGTTGGTTGTAATAAACTCTGTGAATGGGTAGCGTGGAACTCGGTGTTATGTTATGAAACCCGATCTTTGAGACCTGTCGACGGTAATTTGCTGCCAGATTTTGTTGATATTTGAAAAGCAACTGTTGCGGGGAAACGTTTTATCTAGGTCGCGTTACATTGCTCTGTTTAGTGGCATTGTGAAATTGTTTATCATGGCACCGTTCCTGTTATATTTTCAACTAAAAAGATGGAGTATGGTGACTTTGAAATAACATATTTTTGTTACAAATTGACAAGAACAATTTTCTGAAAATGGACTATTGACTTATAATATATTTTTATTTATGGGTTTATGGATATCGTTTTCCAAAAATGGAATATTAATAACAGAAGTTATAGGAATAAGTTTCTAAAAATGGAATATGTCGATTTAACAATAGAAGTTTTAGGAACTATGTTCTAAACATGGACTATATTGAATTGTAATAACAGAAGTTATAGAAAAATATAGAAGTTGTAGAAATATCGACTTTTAATAACAGAAGTTATATAGATAGAAATCATGTCTCAAAAGACAAATCGCTTTTTGTGGCGCTTTTTTCAAAAAGGTATTTCAGTGGTAAATCATCATAGTGTTCAGATAGTGTTCAGATACCTTACAGACTCATTAAGAACCAGCACCTAGGTGTAGAATCTGTTCGGAACTGTTCATCATCTGCTACTGATCAAATCATTATAATCAAAACAAAGCTGGGTGTACGCGTGTTTCCTTCCAGTAAACGGAAGCCGTCTGCTTTATACCGACCGACAAGGAATACGCGCTACCTTAATTATTTCAGTGAAACTTATGTGCTGGGAACTAAAATTAAATTTTGAAGGAATGTAGCGAGGGACAGGTTTATACGGGAGAGATTTGTGTTAGTGTGTTTTTGTTGCAGTTTTGAGTATGATTGATAATGGAACTTATGAATAAGCAATTTTGTGCTGGAAACTAAACTTATAATTTTGAAGGAACAGAGAGGGGCAGATTTATACGAGAGAGCTTTGTTTTTTTAAGAGTGGTTTTGTTCAAGAAGTTATGTTAAATTGTGTTGCAAAAGTTTTGAGTATCATTGTTAACGGAACTTAACACAACAAAGGAAAGTACAGTTTTGAGTGGGATTGTCAATGGAACTTATGAATAATGAATAACCAATTTTGTGCTTGAAACTGAACTTAAAAATTTGGAGGAAAGATTTTTACGATAGAGTTTTGTGCAAGTGTGTTTTTGTTTAAGAAGTTTAATTAATGTGTGCAGTAAAATCTACAGTGCAGTTTTGAGTTTCAAGGAGTAGGATTGTTACTGGACTGTAAAAATAAAAACAAATTGTGCTGGAAACTGAACTTAATATTTGGATTATAGATAGCACAGGAAACATCTAAACGTGAGATTTATTGATCTGTGTCTTTACTTTTTTTAAGGAATCGGATTAACGTTAACGTGTATAGGATTTTCAGATAGTAAGATCGTCAATGGACCTTATAAACAACCAATTAACTGGTTGTATGGTTCGATAGATTAAAAACACCTGAACATATTCTGAAGTGCAGTTATGATATTATGATTTAGAACGCATATTGTACGAAACAACGTTGCATTGAAGATTTAAGACGCTTTGTATCGTACGAAGCAACGTTGCATTACAGATTTAAGACGTTTCGTACTATACGAAGTAACATTGGATTTTGAGGAGTTTTAAACTTGACATTTGTGCTATTCTTATCTTTTGTGGTGATTTAAATAAAAGTGCATTCACTTCATCTTTCTTGGATTGAGCGATACCCGCATTTGCAAAGTTTCATTTTTGTCGGAATTCTTACTTCCGCGGAACTGGTACATGGTGCCAAAGCAACAGTGTAGTATATTTGAGAGAAGTTTCCAAACGGGTGAAACTAACAGATTTAGTTTACCGTCCCTGTCTCTTCTTGCTTTAACGTCTGCTTTCACAGGAGTGATATCGCAGACGTGAGTTTACCGGCGGTTATGTGTGTGGATTAACTGTATTTAAAGTCCGCTTCCATCGAAGTGATATCGCAGACTTGAGTTTACCGGCGGTTAGAACCGTGTTTATAGTTGTAGAGAACCTGAGTGTTAGATGGAACTGTGTAATGGGTGTTAATTAGAGAAAGGGGATAACATTTGTTTATGATTGTCAAGTGGCCCAATGGATTCCTTTAATTACCATGGTAGCCATGTTTGTGTTCTTAATGGTTTTAGATTAGTATCTAGACACCTGATATCCTTAAGGTACTGACTGAGTTTCACCTCATCATGACACACTTTTCTACTTTTGGCTGTTTTGGTTTTTTATCTCCATAATGATTTCATAAATGTAACATTCGATAAGGAAATAAATATATTGTAAAGAGTAACTAAACACCACAAAAGGGATCAAATTTTTTTTACAAGAAAAAAGGAGAAATTTAAATAAATTTACGAAACATTTTGATTTCCCGTACTGCGTGTGTTAAAAATATCCAATGAACGCCAATCTGGATTTTTGGTTTAAAGATGGATTTTTGAATATTCGACTATTTATGGAAACATAAAACGAAGAGTTTGTTATTCCATCAGTGAAACGGTTGTAGTTTTGTTTCCGCCTGAGATATAAACTCAATTGTTATGGGCACACCTAGGATAGCTGTTTATCCATTCAGCAAAATGACGTTTAAGCAAGTTACAGAGGAAATAGGGAGTACATTAATGTGACGTAGGGATTATATGAGTGTGACGCAAGGATTATCTGAATGTGACGTAATGATTATATGAGTGTGACGTAAGGATTATCTGAATGTGACGATGGGACAGGATCTTTCCTTGGAAGATTTTCCTATCCCTCCAAATTTTGACCTTAGAGGTCATATCAAGTGTAAGTGTCTTTATTTTTCTGCTTGACGTGAATGAATGAATGCATGAATTAAGATTTAGATAGCGGCCATAGTGAAATTAATTACAATCGGAGAAATCTAATTAAAACACAGATCGTATTTCGTTTTTATAGTTCAAAATTTTGTTTTACCTGTCTTTACTACTAGGATCTGAAAAAGTTCTTGGGGATGTGAAGGATTAGCCAATGAAACGGTCTGTTACGGCGAATTGTTGGCCTTTTGATGCAAGGAACTGTGTGTAAACCACTAGAAACACCAATGCTGATTGATTAATCAATGCCTGGGGTCATAGGGTCAAAACCCGCTCGTATGACCCCTAATGTGATCTCTCATTATAACTTGTCAGATCTTCATGTAGTGTAGGCCATTGAAAGTATACAAAAACGTAACGAAATATAGATCTGTGTTTTAATCAGATTGCGATGGGAGTGAGCTGGTGGCAGTTTCCGTAAACGTTACCTTCTTCTAGCAGTTAATAATCTCGTCATTTTACAAGGGTAGCAAATCAAGCCTGGGGCTTATTTTCAATTTGGCCCTTGGCACAGATCCTGCAATTGATTTCGATCATTACTTCAATTACTGCAGGAAGAAACCGAAGAACTCGGGGGAAAGCTGTCTGATCGGACGGGAGACCGAATATCTCTCTCACTTACAACGATAAAGTTCTTGTCCTGAGCTGGGATTGAACCCTCGTTTCATTGGTGAGAAGTCGCCTCTCTATCGCAACGGCTATAGCAGTTTCGGTAAATAAAGTTGCAACGCACCCCTCCATTATTTTCTAGGATGTTCATTGTGGGTAACCCTTTTTAGAGCAGGAACTGGTCCCCCAAGCGCTACTCTATTGATGTTTTTGTTGTTTTTCTTTGGTGTGACGCTCTTCCGCCAATTCATCTACGATCGATGGTCCCTGGACAGTTGCGCATCGAGTGACTGTCAAAATTCTACTATGGCTGCGATGATCTCATAGTCTGTTACTAGACCATTGCACGGTGGTGCTGACTTTGTTGCTTTTCCTGTTGACATTTAAGGAGAAGGGAAAGTTTATCTTTCTCACTTTCTGGAATTTTCACAAAGCTAACTTATTTGACATTCGACACAGCTTGTAGATCAGTTGCAACACATGATGACTGCACCCCCCCCCCCCTCCACCCCTCACCCCCTTTGTAATGTGTGTGTGTAGATCCGTTTCAACACATGAAGTGTGTGTGTGTGTCCAATCAGACTGTTTTTTTATATACATCTGATATTTCAATAACATTTTATCACGTGTGCAGCATATTAGAGAAATAGCGTGGGTCTAAGATGGCCGCGTCCCCTCTACACTACACTCTTTGTTTATTTCTAAATCTGTTCATTTATAGATGAAATCTGGTTCCAGTAAATCACTTCCAGACTTCAGACATCGTTTCCCGCCATCTGTTACACTTGGCGAATGTCGTGTGCTAAACATTAATGGCAAAGACAACTGTTTTAGAAATTGGCGGTTATTATGTCTGGTAGAACAAGTTTATATTTCGAGAATAAATATGACCATAAAACGGGGCTGTGCTGCAGAATGCGATGTTACAATGCACTGGAATGAAATGAAATGATATGAGGTTTAGCGTCCTACTGTTCTGCTCCTTAACTGGGCTAATGAAGACGGGCATACGCCATGAGTGTGCTATAAGGGAAATTTTGCCCGGCTTACTCTTATATCGAATTCCAACTGTCAAGGGATATTTTACGTACATGCCAATGTATACACGGGACCTCCGTTTGTTTGTCCCATCCCAAAGACTAGACCGTTGTCCTGATCCTGTACACATACAAGGGGAAACCACACCAGCGTCTTATCCACTTAGCCACGTGATCCCCATGTTACAATGCAATATAAATTGTTGCCAAACACATGCGCCCATTACACCAGACTAGTGTTATAATATGCCCCTTGGTCCCTTAATCACCGCTATTCGAAAGATTGGGTAGGCTGGATGGGCGAATGGTTAAATGCGCGCTGTATCATAAGGTCTACCATTGAGTCAACTAGTGTTTTTACGATTCCACGGTTGTACGTAGCAAGGAATATGGTTGCCTGTCTAACCTCGTGGGTGTTCGCCGGGTTTTCCGGTTTTCCCCCATTGACATAGACTCATACGCGCAATCGAATTATTGAAAAAAAATTGAACCAAGTGTTAGTCCCGAAATGACATATTCGAAAGCGACCTGATGATAAAAATGTCGATTTCGTCCCAGAGCGCCTATAAGGTTTTAATGGGTTTTTTTTTTAATCGAGTAGGGTACGTGAAGCCAAATCCTAGAACACGCCACGAGATTGAAAATTATATAGAATACAAGTTAATTTATAATTTTGAAGTTTATTTCTGGCAAAACAAATCAACAAATGAAATCGTGTGGTAAAACCACGGTTTAATTTTGACCGAAATCAATGAGGTCTAGTCATATTATAATATTTTAACAGCGTTTCCTACCCCTCGCTGAGAACGCTAGATCGGAGACGGTCATGTGCATTTTATGACGTCATATTGTGGATTGTGGGTTACGATAAGGGCTAGGAGCTGCATATTTCGTCAGAGTCTCGAGATGTTGACAGGGCTAGCCCTAACCCCAGCCCCGGGCCAAGCCTAACCTTTACCCTAGCCAATAATCCACATGATATGACGTCATAAAATGCACATGACCGTCTCCGATCTAGCGTGTTCCACCCCTCGCTGCATTATACCAGGCGGTGATTAACTAACAATTGTGTGCGTAAATCATATGAAACTATGAAACATTCAATTTTCAGGGAATAACCCGAGTTTCTATTTTATCAAATTAAAAAAAGACCTATTTTCGTTATCAAGTCGATCGTCAATGTTATTAGTCACATTTCCTGTTTAAGACTTTTTTTAAAAAATGTTATTTTTTTTTTTTAAAAAAAAGCGTCTGAAGTCCTTGATTTATAAACGCCTCGTCAACTTTAATACACACAAGAACTGTTGTTTATGAACTTTTCTGCAGTGAAATATTATCTAAGAAGTATTGTTATTGGATTAAAAGGGCTATATTGCTGTCAGTCATTATTACATATGTTATACAACTGGTTTCCAAAAAAAAAAGATTAATGGTACGATAGACGCGTGACGAAGATTTGAAGAAACGGAAGTGACGAAAGTAAAAGGAAAACATGAGTTATTTTTCTGTATAACGAGCGATAACAGATATACGGGGGAATGGAAATAGCCCATACCTTCCCCTGCCCGTGTATCTGTTATCGCTCGTTACCTCAGTCAGTTATGGACGGAAAAAGTAAACGGTTAGTAAACGAGCCCTTTATTCAACCAGGAACCGGAAGCAATTCTTGATTGGAGGGGGCGGGGGGGCTTGCATCGTAGGTCCTTATAGGCAAGGATCCAGGGGCCAAATTATGCGGGGGGGGGGGGGGTAAAGTAGCACCCACCCCCTCCAAATCCTCCGGGCGTGTTACATAGAAAACATATACATGTAGAACGTAATAGAATCAAACTGTTAATCCTCCAAATCATTTGTTAATCTGATATTATCTGAAACATTTTCAAGATTTTTATGGAATGATCTGAACTTTCTGTTACTCTGAAGACTTGAAAATTCTATAATTCTAGTTGCCTGGGAACGAAACCACTCACCATGGCTACCCATTGAGTTAAACCTATTTACAAATAAACTTCAATCAGATTTAAGGTCAGGGTTAAATGACCCATGAAGGTCACGGTTAAGTTCGTTGGTCAAATGAGGTATTGAGGTCAGATGATGAGTCTATGCAGACGGACGTTGATAGATGGTAAAGTGCACCCAGTACATCTACAGAACTCTTCCAGATACTTTCTTCTGAAAAGTTGAAACAATCGCTATGGTCGAATGGTCTAATGCGTTCGCTTTACGAGGTTTGCCATTTGGTCAAGTCGGCGTTAAACTCTATATATCTGCCTCTTTCTAAATGAAGTGTAATAATATCAATTTGATTATATAACACGATGGTGAATTTCTGGTTGACCCCGCGCCGGGTACCGTTCGTGCATTATGCGCGAACTCTTAATTTCTATTACTGGCACGCGCACGGGCACTATTTCTTTATATTTTACATGTACCAAAATCTGGGATTTTGCGCGGAGGTAT
This sequence comes from Patella pellucida, assembly GCA_917208275.1. Lineage (NCBI taxonomy): Eukaryota > Metazoa > Mollusca > Gastropoda > Patellidae > Patella > Patella pellucida. Next base: position 62,441,007 of record OU795042.1, on the reverse strand, counting down.
TTTTGAGGTATTAGTCTGTGAAGTAGAACACTTGCCACTGTACCTGTGTATCGCTAATTATAAACCGAACGTGTGAAGACAGTAAATATATATCACGCACAGAATTTTCAGTACAGAGTTGATTCAAGCTCGATTTGTTGCTAAGCAATGGGATTATTTTCTCAACAGTGTATGAACTTACCCATAGCGATAATATCCTTACACCGAGAGAAATTATCTAGTCTCGGTGAATAGAACCATGGTTGTCTGGTAGAAAATTACTTTTGTATTTTTTTGAACGGAAAACAGTGTTTTTAGAAGCAAACTAACTGCCGCACATGAGGAAGTCATTATACTAATAATAAAAGGCGAGAACTCTTTTTGCGGCGGAGGCTTATCACTGAGTAATAGGTCAAGGTTAAAACATACAGTACGCGCATCGCTGAGCTTTGACGAAACACGATATTACCGTGTTTTTTATCGTGGAATTCCGTGAATTACCGAGTGAATATCGAGTGACATGATAGTACTGACAGAGCAACCCGGAGTCGAACAATCACCGCCCGAGCTGTCTTCGTCAGTTAGTTTCAAAATGGCGTACAATCAGTGCAAGTGGGAAAAGACGACAATAAAATCAGAAATATGTTATTTATTATTGGCTGACTTATTACATCACTCCTGTCTAACAAATCTTAAAGCTGTGGTGTTACGGTGGCGGCATAGTATTTCACCGTAACACCACAGCCACTCTAACCATTCATAATACATCTAACTATCACTCCCTACACATTTCCCCTCGTCTACTTTCCCAAACGTCAACAACACATCTCATACATCCATTTCGCTGATTAACCCTTGTACCATGTCTACTGGATTGGTTATAGTCGAGTTGCGTTATATCATGAAGCATCCTTGAGTAACAATAAAGTATTCGTGAGTTTCCAACAAATATTATCCTTGAGTTACCATAAAGTACTATTGTGTTACCATAATGTATTATTGTGTTACCATAATGTATTCTTGTGTTACCATAAAGTATTCTTGAGTTACCATAAAGTATTATTGTGTTATCATAAAGTATTCTTGTGTTACTATAAAGTATTCTTGAGTTACCATAAAGTATTATTGTGTTACCACAAAGTATTCTTGTGTTACCATAAAGTATTCTTGAGTTACCATAAATTATTCTTGAGTTACCATAAAGTATTATTGTGTTACCATAAAGTATTCTTATGTTACCATAAAGTATTCTTATGTTACCATAAAGTATTCTTATGTTACCATAAAGTATTCTTGAATTACCATAAAGTATTGATGAGTTACCATAAAGTATTCTTGAGTTACCATTAAATATTGTGATGTCTTACTGAAGTATTTTTAAATTACCACAAATATTGATGAGTTACTGTAAAATAACTAATTGTTGAATCATCGCTGTAAAATATTGTAGAGTTATCATAAAACATTCTTGTATTGCTTGTTGAGTTACCGTAAAGTTTTGTTGAATTACAGTTTTTTAACGTGGACTGTTTGATTTTGTCTCTTGGGCAACCCAATCCGCATTTTGTCTATAGGCTCCTTCTACTTTTACACATTTGCCCATTTTTAATTTTTCGGTGAGGAACAGGTCTGAGTTGAACAGATTTAAACATTTCTTTGTTGATATTTATTTTATCAGTGACGTACAAACATATGTTCCAAGGGGTGGGTGGCGGTTCGCCATCCCCCTAGTTTTTTCGAAATGTAGTTAGTAAGTATAGCATTATGTAATTTTTAAATGACTCAATTGAATACTGGTTTTTAGGCCTCGTTTAGGTTTGATTGAATGTGTAAGAGACTCAAGCAAACCGACCCACTTGCCCCGATAAAAATAAATCCGACCTACTCAGAAATAAAATCGGCCCATTTGCCTCTCTGGGCTAATCTCAGTCACATTCCCTCCCGGCTGTTGTGGGCATCGGATGTTAAAGCTTCTCTCGGGGTAAGAACTGTGTTTAAAGCACCATGCTGTTACCTTACCAACTGGCCCGTGATTTTATTACCCTTCTTCACTCTCATCTCATTATCCAATCTTCTAAATGTATGGGAATGGCACTAATTACGTCTTGATGATCTCATAGTATGTAAATGGAACTAATTACGTCTTGGTGATCTAACCTCAACAGCTGCTGAACATTCCTCGCAATCACACGTCTGTCATTCCTCTATTTTTAACGATGCTTTACGCCATTTTTCTTGACTTTGTTAAGTTATTTGGTAAGTTGTTGAACGTTTACAACTGACATATATATAACAATTATTGTACTTAAAATTCTGTTACATCTAAAAAAAAAAATAGGAGTTGCCAGGCAAATTATAATAAGTTGCTTTAAGTAGGCGATAAACTACATAACATGATTGTCGCTGGATACAAATCATCTCTCAACCCTCTGTGTTTCGAGATGACTTTGGGTCCCATTACAACTAACGTTGCAAGCCCGGGGGTGAATCATTACCGGGTCTTTTACACAAAATTGACAGCATTTTTCATCGAAACAAAGATTGGTTATTGTTATTAATAATATTTCCGCCACACACCACTACAATTAGGGACTTTATCTTACCTGAAACGGGTACAAATCGTCGTATTTAAAATCGAGGCGTTTAGTCGTTACTAACACCACCATCTTATATTTTGATAGTCTCTATCATCCAGACAAATATTCTACGTACGTTGAAGACTAGTGCGTTTGGGTGACCGAGACTAAAATTTTGACGGCTGTCATTTTGCAACGTTAAAATGATGGGTCCCAATCGTAGCTAAAAACAAGCACATCAGTGTATCTCAACGTTTTTAGCTACGTTCTCGTAGCTAGATGATAACAAGGTGGAAGTGTATTCTCTCTGGATAGAGTATTTCTGTTGTTCAGATTAATTTACCAGGCGTTTTAACGTATTTGATTTTGTTTCTATATTATAGCACGAACAACCAGCCCGGTTCCTAGAACATGCTTAAAGTAAGCACAAAGTCATGCCTCACTTCATTTTTTTCCCGAAGAGCCAATCAAACGACACAGCGATTTCGTTAGGCCTGAAATGTTAATCTAAATTGTAATTTATTCACATGCCAAATCCATAATCAACTCTCTAGAACTTCGGATGGTTTTGATTTTCAACCGAATATAAATACGATTGTCAGTAAATGATTTAATTTAAAAAGGGTTAATTGATACCTTGTTTATTATCGTAACAACGGTAGCAATAACAATAGTGACTACATTGTTCTGCAAACGACGATAACTCCGCTCAGAATAAAGTAATTTGACTGATACTTTCAACATATTCCCTTCTCATTATCTATTTTTTAAAACTATTATAGTGTGAACTGTCGGGATTTTTTTATCTAAATCTTACATAAGGCATCTTTAATAGTTACGACATTTTCCATTAACCAACGTTATGGCACTTTAATGTCTGTAAACTTAAACTTTCTATTTTAAACAATTTCTGTCGAGCTTTGATGAAGAACATCGTATTATAAATTAAACGAATAAGATTTATCATTGTAAAATAAGAAACCTTTTGACCGCGAATTTCATATTCAATTATCCAGACCGACGATAATAGGGGAACGATAAAATTGTAAACTATACAAGTTGGTCTGTTCGTTATAAGAAATGTTTACAATAAATCTTCATATTCCACTTAAACCATCAAATATCTTCTTCACTTTTCCTTTTATTAAATTTATATTCTAATTTAAACATGTGCTTGTTTTTATTAAAGCAATATTTATCTAGTTTCTACGTTAATTATCTACATCTCGGCTTAAAAACCAGATTTTAAATTAGGCTGTTACCGGGTAATTGATATATGAATATCTTTTAACACATGTACAGGTAATATTCCTAAAGCATTGGCAAAGGGCATTATCAGCTTTTTTACACCCACATTGAAATGTGGTAGTACATCGGTCCGTCTGTCCGTCTACATTTGCTTGTCGAAGTTCTAGAGGCTAAAGTTAAAATCCGATGGACTTTAAATTTGCACACAGTGTTTACGGTCATGAGACGAAGACGCCTGTTGATTTTCAGCGTTTTCCTTGATCACTTCAAAAAATCTTGTGGAGGTCAAAGTAAATAAGGGTCTTTGGCAGCAGGAGGACACCGGAGGATCCGGAGAAAACCCATGAGTTTTGACAGGCGGCCCTACTCGGAATGACATGTTCCTGTGGTTTCCTTGTGATTTTTAGATAAGAAAAGGGACAGGTCATTGATCGCTAAATAGATCAGTGGAAATTTCAGGAATTAGGTCATATCGTTTTTACAGAGAATTAAACTGTCGCCCTGAAAACATTTTCTTGCCTTAGTTTGGATCGAAGACGGAAATCATACATTTAGATATCAGCAAATGATATTATGAAACCAACGAAGTGTAATGAATAACTAGAGAATAAAAAGGCGTAATTGATGAGTAGAAAAGGTGCTTTTAAGAGATTTTTCAATACGTCTTCCGGTTTACACGGCCTTTATACAGAGATAATTAATAGAGTACGCCATTAACTGTGTAGGGATTTAGAGCACATGCTGTTTTAAAATGTTGACATGGAACATCTTCAAGTTGGTTTGAATAATGACGTTAATTAGAAGTGCGGCATGTTTTTAATTTAGACTATATTAAAGGAGAACGTTAGTCGTTGCAGTTCTTTTGTTCATTTTCTACATAATTACATTAGTTTCAACCATACTAATTCCGAAATACAAATGATTTCGCTTTTAATTCAAACTATATTAAAGGGGACTTTAGCCGTTGCATTTCTTTTTTGTTGTTCAAATATAGCATTCATTGACATACGAATAGTTTTGTTTTTAATTTGAATCATATTAAAGGGGATGTTTAGTAGTTTCCTTTTCCCGATAATATACTGTACTCATTTTTTACATGTGATTTTAAATCAGTTTCAATTAAACGTTTAATAATTGGTTAAAAGGAATACAAATGGTTTCGCTTTCTATTAAAAACATATCAAAGGTGGTCATTAGCCGGTACATATTCCCCATATATTGCTTTCATTATTTACGTGTAATTTTGAATTAGTTTCGAGAATGAGGAACTTGAAATACAAATGGTTTCGTTTTTAGTTAAAAGGCAAATCCCGAGAATATTTTAGAGAATAAAACTGCTTAATTTTGTGTTAAAATCCCTTACAATCCTCTAGAATAGAATACTATGAGTATTTCGTATTCCAGTAACGAAAAAAGCGAATTCGTTTGTCTGAGCGCCGACACCTTGTGTATTGCAGCTCACAGAAAGGTTGAAATATGACACGAAATATTTCCAGCATATGTAAATCTTGTGAACTTATCTTTGGTACTCAAAACAGTAGGACGTTAAACCCCTTTGCATTTGCTCTTTGGTACTGCATTGAAAACCCCTGTTGTCGTATCGTCGTTGTGTAAGTAACTAATGTTAGCCGCCAATTTGAAAAAAAAAACAAAAAAACACCCAAACCAGCAAATAAGCACATTCGGCTGCCTGGGGGCTACTACTTCGAGCGTTGCAGATCACAGACAGTTTGAAATGTTGTGCGACAAATTTAGAATAAAAGTGAACCTTGAATGTCTCTTTGGTATTGTCTGGAATGACTGGAAACGCCATGTTGTGGTACCGTCTTACAAGACGAACGCGTGACTTCATAACATTAAAATCGAAATACATCTAGTGTCAAATTTTTAACATTTTATTATGGTTCTGTAAACAAAGATAATAACCACACCAGCTGGTAACAATTCAAGATGGACACAATTTTATAAACATCGATGCCTAAATGAAATTAGATCGTCCAAAAATAGTCACACCTCACACCCGGTTTGCATGCCACAGGCCTTCGGTGTATTTATTTCCTAATTTTTATAAAGCTTTACTGCGATCTTTGTTTATTTTTCAAGACGTTCCGCTTTCAAAACATGAAGGGATATTTTTGAAAAGCCAAACCAGAGACGTGTTTTGAGGTTTTTTAACGCTACAGGCCATCCGACGTTATTTGAAGAGTAGACTTGAAGATGGGATATAGATATTGTTAAAAGAAATGGGGTTATTTCTTGTATATACAGTTTATGTTAGGTTTCAGACCTATCTTAGTATACAATGGATGTAGAACCACTTACCTGATAAACAGTTTATATCTCTACCTTTATAGTCAATTACGCACTTACAAGTCGTTTAGCATTGTATGGGAGACAGATCGGGTCAAAAAATGGCAGATTTCGTAGACAAAAGTGAAATTAAATGGGGTTTAACGTCCTACTCCTCTGCACCTAACCTAATTGAAGACGGGTATACGCCATACAGTGTGCTATGAGGACAAAATTTTGCACGGGCAGCGGCGCTACGACCTACCCTTATATCGAATTCCAACTGCCAAGGGATTTTTTATGTGCCCGCCAATGTGTACACGGGACCTCGGGTTTTCGTCCTATCCGAACGACTAGGCAGCTGTCCTTGTCAGGCCCTCCGTTCTGCATCACTGACAAGGAGAAACCACGCCCTAAATCGAGATGCACTTTCTCGGCCAATTCAGGGATCGAACACCCGACCTCAAGGCTAGCGAGCCAGCGCATTACCCACTTAGCCACGTGATCACAAGAATCGGGTGTTTCAGTGAGGTATCCCACCACCTCGTGCGTGGCACTAGGTATAGGCAACTGGCTCGATTGCTTAAACCTGAATTTCAGATGCGGAAAATAACCATTGAGCCACTAGTACAGTAGTTTTAGTGGATCAGTGGGTAGGGCGCTGGTTCACTTACCGATTATATCCCGTTGCCGGAGAGAAAGTTCTTTGTGATTGTCAGCGGTGCAGTGGCAAGGACCAGCACCTTGCCTTTCGGGAGTGGTGAAGTGGCCCCCTACGCCTTGGCGTGTATGTAAAATAACCTCTAACAGTTGGCACTGGAAAGAGTAGACCGCAGTGCCGCTGTCCGGTCAAAATTTTCTCCATAGCACACTTTATAACGCATTGCAATCATCTGTATCTTGGTTGCTGCAGAAAAGTAGGACGTTGAATCATATTGCATGTCACTCCATTTTGTAAATACAACAAAGCATTTAAACTTACAATTTTAAAAATAATGAGATTGGGGAGATGGCTGCAGACAAACAGGTTGTTAACAGAGTTGTATTTTAGGTCAAGGGTTTAAAGCACGTTGTGGCTGTAAAGCGGTGTATGACTTGGCCAACCACCCCACTAGTTCCTGATAATTTAGTTTATGCAGACATTGTATTGTATATATGTTAGACCACTTGAACCAGATAAATATCCGAAACCATTCCATTCTCAGTACAGGGATCGGTTCCATCTCTAGATGTATTTATAGTAATTAAACATCCCAGTTCCTATAGGGTTAATCATAAGTCTGACATTAGATTAGCTCCGCGGGGTCAGTGGGTATTTTTCCGGACAGCGATGGCCTTTCCATTGAAACTTTTATGCTTCCTATCAATGGTCAGGCTACAAGGTCTGCTTCACCAATGATTCCGGCTAACAAATTCCGTAATCGAATTGAGTGGGGGGGTGGCTAGATTTCAATGATGAGGGAGGGGGATTTTCAGACTGTACATTTCATTGGGGGGCTGACAGTAGCGTTTTCAACCAGACTTCTCGTTCTTGATATTATGGTTTTATCCTAATCTGTACACTGATGATCTATTATGGCAGGAACGACCATCGCTTTATCTGAATCTTACACAATGTATCTTTCATCAAAGTGAAGATTTTACAGATGTTCTAGTGACAGAAGATCAAAGCTCAAATGAATAAACTATTATGTTTTAAACTAATGTTTATAAATTAGGTAACCATGGTAACAGATTGAATAATTAATCTATCTAACAGTATATATTTATATTTTAGATAAATATTGAGACAAAGTTGTAATTAGGCAGACGGTGGCGGGAAAAGTGAAACAAAACACCTTTTTGATAATATTCGGATATTCCAATAACGGTGTTCGGTTAGATAGATTAATTATTTAATCTGTTACCATGGTTACCTAATTTATAAACATTAGTTTAAAACATAATAGTTTATTCATGTGATCTTTAATCTTCTGTCACTAGAACATCTGTATATTCTCCACTTTGATGAAAGATGCGTTATATAAGATTTAGATAAAGAGCTGGTCGTTCCTGCTATATTAGTTCAAAATAAATGGCCTAGGCCTACTCTTATATCAAATACCAACTTAAAAGAGCCCTTGGCAGTTGGAATGAATTTGATATAAGAGTAAACAGTAATTTCGCTGCCCTGGCAAACTTACCCTCATTGCATGGCACACTGCGTGGCGTATGCCCATCCTCATTATCCCAGTCGGAGCAGAACAGTAGGACGTTTAACCCCATTTAATTTCGTCATTAATGAGTGAGAACAGGCAAAATGCCTATGTCAGACCACTTTCACCATACAATATATTATGTCTACTTTCAGTTGATGAACATCTAGAGCATTTATTGGAGAGAATTTACCAGAAGTTACGTCAGAAACGGCAAATCAAAGAGAGGCGAACCCATTATGAACGTTATAGAACACGATTCGGTGCGCCGTCTGTCAACAGACGGTCCTTTACAGAAGAAGAACTTATTAAATTTGCTAGTAAGTTTACTTAAAGGAGCTAAATCGCTAATATTTGGCACTCAGAAAATAACAAGTTTAATCACGGGCTAACTGCACCATTAAGAGATAACTGGTGCTCGGTGCTACCATGAGTCCGGTGAAGTGGACGTAACACTTTAGGAACAAACGAACGAACGAACCAGGAGCTAACTGGCACTGTTAAGAGATAACTGTTTTTTTTTTCAAAATCAAGAGCTAACCGTTTCTTGTATCAACAGCTAACTGGCACCAGTAAAAGATAACTAGCTCTATCAGGAGCTAACTGGCACTATTAAGAGATAACTGGCGCTATTAGCAGCTAACTGTGCTATTATGAGCTAATTGGTTAGGGCAATACGTTTTACTCTGTGGTTCTAGCACAATACAAGGTCCTATCGTCGCTTACGTCCTCTCAACTCCTCATTGCGGCTGTAAGCAATAGTCCATGATCGCAACTTGACCAATCTCGTCGGGGTAGTTCTAGACGGAGTCTTACTGATTTTTAAGGTGTAGAGAGAGAGAGAGAAAGAGAGAGGGGGAAATGGGGTTTAACGTCTGCTAGGTCATTTTAAGACCAACACATGGTCCATTTTTATTTCAACAATTCGACTGCGCGTAGGGGGTCTTTAGCAGTGGGAGGAAAACGGAGGACCCGGAGAAAACCAACAAGGTTGGACAGGCGATCCTACTCCTTGTCCTACTCCTTGTCGGGGATTCGAAACCACGCCAGTTGACTCACTGGGGGCTTTATGATACAGCACGCACGTGCTAACGATTCGGCCATCCAAACCACCCAAACCCCTTTTTTAAGGTGTAGAAAACAGACGGTCCTCTTTACAAAATTCGAAAGTTTACCTTCTTGAAGATACGGAAGTATCATTATTTTCTCAGATAGACATATTATTCCTATAAAATAAAGCATGTGCACACCTGGACACGTGCGTCTGACAGGAGATGCTGTGATTGATGACTGAACATAAAGGTGGAATCATCATTCTACAAAATGTTCCTGGAATAAACAGATGTTAAATTGGTCAGTTACTGTCCGAACAATTAACTTACTACTTTAATGATTGACGTTAACTATTTCTGCAGGTGCCCGTTTTGCTAAACATAACTGAGGGTTTGTTATAGTTGATAACGATGCCCTTGTCGTTTATTATAGATATTTTATGGCTCGTGGAGATATATAAATTACTGCATGAAATATCACAAACTGTTATTTTACCAAATGCTGGTAATTTATTTTATTACCTAGCGTTGAACAAAGTCAAGGGATAAAATGAAGTGGCAAAGAAATGGGGTTTAACGTCCTAATTTTTCTGCTTCAACTGGAATAATGAAGACGGCCATACGTCATACAGTGTGCTATGGTTGAAATTTTGTCCGAACAGCTGCTATACGGCCTAATATTGAAATTTAATGGATTTTAACGCCCTACTGCTCTTCTCCGGCTGGGGTAATGCAGACGGGCATACGCAAAACAGTGTGCTATGAGGCTAATTATGCCCGGACATCGACGCCACGGCCTGCTCTTAAATCGAATTTCAACTGTCAAGGGATCTTTTACGTGCACGCCAATGTGTACACGGGATATTGATTTTTAGTCCCAGTCGAACGACTACACATTGTCCCTTGCCAGGCCTCCCGTCCAACACCACTGACGAGCGGCACCCACGCCGAATAATCCCGACGAACTTTTTTGATGAACATCGAGAGTGAAGCCAACGTCTTACTGACTGAACCACCGTGGCTCCCCCGAAGTCATGGGAGGGGTTATTAAAATAGACGTTGTCCTTCCGTCCAGGTTTTGTTCATGAACGTACTCATAAAGCGTTCAGGATGTCTTTATTGGAAAATGGGCACGCATCAACCTGTTTTGTGTTCCTAATTGGGTATACATGTACTTATATTTCCAAGTGTTAGCTAATCACAGGCTATAACAATCGGATTAAAACTCAGATCCTATTACGTTTCGTGTTTTATAGTTCAAAATTGCATTTTGCGAAACGAAATAAGTCTTGCATTCTCAAGTTCCGTTCGCAACTTTACTATTTTTTATGAATAGACATAATGATATACTCACACTTTAAGAAATGCTTAAAGATATAAAAACAATGGAAAATACAAATATTATTGAAAGCCAAATAAAACAATTCGACATATTCTTTTTTGATGGATAGGGTGTCGACCATTTGACCATTTGATCAAAGAATGTAAACATTCAGCCCATCCATCATCACCGACATTTTTTCAGGGTATGAAACCAATAAGGTCATCGAGTTCATGCATATGTTTAGATTTAGTATGTCGTTTTCTGCATTCTAATATTTTTCCGTGAAAGATCGTTGGTGCAGTCTTCTCTTTTCAAAGGGACAATCACAAATTAAACAGGGGCTCAAAAATAAAAGTCTGAGAATGTATGAAAATAAAACGCCAAAATACAGCGGAATTGTGTATTTACCTTGTCTCAAAATTTCAACTCAAAATATTGAGTCGTTTGGATGTGAACGCCAAAATTGCATATCCGGAAACGTAACCCTTTTATGGTTTCGGGTGAATTGTTTCGTTGGGTGACCTCATAACCGATTACGGTTACTTGAGAGGGTTATGCAGTGAATAACCCATGTGCCGTACTTGATAAAGAAAGGCAAATTTCAACTACACATTATTTTTATAAAAAAAAATGTTTGGTTTTATCCAGATATCACAAAATGCACCTTGGGCCACCGGTCTCAAATTCCAAATGAAGACTGGCGGATTTAAGTCGTTTGAAAACGTATCATAAATACTGAAGTAGTTGACTCGTATAATTTATGGCATTTTAACACAAAATTAAGCAGTTTTATTCCCAAAACAAATATCGGGATTAACCCTTCAAATGGTCCGCAGGTTTGAGTGGCATTGTATATCTGGCTACCTTCGGGGTTTATAAAAACGACCTCCACTTGTCAGGTCATGCTACGTCTGTAGATCTGACCAGGTCGGGACTACAAAATAAAGTTCCACGCGTGTACACGTTGGCGTACACGCAAAAGAACCCTCGAAATTTGAAGAAGGATCGGTAGAAATGACATTATACTTTGTGTTAGTCTCAAAATCACACAAGTTTTGTCTTGACCAATCTTTATTCAATTCCCGGAAATGTGTAACAACGTCATAGTCTTCCAATTCTTCTTTGTATTAGAAGCGGAATACTTCGGTAACTTTGAGACTTTAATATAGTTGTGTGAACGGGCCCTAATCATCCAGGGAGCGATAAGAGTGTTTCTGTTGTCAATATCGACCAAAGTTTTGCAAAAAGTGACCGACAAGAGAAAGATATTTTAGATATTAGGCACATTCTACACATATCAAAAATAAAAAATAAAACTCGCTCTTGTGGGCTATTAGTTGTTCCGGAATGGACCATAATATGTCAAAATGAAATATCACGACCATACTATATACAAAAATAATTAAATCTTTTAATAATTAATGTAAGATTAATTAATTGACACGCATGACACGGATTACCTTAATAAGTTTATATCTGGTGACCTCGTGGGGGTCCTCACGTCTTTATCAAGCAAATATTAAACTCTTCAGCAACTTTAATTAATCTTCGCTTGATAAAGACAAGGGGACCCCCACGGGGGAACTCCGGCCGTGTCACCTTCTTAAAATTTTAAGTTCCTTTAACTTATATTAAAATCTTCGGCACATTTAATAATTCCTATAATCTGTATTCTTTGGCGATTAGAAAATGACACAAACGGGTAGCAACGTATATAATAATGCAATATGAATGTATATAAACTGATTTACTCTCAATCGTTTCTGTTTTTGCTTTGAATGCTCAACCGTTATGTTCGTCGAAATAAGCGAAGAGTACATACTGAATGGCAGTCGTTGGTGTCTGGTTATTCCAGTCCACTTCGGTAGTATTATCCTGTGGGGTATGTTTAGCCTAGCTTATATCTTTAAAATAATTTAAGGTGCTGAATATTTTAATAAGTTAATTTAAACATACATTATGCAAGAGCTAAATCTGAATATTGCCGAACTTTATTTAGGCCTGAAAAGTTATCTAAATTATTAATTAGACATTTGCTGCTCAACTTTCATTTATGATTTAATCATGAATTGGATAATCGAGACGACGTTTTTTTTTTATCGTATCGACTTTAGTAATAATGATCGAGGCTAGGCCGAAAATTCAATCGCTAAATTCTCAGTTCAGAGTGGATCAATTTGACCGAAATTTCCGCAAATTCTCTTTACATTATCTTTTTTCGAACTATTATAGCAAGAATGGAGAGCTCTTTATCAAATCTCCCATAATCTTTAAGGTGCTGAAGATTTAATTGAAAGAATTAAACCTTTAAATAATTAATGTACGATTAAAATACTAACATATGACACACTTATATGGAATACAAGTTACTTCCAAGTTTATTTCTCACGACGCGTCCACGAGGAGGGTCCCCCACCCCCTCTTATTCATCACGCACAGATTAATTAAAGTTGAAGAAGATTTGAATATATAGCTATAAGTTAATTACAGGTCTCCTAGCCTACATATGTCTACAGGTATAGTAACATATTAATTACCATCCACGACATACCTGTCATTCTTATACCGTAATATACATCACTTAGGTACAACCTGTCAATCAAATCACAGTCACACAGGTGGAACATACACCTTCTGTACCTATGTATCTATACTAATGGAATATGTGTTTACGGTTAAAACGGTGGAAATCACAAGGTAAAATCGAATAATACATTTTAATTTTTGAATCGTAGACATTTGGAAATATGAAAAGATAATTATTATTTTTTCTGGAGCTGGATACATTTTTAAAATTACTCTTATATTCTTATAATGTTGCTTATATCAGATAGTTCATGAATGGACAATGCGGAAGTGGCAAAGTCCACCCTTCCTTCCTAAATGGATGTCTGTATCAGTTAAGACGTTTGGATAACAATACGGTATGCAAAGTGCACGATATCTATGGTGACTTACAGACGTTGATTTTGTTTCAGTAGGCCAGACAATAACGCGACTGTGTCTTAATGAGGCGGGGCGGTGAGTATCCTGTGACTAAACGGAGTCAGATTAAATTTGTTTTAATATCCGAATATTTTTAGGGAGATAAGGATGGGAGTCCTTTTAATACTGCGTTATATTTCACACACCAAAAAATCTTACATACATAAACATGTATTCTGTTTCAATATTTAATATATCTTCCTTGTATTGATATAACTTTTATTGCTATATTGGTGTAGCCTTCTATCTCCTTACGTCTCAACCTCGTGGGTTTCCTCCGGGCACTCCGGTTTCCTCCCACTGCTAAAGATCCCTACGCGCAAGCGAATTATTGAAATAAAATTAACCATATTAGTCCAAAAATGACCTAGTTGTGTTGAGTGAACGTTAAATCCCATTTCTCTCTCTATCTCTATCTCCGTAATGTCTTAAACACTGTGCAAATTAATCACGGCTCATGTTACAGACATTTATTGAGAAAGATGAGTTATATGTCTATATATCCCGACCAATGGCTTCTAACAGTACAACATGATGACAGAATTACCTTACATTACAATATTATATAAGCACCGTTTGTATATTATGGCATTGGGTAATATTAGGCCTAGCACAGCTAAAATGACGTTGTTACCTCAGCTAATTTTAACTGTGTTGTTATTAACGTCCCTCGGGACCTCGGTTTTCTACGTCCCACACAAAACGACTATACGTTGTCCCTTGCCAGGCCCTGTTATCCCAATGAATTTTCGCGGCCAACGCAGGGATCAAAAAGGGACCTCACCTCCATGTTATCGAGCCAACGTCTTGCTCACTGAGCTACCGCGATTCCCAGAGTCTCAATATGGATAATAACTGTCATTGGAGAGAGAGAGAGAGAGAGAGAGAGAGAGAGAGGTGGGGTTTCACGTCTCCTCGACACAAACTAGGTCATTTTTGGACTAACGTATGGTTTTCAATTTTTATTTCAATAATTCGCTTGCGCGTAGGGGTCTGTCATGGGAATGACAATAGCAGGGAAATGACAGTAATACTGACAGAGCTGCTAAATTTAAAAAAATATATATAAATACTAGGGTACTATCAAAAAATACAACTCAATTATTTTCTGAGCAATGAAACGATCTGAATAGCTCTTGAGTATTTGCATGCTTAAAAAGAGTTATCCCCCTTTGAATGTTAGTATCGCTGTTCATTGTTCAAACTGATCCAGACACTCGTTCTTAATGACATGATAGAAAAAAAAAGAACCTTGACAGTTGGAATTCGAAATAAAAGATTGCCGTAGTGCCGCTGTCCGGGCAAGATTTCCTTCATAGTTCACTGCATGGCGTATGTCCTTTTTCATTAGCCCGGTTGGATCAGAAAAGCAGGACGTTAAACCCCCTTTCCTATTTTAAACCTCTATAAACCTTATATTGATGCTCCAATATTTAAGTTTTGTATTAAAGGCATAGACAGTAATTACCACTTTAATAACTTCTAAAATAGTTTTAAAAAATGAAATAAATGCCAATAAATATTTCATATAAAGAGTACGGGAATATGGATTACCCACGAGATTATCAACGTCTTCTTTTAAAATTATATTATGAATGAAATTCTGAACAGTAAGCTTTACTTATGTCACTTGTATTACTATATCACTTATACTACTTATGCCACTATTGAAATAGGGGGGTAGACCGAATGACTGAACGCGTGCGTGTTAGATAAGAAATGGGGTTTAACGTCCTACTGTTCTGCTCCGACTGGGCTAATGAAAACGGGCATACGCCATGCAATGTGCTGTGAGGGAAAATGTTGCCCGGACAGCGGCACTACAACCTACTTTTATATCGATTCCCAACAGTAAAGGGATCTTTTACGTGCACGCCAATGTGCACCTCGGTTTTACGTACAATTGGAATTCGATTACTAGTATAGTGTATACCGAAATGTAGGACGTTTCATATCTTTTCAACAAGATTAAGATTGGTATTATAAACATCCCGATTGAACACTAAATACACAGACCTATAAATATGATATGTCCAGAGGCGGATCCAAGGGGTGGGGGCCTAGGGGCCCGGGCCCCCCTAAATAACAGTATACAAAACAGATATGCGCCACAAATCACCAATCTCACCCCGATTTTTTCAAAAATTTTCTCGGGGGACCCCCACGTCCCCCCTAACATGATTTCTTGGGTCCACCTCTAGATATGTCCTATATATTTGGTATATACATGTTTTCCCCGATCTAAGCTAAACTTGACAGTGTCTCCACCTTGGCCACTTCGCTCCTCAAACTCCTAGACGCGCCCCTGATACACGTAATATTTTTAGTATGTAAATGTCAGGTATTATATATTATAATAAAGATAAAAGGTTGATACAGACACGAGAAGGTCTTCGGGTCAAACTTTGACCTTTTATGTGACGTCATGTCAGAACATCCGCGTCAACTACGTATATGTGGGGAAAAAAACATGTCGACTTGGCAGTTGGCACACATATGTCTCTGTTTATCACATAATTTTAATAGATTTTGGATTAAATGAGTTTGTGTCTTCCTTTATTGTTTTCTGTGTGTTGGCCAGTTTATTCCTGTAGAGGTTATTTTCATAACACCTGTATTCACCAGGTGCCAAAACTTCCCGCGTAATTCCCGATTTTGGCAACCACGTGCCAGTGGCAGTGTGATAAACACAGCCAAAATATAAATATACATACGAATTGAATGGAAATGAAATGACATGGCAATTCCTCTGAAAGAGAGAGAGAGAGAGAGAGAGAATGACAGAATAGAGAGATAGAGGGGGAGAGAGAGAGTGAAGGGGGCTGACAAGGACAGATGTCTAGTCGTTTGGATGGAAAGATACACCGAGGTCCCATGTATACATCGGCGTACACGTAATTGAAATTCGATATAAGAGTAGGCCATAGTGCCGCTGCCCGGTCAAAATTTCTCTCATGGCATACTGAATGGCGTATGCCCGTCTTCATTAGCCCAGTCGGAGCAGAACAGTAGCACGTTAAACCCCTTTTAATTTCATTTCATTTCCTAGTGTTAGGGCAGAATAGTAAAAAAAATAGCTTCGTTGTGGTAAACCAAAAAAAGCAAATGTCGTGTTGAATTGCCCGGTGGTACATAAATTGTTTTCCTTTTATTCTGAAACGAAATAATTATTACACGGTTGATAACACTCATCACAAATAGATCTAGTTGATACATAAATATTACACATGCATTATGTAATGCCCCCGTGATCCCACCGCGAGAAATTTTGCCAAAAAATTACAAACTAGAAAAAAGGCAAGTTTTCGCGGCTTTCCAGATCAGATATTAAAAATTTCACGAAAATTACTTTATTCTGAGCGCAATTATGAATGTTTTGACATGAAACAGCCTAAGTTGTGTTGGACTACTGCTGATTGACAGTTCGTATTTTCGATTGTCAAGTACCATTGCCACGATAACGACGCTCATAAACAGTTCGTATTTTCGATTGTCAAGTACCATTGCTACGATACTAAACGATGTCTCAATTTTCAGTCCTTCAAACGGCCGACATATTAACATTTGACGTAGGCGTGCATTTTCTAATAAACTCAATATTGGGCCACTGACTTGACATGCAAATAAAACTCTAACTAAATAATAATTGATGTAATATTTGAAGCCAGGCAAAAAGACCCGCCATGGGCAGATTTAATTAGCTCTTACATGATGCATTTTTAATAAATAAAAGCACGACATATACAGCGTGAAGTTGGTTTTTACTTTTGATCCTAAATTAGATACGTTGTCAACACATCCTGCATATTCTAATAGTATATAAATACGGAGCTTCCTCGTTCTAATAGAGACATCACAAATATCGTGTAGGATCAACAATTATATATCCGTGTTTTGTTTCACATTTAACACAAAACAAACACAAACCAAATACCCCCCCCCCAAAAAAAAACCCCAAACAAATAACAAAAACTTCCTTGGTCACATTATTATAACTTTAAAAATGAGAAAACATGTCGCTTGGAAGGTCTGTTTTTTTCTTACTTTTCTTAACGTCGTAATTTGATACATTATTGCGCATTTATATCGTTTTTAATACGTAATTTGGTGCATTACGCATTTATTTCGTTTATAAAGATATTTATGTCGAATTGAGTTGCTTAAAAAATATATTTAGTTTATTTAACATTAAACTCCTGTGTATTTATTTAAATGATCCAAATACAAAAATAAACATTACCGCGAGAAATTTTTTTGTATTGTCAATTACAGTCCATTTGATAACACCTCCGCCTACCGCCGAGGTAATGACAGAACGCTTCTTGAAAATGGCGACAAAGGCGAAAAATTTTCAGCCATGGATCAGACTGGTGGAAGTTTAATGTCTCTAGAGTACTTCAACATCAAACTATCACTTCATAATCAACGAAGAATTTCACGCTTCAATTTAAAAACAAATACCGAACATCTCTTGGGAGACGTCCGATATATACTTTATTGAAAAGAAATGCTTTTGGGGTTTAAAGCTGGGTCAACAAGAAAGAGAGAGACAAACTAGGTCATTTCTGGACTAACATATGTTTTAATTTTATTTCAATAAATCGCTTACAAGTAGGGTCTTTAGCATGCATGGGGCCCTGTTTCACGAAAGAAACAATCCAAATTTAGTAGATACTTCAATTTTGATTGGCTAATCACTAAAATCAATCAAATATTATCCAATCAATTTTACTAAAATTTGGACTTTATGTTAGTTAAATTTTCATGAAACAGGCCCCTGGCTATTAATTATAGAGCACATCTAAGTTATTGCTTTTTTTAAATTTTAAAATATCGTAATTTACTTTCAACAGATTAAATTATATCTGCTACATCAGAAAAGTACCCACACTGCCCGCCCCCTAAAAGATAAAAAAGGACACAATTATAATCTTCGTGTCAGTCAAGAATAGAGGAATTTGTAAATTTTGGAAGAAAAAAAGTATGACAACATAAGCGCCAAAAGTTATAACATAACTAACTGAGATTCCAATTAATACATACTTTATTTATTTACATAGAAGAAAATGATGGATTCCCGATGCCGTCCACCGAGGAGGAGATCAGGGCATTTGACGACGGCGTATTTGTTGGGTACGACGACCATGACAAACCGGAGGTCAGGAGTAAACCAAGGTCAAGGTCAATACCTGAGCTATACTATGGATTAAAAAGACACAAGTTTACAGGTAAGTTGTAAATATTCTCATTTAAAGTTTTAAACATGGCGAAAGTTATCGGAAGATTTATCGATGTCTGTACTTATGTAGTTTCTTGCTTGAGGACGTTAGAAAGTCGTCTTAAACTTATAAATACGACTCTTCTTGATTGACCCAACTATTGTAAGTTATAATACAACGACTTCCATCATGTGTAGGCTATGTCCGTTAGACATGTATTTTTTTTACCGTAAGACTTTATTACACTACAATGTAGGCCCTGTTGCTAGGAACGGGAGCACTGTTATCTTTACAACTCGGATGTACCAACTTTAAAATGTTTTGGTGAATATCTATTTAGTTCATCATCGACTTCAAACTCACGGAAGTTTTGATATTTGAATATTCAAAATAAAATGACTGTCTACTTGTTAAAAGCTGTCTTAAGTGCACAATACTAGATCTTTGTACCATCTGAGAAATATCTTTCTCTAAGGTTTGGGTTCGGGTTAGGTTTATAACATACATGTCCAACCTACAAATTGAAGTTGTAACAATGATGGAATGTGGCTAAAACTATTTTGAAGGGTTGGGGTTAGAATTGTGGGTATTAACACGGAAAGATATTTATAACGTGTTCTGTGTCATGTATGACATAATAAAATGAAACAGTTATGACATATTTTTTCAGGGAACACACCAATTAAATGTATATATTTCCTATGTAAACCGAGGGCTTTCTAAAACCTGTAAATACCCATACACATTAGTTAGGGTGCAGTCAAGGGTATTTTTATATCCTATCTCATAATATATTCACTACTGATACGGTTGACTGATAAAGAAGAACAATAAAAACTTTGACATTGTATAGTAGTTTATATCCCTCTAGGTACTCAGCCCTGTAAGCTGTAATATTTAAGACGTATTAATCATTAGACAGACAAGTGTGAATGTGGAGGTTAATAAAATATTTTCTTTATATGGATATATAACATAGTATAATATAGTATTTATATGGATATATAACATAGTCTTTATATAGATATTATAACATACACTTTATATGGACATATAACATAGTATTTATATGGACATATAACATAGTATAACACAATATTTATATGGACATATAACATAGTATAACACAATATTTATGGACATATAACATAGTATAACATTGTATTTATATGGACATATAACATAGTATAACATTGTATTTATATGGACATATAACATAGTATAACATTGTACATGTATTTATATGGACATATAACATAGTAGGTATTTATATGGATATGTAACATACATGTAGTCTTTATGTGACCGTGAGGTCCATCAGATATTACAAGAGTGTTGACATAAATAAGCATTGATGCAAAAAGGTACAATATAAAGAAATAAAACAATGGTAAATAAAACAATTATTAGATTAATCATACAATTAGCATGTACTCCAGACAGGCCATATTGACAGTTAGTTTCTATCTATAGCAGTTTTATAAACAATAAGGGATTATAATAAATTAACATGTCATTACTGTTACATAACATTTCAGATTTGGCTAGTCACCTTTTAATAGCACACATACAATTGATGTTTTAAAGAAATAGAATTGTTATTGTCCTAGGAGTTTACTTGTATACAGAATTCAATTTGATGACTTTCCTTTTTTTTAAATTAAAGTATTTTCTGAAATATTCTAGATTTGAATAGAACTTCTATAACCAGCACGGTTATACATGTATTTATATGAATGTGAAACCTAGTATTTTTATGGACATATAACATAATATTTATATGTGCCGTGGACATACATGTATACATAGTATTTATATGGATATATAACATAATATTTATATGTGGATATATAATATAGTCTTTATATCAATACATGTATATAACATAGTCTTTATATGGACATTTAACATATAGTATTTATATGGATGTGAAACCTAGTATTTATATGGACATTGGATGGTATTTTTAATACTGTATAAAATATACAAAATAACACATATAATATTTTTAAACTTTGAAAGTTAATAAAAACCACCATATATGGATATGAAACAGAGTACCGGTATTTATTTTGATTTTCAATGGGATAAGTAACCGTGCATAAAATGTATAGAAACTAAAAATAACATGTACATGTATATTGTATAGCCTACAGCGTGTATAATACAGTATCATAATATTTTTAAGAATAATATTATTCAGCTATATGTATTTATAGCTAATATTTATTGTGAAGATAAAATGAATACAAGTTAAATTGACATGTAATTAAATGTTAGATTGAATACAGTCAATCATATAAATATATACATAGTTTATATATCCTGGTGTTCTAATTGTTTAAATCTTAAAGGTGCATCATGTACTTGTAAGAGAATTTATCTTCAAATGTTATAAAAACTATAATTTAGACATTTATTTATATCCAGTGAGACCATGGTTCTGTCCTTACTGTGTTGCTACTGCGACAGAAAATGGTCTCAGAGTGGTAAAAGCTTGGTGGAAACGCCAGAAATTGTTCTGGGTCTCCATAGTCGCAATGATCGCCAAGTCACAGCTTTCATTTTGAGCATGTTCAAAACAAACGCTAAGTGAGTAAGATGTTGACTTTCTAACTGGAAGGTCTGGTGTTAGATCCCTCCAAGGGGCGCCTTCTCAACCTCGTGGGTTTCCTCCGGGCACTCCGGTTTCCTCTCACTGCTAAAGACCCCTACGCGCAAGCAAATTATTGAAATAAAATTAAACCATTATGTTAGTCCCGAAATGACCTACAGTAGCTGTGTTAAGTGGATGTTAAACCCCATTTCTCTCTCTCTCTCTTGATCCCTCCACTGGCTGAGAGAGTATAGTCTTCAGGTTGGATGGAAAACCAAGGTTCTGTGTACACATTGGCGTGCATGTACAGATCCTGTGGCAGTTGGAATTGGATATAAGAGTAGGCTGTAGGGCTGCTGTTCTGGCAAAATGCTTCCAATAGCATCCTGTATGGTGTATGCCAGCTTCATTAGCCCAGTCAGAGCATAACATTAGGACGTTAAACCCCATTTCATTTCATTTCTTGTCATATTTATATTGACAAGTACAGTTTCTATGATAATAAACAATCCACACTACATCTTGTCAAAACTTCAAACACTTATACATGTAACTGCACTCAAGTAATTTATTGAAGAACCCTCGCTGAAACGTCGGCAGAAATAAACTTCAAAGTGACTTGTATTCCATATAGTTGTTTCATGTGCTCAGAATCTAGTAATTTATTAAAGAACCCTCGCTAGAAATAAACTTCTAAGTAACTTAGGTGGGTTGGATGGCTGAATGGTAAGCCGTCGTGCACTGTATCATAAAGCCTGTCATTGAGTCAACTGGCGTGGTTTCAAATCCCCGGTTGTACATGCTAAGGAGTAGGGTGGCCTGTCCAACCACTTTGGTTTTCTCCAGGTCCTCCAATTTCCTCCCACTGCTAAAGACCCCTATGCGCAAGTGAATTATTGAAATAAAATTAAACGATATGTTAGTCCAGAAATGGGGGGATGGGATTGCCTAGGGTCTAGAGTGCCGTGCTTCGACCTCTAGCTGGCCAGCCACCTCTGGCTTGCGGCTGTGGTTTCAAGCCCTGGTGTGAGCGTATGTGGCATGGATATACATGTAGGATCGCCTGTCCAACCTCTTTGGTTTTCTACGGGTCCTCCGGTTTCCTCCCACTGCTAAGGGAATTATTAGAATAAAATAAAACCATATGTTAGTCCCAAAATGACATAGTTTGTGTTGAATGGATGTTAAACCCTATCTCTCTCTCTCACTCTCTCTAAGTAACTTGTTTCGATATAATTGTGTCATGTGTTCTTCTCATTCAGTTACTAAATTCCGGTTAAACAAAGATAATTATATACACCGGTTGGTACTAAACAAGCAAGGACAAAGTATAACACGGACTATTTAAACTTGTAAGGCTTTCATTTATAGTTACATACCTACATATATATCTACCTACACTGTTAAAGGGACAATAACACCCTTGCTGGCTTGACAGGTCCAGAAAAAAATGGCCTTATACTAACTACTAAATGTTTAAAGCCCCAATACCACTCTGTCCCAATCATTATTCTGGTCAACAAATTGTACTTTTTTACAATATTCATCTTAACACACCTAAGTCAAAAAATTGGAAAAAATCAACTGTATGAATTAAAAAAGGCCTTACGTAAACACTTTCAAATAAAACTTAGATTTAAAAATATTTTCGAACTCTGGACAAGTAAAATAGGATGTAATGGATAATATACACACAGGTACATGTAGGACACTTAAACATCTAGTAGTTAGAATAAGGCTTTTTTTTCTTCTGGAGCTGTCAAGCCAACAAGGGTGTTATTGTCCCTTTAAACATATAGTAGTTAGAATAAGGCTATTTTTTTTTTCTGGACCTGTCAAGTCAACAAGAGTGTTATTGTCCCTTTAACTATATATATACATGTAGGTAGGTATAGGTACAGGTACATATAACCAACTTTACACCGTATCTTCTGACCCCTGGGTCAACTATTTAGATAACCTGGGGTATATTAGGTAACAGGTTGTTGATCTGTTATAACAGTCAAATAGTTTACTAAAGAGATGAAAATGAATTTAGTCGTTAATGGTAAATGTTTTTACATAATGATAAGTAGTGAATACTTACATTTGATTTAAGGACATAAGTAGATTAAAACAGGTGTTATTTGTATGGAAAGTAGAATTCGTGGACTTCAACCCTTTGGGATGTATTTATATGTTGCTTATCTCCTGCCCTGGTCAGTTAGGGTCTGATTAAAACCAATAGAGGCCATAAGCACTTAAAAGAATTTGGTGTCCCAATATACATTGTAGGTGTAGGCCTTTAAAATTATGTAATTCTTAATATCAACCCTTATAGATCATAATATTGATTTGTATTTTTCAAAATGAGGTTTTATATATACATCTTTATTAATTAGGATAATGCGGTTGACAGTGTAAGGATGGAAAAAAAAAATGAAAAGCTCTTTAAAAGTTCTTAATTAATTTTTAATTACTGTGGTAATTACAATATTATACATGTACTTGCTATCACTAACAGATACATGATAAAATACCGGTAGTTGTTAAAATAATTATTGAAATAAAATAGAAACATCAGTTAGTCCCAAAATGATCTAGTTTGTATTCAGTGGACACTAAACCCCATTTCTCTCTTTGAGATTACCAACCAACATGTGCATCCTGCCATCTGTCACCCAAGATAAGTACCGCGATCATACTTCTTTGAAATCCTATAATATATTTATCTATGTAATAATCGTAATGGATGATTTATAATATAATATATAAAAAATAAAAAAACTATTGAATAATAAATTGTACATAAATGTCAAACGTTCCTACAATTGACCTACTATGTAAAATTTGACATTATTAAGAGAAGATAAATTCATGGGAGGTTATAATGATAGCTTCTATGAAATCCACCCACTCATACTCTCCAGGGATGTCGGTATTATTGTAACTCATGTTACTATTGGTTACGTTCCTTACTCTTTCGGGAGGTTGGATGGCTGAATGGTTAGCGTGCGCATGCTGTATCATAAAGCCTGTCATTGAGTCAACTGGTGTGGTTTCGAATCCCCAGTTGTATGTGGCAAGGAGTAGGGTCGTCTGTCCAACCTCGTGGGTTTTCTCTGGGTGCTCCGGTTTCCTCCCACTGCTAAAGACCCATACGCGAATTATTGAAATAAAATTAAACCATATGTTTGTCATGAAATTACCTAGTTTGTGTGGAGTGGAGGTAAAACCCCCTCTCTCTCTCTCTCTCTCTCTCTCTCTCTCTCTCTCTCCCCTTATATTAAATTATGTTAAACATACATTATGTAAGATCTAAATCTTCCTATTGTAGGTCTTTCTTTTCGCTTCAAATGTTACATAAATTATTATTAAGACATTTATTTATGTGAGTTAGAAAAAAAAAATAAAAAGCTTGAAAGGTTATATAATGCTAAATATATCTTTTGATGATAGTATATGACATAAAAGTGTTTGTTGTAGTGTTTCATACTGTTTTATTGTTTTCGAGACGAACAAAGGAACCATATTATGGGCTCTATACAGCAATTCCTTGGATACACTGCCAACACATATATTCTCTGGTGGAACGAAAAAAAAATCTTGGAATACATCCATTATAATTGTTGCCAATTCTGACAATGTCTTTTACAAATACATGTAATATACAATATAACTAAATAAAAGTTTACTCAAAATATTTATTTAACAGTAAAAAACAAAACCAAAAATGATAAAGATAACAACATCGATATTTATTGATATGGATGAGACCTTCGTTTTTTCGTCCCATACTATTGACTAGACAGCTGTCCGTTTCGACCTACGTCCTGCACAACTGGCGGTAAATCTAAATGAGTTTTTTCAGCCAACACCGGGATTGAACCCACAACCTCCAGACTTGAGGTAATAAAGTCGGACATACATATGCCATGCCCTTTGTTATGAGGGGAAAACACGGTGTACTCTTATTTTGAATTTCATCTGTCAGTCCTTATTTAACATACACAGGACATCATTTTTTTGTCCTATCTGAATAACTACACACTACAGGCCAATAATGAATTAAAGAGAATTTATCAGAAATTATCATTAATTAACACATATTTATTGCTCATTTGTTTACCTATATATATATATACCCCAATCAAACAATAATAATGGCTTGACCTCCCTCCCGCTAACAACAATTAACTGGTAATATAACTGGCCAGTCTGATGCTCAATCGACTATTGTTATATCTTCACACAGACGACATTCATCTATAGTCTCAGCTTTTACACAGATGTAACAGAATAATTTACCACTAAATATTGATCTCTTTTCACGACTTAGTCACCATAGAAACATACTCAGCAGACACACATCTCAAAAATCAATACATGTTTATAAAACCCCTTTTACTTTTGACATAAATTGATCCCCTTTTTGTATAAAATCTGTGTCATTTGAGGGTTGAAAATCATAATAAAATAAAATATAGAATATATTCGAGGGTATTTACTTTCAAAACAATGGAGATTGGTCGATTGGATGGTGTTTTTATCTATTCATAATTCACGTATTATCATTTTGTATATGTGTCAACGGCGGTAGTAGTCAGTCGTGTGGCTTGTTAAGGCTGCTGCTCTCGCTGTCTGATAATCAGTAGTGTCACAAAGGAATAGTGTGATGTGTGTGTATCCAGTATGTCGTGCATGCTATTCTGTACGTGCAATGGAGGCACACGTCGCCGTGGATCCAGCACGTGCATGCCGGGTAAGATTGAAATGAATTGAATGAGTCACACATCCTCCTCCGTTTCTCACGAATTCCTCCATATTGCTGTTGTTTTAGGATAGAGAGAAAAATGACAGAAAAAGGGATGAATTGGATAAATGAATGAAATGGATATAAGATTATGATGAGTGGTTTGTATTGTTAAGATATAAATTTAGTAGATATAGATTTGGTTGTGGATATTTATATTGCATGTTGATCAATATTTTAGTATTTAGTCGATTGAATTGGTATTTGGCAAAGAAAACAGGTCAGTTTCTTTTATAGATTTTGTAGGCCGAGAAAGGGAGAATTAGATCATGCATGAAGGGTTATTGAGTCATTGTGTTCATGAGTTGGGTTTTCTATGATCTAAGATGATTCAATTGGTATTAAGGAAAGAAAATAGGTCATTTCCTTTATAGATTTTTTGGTTTGGAGAAAGGATATATGCTTTCTGCATGAAGGGTTATTTTACTAGTGGATTATCATACAACATTGTTTAATGTAGAATTTTCAACCTTTTATTTATAAATATTAAATTTATATTGGTGTAAGAAAAGAGGCCTATTAAAGGATTTCAGGCCTTTTCGATGTTTTGCATTTGGGTAAGATTAATTGATTAAGATGATATGTTAATCCTTCGTGATCTGTCAGATGACTCTATTGGTAGCTTGACTATCTCAAAGTTACATTATGGTGGGATTAGGGGCAATGGTTTATCATGTGCACGTTAGATCATCTGGTCTGTTATTGAGTCAAGTGCCGTGGTTTCGATTCCCCGCTTTTACGTGACAAAGCCTCATGTCTTTTCTCCAGGTCCTTGGGTTTCCTCACACAGCTAAAGACGACCCCTACGCACAAGCTTATTATTGAAATAAAATTAAACCATATGTATGTCCTGAATTGACCTAGTTTGTGTGGAGTGGATGTTAAACCCTATTTCTCTCTCTCTATTGGTATCTTGACTATCTCAAAGGTACATTATGGTGGATTTGGGGACCAATGGTTAAACGCGTGCATATCAGATCATATGGTCTGTTATTGAAGCAAGTGCCGTGGTTTTGATTCCCCGCTTTTATGTGGAGAGTAGAATCGCCTGTCGAGCCAAAAGCATAGCTTTCTTCCAGGTCCACTGGTTTCCTCACACAGCTAAAGACCCATATATGCGCAGGAAAATTATTGAAATAAAATTCATATGTTACTCCCAAAATGACCTAGTTTGTGTCGAGTGGATGTTAAACTCCACTTCTCTCTCTTCGCTATTTACATTGTTTAACATGTTATGTGTTATATGGGTATCTTCATAATATTGATGCATAACCCCACCCCACTCCACCTTGTTATTTGAGGTGAATAGCAATGTGAAAACATCCCACAAACTTTAGTAGGCCATTTTCACAGAAAAAACACATAATATGAGTGATAACATATCAAAATAGGTTTTTAAGTTATCATATTATGTACTTTAAAATATATACATAATGTACTGCTTGATATATACTGTATCACTCAGAAGTTATTTTTAATAGTTTTAAAGAATTATGAAAGATATTAGTACAGGATCAAAGACTATATTTCTAATAATAGATCAAATGTTAATCTGTAATAGTATATTAATTAGAAAAGATATTAGTATAAGTTCAAAGAGTTGTTTTTTTGGGTTAAAATATACAGATTGTGACGTCATCCTTTGACCATTAAACCACACATAATGTGTTTTGGGGGGTTAAATATTAAGATTGTGACATAATAGTATATTAATTCGGAAAGATTGTAGTATAAGTTCAAAGACTTGTTTTTTGGGGGGGTTAAATATAAAGATTGTGACATAATGTATTTCAGACATATGGATGTGATAAGATAAATAAAAATATCTTCAAAACAAAAACAACATTTCGCACGTAATCAATTTCTATATTTAACACGTTAAAGATGCGTTATGTATGCCTATTACAGGTCTTGGAAAGTCATGGAAAAGTCATGGAATTTCATTCATATTTTAGTGTACGAACCCTGATTGTAGTATAAGTTCAAAGACCTGTTTTTTGGGGTTAAATATAAAGATTTGTGACATAATGTATTTCAGACATATGGATGTGATAAGATAAATAAAAATTTCTTCAAAACAAAAACAACATTTCGCACGTAATCAATTTCTATATTTAACAGTTTAAAGATGCATTATGTATGCCTATTGAAGGTCTTCTTTCTGGTTAAAACTTCAAACACTCTTCATGTCGCTCAGAATAAAGTAATTTGACTCATTTTTTCCATTCATTTTCCATGATCTATTTTCAAACAAATCATTTGAGAAATATTATGAAGATGAATAAATCACCTCCCATTTCTACCTATAGTCTGTTTTTGTAGGGGGTGGGTAAGACACTGGCTCTTTAGTCTGAAGGTCGGGTGTTTGATCCCTGCATCGCCCGAATGGTTAGCATGTTCCTGTCGTATCATTAGGCCTGTCATTGATTCCTTGGTCCCCCAGTTTTCTCCCACCGCTAAAGACCTCTACGTGCAAGCAAATTATTGAAATAAAATTGAACCATATGTTAGTCCCGAAATGACCTAGTCTGTGTCGAGTGGACATTAAACCCCATTTCTCTCTCACTGTCTCTTTCATAGTAATGTCAGTAAGTCTATATTGTTAATGAGTATGTATGTATATTTCTTTGTCAAAGCATGGTCAAAGGTAAACACACAAATTCATGCACGAAATATAAACATACCTAGAGCCTGGGGGCAAGGTCATGTGTTATAAATCATGTGACAAGAAAATAAAAGAACAATGAAATATTTATAAAACGTTAGGAATTAATCAAGTCAGTTCGCCTCCAAGGTGTGAATTTTACTTTTAGTGTAGCTGTGTATATAGTGGACAGGGTTTATTGTCGAAGTACAGTTTTCGGATACATGTATATGGGTTTGTAAAGAAGGTGAGAAACATTTGGTGTGGGCTAATGAAAACGGGAATACCCCATACAAAGTACTATGAGGGAAATTTTGCCAAGACAGTGGCACTATGGCCTACTCTTATATCAATTTCCAACTGTCAAGGGATCTGTTATGTGCATGCTAATTTGTACACAGGACCTCGGTTTTTCGTTCCACCCCAAACAACTAGATGTACAACTGTCCTGCATCACTGACAAGGGGAAACCACCATAAAACAGTAATCTACATGTATACACAATAGCATATATACTATATATCCCAATGATATACAGTGTAACAGATGTGAAATGTACAGGTGTTTGTTGTACATAAATGAATAGTAATTATAAGTAATATGTTATCAGTACTGTGTAATGTGTTATAAATATTTAAACATTTAATTGTAATGTTCTTAAGGCTTCACATGATACATAATTGATAGTATTAATTTAACGATTTACAGCTGAAAAAAAACCATTAGATTTTTTAAAATGCGTAAATTTTTATTATTATTAGATATTGTTTCATAACTTTTATAAATACAAGTAAATTCACAGAACAAATTAGTTTCTAAAATAAGCCATTTCCGAGAAATAGCCAATTTAGCATGAGTCACTTTTCAAGTTATTTCAACCCTCAAACAATCTAATTTCCATAAAAGCTTCCACATTTCATGAATAATACAAATATCAGTTAGAAATTACAACTAGCTATTGCTTATATGAATATGATTGACTTTTAGGTGTAATCCTTAGTAGGTTTACATACATCATTTGATTGCTAAAGAGAATCAGTAGGTGTAGTTTTATTGTTTTTATTGAAAACAAATTTGTTAATTTAATTACTAAAGATAATCAGAAGGTCTGGTTTTATTGTTTTTATTGAAAATAAATTTGTTAATTTAATTGCTGAAGATAATCAGTAGGTCTGGTTGTGTTGTTTTTAGTAAAAACAAATTTTGTTAATTTAATACTGATTAGATTGTGTCAAATAAAATAATCCACACCATGTTTCATCTACCATATTCAATACTTTGTGAGCAATACATGTATTATATTAAACAGGACTAAGATATACAATCACCTTTCCTTTTCATATATATATTACAAGCAAACAAAAAGTGTCTTGTCTATTGGATGGGGGGGATCACGGTGGCTAAGTGGATAAGGCGCTGGTTCGCTAGCCTGGAGGTCGAGTGTTCGATCCCTGCATATGCCGAGAAAGTTCATCTCATTTTCCGGCGTGATTTCCCCTTGTCAGTGATACAGAAGGAGGGCCTGACAAGGACAGCTGCCTAGTCGTTCGGATGGGACGAAAAACCGAGGTCCCGTGTACACATTGGAGTGCATGTAAAAGACACCTTGGCAGTTGGAATTCGATATAAGAGTAGGCCGTAGCGCCGCTGCCCGGGCAAAAAAAATTCCCTCATAGCACACTGTATGGCGTATGCCCGTCTTCAATTAGCCCAGGTTAGGTGCTTAAGCGTAGGACGTTAAACCCAATTTCATTCATTCATTCATTCTATTGGATGGGACAAAAAACGAGTTACCACAATGTCATATACGATTGGTAGAAATTTGAGATCCCTTGACAGGCCTGGTTGGTGCATAAGAGTAAGACAATAAACCCCATTTCATTTCATTTTTTAATATACATGTATACTGTCTATTTGAATGGAAGTCCGAGAGAAGACCATAGTCCAGGTTTAAAGAAGCCTATTTGAAACGATACCAATTTATGGAGAGTTCGTTAATGACGTCTATTCACAGTCTAATTAGATCTATTAGAGACCTGTCAATCAATATTGATTGATTGGTGATTATCAGGTGTTCTTCAAGTCTCTCGTTAATATCATTACTTCCAGGCAGTCTGTCTAAAACAATGGCGCCAATTACTAACAGTCTTAAATCTTCCTCTATGGATGGGTTGGCGTTGCATCCTGTTTTAAGAAAATCAATGGAATACTGATCGAGGCTTTGTTTTTTTCTTCCAACTTGATTTGAGACTTCTGATAATAGAGTAAAAGGATATATTGTGGATTATCCCCCCTTAAGGATGGTTGGGTATCGGATCAGGTTTGCAAAAAATAAATGATATAATTTGCTTAACGAGGCTTAATAGCCTCTTTGTCATTTTTCTTCAAACTTAATTAGAGCCATTTGATTGGATAAAAGAATATTATCGTGAATTATCTCCCCTTATTGGTAACAAAAATAGCAGATCAATCATAACCAAGAGCAGAATTCATGAACTGACCTAAAATTCTATAACATATAATGTATTGGTGATTTCTTGCCAACATATTTATATTTGGCAGAAGACATATAAGATGTCACAATTAGATATTATTTCCTTATTCAAGTTATTAGAATTCTTTTACAGTGATGAATACCTGTAGTCGTGACTGTTTAAACTGACTGGTCATCTTTTTCTCATATAGTAGTGACTTTTATATATTTTATGATAAATTGCTGGTTTAAAACTTGATGGCTATGCAGCTTTCATGTATCCTGTATATCCTTTTATTTACCAAGACAACAACATGATACATGAATAATTGATATTTTTACGGCTATTAAATTATTAATCCTGTTGATGTCAAATAAATTAATTGATCACGATATTCATATTGATCAAAATAAGGAACAACACAATTGAAGATTGTTTAATTAAGAATGACAGGTTAATAAATAGTAACTGACGTGACAAAAAAAATATATAAAAAAAATAATCATAAAAATTTAATTTAGGGTATCAAGATTCTGCGCGAATTGTGAGAAGGTGAATTGCAATATATCAATTTATCAATTTGTTATTACAAAACTACCTTCGGTATACCCATTAGCATACATGCAAAATAACTCTTCGCAGTTGGAATTAGAAATGAAATAAAATGGGCGGGGTTTAATTTACTGCTGTTCTGCTCCGAACTGGGCTAATAAAGTCAGGCATAGGTCATACAGTGTGTGTTATGAGGGAAATTTTGCCCAGACACTGGCGTTACCCACTTAGCCACTGTGGCCTCCCGCAGTTGGAATTAGAAGAAGAGTAGACTGAAAGGTTGCCTTCAGGGGAAGTTATCCCTAACAACATACTACATGATGTATGGTCCCCTTCATTAGCCCAGTTGTAAGTGACAAGTAGGGGCACCTGTCCAACCGCGTGGGTTTTTTCCCGATCCTCTGGTTCCTCCCATTGCTAAAGACCCCTACTCGCAAGCGAATTATTGAAACAAAAATTAAAACCATATGTTAATCCTGAAATGACCTAGTTTGTGTCAAGTTTACGTTAAACCCCTTTTCTCTCTATAATTTGCCCAGTTAATGCTTAAAAGTTGGACGCTTTTAAGCCAGATTCCTTTCATAATTTCTTCAGAATATATATATACTATTTATTCCCTCTGGGTATGTTCACTTTGGTAAATCCGTTTTGTTCTGTAGTCAAAGAAAAATTCAATGATGAAACTGGAGAGCTAGGAAGTGTCGGTCTTAATGCCTGAAAATCAATTGTATAGAAGCGTAATGGTGATTTTATGCCAACTATACTAGAGAGTAATGTATTTAGTAAGTCAATGAAACTGGGGAAATAAGAAGAGCCAGCAACTATTTATTGACCGTGGTATTGATTTTCATTCATTTCCTTTTTCTACTGACAACTGGTTTAGTTCGAACTTCTCTGTAAATCATGTCAAATATCTGTATCATTTGCTTGATAAAGACGAGAGTATCCTCGTCGAAACGTCGCTTAGTATCAAACTCAGTAATTGTTTTTCCATAAAATTGTACACTGTACCTTGTGTTTATATCAAATATCTTCATAGTGAAGCAGTGGTGATGCCAAAAGGGAGTGCTTGAAGGCAAAACATACACACGCCCCCTCCCCATCCGTAGACATAAAACATTCTGAGCAATATTGATTGGACATTCAGAGAATAATTGACTGGGTTTCAGTTAAATTAACAAGGTGAATGTATATCATCAAACGATTCCCCGGAGTGACAAGTAGTAGGATCCCCTGTCCAACCTCTGCTAAAGACCCCTATGCCCAAGCGAATACTTGAA
This sequence comes from Patella pellucida, assembly GCA_917208275.1. Classification (NCBI taxonomy): domain Eukaryota; kingdom Metazoa; phylum Mollusca; class Gastropoda; family Patellidae; genus Patella; species Patella pellucida. The sequence continues at coordinate 62,407,802 of OU795042.1, read as the reverse complement.
ATAAAATTGAACCATGTGTTTGTCCTGAGATGACCAAGTTCGTGAGGTGTGGATGTTAAACCCTATTTCTCTCTCTTTTATATTGTCACCACTATAGATAACAACCCTATGTAATTACCTTTCTATTGTCTAATTTATTAAGATATGACCATTAACACTATTTCAAAATTCTCAGTGGCCACAACCCCATTTTACTGGATGATCCTGGTGACATCAGTAGAGATCTTCAGGACTACTTTTTCATTACTCACTTGTGGATCTGTATATTACAAATACTCAATAGTGAGGGTAAATGTCTTGATAGATAATAGTAGATATCACTCAGATATGCTGAATAAAACATGAAGTCATTATGAACAATTAGATTACATATAACACTTACTGATGTCATGTGTAGTGTGGGGGGTTTGGTTGGTCTGTCAATTGATTTGATGTGTGTTCCTTAGATTTATTAAGGTTTCTGATGTGTAGTGCCGTGCTGGTTTTAGTCATTGTGTTGTAATACTCCTGGGGCTCGATTGAACTTAGTGCTTTATAGCAAATCCAAACTGAAGTTTCGAGAAACAGGCCCCATGAAATTAGGTCGCTAGATATTCAAGTGTACTTTTGTTTGAGGGTTCCTACGTACATGCTAGTTATTAAAATAAAATCTTTAGGTTAGTCCCCAAAAAAGCTAGTTAGTGTGGATTGGACATTATACCCCATTTTTTATTCTGCTTCAAAACTTATAAAGTATCTGAAATTTCGCTACTTTCTCGTTATTTTTTTTTAATCTGCTTGAAAACTTAAAAAGTGTTTGACATAAGTCAAGTTTTTTTCATAAATTTTAATATGCGCAGGGGTCTTTTCTGTCGGAGGAAACTTGAGTCCCTGGAGTAAATCCACGAGCTTGAAATGGCAACCCTATCTTAAAGCCACATTAGCTCACACCAGGGCACAAGTCAGAGGTGACCGGCCAGCCAGAGCTCAAAGCGCAATACTCTAGACCACTAGGCCATCCCAACCCTCTATTTCACAACTGAATGAAATTTCAAAGAAATACCATATAAGCATGGACTGACTATATTTCAGTACATGCAGGGCTGGATTAACCATTAAGGAAAATAAACACGTGCTTAGGGCACCAAGGGAAGGGGGGAAGGGGGGCACCACATAAATGGCCGAATTTTCAATGGTGCCTCAGTGTTTAATAAAATAATTCAAGTTGGTCTGTCGACTCAGACCTCAATAGTGGCCCAGTTGAAATGAATTTTGTTTATTTTTCTTTCTCAAGTATCATCTTAAACCTCTGTATAAATGTTTGTAATAGGTACATTGTATGAGAACTATTTCCCCCAAAAATCATGTAAATTAATCATAACTTGACCCTCAATTTTATATTTTGAATGACACATATAGGGCACCAAAGTCTTAAGTGCTAAGGGCCTCTAAAAGGCATGATCCGGCTATGTAAGGGCATAGTAGGCCTAGTAATTTAACTTTTGTGACTAAACCTCCTGACTCATGTTACATCTTTCGCTTTCCTGTAGTAATGCCTTTACAAAAATCTTTATCATGGCTCCAGTCAATAAACAGTATTCACAAATCATCTGGTCTCTTTAAGTTGAGAACATCTTTTGTATAATTTTATAAGTGTAAGCACATCTTTTGAATAATTTTATAATGGGTAAGCACATCTTTTGAATAATTTAATAATGATTGGCTCATCTTTTGAATAATTTAATAAGTGTAATTAAATAAGCAGGGCTCACACTGCCGAACGCCAAAGTCGCAATTTTCGATTAAAAAAATCTAAGTGGCGATAACATTTTGCGGTAATCGAAAAATTCTAATCGTATCCTTGATTGGCATGAAAAAATTGAAAGCCAGTGTGAGCCCTGAGTGTAAGCACATCTTTTTGAATAATTAATCTATTACAGGGTTATAAGCACATCTGTAAAATAATATAATAATGGTTAGCACATCTGTAAAATAATTTGATAACAGCACAGTAACGAACATATTTCAAATAATTTTATAATTGTATGTAATAACTGCTAAAGACCCATACATGTACATGAAATAATGAACTGTTAGTCCCAAAATTACTAGTGTCCGGGTATCCAAGTAATGTTAATCTCTCTCTCTCTCTCTCTCTCTCTCTCTCTGTCTTTCTTTTTTTAAAAAATGGTTTACTGGTGTACATAAAAAAAGGTACACATTGGCACAAAATAATACCAAAATTTAGAATAACTCTTAAACACATTGCCACTGGGATAGTGTTTAGTGTCTTTTTGTAAATCCAGTACTACTGATTTGGCCTTACATGTATGTACTGTTATGTAGGCCTACTATAATGTATTATAATGTAAGAGGTTTTTTATTTTATGAATTTGGTTTTATAAAAAATGATTATGTCAAGTTGGATTATATTAAACTCTTAAAATTCACTCCACATTGAAATACATGTACAGATGTATACATTACTATAGATATACATATTAATGTGATATTTATGTTAGGGTGAAAGGTCGTGGGATCAAAGTTCAAACAATAATTTATTTCCTCTTGATATTATAAAGGGTGTTATTCTGTCAACTCGAGCAGGTATAGTTTTCTTTTTCTTCTTGTGTCATGTGAGGAAGTTGTGTAATTAGGATTAGAGGTTAGATCAGGGGGAAACTGAAAGTAGAGCAGGTTTTTTTCCTACATCTTTCTACGGTAAGTTAACACTGATATTCGTTGATCAAAGCTATCATGTTTAGTCTTGGTTACATATGGCTTCCGTTGTGATATTTTAAACAAATTACATTTGACATTTAATTTGGTATTATGTAATATCTACACCGTTGACAATTCTATGAAATCTGTTGAATGGTAGCCCCTTAAACCATTGAAGACAGATGAACTCCTCTGTAGATTTTACATTTCAATTTATTTAAACGTTTCCTATGAAATATGTAGGCCTAGGCTACTGCTTTTACTGATAGTTTAGCTCTAAACGTCGGTCTCATTACGCTCACCCTGAATTGAATGAATGAAATAGGGTTTAACGTCCTACGCTTAAGCACCTAACCTGGGCCAATTGAAGACGGGCATACGCCAACAGTGTACTATGAGGGAAATTTTGCCCGGGCAGCGGCGCTACGGCCTACTCTTATATCGAATTCCAACTGCCAAGGGATCTTTTACGTGCACTCCAATTTGTACACGGGACCTCATTTTTTCGTCCCATTCGAACGACTAGGCAGCTGTCCGTGTCAGGCCCTCCTTCTGCATCACTGACTAGGGGAAATCACGCGGAAAATCGAGATGAACTTTCTCGGCAAATGCAGGGATCGAACACTCAACCTCCAGGCTAGCGAACCAGCGCCTTATCCACTTAGCCACCGTGATCCCCCGCTCACCCTGAACGAGACCGACATTCAGAGCTGAACTACTTTTACTGAGTGAAGTTTCGACTAGGCTTCTATAGTCTTTATTATGTGGTTGGTGGCCGTATGGCGTAATGCGTGCGTGTTAGATCATAGGGTCTGTCATTGAGTCAATTGGTATGGTTTTGATTTTCAACGTGACAAAGAGTAGATTTTCTCGAGGTTTCTTCCCACAGCTGAAGACCCCTACGTGCAAGCGAATTATTGAAATAAATTTAAACCATATGTTAGTCCCGAAATGACCCAGTTTGTGTCGAGTGGACATTAAACTCCATTTCTCTCTCGCACTAATAAACAGTAGGCTAATATTAATCCATAGAATTGTGACCTGTATATTCCAGTCCAATTACTAAATGACATGAAACAGTTTATGTAATATCTGTGCTCATCAAATTATTTAATTAGAAACAGACATTATAAATTGAATTACCTACATCAATAATGTCATGCTTTTGTAAACCCAATTTGTTAACAATTTGATTAATGAAGCGTGTAATTTGGTCCTGGTGTAATTGGGTACCTACATGTATAGTCTTTATGTAATATCAGTGTTTTTGTGATCCCCTGAAGGAAACTGTAGGCCTTATTGTAAATGAAATGACATATAATTTAACATTCTACTTTTCTGCACCAACCAGGCAACTGACACTGAGTATTGAACGCAGGCATAATGTCGTGCAAATTGCCTTGAGGGAAATTTTATACGGGCGTTAGCGTTTTCAGTTTAAGTTTATTATATTTAATATAGCACTCATTTATGCATTCGATTGCGCTGTACAATTAATAAAATATATAATTTATTATGTACATAAATATACTATACAAATGATTAATTAATTCGTTATGGTCTTTAAAAAGAGATACGTTTTTGGTTTAGAGATTTTTTATACGGTCGGGTAAATCATAGCTGTGGAAAAGCAACACTGAAGTACTTGTCTACAAATGATGTTTTTCATTTAATAGGTACTGTAGGATGAATATTGACTTTGAAATTCGTTTGTTATACTGTGGGGTAAATCATTCCATAGCCGTGGCCTTGCAACCTATCTACAAATGTTTTTCGTTTTAAAATAGGTAGGATGAATAATGACTTTGAAAATCATTTGCACCAATTCTTCCTCGATTTCCAATTGTCAAGGGCTCTTTTTATGTCCCCACCAACGTTCTTGAAAGATCATGCAATGTCTCATGCGTAACATTGATCAATGATTTAATATAGTTTATATATATTTTATAAATTAGTCATAACTGTTGTATTAGAAAACAGATTCAGACCAGGAAATGATCATTTTATTAGTAAATATAAACTATGTGTCAGACCTGTGTTAATAATATCATTAAAAACACTGACAAATGACAAATCTGTGGCAGACAAAATGACAGACACCAGGCATAGTAGCCTACCTGACAAAGTCTGGAACTGAACCTGACAATGCCTTATTTCCCGACTTGAGACATAATATGCCATTTAAAAACAAGGTTAGTCTAATTTGAATATGTAAAAGACATACTGACAGACACTAGATAGGTTGTTTACGACAAAGCCTGAATTTGAGCCCAACAATGTCTGTGGCAGATGCCTTATTTCCAGACTTGAGACTCATTATTTAAGGGTGGTTGGATAGTCTAGTGGTTTAACATGTAGGTGTGAGTCGTAAAATCATAGGGCTTGTCATTGAGTCAAATGGCATGGTTTTGATTCCCCAGTTATACATGTATGTGACAAGAAGTAGGGTCGCCTGTCCAACATCATAGGTTTTCTCCGGGTCCTCCGGCTTCCCCTACTGCTAAAGACTCCTATGTGCAAGCGAATTAATGAAATAAAATTAAACCATATGTTGTTAGTCCCGAAATGATCTGGTTGTTGTCTTGAGTGGACAATAAACCACATTTCTCTCTCTTTCTCTGTTTACATTGTTTAACATGTTACTGTATTGATATACTCATAATACTTAAAAATTAGGTTACTCTAAAACTTAGAAGACATAATGATAGATACCAGAGGGAAGGTGTCTGACACAACCTAATTATTGACAAATGGGTCATTTAACCCTAATAACGTTAAGATGAATAAAGAGAGCAACTGGGAGATCGAAGTCACACCAGTTGACTCAATGATAGACCTTACGATACAGCATGTACAATGTACATACTAACCGTTCAGCCATCCAACCCCCACCCACCAACCCCGTGATGAATAAACAACACCTCCGTATTCAACTTGTCAAAGAATTAATAATCATTCCAGTTTCAAAAAATGGCCACATGCAAATATCAGTTAAAACTAGATAGGGCTTATATGGTTGCATTTTGCGTGTACGATTACGTAGGGGTTAGATCTATTTCAGAAGGCCACCTGCAGATTTCCTCAAGGTAACAAGATGTAAACAGGGCTAGCATTAACCCCAAGCCAAGACCTAGCCCTAAGCTTTACCCTAGACCTAACCCACAAGCCTTGGCAACAATCACGTGCCCTAACCCTATTTACATCTCGTGAAATCTGCAGATAGCCTTCTGAAATAGATCTAACCATTAGGTAGAGTGACATAGGGGCCTACATTGTTTGATTGCTAAATGAAATGTGGTTTAACGACATACTGTTCGGCTCCGGCTCCACTAATGAAGACAAGAAAAAACTAGGTCAGAATAGGCTACTATATTAATAGAACGTAGAAGAGATGATGAAGTAATGATATTTATAATTTTATAATTTGAATATGTCAGATATAAGTAAAGTAGACTCTAGTCATCATTTCCTGTTAATACGTACCCTCTTTATTTAATGCATCATTTTTCGAGTACGCTTTCAATGAGCCTACATGTATTAGTTCATGGTTTCTGGGTGTGTTGTTTGTGATTTGAAGTGAAATTTAACAGCTATCTAAAATTCAAATGTCAATTTGTTTTTACACTAGTCGATACTTTGTTTTTTATTTGTGTATCTGTCAAAAAATCTAAATCAATTTATGATTTGTTGGGGTGTAGTTTGTAATTTGATGTCAAATTGAACAACATTCTAAAATACAAATGTCAATTTGTTTTTACACTCCTCAATACTTTGTTTTTTATTTGTGTAGATGTCTTAAAATCTGAATCAAATTATGATTTCTTGGGGTGTAGTTTGTAATTAAGGTCAAATTGAGCGGCTTTCTAAAATTTCCACTACTCGATTATTTGTTTTTTCTTTGTGTAGATGTTTTGTGTCAAAAAAAACCAAAAACAAACAACAGCACCTTTGCACAAAATCTAAATCAAGTTCATGGTTTCTTTGTGTGTAGTTTGTAATTCAGTTCAAATTGGACAGCTTTCTAAAATATAATCGTTGACATGTTTTTACACTACTCGACACTCTGTTTTTGTTTTTTGTTTGTCAAAAGAAAAAAACCCAACAAGATCCCGCACTTTCCCAAGAAAACTAAATCAAATTTGTTGCTATGAAACACAAGAGTTATTCAATTGAGCAATTTCTATAAACCAAAACGCACAACTACTTAATATGTGTACAAATACTTTCATACAGACATCCTGAGTTGTTCCTGTGATATTCCTCGGAAATAAAACTAAATGAACAAATCTTTGTCTAGCTTTATATAATTTGGACGATTTAAGAATGAAACTCATTGAATGATTGTTGCAATCATTCATCACAAAATGTACCGGGGTATTCAAATCTAGTAAATATCGTAGGCTAGCGATGGCATCAAGAGTAGATAATGGCCTGGACAGGTTAATTAATATCTAATTAATAATTTAGATAACATTTCAGACTTAAAAAAAGACCTGCAATAGGCAGATGTTGTTCTGCAATAATGCATGTTTAAATAAGCTTAGATTAATCCGTAACAAATTGGAGACTGTCCAAACAATACATGACTGGGATTGGAAACTTTAAGAAAACTCAACTACTGAATTACGTGTTTGCATAATGAAATGAAACACAGGATGTTCTTTGTAACTCCATATCTAAAACATTTAAATTAATCTGTGATATCTCAATTGCAAGCACTTTTCACTGATTTGTAACAAGGAAGTTTTTCTCTATCGCATAAATTATAGATTTGCCAATTTATATCACTGACGTTTTTTATTTTGTTGATAACAATGAGGCAAAAAGCCACAAATGTTTTGTATACAAAAGTAAGTTTTTATCGGTTTTTAATTCTAGAGAAATTTGCCTTTGTTGTAGAAATCTGAGCTTGATCCAAGAATTGGTTATTTTGGGTCTTGATAAGAATACATTTTGCTAAAAGTAGACATTAAGATTTCAAAAGGTTAGTCTCTGTGGACTTTGTGCAGTGCCAAAATTGAAACATTAACATGTGAATGTGTTCTTTTATAAAGCGCTTTATTGAATAAATAATACAAGACGAAAAAAGAGAAAATTCTCGCATAACAGAATTTAATTAAATGGATTGAAATTTAATAGATAGTGTCAAGTCAGGTTTCTTCCTCATTGACTTGATTTATATAATTTTGATTAAACTTCAGGCAATAAGATTTTTTCTTTCATTGATAAATTGTGGGTTGGGTGGCTGAATGACTAACATGTTAGATCATAAAATCTGCCATTGAGTCAACTGGCGTGGTTTCAATTCTCCACTTGTACATGACAAGGAGTGGGGTCGCCTGTCTCTAAATGACAGAAGTATTGTGTTGAGGAGACTTCAATATATTTTTGAAAACTTTTTAAAATTATAATTTTGCCCGAACATCGACACTACAGCTTACTCTTATATTGAATTCAAATTGTCTAGGGTTCTTTTACGTACATGGCACTTCCGTTTTGCGTAATATCCGAAAGAGTATAAGCCCCCTCCATACTACAAACTGAAAAGCGTTCCAAAATAAGAGGATTATAAGATTGTGAAAACAGGCATTGACACACTGTTCCTATATTAGCACGCCAGCGTAACATCCGAAAAAGAGTATAAGCCCCCTTCATAGGACCTACTGCAAACTGAAAAGAGGATTATAAGATTGTGAAAGCAAGCATTGGCACACTGTTCCTGTATCAGCATGCTGTCTGCTACAGTATTTACTTGAGTACTGTAGGTGGTAGACAGGTATACCATTGGCACACTGTTACTGTAATAGCAAGCTGTACCTCTGCTACAGTATTTAGTTAAGTGGGCGGTAGACTGATATTCCATGTGCTTCTGATTCCATGACATTTTCACGCCAATTTCAACTATGTATTTCTAACATGGCACTAAAACAAACAAAAACCGAATCACATCTGGTCTTTTGTTTCAAATTGTTGTGAAGTCGGCCAAAATAAGTTTTCTTTTCTTACGTTTTACCTAAGGTTATTTTCGTTCTGATTTTAATTGGTATCAGTATCGCCATTTGGACTGTCTGCTGCTACAGTGAGTTTTCACAGAAAGGTTAAACATTCTTTGTTTGTAGATATAAAGATATTTTGGGACGAAGTTTTAACTTTAGCATCTCTATTTCATGTTCCTCTACTCAAACGATCTATTGTTTCTGAGGTTGTAAACAAGATTTTTGTGAGCATTGTTATCATTCCTGGCCCTTATGTATCAATATTGTGTTATAATCATATCTTGACTAAGAGGAAAATTGGTTGAGTCTATTGACATATGTGAATATCAGTCTCAAGTTTTACAAATTATTCTCATTATATGGTTTATAATTACCAATGATTATCTCCTTGGAACAACCACAAATATCTACATGATTAAATTAGCCGTCAGTTATTCTTAATTAGGGGTTTAATTCCGCTTCATGTGTCTGCCCCCTATATTCAAGCGACACAAGCGTGAACCCACGACTGCAAGCCAGAGGTGACTTGCCATCTAGAGCTCAAAGTACAAGACACTCTGTAGATGAGGTTCAATGGTTTCTCAACTATGGTTTAAGCAGGGCATGCACGTAGATTACAATTAGTGTCTTTTAATAGAACCCTATCTTCTTTAGCCCAGATGGGTTTGGATGGCTGAATGGTTAGCACATGCGCGCTGTATCATAAAGCCGCCTGTCATTGAGTCAATTGTCGTAGTTTCGAATACCTGGTTGTATGTGGCAAGGAGTAGATTCGCCTGTCTAACCTTGTGGGTTTTCTCTGGGTCCTCTGGTTTCCATCCACTGCTAAAGACCCCTACACTCAAGTGAATTATTGAAATAAAATTAACCCATATGTTAGTCCCGAAATGGCCTAGTTGTGTCAAGTGGAAGTTAAACCCTATTTCTCTCTCTCTCATTAACCCAGTTAATAGAGCCCCATCTTCTTTAGCCCAGTTGGTGCAGAAAAGTAGGATGTTAAACCCCATTTCATTTCTTTAATAGATAACGTAATACGACTTCTAAATATTTTCTTTAGTTAAAAATATCTGACTATTTTTGTAATGAAATTGCGTAGGGAATTTGAAATTAATAGAATTTATTTATCTTAGGTAATGTATTGGTTTGATGTATAATCAGCTCATCTTTTCAAGTCTACTTTCTTTTAATGTCGAAAGGATAAAAATTTAATTGAAAGTTATTTTGGTCGTGTTAATGCCAGAATAACCAGACGAGACTATAAATAGAAGGAAATCTATTTAAAGTAACATAATTTGTCTTAAACGTGTTAAAATTGTCTACGTTCATAAGAGATGAATGTTGATATTCTTAAATTAGGTTTAGATTGGATCGTGATTAAGTTCTTCAGGAAATATTAGACACAATGTGGGGGGGCTCAATTGTCAGTCTGAAACGTCACTTATTGACCGAATTGCATTCAAGTAATACGGAATTCAAACCTGTCACAGTCACGACAGCTGAGGTGGTGTGAGTAGAGTTGTGACGTACCGTATTTCCTCTAATAAGCACCCGGGCGCTTATTTTTTCAGCACCCCTTGACCCCCCGGCGCTTATTAGAGGCCCGGCGCTCTTTGGAGGCCCGGCGCTTATTTCTTTAATAGCAAATTGAATTTAGGGTAAAGCCGTCATTTACCATGGACATTTGGCCGGAGAACCTTATTAGAGACCCGGCGCTTATTAGAGACCCGGCGCTTATTGGAGGCCCGGCGCTTATTTTTTCAGCACCCCTTGACCCCCGGCGCTTATTAGAGGCCCGGCGCTTATTGGAGACCCGGCGCTTATTAGAGGAAATACGGTATTATAAGTAACAAACATGTTTCAGCTACCATGATTGGTTAAGATATTTTTATGCAGTCGGCACATAGACGTCCAGTGTTCGATCACTGCATTGTCCGAGAAAGTTCATCCAGATTTTCCCCTTGTGTGCAGGATGGATAGCCTGACAAGGACAGCTGTCTCGTCACTCGTATGGGACGGAAAAACTGAAGACGTGTGTACATAGTGACGTGCACTTAAAGATCCCATAAAAGAGAAGACTAAAGTGCTGCTGCCCAGGCCATATTTCACCATTTCATTTCATTTGCTATTATTTTAGTGTAAAGGTGGCCAGCTTATAAAATTTGGGGGCTGGGGGGCTACAGAATTTTTGGCAAAAATATTAGGGGGGGGGGGCGTGTATAGGTCTACACAAGGATATTTCAGAAAAAACTGACATATAAATTGATATTCATATACAAATTATAAATGTTTTAAAACAAATCGAAAGTAAAAATAATTCACCGATATTATCTTTTATTGATTGACAGATGGTCGATGATTATCAATACTTGAAAGTAGTAGGATTATATCATAGATTAATCTATGACAATGTGTTGATATTGTTTGAAAAAAATGCAAATGGCCACCAGATGCTTTACAGATTTTGTTGTATACACAGCAGAAGTTGAAATAGATATAACAAAGGATAGCTCATAAGTTTTTATTTATAGTGGAGTTTATGTTTTGTTTAAGAGCATGTGGTTATGTGTACACTCACTGACTGATGGTATATATATAAACACGTCTGCACATGCATGTAGATGCACGCAGACAGCAGGTGGAAAACATGTCTTGGCGATATTTTGAATTTTTAGCAGACAGAATAGGTTACTGTACATTCCTTGCAATGAACACAGCCAACATGAAAATAAATGCCTTTTTTCGCCAGCATCAAAATAATTGGGAGGGTTTCGCCAGCATCAAAATAAATGCTTTTTTTCGCCAACATCAAAATTTTTTTTTTTTTTTTTCGCCAGTATCAAAATAAACATTTTTTTTTCGCCAGTATCAAAATAAACATTTTTTTACGCCAACATCAAAATAAATGTTTTTTCGCCAACATCAAAGTGAATGCTTTTTTTCGGTGTATCACTTTTAGTGCAGACATATAATCTCTTCAATGTCCATTAGCATGCTTAATGAAGTAGGTTTTAATGTCTTACTCTCTGCACCGAACCAGCTATTTAAGAGAGACACATGCCATGTAGTGAGCTATGAGAGGAATTTTGCCTCGACATCTTATTTTGATCTCCAACTGTCATGGAATCTGTCAGTGTATACAGGAGAACTAAATGTTTCGTCCCAATCAGTACAACTAGATTCTTTTTGTTGTCATTCCCTTTGTCTTGCACTATGGACAAACGTCCATCCGGCTAGAAAATACCAAGGAACTTACTTGGACAGCACTGGGATCGAAACCAGACTTTGTTTTTATTTACCGGTGATAAGCCACAGTCAAATTGATCCACCCTGCTAAGCCTCGATCATCATTACTAAAATTGGTACGTTAAAAAACATAATTTCGATAATCCATTTAATGATTGAATCATGAATGAAAGTTGAGCAGCAAATCGAATCCTAATCCAGTAAATATTGCAATCTAGCATTGACATCGAGAGTTGATTATGCTCTGGATAGGTTAATTAATGTCTAATAAATAATTTAAATAACATTTCAGGCCTAAAGAAAGGCCTTCAATAGGCAGATTTACCTCTTGCATAATGTATGTTTAAGTCAAAATTATATCTACATGTATTTGAACTCGACCAAACAAAAGTCAGATCTATTTGTTTTTATAGCATAAACATCGGTTACTTACGTGTAGGAACTTTATATACATGTACCGTAAGTCGGACACCCCGTGTAAGTTGTCTGCTTTGATGACCATTATTGAAAATGTCAGGATTATTGCTTTTAAACATTTATACCTCAATCAGAAAAAATCAATTATTTCTATTAACTAATAATTAAAAATCAATGGTTCGGGCCCTGAGGTTATTCCTGCCACTCTCTTCAATGGCTTAACACCATCATCAAAATCAGGAACAGAAATGTCAAATTCCTTCTTACATATCAGTGGTTTGAACTTTAGTCTATTATTCCATGACCTTTGACCTCAAGTGTCTGAGCTCCAGCTTAATTATCGTCTGCTAGCAGGCTACCACTTCTGTTTCCATTTTATCGAAGCCATCAATTCTTGGCGGCAGTGCTAGTGATGGCTGAGTCAGTAACAGTTGTTTCTCTTGGATAATAAGACCATCCGTTTTGTGATTTGTTGTCTCTGTTCATATGGCGCTATATTTCTTAAAAAGGAAGTATTCTTTGTGTGAATAATGAGGATATAGGAGTTCCGTTTATTCCACAGAAAAATTGTGTAAGTTATTGAGATTTAGCTTTGTTACAGCCGCAATCAGTCAATGTAAGTAAGCTCAAATAATTTTGTCATCATATTCATTGTTCAATGTGTACCATAATTTTGAAATTGTAAATGTTCAGTCTTGGGTAATATTCACAAGTAATGCCCATTGTTAACTCTCTATGACAAGTAGTAGGGTCGCCTGTCCAACCTCGTGGGTTTTCTCTGGGTCCTCTGATTTCCTCCCACTGCTTAAGATCCCAATGTTCAAGCGAAGTATTGAAATAAAATTGAACCATATGTAAGTCCCGTAATGATCTAGTTTGTGTGGAGTAAATGTATAACACCAATTCTCTCTTTCTTCCATAAACTCTCTATAATGTCACGTGGGTTTCCTCAGGGCACTCCGGTTTCCTCCCACTGCTAAAGACTGCTACGCTCAAACTAATTATTGAAATAAAATTAAACCATATGTTAGTCCCGAAATGATCTAGTTTGTGTGGAGTAAATGAATAACATCATTTCTCTCTTTCTTCGATAAACTCTCTATAATGTTGCGTGGGTTTCCTCAGGGCACTCCGGTTTCCTCCCACTGCTAAAGACTTTTCGCTCAAACTAATTATTGAAATAAAATTAAACCATATGTTAGTCCCGAAATGATCTAGTTTGTGTGGAATGAATGTTTAACCCCATTTCTCTCTCTCTTTAATCAACTGCCTGTAATGTCACTTACTGTTTTAAAAAAATATTATTTGATTGCCAACTTGTTTAAGAATTAGTGATTCTTACGTTTATTTGAGAATTTTGTAAATTTGTAAAATTCAATAGTTTGTAGATGACGATAATCAAGATTATTTTAACCCTGTATAAAGACAGGGGCGGGATTGTTTAGATAATTTATTGCTACAATATTGTTAGTTTGGTAGAGATACCATGTGCTGCTTACTTTGCACCCAATACTCGGGATTTAGTCATCATAGTTGTAGAATGCTGGTAATACATGTACTTGCTTCTGTGCGAGGTCGGCTTCCAACACTATAAATGTGGGCGTGATCTTGAATTTCATTTGTGCCATATTGTTTATTTTACGATATGGTTTAAAATTCTGCAACCTATTTTCCATATTTGTTTGAGAAAATAATCTAAGTGAAATATTTATGATTTGGTGTATAAACAAAATTTTATTTGTTTAGTATTTAGCATGTTTCATATGAATTAAAATGAATAAAAGTTACAACAATTCAGCAGCTTATTTTAAATATTTGCTTTAGGAAAAAATGTTGTTGAGATATTTACAATTCTGCGTAAACAGATTTTTTAAGCAGTTGGCCTTGAATGTTTCATATAAATCGAAATTACAGCTTCAAAAGTTAAAACAGTTTTTCGGTGCGCTCCATGTTTATGAAGAGAGAACAAATTCCAATTACTTTTTGACATTTGATATGAAAACTAAATTGGATAGAAATTATCGTTGCTCTTTTAGTTTCCATTATTGACGTGTTTGTTTGGGTTATTTGTAAAATAATTAAATCTAAATAAGTTCATTTTGTGAAATAATGATTTAGGTTGTAATACTGATGTTTTTAATTATTTTTTAAAAGGATAGGGGAGCCACAGTGGCCAAGTGGGTAAGGCGCTGGCTTGCTAGCCTGGAAGTCCCATGTTCAATCCCTGCATTGGCCGAGAAAGTTCATCGAGATTTCTGGCACGGTTTCCTCTTGTCAGTGGTGCATTGCGGAGGGCCTGATATGGACAGCTGTCTAGTCTTTCGGATGTAATGAAAAACCCGGGTTCCGTGTATACATGTACATTAACGTGCACATAATAGATCCCTTGGCAGTGGGAATTTGATATTAGAGTAGGCCATAGTGCCGCTGCTTAGGCAAAATTTCCTTCATAGCGAACTTTATGGTGTATGCTCGTCTTCATTAACCCAGTCAAAGCAGAACAGTAGGTCATAAAACCCCATTTCATTTTTTAAAAGTAATTTTTTGTTAAAATTATAGTTTCCATTGTATTTAGATTGAATTATGAAATGATCTATATGACCCTATGACCCTAGTCAATAAGTGTGATGAGCTCTCATCATATTGTTGTTGTAAACAACATACGGCCTACCATGAGTAAATAGTTTTACATGTAAAGTGTGACTGACATTTGAAGCTTGATATTCAAACTTTGATTTGGTGTGTTATATGAGTGGTTTTTAGGTTTGTTTATTTATGTTAATATGGAATTTTGTTGCTATTCTGTTAAATCTCTCAATATTTTAAATGGGTTAAACTTCAACTGAGAGATATGTTACATGTATAAGATCTAGGACTAGGATAATGTATTATTATATGCCGTATAGGGGTTTGATAGCAGAATGGTTAGCATGTGTACGCTGTATCATTAGGCCTGTCATTGAGTCAACTAGCGTGGTTTCGATTCCCAGGGTGTACGTGACAAGAAGAAGGGGCACCCATCCAACCTTGTGGCTTTTCTCTGGGACCTCCGGTTTCTTCTCACTGCTAAAAGGACCCCAACGCGCAAGCGAATTATTGAAATATAATTAAAACAATGTGTTAGTCCTGAAATGACCTAGTTTGTGCTGAGTGGACGTTAAACCCCATTTCTCTCTCTCTCTCTCACTTACTATGAGGCAAATTGAATTGTATTCCAACTGTCACTAGTTCTTTAAGAATACGTCAGATTGTAAACAGGACCTTGGTTTTTCGTCCCATCCTAATGACTAGACACTGTTCCTTGCCAGTGGCAGCTCAGTGAGTAAGACGTTGTTTAGCTAACCTGGATTTCCTGTGTGTTTGATCCCTGCATGGACTAAGAAAGTTTCTCCTTGTCAGTGGTGGAGGACTGAAGGCCTGGTAAGGAATGTAAAGTCATTCGGATATGACAAACAGTTGAGATCCCATCTACATATATGGATGCACTTGGAAATCACGCTGAAAAATCCCAGGAAACTTTCTCAGCCAACACCGGAATCAAACCCAGGACACCCTGGCTAGTTAGCTACCGCCTTACTCACTGAGCCAGCATTTTGTAAAGATCTGTTTTGTATGTTAAATGGTATATATATTTATAATGAGTTATTTATCTATATGTGAAGAGATAATTTATGGTATATAATCGGATGATTTGAGATAGTATCTTCCTTAATAGACCATAAATAATAACATTATATCTATTTATGGTGTCTAGGGGTGGAAAAGTCTGATAAGAAGATAGTTACAGCACAGCTGAGTCACATACAGCGACTTTTCTGCACCACAGTGTGCTATGGGGGAATTATTTTTTCCTGGGCAGTGGCGTTTCCTCTTCTTCTAATTCTAATTATTAATACAGATTTTGTTACACGTGGAGGGGTTAGGTGGCCGAATTGTTAACATGTGCGCTGTATCATAAGGTCTGTCATTGAGTCAACTGGCATGGTTTTTTATGCCCCCTTTGTACGTGACAAGGAGAAGAATTGCCTATCGTCAAACCTCCTGGGTTTTCTCTGAGGCCTCTGGTTTCTTCCCATTGCCAAGCGAATTATTGAAATAAATTGAACTATTAGTTAGTCCCAAAATGACCTAGTTTGTGTCAAGTGGACATTATGCAAATGTCATAATATGCTAAGTAATATAGATATATGTCTTTGAGAATTAAAAAAAATTGTTTATCTAATACAGTGTGTGTCATGTGTTCCAACTATGCTCTAACTTAACATATATATACTGGTTCAGTCCAGATCAATTTCCCAAGACCCATCTGTTAATTTACATACTGAAAACCCCATCTGCGCCACATACATGTACGTGGAACTATGAAATCAAGGGTCTGTACTCTGTACAGTTTAGTGCAAACATACTTGCATAGAAACCATATTTTAATTCTATGAAAATTCTGAACAGTATGACTAAGAAACTCCCAACATTTTTCATTTTTTGGAAAATAAAGGAATCTAAAATGAATGTAGGCCATGGAATCTATATATATAATCTGAAATATTAACTGATGTTTTATCAGGAAGGGTAATAGACAAAGATAAGCCACTTGAAATATTTTTATACGTCATGTTTCTAAAATATATAGGTTTACGAATTTAGATTAGTATTCTGCATTCAAGTTTTAATAATAGCCCATTGAGGAAAGCAAAATGGTAATAGATATTTAATTAATTTATAGTTGTCGCATTCTGACATTTTCCTTATATCATTTTTTGTTAACAGTGAACTATTTGATTTTTTTTTGTTTGTTTAATTTATACTATACAGTTCTGTTCAAATGATTACTTTTATGCAACGGCTTCTTGCTGTTACATGTAAAGCCATTGATTATAAAAATGGGGTTTAACACCCTACTTTTTTGCACCAACCTGGTTAATGAAGACTGCATGGCCCATGTTATCCAGTGATCTGTGAGGGAAATTTTGCCATAACAGCAGCATTACTGCCCACTCTTCATCAAATTGTAACTGCCAAGGGTTCTTTTATGTGTATGGCAATGTGTACACAGGACCTCAGTTTTTGGTCCCATCCAAATGACTAGGCACTTTTCTTTTCAGTCCCTTAAGGGAAACTACATGTATGGTAGAAAGTCCTGAGTAACTTTCTCGGTCAACACCTGAATTGTAACTGAGACATACATGTAGTGATTAGCAAGCTATATTGCCTTACACACTGAGCCACTGCGGTTACCAGCTGTTAAAGAAAGCTGTTTGTTATCTTGTACATAATGACCACATAATGACCACTTGGTGCTACTTTGTACAGCTTATCTGTGTATATTTGTAGGCTATAATTGACCACTAGATCTCTTTAATATATACCTCAATACAAACTGACCATGGTATATTATGTTCTGGTCAGCTTAGCCAGTGAAAGGGTCATTTATATACATTACACTCTGTATATTTCACAAGCTGCAATAACAGGAATATGTATACAGAGAGAGAGATAGAAACGGGGTTTAACTTCCACTCAACACAAATTTGGTCATTTTGGGACTAACATATGGTTTAATTTGATTTCAATAATTCTCTTGTGTGTAGGGGTCTTTAGAGGTGGGAGGAAATCGGAAGACCAGGAGAAAACCAATGTGGTTCGACAGACGACCCTACTCCTTATCACGTACAACCGTGGATTAGAAACCATGCCAGCTGACTTAATGACAGGCTTTATGATACAGCCTGCAAGTGCCAACCATTCGGCCATCCAACCCCCCTAAATTAGTATATAAAGACCATGATATATAACTTGGTTATTAATGGATTGTTTTCCTATTTGAATTGGGTCCTCCGATTTCCTCCCACAGCTAAAGACCCCTACTTGCAAGCCAAGTTTTGAAATGAAATTAAATCATATGTATGTCCAAACCCCTCTCTCTCTCTCTCTCTCTCTCTCTCTCTCTCTCTCTCTCTATCTTTCATTTGAATTTCTTTAATTGAATTATTGGATTCCACACCATGGAAAACATTTTGACACAGTGTGTGTAGGAGTAACAAACTGACAATCCACAAATAACAAAGATTGTTTAAGGCTTGGAGTTGATGATTTGTAAATAGTGGTTCTGTTCTATCATTTAACTTAGTTATTGGTATGTTCGTAGTTACAGAGGAAATATGGTATTATTAGTACATAGATATTCATATGTTGTAGCTACAGAGGAAATATGGTATTAATAGTACATACATGTAGTCATTGACTGACATTATGGGTGCAGTATGATGAATGAATAAAGAGAAAGTGATTTAATGTCTATTCCACACAAACTAGGTCATTTTGGGACTAACATATGGTTTAATTTTATTTCAATAATTTGCTTGCGCGTAGGAGATTTTTTTTAGCAGGGGGAGAAAATCCTTGAGGTTGGAGAGGAGACCCTACTCTTTGTCACCTACAACAGAGAATTCGAAACCATGCCAGTTAACTCAATGACAGGCTTTATGATACAGCGCGCACATGCTAACCATTCGGCCATCCAACCACCCCTAATGAATAAATGAAAACATGAGTGATAAATGAATGAATAAAAGAACCTATGATTTAATGAATGAATGAATGAAAGCATGAGAGAAAGACAAATGAATGAATGATGGGATTAATTGATGAGAAATGATTCATACATTTTTTTTATTGACCTGGTACAGCATGTGCTATGAACTTTGTGTAACATGGACAAAAGTCGAGTTAATAATGAATAATGAATTCTATTAATTTGGATGTTGGCGTGTGAATCATCTCACAGTTTGAATATTTCTATCTCTATCAGGGTCCATATCATCATTTATTGTACTTGGTATGAAACTCTCTGATTCAATGGTGTCAACTGTGTTACAATGAGTCATATACCCCACTCAGCCTAGTTTTAAAAGCTAGAATACTTAATTCTTGTCTTGAAATGAATTTGACAGTGTGTTCTTTTTTGGGCATTTTGTTTTTTTGTTTGTGAATCATGGAGAAACTTGATATTTGGATCAATTTTAATTTGTAACTCAGCTGTGCATGTTAAAGATCATTGGAGTTTATTATCAGTTGAATGATTCTTTCTTTATGGATTATGCCACTTGTAATATTTCAAACATACATGTACAAAAGAATTGGCAAGTATGGTATTTAATTGTTTGTTTTTTTGAATTGTGTGCTTCATTTATTTCTATTCCATGTCGAATTAAGTTGTGTCCTTTGTCTGGCTTTGTTTCAGGAACATATCTTATAAACTGTTTTAAGATATTTTTATGAGACTTTGTACAAACATCAGTCTATGAGTAGGATAGTAGTTGCTCCTTTTGCTAATTTAAAGAATTGTATGTAGGGGTGGGATGGCCGAATGATTTGTGCACGCGGCATCATGAGGTCTGTCCTTGAGTCAACTAGTTTCGCTTCCCTGGTTATACGTGACAAGGAGTAGGATCGCCTGTCCAAACTCTTGGGTTTTCTCTGCATCCTCAGGTTGTGTCGAGTGGGCGTTAAACCCCATTTCTATCTCTCATTCACCTTACAAAACCTGAATTTGTGTCTGATAATTTTCTGTGACTTGTGCCTTACTGATCTCAAGACTTAGAGGAGGTAAATTCAGTGAGAAAATATCCAAAGTTGTATTGGTCATCTATCTGGTGGGGAGGGGGTTGGGATGGCCTAGCTGGCCTGTCACCTCTGGCTTGCGGCTGTGGTTTCGAGCCCTAGTGTGAGCGTATGTGACTTGGAGATAGGGGCGCCTTCTCAACCTCGTGGGTTTCCTCCGAGCACTCAGACCCCTACGTGCAAGGGAATTATTGAAATAAGTTCCAAAATGACGTAGTTTGTGTCGAGGAGACGTTAAACCCCATTTCTCTTTCTCGCTATCTGATGGTTCATACCCAAACGACTTGGGAATTAAATACCAGCAATGAAATATATTTTTTTTGTCACCAGTTGTCAAATTAGCTTTTCGTGATCTTATGGAGACTTAGTGTTGAAAGTTAATTTCCTGTCCTTAATATCTCTTGTCATACATTGAGTGCTGGACTAATCAAGCCTACATTGATATAGACTGTCAAGACGTTAATTACGTCTATATTATTATGGGGTTATTTGACTTCCAAGACGACATTTTAATCAACGGATGTCACTGACCATAGATTTAATCAATATAAAAGTGCGGTCAAGACCAAATTAAAGACAGACAGTAGACATGAGACATATAATGTAGAGAAACCTAAAAGAAAGGTTTAACGTCATATCTGCCTGCATCAACCAGGCCCCAAAGTATACTCAGAATTAAGTTAAGAATTTACGCAACTTTCAATCACTGTTCATGAGAAATATCTTTGGTCCAGAAACACAAAACTTTGAACATAGTTTCTTATTGGTGTATTTAATAAAATAAAAATAACAAGTTTCAGTAAATTCTTAACTTAAGTCTGAGAATGCTACGTGAACTCAAGGCCAGGCAGATCAAAAACCACAACTTTTAACATTTAACCAAACTATTTTTGTCGCATTATGCTAAGGTACAGTAGAACTTGCTCGGGCGTGCGCTCCCAATCAGCGAACACTTGTTTCAACGAGCACCAAAAACTCACACCCCCACCCCCCGGAGTGATTTTATTGTAATTTAACCCCTACTTAACAGGCATCTGTTTAACGGTCACTCCTCTAATGCGGCCAGTGGTCACTATTTTACTAATATATTCAACAAAACATCGCCCAATCTGTTGAATAATACCATCTTGTCGTTCTTTGTAACACCCCCTCTAATCCCGTGAGTAGTAGTTAATTAACTGGACCCCGACTGATCAGGTAAAAAGAAATGTAAAAATAATAATCTGTTGTTTTATTAGATGACATTAACCATTGTTATCATGCGTAATGACACATTTTGACTGGGAAATTAACAATGTAAGAATTTATTTTTAATTGTCAATTTATTGTTTCAGCTCCAAGCAAACCAAAGTTTTTGGATCGTATCATAACTGGAGTAAGACAGAAAACAAAATCCAAACATCGGACAGATGGAACTCGTGATGGAACCGGCTCAAATCATGATGATGTAGATGGAGCTCGAGGAAATAGCTGGTGTTCCGAATCCGAAGTATCCAATTCAGAATTCTTCCTCTCTGCTGAAGGAAGTTCTATCAATTTAGATGATGTGTCACATATATGTTACGACTCCGATACCGAAACTGACGCCTATCAGACTGCAACTGGGTCTTTAAATTCCCCGTCAAAATCTTCAAAAGTTTGGTCGACGCCAACGTCTCCGGTGATTTCTGGGATAGTTCGTAGAAGGTGCTTGGATTATTCTAAATTAACAGAATCGGATACAAGTCCGGAATTAGTGCGGAGAGGTTCGAAATATTCTGTGAAAGGAACTGTTCATTCCACGCCTAGCTCGCCTTGTGGATCTAAATCTCTGTGTTCAAAAGAAACGGAAACTGTACAGCGGACGGAAAACTGGTTGAAAAACTACTTCAGTCAGTCTCGTGATGAAAAATTCTCAACTAGTGTTATGTCGAAGGGCTATGTGCGGGCATTAGTGGAAAAAATAAACGATCTTCACCATGAGATAACTCCTGATTGTGACGAAGAGTTACTGACCTTGTATAGTGACGAACATGTGAACGAGTCGAAGGAAACTGTTCAAACGAATCTTTCTGAGTCGAAATCAGACGTCAATTTAAAATCCCTAGTGGTGCAACTTAACAATGAACAAAGTGATAAAATGTTCAAAAGTTTTCACAAGGAAAAAAGTAGTTCTAGAAAAAATAGTGTAGATACGGCAAGTGCGGAGGCTAATAAACATCATCATCATCATCATACGAAAAAAAATAAACCGCCAAATATAGACGTAAAACATACCGCTACGAAACCTGTTTTGAATAGATCTGAAAGTTTGTCAAGCCAACCAATGAGTCCTGCGGAATTATTTGATAATAGTTGGTCCGATTCGGACATCGGAAGTTTTGATTCATCCGGCGATGAAAGTGAAATAGAGGAGAGTATTCCGGTGCCAGTTGTAGTGGAACAAAAGGTTTGTACATCTGAGTTTTAGCAAATTATTTTCAAGACCCTTCCCCCTTCCCATCAAAAATGAATAGAGATTTAGAATCATGATATTGTTAAAAATGTCAAAAAGTTGCAAGTAACACATCATATTTCTGAAAACTTAAAAAATAATTTCTGTAACAAATGTACATGTAGCTGTGGGGTGGGGGTGGGACAGTATACATGGCCGAATGGTTAGCGCGTGCACGTTGTAACTAGGGCTGCAACGATACGCCAGGTCACGATACGATGCGCATCATGATTCATTGCCTACGATACGATTTGCATCGCGATATAGAAAATAAATATAAAAAATGCTGTTAAATTTTGACAGTCTTTCTCTGTGAAAATTCAAAGGTCTGCTTGTAAGATTTACTTTATATAAATGTGGTGTTTACTAGCTAGGTCAACTGACCGGATTTATTTGCTGTCATTCTTAACAGAAAATCCTAAAAATTCCATACTCTTAATGTGACTTTTGCTAAGGGTGATTTCGATCTCATTCATCTCAATATTGCTTTTGTCGATCGTGCGACTTCAATTTGGTGTATTCATTACAAGTCTAAAACAATAAAAATGCAGCCATTTTTGCTGCGACGAAAGAGATCTCTGTAGGCGAGTTTAGATGAGATATGAAGTGGTCAAGGTATTTTCACCAAGAAGATGACACAATTATCATTCATGGAAACAAGATTTATCCTTTATAAGGTCTGTGATTTACCGAATAAACATAATAATTCATCAGTGCAGCGAGAGGCGATCGGTCATATTACTTGATCTTGATATAAGCGGCCCAGTTATTCAGCCAGCGGTAACCGAAGAATTCCAAATGTACATGTATGGGCTGCTTATATCAACAAGTCATAAATGACGACACATGATCGAGATTCAATTCAATGATTTCATTGTTTTTTGATGGCTCTCGGATTCAAAAGGAGCGTGAATATGAACACGCCTGACATGAAATTTAGATGCGCGAGCGCGCACCTAAAAAAGGAAGGCCTGTCAGAATATCAGTCTATTTTTGTAAAATTATTATTTGGAATCTTGGATAACGAATCGCGATGCGACCATTGTTTATATCGTGCATCGTGGATTTTTTAAACATCGCGGTTCATCGATTCATCGATGAATCGTTGCAGCCCTAGTTGTAACAGAATGTCTGTCATTAAGTCAACGAGTCAACTGGCATGGTTTGGATTCCCGGGCTGTACGTGACCAGGAGTAGGGTTGCCTGTCCAACCTTGTGGGTTTTCTCTGGGTCTTCCAGTTTCCTCACACTGCTGAAGACCCATACATGCAAGCAAATTTTTGAAAATTGGATTGAACCGTATCTTAGTCCCAAAATGACAAAGTTTGTGTGGAGTGGATGTTTAACTCTCTCTCTACCTCTCTCCTTCTCTGTCCTTTTCTCCCTCCTCACACATGTAGCCCTTTAAACAATACAAGTAGCTATTGGAATATGACAGGCTAAACATCCACTTAAAATTTAGTAATTTATAGTTTTTATACAATAAACAGATTCCCCTCCACTTTGTCTACGATATTACCCTAGGTGAAGTGGACGTTAAACCCCAGTAATGAATGGACGAATCCACTTCTCTCCCTTTGGTATTCGATAACGCACATTTTTTTACCCTAAATGACCAGGAATATCCACAGATCCAGTTTTTTGGCGGGGGGAGGGGGGCTTACATTGTAACAAAGGGTAATCATCAGAGTACCGCATGCATTAGACAAAGCGAAAATCATGTTTATATCATCTATTAAAAAGCAGATTTCTGAACTACAAGACTAGTCTCACAAAATAACATTTAAAACTCATAGAATTGCCGTTGTCTTCAATGACGGCAACTGCGAATGGTTGTTCATAGAGGCTGCCATCTTGGCACTATTTTGTGCGTCGGTCGTGTCTATTTCAGATATACACAATCAATTCTGTTGAGGTTTAAAGCGTTGGGATTGATTAATACATGTACTTAATTTATTTCAGTTCTAAAACAAATATTTTAAACTTTAATGCAAATTTAGAAAATAGCCAAATTCTGGCTGGAATTACTAAGCAAATGGCCATTCATTGGATACGTGCGAAAAAAAAGCTACCCACCAATAAATTTTCGTACTTTAGTTACGTAGGAATTGTATGCATGTAAAATATCCCATGATGTTTAAAATTTGAGATAAAATTAGGCTGTAGCATCGCTGTCAGGGCAAAATTTATGTGATATATGTCACACTGCATGACATACATTTATGTCCATCTCCATTAGCCCAGTCAGAGCTAAACCCCATTTAATTTTATTCCATTTTGTAATGTCGATATTTTCTATTATATTTCAGCTGGAATCTGTTTCTGAAATAAAACCACCACGTGATAAATTACAATGTATAGCAGAAGAATTATATAAAACAGAAAAATCATACGTGGATCGACTTCATCTTTTACATCAGGTAAGAAAAACAGATTTCAGTTTGTGTTAACAACAATTTAGTTAATTGAGGGATATTCAAACAGGGATCTGTCCGTCCTTTCGTCATGTTTTGTTTTCAAAGTTTTTTTTATTCCATCCGAAACAAAGTTAAGGGAAGCGTATATCACAAACCATTAAAAACATCTTTAATGAAGGGATATTCAAACAGTTTTTTTTATTCCATCCGAAACAAAGTTAAGGGAAGGATATTAGAGTGCCGTCCATCTGTCAGGCTTTTGTTTCGGAAGCGTATCTCACAAACAGTTAAAAACATCTTTAATGAAGCTTTGTACTCACGTCGCCTACATGAATTGTAGTACATGTAGTTGTGGGTCTGGGCTTTTAACGCCAGTACCATACGGCCCACTCGTACACTTCAGCCCACTCATACACTGCCAAGGGATCTTTTATGTGTACACCAATGTGTACTCGGGAACTTGGTTTTCTGTCACATCCAAACAACTACACAGCTGTCATTGTCAAGCCTTCCATCCTGCATCACTGACCGGGTAACCAAAGGGAAAGTCTGGATGTATTTTCTCAGCCAATGCAGGGATCGAACACCCCACCTCAAGGCTAGCGAGCAGTTTCTTATCCAATTAGCCACTGTGGTCCCTATAAATGTACAAGAACAATACCGGATTGTCAAGGACATCAAGATCAATTTTCACACCTTGTATAATATTTATGACCTTTGACCTGTTTTTTCTGACATCATTAAATACACATCTTCATCGTCCTCTAGTCATGGGGTGCAGCTGGATTTTCAAATGGTTAGCATGTATGCGCTGAATCATAAAGTTTGTCATTGAGACAGCTGGCGTGGTTTCGAATCCCCTGTTGTACATGTACAAGACAAGGAGTAGGGTCGCCTGTCCAACCTCGTGAGTTTTCTCCGGGTCCCACCCCTGAAGACCCCTACGTGCAAGCCAGTTGAAATAAAATTAAACCATGTTAGTCCCAAAATTACCTAGTTTGTTCCGAATGGACATTAAACCCCATCTCTCTCTCTCCTCTAAAGTCATGGGGATCAAGGGTTGGGAGGGGCCTCATCAGTGGAATACCCTAGGGCCTCTCTTCCTCTACATCCGGCACTGTCCATCAATTGTTTAAAGTGGGGAGAATCTTTGATAATTCCTAATAAAGCTAATTAGTTAATAAGTAGTCTTGAATTAATTATCTCCGGTACATCTGGGAATCGTTATAAATACACTTAACGATACAAGAACACGTTCTCATTAAAATAATGGAGACGTTTAATTAAACAAATTTTATAAAGAATTGTGGTACTTGAAAGAGGAATCGTTATTTTTATCCAATCTGTTTTCACCTAATCCAATTCTGACACTTCCAAAGTAGAACTTTTATATTTAGCCTGTAGCCTCGTATGTATGACAGGCAGTTTATTTAGATTTTGATATTACATCCACTTTAAGATTTAGAATATGACAGTGTTACCTTCCTCCCAGAATAAATAAATGTTCGGTCTTTAATAAGGGAAAAGTAGTTTATTTTAATTTTAATATTCCATCCACTTTATGATTTAAAATTTGACAGTGCTACCTTCCTCCCAGAATAAACATAGGCTCGGTCTTTAATATGGGAAGATGTTAATAATACATGTATAGATCTGTTGTCAATTGGCCTTGAGATATCATCTGGAAGGGTTTTATTATTCCCTTAAGTTGCTCTCAACATTCTGTACGTTATCATAGGATCACCTTGACCTTAGCAACAGACTTGAACACAAACATTAAAATCTTTTCAACATGCAGATATTGAGCAAATCTTTGAACCAACTATTGTGAGAACGGTTCCAATCTGGAACACTGAAGTGAGGTGGTCTTGGGACTGTTCTTTATAACTGTGAAGTGTTTCACATATAGCATCCATCAACTGTTCAACGAACCATAATTGTATAGCAATGTTGACATTGTGCAACACTTTTTATTTTAAGATATACATGTATTAATATATAACAGTTTTGAAACCAGTTATATATCTTATACGTGTCAACTTGCATGTGTGTGGGGAGCCACATTGGCTCAGAAATTATGAATTCAAGATGTTGTCTCGCTAACCCGGAGATCCCGTTTTTCATCCCTCATACATGTAGCACACTGTGGCATATGCCCAATGAATTAAGACATTAAACCCCACTTCATTTCATATGTGTGTGTATTGTGCATATATTTAGTATTAAACCTCTCTTTTCTTATTCCAGAAATTCCATTTTCGAGTAGTTCAGGCCAATCAAAATCAACCATTTATGACTCAAGATGCAGTCAATCAGATGTTTTCTAACGTTAAGACTATCTATCAGTTCCATCATGACTTTCTTCTACCTCAGTTAGAGGAACGCATGGAAAAATGGTAAGTAGTCATCAATGTTTGCTGGGGCATGTTTATTCTTCTTCTATGGGGTTTAACGTTCACTTCCAACTAGGGTGATATCGTAGACAAGCTGGGGCATGGGTAACTGATCTCTTTAATAATAGTAGGGTTGGGTGTCCGAATGGTTAGAACTTGCATGCTGTATCATAAGATCTTTATCATTGAGTCAACTGGTGTGGTTTCTGTAAATGTACATAACAAGGAGTAGGGGCGCCTGACCAACCTTGTGGGTTTTCTACGGATCCTCTGGTTTCCTCGCAATGCTAAAGGGAATTATTGAAATAAAACTGAACCATGTGTTAGTCATAAAATGACCTAGTTGTGCCGAATCGATGTTAAACCCCATTTTTATACGCCCACATTGAAATGTGGTCGTATATTGCCGTCGCCCCCGTCCGTCCGTCCGTCCGTCCGTCCGTCGGTCCGTCCGTCGGTCCGGCGTCCACAATTGCTTGTGGACGCTCTAGAGGCCAAAGTTAATATCCGATTGACTTTAAATTTATACACAGTGTTTAAGGTCATGAGACGAAGAAGCCTATTGATTTTCAGCGATTTCCGATAATAACTGTCAGAGTTATGGCCCTTGATCACTTTAAAAAATCTTGTGGACGCTCTAGAGGCCAAAGTTAATACCCGATTGACTTTAAATTTTTACACAGTGTTTAAGGTCATGAGACAAAGAAGCCTATTGATTTTTATCGATTTCCGATAATAACTGTCAGAGTTATGGCCCTTGATCACTTCAAAAAATCTTGTGGACGCTCTAGAGGCTAAAGTTAATAATTGATTGACTATAAATTTTTACACAGTGTTTAAGGTCATAAAATGAAGAAGCCTATTGATTTTCAGCAATTTTCGATAATTACTGTCAGAGTTGTGGCCCTTGATCACTTAAAAAAATCTTGTGGACGCTCTAGAGGCCAAAGTTAATACCCGATTGCCTTTAAATTTTTACACAGTGTTTAAGGTCATGAGACGAAGAAGCCTATTGATTTTCATCGATTTTCGATAATAACTGTCAGAGTTATGGCCCTTGATCACTTCAAAAAATCCTTTGGATGCTCTAGAGGCTAAAATTAATAACTCATTGACTTTAAATTTATACACAGTGTTTATGGTCATAACATGAAGAAGCCTATTGATTTTCAGCAATTTCCGTTAACAACTGGCAGATTTATGGCCCTTTAGCACTTAAAAAAATCTTGTGGACGCTAGAGGCTAAAGTTAATAACCGATTGACTTTAAATTTATACACAGTGTTTAAGGTCATGAGACGAAGAAGCCTATTGATTTTCAGCAATTTCCAATAATTACTGTCAGAGTTATTGCCCTTGATCACTTCAAAAATTCTTGTGGATGCTCTATAGGCCAAAGTTAATATCCGATTGACTTTAAATTTATACACAGTGTTTAAAGTCATGAGATGAAGAGGCCTATTGATTTTCAGCGTTTCCGATAATTACTGACTGAGTTATGGCCCTTGATCACTTTCAAAATTTTGTGGACGCTCTAGAGGCTAAAGTTAATATCCGATTGACTTTAAATTTATACACAGTGTTGAAGGTCATGAGACGAACAAGTATATTGAGTTTCAATGAATTTAGATAACTTGAACAGCATGGAGGAGAACTTTATCAAAGCCAAACAAATTCCAATGATTTTCTGATAATTACATAATGAGTTGTTACTTTTAATCAGATTTTAGTGTATTATATGTTTCATTACTGAAAAAAGTAAAATATGCGACAACTCTTGTTGACTGCCCGGACGAAATAGCTGCTGTGGGCGTATGTTTCGTTGCCTGGCAACCTATGTTTTCTCTCTTTGATAATAGAGGGTACTTTGCATCATCGGTTTGATGTGAAATAATCGTGTGGTTTCAGTGGTATAACTAGTAATCATAATGATAATGCACAATAAATATCAAAAATATCAAAAATACATAGTGGCTGAGATATGCAGCAAATCAAGTTTTGAATGTTCAACATATTTGTGAGGACCCCCCCCCCCCCTCGTACCCCTAAGAGATCTTGTTCCTTGTGTTGTCAGCAAAGCCTGATGTATAGAATTAAATCAGACATCATGGCAGACAAAAAACATTCACGAAGGTTGTTAAACTTAACGTCCATGAAACCGCAATCTTCTTAAAATACAGATCTATATTTCGTTTTGTTTTTTACGCTTTCGATGGAATACACTATATGAAGATTTGACTGGTTGTAGTGGAAGGTCGTGTCAAAGGTCATACAGGCAGCTTTTGACCCTATGACTTCATACATTCGATTTACCATTTAGCGTTTATGTTTCTAGTGGGTTACCCACAGTTCCGTGCACCTCACGCCCAAAAACTCACTATAACAGACCCTCACATCATCCAGAACGTTTTATAACAACTCTTCCAGATCCTTGTGTAGTAAAAACAAGTAAAACGAAATTTTGATCTTTGAAAAACGAAACGAAGTAAGGACCTATATTTCAATCAAATTGTTGAAATGGCAATAAAAAGTTCTTATTTTTGTTCAATATATTTTACTTTCCTATTTTTAACAGGGAAAATAATCCACGTATTGGTGACCTGATGAAACAGAATGCTCCTTTTTTGAAGCTGTATACAGATTACGTGAAGAATTTTGACAATGCCATGAACCTAATCAATTATTGGCAGGAGAAATCAACCAAATTTTCTAGTATTATACAAGAAGTGCAGGTATGGAGTAGAATTTTATACATCAAGACTTATGCATCAAGGATCTAATATTCTTCTTATCCAAGTAATATTTGATCGTGTTTATGGTCAGACCAAAATTAAATTGTTAGTTTAGCAGAGTCTTGTGGTTTTCCCTTGTCAGTGATGCAGGACAGAGGGCCTAACAAGGACAGCTGTCTAGTCATTCGGATTGGATGAAAAACCAAGGGACCTGTGTACAAATTTGCTCGCTCGTAAAGGATCTCTTGGCAGTTAGAATTCAATATAAGAGTAGGTTGTAGCGCTGCTGCCCGGGAAAATATTTTGTCATATAGCACACTGTATGGCATATGCCCGTCTTCATTAGCCCAGTTAAGGAGCAAAAAATTAGGTTATTAAACCCCATTTCATTTCATTTCTGCAGAGTCTTACTCAAAATGGGGTTTGGATGGCCTATTGATCAGCGTGTGAGCAATGTATCATAAGATCTGTCATGGAGTCATTTGGCGTGATTTCAATATCCTGGTTATATGTGACAAGGAGTTGGATCACCTGTCCATCCTCATAGGTTTTCTCTCGGACCTCCGGTTTCCTTCTACTGCTATAGACTCCTGCACGCAAGCGAATTATTGAAATAAAATTAAACCTGATGTTAATCCCAAAATGACCAAGTTAGTGTCAAGTTGACATTAAACCCCCTCCCTTTCTCGTTCTCTCTCTCTCACTAGCCAGTCAATTACTCTGCCAGTCAGTCAAAACTGAGAAATATGACTCAATTGGAAGCCCTTTCTCACTATGTTATATGCATCATTTGCATAAAATTGACAATCAGCAACCACTGAAATTCTAATATTCATGAATAAATTGAAAATTCACAAACAGCAAGTAACAGGTGGTCTCAATAACTAGATAAAATGTTTTAAATATTACCAGTCTTCATTTATGTTATGATGAATGTTAAATTGACTTGGAAGTTTTCAATTTATCTTGTAAATTATATTATACATTACAAGCCTCATGTACATGTACTCTCAGGCATAGGCTGTTCATCAGATGCTTAAGTTCAAACTAGTTGTAAAAAACACAACATAATATATATGGATAACAATCACTGGTTTATACACATATAGCACAAGGTGTTCATTAAAGCTTATCGTTATTAAGTACAAATGATTAATTAGTAAACTAAAAGGTAATATTTTTAGTCATATAAAAGAAAGCCATAAAACCTATGTTGTTACAATACAAAGTGATTGGTTCAATAGAAAACATAACTTTTTAACGCCTAGTTAGGTTATTACACGTTTAAATATGTTTGATAACGATAAGAGAAACGTCGTGGTATATGTGTATAAACCAGTGATTGTTTTCCATATAAATTGTGCTGTTTATTTATAAATCTTTTTTTTTTAAAAACTGGTTTATTTGCCCCATTTTTGTGTTCAGGCGACAAAGTTAAACTTTCTAAATGATCGCCAGATTTTATAAACCAGTTTAAATTAAGTGTCTGAACAGCATACAAGTCATTCTGCACACAGAGATTCAACTACTCCATACTTTGAGAATAAATCTCTGTCCTGATTGACCGCCATATCTCAAAAATAGTATATTTTTTTGTAATAGGGTTTTATTCCGTTTTACATCTGTCATACACAAAGACTAAATAAACCATTTCAATTTTATTAAATGGAAGCAGAATAAATACTTCTAAAAATACTCGAATTACACTTACTGTTTTAGACTAAAATTATTGATTTTGGACTTAAAATGTTGTTCAACTAACTTAGTGTCTATTCTCAAGGGGAGCTAACTGTACGAAGACAGACAGTGTTAGTTTAGTACATGTATGCATACAAGGACATGAACTATGTTGAGATGTTGAAATTGATTATGGATACAAATATTCACATATATATGTAATCTAGATTGCAGTTTTGTATACTTGTATTTCAAT
Organism: Patella pellucida; assembly: GCA_917208275.1. Taxonomy (NCBI): domain Eukaryota; kingdom Metazoa; phylum Mollusca; class Gastropoda; family Patellidae; genus Patella; species Patella pellucida. The sequence continues at coordinate 62,375,879 of OU795042.1, read as the reverse complement.
TTATTTCAGAAATTACCGGAATGTGGCAATCTGACACTACAACATCATATGTTAGGTCCGATACAGAGAGTTCCTCGATACGAACTATTGCTCAAAGGTACTCTAATCTATCTTATCTTTTTTATTTTCAATTAATATTAAAAATATTGGTATCATAATCAGTAGCTAATTGAATAAGGCACTACCTTAATAACCATGTTGATTCCATGTTGTCCATTGTTCTTCTGGCCCTGAGTTAACAAAGCATTCTCGGAGTTAAAAATTTACTCAAAATTTTATGCCTTATTTTTACTAAAATATAGCCATTTAAAAAACTTTTGTTGTTTTAATGTATCAAATACATGAATAAGGAATATTGTGCAAATAATATCTGTGTTTCTGGATCAAACAGTCATTGAAAGTTGATTAATTTCTTAGTTTAAGTCTGAGAATGCTTTGTGAACTTCGGGCCAGGTTTGACTATATCAGACTAAGATAGAATAAAACAAGAATTTGTTCTTATTGCCCTTTATCAATCATCAACAATTCATAAATGGTTATCAGGCCTATTTTCATGTGCCGTGGTTTCGATTCCACACTGTCTAGGGTCATATGTCTAACAATTGAACCATATGTTAGTCCCGAAATGACCTAGCCCTGCACGCAAGCAAATCATTTAAATAAAATTGGAGAACAGGCTAGGCCTATGTTGACTCCTCTTCAGATTGGACGATATTTTAGTTAAACCTAATATGTAAGTCTTTAAATTGGTCTCCGATTCTATTTTGCAGATTATATCAAACATTTGCCTGAAGGATCACCCGACCTCCAAGATGCTCAAGGTAAGGAATCGGTGCCACAGGATATTCATTCACTCTGAATCCCCAAAAACTTTACTTTAATAAAGAATTTGGGGTGAAGAAAACCTGTCCATTTGTTAAATTTGATTTGTTTTGCAAATGGGTATCTGTCTTCCTTTTAAATTTAAAGTCCCACAGATAATGCAAATTTTGTGATTATCTACTGATTTAAACCCAAAATAAAATGAAATGGAGTTAACGTTGTACTGGGCTATTGGAGATGGATATACGCCATATAGTGACATTCACACCACAGCCTATTCTTATCTAGAATTCAAACTGCCAAGGGATCTTTTACGGGTTCACCAGTGTATACACAGGACCTCATTTCCATCCCATCCCAATGACAAGGCCCTTGATCCTGCACCACTGACAAGGAGGAACTAAGCCAGAATATCATGATGAATTTTCTTGGCCAATGCAGGGATTGAACACAGTTCTTTTATGTGAACGATCCAACGTCCTACTGACTGGGCCACAGTGGCTCCAAACAAAAAATGAAGGTTACATTAGTTGTAAACAAACAAACTGGCTTCTATTATTTCATGTCATTTTTTAGGTAACAATAATATTATGTAACACAAATTTAATATCTAATTTTAAATTATTTTTTTTCTCCAGTTGCCCTTGATCTTGTTACCAAGGCTGCGAACCACGCCAACGAAGCCATGAAAAAAATAGTAAGTTTCCATAATTTTTAGTTTGTTTGAAAACAGATAAGCTTTGTTTTCAGTTTATTTCTGGCTGATATAGAAGGAAAGTTGATTTAGAACATGAGTATAAATTCTATATCAGTATTTGATTTTAAATTTAATTTTGTTGTTTTCCAGGAGAAGTTCCGAAAGTTGTTAGAAATTCACCAGAGTTTACGTGGTATTAATATAGATTTCATCAGTCCGACAAGGGTATTGATACGCGAAGGCCTTATCACTAAAATAGCAGCTAGAAGTGGGGAAAAACAGACTCGTTATCTTTTTTTGGTAAGAAATGCTTTTTCCATAATTTCAATGCGGTGGAACAGTGATTGATAGATGTTTGTTATAATGTTATTCTGGGAGGGGGGTGGTGGATGGCTGAATGCTAAGCGCACGCTAAGCCTATCATTGAGTCAACTGATGTGGTTTTGAATCCCCGGTCGGTTGCACGAGACAAGGAGTAGGGTCGTCTGTCCAGCCTCATTAGTTTTCTCCGGGTCCTCTGGTTTCCTTTCACTACTAAAAACCCTACGCACAAGCGGATTGTTGAAAAAAAAATGGAACTATATGTTACCCCCGAAATGACCTAGTTTGTGTCAAGAGGACGTTAAATCTGATTTCTCTCTCTCACTGTTTGTTATTCTAGTGTGTGATTATCAATTGAGAAAGTTTTGAATCGTTTGTAAGTTAGATTTTTATGCAGTGGCATTTCAAAACTAGTTCAATATTCGGCATCCTCTTGAGAAGAAGTCAACAAGCCAGTGCCACAAATCTTTGGAATGAATGTTTCTTTTTTTTGTCAAATTGCATTTAAACTTTGAATTTATGGGCTGTTGATATTTTGGCTCACTAACTAAGAGGTCTGGCGATTTAATACCAAGAAAGTTCCTCACGATTTGGGGGGTATTGGTGATGTTTAGTGGCTGAACACGTGCATGTGAAATCACAAGATGTGTCAATGAGTCAAGTCGCGGGGTTTCGATTCGCCTGTCCAGCCTCATGGATTTTCTCCGGGTCCTCCGGTATCCTCCCACGTCTAAAGACCCTATCTCTCCTCACAATTTTCTAGCATGGTTACCCTTTGACACTGGTGCAGGTTGGAGGAATTGGCAAGGATGAGTGACTTGTTGTTTGGATGTAAAGAAAAAACTCAAGGTCATGTGCACATAAAAGAACTCTTAACCATTGAAACTTGATGACGAGGAGACTGAAGCACCACTGTCTGGGCTAAATCCCTGTCATTAAATTCAATTAAGTAAAATGAAAGAGGAAAAGACAGTTTAAAATATTTGAATGATTATTTGATTTTATTTATTTCAGTTTAATGATCTGTTGTTGATCTGTAGTGAACTTATGTTAGGAGCGTATAAAGTCCGAGCTCAGATGGATATAGACAGTATGGAGGTACGTTCATACATCCCTTTATTTTGGAACCTCGTCAGTTTTCTCCAGGTCCTCCTGTTTCCTTCCTATTCTAAAGACCCCTACGTGCAAGCGAATTATTGAAATAAAATTTTAAAAAACATATGTTAGTCCCGAAATGACCTAGTTTCTGTTGAGTGGACGTTAAACCCCATTTCTCTCTCTTTCTCTCTCTCTCCCTTTATTATGACAAGTACAATATGGCCCAGGTAGAATATGGCCCAGGAACCGAGCATGACATCATCGCAGCCATCATGGAATTGTGACATCATGTTGAATATCAAAAATCTGTCAATCGATGTACAATTAATTGTCCAAGGAACAAGCATGTCAAGCTTGATGTCGATCATACTTCAATTGACATCGACTTTGGATTTGTTCATACAGCGTTGCCTACAAGAACAACCAGATGAGGAGCACTTGAATCCCAGTTCCTTGTGCAGTATCAGCAATAATGTGTATATTTATGATATGCTTCAGTCCACATCACTAGGGTTACGCTCATAGCACAATATGATTATTTCCCAGTTAAAAACAGATTACCTCCCTTTATGCCATACACTTTAAGGGCGTTGGACAGTCTAAAATACACATTTTAAGGCTAGCGCTGTAATTTTTGTTGATAAGATATGACGTTTTTTGGGGTGATAACTACATATTAATCACCAAAAAAATACAAATTTTATTTCCCAACTATGTTCCAAACTTAGCCCAAAAGCATATTAAAAAGGGGTATTGATGACAACAGATGCAGACTTTTCTCAGTTATGCCTGCATATATTTTCATCAAATTTGGCATGAACAATGCCTATGGCAAGTCCCAAAGAAACACTGATCAATTTTAGGCTATAGGTTGTGGTTTGTCTGTAGAGGGAATTCCTTCTGACGTCATATCTAGATAGGTGTGAATGATCCAGTGTCAAACTGCTACTGGACACGGCTATGATTGTTTACAGTGGATGACGTGAACGGTGTATACGACGTCATAATTTATTCAAGAACTGATCTAGGTCGGGGAAAACCTTCTCGTTTACTATAAATAGTTTTTCTTTCTCGGCTTGTACCTCGATTATTACACATCAAACGGTCGGACTGTTACGTGTCCTCGGTGTTATTTTACATATGGAACATGTGTGCAAAGTCTGAATAAGATTGGTGTTGAAAAGTTAGTGCATATCTTAGACTGCTCAACGCCCTTAAGTCTTACAGACCGCCCAAATCCCACCGATCCCAACTTATTCTGCTTAAGAAGCACAACTGTTTTTATGTAATTTCAAACACCATCCAGCTGTGCCTATTTACATCTGTGTAAACTGGAATACAGCAATTTGTATCTCTAACTGTCAAGGCCTTTCGGTCACAAATCTTACTCAATAACCACTCTGCCAAATGCTCTCGTTACTGTTCATAAATCCTGGAATTTATTAATGCATCTTACTTATTTGATATAGGGGGGCTGGATGGATAAATGGTTAGCATGTGCGCGCTGTATCATAAAGCCTGTATTTGAGTCAATTGCTTTGGTTTCGAATTCTCGGTTTTACGTGACAAGGAGTAGGGTCGCTGTCCATCCTCATGGGTTTTCTTCGGTTTCCCCCCAGTGCTAAAGACCCTGAAGCGCAAGCAAATTTTTGAAATAAATTTAAACCATATGTTAGTCCCAAAATGACCTAGTTTGTGTAGAGTGGATGTTAAACCCCCTTTCTCTCGCTCTCTCTCTTATTTGATATATAGAGCAATTACAGTTACAGAAAGAGGCAGGTTTCACAACAGAAGCCTTGCTACCAAAAGTATGGTATGCATCATAAAAAAAATCTAAAAATAATAAAACGATTGTTTATTTTTGTTTTACAGACAAGAGATGGTGATAATTTAAGTATAGCCAATACGTTTAATTTAATGAGTAAACAGAAGACAATAGAATTACTGGATGAGTAAGTTATTTATTATTATTATTATGGATTTATATAGCGCCACTTCCACAGTACTGTGTTCCAGTGCGCTTTACAATATAGATATAAAAGCAAATAGAAAAACATAAATACAAAAAGGTTATACAGGTAAAGTACGACATATGATAAGAAATAACATACAATTAAAAATCTTAAAACATCACCATATATAGTAAAGTGTATAGAATAATATAATTAAAATGAAAGTAAGATAATTAGTAAAACACAGAGGAGACTATCAATAAAAGATAATTATCACAGCTATAATTTATATTGATGAGATCATTACTAGTCACTAATTTGTATAATATACAGATATTAGTCATTAATATGTATAATTTATACAAATTACTACTTTGTATAAAATATAGAGATTAGTCATTAATATGTATAATTTACACAAATTACTACGTTGTATAATATACAGAGCTTAGTCATTAATTTACACCAATCACTCATTAACTATACACCATTTACTCATTAACTATACATAAATTACTACTTTGTATAATATACACGAATTACTACTTTGTATAATATACACAAATTACTCATTACGGTGTATACTGTACACAAATTACTACTTTCTATAATATACACGTAAGCCAGAATAGCTAAGAGGGTAAGGCACTGGCTCACTAGCTTGGATGTCCCAGAGCTGTCCAAAAAAGTTCATCAGTATTTTTCGGCATGGTTTTCCCTTGTAAGTGCAGGATGGAGGGCCTGACAAGGTCAGCTGTCTAGGCGTTCGGATGGAACAGAAAACCAAATGCAGGAGGACCGCACCACTGATAAACACTTATGCAAGACAAAGCTGCGGACAGGACACATAGTGTATGGTTTTCCCTTGTCAGTGCAGGATGGAGGGCATGACAAGGTCAGCTGTCTAGTCGTTCGTATGGAACAGAAAACCAAATGCAGGAGGACCGCACCACTGATAAACACTTATGCAAGACAAAGCTGCGGACAGGACACATAGTGTAGCGCATATATTTCAAATGTATAGTGTGTATAAACCAAGGGAATGGATCCTGGGTCCAACTGTAATCCTCGACTTGCTTAATGCTATGTAGTATCTATAAGAATTACTCACTAATTTGCATAGTATGCACAAATTACTCATAGTTATATACACAAATTACTCATAATTATATACACGAATTACTCATAATATAATTATATACACAAATTACTCATAATATAATTATATACACAAATTACTCATAATTATAAACTCAAATTACTCATAATTATATGCACAAATTACTCATAATTATATACAGAACATACTCATAATCATCTTCAAACACAGGGTCGGTTATCCTGATGACATGATATATTTGTATAAAATACTCCTTATATTGTTTCGGTTCAAGAAATAAAACAAATAATTGACTTATTTCAGACAAACATCAGAGGATGAAGTTAATTGGTATGAGGTAAGTTTATATAAACATTACTTAAAACTTATTTATATCAGCTGAGGATTATCTTATAGTTAACGTTTGTAATCAAACAAATAAGTTTTAAAACATACATAATTGTAATTTTTTTTTCATACTGTTTTTTTAATTTCAATTTTTTTTTTAAATTCTGTTCTATCCATAAAAAAAAGAAATTATTCATAAAAAAATATGTTTTCATTAAAACAATATGTTTTCATTAAAACAATATGTTTTCATTAAAACAATATGTTTTCATTAAATATGTTTTCATTAAAACAATATGTTTTCATTAAAACAATATGTTTTCATTAAAACAATATGTTTTCATTAAAATTCGATTTTATTCATTAAAATTCGATTTTATTCATTAAAATTCTATTTTATTCATTAAAATTCTATTTTATTCATTAAAATTCGATTTTATTCATTAAAATTCTATTTTATTCATTAAAATTCTATTTTATTCATTAAAATTCTATTTTATTCATTAAAATTCTATTTTATTCATTAAAATTCTATTTCATTCATTTAAATTCTTTTTCATTCATTTAAATTCTATTTTATTCATTTAAATACTATTTTATTCATTTAAATACTATTTTATTCATTTAAATACTATTTTATTCATTTAAATACTACATTATATAGGACGTTAAACCCCATTTCATTCATTCATTAAAATTCTATTTTTAATCTTAAAAATTATAATAGTTTTTTTAAAATTTATTTTATTCTTTTAAATTCTATTTTTATTCAACTTTAAACTTATGTTTTATTCTGTACAAAACCTAATATTTTAAGTAATAATGCCAGCACATGTAATAATGGTTTTGTTGTTTTATTTATTTATAGTCGATAAAACATACAGTTATTGAACACAAGGAGAAGAAAAAGAGAATTCGAGATAAACAACAATCACTGACTAATCTAGAATCGGGGGTAAGTCGTATAATCGCATTTTAAATCTGCCGATTGTTTTTGTGCATTTTTCGGACAAATTTATTATTTAACACTTAATTATGAAAACAGAAGGGAAATATAATCTGGTGGCTTGGAATTTATTGGATTAAAAAGAGGCCCATCAAACTATTTTACCAAACACTCGTAGGTGGCACTGGCTTGTTTGTATCATCTGTTGAGAAGTTTAATTCATCATGTCTTTGTAAATATTGAAGGGAATTGAAACATTTTTAGACTGATATTCCCTTCAGAGATTCAACTAATATTGTAGTTTAAAAGCAATTCAAATTCGGGGGGTCGATTGGTCTAATGGTTAGCACATGCGCACTGTATTATAAGGTCAGTTATTGAGTCAACTGCAGTGGTTTTATTTCCTCAGTTGTATTTGACAAGGAGTAGGGTCACCTGTCCGGTCTCCTCCGACTGCTAAAGACCCCTATGCGCAAGCAATTTATCTCTCTCTATATTCAAAATCCTTGGAAATAGAGATAAGAAGACAATGGAACAATATCGTTTACGAAAGATCTGATTAAATTCTTGCCTAGTCCATTTAGAGAATAAAAAATTCACCAATTTCCTCAATGAATTTCTGATAGGTGATGTTCACAAATTTTCAGATTGAAGGTCATTTAGGAGAAAGAGCACCCCGCTGGATCCCCGATGAATCGGCTACAATTTGTATGAGATGTGATGCCTCGTTCTCTACATTCCGTAGACGTCATCACTGTAGAGCCTGTGGTTGGGTAAGAATATTAAATATTTCACTGTAGACCCTGTGGTTGGGTAAGAATATTAAATTTTTCACTGTAGAGCCTGTGGTTGAGTAAGAATATTAAATATTTCACTGTAGAGCTTGTGGTTGGGTAAGAATATTAAATATTTCACTGTAGAGCCTGTGGTTGGGTAAGGATATTAAATATTTCACTGTAGAGCCTGTGGTTGGGTAAGAATATTAAATATTTCACTGTAGAGCCTGTGGTTGGGTAAGAATATTAAATATTTCACTGTAGAGCCTGTGGTTGGGTAAGAATATTAAATATTTCACTGTAGAGCCTGTGGTTGGGTAAGAATATTAAATATTTCTGTTAATATTGGTTTATGCTTACCCACTGCTTCTAAAGGACACCCTATGAGATGTAAGCACAGCTTGTTTACACTCTTCTCATGTGGTAGGGGGGGGGGTGGACGGCTGAATGGTTAGCATGTGCGTGCTTTACCATAAAGCCTGTCATTGAGTCAACTGGCATGGTTTTGAATCCCCAATTGTATGTGAAAAGGAGTAGGGGCGCCTGTCCAACCTCGTGGGTTTTCTCTGGGTCCTCCGGTTTCCTCCCATTGCTAAAGACCCCTACGCGCAAGCGAATTATTGAAATAAAATTAAACCATATGCTAGTCCCGAAATTACCTATTTTGTGTCGAGTAGACGTTAAACCCCATTTTTCTCTCTCCCTAATTGATTATTTATTATTTCAGGTTATATGTAGTAAATGTTGTAAGAAAGCACCGTTAGAATATTTAGACCGAAAAATGGAGCGAGTCTGTCAGAAGTGTTATAAAGTTATTGTTAAAGTCAATAAAGATGAAGTAGATAATTGTAAAGATTCATCGTTAAAGAAAAAAGGTGTTTTACAGGTAAAATTGATAGTTTTTTTTCTGGCTGCCAGGGGGTTGGATGACCAAATGCTAAGCACATCATCCAGTCAACTGGCGTGGTTTCGATTTCCCGATTATACGTTGCAAGGAGTAGGGGTGCCTGTGCAATCTTGTGGGTCCCAAAACGACTCAAAACCCCACTTCTATCTTTATCTCTCTCCTCTATAATGTCACATCTACACCAAAATGGTGCAGACCTGAAATTGATTGTGCAGAGTTGTCTCCCTTTATTTATTTATTAATTTATATTTTGCCAAGAGGCATATCAAACATGACAATAGAGGTGATAATATAAAGTTACATGATAATAAGATGGGAAAGTTTTGATGACAGAAAAAGTAATGATGTCAGAAATGACCAGCCTCTTGAGGATAACCCATAAAACCTGCTTAAATTAAAACTAGATATCTCCTGATTATTGTAAATGCACTTTACATCATAAGGTCTGTCAAACTTGTATGTGACTAGGAGTAGGGTCGTCTGCCTAACCTAGTGGGGTTTTTTCTGAGCCACCGGAATCCTCCAACTGTTAAAGACCTCTACGTGCCATTGAATTATCGAAATAAAATTTGATGGTATGGTAGTTCCAAAATGACCCTAAACCACATTTCTCTGTTTATTCTCGATCTCCTAACATGTAGCAACTGCCTTCAGAAAATAGTGCTGGCTTAAAATAAACTGTCCAGAGTGGTCTCCCTTGACACATCATTAGCTCACACAGTCTTCCAATTATTGTGAATATAAAATGTATGTATATTTACAGGTTCAAGCTAAAGATCCATGTGTTCTCGCAACATATTTAAATATGTCTGCTGATAAAGGCAAAAATTGGATGAAAAGATGGTTTGCTGCTCATGAAGATTTTGTTTTATATTCGTTTAAATCTGATCAGGTACGTGGCCATTTGTATTTGAGTCAACGCCTCAGGGCTCAGACCGACGGCTCTGTTTGCTTGAATGGAGAAATAACACAACAGCTATTGATAGAAAATAAATGACGTAACGAGCATTACAAAATTTGCACTTTCTTATTAGTGAAAGCCTATCGATAATTTGATAGATTTTGTATTGTATGGGGGGGTGGTCTTGCAGATATGAAAAGGACACTAATGTGTCAAGAATGAATCCATTCAAGATTTTCAAGTTCATTTCCACAGTATGTCTACTATTTCGGAGAATACAAAAAGAGTATATGCAGTTGAAATGTATTTAAAACGTCCCTAGATGGCAGGACTCTCATTTCAGCCATGTATGACTGACTAGCAGTGAAATAAGGATAGTGCTAAAATGTTTTTCCAATCCAAAATAAGGATAAACAATAAAGGAATACTGCACAATAAAATACAAACAAGTTTGACAGTACGATAAAATTCATATTTGATTATTTTGGGGGTTATTTTTTATTGCTAACTTAATAGATTTTTTTTGGATTTTTTATTGATTTTTTTAATTAATTATTCTTTTGATTATTTTTTAAATTTTTTTATTGAAAACTTAATTGATTATTTTGATTATTTTATTGATTTTTGTTTAATTACTTTACTGATTGATTTCTTTCCAGGACACGTGTGCCTTAACATCTCTTCCTCTACCAGGTTACAAAGCAGAAGCTATAAAAACTATTCACAATCGACCTGACGTGTTTAAACTGTATTATAAAGATAAAAAAGTTTATCTTTTCGAAACAGAAAGTCATACAGATCTTAAAAAGTAAGTTTTAGAGCCATTTGCCTAAACGATACTTATCAAAGTTATTTCCTTTCTGAATCTGAAATGGTTGTGAGAGCTCCAGGAGATGTCACCATAGTTATTTATTGAGTTAACTGGCGTTAACCCACTGCTAAAGACCCCTACGCACAAGCAAATTATTGAAATAAAATTGAACCATGTGTTAATCCCGAAATGACCTAGTTTGTCGAGTGGATGTTAAACCCCATTTCTCTCTCTTTTTCATTTGACTGTAAAAATTCCCCAAACCACAGGCTGTTTATGTTTCATGAATAATTTGCCTTTTGTTTTTGTTTGACTTACAAAAAAAACCCAGGATGGTTCATAAAGTATTTATTCCAAAGTTCATTCCAGTTTCTTATTCTAAATAAAATATTTCAATTCTGAGTGAAAATTTAATGATTGGTACTCATCCTTTTTCATCTTCAACTGTTTTTAAAACTTCATCAAGGCGAGCAATTTTAGATTGGGGGGACTGCCATTATAGGTCCTTATAGGCGAGGGTCCAGGGGCCGCAATAACCTGGATAAAAGAGTACTTGCGGCCAAATTATTGGGGGGGGGGGCTAAAGCCGGGCCTGTTCATTGACACATATATAATATATTTGCCTAGCTAAGATTATCTCAAAGTGACCAGCCAATTTTTATGCTGTTAACTCTATCTGCATCGATTAAAATCTAGTTTCTGTATTTTGTCTCTTTTCAGATGGGTCAGTGTTTTAAATAAAATGGTTAAGCTTGAATTACCAGACGAAACCCAGAGATTTTCGTCTCAATCGACCAGTAGTGGTAATAGCACAGGTAGTGGTGCGAATAGTGCTGATACAACTAACAATAACGGTGAAACGTCGGAGCCGGAATTAACTGACGACACCACGATTCATGTATCAAATAAACAATCTCTTAAAAAGGAAAGACGGTCGTCAAATGTCTGATGCCATTCAAATATCAGTGAATACAGAGTTTAATATTCAATGGATGGATTATTTAATGTGTATATGTTGCAAACGTAAACTTTTTTGAATGGAACACAATTAATATTTTGTGTGTGATTTTCAGTGAAATGTTAATCACAAAGTTTCATATATTTAGTGTTATGTGAAGATCATGTTTCACATTTCTGATATGTGAAGGAATTACGACTTTAAATGAATAACAAAGTTTATACAAGTTCTGTGAAATGGTAGTGGCATTGTATTTTATGCTGTAAACACCGACTTGACAGGTCTCTCGATCAGAAATTTGAAAGTTATTTTAAAACACAGTTGATTTTGTCAGCTTGAGAAGAATTACATGTACGAAGAAATTATTTTTTATATGCTGGTCATATAATTTGACGAATGAAATGTGTTTACTATTCGAAATCAAGTTGAAATAATTCATCATTGATTTCAGAAATATTTAGAATAATATTGAGTTATGTTTTATTATGAAAACAAAAGGATGGAAGTTTGTAGGCTTAGCCACGAAAATACGAATGATATTAATGTTATCGCGTTACTCTTGTTCTTAACCTATCCCTGATATCAACCACTCAAATCATATCCTTGAAAATCTAAAACTCTTTGTCAAATTTTAAAATCAAGAACTTAATTGTCTTAGAAAGTAAAACATTATGACAGATGAATATGTGAACTTTGTGTACAGACGACAACTTTCATGGCCATGAAACTCAAAACTTGTAAAACATAGGTTGTTGAAGAAAGATGGACAACGTCATTTTGTTGTCAAGGAAGTGTCGTCAAGGAAGTCTGACTATCTAGTTGTACAAGGCCTTCTATATTTCGGCACTAATTTCGATTGGGTACTCACTCTGCTTGTGAGTCTATTAAATATTCCTCAATCATCGCGAATACCAAGTCTTGCTTTAACGCGAATACCAAGGCCTTCCATAATACCCTGCATATTTCGGCACTAATTTCGATTGAGTACTCATCTTGCTTGTGAGTCTATCAAATTTAACGCGAATACCAATTCTCGCATTTTCCAGCTACAATGTCTACCTGTGAAAATCGAGTTGCAAAGTTCAACGTTCGTCCAACGTCAAGTTTTCCGTGAAGTTCGCTTTGTCACAATCTCTGATTGGACGCTAGTGTCCATGTATGGCCGATAACGTAGCTATAAGTTCAGGAATTGTAAAGTAATCTAGCAACATTAAGATGTTGCAAAACTCACAGTCAATCATAGACTTTCATAACAAAACCAAGGGGGCGTGGCTGTCAAGGAGGTGTGTGGCTGTCAAGGAGGTGTGGCTGTCAAGGAGGCGTGGCTGTCAGAGAGGCGTGGCTATCTGGGGATAGGTTAACTATCGAGTACATGTATTATAGTTGTAGTTGGATACAAAAATTAATATCATTTATTAACTTTATAACATTACCAGGGAAAAGAGACCAATGTTTTAAGATTTTTACTAGAAATTATTGTCTTAATTCTCACTTTACTAATCCTCCAAGTTCACAAAGCATTTTCAGACTTAAGTTGAAAACTTGCTCAACTTTCAATCACTGTTTATGAGAAATATCTTTGATGCAGACACACCAAACTTTGAACATAGTTTCTTATTGATGTATTTGATACATTAAAACCACAAAAGTTTTATAAAGGTCTATATTTTAGTTAGAATAAGGTGAACAATTTTGAGTAAATTCTCAACAAAGTCTGAGAATGCTTTGTGAACTCGGGGCCTGTTTGCTTATTAATTCATCATCGAGCTTTGTATCCCACAATGTTCAACATTAATACCAACATCATGGAAGTGGTCATATACAATCTGGTTAAAACACAGATCCAATTTCGTTTCGTTTTTTATAGTTCAAAATTTTGTTTTTACTTGTCTTACTACACTTGGATCTGAAAGACTTTTTTATTTAACTTGTGTTAATGAGGAATCGGCCAATCAAATGGTCGTTTATTTTTTTTTTATTTTTTGAACTTTTAAGCAAAACATCGTTCAAAAGACTCAAGAGGCTATTTTTCTATGGTAGACCAAAGAGTTCTTTAATTAATGTTCTTAATTCTTCATTCATAGTCCTTAATTCCTATTTCTTGATTTGTTGTCCTATCAATTAAGAACTAAGAATTAAGAATACTGAATAAAGAGCAGGTCTTCCATATTTTTCTATCAAGACTTGTAAGGGCTAAAAATTAAGTAACCATGGTCTTATAAACACTATTAAATTAATACAACTGCTGTGCAGTTCTTGCTATTGTATATTTTTATTTCCTTTTCGTGCCATACCGTAATAAAATAATAATAAAATAAAATAAATGTGATTTGAGTTATCAGTATAAATTCTTATTATTATTTGCATAATGTTTTTGATAAATGATATTGACTGCTTTTTAGGATTTTGCAAAATAAACGCTTTACATATGTAATTTATACTGTCATTTGATCATTCATATACATCTTAAAGGGACAATAACACTCTTGTTGTAACTGAATAATATGTCCCGATCATTATTCTGCTCACAGAATTGTACTATTTTACAATATTCCAATTAATTGATGATACAAATTTCACATACCACACCGAAATTAAAAAATTTGAAAAATTCAACTACATGGTTTGAAAAGCCTTACGTGAACCTTTTCAAATGTAACTTAGATTTAAAGATATTTTCGAACCCTCTGGACAAGTAAAATAGGATGTAATGGATAATTTACACAACAGGGAGGACACTTAAACATCTAATAGTTAGAATAAGGCTATTTTCTCTTTTCTGGACCTGTCAAGCCAGCAAGAGTGTTATTGTCCCTTTAATTATTAGTTCATAATAAATATTTTTGATAATTTGAAGTTGTAACATGTGTATATAATTATTTATTTCATATTTTAACCCATAAAACCACAGGCACCTGTAAAATGGAAAAGCTCTTGTACGTACCGATAGAGAGTCAGTTCTAGATGAGTTATTTCCCCTTGAATTAAATAAACTCACTTTCAGACATAATACTTAGTCACAGCTTAATGTTATTTTTTTTAGGCGATTTTCCATGTTACAGACCCCTGTGGTTTCACTACCAAAATGGTGGCTAATTTATCATTTTTACGTTCCATTTCAAAACTCATAGTTCAAAATAACAATCATGTTTTAAGAAAATTAATTCAAATATTTTGTTTATTTTTATTGATAGAATTTTTAGAAACTATTTTCATTGATGATGGTACATATTTATATTGTCAGTATTGAATTTTAAAAATGGATTATTTTATATTGACTGTGTCGCTCGCATAGAAAGAAAAATTGTTCTAAGAAACTATAATATAATGGGTTCTTTTAGCTTAACGGACCATCGACAGATAAATGATAATATATGATAAAATTAAATTGGCTATAATTGTACTGTTTTATATATTATTATTTTATATTATTAGTGTGAGAGATTTTATAGCTTGGCTTTTATTGATATAGTTTTATCTAGGAGCTCACTCCAACACCTGTCTAACCTCGTGGGTTTTCTCCAGGTCCTCCGGTTTCCTCCAACTGCTAAAGACCCCTATGCGCAAGCGAATTATTGAAATAAAATTAATCATGTACATGTTAGTCCCGAAATGACCTAGTTTGTGTCAAATGGAGGTTAAACCCCATTTATCCCTCTCTCTCTCTCTTCAACACTGCAACATTGACTGGATACATTTGTCATTACAGTCTGTCAAGAACTCATAATTACTTTTCTATGGTCTAATTAATTAATTATGGGTAACCTTAATATTGAAATCAGAGGGCAAGTATATCAGATTATACAACAATTTGACATTTTTAATACAGAGATAGTTTAATTGCATTTGATTATTATCTTTGTTGCATATTCTGTATATATTGGCCCACAATTCATATACTTGTATCATGTGCTTGATAGAGACGAGAGTATCCTCGTCGAAACGTGGCTTAGTATTAAACTCAGTAATTGTGTATCCATAAAATTGTACCTTGGTGTTAATCAAGTGTTAAAGACAGGTTAATTCACAATACGGTACCATAAAACATCTAAAATGAATATAATTTGCAAAGTTTCTATGCCGATACTGAAATCTTTGAAGTAGAAGTCTTGGTATGAATACATTGATATTTATTATAATTAAGTGGTTTAGACTGAATAAATAAACTTCTTCAGTCATTGAAATACCTGGATTAATATTTTAATTTGAAAAGTTTTATGGTCTTGTAGTGAGTTTTAAACAAGAATGCCACATCAGTCAGTAAATTACATGAACTACATGTATTAAAAATTTAGTTTGAAAAGTTCTTAGATCTTTTCAATTAAGATTGGAGTGAGTTCTCAACAAGAATGTCACATAAGTCAGTAAATTACATATATTAATTTGAAAAGTTCTATAATCTTTTCATTTAAGATTGGAGTGACTTTCCAACAAGAATGCCACATCATTCAATAAAATTATATGAATTAATACATTAATTTGAAAAGTTCAAAGATCTTTTTATTTAAGATTGGAGTGAGTTTTTATTAGTAATAATATCAATCATCCGAAGTTAGTATATAATTATGTCCTCGTTATTTGTTGCCCAGGTTTTTTTTTCTGTTAAAGAGATTTATTATGTTATAAATGTGATTGTCCATCGTAATATACATCCAACAGATATAAATATATAAATAAATTAATATCAAATATTCACAAAGACTTTTGTTATTTTTGATAGTAATATACAGTCACACTTTCATGAGGACGTATATTGTCGTTGCCCCTGCCCCTTGAACTTGAAATGTAGGTTTATCTCTAAAAGATCTCAGTTCCTTCGATATTAGCATGTATCGGATAGAAATTTCATGGATTATGGCCCGTGATTGTTAGAAAAATAACGTTTTTAGCTTGTGGCCTCACTAATGGTCACAATTTTCATCTGATAAGTTATTGTAGTAGAGGAAACCTGGAGAACTTTAACTACCAGCAGGAGCGGTATTTGAAGGAATCGAGACCCGCAACAAGATTCACTTTATAAAGTTCCGATATAGAACAGCCTGAAGGACGCCATTGAAGATTCACCCGATTCAACTGATGTTAGCTGCTTCAAGAGGACTTGGGTTAGTGGTGTTAGCCGCTTCAAGAGGACCTATATTATTAATTTATCATATATATTATTAATTTGGCTTATTGAAGCGGCTAACATTAACACATGGTATTCTCTATGGAGAAATATTGACCAATCAAAATCATTATGTTGGGTTTTCACGCACGACCAGACGGTCCGGTTTTTGTTGTCGGTCACGTAGCCTACTGTAACTGTTCCGTACTGCCGTTGAGGCCTGGTGGGGGTTGGTGCGATTAGATAACAGACCTCATCTCTCTACCCTCCGTGTTTCAGTAGGCACATATATCAATGTTTTAAGATAGCTAGGGTGCGACGTGTGTGGATGTTGGCAGTAGGCCTATGGGGTTAATTTCACTCCTCGCCTGTTCCCCAGTCATGCTCCCAAACACAAGCACCGACTAAGGATCCGCCATTTTAAGTAAGACCGATCTGAAATTCGGCATGCCTCTTCTTTGAACAAATGCGCATCGACTGACCGAGTTCGATTTTTGAAATGACGTCATGGCCAGTTCCTGGTTGATGTTGTACGCTCGGGCTTGTTCTTCAGATATTGCGACCTAAAATAATTAACCGAATGGTTCCGAAACGGGCGCTACTGCACTTTCGTACCTCTACCAGTTCCCGTGGTCGTAGAAACTTGAAATTTGCAGGGGATGTTAAGGATGACTAACTATGATCACACACCAAATTCTAGCCGAATCGATCAATAACTTTTTATTTTACCGACCTTTTAATTTCTGCCGAGAGAGAACTGCATCCGCTTTCGCCATTTGTATTGTTTACTTTTTAGACTCGCATAACAAGACGCTCCGACGGAAACCGACACACTTTGGACTCGAATAACAAGACACTCCGACGGAAACTGACTAGATGCACTAGCTGCTTAACACTGCAGTTCATAAAAATTAAGATTATTTTTGTATACTTTAATTTTTGCGCTTAGCCACCATTTTCTATAAATACTATTTGGTGTTGATCAGTGGATTGGCCTTTAGGTGTGAATATTACCATGACTTTGATTTTGACCTTGAGTCAAAACCTCCCATCCATCTCGGGCCCTTCGCATTTATGCTTGCCGTGGCCTTATTTCTTACCGTATTATCAAAGTTAAGGTTCGAGGTGAAAGCATAGGCGACGTCCTTCAGAAAAGATAATTGGGTCTAGATCGTAGGTCAAGGTTATCTTTCACAAAACTAAACTCAAACTTTTCAAAGTCATTTTTGAGACATTTGACCTTGACTTACGACCTTGACCCCACAACCTTTTTAAAGCCCATCATCTGGACTTGAACCACCTACGTTTAACTTTGCCCTGTCGCACACTGCTCGGTCACAAAATGGTCAAACGCAAGGGTCCCGTGTCCGAAAAGAAGTAAATGGGCGGGGTCAATGTGAAAGGTCATGGTGACCTCCACTAGTCACCTTTAACCACCCGTGACCTTGACTTTGACCTTGAGTTTAAACTTCCAATCCATCTCGGGCCCTTTGCGTTTATGCTTGCAATGGCCTTATTTCTTAACGTATTATCAAAGTTAAGGTTCGAGGAGAAAGCAGAGACCACGTCCTTCAAAAAAGATAATTGGGTCAAGGTCGTAGGTCAAGGTCATCTTACAGAAAACTAAACTCAAACTTTTCACAGTCATTTTTAGGACATTTGACCTTGACTTACGACCTTGACCCCATAACATTTTTTAAAGCCTATCATCTTGGCTACAACCACCTACGTTTAACTTTGCCCTGTCGCACACTGCTCGGTCACAAAACGGTCAAACGCAAGGGCCCCGTGTCCGAAAGGAATTAAATGGGCGGGGTCAATGTGAAAGGTCGTGGTGACCTCCACTAGTCACCTTTAACCACCCGTGACCTTGACTTTGACCTTGAGTCTAAACTTCCCATCCATCTCGGACCCTTTGCGTTTATGCTTGCAGTGGCCTTATTTCTTACCATATTATCAAAGTTAAGGTTCGAGGAGAAAGCAGAGACCACGTCCTTCAAAAAAGATAATTGGGTCAAGGTCGTAGGTCAAGGTCATCTTACAGAAAACTAAACTCAAACTTTTCAAAGTCATTTTTAGGACATTTGACCTTGACTTACGACCTTGACCCCATAACATTTTTTAAAGCTTATCATCCTGGCTTCTACCACCTACGTTTAACTTTTCCCTGTCGCACACTGCTCGGTCACAAAACGGTCAAATGCAGAGGGTCCGTGTCCGAAAGGAAGTCAATGGGCGTGGCCAATGTGAACGGTCGTGGTGACCTTCACTAGTCAAGGCTAACAAACCGCGACCTTGACTTTGACCGTTAGTCCAAACTTCCCATCGATCTCGGGGCCCTTGCGTTTGACCGATTTGTGACCGAGCAGTGTGCGACATGGGAAAGTTAAACGTAGGTGGTTGAAGCCAAGATGCTAGGCTGAAAAATTGTTATGGGGTCAAGGTCGTAAGTCAAGGTCAAATGTCCCGAAATCAACTTTGAAAAGTTTAAGTTCAGTTTTCTGTAAGATGACCTTGACCTACGACTTTAACCCAATAATCTTTTCTGAAGGACATCGTCTCTGCTTTCACGTCGAACCTTAACCTTGATAATACGACAAGAAATAAGGCCACGACAAGCAAAAACGCAAATGACCCTAGATCGATGTGAAGTTTGGACTTAAGGTCAAAGTCAAGGTCACGGTTGGTTACCCTTGACTTGTAAAGGTGATCACGACCTTTCACATTGGCCACGCCCATTTACTTCCCTTCGGACACGGGACCGTTGCGTTTGACCGTTTTGTGACCGAGCAGTGTGCGACAGGGCAAAGTTAAACGTAGGTGGTTGAAGCCAAGATGATAGGCTTTAAAAACTGTTATGGGGTCAAGGTCGTAAGTCAAGGTCAAATGTCCCAAAAATGACTTTGAAAAGTTTAAGCTCAGTTTTCTGTAAGATGACCTTGACCTACGACCTTGACCCAATTATCTTTTTTGAAGGACGTGGTCTCTGCTTTCTCCTCGAACCTTAACTTTGATAATACGGCAAGAAATAAGGCCACGGCAAGCATAAACGCAAAGGCCCCGATAGGGATTGGAAGTTTTGACTCGAGGTCAATATCAAGGTCATGGCAATAGTCACACCTAAAGGCCAATCCACTGATCAAAACCAAATAGTATTTTATAGAAAATGATGGCTTCGCGCAAAAATTAAAGTTTACGAAAATAATATTAATTTTTATGAACTGCAGTGTTAGGGAGCTAGTTCAGTGTGTCAGTTTCCGTTTTAGTGTCTTGTTATTCGAGTCTAAAGTGTGTCGGTTTCCGTCGAAATAGTAAACAATACAAATGGCGAATGCGGATGCAGTTCTCTCTCGGCAGAAATTTAAAGGTCGGTAAAATAAAAAGTTATTGACCGATTCGACTGAAATTTGGTGTGTGATCTTTGTTAGTCATCCTTAACATCCCCTGCAAATTTCAAGTTCATACGACCACGGGAACTGGTAGAGGTACGAAAGTGCAGTAGCGCCGGAATGCGTTAGGTAGGACCGTTGACATCTTTTAATAAATAATCCTAGACATACCCTAGTTAGTTGGAACATTGGTAACCGTGGATCTTATTCCATGTAAGTAGGGGGTTTGCAGAGAACAAAATTATAAAAAGTGCAATGATCGAGCCACGTTCGTTAGACTCTTGAAAAGTCAATGGATGAATGAATGAATGGTCTCAGTCTGTGTGTGTGTGCCTTTTTTAGCACTGAAGCGTAGGCTAGGCCTAAATCATAATGAAGTAATGTGGTTTAACGTCCCACTGTTCTGTTGCTAAAGTGTGCTATGACATAATATAATATTATATGAGGGAAATTTTGCCCGGGATGCGGAGCTACTCTTATTAAAAATTATAGCCTAGTCTTATATCAAATTGAAACTGCCACTTGCAGGATCTTTTACGTGCACGGCGCACGCCAAATGCCAAATCCAATGTCACGAATGTGAACAAAGGACCTTGTTTTTTTTTGTGTCCCATCTGAACGACTAGACAGAGCAAGCCAGCGTCGAATCCACAGTGACATACATAGGCACATGATCCCCCCTGAAGAGTTGGTACGGTACTCTAGTGCCTTTATTAGGCCTAATATATTATCATTTTTGGAAAAGCTTAAATTTAAATTAGTTCAAAGATGCCTCCCTTCATTCTATTAGTAAGTGCAAGAGGTCCGCATCAGGGGGTTGGGATGGCCTAGTGGTCTAGAGTGCCGCGCTTCGACCTCTGGCTGTTGTTTCGAGCCCTGCGGTGTGAGCGTATGTAGCATGGAGATAGGTGCGCCTTCTCAACCTTGTGGTTTTCCTCCGGGCACTCAGGTTTCCTCCCACTGCTAAAGACCCCTACGCGAAAGAGAATTATTGAAATAAAATTAAACCATGTTAGTCCCGAAATGACCTAGTTGTGTTGAGTGGACCTTAAACCCCATTTCTCTCTCTCTCTCTCTCTCTCTCTCTCACGTCCGCACCACCGTCCGCACCACCGCACCACGCACGCAAGTAATAATATCAAATTATGTGAAAGGACATGTCATAAACATTCTTTAGTTCTAAGAGCTTAACTTCTAATAATTTATTTCCAAATATTAATCTACTAGAAATTGTTATTACAGGTAATTAGTTAAGCGGTGCAGAGAAGGCTTGTATTATAATAAGTGTGGCCCCGGGATGGGGGGAGGGTCATTGGAGTAGTGTTCGTGACAAATATATAGTCGTCAGAGTCTCAAGCGGCCAAAGGCAAACCGCTAGCTATCACACTCCTTTTTGTGTTAACGAACTAAGCTCATATATATGTTTTTGGTTTTTTTATTTTTATATACAATATTTTTGAGCGACAGAAAGAATGCCTGAAATTCAATCAATTACTTTCTATTCTATGATATTGATATTCCATAAACAGAAACACTACAGGATATGCATTCGTGGGGCCCGGCCTGTAATCAATTGAATGAAGAAGAAAGAAGTAGCTACCAAAAAAAAGCCAAACGGTTTTTCATAATGTATTTTATTTTTTCATAATATTCTATTTTAGATAACAAAATTACCAGTATCAAGTAAATATGGAGTTGATTCGGTTGTGGGCCATGACCTCATCAGCCAAATGCCATATATTTCTATTTGGAGAAGGTAACCCAAAGGAATTCCAAAGCATACCTTTCAAACCTATATACTGACTGCTGCGCGTGAGGTATATATATTTTATTTTATAATTATAAACTTGTTACACCCACTGTCTTCTTAAGTTAATAGTGTTTTGGTGGTTTTGGATATGTAAATATATTTTTATTAATAAGCAGCATTGGTTTTTTATTTTTAGTAGATGGAGTCAACGTGACAAATAAATCCCTGAGTATACAACGCCAAAGTGCACAAGAACATAATTAATGTGCTGTATAGTAAGTAAATTTTGTTATACCCACTATCTTTGCAGTGTTTCTTTCCGTACGCATAAGTTTTATGTAAAACTAGCCAATCCAATGTAGCCTGAATTTTTTCCTATTTTCTCTTTGAACAGACCCAGACCCATGTTATCGTGGTTATCAGTCTATGTATAAAAGTGGTTTTATTATTTGCGTCCACAATATTGATTTTGACGTATATTGTTGTCTCCCATGCCTGTTTGTACATCTTTTCACATTTTGATTGTGGACACTCTACAACAAGTCACCATTTTCATCCGATTTTGACAAAACTTGAAATATAGGGTTGTATCCCCCAAACCTTGGCTCCTTTAGATATTGGCTGGTAGCGGACCGTAACTGAATGGATGATAGCTCCTTGTTGTTGGAAAAATCATGGTTTTAGCTTGTGGACACGCTAAAGGCCCGTTCTCATGGTGCGACTTGTAGTAACTACTTGTAGTATCTACATACAGTATCTACATGTAGTATCTAAGACCCCTGCGCAAGCGAATTATTGAAATAAAATTAAAGCACATGCTAGTCCCGATATCACCTAGTGTGTGTCGAGTGGATGTTACACCCCTCTCTCTCTCTCTCTCTCACACACAAAACTTGAAAGTTGCCATTTGCATATTTAAGATCCATTGTTTACACTTTTATGTTTTGTAAGTTGAAAATATGGAGTGGTTTGAAAATATATCCTGAGCTAAGGAAATAAACATTGTCTGTTTTATTTTGTAGAATTACAAATGATGACCCACAAATCGCTACCATCACAGGTACAGTATTGTTATACACTTCCATCAGCTACAAGTATATTAGAAACTAGAAATATAATTTCTTGATAACATGACATGCGTAGCAGACACTGCAATAATCTACAAACGTTTATAAAATTATATATGTAAACTGTATCGACGACTGTAATGGAAGACATGATCTTGGTATTGATACAAAAAGAAATATTTATTGTTCAGTAGCCCATATTAGAGTGCCAGAGTCTATTCACGAGACTGTGTTTACATGTTAAAACCTACGCTTTAGATCATAATGTATGTCATCGAATCAAGCGTTGTTGTTTCGATTCCGGCATTGTGGACGACAAAAAGTGGGGTCAAGTTTCCTGCCACTGTTTTGGATGCTTTTTATACATCCACATCCAGAGCTGTTTGTGAAGTCTCTGCAGGTCACAATTTTCATCCGATTGCAACGAAATATGAAATATATGTTGATCATTCTAAGATCTCAGTTCCTTTAGTTTTTGGTGTGTATTGGACCGTAACTTCATGGATTATGGCCCCTGATTGTACGAAAAATCATGTTTTTAGACTGTGGTCACTATTTATCCAATATTTATCCAATTCTTTTAAACTTGAAATGTATGTTTATGACCCACAATATTTATTGGTCAGTAGTGTACATATAGCATACAATCTGTGGCCGGATGCCCAAATTTACAGAATCATTCCATTAGATTGTGGACCCCGGTAGAAGTCACAACTTATATTCCATTTTAAAAAATATTTTAATATAACACCTTTACACATCAATGAAGTTTGAGTTCGAATTTCATAAAGATATGACCAAAAATGTCAGACTAAATGACTGCTCCTTATCTGATTTTGAGGAAACTTAAAAGATGTTTATATCTCAAAGATCTTGGTTTGTGTAGATATTAATGCATATCGGACTGTAAATTCCTGGATAATGGCCCCTGATTGTAAAAAAATCGCTTCTTTTTTTTTAGCTTGTTCTCTGTCCACCTCTTGCAAAATATGGGCCTATCTTGCATGGCAACCGCTTGTTGTAGAGATTGATGATTGGCTTTATGATTTTAGGTGTAGAAAGCATCCTTGTAGACTAAACCTTAGATATAAACAGCACAGTTACAAAGGTAAAATATTCTTATACGGTCCCTTCCTTACTTGTGTTAACCGGGGCTGCTATAAGAATGGAATTTATATGGGGGTGGGGGCTGTTTATATGGCCAACATGTATTGGTCAGTAGTGTACATATAGCCCCTTCATTTCCTATTCTCATAAATGTATATGAAAGAGAAGAAGTGATGTTTATATTTCCGAATACTTTTTGAATTTAATAGAAGCTACAGTTTTAAAATTATTTTGTTCATAATTGATGACATCCATTTGGATAATGAAAGGGTTATCCCTATTGAATTTCCCTGTTCTCTGTATATCTTATATATTTATATATGCATATCAAATATTGATAGTTGTGGAAGACAGTGTTTTAAGGTGGTTTGGGGCGGGGGTTTGTAAGACATTGAGGCGTGTCAATGTTTTTTGCCGTTATAGTGTTTCCCCCATGCTTATTAGACCTACCTCACAAACTATGTCAAGTTATTAAAGTGGTCTGTACAAAACAAAATGATTGAAATATATCAAATCTTAAAATTATATTTTGCAGAATATGAAGTAGAGAAAATAATGAAAAGGAGGAGGAAAATATGAGTTCTATCTAACTGAGGGGGGAGGGTTTTCCTCCATCTGCAGACTCTTTAAAAAGGAAGAACACCTCAATCACAATCTTTTAAATATTTCTAGACATTAAAAATAAATTATTAAAAGAAATGGAGTGTTAGTATTTTGTATCATTGAACCTAAAAATAGCAAAATGTGTGAATGTTGAACATTTTCCATTATAAGTGGAGGGGGTGAAATCAGAGCAATTGTAAAGGTAACCTATCGAAGCGGGTTTCGAGTAAAATAAATCACAATTTTCTGGGTAAAACCTCTTTGAGGAGGGGTAAGTAGGCAAAAAATAGTCAGCATGAACACAGTGGTATATTTTCAAAAAATCAGATCAAATTGGATAAGAAACCTGTTAGATGTACACATTAAATATGTGATTGAAGAGATGGGTTTTAGCAGCAAAACATACCGCTCTCTTAGATCACACATTAAATATCTAAAGAAAAGGATTGGTTTTGTCTGTAAGAGTGGCTCTGTTAGAGCTTAAATTTTGCCCGAACAGCGACACTATGGTCTACTCTTATTTCGTATTCCAACTGTCAAGGGTTCTTTAACGTGCACGTTAATATGTACACAGAACCTCGTTTTTGTCCCATCCTAACGATTATATGTTGTCCCTTAGTATGCCTTATGTCCCGCACCACTGACGAGGAAGAACAACGACTCAAAATCCTGCTCTTATTATGCTCTGTTAGATTTATTGTGGCAAATAGCTCTTTTCAACAGGTGTATTTTAAAATTATCTGAAGCAAGGGATAAGTTTCACAGGGGAAGGTCGGTCTTGCTAGTAGAAGCAATAAATATCGGGAGTAAGGGATGATTTTATAGAGGAAAGTCACTCTTTTCAACAGAAGCATTAAATATCCTGAGTAAGGGATATATTTTACAGGAAAAAAATCACCCTTATCAACAGAACCATTAAATATCCTGAGTAAGGAGAGAGTTGCTCTTTTTAACAGAAGCATTCAATATTCGGAGCAAGGAATGGGTTATATCGGGGAAATTCGCCCTTTTCAACAGAATTATTCAATATCGGGAGTAAGGGATGGGGTTTTATAGGGGGAAGTCGCTCTTGTCAGCATTAAACATCCCGAGTAAGGGATGGGTTTCATTGGGGGGAAAGTGGCTCAGAAGTATTAAATATCTGTAATAAGGCATGAGTTTTATTGGGAAAGGTCGCTCTTGTCAGTAAAAGCATTCAATACCCGGAGTAAGGGATGGGTTTTATAGGAGAAAGTAGCTGTTGTCAGCAGAAGCATTCAATATCTGCCGTAAGGGATGGGTTTTATAGGGCAAAGTCGCTCTCAGCAGGAGCATTAACTATCTACAGTAGCTTGCTCTTTTGAACAGAAGCATTAAATATCTGGAGTCAGGGATATGGATGGGTTTCATAAGATTGATGTTTTAAATATCTGGAATAAGGTATGCATTTCATTTTCATGGGGAATGTCACTCTTTTAAATAGGAGCATCAAATATCGGGAAGCAGCAGTTGATTTTATAGGGGACGGTACCTCTTGTCCGCACGGAATAGGTTTTACTGGGGATAGTCGCTTTTTTTAACAGAAGCATTGAATATTCGGAGAAAGGGATGGATTTTTACAGGGGAAGGACTCTCTTTTCAACAGAAGCATTGGATAAGGGATGGATTTTATAGGGGGAAAGTCGCTACTGTCAGCATAAGCATTCCATATCTAGAGTAAGGGATGGGTTGTATAGGAGAAGGTCTCTCTTTTCAGCAGAAACATTAAATATCTGGAGTAAGAGATGGATTTTATAGGGGAAAGTCGCACTTTTCAGCAGAAGCATTAAAATTTTAAAACTACAGTAGGTTGCTCTATTCAACAGAAGCATTAAATATATGGAGTAAGGGATATGAATGGGTTTCATATGGATGGATGTACATGTATTAAATATCTGGAGTAAGGTATGTGTTTCATGGGGAAAGTCGGTCTTTTCAATAGGAGCATCAAATCGGGAAGCAGGCGTGGGTTTTATAGGGGAAGGTACCTCTTGTCAGCAAGGGATGGGTTTTACAGGGTAGTTAGTCGCTCTATTCAACAGAAGCATTGCATGTCCGGAGTGAGGGATGTGTTTCATAGGGGAAAGTCGCTCTTTTCAACAGAGGCATTAAATATCCAGAGTAAGGGATGGATTTTATAGGGGGAAAGTCGCTACTGTTTTATAGGGTAAGGTACCTCTTGTCAGCAAGGAATGGGATTTACAGGGGAATTAGTCGCTCTATTCAACAGAAGCATTGCATATCCAGAGTAAGGGATGTGTTTTATAGGGAAAAGTCGCTCTTTTCAACAGAAGCATTGCATATCCAGAGTAAGGGATGGATTTTATAGGGAAAAGTCGCTCTTTTCAACAGAAGCATTGATCCAGAGTAAGGGATGGATTTTATAGGGGGAAAGTCGCTACTGTCAGCAGAAGCATTCAATATCTGGAGTAAGGGATGCGTTGTATAGGAGAAAGTCGCTGTTTTCAGCAGAAGCATTAAATATCTGGAGTAAGAGATTGGTTTTATAGGGGGAATTCGCTGTTTTCAACAGAAGCATTGAATATCCGGGATAAGGGGTGGATTTATAGGGGGAAAGTCGCTACTGTCAGCAGAAGCATTCAATATCTGGAGTAAGGGATGGATTTTATAGGGAAAAGTCGCTCTTTTCAACAGAAGCATTGATCCAGAGTAAGGGATGGATTTTATAGGGGGAAAGTCGCTACTGTCAGCAGAAGCATTCAATATCTGGAGTAAGGGATGCGTTGTATAGGAGAAAGTCGCTGTTTCCAGCAGAAGCATTAAATATCTGGAGTAAGAGATTGGTTTTATAGGGGGAATTCGCTGTTTTCAACAGAAGCATTGAATATCCGGGATAAGGGGTGGATTTATAGGGGGAAAGTCGCTACTGTCACAGAAGCATTCAATATCTGGAGTAAGGGATGTTCACGTACCCGACCGTCAGCTCACCGACCTTATGGGCTAGGTTATGGGCTTTTCCAGAGGGTAACAAAATGGAAAAAGTTATTAAGGATATTCGAGTGAAAACGTCTGTAGATCCGGTACTCACCTACCCTAAATTCCAGTTTTGCCGGGTACTTTTACTGAAATTAGAACCCCTAGGTCGATCGTTCCCATTTTCGATGGACACCTTCCCACGGATCCCTACCGGGAACCCTCAAAATTTTATTCACCTACTAC
This sequence comes from Patella pellucida, assembly GCA_917208275.1. Lineage (NCBI taxonomy): Eukaryota > Metazoa > Mollusca > Gastropoda > Patellidae > Patella > Patella pellucida. The sequence goes on along the minus strand of OU795042.1, from coordinate 62,348,025 downwards.
CTATAGGGACTGAGTTATATGGGTTTTTTTTCCAGAGGGAACTAAAAAATCGACTTTTCCCCTTTTAGCCCTGTTTTAAGCGAGCCCGTAGCCAGCTTTTAAAATTTTGGGGGGCTACAGAATTTTTGGGAGGGGCTGAGCTAAGAACACATCTAAGAAATAATTATTCTTAGCAAAATATTTGGGGGGGGGGGGGCTAATTTGATTTTTATGGCGGCTTACCCCCCCCCCCCCCCGTGGCTACGGACCCGGTTTTAAGCTGGATTATCGATACGCCCGATCCATCAAAATGTACAGACCCTGTTTCAGAGCGAAATTCGGCCCATGAATCGATGACCATGAACCTTCAAGATGACCACGCCCGAACCCATTCCAGAGGAGTGATTGGCACAATTATCAGAGCAGATACTTCAACCGATCCCCCCCCCCCCTTGCCCAGCAAAATGTACAGACCCTGTTTCAGTGCGAAATTCGGCCCATGAATCGATGACCATGAACCTTCAAGATGACCTACTGAGGTCATGCAGGAGAAGAGGTCATGTTCATAGGTCAAAGTTTAGTGGGCGTGACCTCATCTGGGGCTCGCTAGCGGCAAAAATCGAAATTAATTCCGGGGCCCACAGCGGATCAAGATGAAGACTTTTGATTGACGATTTTCAAAAATGAAGAACAAATATTGTGTCGGTCTATCAGGTCACCGAGTTCTGATCCGATCTGACGACCTTGACGAACGCCCCCAATCTGGGTCCAGAGTGACCCACACGGTCAGCCCGGATCTATACCCACGACTTTATTAGATTAGCCCTTAGGTTGCAAAAACCGAATTACTTCCGGGGGCCCTACCAGGTCAAGGTAACGACTTTTGGTTGACAATTTAAAAAAAAATGAAGAACAAATGTGGGGTCGATCTATCGGGTCGCCAAATTCCGGATCGATCGGAACACATTTTTTGGGCAATATTCCCTGAGAAAGTCAATAGCCTTTTTTTTAGCGATGTGGTCGGCGACCAAACATGGCTTACCGAACCTCGGCACCAAAAGTCACTTTTTTTAAGTTCAGGCCTGAGCTACGTTTGCGGCCCTATATCTTGACCCCTATTGACACAAATCTAGATGTTTTGGGCGGAATTACTTCCGGGGGCCCTACCAGGTCAAGGTAACGACTTTTGGTTGACAATTTAAAAAAAAATGAAGAACAAATGTGGGGTCGATCTATCGGGTCGCCAAATTCCGGATCGATCGGAACACATTTTTTGGGCAATATTCCCTGAGAAAGTCAATAGCCTTTTTTTTTAGCGATGTGGTCGGCGACCAAACATGGCTTACCGAACCTCGGCACCAATAGTCACTTTTTTTAAGTTCAGGCATGAGCTACGTTTGCGGCCCTATATCTTGACCCCTATTGACACAAATTTAGATGTTTTGGGCGGAATCGATAGCCCGGACAACGTACTCTGTCGTATTAAAACTTTGGGCCCTATTATCTAAAATCGGGCACGTGGCAGGGTGGCAAACATGGTTTCCTAAAACGAGGGGCCATGTTTGCGGCCATATATCTCTGCCCCTATGAGTTCGATTCCAGATGTTATGGGCGGAATCGATAGCGCAGACGACTCCCTTCGTCGTATTAAAAGTTGGAACCCCTCTCTCCCATATCGGGCACGTGGCAGAGTGACAATCATGGCTTCTCGAATTTATGCACCCAAAACTCAAATTTTCTCTCAGCGGCTCAATTTTTGGACGATTTTTCTGAAAATTTAATACGAACTGTGCATTACCCACGCGCAGGTTGTATCAAATTTTTAGAAAAATTGTCCAAAAACGGAACATTGTTTCGAATTTTAACCCACTTCCGGTGACCGCAGAAAAATCCGAGATCCTGACGTGACGTGCAAGGGTCGATTTGGGGGGGGGGGGGGTAACCGCAAGGACATCAACTTCCGGTTTGGTCAAATTCCCAAAGTTCGGGAGTTTGAAGTTGACCTTTTAACTATATCGGGGAGGTCAGACTAGGTCATGACCTTGACCCACCAGGACGTCCCGGTCTACGGGCTTGTGGCTCGTGACCTTGAGCTTGACCTCTCTGCCGAATCTCTGAAAGGTACCTAAATGTAATACAACCTGCGCGTAATTGATGCGCAGGTTGTATTAATTTTTCAGACGAATGGAATAATAATTCAGCCGCTGAGACCCGATTTTGTATTCAGGGGCTCATTTTTTTAGATTAGTCTTAATTAACAAGCCTGCGCGGGGTCATGCGCAGGTTGTATTAAATTTTCAGTCGAATCGTAAAAAAAATTGAGCCGCTGAGACAAAATCCGATTTTTGTATGCAAACTTAGGCCCAAGATCCACATGGGCGACCCGGTCAAATGCTTTATGGGTCGTGACCTTGACCTCTCTGCGGAATTTCTGGACGGTCCCTAAAGTTTTGGTAATTTTTCGACCTCAAGGTCAAATATCAGATCAACGGTCGAGGTCTCACATGAAAGGTCATTGATGTGTCCATCAAATGTCATAACCCTTTCCATGCCACGTGGCCCTTAAAGGTCAAGGTCAAACGTCACTTCATGGGGCCGTTTCGCCTACTTCCGATCGCCGGACGTCCATTTTGAAATGACCCAGCGACTTGTCGGGGTGGAAATACCTATCCATTACCAAGCCTCGAGGCGTTTACAGACGGGGATGCGCGTACCTCGGTGAAACTTCAGTGAGATTAAAGGTGATTTTTTTTCTATGTCAGCCAGGGTCATGACCTTGACCAACTTGGACTGCCCGGTCAAAGTCCTTGTGGGTCGTGACCATGACCTCGACCGTGACCTCTCTAAAGAATTTCCGGACGGTACCTAAAGTTTTGGGAATTTTTCGACCTCAAGGTCAAATGTCAGATCAAAGGTCAAGGTCTTATATAAAAGGTCATTGATGTGTCCATCCAAGTTCATGACCTTTGACATGCCACGTGGCCCTGGGATCGAAACATAGGCCCCGGAACACGCGTGTATGTAGTTCTTTGGATGACCTTGACCCTTTCATATGACCTTGGCCTTTTGATGTCATGTGGGTCATGACGGTAGGTCGACAGGTCAAGACCCGAGGGTTCTATCTTAATTAGTTTGGCCTCCAGGGGCCGAAAACCGCATAACTTCCGGCGCCCCTAGCGGGTCAAGGTCGCAACTTTTGACTGGAGATTTTAAAAAATGAAGAACAAATGGAGGTACGTTCTACCTGGCCACGTACTTTTGGGCTGATCGGAGGACCTTTATGGAGAAAAAGTCACTCAGAAAGTCAATTTGATGGTGAAAAATAACTGTGGGCAAAGGGGAGGTAACTCTTTCGCCCCTAGTGGATTCTGACGACCTTGAGGTCGCGACCTTATAAACTAAATCGACCCCTGGGAGTCGCGTGGTGACCTTGGTTTGACCCTCAGAGGTCAAGGTCAAGGTCAAATCCACTTCGTGGTGCCATCTGACCCACTTCCGGTGGTCGCAGAGAAATATCAAGGGTACCACGCGACTCCCAGGGGATGATTTAGGGGGTTAGCCGCGAGAAAAAGCTCCGCAAAAGAGCTGATAATTTTTAAAAAAATGATAGCTTAAAAATGCACATGTGCCCCCATCCGAACCCCAAGCGACCGGAAATTCCGAATTTTTACATCGAGTCCTCGGTCGGGGCATCGGTCTGGATCACCACACCAATTTCCAGACCTCTACCACTTCCGGTGTCGATTTCCAAAAAATGCTACACCCCTGCAACTGCTTTTTCTGGGTTAAATATCCGGAAAAGGGACCTACACCCTAGAATCGGACACTACGAATGAGGAAATGGCCTCAGAATTCATTTCCTGTCAGGCAAAGTGGGACTTCGAGGCCTTTTAGTGAAAAAAACGCGACTTCACCCACTTTCGGTCCCTGGGGGTGAAATCCGAGGGTAAAAAAGGTTTATCCGGGGGTGATATACGTTAAGAATACCCAACCTCGGAACCCTCCCGTGGGTGCTTCTGAGTGTTTACAGGTGAAAATTGGTGTTTTGGGGCAAACATATTTTGACGAGGAGCCATGTTTGCTACCCTATATCTCGGCCCCTATGGGTCGGATCTGAGAGGTTTAGGTCGGGATCGATAGCGTGGGCCATAAGGACCATTGTATCAAACGATGAGACCTAACCCTTTAAAATCGGGCACGTGGCAGTGTCACAAACAGGGATTCTCGAATCTTTGGAATTCATTTAGACCCACAGCTCCGCCCCTATGGGAAGTGAACCTTAGATTTTTGGGGGCGGCAGTGCCATAACGAAAGGGAAGTTTTGACGTTCATATTAAAGATGAGACCTAACCCTTCAATATCGGGCCGTGGCAGTGTCGCAAACATGGCTTCTCCAATCCTCGGAATTATTTCGAGTCCACAGCTCCGCCCCTATGGGAAGTGAACCTTAGATATTTTGGGGGCGGCAGGGCCATAACGAAAGGAAAGTTTTGACGTTCGAATTTTTATCAAACAAAAAAATAAAAAAATTTCCGGGGGGTGCATGCCCCTTTAATTATTTTTGGGCCGGACAGCCCTCGGAGGCCAAAATGTCAAATTGCGAAAGATTTTTTTTTAGTGCGCATGCGCCAAAAATATTGCCCCACATCCCCCTCCCGTAGCCGACCTCGACCATGACAACGTTTTGGACCTCTTAGGGTTTTCGAAGTCGAGAGACTATGCTCCCGACCAGTGATCGGGAGGAATCCGGTTATCGTTGCTAAACAACTCGATCTAACCCTAACCCTAATTAGGGGCATAGTGAGGTAGCCACGGAAAAATATATATTTGGCGTAAAACATAGGTCATCCGCGCACACGGAAGCCTTAAACTCAAATGAAATTCAATAACCCCTTTTCAAGAGTAATAAATTATTATTTAAGTTATGAATTATTAACGTGGACAATTTGAACATCAATAATTTAATAGGGGCTGCTAGGGGCATGCGACAATTACGTGAAGCCGATGAGGCTAATTTTTGCCGTAAATGTGAACAGAAATTGAAAAACGATTTCTCGTAAAATCTGAAGGTCTTGGTGACCATAGAAAAATCATTTCCCAGAGTTGTCCTTAAATTAAATTTGATTGGTCAATGTTTCTCCATAGAGAATACCCTGTGTTAATGTTAGCCGCTTCAATAAGCCAAATTAATAATATATATGATAAATTAATAATATAGGTCCTCTTGAAGCGGCTAACACCACTAACCCAAGTCCTCTTGAAGCGGCTAACATCAGTTGAATCGGGTGGAAGATTACCCCTTCCTCTCACCCCAGCTTTCTGCCAATGACCTATATCCTTCCTTGTAATTTCTGGCCTAGGTTTTCAATAAATTATTCAAAAACTTTCACTACTTTGCAGACCCCGGTCATACCCTAAACCCCGGTAACTTTTCAAAACCCCGGTAAAATACCAAACCCTGGTAAACCCCGCCAAAATTAAAACCCCGGTAAAAATCCTAAACCCCGGTAAACCCAGCCAAAACTAAAACCCAGGTAAAAATCATAAACCCCGGTAAACCCAGCCAAAACTAAAACCCTGGTAAAATACCGAACCCCGGTATTAAAAACCCTGATAGAACCTCGTTGCGTGAGATAAATCAGTCTGAAGAGTTATATTCTGAACAAAACTAGTTACTGTTAAAAAAGATAACTGGGGAAATCGCCCATCTCTATCTACCGAAGTGTAAAGGAGGGTGCAGGCTGTTTCGTAACCTGGCTGTTTCGTACCTCAGATTGATTCGTACCTTTTCCTATGTGTTGTTGAAATAAAGTTGAAACATGGTTAGTACCTTTTCTAGGGTTGTTCAAAAAAAGTTGAAACACGTTTCGTACCTTTTCCTACATGTTGAACTAAAGTTGAAACATGATTCGTACCTTTTCGTACATGTTGAAATAATGTTAAAACACGACGACTTAATAATATCCAACCACTACGGGAATTTTATACAAATGTCTGCAATATTTAAAAATATAGTTGGCAAAAAAAAACCCAAAGCACCGCGACCTGCCTTTGTTGTTTATAATCTGGTGTTGATTACTGAACCCATTTAGTGAGTGAGTTGTGATTCTTGAATATAATTGATTGGCGATTGTTAAAGCGATTTAAGTTTGAACCTTTGTATATAAATTTGCATTATCTCAATAACTATGTATATTTAGTTTTGGAGAATAAAGTAGTTGAAGTTGAAGTTAAATATAGGGATTTAAATTTTTTTAATCTGACCAGTTGATTATTGAGTAGGCCTACGTACATATTCTGCTGGATGGGCTGTGATTATTGACTATGAGTTGAGATTGTTGTCAATAATTTTATTGATCGGCGATTATTATCTTCAAAGGGTCAGGCGGCACAAACGGTTGTATGCTGAATGTGTTCGGCAAAACAAACGGTTGGCAATAAACAATATGTACTAAAGATTATAGTATAGTTTTGATATTTTGTTAAGCGTTTGGGCTGAGTAAGGCATTGAAGCATTCCCGCGTTCTGAAGAATTGTATCGCTCGTAAAAAGGCATCGCCAACTTCCCGCATTCAGTCCATGTATTATAAGGTCCGTGATATTATCATGTCTCCTATAAATACGTGGCTGTTGACAGCTATTTCGCACCAAAAACAACAACTTTACATATTTCGTAGTATAGCCATGCCTAATATGGAAGGCGGCGAATCGACTATGACTCAATCGTGACAACCCAATTCCCAAGCTACCATACTCAAAAATGTTGATATAAACCTTCACACAGACATGATTTTGCATACTTTTAGGTATATTCCTGATAGCTCTAATCAAACGGAACACTGCGAGGAGGATGACTTTTAGTGTACTTCAGTGATACAGCAAGCATTCACTATTTCTATTCTTTATTGATACGAAGGTACGAAACAGCTCATGTGAGGACGCTTAAGTTTAAGCACATGTAACAGTTGAAATTTTCAAAGGTACGAAACAGCTTACGTGAGGTACGAATGAACTAAGTACGAAACAGCCAGGTTACGAAACAGCTGACATTCGTAAAGGAGGCTGTATTGTACAACCAGTTTAACTTGATTAAAGGAATTTAAAGCTGAACTCCGGTTACAAAAATACCGAAATAGATCAATAAAAAAAGTTAACGCCCCCAAGCCGCCATACTTGTTGCCATCTTGTGAAACAAGATGGTGGATATGGAGGCGTATGACCTGGAGAGGTTAGCTGATCTCACTTCCAGTATGTTTCTAGTCAGTCAGCTGTGTACATCAAGCTTTATTCTTATACACGCTTCACTGATTGCTCTATTTTTCCCCAACAGTGAGTGACTCACTGACAGTATACCAACTTATCGAAGATTGAAAATTGTCTGATCAGGTAAGCCTATAATAATTATATGAACTGTGTCTAATGCAATATTATAGCCGCCTAAGCTTTACAAAAAATGCAAAAGATGACTCACTTCAACCTGGAATTTTCAACAAAAACAAATCACCTTTTGTCTTCTTGATATTATCATGGACCTTATAATATATAAGGTCCATGATATTATTATTGCCACGTATTCTTGTGCATATCTTACACACATATATGTAAATTACCAAAAATGTTATCGCAGTATAATGTCCAGTGTAATTATAACTAATATTATGCAATAAACAGATAGGTTAGGTTTCCACATGTCATCATGTTAGATTGTATTTTGCTCACGACAAAGATCAAGGCCAAGGGACATAACTACATTTTTGGGGCGGCAAAACAAAACTATGGTGACATGTGAAAATATAATCTAAACTATCTGGGTAAGTCATCTTTTGCATCTTTTGTTTTAGAGTAAAGCTTAGGCGGCTATAATATTGCATTAGACACAGTTCATATAATTATTATAGGCTTACCTGATCAGACAATTTTCAATCTTCGATAAGTTTGGTATACTGTCAGTTGAGTCACACACTGTTGGGGGAAAATAGAGCAATCAGTGAAGCGTGTGTAAGAATAAATTCGGATGTACACAGCTGACTGGCTAGAAACGAACTGGAAGTGAGATCAGCTAACCTCTTCAGGCCATACGCCTCCATATCCACCATCTTGTTTCACAAGTTTGCAACAAGTATGGCGGCTTGGGGGCTTTAATTTTTTTTATTTTTGTAACAGGGGTTCAGCTTTAAATAAATGATTGCATAGTGTCAAGTAGACTGGATAACCTGCTCTAAATGACGTCAGGCTGGTTCCTACGTCACTGCGCTATTCTGACCAAATTCTGACTTCTATAATATGCAACAAACGTAACTAACGTGACGAAATTTATGACTGGCCATTTTGCGCAGCAATCCCAGCCATGAATTTGGCTATTTTGTTAAAATTGCTATAAAGATTTTAAAAAATTTTTAGAACTGAAATAAATTAACTATTAGTCAATCCCCACGCTAAAAACATTAAATAATTGATTGTGTATATCTGAAATAGACCCGACCTAAACACAAAATAATTCCAAGATGTCAGCGCCCATGAGCGAAAAGTTTCGGGACGCTATACATTTTCAAAGTCGAAGTTAGGAGTTACAAACTTAAATTTGAAGGAAAAACAAGTGGAGGGATTACATGTTATGAAGGTCACGACTGTGAAGCTGTGTTACCGACATGTTATGGAATGGGCCTGTTTTTCAAATTCTCCCATGGATATTACAAAAGAAATACAAGCAAGAGCCAAGAGTGAAGCCATGATTGTTATTGTTAGTGCGTTGACCTCATGACCTGCGACGTATAGACCACGTGATATGAAAACGTGTCGATTGATTGGCTCGGAGATCACTTCTCCGCAGGTAGCGTGTCTCAGATGTTCTGGGGCCTGTTTCACGAAATTTTAACTTAAGATAAAATCCAAATTTTAGGACATACTTAAATCTGATTGGCTAAGCGCTAAAATCAATCTAATACTATCCAATCGAATTACTAAAATCGGATTTTATCTTAGTTAAAATTTCGTGAAACAGGCCCCAGAATGTAATATGCAAGTCAGAAAAGAAGTAACGTAGGAGCGAGTCTGACGTATTAGAGCAGGTTATCCAGTCTAAGTGTCAAGTGGTATAAGCCATAAAAACGGGGAAAAGTATTCCACAAAGACAGACCAAAAGAGGCGCATTCAACTGGTTAACAAGAATAAATTTTGAGAGTCTACGTTATCTTTTACATGCACCCTGTTTGCTTAAATATCCCGGCTAAAAACCTCACAAATCCACAGGAATGACAATCGAACTCTCGCTTTTAAAACCTGCAGTATTGGAGATATTGTCAATGGGCTTCAAAGATGACAGTACCATATGTTTGTTATCTGGGAGATGCAGCTCTAAGACACTACTCTAATTGGTATTTTGAGCGTGTCTGTCAGGGGTACTCCACCACACAAACTGTCTGACAGCTGTCCTTCATAATCCCTAACAGGTCTAGGTGGAACGCACTGCAGCTCATCTTAGTCCCGAAATGTTGAGTGGACGTTAAACCCCTTTTATTTCTCCATCTCTCTCTCTCTCTCTCTCTCTCTCTCTGCAGCTCATCTAGCATAGTTGGGATGTGGATTTTTGGGCGTGTCTGTCAAGGGTACCCCACCACACAAATTGCCTGGCAGTTGTCATCCAGGGCTCCTGTGGTGGTGCTGAACGACTTTCAAGCAATTTTAGGAGGTACTGAATCACGAGCCAGCACGTTATTCGGGATTCGGCAATAAAACAAGTGATTGCTGGAGATGACTGTCCGTGCCAATATCTCCAATTATACTGCAGTTCTTTAAAACGAGGGTTCGATTGTCATTCCTGTGGATTTGTGAGGTTTTTAGCCGGGATATTTATGCAAACAGGGTGCATGTAAAAGATAACGTAGTACTCTCAAAATTTATTCTTGTTAACCAGTTGAATGCGCCTCTTTTGGTCTGTCTTTGTGGAATACTATTCCCCATTTTTATGTCTTCTGCCACTTGACACTCTGCAATCATTTATTTAATGGTTACTCTTTGAAATAAGTCAAAAAGTGAAAGTGGAACTTCTTGGTGCTTTAACTTTTAATTCTCATGTCTCCCTTAAGGTTTTAAGTATAGATCTTCCATGTCAGTATGTCTGTTACAAACTACTGGGCTATACCAGTACCTTAAGATTTTAAGTATAAACCTGGGCGTTCCATGCTATTAGTTTTATTTCCTTATACGAAACATGTATTGGTATGTCAAGAATGTCGCAATTAAAGTTACCTTTTCCATGGTTTTCTACTAGTTTGCCCAGAAGGATTCCATCCTATCTAATCAAAATTGAAATACTTGGCTACCATATAGAAGATACGTGGGATAACATGTGCCTTGTGCCAGTGGTCTGTCAGGAGTTCCCCGGCAGTAGTCATTCATGATCTCTTTTGTAGTGCTGAACAGCTTCCAAACAGTTTAAGGTGGTATGGACTTCAGCTAATCTAGCCTAGTTGGGAGGCGTGTTTAAATAAATAGACACGTGAGATATTGCCGTCGTTTTGGACGCATTCCACTTAATGATCAGGGTAATCGTCAAGACCGCAAATCAAACTTCACGTTGTCTCCAGCTCGGAACACCAAATTCCTGAACAACCCCTCGTTATAACTTTGTTTTGCAATAAATTTTTTTTAGCCAACAATATCTACTGAAGCTTTCATTTCTAGTTCAATTGGATAGTGATCACTTACTGCCCATGGCTGAAATGTGAATTTGTATTATTACTAGTACTCATTATTCATTTTAAAATACATGATAAATTTATTGCCACTCTAGCGAGACTGGCAATGTCATTTGTGAACTTAAAAAAACCCACATCGAAGTATTACGAATGCTATATTGTAAAATTTGAAAGTACCTCATCAAATGTTAGACGTAATCCTGTTTCATAATTATAGGCTTTGGCGCTTTGTGGAACAATGGCTTCCTTGAATTTATCACCGGCTATTACAAATCTGGAATATAATATTCAATATGTTACTGCATGTTCCACGCCACACTACGACTCGAAAATTGATTTCTATTTCTTCAGTTTTCAATTAAAATGGTTATAGCATGATCTGAAATTAGTTCCCACGCGCTAGAAAGCACGAGGTGACAATTCCAGGTAGGCCGTTATGTTTTAACCATTTTAATTAAAAACTGAAGAAATAACAAGCTATTTGAGTCGTTGTGTCGCCTGGAACAGGCAGTAGTGCAATAATTGACCAGTCTCATAATCCTTTTAGTCCTGTTTAATAATAAAATTCCGCATGTTGGTTGAAAGAGAATATGTTTCAGGCGCGGTGGTTGTCTGTAATTTGATAATCTCTTTTAACATAAACCTGATAGACATAATACTTAGTCACAGCTATTTTTGAAAGAGATTTTTCACGGCATGCGGCCAAGCATCGCTTTACTATGTATAGGATATTAACCTACTCGAGCTTGTTATGTTATAACATATCAATCCAAGGAGGGAGAAAAGGTTTATATCTGACATATACAACGCTAACCCTTAAATTAAATGGACTCTTCTGTTAAAAGTCAACAATGATTGGATAACTGCTCGGTAGTTTCCGTCAAATAACGAACATTATCGAATTAATCACGTGCAATTACGAAAAAGTGTTTTAGTTTACACATCGCCATTTGAAGTATTGGATTGCAAGCAAAAACAAAATGGGTAGTAATACGAAGTCAGACGAATAATCAATCCCTTTTAGCCAACATATTGACGATGGAATTGATGTGAATGCAACTATAAAGGAACTCTTGGGCGATAAATACTTTCAAGAAAGATATCTTAGACATAGTCGAGTATGGAAAACCGATTTAAATTTGCCGCTAAGTAAGCCGTCTATTTCGGTCTTGAATGTTACAAACTGTACCATAATAATTTTTTAATTGTCAAAAGAATAAATATTTATTTCTGTGTTTTTTGTATTCGATCATCAGCGGTTGATATGAGCCGAATATGTCGACCTGAGATGACGCCATAAGCGGTTGATATGAAATATCAACCTGTCCCTGACGTCATCAGCGGTTGATATGAACAAACGTATCATCCCTTGATGACGTCATGACAGCAGGTTGTTATGAGATATAACTGCTATGGACATCAAAGAAAAAACTACCACCAGTTGTATATAGTATGTTACCTATCATAAGCACAGTTTGTATGATGACTAGCTGTAAAATCGGTTCTATTTCAGTATCGTACCTCTACCAGTTTCCGGGGTCGTAGAGACTTGAAATTTTCAGGGGGTGTTCATATCGGCTAACAATGACCTCACACCAAATTTCAGCGAAATCGGTCAATAACTTTTCATTTTACCGAATTAAACTTCCCACGAGAGATACAATTATTGCCTTTCGCCGCCATTAGTATTTGGTGACTCTAGACTCGATTAACAAGACACTCAACGAACTCCCAACACTCGGTTCCCCGTGCCCAACGTTGCAATTCATAATAATTATAATGAGTTTCGTATATTTTAATTATACGCCCACATGGAAATGTGGTCGCATATTGCCGTCGCCCCCGACGGGCCATCCGTCGGTCCGTCCGTTCGTCGTCCACAATTTCTTGTGAACGCTCTAGAGGCTAAAGTTAATACCCGATTGACTTTAAATTTATGCCAGTGTTTAAGTTTAAGGTCATGAGACGAAGAAGCATATGGAAATGTGGTTGTATAATGCCGTCGCCCCCGGCCGACCGTCCGTCGGTCCGTCCGTTCGTCGTCCACTACGAAATCGAGTCTCAGCGGCTAAATTTCTATTCGATTCATCTGAAAAATTGATACAACCTGCGCGAGGGTCGTGCGCAGGTTGTATTTATTTTTCGGACGGATCTTTTAAAAAATGAGGCCCTGAGAGAAGTTGCGGTTTTTTAATACAAACTTAGGCCTACAAAATGAACACAAAAATTAGATTGATCACTCAAGCCAGGGGATGTTAGCCAGGGTCATGACCTTTACCCATCGGGACGTCCCGAAAGAAGTCCTTGTGTGTCGTGACCTTGACCTTGACCTCTCTGCAAAATCTGTGGACGGTACCTAAAGTTTTGGGTATTTTTCGACCTCAAGGTCAAATGTCAGGTCAAAGGTCAAGGACTCACATGAAAGGTCATTGATATTTCCATCCAGGGTCATGACCCTTTTCATGCCACTTGACCCTTGGAGGTCAAGCTAGGGTCAAACGTTACTTAATGGTCCCGTTTCGCCCACTTCCGGTTGCCGGGCGGCCATTATGAAGTCACCCAGAGACTCGCCGGGGTGGATATACCTATCGAATACCAAGCCTCGAACCATGAAGTGACGTTTGACCCTAGCTTGACCTCCAAAGGTCACGTGGCATATCGAAGGTCATGACCTCGGATGGACACATCACTGTCCTTTCATGTGAAACCTTGACCTTTCACCTGACCTTTGACCTTGGGGTCGAAAAATTCCCAAAACTTTAGGTACCGTCCACAGATTATGCAGAGAGGTTAAGGTCAAGGTCAAGGTCACGACACACACGGACTCCTTTCGGGACGTCCCGATGCGTCAAGGTCATGACCCTGGCTAACATCCCCTGGCTTGAGTGATCAATCTAATTTTTGTGTTCATTTTGTAGGCCTAAGTTTGTATTTAAAAACCGCAACTTCTCTCAGGGCCTCATTTTTTTAAAGATCCGTCCGAAAAATGAATTCAACCTGCGCACGATGAATCGAATAAAAATTTAGCCGCTGAGACTCGATTTTGTAGTGGACGACGAACGGACGGACCGACGGACGGCCCGTCGGGGGCGATGGCAATATACGACTACATTCCCATATAATTCTTCGTCTCATGACCTTAAACTTAAACACTGTGCATAAATTTAAAGTCAATCGGGTATTAACTTTAGCCTCTAGAGCGTTCACAAGAAATTGTGGACGACGAACGGACGGAGCGACGGCCGGTCGGTCGGGGGCGACGGCAATATGCGACCACATTTCCATATGCTTCTTCGTCTCATGACCTTAAACATAAACACTGTGCATATAAATTTAAAGTCAATCGGGTATTAACTTTAGCCTCTAGAGCGTTCACAAGAAATTGTGGACGACGGACGGAGCGACGGCCGGTCGGTCGGGGGCGACGGCAATATGCGACCACATTTCCATATGCTTCTTCGTCTCATGACCTTAAACTTAAACACTGTGCATATAAATTTAAAGTCAATCGGGTATTAACTTTAGCCTCTAGAGCGTTCACAAGAAATTGTGGACGACGGACGGAGCGACGGCCGGTCGGTCGGGGGCGACGGCAATATGCGACCACATTTCCATATGCTTCTTCGTCTCATGACCTTAAACTTAAACACTGTGCATATAAATTTAAAGTCAATCGGGTATTAACTTTAGCCTCTAGAGCGTTCACAAGAAATTGTGGACGACGAACGGACGGACCGACGGATGGCCGGTCGGGGGCGACGGCAATATGCGACCACATTTCCATGTGGGCGTATAATTAAAATAATATACGAAACTCATTATAATTATTATGAATTGCAACGTTGGGCACGGGGAACCGAGTGTTGGGAGTTCGTTGAGTGTCTTGTTAATCGAGTCTAGAGTCACCAAATACTAATGGCGGCGAAAGGCAATAATTGTATCTCTCGTGGGAAGTTTAATTCGGTAAAATGAAAAGTTATTGACCGATTTCGCTGAAATTTGGCGTGAGGTCATTGTTAGCCGACATGAACACCCCCTGAAAATTTCAAGTCTCTACGACCCCGGAAACTGGTAGAGGTACGATACTGAAATAGAACCGTACGTGAAGCTTTGGTCTGTGTATAGAGGATTAGATGATAATTTTCTCGCACTCAAATAACTACAATCAGCATTAAAATCACCAGCGATCATTACATTCTTTAAAAAATATGTAACCACGATCATCGCATTCTTAACGAACACGTAACTACAATCAGTTTTCTAATCACTGATTACATTCTGAATAAAACCACTACCAAAACATGGTATAGATCTGAACGAGTAATAACCATAGGGTCAGCATGAGGCGTGATTCACTCAATCACAACATGCCTGTTATTTATTGTGCATGCCTTTTTAAACAATATCTTTAGTCCAAGGTCGAACTGAATAATCAACTGAAAAATAAACGGGACAAAATACCTGGATACATGCTCAACAACTAAGAATGAATGAATGAAATGGGGTTTAACGTCCTACTATAATGCACCTAACCTGGGCTAATGGAAGACGGGCATACGCCATACAGTGTGCTATAAGGGGAATTTTGCTCGGGCAGCGGCGCTACGGCCTACTCTTATATCGAATTCCAACTGCCAAGGGATCTTTTATGTGCACTCTAATTTGTATACGGGACCTCGGTTTTTCGTCCCGTCCGAACGACTAGGCAGCTGTCCTTGTCAGGCCCCCCTTCTGCATCACTGACAAGGGGAAATCACGCCGGAAAATCGAGATGAACTTTCTCGGCCAATGCAGGGATCGAACACCCGACCTCCAGGCTATCGAACCAGCGCCTTATCCACTTAGCCACCGTGATCCCCGAAGAGAGAGAGAAATAGGGTTTAACGTCCACTCAACACAACTAGGTCATTTCGGGACTAACATAAATATGGTTTAATTTTATTTTAATAATTCGCTTGCGCGTAGGGGTCTTTAAGCAGTGGGAGGAAACCGGAGTGCCCGGAGGAAATTCACGAGGTTGAGAAGGCGCCCCTATCTCCATGCCACATACGTTCACACCAGGGCTCGAAACCACAGCCACAGGCCAGAGGTGACCGTGCAGCTAGAGGTCGAAGCGCGACACTCTAGACCACTAGGCCATCCCAACCCCCAGAATACGAAGAAGGATAGACCTGCCATTGGACACATGACAATAAAGTACAGCGCCCAAGTTCCGGTATGTCCATTCTATATTGGAGGGCTGGATGGCTGAATGGTTAGCGTATCATAGAGCCTGTCATTAAGTCAACTGGCATGGTTTCGAATCCCCGGTTGTGCTTGGCAAAGAGTAGGGTCGCCTGTCCAACCTCGCGGTTTTTCGCCGGGTCCTCCGGTTTCCTCCCACTCCTAAAGACCCCTACGCGCAAGCGAATTAGTGAAATAAAATTAAACCATGTGTTAGTAGTCCCGAAACGGCGTAGTTTGTGTCGAGTGGACGTTAAACCCCATTTCTCTCTCTTTCTCCATTCAATTAATCAACGTGTAATGATCAATCACGGACGTCAGAGTATTTGTGATGATACGATCGATGCGGGTATGATCGCCTTCGCCGCCTGATTTCAGTTCCTCCCAACTGTTTTCGTTAACAGAGCATTTGTGATGATACGATCGATGCAGGTCACATTTAATAGCATCGCCTTCATAGTCTGATTTCAATTCCTCCCAACTGATTTCGTTAAAACAATTTATTAACTAGTATAAATGCTTTAAACATAATTTATAGGATGACACAAAGTAGTTAACATTTTATATGTTTTCGAATTGACAAAACAAAAATAATTAACATTTAAATCTTGCACATTCTACAACAGCGTCTTGCGTCGTAGCAACACATATGCATTCGTCACGACAGTCTGGGCCTGAGGTCTCAATTTTGTCGCCGACTGTGTATATCTTCCCATCATATTCACACTGATTCGCAGCCTGATCCCGCTTTACTAGCTCGGTTTCTGAAACATAAATATATAGACTACATTATCACATACTTGTCACGTGTGCGCTTTAGATTAGAGGGTCTGTCATTTGGTCCGTCGAGCCACCCCTCCCCCTCCCATGCAAGCTTTTCTCGGTCCCAAAATGTTATAGTTTGTTAAAGTGGCGTTTACGGTTATTCATCTTCAAATTCCCGTAGCCATGGATTCATTCACGTGACCACCACTGACAATATTTACAGTTACAAGGGCGATAGCTTTTGATATCAAAGAGAGAGAGAGAGATGAGGTTTAACGTCCACTCGACACAAACTAGGTGATTTTGGACTAACATATGGTTCAATTTTATTTGAATAATTTGCTTGCGCGTAGGGGTCTTTAGCAGTGGGAAGAAACCGGGGGACCCGGAGAAAACTCCCGAGGTTGGACAGGCGACCCTACTTCTTGCCACGCACAACCGAGATTCAAAACCACGCCAGTTGACTCAATGACAGGCTTTATGATACGGTGCGCTCGTGCTAACTCTTGATATCAAGCCCTGCACCACTGACAAACAATGATTACAGTTAATAACATTGGTTGAGAAACGGTATCAGGTGTTCTCGTCACCCTACGCTACATCGAGGGAGGTTTAACGTCCAACCTTAATGAAGACGGGACATTTTCTTGCGGCCTACTCTTATATCGAATTCCAATATGTACACGGGACATCGATTTCTCCTTCCACCTGACAGCTGTCTTTGTCAGATCCTCCGTCCTGTGCCATTCACAATGGGAAACCACGCAATGGAATCCAAAAGGAACGTTATCAGCCAGCACAGAATTGCTGATCCACTACGACCCCCTACATGTACATTGAGGTATATTTACCAAGATGGATAAAACAATGAATAACTATACCTGGCTGTAATGATCCAGCATCAACACTTGGTTTTGGTATACTTGCACCTGTAATAGAAAACAAAACAACATTTATTTTAAAGTGTATCTTAAAGTATCAATATTGTTATTTGATTATAAAAACTAACCATCTCCAACCTTTGTATTGAGTTAAAACATGCTATGTTATAGTCATGTATAAATTTATAGAATCTTACCAAACCTACACATTTCTCAAATACAACGCTCGAAAAGAAAACTCAATTATTCAATTTGTAGGCAACTGAAATAAACTTTCGCTTACATAGGTAGTATGGAGGCCAATTGTAGCCATTTTATAGTCGGGGAGGTAAGGATTATTAAACGCAAGAAAGCAAAAGTCGATAAATCAAGGATGAAGGGGCGAGGAACTAAGATTGTAACATGTCCATAGTTTGTTAACAGTGGTACTATTATACAGAAATATAAACAATGGATATTATTCAAGATTAATGCAAGTACCATAGTTCATCATATCAACATTCTGAACACAACGTGTCAAGACCGGGTTATCCAAACAATTTTCTTGTCGTCTGTCCTGCACATATCGGAAAACCGACTGGAATCGAAACCGGTACCTTCTGGTTAGTATGCTGGCGCCATAGTAACCAAGGTCGCGCCGCTGTCCTGGCAAATGCAGAAAAGTAGGGTGTTAACTCCCATTTATTTTCTAGTACATCTGTCGAGACTTGTTTTCTATATGATAGAAACATCAGATTAAAAATGTTAATAATACTTACTGGATACCAGTGCGATGAAACAAAGTACAAGAACTAACGGCAAAACTTCCATGATGACCAACAACAGTTCTTTACAATCTGTATCGACAATACGATAGACAGGCATATTTATAGGACCAGAGAACCATTATCAATGTACAGATCATTAAACAATTATCCAACCACTGAAAGGCAACGTCACAAAATAGGAATGTAATACGGCTTTGATGATCGAGATTTATTTATTTTTCATTCTGCGCTAAAATGTAGAATTGTCTGAGAATTTATAACGAAACGAAGAAATATTCTGTACTGAAAAATACGAGCATCTATTTTAAATGACATTTATTAAAGATGTGCCCTCTATTGACTTAATTCATTAACTATTTGCTTATCGGTGTTAATAAATCTACGCTAATGAAATAGTAATTATCATTTACGGTTTTTCGACCAAAATTAGATTTTTAAGATAATTAAATTTTTGAGTTTTTGAGTTTAGGTAACAAAAAAAAATCCTCACGCGGAATAAAATACATTCGTCGCAAGTCGTTAATTTTGTTTAGTATTAAATTTCTGTCATTAACAAATATTATTTATAATAAGCCTAAAAAAGAAATACGGCAAACACGAGTTAAAACGTTCTCCTACTAAGTGGATAAGGCGCTGGTTCGCTAGCCTGGAGGTCGAGTGTTCGATCCCTGCATTGGCCGAGAAAGTTCATCTCGATTTTCCGGCGTGATTTCCCCTTGTCAGTGATGCAGAAGGAGGGCCTGACAAGGACAGCTGCCTAGTCGTTCGGATGGGACGAAAAACCGAGGTCCCGTGTACAAATTGGAGTGCACGTAGAAGATCCCTTGGCAGTTGGAATTCGATATAAGAGTAGGCCGTAGCGCCGCTGTCCGGGCAAAAATTTCCCTCATAGCACACTGTATGGCGTATGCCCGTCTTCAATTGGCCCAGGTTAGGTGCTTAAGCGTAGGACGTTAACCCTTCCTTAGCGCATAAATATTCACTGAGGTAGCGCAATATTTTTAGGCAAAATGTGCCAAATACTGTATGCATTATTAGAATTAGTCCAGCTAAGAAACTAATGAATATAGAACTTTCAAATTTTCAAGGACTACTTATCACTATCTCAGGTTGTACTTGGCAAGTTTTGACCTACTTCTATCAAGTTGCCATGGTAACCAGGTAATCCAAGATGGCCGCCACTTTTTTGAAAAAATCATATTTTCAAGATAATCAAGTGCTGTAGGCTATAAAATATATATAAAAATAGTGCCAATTGTATAGAATATGGGGCCTAACATGTTTCCAATATTTTACCACCAAAAAAGGGGGATAACATCTAAAATTTAAAAAATAATTGTGTGATAACTAATAAAAGACAGATTTTTCAAGAATTTTGTTTTCCGCACAAAGACTCACAAAAAACATTTATTTTGTCATCAATAAACTTCTAAATTGTTTTTTGAACAAAATATATAACTTTCTCATTGTGAACAAAGAGAAATATAAAATATGTTATGGGACATGTTTGATCATCGCCAAAACTAAACTCATCTTGGGGGGGGGGGCAGCGAAGGTAGGCGGTAAAGCAAAGGTCGGCTGATCAACTTGCATCGGTCCAGGAACATTGTCAGCTATTTCATCAAACGCCTCATTATCTGAGCTTTCGGGAGATATGTCGTTTGTCGGTATATCGTATTCACTGCCAAAGCCATCGGGCCCTCCATCTTCGTCATCTTAGCCGTTGAAAATGAAATCTAGGGCGTGTTGAAATGCGTATTATTTGTTGATATTTTAGTCGGATGTTTTGGTTGTGTTTGACCCGGATGTTGGCTATATTCGGTCGCTTGTAATACTAACACTAGTTACACACTCCCGAGTTAGATTTCACGTGATACACGGTCACTGAACCATGCATTCTAATTTCCCGACATTTGTCGGCAGACGCTACCAGCGGTCAAAAACGTTGCCGACAAATGTCGGCAGACGCTAAGGAAGGGTTAAACCCCATTTCATTCATTCTCCTACTATTCTAGAATATAAATAGTAAAAAACACCGAGATTAGATATTTAATTTTCAGGCCCAGCGGAGTGTGTGTGTGTGTGTGTGTGTGTGTGTGTATTGGGGGGGGGGGTGACGGGGGTGACGGGGGTCTTTAGCCCCACTATGTACTCCTGGTTATTGCGGCCCCTGGACTCTCGCCATAAAGGACTTATGATGGCAGCCCCCTTCCCCTAATCAAGAATTGCTTCCGCCAGCCCTGATTTTGATAGAAAATAACAAATTAATAATTAAAACATAGGGCACTTTTAAAAAAAAGGTATTTCATTTTTAGTCCTATTATAAAAAAGTTTTTGTTAATTGCAGAAATTGAAAATTTAACAACAATGACTTTTTGTTTTTGTGGGGTTTTTTTTTGTTTCTTTTGCTCTGCGCATATAGTTGCGAGAAAAGTCTGAAATTAAATTTAATTGAAATCTAATTGTGGTCCAAAAAGTGTAAATAATAATTAACATTTGATAAGCACGTCTTCAAAAAATGGCATTTAAACTAGACACCTTCTCGTGTTAACAACGCAGGGTATTTATTCGTTTCATTTGGAGCAGAATAAGAAGTACGTGGGAAATAGGATAATCTCGAAGATCTGGTCGTATTATTCCTATTTGATGACGTATGCCATTCGCCGTTTTGGGACAATCACAGACACCGCAATGACGGTATAAAATTGAATTTGAAATAAAATAAAATTCAAAGGCTATAAAAACGAAATGCAAAATTGTTATTATCTGTAACCTGCGGTTAATATATTTACTGTTCGGTTAGCCGTAAATTTTGCAGTTGTCATCATAGTCAAATCAATATTTAATATTCCAACAGTATGGCAGATGTTACCATAAATATACTTCGTCTATTTGTTTTTAAATTTGATATGTTATATGCGAAATATATATCAATAAGCGACAAATTAACGATCACCGATTCTGGTAATTATAAAAGCAGTAAATAAGAGGAACAAACTGGTGGCCGGTGTGGGGGTGGGGGGGTGGTTGGAGAATGCTTTCTCCCAAAGAAAGCAAAATGGCGTCAACTTCAAAACCAAAAATAAACCAACAAGTTAGAATTATGGGCCCGGGTGTACTCTACATGACTATTGTAGTACTCTACAGAAATGAAATGAAATGGGGTTTTACGTCCCACTGTTCTCTTAACCTGGGCTAATGAAGACGGGCATACGTCATACAGTGTGCTATGAGACAAATTTTGCCCGGGCAGCGGCGCTACGACCTACTCTTATATGGAGTTCCAACTGCCTAGGGATCGTTTACGTGCACGCCAATGTGTAAACCGGACCTCGGTTTTCGTCCCATCCGAACGATTAGACAGCCCGCGAGAGGAAACCACGCCGGAAAATATGGATGAACTTCCTCTGACAGTGCAGGGATCGAACATCCGACCTCTACAGACAGTACAGAAGGGATGTGAAATATCAAAGTCTTATAATGTAGATAAATCCATTGTGGCGTTTGTGTGTTTTTAAATAGGATACACAACACATTGTGTCATATTTTAAATTTTAATAACCAAAATCCCCGTATATTCCTTGGACTTTAGGCAGTGCCGGACTGGTGGGCCGAAGGCCCACTTGCCATACCTGTGACAAGGCCCACGAGCCATTTGGGGGCGTTGAAGCCCGGCTACTAGCGCCGAAGGCGCGAGCGCTCGAGAGGGGTCTGGGGGGTTCTCCCCCCCCCCAATTTTTTTTTTTTGAAAAATAGACAGCCGCAAACCCATTTTCCAAGCACCTCAGGCCAGAGCAGCGGATGGAGATATATTCCAGTTTTTGGCCATTTATTAGGTTTTAATGACTTATCAAGAGCTGGGAGTGACTGAAGAAAGATTTTCGGTTTATAATGCTGTCACCATCTTGAGGTTAAACTCATGAATTTATGCATAATTTTTCCAGGTGGTAGAATTTGTTTCTTGCAACGAAATCTATCTTTCTGCTTTTCTTTCCTTTCCTTTCCTTTCCCTGTTTCCTCTCCTCCCCTCTTTTACTATCTTTTCTTTTCTTTTTTTTACTTTTTTTTTCTTTTTTTCTTTGAGGCTTAGGCCCATATTTTTTTTTCGGCTTAGGCCCACTTGCCATTGGCAAGTGGGCAAGTGGGCCTAGTCCGGCACTGACTTTAGGTACATTCAAGATAGTGGATGTATTGGAAATAATAGTATTTGTTCTGTTCTGATAAATTCTAAATGTGCCTTTGGTTTATAATACACATTCCTTCCAGTAACATTTTTAAGCTGCGGTGATAATCAATTGTATTGCCTCTAATAGTCCAGGGGCCAGTTGCTCAAAGCTCCGTTATCTTTTAACGATCCGTTAACTTTAACGGAGAGAAAGATTGTTGCTGGAAATAAAGGCCCAAACATTCTGTGGTGCAAATTTTTCCTACAGATTTATGCTAATATTTCTTTAGGAAAAAATCAAATAATCTATAGTGTTTTCAGTAGTAAATTTAACGCAAACAACACGTTACCAAGATATGTCCGTTAGAGTTTAACGGGTCGTTAAAATAACTTAGTTTTAAGCAACCGACCCCAGACATTTTAACTCAATTTCGCACAATTCCGAAATCCTTTGTCCAAACGGGTCCAAATGGGTCAAATTAGCAAAACTCCAAACTGGCCGCCAGTTTTGGCTGGAAAATGCCAAGTAATATAATCGAGTTTGGTATCAAAATATATCATTTCAATAACCTATTTACACTAAATTAAAGAAAAACACCAAAATATTAATTTGAAGGCTATGTATCTAGAAATATATTAGCACAACCGTAAAGCTGCGCTACTTTGTTCCACGGTAAACGATGAAAAGATAAAAGGTATGCCGACACAAACTGATTTCAACACTAGTTTAATAACATTTTAACAGTTTAAAGCACTTTTTGTCCGTCTTGGGGCTATTCACAAATAATGTCACTGTGGTTATAATTGGCTATAGTTACCATTTGAACGCTCGGGCCAAGTCTGTCGGGATGAGTTTGTCACAAATGTCTGGAGAAAACGACGCCGGCTAATATTTTGAGAGATAATTATTTCATTTCGGGATTCAACATCCAATCCATTTCCACCAAGACCGGATTAAGCGGTACTGAAATAAACTGGTTTATGTCGAGTGGACGGTAAACTTCATTTTTTTTATCTCTATCTACCCACTAAGCCACATTAAGGGATGTACAGAAGCTGAACAAACATATATCACCCATGATGGAAGTAAGGCAGAGAGAGGAGTTTTAGATCTTGAGCCAAGACACCTGGTTTCGATCCCACACTACTAGGTGACAAGTCGTATGATCGCTTTAACAAACTCCTGTGTTATCCTCCCATTACTAAACACCCCAATATACACGAGAGAGAAAGAGAGAGAGAGAGAGAGAGAGAGAGAGAGAGAGAGAGAAGAGAGAGAGATCTTAAAAAATCAAATTCTGAAATAATAATTGAAATGGTGTTTGGATATTTCCACCAGCATTATTGAACCATACGAAATCGGTTGGTAACATATTGTTGTTTTAATTTAACAAATACCGTGTTAATATATGCAAAAATGTACATTAGATTCAGTTTGATATTTTCGAATAATCAATAAGTTTATAGGACAATATTTATTTCATCTGTTTGACATTTAAGAAATCTTCCTTTCCCATATTATGTCTGAGCTGAGTACTGTGTCCTATACTTGAGTCTTGTTGGCATAATATATAATCAAGGCATTGACCCTATGCATCACCGGATCTCTAATCCGAACCAAGAACTAGTCGACCTACGACTAAAGTGAGGTCTATGAGTGAGTTGCATGAATAGTAAATTAAACTAGTTTCATTCCAAGCCTAAAAAAACAAGCATCAAAAGGGACTGGTATTTTTTCCAAAGAGTACCAGCCAAGTTTCATATTGATTCTTTTCGCTAATCAGAGAGAAGGCGCTCTAAATTTAGATACCGAGGAGTGGTGCTAGTGTAAAAAGTTTATTTTAAGCCTGGCTAAGGAAAGTATCTTAAGAATCCGCCACAGGCTCTAAGGTGTATTCATCAAATGAGTAAATTAAACGGATGACCGAATGTTAATTTCACGTGTTTGTCCATGTGTAGAATTTATTCTTTCCATATTGTCTATATAGTTGTCCTCGATTTTGGGATTTCACTTAAATCGGTTTGCTGTATATTACTGGTCTGTTTTAAAGTACGTAATGCTAGCAGGGGCGCAGATTGCCAAAATTAGTGTCGGGGACAGTCCATGCGCGGGCGCAAGGTTTTTTTTTTAGCTCTATTTACTCGCTTACATCCTACACAGCAAAGAGGGGTTGGTTGTCTATTGCGTGAGTTTGCGTGATTTCGATTACCCGGTTGCACGTGATAAGGAGAAGGGTGACCTGTTCAACCTCGTGGATTTTCTCCGGTTTCCTCCCACAGCTAAAATCCCGACCCGCAATCGAATTATTGAAATAAAATTGAACCATATGTCAGTGCTGAAATGACCTACTTTGTGCCGAGTGGACGTTAAATCCCGTTCTCTCTCTCTCTCTCCTATCTCTCTCTCTCTCTCTTTCTACATATCAGTCAAAATTCGAAATTTACGACCAAACAGGACATGATTGATTCTAAAACACGTTTGAAATGTCTACGAAACACATGTGCAATTATTCTGGACTTTAAATATATATGCAAAATAACAATTAAATAAATCAAAAATTTACATCCTTTGATCCTGCGTGTTTTTTGTCCATTAGACAGAAATATTTTTCTGATTCTGAGCTGCCTTTCTTATTACACACCCATTTATGTCCCATCATCAGTATTTTAATAGGGGGACCATAGACCATAGTCGGTAAGCAGGGTGACCTGGAGGTCGGGTGCATTGGCCGTGTAAGTTCATCCAGATTTTCCGGGCACAATTTCCCTCATATCGTTCTTCCAGTTTAGGAGCAGAACAGTAGGGCAATAAATCCTTTATCATTTTATATTTTTGAAGTTTTTCCATTCTGTCAATTAAAAATGGCCTTTATTTCATAGAAATTGACAGAAAACTAGAGCAGGTAGGATAAAATTGATATAAAGTCGGCTGCCATATTTGATGACATCAAAGTGGATTAACCTACCACGTGGTGAGTGTCCACCCAAGTTCAGAATACTTACTTCGGCACCCACTGAACATTTCTTTAAAAAAAATTGTCCACATTCTATATAGTATATACCAGTTCGTTTAATATAGCTTTTATGCCAACAAAAACTTATAATAGTTTGTATGTTTGCTCAAAATATTGGATCGGGAAAGAAGATAACAACGGAAATTAAATTTCATACGAAATCGACCGTGGAGATACTTAAAACTTGTGTAATCAATCATAACATACAACCTATTTTAATATATTTTACAGTGAGTCATAGTCATGTAGATATACGTTCCCATAATGGCAGCCTAGATCTTTGGGTTATAACCATGCATTTCAAGTTTCATCAAAATCGAATTAAAATTGTGATCTCTACAGGGTCCACAACCTTGATATACCATTTTTAACAGTATTTGCGTACGAACGGCGGCCATTTTGTATGGTAATTGTGGTCCGATTTTTCCCAAATTTGAACTCAACCTTCCTTAGGGTGAAACGGTGACATAATCGAACGGTTTTTTAAATCGGATAATAATTGTAACTTCCAGAGGTAACACGAGCTAAAATAGGTAAATTTTCGGACAATCAGGGGCCATAATTCAGGAATTTACGTTCCGATAGGTGCAAATATCGAAAGGAACAAAGATCTTTGGGTTTTAAACATGCATGTCAAGTTTCATCAAAATCAGTTCAAAATTGTGACCTCTATAGGGTCCACAAGCTACAAACGTGATTTTTCGTACAATCAGGGGCCATAATCCATGAAGTTTTGATCCGATACATGCCAATATCGAAAGCAGCCGAGATCTTTTGGGGATAAACCTATATTTTAAGTTTCGTCAAAATCGGACAAGAATTGTGACCTGTAGAGAGTCCACAAACAATTGTGGACGGACGGACGTCCGGACGGACGGACAGGGGCGACGACATAATACGTCCACATGAAAATGTGGGCGTATAAAAATGGTATATCAAGGTTGTGGACCCTGTAGAGATCACAATTTTTATTCGATTTTGATGAAACTTGAAATGCATGGTTATAACCCAAAGATTGGTTCCTTTCGATATTTGCGCATATCAGATCGTAACTTCCTGAATTATGGCCCCTGATTATACGCAAAATCGTCTTGGTTTACCTTGTGGTCCCTCTGGAGGTTACAATAATTATCCGATTTAAAAAAAAAATCGTTTGATTATATCACCGTTACACCCTAAGGAAGGTTGAGTTCGAATTTCGGAAAAATTGGACCAAAATTGGCAGTTTAGGAGCAGAACAGTAGGGCAATAAGCCCTTTATCATTTTATATTTTTGAAGTTTTTCCATTCTGTCAATTAAAAATGGCCTTTATTTCATAGAAATTGACAGAAAACTAGAGCAGGTAGGATAAAATTGATATAAAGTCGGCTGCCATATTTGATGACATCAAAGTGGATTAACCTACCACGTGGTGAGTGTCCACCCAAGTTCAGAATACTTACTTCGGCACCCACTAAACATTTCTAAAAAAAAAATTGTCCACATTCTATATAATATATACCAGTTCGTTTAATATAGCTTTTATGCCAACAAAAACTTATAATAATTTGTATGTTTGCTCAAAATATTGGATCGGGAAAGAAGATAACAACGGAAATTAAATTTCATACGTAATCGACCGTGGAGATACTTAAAACTTGTGTAATCAATCATAACATAAAACCTATTTTAATATATGTTACAGTGAGTCATAGTCATGTAGATATACGTTCCAATAAGGGCAGCCTCGATGGCTCATTGAGTTGTAGTAGTAGAAGAGAGTCCCACACCTGACCCCCTCGTAAATTCATCCCGAGCCCGCTCTTTTGACTAGATTTAATACTTTTCTGTGAAGGCGCGTGTTTTTATTGCCTTATATTTAAAGGGACAATAACACTCTTGCTGGCTTGATAGGTCCAGAAAAAAATAGCCTTATTCTAACTACTAGATGTTTAAGTGTCCTACTTGTTGTTTAAATTATCAATTACATCCTATTTTTCTTGTCCAGAGGGTAAGAAAATATTTTTTAATCCAAGTCACATTTGAAAAGGTTTACGTAAAGCTTTTCAAACCATGTAGTTGAAATTTTCCCCCTTTTTTAAAAAATTAAATTCGGTGTGTTAAGATGAAATTTGTATCATCAATTAATTGGAATATTGTAAAATAGTACAATTTGTTGACCAGGATAATGATGGGGACATATTATTCAGTTACAACAAGAGTGTTATTGGACCTTTAACCAATACTGTAACATGCTTACAAGTGAACCGCGCGTTTTGATTGGTCAATTAGACACTGTCTATTGGACAATAACACCTCTCTGTTTTAATTAATTCTTTTAAAATCGTAAATAGCATGTTACAATGTCGATAAACACTCCCTGTTACTTCCTATTTTTTTTTGTCCAGAGGGTAAGAACATATTTTTTAATCCAAGTCACATTTGAAAAGGTTTACGTAAAGCTTTTCAAACCATGTAGTTGAAATTTTCCCCCTTTTTTTATACGCCCACATTTTCATGTGGACGTATTATGTCGTCGCCCTGTCCGCCCGTCCGGACGTCCGTCCACAATTGTTTGTGGACTCTCTACAGGTCACAATTCTTTTCCGATTTTGACGAAACTTGAAATATAGGTTTATCCCCAAAAGATCTTTCGATATTGGCATGTATCGGATCAAAACTTCATGGATTATGGCCCCTGATTGTACGAAAAATCACGTTTTTAGCTTGTGGACCCTATATAGGTCACAATTTTGAATTGATTTTGATGAAACTTTACATGCATGTTTATAACCCAAAGATCTTGGTTCCTTTCGATATTTGCGCCTATCGGAACGTAATTTCCTGAATTATGGCCCCTGATTGTCCGAAAAATCACCTATTTAGCTTGTGGTACCTCTGGAGGTCACAATTATTATCCGATTTGAAAAACCGTTCGATTATATCACCGTTATACCCTAAGGAAGGTTGAGTTCAAATTTCGGAAAAATTAACATACAAAATGGCCGCTAATCGTACGCGAATACTGTTAAAAAATGGTTTATCAAGGTTGTGGACCCTGTAGAGATCACAATTTTTATTCGATTTTGATGAAACTTGAAATGCATGGTTATAACCCAAAGATGTTGGTTCCTTTCGATATTTGCGCATATCGGATCGTAACTTCCTGAATTATGGCCTGTGGGGGCGTTAAGACGTTTCGTTCGTTTAAATTCTTTATTCACATTCCGTAGACGTTTTGCTGAAAGCAAAAATAAACGTTGATATACAAACAATAAATTTGAACATTAAAATATGCACTTAGTTTGACATAACAAAAGAAATGCAGTGTACTGTCCATGTACATATATAACGGCCATAACGTGGCTTACGAAAGTTTATTTTCTTGCAGTATTTCACGAACCACAGTTATTAAAACACACTATTTAAACGTATAATGTTAATAAAATAAA
Organism: Patella pellucida; assembly: GCA_917208275.1. NCBI lineage: Eukaryota > Metazoa > Mollusca > Gastropoda > Patellidae > Patella > Patella pellucida. The sequence continues at coordinate 62,319,102 of OU795042.1, read as the reverse complement.
TCTACAGTTACTCACAGCTTATCTTGCATTGTATTTCATCTAATCATTAGAGAAGAGATGACAAATAACTAAAACCAACATCACAAAGGGGCAAACGAAACAACTAAAATCATGGCGGCTCAAAGAGGAATGCGGGCTCACGTGACTACATGACATCACAGTCCGTGCTAACGTTAAAGTTGGATTGAGCAGGGTTATTACTATTTCTGCCGTAACATACCGGCCCCTTTAAACTGACCCTTCAGTTTAAACAAAACTAATCTGAAGGCAGTAATAACACTAGTTTGTCAATTGGGCGAATAACAACAGACGACGACGTTTTCACGGTTGCACTGCGCACTAGGCCTTTAATGTCGGTTTTAACATCGGTAACCAAACCCATTTTCCATTGGTTTCTTGGAACGTTTTCATCTACGATTAAAACGATATCGTTAACAGAAAGGTTACGCCTCTGTTTTGTCCATTTACTCCGTTCTTGAAGGGTGAGCAAATACTCCTTGCGCCATCTATTCCAAAAGGCGTCTGCTAAATATTGAACACGTTTCCACGTTTTACGCGCATATAAATCTTCTCTTACGAAGTTACCTGGAGGAAGTGTCCACGTTGATTTCATTGTCAGTAACTTATTGGGCGTTAAGGGACACATATCATCGGGATCGTCTGACACAAAAGTAAGCGGTCGACTGTTTACTATCGCTTCAACCTCGCACATCAGTGTCCTAAAGGATTCATCGTTCAACGTTGAAGACACACCGTTATGTAACAAAGACGTTAACACTTTCCTTACTGTCCTGATCTGGCGCTCCCAAACGCCTCCATGGTGGCTGCCAGCTGGTGGATTGAAAATCCATCTAACGTTACGCTGCATTAATTCGTCGTTGATTTGCGACTGGTTCCATTTGTTGATTTCCTGTTTAAGTTCTCTTTCGGCTCCACAGAAATTCGTCCCGTTGTCGCTTCGGATTTCCTTAACTTGGCCACGCCTAGATATAAAGCGACGGAGTGCTTGAACAAAAAAGCTTGTTTCCAATGAGCTAGCAACCTCGATGTGAATCGCTCGTACGACTAAACAAGTAAAAAGAACACCATATTTTTTCAGTTCCTTCCTACCCTCTTTAATAAAGAAAGGCCCAAAATAGTCAACTCCAACATATGTAAATGGCGGTGCAGGTGTTACACGATCTCTTGGTAAATCCGACATCTTTTGTTCCATTACTGGAGATCTATATTTACGACAATTGACACATTTCGACAATATATGACGAACTACAGAATTAGCATTTATTATCCAATATTTGTCACGTAAGTGGGCAAGAGTATGTCCTCGACCTGAATGGGCTATTTCACTGTGTGCGTTTCTGATAATTAAGGTCGTAACGTGACCGTTTCTAGGAAGAATGATTGGATACTTCGCTTCTTCTGGTATATCTGCTCTACTGAGGCGTCCTCCAACGCGTACAATTCCGTTTAACATTATAGGATCTAAACGACATAAAGAGCTAGCTTTTCCCACGTTTATATTTATTACCTTGTCATCATTTTCGTTATTAATGTTCTTTACCATTTCAGTTTCTTTTGGGAAAGCCTTTTTCTGTACGAATCTTAAGATACTATTTTCGGAAGCGTTGAGATCGTCAACGGTGATTAACAGCTTGCGACTGTCAAATGCTTTGATTTCCTCCATACGTTTCCGTACATCGTTTTTACGTTTCGTTTCATCGGTTTCAGTTATTTCGTTTTCAATATTCTTTCTGTTCCTTGACCACTTTAAGAGCCTTTGTCGCAGTTGTAGGATTAAAGCAACTGCTCGCTTTAAATGATACCAACTTGAATAACGTTCAATTAAAGTCATTATAGGCTCAGAGTTTTCGTTGATTTCGACAGCGTTAACTATCTCTTTCTTCACCTCGAGGTCGTCACACGAAGTGTCGTTAAAGCTTGGTTGTTTTGGCCAATGTTCTTCATTCCTCCACAGGAACTCCGGCCCCGTCAACCATCTCTGGTTATTCAATAATTCAGTTGCAGAAAGACCCCGTGATGCGTCATCGCTAGGATTTAATGCGGATGGACAATATCGCCACTGGTTTGGCTCTGATGCTTCCCGGATGACAGTCACACGGTTCGCAACAAATAAGTGAAATCGTTTCGTTTCGTTGAATAAGTATCTTAACACTGTAGTGCTATCAGTCCAGAAAGTTACGCTATCTGGTAAGATATCTAGTTCGTTTAACAATGTTCTGGAAACACGTGAAGCGGTTGTGGCGGCCATTAGTTCAAGCCTAGGAACTGTTACACTTTTCAGGGGCGTTACACGCGATTTTCCCATAAGGAAGGAACAATGAATGTCGTTATTACCGTTAACAAGTCTTAGATACGCTACGGCGCCATATCCCGTAGTGCTGGCATCAGAAAACACGTGCATTTGTCTATGAATGTCAACATCAAAATTCTGAGGACGTAGACATCTATCAACAGTAAAGTTCTCTAAAAGTTGTAACTGTTTCTTCCATTCGATCCAGCGTTTTTCACAAACATTAGAGATTGCATCATCCCATCCAACTTGATCCCGGCATAAGTCCTGCAGTATGATCCTTGCAGTAAGCGTAAATGGGGCTACAAAACCTAATGGATCGTAGACAGATCCAACAACTGAAAGAATTCCGCGTCTGGTAGGCGGTCGTTCGTTTATCACTATTTTAAAAGAAAATGTGTCGTTTTCTATGCACCAACGTACTCCAAGTACACGTTCGACCGGCAAATCATCGTAATTTAAGTTAAGCGTTGTGATTCCTTTCGCACGTTCGTTTTCAGGTAAACTGTTCAGTAGAATACGGTTGTTACTTATGAATTTTGTGAGGTGGAAACCTCCCTTTAGGCAAGCTTCACGGAGACGGTTTGTTAGAATTACAGCTTCTTGAACGTTATCAGTTGATTTGAGACAGTCGTCTACGTAGAAATTGTTCATAATGGTTTCTGTTACGTTTTCTTCGTATTGGGCAGTGTTATCCTCTGCAGTACGTTTCAAAGCAAAATTACAAACACTGGGGGAAGACACTGCGCCGAATAAATGCACAGTCATTTGGTACTCTTCTACTTCCTTTTCTGTATCACCCGCAGGCCACCATAAAAATCGTAGGAAGTCCCACTGACTAACCGGTACCTTGACTTGATGAAACATCGCACGGATATCCGCTACAAATGCAACAGGCCTTTCTCTAAATCGTGTTAACACACCTACAAGTGAGTTTGTTAAGTCTGGGCCTTGTAGAAGGTGATCGTTAAGCGACTTCCCACCTTGTTGTGCGCTGCAGTCAAACACAACGCGTATTTTGTTCGGCTTGCGGGGATGGTAGACACCGTGGTGTGGTATATACCATAATTTACCTAACGGAGCGTTAAGTCGTTCTGATGATACCTTTACAGCATACTCGTTTACAAATAAATCGTTCATAAAGTTCACGTAATCCGTTTTAAAGTTAACGTTAGTCTCTAGTTTTCTCTTTAAACTTTAAGTCTTGATACAGCCTGATCACGATTATATGGTACATGAACATCTTCGTCGCGAAAGGGTAAAGGTATTTCATAGTGTCCGTCGACATATCGAATGCCGTTTTCAACCCGTTGTAGAAACTTCTTATCTTCTTGTGAATAACCGAGTTCAGCCTTCTTGAAATCATATTCGTTGAATTCATATTCTAACATCAGCTGTACCAGGTGACGCGTGTCTATTTCTTTGACTGTATTGTTGACTGCCAACTGGTGGAGTCTAGGCGGCTCGGTATTAATTTCTTTTAAGTAGATCCGGTTACACGTTACGTCGGTTGAAACCGTCTCTGAAGTGAATGGTCCATTTAACGTCCAACCAAGGCGGGTAAGAACTGCATATGGTCCGTTGTTTTGGCTGGAAATTACTTCTAAAGGTTCTAGTGCCTTTGGACAATTTACGCCAATTAGTAGACCGATTTCAACGTTAGGCATGTATTCAGGTATTGGTAAGTTACGAAGATATTCCCATTTCTTCAGCGCTTGTGGTGTCGGTATTTTACCTGGGTTAACTGGCATCTCGTTACAAGTATAGGTCTTTGGCAAACTAATCACATGATTTCCAGTAAGATCTGTTACTTCTAAATCAAATAAGGCAATGCTTTTTACTGTTTTCTGTCCGTGCATTGTACCAAGGAGAAGATCAGTTGGACTACCAGTTGAATTTAAGCGTTCTTTCGTTTCATCAAGCAGAAAACATCCACTGGAACCATTATCTAGAAAAGCATAGGTAATAGTCGAGGGGTTGTTATTTTTACATCTAATAATCACTGGTACGACAGACATCATCACTTCTGATTCCTTTTTCATTTCAGGTGAAGAGTATGCGTTAAAGGTTACGGAAGCGTTTTGAACGTTATTTTCGTTAGCGGTAGTAGCGTTACGTTGATCAGAACTGCGTGTATAAGGAGGCCTAGGGGGTTCTGAACTGATTTGAAATCCATCGATGTGAAATGCAGTGGGGTGTGGTTTATTACACTTCTTACAAATTGTCTTGTTAGTACAATTTTTAGACTGGTGATTATTACCGAGACATCCGAAGCAAAGGTGACTTTCTTTGGCAAAGTTTCTTTTAGTTTCATTTGGCTTCCATATGAATACAGAACAATCAGACAAATCATGTTGTCCTTTACAAAACAAGCACCATTTTGGTTTATACGCTGGTCGTTCTGGGTAAGCTTGAGGCTGTATACTTGTTGCGAAGCTCTGGCTATGTCTTGAAAATTGATATCTTCTGTCGCTGTTATTTACGTTATGACTTTGGTGCGGTTTATTTTTCTCAACTTCGTTAGGTAGTTTACCAAATATAGGATCAGTCACCACTTCAACTTCATCCTTCACAAATTTTACCATATCTTCAAACAAAACAGTTCTATGACGCGTTTCTTTAACATGTTGAACCGTCCTGCGCCATCTCTCACGGAGGTGGTAAGGCAATTTCTCCATGAGCTCTTGTAAGTTCTTAGGGTGATTAATTTCAGACATGTACTGTATATCTCTCATAGCGTGTAAACAGGATGTCAGTGCAATGGAGAAACTCTTCAAGGATGATATATTGTCGCTTCTAATAGGAGGCCATTTCAATATCTTCTTGATGTAGGCAGTTGCTATGCGGTATTCATCTCCATACGTTTCCTTTAGTAATCTTTTAGCTTCGTAATATCCGTATTCAGGATCCATGTGTAGACAGCCTTTGATTAATTCGTTCGCTTCTCCTTCAGTATATTGAGAGAGGTAGTAGAGTCGGTCAGCTTTACTGGTTACCTTTTCTTCAATTCTCGTTTCAAATGACTTGATAAAAGTTCTATATTCCAAAGGGTCTCCAGTGTATTTCGTTATGGATGGTTGTGGTAATAGAGTTGTTTTCTGTTGTTCTATCAGCAGACGGGTGAGGTCAGTTTGTCGGTTTATGTATTTCGTTCTGACGATTGATTAAAACTTCTAAACTTGTGTTAATTTCCAAATCTGAATTTGATGCAGGGCGAAAATGACTATTATCGACTGGAACACTGTGTGGCGATTTAACCTGTGTATTATGAAATGTGTCTATTGGAGAGGTTGAGAATTCGGCTGGGGGACCATAACTCGGTACATCTAAATATTGCGGGTCGCCGGGTTCGTTTACAGTACGTTGAGTATCAAAATCGGAAGCTTGAGCACTGACAAATTGCGCCCTTTCGTTGAATTCGTTATAGTCGTTTACGCGTTGTGTATGGGGCAGTACATGTAAATCTGGTTCTGCAAATTCTGCGCGAGGTGGTACGGATGCGATGTTTGGCTGATTCGTTTCACTGGCTGCATAAGTTGCAAATTCTCCTTTAAGTTCACTTTGTGCAGCATTATAAGCCCTTTCTTTGGCTTCAGCGACAGCGATTTCTTTTTTCAGATTGAATTCTTCGAGTTGGGCCTTTAAGGCCTGTTCCTGTTTTAATACTGCTGCTCGTGCAAGCAGTGCAGCTTTCCTAGCAGACTGTCTGGCTTTTGCTCTAGATATAGAATTAATAGATCTTACAGACGTATATGACCCGTTTATGGAAATTGCTGAAGTATAAGACCCATCAGTTGAAGATATATCAGAATTGTCCCTTGAACTCGTTCCGTGTGAAGATTGTGAATCAGTACTTTCGTTGGACATGATTAAAAAACATAAAGTAACAAACAGGCTCCTCAAAATTATCATCAGTAAGTACTATTTACGTTTATCGTTAATGTCACTGTAAGCGTTGTAGCGTTAAAACTATTATCTGTGGTCAATACTTTACGTTGATAAATAACCGATTAATAGAAGCGTTCCGTTAAAGTTCTTACTTATCTTACTTTATCGTTGTATACGTTGATTACCGTTTAATTTTATCGTTGATTCCCCTTTATGCGTTCATAAGCGTTAGTTGACGTTTCTTTAGTCGTTCTTCTTGGTTGGCGTTCGTTTCGTCGTTTACGTTGTGAAGAAAAACCATGAAGACGTTCATAAGCGTTAGTTGGCGTTTCTTTAGTCGTTCGGGTTGGTTGGCGTTCGTTTTGTCGTTTACGTTAATGGTGAAATACCATGAAGAAGCTCAAAACTAAAATGTGGGGGCGTTAAGACGTTTCGTTCGTTTAAATTCTTTATTCACATTCCGTAGACGTTTTGCTGAAAGCAAAAATAAACGTTGATATACAAACAATAAATTTGAACATTAAAATATGCACTTAGTTTGACATAACAAAAGAAATGCAGTGTACTGTCCATGTACATATATAACGGCCATAACGTGGCTTACGAAAGTTTATTTTCTTGCAGTATTTCACGAACCACAGTTATTAAAACACACTATTTAAACGTATAATGTTAATAAAATAAATCTACAGTTACTCACAGCTTATCTTGCATTGTATTTCATCTAATCATTAGAGAAGAGATGACAAATAACTAAAACCAACATCACAAAGGGGCAAACGAAACAACTAAAATCATGGCGGCTCAAAGAGGAATGCGGGCTCACGTGACTACATGACATCACAGTCCGTGCTAACGTTAAAGTTGGATTGAGCAGGGTTATTACTATTTCTGCCGTAACATGGCCCCTGATTATACGCAAAATCGTCTTGGTTTAGCTTGTGGTCCCTCTGGAGGTTACAATAATTATCCGATTTTAAAAAAATCGTTTGATTATATCACCGTTACACCCTAAGGAAGGTTTAGTTCGAATTTCGGAAAAATTGGACCAAAATTGCCATACAGAATGGCCACCATTCGTACGCGATACTGTTAAAAAAAATGGTATATCAAGGTTGTGGACCCTGTAGAGGTCACAATTTTAATTCGATTTTGATGAAACTTGAAATGCATGGTTATAACCCAAAGATCTTGGTTCCTTTCGATATTTGCGCATATCGGATCGTAACTTCTTGAATTATGGCCCCTGATTATACGCAAAATCGTCTTTGTTTAGTTTGTGATCCCACTGTAGGTCACAATTATTATCCGATTTAAAAAATCGTTTGATTATATCACCGTTACACCCTAAGGAAGGTTGAGTTCGAATTTCGGAAAAATTTGGAACAAAATTGCCATAAAAAATGGCCGCCGCGTGAACACGAATACTGTTATAAAATGGTATATCAAAGTTGTGGACCCAGTATAGGTCACAATTTTGATTCAATTTTGATGAAACTTGTAATGCATGGTTACAACCCAAAGATCTTGGTTCCTTTTGTTATTTTCACATATCAGATCATAACTTCATGAATTATGGCCCCTGATTGTCCGAAAAATCGCCTATGGTCCCTCTGGGGGTCACGATTATTATCCTCTATCACTGTTACAGCATACGGAAGGTTGAGTTTGAATTTCAGGGAAATCGGACCATGATTTCCAGACAAAATGGCCGCCGTTTGTACGCTAATAGTGCTAAAATATGGTATATGTCACAATTTTTATTCGATTTTGATGAAACTTGAAATGCATGTTTATAACCTAAAGATCTCGATCTTTTCGATATTTGCGCATATCAAATTGTAATTTAATAAATTATAGCCTTTGATTGTAGGAAAAATCACTCTCGATGTTGCTTGTTCTCTAACCATCTCTGGAAAATGTGGGCGTATCCTGCCTGGCAGTGCCAGCTTACTATCTTTTAAAATTAAATTCGGTGCTGATAACTGAGCGACTAGAGTTATAGGCAGTAATTGTATTCCATAGAATTTTGACCTGTATACTCCAGTTCTATTTATAAATGCCATTGAAACAATTTATACAAAATCCATCCTCGAGAAATCCCACAGGTGGGTAGGGGGATATGAGGGGGGTGATTGCCTACATTAAATAGTGGTGTTTTGTATTACGACCATGACCATACCGATCCTGTATTGTACATGTATTACGTCCGTGACCACACTGATCCTGTATTGTACATGTATTACGACCATGACCACACTGATCCTGTATTGTACATGTATTACGACCGTGACGATACTGATCCTGTATTGTACATGTATTACGTCCGTGACCATACTGATACCGTATTGTCAGGGCCGGATTAACCTTGTGGGGGGGGGGCGGGACATACTAGCTGTGCGGGCCTCATTTCAAATTTTTCGTACTGACCGCGGATCGTACCAGTATGTACTCCGACCCCTTGAGTGCCTGGGGTGTTTTCCTCCAGAGTTTATTTGTTTAAAATAAAGATTAATTTCAGTGCATCTGGGAGAATTTAGGCAGCGATTTCATTGACGTTTAGAACTCGTTGACAATTTGAGTATTTTAAACCTTTCTCACATGATGTTTTCATTTACTTTATTTTAGTGAAATTGTTTTAGATGACATAAAACATTAAACTCTGTTGTCTGAACTACTATACTATGATTACGTTAATTTCCCGGGACTGGTTGGGCCCCAGCAATCACATCGCGGGATGTGGTCCCCGGAACTGGTTAGGATCTATTGATTGATAGAACCTCTAAATTATGTAATTTAGTTAATTTTAGGGCCCAACCGATCTCTGGCCCACAATATCCCTTAGTGCCTAGGGCCCCAATCCTCGCCCCCTCAGCCCATGTACTGGTTACCTCCGCCCAGGATTAAATATTAGCATGAGCCAGAATTGTGGGGGGCCCCTTAATGTGGGGGGCCCGGGACATGTGTCCCACTTTGCCTCCCCTAGATCCAGCACTGCGTATTGTATTACCCCTGCGATCATACTGATACTGCATTGCATACAATATCGATAGTTGCTCGTGTACACGAAATACAACATACCTTAATAACCGACACTGATTAAAGTTGGGTTCCCAGCAAAGTATTTATCGGGTGGTTATTTCCAATAAAAGTATGTCAAATTTTGTATATTTGGAAAGTATAGACACCCAATCTTACTAGAAAATACTAGATTACGCGAAAAACGCCCATGGGGCAAGTACTGGGCAATATTGTCAGGGAATCACTAACTAGCAGCCCAACAGGTTTTGTTGGCTTATTGTCTGCCAACTTAGGTCGGGGAGCAGTTGTAATTTCTTGCTCAAATGGTTAGGCGGTTTGGGGGACATTGGGTGTTGTCAACGTACAAAAGACTCTGCGATTAAAAGGTCTAAAAAGAAGTAGACAGAAATAACTGAGAATTTACTTAGGCCTCAGTAAGTATGGTAAATGTACAGTAAGTATAAAGGATACATTCTGAAAAATGGACCCTCCCACAATGAAGTTAAGTTGGCAGACATTGCGTCTAACAACAGCTTACTTATAGCTATGGGTATCCACGACGAAAGCAAAGTTTTGAAAGGGAATTGAAGCAAATTTTTGATAGATTGGTTAATTTGAATACGTTTTCAGGCCACATATATCGTCAATTCACAAAGTTTGTACCCGGGAAGGCATCTTTAAAATTAAACATATTTTATTGTTCTAGCTAACAAGTGGATAAAGCACAAGTTTTACTACTTGGAACGCCATCTCCAAACGACACTGACAGATGAGAATCACTTGCGATCTAGGAGAGAGAGAGAGAACACAACTAGGTCATTTCGGGACTAACATATGGTTTTAATTTTATTTCAATAATTCGCTTGCACGTAGGGGTCTTTAGTCGTGGGGATAACCGGAGTGCCCGGAGGAAACCCACTAGGTTGAGAAGGCGCCCCTATCTCCATGCCACGTACGCTCACAGCAGGGCTCGAAACCACAGCCGCAAGCCAGAGGTGACCGGCCAGCTAGAGATCGAAGCGCGACACTCTAGACCACTAGGCCATCCCAACCCCCTTGCGATCTAGGCCTTCGATTTATTCAGTGATATACATGTCCTGAGATCAGAGACCTTTATTTCAAAATCACGCTCCTCTCAAGACTATAGATCTCCACCCATTAGACGTGCGACACGACAGAATGATTATGGATGAACACGCTGGGAATCAAATGAATTGGGTTTAAGGTCATACTGTTCTGTTCTGAACTGGGCTAATGAAGACGGAACACGCTGGTAACCCGTCAGTGGTTGTGGTTTTCTGACGAACGCTTTCAGTTGCCAAAAGCCAACGGTTACAGTTTCTGTGAATTGAAATGGGGTTTAACGTCCTACATTTATGCGCCAACGGAGCTAATTAAGAGGGGCACGCGTCATACAGAATAATATGAGGGTCATTTTTCCCAGATAGTGACGTTTCATGTTAGGGGCGTGTAGCCTTTAATTACCGACAAACGAACCAGATGGTTATATAAATCGTACAGTGGGTATAAGGCTTTAGATTTATACTAGGGGCATGTAACGTTTAATTACCGACGAACCAGATGGTTATAAATCGTACAGTGGGTATAAGGCTTTAGATTTATACTAGGGGCATGTAACGTTTAATTACCGACGAACCAGATGATATACTAATAGATTCTATATAAATCGTACGGAGGGGCAATTTTTATAATAGTTCCAGGGAGTCCAAAAGGCTCATGCTGCCCTTTCAGTTGTTGACTATGTTTGTCACTTGTACATGTTATCAATCAGAATCTTCCATGCATATAGCATCACGAATAGGCGGGTGGATCTGTTTTTGTCCCATCCGATTTTCACTTAACTTTAAGAACGCTTGGATTAAGGGGCCTGCCTATGATTATTCATACAAGTGAAAATGCAACTATTAATTTTACCCAATCTGATTAAAATACAGATCTATATTTGATTTCGTGTTTTTTTTATACTACACTACATGACGATCTGACCGGTTGTAGCGATAGGTGGCGTCAGAGCTTATAAGGACGGTTTTGGACCCTATGATGTCAGACATTCGATTGATGTCTCTAGTGGATTACCCACAGTTCCGTGGTAAAGCTGCCGTTTCATTGACTAATCCTGAGTTAAATAATAACTCTTCCAGATCCCAGTGTAGTAAAGACACATAAAACAAAATCATAAAGTATAAAAAAATGAAACGAAATAGGGTCTGTGTTTTATTCAGATTGCATCCCAGCCTACCCCTCTTACTAATTTGTCAATATCAACCTTTTTTTTTACCTCTGTTAATTGGAATGATCCTATTGAATATTCATATTTGTATGTGTCAAAATATAGAAACTAGCTGCCTCCCTGCTATGCCACTCGACGCCCCCCCCCCCAATACTTTCAATAAGCTTGCTACACCAATGACAAGAACAAGATAATGATATCAATCCAGCAATAATACTGGAATATGGCAAAACATACAACCACCAGTAGCCCATCTACCTGAGAGTCTGTGTGGGCGTTTGAGGGGAGCCAGACAGCAAGACGAAATCAATCTGTAATGTGTTAGTAGTATGGCAAGGCAATGCGGAATTAATTGCAAGGCCTTTTTTCTGTATCGAAAGAGAAAAAATCGAGTTTATAACAATTTTTTTAACCCCTTCCAAACATTTTCGTCTGTACAAAATGATGTATATCAATAAAGATTTTTCTTTCACTGCTGCTCTTGTATTTTGCTATTGTCAAGTCAATTATACCCTCTACAGAAATATCCCAGGACTTTAGGCGACAATGAAGTTATAATTCTTTTCAAAATCCCTTAACACGAAAACGCAGTCGACAGTGGTTCCTTTTGATGCTGAACAAGGTTCTGGACCACTAAAAGTCACAATTTGTATCTGTAGGTTTATTACATAACGTTATGGGTTTCTGTCAATATTCCTGGATAAATGGCCCCTGATTGTTCAAACATCTAGGTAAATACATGCACTAGGTAAATTCTTGACTAAAAAATGGTTCACTTCTATTTAAAAAATTTGCTTGCGCGTTGCAGTTTAGCAGTGAGAGGAAAATTTATAAGTGTGGGATCGAAACTACCATACAACACTTGACTCAATGAGGGACCTTACGTTCTAAAGTGCATGTTAACCAAATCGACTCGCAAACAGATTCCTCAGCTGTATGTGACAAGGTGTAGGGTCGTCTGTCCAGCCTTGTGGCCTTTCTCCAAGTCCTCTGATTTCCTCCCACTGCTAAACAGTTAACACCCATACACGCAAGCGAATTATCAAAATTAAAATAGAACCACATGTTAGTCCCGAAAAGACCTAGTTCGAGTCGAGCAGACATTAAATCCATTTACCCCCCAACAGATTTAGTTACAAAAACAAAAAATAATCTTTTCAAAGCACAATTTTATTCCTTTTGATTCATGTGAAAACATTTTGCACATACAAATATTGTTAATTGATAATTATTTGGGCAAAAAGGTTACGCTATAGTTACTGACAATGATTATAGGTGACTTTGAAGCGTTAATGATGTCACATGATAGATGATGATCACATGATGTTCAAGTTTCAATTAAAGTAGCACTTTCTGTCCGTAACAAAATAAATTCAGATATAAATTTCTAATCTTTAATTGTATAAGAAAATTAATTTTGTGTTTAACAGGGCTTCCACATCAGAATTTCAACTGGTGGACAAATTTGACAACTCATTGCAATTTTTGCAAATTAAATTTGTATATCATGTTATTATTAATGGAAAGTCACATGTCCATACCAATTTTCCAATATGGACAAGGAGATGAAATGATCATATAGAGCCTGACGCATTTGTAAAGGAAATCGTAAAAAAAATTTTTCCATTAAGACAAACATATCATGTTATTTTAAATGGACCATCCACATTGTCTTCACATGTCCATACGGTACCAATTGTCCAATTTAGACAAGGAGATGAAATGATCATGGTAAGATATAGAGCCCGACATATGAAAAGGAAATCGTAAAATAATTAATTTTCCATTAGGACCATACTAAACTTAGTCTACAGTTAGCTCCGGGCAGAGATCTATTCTCCACGAAGTATGAAGTAGATGGATCTCTGTGTGCAGAATGAATTAAGACAAACAGAAAGTGCTTCTTTTAGATCTTGAATAGTTTTTAAAAAAAACAAAATTACACCATGTTAATTAAATATGATGATAAAATGATTTTAACAAAATATTCCAGTTTTACACAGGATGAGATGGATGAACACTAGTCAGCAGAACGGAATAAAAAACGGAAGGGAGAATTTATTTACAAACATTATCATATTATAATATATTACAAAATACAAAATAAAAACCGCAAAAGTGGACATAAATGTCAAGCGCTTGGAGTTTTATTTTATTTTCCTACTGGCTAAATACTATGCTTATATGTCGTCATGATGTGTTCAGAATTTCGTATCCAGTCCTACTCACAAGTCTGAAAAATTACCACCCTATTTTTAGTTCTTATTTGGCTCTATCTTCATTATTTAATCTGGATGGAGCACAATCGAAGGATTTTAATTAAACCGGTTTCATTTTTTTTCTGGCTTGAATTTGACCAAAATCTGGATGGAGCAGAAAGGTAAAACTTTAACCCCCCCTGTTTTGTACCTGGCTTGATTTGGACCAAAATTTGATCTATGTGTAGGACTGTACCTAAAATACTATGACGACTAATCTATAGAGAATTTTACTACACAGCTAAGTTTATTTTTTGTTGATTGTGATATAAACTAGTTCTTCTAGACATTAAAAGCTGGGTAATAGATTCCTATGAAAGTGGAGTTATTTCTTCTAATAGTGGTTTACAAGATCTTTGGTGTCTATTCTCTATACATCTATCTACGACTAAATCAAACCTGACAATAGTAAAACTAATTACAGTTGCCAGGGTAAATCATATCCATTGCATAGATTCGTTTAAAACTTTTTAAATTTGAAATCACAATAATTATCACTTTTTTTTTCTTCAAAATTTCTCCCGTACTTGATTTTTTCAAAGCCTCTGATAGTCATTTGTATTTTTCAGAAAAGATGTAAACATACATTATTCAAGCGCTAACTCAGCCTATTGCAGGTCTTACTTTAGGCCTTAAATGTTATATGTATTATTAATTAGACATTAATTAATTTACAAAGACCATAATCAAACTCTCGAAGCAAGCGAATACGTTTTGCAGTTGATGACTTACCGTAAGAATGGTTAACCGAAACATTCTTTATTATCGTAACAACAGTAGTAATGACAGTCAAGGCTAGGTTATAATAGTATCACATATATCTAGGCTCATAGTGAAGTAATTTGACTGATATTTTCATCATATTCTCTTTTCATTAACTATTTTTTAACTATTATAGCGAGAACTGTCAGCGATTTATCTAATCTTACCTTATGCCGATTTAAGAAAACCAATGCAAAATATCAATGGTTGATAATTTTCAAGTTTGGATTCAGTCAGATTAGAAAAGACACCCACGTCGCTCATTGTATTTCCTACAGGACTATATCATAGTTTACAAGAAATTTGAAATCCCTCAAATGACCATCAGTGGCTTAAATGACCGAGTTATGAAATTGTTCTCGATTACAGTGTGTCTTCAAAATAAAACTCATGCTTCTTAAAATCAATTTTTGTTTCCTTCTTTGTACACAAATAAGTCCAAGTTTTATGTGAAAGTACCCATATAAGCGTAAAAAAATTAAAGCGTAGTTGCCAGATTTGCAATAAAATGTTGCTGCAACATTTTTAGCAACGTATAAACTCTAGCTAATAATATACATACATGAACTGTGTAATTTATATATATATATATTTATATATTAAGCAAACATTACATAAATAAAGATTAAATGTATTTAACACAATATAAAGTGAACTAAAGACTTTATAACACAACATTCAATTTAGTATATCTAATATATAATTAAACAGAGGAATGTCTGGTTGATCAAGTTTATTTGATCAAGTCTACGGTTGTTCTACGACTGGTGAACATATAAGTTAAAACAGAGAAAATTGGGAAAATAACGTTTTTAGAAATGTTGCTAGATTTCCATTATAATAACTTCACCCTTTAAGCCTGAATTAAGGTGGGTTTTTCCCTTTTTTAGATACAATATTTATACTTATTATGCCAAAACTGAATTTAGATGGGTTTTCCCCTTTCATAGATGCAATAATATAGGCCTCATTGTAATGATCCAGAAAATAGTTATGTGTCGGACAGGCCAATATCACATTTCTTAAACTTCTGTCTTTCCTGTACGATGAACACTGACTGACCTATGACATAAAATACATACATTTATCCGAGACATCAAATGCCTCCTGCTTTCAAATAGTGCCAACAATGTCACTAACTTTTTCTCTGTGACTACTTTCCAAACATTTTGTTGGAACATTATTTTCTCAATTTTTCTACTAAATAAAGACAAAACTAGCAACCCATGCTATTTCAGTATCGAATGAAAATATGAATTTAAAAATGAACAATGGTGTAGTTTTCTACAGAGTTAATCTTTGGTAGAGAATCAACTTTTAGGAAAACAAATCCATGAATAGGAATCTAAGAACAATGATCGCCTTTTTTTTTGCGATTAAAAACATTAACATATGAACATGTTTTTATGTAGAATATATGTCGAGGACAATGAGAAAGGCAAAGATTAGTATGTTGTTATTTCTCAAAATAAAATTTGTCAATGAAAAAGGGCAAGAGAAAGAGTTTTGATTGACTTTCGTGGTCAAGAATCAAAATGTTATTTACTCGGTGTTAAATAAATAATTTTAAAGATGTCCATCTTTACATCACCAAACCTAATCTTGGAAATGTAAGAAAAAAAAAGCATAGGGGAAAAATATAACAAAACAAATAAACATTTGGCACAACTTAAAAATAAGAGGTAGAAAGAATAGCGAGACGGATGGCCAGGAGAGTGTCAATCAAGGTTTTCACTTAAATATTTTCTCAGTAGTAAAAATTCTATTAAAGATGCATTATTCAAGAGCTAAATCTGCCAAATGCAGAATTTTCATTTGGCCTTAAATGTTATATAAATCATTAATTAGACATTTATTTACAAGCCAAGAATGTAATCAACTCCCCAGAACTTCACATGGTTTAAATTTTCAACCCATTTAAATACAATTGGCAGTTAATGATTTAATTTAACAATCTATCATCAAGGCTTTTTTTTATTATCGTAACAACGGTTGCGAAGACAATCGAAACTACACTATTCTGCAAACAACGCTAACTCTGGTCAGAATGAAGTGATTTTACTAACATTTTCAACATATTCCCTTTTCATTATCTATTTTTTAATTATTATAGCGAAAACTGCCAGCGAAATCTTAGATAATGCATCTTTAATTACTAAATTAGCAATCATGAGTTTCTTATAAAAGAAATTGTTTATTATGATTGATGAATAACGAAGTAAAATAAATGAAGATATTATGCGTAACATGTACATAGTGTATGTTTACTATGAAAGCACATGTATTATGATGTCATGAAAATATAGCCAGAGCTGAATTAAATACTCAACTTTCATTGGCTAAAAATGAATTTATTATTATTATTATTATGCTTCTACATCTTACATAAAAAGCCTCTAATGGCATAAAAAGTGACTATAAATGCAATTTCTGGTTATAGAATTAATTAAGTAACTTAATGATTTGCGTACTCACGAATATTTTTATAATCTCATGAAATGAGATTCATTCAATGATTGATCCCTGAATAACTTGGATCAGTATTATTCAATGATTGATCCCTGAATAACTTTGGATCAGTATTATTTTATCACACCGATGACTAGAGTAGACTTAACAAACATTATTTCATCATCAAATGTTGACGCAAACAATTCTTTTTTTTTAAAAATGAAAAGTTTTGTTGTTTTTTTTTTACATTATTTCATCCATACTCAATGTTCAAATCTTTTCGTAAAGTTTTTTTTATAATTTTTTTCTAAAATTGAATACAATTTATAATTTCCTTTTTTTTTTTACATTATTTCACCTATTCTCAATGTTCAAATCTTTTCATAAAGGACTTTTATAATTTTTTTCTAAAATGAACCCAGTTTTTGGGGTTTTATATTTTATTACTTCATGCAGTCTCAACGTTCAGATCTATCCTTTTAACTTTTAATACAAGTTTCAATCTTGACGGTGAGATTCTAACTTTGACTGAACTCAAGGCCTAATCAGGGGACCTGTTTCACACAATTTTAACTAAGATAAAATCCAAATTTTGATAATTGGGATTTTATCGTCAGTTAAGTTTTCAAGAAACAGGGCCCAGACTTTTAACTTCAAATCAGAGTTTATGTAAGTTTTCAATACCTTTCCTTACAAAAAAAAAAAAGTAAATAAATTAAAAAAATACTACAAAATAAAATAAATATTTCATAAACAATAGAAAAAGTGATGTTTTGAGAACAACAATCAAAGCACAAACATTCTTTTGGGTGTCCAACAACAAACTCTGTGTTGTACACTGTTATTATACAAATACTTATAAGCCAATCAAATTACAGCATTTCTCATGTACAACATCACAACCAGTAATATAACAATTATACCCCACAGAAATAATAATATAGTCCGTTTCCTCTTTCTACACCCCTTACTATGTCCTGTTTCATTCTTTAGTTATCATTCGGCTATTAATAACTGCCAATCCTTATGATTATGGCCCCCCAAAAAACATGGGTTTTAAACGTGTCTCATTGGATTTTCATGGAAACTGCTCATGGTAACCAATGGAAAAATGACTAAGGCCCATTCACTTGGTCCCATGAGGTTTCCACCTCACCGAAGAAGGACTTTACCCCAAGTGATTACACATGGGGCATCTTCTGTGAGAAGAAATGTCCCACGTTATAACTATAGTTGCCGATGGGCTTTTCCAAGGGCACATGAGGAAACCATGGGAATAATTTTTTTCAACATTCCTGCATCTTTCGGAACTGATTCCTCATTCATCACTGTACAATAACTAACAGCCAATAAGTCTTGGTTACGTCCATTCTGCGCAACAACGACCGAATAGTTTTATTAAAGGAAGGGGGAGGAGAACGAGGAAAACGATCTAATACATCGTAATAATAACATATACTCGTAATATCGTAAACTAGTAAAACAAACAGACATATACCCTAGCTGCTTCAACAAAAAAACATAAACAAAATAACTCGACGTTTATTTACTGATGGCAGCTAGTCAAAAACAAACCTACTAACTACTCATTTACATAAACTACCATATATGGCATTCATTTAAATAAATATAGCACTGTGTTTTATTTTTCTCTTGTAAATTTATCTTAAAATTTATTTCTGGAATATTGTTTGGACCACTCCCTTGATCTTGTGTGAGGAAATTATCTTTATGTATATTGAAAGGAAGGCAATAAAAAACAACCTCTTCATGCCTGAAATTCAAAGCATTTCAAAACAATTACTTCCCTTTGAATGAATTACTTCCCTATTTATCACAGAGTTGTCTTTCTTAGATTTAGTTATCTTCCTTGATTGAGAATGTTTGATGATTGGCGCTTAATTTTTTTTTTACACAAAGATGGAATCCTTTTCAGGCTGGCAACCTGTATGTTTTAAAATATTATGATGTTAAGGCCTTACATATTTAAATCACCAATCACAAGTTTTATTAGAGAAATCTCACGGCATCTTTTTTTTTTACAACAAGGGCACATAACTCCCAGCACTCATTGAAGTCACATGATGAACTATACCAGTGTTGCCATGGTTGAAGCTTGTTGATCTCCTCCTCCTTTCTGGCCGCCATATTCTCCAATAAATGATCCATCTTCATTGAATTTGGCTGGATCGACATCCCCGTATTCCTCCATGCTATCTGTCTCATCACCCAGGGGCATCTTTTCAGGATTGTTATCAAATGATCCACTCTGACCAATTCCATTTGTATCACTAGAAAAAGAAACCATTTTTTTTTAAATCAGAAATTCTTCTTTAAAATCTAATGTATCTTCCACACCTAATGGCTTCAGTTATTTTAAGACAATCCTTCCAAGTAATGTGATGTGGGAGCGAGGATTTTCATTATCGCGTTGCTAAATGATTCTCACAATCATCACATTTCAGGGAAAGAGAGAATTGGAGTTTAACATACATTCAACACATATTAGGTCATTGGGGACTAACATATTTTTTAATTTCATTTCGACATTTCGCTTGCACGTAGGGGTCTTTATCAGTAGGAGGAAGCCAGAGGAACCCGAGAAAGCCCATGAGGTTGGAAAGGCGACCCTTATCCTGTCACGTTTAAGCGTAGAATCGTAACCACGCCTCCTGACTCTCAATGACCGTGTGATTTCATGCACACGCGTTAACCTCACTAGACCATCCAATAGGTCTACCCCTCATCACATTTTAAGGTTGCACATGTATCTCAAAATCGGTTTAATTATCCAGTGTGATGTTGTCAATAATATTTATCAGGATTACATGCTTGATAATTGAACCTACTAAGACAACCTAATCAGAAAGGCTATCATTTAGAATTATAAATGATTAATGAAACTTATAAAAGTATAAGTGAACAAGTTTGGAAAGACTACACAACTTGAAAGGCTATTAGAAAGAAAATGATCAAAAAATGTATAAGCTAATAATACCTTTTTCCTAATTCATTAAAATTTTCAGCAGGATCTTCTTGATTACTTCCCCTTAATCGCTCCTTCTCTTGAACTGATAATAAAAATAATCAGGCTTTAAATATTCAAACAAACAAAGATAGGTTGTCGAACAACCAAATAAACACCCACAGCAGCTATGATGTTCGAACAGTCCATACAGGTTGTCACCGATATATTGTTTTGTAGATAATGAGAACATTTAAAAAACATTAAAAACTGATCAAGAGAAACAAGTCATTATGTAATTAAGTATAATTTTTCAAAGTTATCAAGGGCAATAACTCCATCATTTCTAGCTGCGAAAGAAAAGGTTTATCTCCTTTAATATAAATTCAGACTCACCATGATATTTATCACCTCTATTTCGTTTTATAATACACACAATAATCAATATAAGCAACAATATCGCTATAGCAACCATCATACCAATAAACCATCCAGAAGACAATATGTTGGAACGTTTGAAAGCTGAAATAAATAATTTCAGAACATTTAATATAATTTAGTGTCTTTTGTCTCAACATAACTTGTACAACAAACAAGATTTACCATATATATATATATGAATGTGAGAGAGAGAGAGAGAGAGAGAGAGAGAGAGAGAGAGAGAGAAAGATATATAAATGTCCACTCAACAGTCATTTCAGGACTAACATATGATTTTAATTTTATTTCAATAATTTGCTTGTGTGTAAGGGTATTTAGCAGGGGAAGAAATGGGAGGACCCGAAGACAAGGTTTGAGTTTAGACTGGTTACCCTACAATATATATATAGAGTTGTGCAGTTTATTAACGCCCTGCCATTCTGCCATCCATCGACTTAAGGTCAGACAGATTAGGAAATGAAAGTTTCTGAACTGACTGGGTTAATGAAGACGGGCATACGCCTACAGTGTGCTAAGAGGCAAATTTAGTCCGGACATCGGCCCTACAGCCTACAATTATATAGAATTCCAACAGTCATGTACACATGACCTCAATTTTTCATCCAATACGAACGACTTCACGTTATCCCTTGCCAGACCCTCTGTCCTGCACAGGTGACATGGGGAACCATGCTGGAAAAACACAGGACCTCCAGATTAGCGAGCAACCGGGCCCCCCCCCCCCCATCCCCAAAAACATTTCAAAACATAAAATCATATAAATAGCTAATTAAAAGAGCTCATGGTAATTCAATTTTAAAATAAACAATGAAAACCAAATCATCAACAATAAAGATAATAAAAATTCTTGTCTTTCTCTCCGTTTTCAATTCTTCAAAATACGTAAAATGTTTAAATATTATTTACAATGTCATTTCAGAATCAAGACTGCAACATGCAGTTGTTAGTAACGTAACTATGGCAACCAATTACAAACCTCTATGAATATGCTTAAAGCTTTCGGTTGTTATGTTTACAACAGATATCTCACTAATATCTATGTTAGTAGTTGTTGTAATTAGTGGACCTTATCAAATGACAAAATTTAACAACATTCATTAGAGCCAGTTAATTTCAATTATGGTGGTCTGCATCCTTAAATTGCAATAATAACATGCAATGCTGGAACTGTTTATCCCTTAGAACCCAACCCAAAAGCCGCAAAACCGGCAAAAGCCGCAAAACCGGCTTGACGTTATATCGCTGATACCCGAAATGTCGGTTCTGCGGCTTGGGGCGTGTCAAGCTCCAATTTCGTTGACGTCATAATTAATATGATGTCCTGTAAACCCAGGGAGGGAGTGCAACACCCTCTGTATAATCAGTGTTCAAAGGGTTAAAAACTGGTTTATTTGCCCCTAAGACAACTGGTATTAACGATTAACAGGGATTCTGAACTAGTTTAACTTGCACGTGTGAACATGGTGTTGTATCATTCTCATGAAATATTCTGATGTTAATTTATCTGATCAATGCTGCAAGGCTTAAATCAATGTTATAAGTACAGTTCATGTATTTTAACCTAAAGGGAGGCAAACAGTGAAAGGGATAAAAAAAGTGGATTTGCAGGGGAGATTTTATTTCAAGGGTCAGTCCATTCTCGGAAACCCATCTATTCTCAAAAATATTTAAATTCTTGATGTTCAATACAAAAATATTTTATATTATAACAGACTTTGTCACGTAGTACTCAAAAGTCCGTAAAAAATTGTGTGTTAAGTTTTTTGAGAATGGCATCGATATGAAGATAGTTCATATTACAATTGACTTTCTCACGCAGGAGTGCCCGTAAAATAAGGCAGCTGATGGTTTTCTGAGAATGGTATTAACCATGCAAGTTATTATTCTACATTGATATCACGACAATGCTTGAATATTTCAAAATTCAAATATGATTTGAAATTAAGAACCTCCCCCATCTGTTGTGGTATTGTTGTTTGTGATCGAGTCATTTGAATAGACTCTAGCCATCACTGGATACCAGTAACCTAGTGAATTTGAAATCAACAAACTTCAAAAAATCTTTTTTTTTTCAAAAATTAAAACATACTCAGTGACAAAAAGTATGACGGATATCCTCCGCCTCCATTCCAAAATAAATAGATGACATTCCATCAATTACTTGCTTGCTTATTTATCTTATATGGAATTCCAACTGCCAGGGGATCTTTTACGTGCATGCCAATGTGTACATGGAACCTCGGTCTTCTATCCGAACAACTAGACAGCTACCCTTAGTTCTACATCACTGACAAGGTGGAACCACACCGGAAAATCTGGATGATCTTTCTCAGCCAATGCAGGGAACGACCACCGTGATCCCCTTATCTTTCCATCAAGCATCGAGCAATTTAACTGTTTATGACTTTGCTTAACTTAAGCAGAAAATGCTTGTCATTGATTTTAGTCAACAGTACTGATGTAGAAAAACTATAAATCCAAGTTTAACCATTTTACCTCAATTAGATGTAGAGTTATTGCATTCGAAAAAACTGACCGACAGATGGACACAAACCCATTTTAATAGTAACTGCTTTCTTCGAAAAGTAAGGAATGAAAAAAAAAAGAAAGAAAAAAAAAAGAAGAAAAAAATAGATCATAAATAATAAAAGTGAAAAGCACAGCAAATCTTCCTATATTTATAGATAAATTATACATAATAAAAGCATTAAGAATATATATATGATTGCCCTAATGCACAAGACAAAATCACAAAAATTTAGCGTTGGAATTAAGAACGTATACACTGAGAATATATCCAGGAACTTTAAATACCGGTTTTTAAATTGGTATTTAGTCAAATAGTTTTGGATAATTTAATATTATATTATACTTTGCTTTCATCATTCCCCCATACTGCAATAATAATTTTATACACTGCAGTCAGCTTGGAAATAAAATCAAATGGAGTTTAACATCCTACTATTCTGCTTCAACTAATCTAATGAAGACAGGCATGTCATACAGTGTGATATGAGGGAAATTTTACCGCAGCGCTACGGTCTACTCTTATATCGATTTCCAAGTATCAAGGGATTTTTAATGTGCATGCCAATGTGTACACAGGACCTCGTTTTTTTCTTCCATCCAAATGACTATAAGTTTCTCTTGCCAGGCCCTCGGTCCTGCAAAACTGACAAGTGGGGACGAGTAGCACTTGTTCCAGTCCCAAAATATTGACATAGAGTTTTAATTTATCAAATACTGGTTTAATTCAAAGCGATAAGTTCTATAATACCAACGCCGTACACATTATATAAATATATATCTATATCAGCAGAGTATAAACAAACAATAAACAAAATAAGCATACCAGTGCCTCCTGTTGTGAAAGTTCGTTTTTCACTGGCCATTTGAGCATAGTCTTGATCACCAGGCTCTCCTGTTTGGGCTACGACACGGACCTCGTAAGCTATACCCGACTCAAGATTATCTACCACAATCCAGTTATTCATGGCGTCGTCATTCTTGTGTAGATCCCATTTACCCACTAAACCTACAAATACAAATCAAATTTAACATCTTACTTTTCTGCTCCGACTGGGTGAATGAAATATAATGGGGTTCAATGTCCTACTGACTGTTCTGCTTTGTCAGAGGAAAAAAGTTAATATTTTGCCAAATTAAGACGCATAAATGTCATCTTTATCAGTGATACTAGTGGCCAAGCGAATATTCACTGCAGGATCAGTTTGCAATGTGCTATGTAACGTTGGCAAGCGATAATATCAGCGAATTATTTCTACTTATAATTTGTTTTAAAAACAATAATAATTTGTATAAATGAACAACGAATTAGAGATTATTTCCAGACTAACATGGTTTAATTTTATTTTAATAATTCGCTTGTGCGTAGGAGTCTTTAGCAGTGGGAGGATTCGAGAGGACCCTACTCGTTGCACATATTTATTCTTCTTATACTTCAAAAAAATGTTTTAGACTTTATTTTGTGGGAGAAAAAAAGTTAATATTTTGCCGAATTAAGACGCATAGACGTCATCTTTATCAGTGATACTAGCGGCCAAGCGAATATTCACTGCAGGATCAGTTTGCAATGTGCTATGTAACGTTGGCAAGCGATAATTTCAGCGAATTATTTCTACTTATAATTTGTTTTAAAAACAATAATAATTTGTATAAATGAACAACGAATTAGAGATCATTTCCAGACTAACATGGTTTAATTTTATTTTAATAATTCGCTTGTGCGTAGGAGTCTTTAGCAGTGGGAGGATTCGAGAGGACCCTACTCGTTGCACATACAAGCCTGGGATCGAAACTACGCTACTCAGTTCAATAAAAGACCTCATGATCTAAAGTGTGTATGTTAGACCAATATCCAGCTTTATTACATATCACTGTATATATATATACATAAACCCATACTAAAAAGGTTACATGTTAATCCCGAAACTGATTAATTTCTTGGTTTTATTAATAACTCTCTTTAAGCCATAATGAATTCTTGTCGCAATGCCAACTCGCTTTCGGCCTTTATAACGTCATATTACCTTGAAAATCATTGAATGTGAAAAATGTTGGTAATTAAAACGTGTATATTTTAGGTGTTTTCAACTTATATTCAACAAAGATAACCTATCAAAAGTAAACCTACCAAATCGTTTATATTCAACATAGTAATCGGCGCCGACTCTTTGACCTTGTTTATCTGGTAGTTTCCAAGTTACATTGACCGAATTAGGTCTGGATAAGGCCTCTAATATTTCAGGCTTAGCTAATGCTGAAAAATATATTAGTCAATACATGTATATAATGTCAATTAAAATATCTTGTATAGACAATTCCTGAAAATATTTACAATATACTTATTTCCAAACACATTATTAATTTTATAAATCCTGAACACCGTATGGCTGGTCATTAGTTTTGCGTATGCTGGCATAATCAAGAAATTACAAAATGTATGTCCCAACAAGAGAAATGAAATAAGGTTTAACGTTTTACTTTTCTGCACCAATTACTGGGCTAATGACCACAGGCAGATGCCATGCTGTGTGCAATGAGGGAAGTTTTGCCTGACAGTGGCGCTACAATACATCAAGATATGACCAGTTGTAGTGGGAGGTCACATCAGGGATAGTACAAGCGGCTTTTGACCCTATGACCTCAGACATTGATTAATCAACCAGCGTTGACGTTACTTGTGGTTTACCTACAGTTCTGCGCATTGCACGCTAAGAACTCGTCGTAACAGGCCGTTTCATTGGCTAATCTCTCACATTAACGAAATGAAATAGGATCTGTGTATTAAACAAACTGTTAAAAATTTCATCTAAGTAATTAAATTCAAACTTACGAATGCTTTTTTCTGATGTTTTAACATCTATAATATAATGGCTGCCTTTGCCTTGTTGTGTTCTACCCCAGATAAATATACGATACTGTGTGTCTGCTTCTAAACCACCGAGATACGTCTGATGTACACCAGCACCTAGTGTATCCATTATCTTCATGTCTCCATAAACAATACCATTAACTTTAAATTAAAAATACAAAACATACAATAAAATAGAGAGAGAGAGAAATTGGGTTTAACTTCCACACCACACAAACTAGGTCAGATTCGGGACTAACATATGGTTTAATTTTTATTTCAATAATTCACTTTACGTGTAGGCGTCTTTAACAGTGGGAGGAAACTGGAGGACCCGGAGAAAACCTATGAGGCTGGACAGACAACCCTATTCCTTGCCACGTACAACCGAGGATTCGAAACCATGGCAGTTGATTCAATGACAGGCTTTATGATACAGCGCACGCACACTAACCATTCAGCCATCCAACCCACCGCAATGTGAGGGAGAGATTAACTATCAAGTCAGTCAGGTTTTCCCACCCGGAAAATCCTGGTTGAGAGTACCATGGCCTCCCTAAAAATACATATAAATGACCATATATAGTTATATAAATTAATAACTTACTGGGTTGATAACCGATATCGTAACCAGTTATAATACCATTCTTTTCTACAGGTTCACCCCAGGCTAATGTAAAGTGCGTTGATCCAACATTTACAGCCGTTAAATACGACACAGCAGTTGGTACTATCAAATATATAAAACATATATATATAAATATCTTTGAGCAGCATCGCTTTAATTAAAATAGTAATTGTGTTCCATATTAAGTGTTTGTGTTTATTATATATAAATATATATTTTATTACAAAACAATGCAGGAATCAATAAAAACTCTTAACTTGTTTTAAAATCAACTTTGTCGTGCTCTTTGTTGTGCTAGGTCATTTCGGGGCAAACATAGGGTTCAATTTGCTTGGGTGTATGGGTCTTTAGCAGTGGGAAGAAACCAGAGGACCTGGATAAAACCCACAAGGTTGGACAGACGGGGAGTTGAATTCACGCCACCTGACTAAGGACAGACCTTGTGATGTAATACTCATGACCCCCACCCACCCCTCTTTGAATATTTGTGAAATGAAACGTAATGGGGTTTAAAATCCTACTGTTCAGCTCCAACTAGGCTTATGAAGACCACATACAGTATGCTACTCTTATATCGAATTCAGACTGCCAATACTTGTGTGACTACTAGTATATGATGTTGTACAGTAATGTCTTACCTCCCTCTGGTGTTGTAAAGTTAATAACATTACTACCATTAGAACTAAAATAAGCATTAGTTGCTACCACATCGGCCTCTAGGTCGGAGAACGACGGCAAGTCTCGAACTTCTGTCCTCACTTTTTCCACCTGTCTTCGTCTTCGTCGTCGTTTACCTCGTGATGGGGTGTGAGGAATAAATATTTCTTTCATTGTTGTGTCTTGTTGATCTTTCTTCCACACTCTCACCTATAGAATGAAATAAAATGAGGTTTAACATCCTACTGTTCTGCACCGACTGGGCTATTGAATAATGAAGATCGGCATGCGCTTTGAGAGAAATTCTTGACCGTACAGCGACAATAAAACAAAATAAAATAGGGTTTAACATCCTACTGTTCTGTACTGACTGGGTAATTGAATAATGAAGACTGACATACACTATGAGAGAAATTCTTGCCCAGTGGAAATGAAATGGGATTTAACATCCTACTGTTCTACACCGACTGGGCTATTGAATAATGACGAAGGGCATACGCTATGCAGTATGCTATGAGAGAAATTCTTGTCTGGACAGCAGAAATAAAATAGGGTTCAAAGTCCTACTGTTCTGCTCCGAACTTGGCTAATGAAGATGAGTATACGTCATACCAGGCCCATAGCCAGGAAGTTGTTTTTGGGGGGGCAAAGATGTTTTCGGGAGGGCCAACTATCATGGGCATCTGCATGAATTTTGCGGTAAAGGCCAATTTTCTTGTGATATTTGGGGGGCAAGACTCAGTATTGGGAGGGCAGTTGCCCCCCCGTGCCACCCCCTGGCTACGGGCCTGCGTCATACAGTGTGCTTTGAGAGAAATTCTTGCCATTTCTGCTTACTCTTCTTTCATGTTAATGCATACATGGCTTCACCTCAGATTTTTATTCCATGCGAAAGGCGATACAACACTTTCCGTGTGCCCCTTCCCCTACCGGCTTCCAAGTTGACTGTTCTAAAAGCGATTTAATTTGTTGTATGATCCTGTTGTTGAGGATATCAGAATAATACAACACCCAGAACAGACAGAAAGAAGAATAATTAAACGATATTTTCTATCTAGGAAGTGAAAAACTGACCTTATAACCTGTGAACTCTCCTTGCATTGATTTTGGACTTGTGTCAACTGGATCCCATCTGAATCCTGCACTGGCACTAGAAATATTCTTTTCTGGATCCAACTCAAAATTTTGAGGAACCACTAACGGTGCTGTAAAAAAAAAATAATTGATGTTGAATATACTGAGTAAAGAGGTTGCCAGGCAACATACAGCAGTCCTAATAAGAAGTAGTTGGTTTTAGAATGAATGAATGAATGAAATGGGGTTTAGCGTCCTACTCTTCTGCACCTAGCCTGGGCTAATGAAGACGGGCATACGCCATACAGTGTGCTATGAGGGAAATTTTGCACGGGCAGCAGCGCTACGGCCTACTCTTATAACAAATTCCAACTGAGAAGGGATCTTTTACGTGCATGCCAATGTGTTTACGGGACCTCAGTTTTCCGTCTTATCCGAACGACTACACAAATTCATTATTTAATTTTTGCTTACCAGCCTGTCCAGAATATCCTGTGATAGGTGTAGCTTCACGTAAAGGCCAACCGACTTGGTTTTTAGCCTGTACAGTAACAATATAACGCTCGTAGACAGTATCAACAGGTATTTCTTTACGACTAGTTGTATGATCATCAATGATGTAACTTTCGACCTCGTCATCTCCTTCTTTCTGTACTGTTATATTATAAAAAAAACCTTCAGCATTTAAATCGATCTTATCCATTGGCTGAAACACAAATTTTAAAAATTAGGATGCAGTGTTAAGCAGTGGTGTGCTGTGTGATAGTATAGCACTGGTGTTAAGTATATGGTGTGCTGTTTGATAGTATACATGTAGCACTTGTGTTAAGTATATGGTGTGCTGTGTGATCAGTGTTCGACACAAACGTCAGTCCGGAGGCCCGAGGCCGACTGATTTATCGGAGGACTCCTGCTTGCCTATTTCACTCGGGTCCGCCGGGCCTTCGCCTTCTTATCTCGCATAGCTAGTGTCCACATACGACTACGCGCAAGCGAATTATTGAAATAAAATTGAACCATGTGATGGTCCCAAAATGGCCTAGTTATGTTGAGTGGACGTTAAACCCCATCTCCCCATCTCTCGCTTCTTCGACGCTCTGTATAAAATTGGGTCATTCGTTAATAATGGTTTCACTGACCAGTAGGGCCAACATGTTAATGAAATTTAAATCTGAGTTGAATATAATCCGCTGATAGAACACCGAATACACCTAGAATCAATCATTAATAATGTATTTTTCCGACAAATTCTTACAAGTCAAATCCGTCGATGACACGTGACATCGGTTGGAATTTCTAGCCATTCTAGGTCAATAATCGGCGATGCTAGTTATAATTTTTTTTATTTTATACACATGCTGACAGATGCTTAATTTTAAACACATTATCGTTATTACCATTGAAAGCTATATGGCATAGTGGTACGGAATTTTTTTTTAAAGCAATTTTAATTATGGTTTTCACGCGATTACAGTGCCGTCGCCGTGTGTTTATCATGGGGGAATGAATAAAAACATATTTGCAAGTTACGTAATAGACAAAAACTACAAATTGTGTTATGAAGAAATACCATATTATTTTGTTGTTTCAGTTTATATCCATCCAAAAAACAAAGATAGGAATATTACTGACATGTTTTTCAAGCCAGGACCTGAATGAAAAATGGAAAATAATGGACTTCTTTCCGTTGATCGTTCTGCGCTTCGCTTGGAAACTATTAATATTATTATTGGTTGGGCCTGCGTGTCACCTGAAGGACCGACATGAAGATGTGACACACAGGTCCTCCGGGCCTGTGCTTGGAAAATGTTTGTTTCGGACACTGTGTGTGATAGTATAGCACTTGTGTTAAGTATATGGTGTGCTGTGTGACACTGTAGCAGTGGTGTTAAGTATATGGTGTGCTGACACTCCGATTTCCTACCACTGCTTAAGACCCCTACGCGCAAGCAAATTTTTGAAATAAAAATTGAAAACCATACATTAGTCCCTAAATTACCTAGTTTGTGTCGAGTGGACATTAAACTCCATTTCTCTCTCTCTATATGTGTTGTGTGGCATTGTAGCAGTGGTGTTAAGTATACTGTGTGCTGTGTGACATTGTTGCAGTGGTGTTAAGTATTTAGTTTACTGTATGACAGAGAGAGAGAGAAATGGGGTTTAACGTCCACTCGACACAAACTAGGTCATTTCAGGACTAACATATGGTTTAATTTATTTCAATAATTCGCTTGCATGTAGGGGTCTTTAGCAGTGGGAGGAAACTAGAGGACTTGGAGAAAACCCACGAGATTGGACAGGCAACCCTAATCCTTGTCACGTTCAACCACTTTATGATACAACGCACATGCTAACCAGACAGCCATCCAACCCTCCCGGTGTGACACTGGTGTTAAGTATATGGTTTGTTCTGTCCATAAATTCCAGTCCAGTCTGAGGAAGTTACACAATAACAAGAAAGTCAATCAACGCAAAGTTGATAAAACATATATAAATCCTTTACACCACTTACCTCCCATTCCACAATCAAAAAGTTTGTTTTTTCTCCAACAGTTTTAACATTCTTGGGATGATGACCTGGACGAGCTATCGGTGTTCGACAGATGACGGAGGTATGAGGACTGGCCTGACCAACTCCAATCCGATTCACCGCTTTAATACGGAATGTATAATTAGCGTACGGAGAAAGAATAATCTTGGCCTGTCTTTCGTTGGCTTTAGGTTGAGCTCCCGTTTCCCAGTGTTCAGGTGCATATGAGGTGTTGTATTCTAAGATAAATTTCTGTAATGGTGAGAAGTTCTCTTGACTGGCATCGAACTCCCATCGAATCTGTGCCTCTCTACCCAGACATGTTAACACAGTGACATTGTACGGTGGATCTGGCGGAGCTGAAAATAAAAAAAAAATGACATAAGGGAGAGACAGAGGAGTTGGATTTTTTTTTTATGACTTCGAATTTGGTCTAATGGTTTGGATTGTTTATACTTAGTTTTATTTTATTTAAGGTTCAAACGACAGAAATTATATAGTATTTCTGGACTAGCATATGGTACAATTTCATTTCAATAAGATTGGGTTTAAAATTCACTTGACATAAACTAGATCATTTCAGGAAAAACATATGGTACAATTATAATTCAATAATTCGCTTGCGTGTACAGGTCTTTCACAATTTGGGGAAACCAGAGGACCCAGAGAAAACCAATGAGGTTAGGCCGGCCACCCTACTTCTGCTCATTTATAAGTGTGTGATCAAAACCACACCCCTTGACTCAATGATAGACCTTATGATCTAAAGTGTATGGAATAGACCTTTAAACTGTTTTAAAATGGTAAGTTCTATCACAAACTAATTCAAGCATGGCTATAGACTTTTTCAAAGCAAACTACATGTATCTGCGAGAAACAAAGAGAGAGAGAGAGAGAAATGGCGTTTAACGTCCACTCGACACAAACTACGTAATTTGGGAACTAACATATGGCTTAATTTTATTTCAATAATTTGCTTGCGTGTAGAGGTCTTTCATGGTGAGGGTAAAACCAGAGGACCCAGAGAAAACTCACGAGGTTGGACAGGCGACTCTACTCCTTGTCACGTACAACCGGGGAATCAAAACCATGTCAGTTGACTCAATGACAGACCTTATGATACAGAACGCACACATGCTAACCATTCAACCATTCGGCCATTCAACTCCCTGTGAGAAATACAAATACAGTTCTAAGAATGATAAAATACCTTTGACTTTCATTGTTGCCCACGCCTTATCTTCGTCTAAACCATTACTAGCTATACATGTATAATTCCCTGTATCTTTACTGTTCGTATTTTTTATAATCAAATCTCCATTTTCTTGTAAGACTCGATCGTTGTCAATGACAACTGGTTCATTATCCAGATACCAGGTGTATTTCAACTTGTGTGTCTCGTGTGGATCTGTCAGGGCGTCACATTTAAACATGGCGTCGTTCCCGTGAATTGGTTGAAGATTTACAGGTTCAGTTGCTATTAACGTCTTTCCTAATAAAAAGAAAAATCAAAAATTAAAAATGGTGAAAATATGAATATATCAAATCTGGAGATCAATGGGTGACAAAAGATCAATCAGTAATCGTAGTTTTGAAAAATGCCAGCCAAGCCAGACAATATGGGTTGTAAAATTGAATTCTGATAAAATTTACTCCATATAATGAACAGTTTCTTTGAATTATTTCTTGCTTTTAACATTAAAAGATTGTTGATTGGATAGTAGGGTTTGGGGGGGGGGGGGCAGCTAGCCAGCCAGGCAATATGTGCTCGAAATTTGAATACTGAAAAAAATTATTATAATATGACAATTTCTTTGTATTATTTCTTGTTTTAACATTGAAAGACTATAGATTGGTCTGTAATATTTTTGCGTTTTTTTTTTTTCTTGAGTAATTACGTTCCCTATTTGAAGTTCTTGCCAGAAGATTGGCTGAAAGATTTCTCAGTCAGACAAAGACTGGTGAAATGTCTAAGGCCTGTTTTCCATCTATGCATTTTCTAATCCAGATGTAATAGGATCATTTTCATGTAACCAGCGAAAATGCTCACAAAAATGCATCCATCGAAAAGTAGCTTTAGTGTATATCAATGTAATATGTATTGTGAGAGAGAGAGAGAAATGAGGTTTATCGTCCACTCGACACAAATAGGTCATTTCGGGACTAACATATGGTTTAATTTTATTCAATAATTGGCTTGAAAACTAACGAGATTGGACAAGTGTCTCGTCTCCTTGCCACGTTAAACCGGGGATTTGAAACCATGATAGTTGACTCATTGACAGACTTTATTATACAGAGTGCCACACTAACCATTTAGCCACCCCCCCCCCCCCAATATGTATTGTATATTTGTATGTATCTTACCTCTAACCACCAAGGTACCATTAGCATTATCTTTACCAAATCTATTCTCCACAAAACATCTATAATTACCACTATCTCGTAACCGTACACCCTGTAAAAACAATTTAACAATTAATAACACACCACTTGACTCAATGATCAACCGGATTAAATCACAGATACTATCAGATACTATTTCATTTCGTTTTTCATAGTTCAAAATTTCGTTTTATTTGTCTTTACTACACTAGGATCTGGGCGATTTGAGGGATTAGCCAATGAAGCAGTCTGTTATGGTAAGTTTTTGGCATGAGGTGCACGGAATTGTGGGTAACCCACTAGGAACAACCCCCAACCCCCAATCATAAACCAGCCATTGTATAAGAATAATAAAACATTAATTCAACTTACATTTATAACTAAATCTCCAGTAGGTAATATGTTATAACGCCCTCCTAGTAATTGTTGATCACCTTTAAACCAAGTGACAGTTGGCGTGGGTTTACCTTCTGTCTGACATGTTATTTTCACGGTTTTATCTTCTGCTACTTTCATCGAGGGTTCGGGTCTTTTAGTTACTGTAGCTGGAATGGCTGTAAATATACAAATGAACTGCTTTAGAAATGTCTCTATAGATCTGAATAGAAAATTTCAATTGCACATACTATTCTCAATTTTTTATCAAATCAAATCTTTTCAAAAAGGTGTATATAAGTAAAGATTCAAAATGCAACTGAATGGAAATAAACCAACGCCCATGCTACACATAGAGTTTAAGGATGTTAAATCCTTATCTCCAACATTAGTTACATCAGATTCACGATAAATTTTCAGTTAGTTTCAGTTCACAAGGATATACAAAATTTCGGGTATGGAAACGCTAATCTATTGATATTTTTTAATAGTGGTCTGCATCCATCTAAATAAATGACAATAAGAGTTATACCCCTTTATTGGTCTGTAAAAATGTTCAACACAAAAAAATTTGAAAAACCATCCTTGCCAAAACTGCTTAGAGATTATAGTTATTTTAGTTTTACCTACCCAAAACATTAAGATACACGTCTGCCCAGAGAAATCCATGAACATTGGAGACGTTACATTGAATAACCTGAGAATCTGACTCCTGAAGATCAGTGAACATTAGTTGACCTTTACGGAATGTTCGTCTTGTTATTTCTGTTGCTTCTGAAACAGGAAAAATATCAAATCTTTCAGAGAGACAGAGAGAGAAATGGGATTTATTGAGGTCATTTAATTGAATGTAGTGGTCTCCACAATCCAAATCATACAGAAAATGATTTTCTTATTTTGCAGGGGGGTTTACGTATGTTTACAAATATATTTTAAAAGTACATTTATATTTAATAACATGGATTTCTGTATTATAGTCTTAATAACAATATTTCCTACAGTACACGGATCTAAGATCAGAATATAGATAGATTCTTACGTTCTAAAGGTTTTCCGTTGATAAACCACTGAACATCTGGTGCAGGAGTTCCCTCCCCTTCACATAAAAATGTAACATCTTCCTCCACACCAGCCTCAATATCAGTTGGTTTCTTGGTCCATCGAGGTTTAGCTGTTAAAATAATAAAATAAATCTCTCATTTTATACATCAACCCATTTTTAGTTTTCTCTCAGTTCCCCAAAACACTAGTTTCTCTCAGTTATAAGATCGAAATAAGCCCTGCTTAACACTCAATCAATGGACAGTCCTGATTTGCACTCAATCAACTGACAGTCCCAATTTACACCCAATAAATTTCCAGTCCTAATTTACTCACAATCAGGTGAAGGTCATTTTTCCTCAAAATGTGAATTTATTGACACTGTATACAAATTTAGCTCTTTTTTGTCCTGAGTATAATCATGTACGTTCAGCTGGAAATGATCTTGCATTTACCCACAACCAATGCACAAATATGTGGGCGAAACAGCAACCATGTTTGAGACTGTCTTACCATTGTCCAAGTCAAAAGTATAATCGATGTATGTATAGTTCTTACCTTCTACGTTCAGACGGAATCGATGTTTGATTGGATGTTCATAAATACCATTAAATCCAGCACATTCGTATTCCCCAGCATCACTATACTGAACTTTCCTGATTACAAACTCGAATTTATCGGCGCCTTGTTTCATTCTATCGGCTTCAGCTTTCTTTTCTACTCGAATCCATGTAATATGGGGTTGTGGACTGAAATATGAAATAATGAATTATGTTCGTTAGAGGAGCTTAACCTCAGTATTTTTCATCGTATTCCAATAAGCGGTTGCGATTTAAGATACACCCATATTTCGCAAGAGATGTACGAAGAATGAGCTAAAAAAGCAATTTTTCGTACAATCAGGGACAATAATCCAGGCTGCTACGGTCCGACATTCGCCAATATCAACAGGAATCAAGATCTTTGGGATATAAATATGTATTTTAGGTTTCATCAAAAACAGATAAAATATGCAGTTACAGTCCTTTACAAATGCAAACGGATGTCAAGGTGGTCAGGGGCGACCCTATGAATGGTTCGACAGGCGACCCTACTCCTTGTCACGCCAGTTGACTCAAAGACAGGCCTTATGATACAGCGCGCATGCGCTAACCATTCGCCCATACTCCCCCCCCCTCCCTGTGACATTTCAGAAGTAAATGGTTAAGAATTTGAGAAACTAGGAGGGGGGGGCAGCGCTTTTAGGCAGATTCAAATCGTAAATGGTTAAGAATTAAAGACAGTGGAGCCGTTACAGGCAGTCCAAGACATGAATGATTTAGAATGTATTATTCAAGATGCTATAAGGGGCAGTCCAACTGCTAAAGAGTTAAGAAATGCAATAAGATCTATGTTTTTATCATAAAAGATCATTCACCGAGATAGATCAATATTAAAATGTTTATTTTTCCCCCCAGGGGTATCATTTCATGGAGACCAGACGTGAATTGTTTTCATTTAAATATTGACATTCTAATTCATCTGATGCCAAAACAACCTATCTGTTTAAATAATTAGTATCAATCATTCGTCTACTAGCCAAGGGCAACATTTATATCTAACTAATATCAATATCAAACGTCTAGCTTTTATGACGACATTAGTTACATACTTTCCAGAGAATATACATTTAAATCGAACAGTTCTTCCAACCAGGGCTTCAACGTCAGTATTAGAATGCCATAACATCTCTACGGGAAGATTCGAACCTTGCACTGAAACAAAACAATAATTAAATTATTCAAATTGGAATGTATTACAACCATTTTCTTCTACTGTTATTCATTTGCTCGTCTACTATTAATTCTTTTCAGAAGTGGTGATCATATTTGGGCAAAATTCTTCAACAATAATTAAATTGGAATCTATTACAACCATTTATTCTTTGTTATTCATTTGCTCGTCTAAGAATTATTCTTTTCAGAAGTGATAATCATATCGGGGAAAAATTCTTCAACAAATATTAAAGACTGAACTTTTTTTCTTTAATAGACACAATTTTTGATGGTCTGAAACATTACACAATTGAATATCATTAAACTTAAAATATAAAACTATAAAAATGAACTAAAGGAGTAATTTACCGGTATATAAAATATAATTAGATAAAAGAGAGTAAATTCTAACAGTACTAAAAATGTAAGTCATAACTTCTAGTTTATACAGTATCTTCCTACTTCAGAGAATATTTTTTTCTGGTAACAAAATGATTCGCATCTGTCATAAACATCTTACGCCCATGTATACCAAAAAATTTATTTCCATGGAAATGCATAAATTGTTAAATCCAATTTTTTCTTCTTTTTTATAAATGGGGTTTAACGTCCACTCGACACAATCTATGTTATTTTGGGACTAACATATGGTTTAATTTTATTTCAATAATTCTCTTACGCGTAGGGGTCTTCTAGCAGTGGGAGGAAACCGGAGGACCCGGAGAATACACAAGAGGTTGGATCCTACTCCTTGTCACGTACAACCGAGGATTCGAAACCACGCCAATTGACTCAATGACAGGCTTTTTGATGCAGCACGCACATGCTAACCATTCGGCCAGCATCCAACCCCCTCTCATTTGTAACAAGTTCTTGATTTAGCACAAAGTTTATAATGCTTGGTTGGTACCTGGCATTTTGTCTAGTTTTACTAGAATCAAGCCTAGAAATCAAACATACTTGTGACGGTCACAAACAATGTCGGCGGGTAGGCTACACTCTTTTTTTGGTGCTTCTATTTCTATCAATACAGTTCGCCCGGTAGGACTAAAACAATTATTTCCTGGCCTGAATAAAAGTACTATTTCTTTCTAGACCCCTGTTTCCGAAAACATTCTCAGTCTTAAGTTACAAATTTACTCAAAATTGTTCGCCTTATTTTGACTAAAACATAGCCCTGTATAAAACTTTTGTTGTTATAATATATTTGCAAAGTCTTGTGTTTCTGGATCAAAGATATTTCTCATAAACAGTGATTGAAAGTTGAGTAAATTCTTAATTTAAGTCTGAGAATGCTTTATGAATCCAGGGCCATACCTGACTAAAATAAACTTTTCCAAACCTGCACCCTCTAGAAATCTACATAGATGCATATGACTACCAACAGAGTCAGTATTTTACTAGTATTTTACTAATTCTAGGTTAGAGCTAATCTTCTTAACATAATGGACTCATGCGCTATTGTTGTTAATTGTCTAGTAGTTAATTATAAGCAAGCATTCTATTTGTTAGTTTATTGCTAGCAGGCGCTTTACCGGTGCCGGTATCTTAATTGTTTAATATATTTTTCCGGTCAGTATTTAACCCTCTCCCCCCCAACCCCTCGAGTCCTTACACTGTGTTCCTATGGCAGTTGTTGCCTAGACATCCGATGTCTGAACTGAACAGAGCCAACTGTTCATGTTGAGGCACCACAGCGTTGCCAATATTTTACCTTGGGGTGCTAGAGAAACCGGGGAGTAGACTGCTCATAAGGGTTTGAAATCTGATAGCTCAAATTTAAAGGGTTAAACTAGACTAACTATATTATAATAGATTTTAAAGCCTAGAGGTCAATTTTACAGAATTCTTCACTATACTCGGAGATGTAATTATGTCTGGCCAGCAAGGAAATGTTTGCTGGGACAAAATAACCTGTCAATCAAAACTGCAAGCTCAAAAATCATCTAGCAAAACTTTCAAGTTGTAGATGTACATTCAGGTTTGATCAGATAAAGATTATAATGGTGACCAGATTGGTTATGCCAAGAATTGCCTAATAAGCTAGCTAACAGATTGTACAAGCAAAAACCAATCCACCCTGATTATAATACTATTTATAACTTACACTGTCCTGCAACTAAACATAATCAAATAATAGATATAAATTATTAAAATAAGATTCACTTGAAATAAAAGCATAAAACAAAAAAAATATTATTAAAACCACTGATTGTCATTAGCATGAATTTGAATCCCTTGCAAACTACGATATTGTGAAAGTCGAACATCTAACTAAAAGGACTAATAGGTTGCCAGGCAATGAAACATGGGCCCACAGCAGCTAATCCTTAGTAATGAAACATTTATAACACACACTAAGTAAAATTATCTGAAATCATTAGAATTTTTTTTGCTTCTAGTGCTGCCCTATACTAATGTTTACTATTCAAAACATTTAATATCAAGAGCCATAACTCTGGAAGTAATTATCAGAAATCAATAGGCCTCTTTTTCTCATGACCTTAAACGCTTACGTATAAATTTAAAGTCAATCGAATATTATCTTTCGGACTCTTAGAGCATCCAGACTGACGGACAGTGGCAATGACAATATACAAACCCATTTTTGTATTTACAAAGATATGATAAAATCTATTGATGGGCATCATTTTAATCCGATTCAATCTTAGTTGGGAGAGAGAGAGAAATTGGGTTTAACGTCCACTCGACACAAACTAGGGTCATTTCGGGAGTAACATGGTTTAATTGTATTTTAATAATTCGCTTGCAGGTAGTGGTCTTTAGTAGTGGGAGAAAACTGGAGGGCCCGGAGAAAACCCAGAAGGTTGTACAGGCGAAATCCAAGTTGAGAGTACATTTTAGAGTGGATTAAACTGTGAAAAATGAGATACTTTCTGAAATATGCAAATGACAATCAGCTATTTTAAAACTTAAAATATGAATAATCCGAGACATGCTTTTATAATAAATTAAAAATTAATATATGAATGATGCTATACAGATGAATAGCAACAATTTGTTTTATATATCAAATATCATTTTCATAAAAATAACAAATCAACAAAAAGAAATAAAACTTAAAATATAAATGCTTTTAGAAAATAAAATCATAATAAGGATATAAATGATGCTATATATAAACTAGGTCATTTCTGGACTAACATATGGTTTAATTTTATTAATAATTTGCTTGCATGTAAGGGTCTCTAGCAGTGGTAGGAAACCACAGGTCACCTACTCCTTGTCACGTACAAGCAGGTAATTGAAACCACACCACTTGACTCAAATGACAGACCCTATGATTTCACGCCATCCAACCCTCTATGATGCTATGTTTAGACAAATATCAACCATTTAATGTATAAAGCTGCATTATGTAATAAATCTGCCTATTCCACAGATCTTTAATTTGGCTTCAAATGCAATATAGTGGACGCTTACGGCTAGCCCCCGGATCCATTCACTCTTTTTTGAATTGTTTGTTGTTTCTGAGTAAGATGTCTGGTCGTTATATTTGACTTTTGTGCAGTCCCCATGCACTTACTATTAGACATTTATTCGCATGACTAACCACAATCAACTCTCTACACCATCAGATGGCTAGATTTAAATAGATTTGAACATCCTCAAGATTTAGGAATTCAACGATAAAATTGATAATCGGAAGTCTTGTCATTGAATGATATGAAAGAAAGTGTGAACGGATATCGCAGTCCAGCTCCTAATAATTAAGGCACAATTGTGCTAAAAGGGATCTAACCTTTATAATAATGTTATAATGAACACTGGGAACAAGACAGGGGCCTGTTTCACAAAATTTTAACTAAGATAAAATCAAAATGTTAGTAATTTGATTGGATAATAATAGACTAATTTTAGTGCTATGCCAATCAAAATTGAAGTATCTACTAAAATTTGGATTTTATCTTAAGTTAAGATTTCGTGAAACAGGGCCCAGGTAGGTTATTTGATTAATGAATATATACTTACTTCCTAGTGGTTCTACTATCTTGTCTTCACCTTGATTAAATGATCGGACCTGTGCATTATTAGCCATACAAACATATTTATTACCATTCTGAGCATCATCAAATTTTACGTTAGTGATGTATAAATTACCTGTAACATAATATACAAATTTACATATATAGGAATTATTACGACCCATGTCACCTCCTGATTAATCAGTATACCGTTTTGGGTTGTGCTACTGTTGAGCAGCGATTCTTTAATTTGTATATAATATTCAATTTCTAACAAACCATTAACAGAATTCATCAAATTGATACGGTACTTGGATCTTTATTGCCTCATTGGCCTTATAAATATACCCACACCAAGTTTGAACATTCTATCTCAATTAGAAGCAGGGATATTGTGTCCCAGACAGACTGGCGCTTCGTTTTATGCACTTTTAGAAATGTCCATCCTAGTCCTGTAAAACATTTTATATGTGGTTGGCAACAGTCCATATTATATCGTGTCTGGATAGATCATGTCTACTCACATAAAGGTAAGCTGCAGTGGCTTAGTGAGTAAGACGTCAGCTCGCCAAACCGACGGTCCCATGTTTGATCCCTGAGTTGACCAGGAAAGTTCATAATGGTTTTGCGGCGTTGTTGACCACTTGTCAGGAGTGCAGAATTGAGAGCCTGGCAAGGGATAACCTTAATATATAGCCGCTCATATGGGTGATATGGGTGAACCTCTGTTTTTAGTATCATCTGAACGACTAAACACCACTGACAACGCAAAAGCACCAGAATCGACATCTGGATCTACTACTTATCAGTCAGAGCTGAATAAGGGTTAAAAAATGTCCTGCATTCAGTTTATTAGTTCCTGACATTATTTCCAGATCTGGTAATCAATTCGCAATTTTCACAGATATAAGATCTATTTCATTTTGACAGTGGAAACTATAAACAATAAATGTTGAATCCATCGAAACTTACCACTAAAATCCATTGTAATCCTATCATCTAAATTCACAGAATTAAAAGCACCCTGGTCGTTTGAGTCTTGATCTTCATCATCAAGTCCTTTGTCAATAATCCAACTAATCTTGGCGGGTGGAACACTTAATGGTGGAACACAAACTAACTTTAATGCATGTGACAAGAGCGGTCGTAACAATTCTGGTTCTCTTGTTCTAAAAGGTTCGATTCTCGCTTGTCTTACATTCACTTTCACAGATAAACTAATACCATGGGCATTTCGTGCCTGACACTGGTATATTCCTTCATCTTCTATTTTGGCGGGTTTAATGTGTAACGACCCCGCGTCATCGATAAACGACATGCGTCCTTTATTTTCTGCAGATTCTAAATCTATTTCTTCGCCATCTTTTAACCACGAATACCTGAAAAACAAAATCAAAACATACGTTAAAATTATTCATCTTTGACAGTAAAATAAACAGAGAGATAGAGAGATATGGTGTTTAACGTCCACTCAACATGAACTAGGTCATTTTGGGACTAACATATGGTTCAATTGTATTTCAATAATTTGCTTGCACGTTGCACCCTTAGCTGTAGGAGGAAACGGGAGAACCAAGAGAAAAACTAAAAGGTTGGAATAAAAAAAATGGGGTTTAAAGTCCTACTCTTCAGCACCAACTGGTCTTCTGAAGATGGGCAGTATGTCAGGACTGCGGCAACAATGGTTTACTTTTATTTCCATGTTTCGTCCCTTCTGTACGACAAGATACTCTTCCTTGCAAGGCCCCCCTTGTGCCCCACTGACCAGGGGAAACCAATTCCAAAAAATACTGGAGAACTTAAATCTCGGACATTACACCAGGGTCAAACTCAGGACCTCCAGGCTAGAGAGAGAGCCAGGACGGCTCCCTAATGAAGACAGTCGGCAGCTATACATGACAGTAAATAAACTTACACTGGTGGTGGGGTCCCTTCTGCAGAACATGGAAGTTCTATATCTTCTTCTTCTTTAAAATATACATTCCTTATCTTAAACGCATTTTCATTTATTCTAGGTGGGCTATAATTGGCACCTTAAATAAAAAAAAACATTTAACAAATTAATCATTTTCTTCACCGTTAATGGCAACATTTACAGGAACTGCAATAATAAGATGCTATGTTTCATGACTCATGGTAACATTTACAGGAACTGCAATAATAAGATGCTATGTTTCATGACTCATGGTAACATTTACAGGAACGGCAATAATAAGATGCTATGTTTCATTACTTGTGGTAACATTTATGAGGTTGCAGTCACCAGACAATCTCAATGTAACATTTACATGGCTTGGTATATAAAAACAGGAAGAACGGGGGAAGGGGGGACTACTTATTTCTTCCTCCATTGGCCTTCAAATTCATCTAGATCGAATAGTCCTCGGGGCCGAATTAACCCGAGTACGAATATTCCTTGGGGACGAACGGTCCGGGGACCAATAGTGCTTGGGGACCAATTGTCCAGGAACAAGTTGTCCCGTACCTCAGAGGGGGAGTTCGCGGGGTAGGGAATCCTCCCCTGCTCGTGTAGAGTATATTTTGTTTTTATCCTACATTCATGCAAATGACATTGAACAAACAAACGCGTGAATCAGTTCACTCTAATCCTATACATGTATGCACTTATATTGGCAGAAAAAATGTCTCAGAGCTTCAGATTGTATCAAATTCATGGGGTAAATCTCCCGATTACTTCACCCCTGGATCCCCCTCTGTGAAAATTCCTGACCCC
This sequence comes from Patella pellucida, assembly GCA_917208275.1. Taxonomy (NCBI): domain Eukaryota; kingdom Metazoa; phylum Mollusca; class Gastropoda; family Patellidae; genus Patella; species Patella pellucida. The sequence goes on along the minus strand of OU795042.1, from coordinate 62,276,216 downwards.
CCCCCCTTGAATTAAAAGATATCTGTACCTGTTAACTGTAATATAACTATCTGTAATATAAGGACTGGTAAATAAGCGGTTATTGTGGATCTAGGAATCATGTTTGAAGATGCTGGTCAACTTGTTCTAAAGGTCATCTGGTCTGAATACACTTCCCCTCCTACAACCTGAAAAATACAAATAAAGTTCAAATTATTAAAAACGTTTGACGATCGATTAAATCTGATTCCTGAAAACTGTCCCATTCAATTCGTTTCAGAAGTTAAAATGGGGTTTTAACATATTTCTTTTTTACGTCATCTGAGCTAATGAAGATGGGCATACACCATGCAATGAATTTGCTGAGGAAACTTTGTCGGATTTCCAAATATGATTGCATCTTTAGCAATGGTATACCGTACACTGGACCTTGTTTTTTGAGGTTTCTTGCTTTTTTGTACTATTCCAATAGTTATACACTTTTCCTTTCCAGGCCCACTACCCTGCCCCACTGACAAAGGAAAACCAGGCTGAAAAATCTGTTGAACACTAGGATAGAGTCTGTGACCTCCTGTTTCATCCAAAATATAACAATTCTAAAATAAAGCATCCAAAACTTTGATGATACAAACCCTAATTAATAATCCAAGGAAAAGATTGTATTTACAAAAAATGAATCTTCGTGAGTGAAGTAATAACTGAATAATGGAATTCTGAGAAATTGATGCAATGAAATGAATCACCAAGTAACAGATTTTTTAAACATTTAATCCAGGAAATGTTCAGCGATAATGCCACAAAAGTATCTGAATGAAAATCTCTTGATTAAATAAGCTATCTTTTGAACAGATAACATAAACAGTTGTACATATGTGCGATTCCACGATCAGGTGTTATAAATTATGACTAAACCATCTCACACTGTAGCGGAAGTGCACCCCCAATATTTAAATACATGCCATATTTCAACTATTATTTTGATGAATTGTCAACAGGTCAGGGGTCATCATCATACTGCGAGGGTCAAAGGTTATAATAATATATTATTTAAACATGAAAATGTAATGAGAGAAAAGATGGGTTATAATTACAGACATATTAGTTCACTGACATTACATATAAAATCTAATGTATGCACTCTTCAAATAAAGCTGAGGGGGGAGGGTGTCTAGTGGTTTATATCATAAGGTCTGTCATTGAGTCAAGTGGCGTGGTTATCGATTTCCAGCTTGCATGTGACAAGGAGTAGGGTTGACTGTCAAACCTCGTGAGTTTTCTCCGGGACCCCTACCACAAGGGACTAATTGAAATAAAATTGAACCATATGTTAGTCTCGAAATGACCTGTTTTTTTGTCGAGTGACGTTAATCCAATTTCTCTGTCTCAATCACCCAAAAACATTTAGAAAGCTGGATAATATCAAACAAGTATGTTTAAGAGAATTGACAGGAATGAGATACATCTAACAGGATTATGGTATCCATCTTGATACATTTATCATGAAATTCAATTGATCTGACATTTGAAATAAGATAAATTTATTAACAGTCTATTTTTCTACTCATGTGCATTAATGTAAGTACCAATGTTTGTATAAGGCTTTAATGTGTTCCTGGTTAAAAGGCTGTATGCTAAGTTCAAACTGTCGTGCGATGTGTTACGATAGGTCTGTCCCTATTGAGTCCACCATCTGGTACGTGCAGTTACGTTTCGATACCATCAACACGATTGCTATGACTGACCTCAATATATGATAAGATTACCACATTTACTCCACAATTAAAACCATTACCATATTCTGTGTCATCTTAATCATTTGTACAAAGCCGTTTTTTTTCACAGGGGCAAGGTAGTGCCCTTTGGAACAGAATGTCCCTGGTTTAAATCCCGGTAGAGTTGAAAAGAACATTTGGGATTTTTAAAACCAAGTTCTCATTTGTCAGAATGTCCCTGCTTCAAATGCAGGTAGGGTTTGAGAAGAAACTTCATGATTTTTCAAATTCAGTTCTGACTTTCAAAATCTAGTTCTTAATTGTCAGGTGTGGCACCCCTGGGAGAAGGCAAGAATGTGTGCCATGTCATTTGGGTGATACAAAAAAAAAATCAAACAATTTTGTGGCTGAAAAAGACCGAAATGGTGTTTATAGTCCTAATCTTCTTTTTTTTAACCAAGCTCACAAACAAGGACACAGAAAGACTAAATTTCAGTTTGCGTGATTTTAAAGACAAAGACTTTTACTTTAACACTAATTAATTTTTATGTTGCGAGTTAACAATATCAATATTTAACTTTGAGGTTAAACATCAAAATGGTGATTGACTAAAACAAGTCATTATAGATCCACTACTTGCTGGGTAATTGGCCAGAGCGAATGACCACTCTAAAATGTCCCCACGAACAAAGGCCTATTACACGCTCAATTTAACAAGTAGACAAATGTCCAGCAAACATATTCTGGCCCGTGGATCAGATAATTTATATGGAGATGATAATGAGCGGTCATTAGAATGAGGATTTCTCTTTGACTGGACCATGTCAATTGTAATTGGTATCATTATAGTAGTATCGTAAATTCATGATTTATTGTCCGTCCGACAATAAAATTGTAACTTTTTCAGCTTCCATTGTCTTTCAATTGGTAGTTACTGAATTTCATGATTAATCTAAATGTCGATATTTTTGGTAATATTATGTAAATTTACGGAGATTACAAAATGAATTTCTTTGATGTTCGCCACCGTTTACATAATAATAATTGTCCAATTTAACAGATAAGGGTCCAGGATGATTTTAACAAATAGTCTCCAAGTAGTTTTTGTTAATTACATTATATAATGCTAAACAGTGCAGTGTTTTAAACGGAACTCCACAGGGTTCCAGCTGTTTAAAGCCACTAATCAACATTTCAAATATCTAATTTTTCACGATTAAATCCATGCTAATTAATATGTACTCGAATTGATTATTTAACATCTATTCAAGATAACAAAAGCAAAATATAAACAATAGAAAAAATCGTCGGCTTGGATTCAATCAGATTATACACTGGCTTGTTTGTTTATATCATCTGTAGAAGTTGCCGAATGTTGTGAATTTTGAATTAACTCTATCCTAATAAACACTGTACAGAATGGAACTAATTTTAATATTCCTTTTAGAGCTTTAACTTTCACAATGTTGCAAGAGATTAAAAATCTCTCAAATAACAATCTGCACCTTTAAATTGAATGGAATTCACCAAGGTTCCAGTTGTATTAATCAAAATTCTGTAGATGAATGGGGTTACGGTACTTTAAGTTCAACAAGTTGGCCATCTGATATTATCCATGTCATAAAACAGATTAACTGAAACAATTATATTTATATTACATGACATAATATCCCTGCTATTCATTGAATAACGTCTCAGTGGGAATATTTAGCAATTACTGACAAATGTTAATTGCATATTTTATTCATTATTTGCATGTTCATATTTTGAGTTAACAACATGAAACGAAGACCACGTTGCCAAGTGGTCCAACAAGTGCCTGATAGTGATATTGTAAGGGTTGTCATTGAGGCAAGTAGCGTGATTTCTACCTTGAGAGATTGCTCGTGACAGGGAGTAGGGTTGCCTGTCTGACCTCAAGGGTTTTCTCTGGTTCCTCCTGTTTCATCCCTATGCACAGACGATAATTATTGAAATACAAATATACCATGTTACTCCCAAAATTACCTAGTTTATGATTAAATGGACATTAAACCCTTCTTCGCTCTGCCCATTGACAACTTCAAAGTAGTTCAAAGTAGTAATGTCAATTTCAAGTTCAAAAGACCAATCAACAAAGAGCTACACATTTACAATTGATCCCCTCTGATCTATAAAATGATAGGACCCTTGAGGATTAACCCCCTTTGTTGCAGCTCTCCATGATGGTTTAATACTCCAGATGTTTCACTGACCTCTCCACTAAAATGAGGGTGTGACCCTACTGTTTGTGGTTTACGACACATGTTGAAATTTGGCCGCTGCATCACCATGACGCATCTTGTAGAAGTAATTATTGGTCGGATAATAGTCTTTGTCAGTCAATTTAAGCTCTACTAACGTTGGATCAGTATTTCTTTGTTTGGTCAGCTTTACCTCCTTATGTCAAAGAAACTATCAGATCCAATTAGTCTTAGGACAATACAACGGTACCACAAATGGTTTTTTAGTCAATGACTCAATGGAACATAAGAAATTTCATCACTGGTTAAACATGGCTATAGATACAATTATACAAGTCTGTACGAAGTCTTTACCGTCTTAAGCCAAAGAAACATTGTATCCATTTAGTTTTAGGACAATACAACTGTACCACAAATGGTTTTTCGTCAATGACTCAATGGCACACGGGAAATTTTATCACTGATTCAACCGGACTATAGTCGCAATTATAGAAGTCTGTACCAAATATATCTCTATATGTCAAAGAAAGTTTCGAATCCAACTAGTCTTTGGACAATACAATGGTACCAGAAATGTTTTTTACTCAATGATTCAATGCTACACAAGAAATTTTATCACTGGTTAAACTGGACTATAGATACAATTATACAAGTCTGTACCAAGTCATTACCGCTATATGTCAAAGAAACTATTGTATCCAATTAGTTTAAGGATAATACAATGGTACCAAAAATGATTTTTAGTCAATGACACACAAGAAATTTTATCACTGGTTAAACAGGGCTATAGATACAATTATACAAGTCACAATATCAAACAGCAAAGAATTTTTAGTCAATGACACACAAGAAATTTTATCATGGTTTAACCTGGCTTAATTACCATTATATCAAATATCAATAATAATTAGATTAAATTAAAGCTCTAAAAGGTTTGTTAATAAACATCAAAAAATACAATATTCTGTAATCTCGGGAGACAGAAATGAATGATTCCAGATGAATGATTTAATCAGATTTTGTTTCATTGTGTGGGCAGACAAGTTTATTCTCCAGCTGATAGAAAATCAAAGTCCACAAAGAACAAAATAATCACACAAGTAGCTATTGATAACGTAAACAGTCAGTTTCATATTTTTGTTTATACAAAATGAAATGAAATGGGGTTTTAACATCCTAATGTTGTGCTCCATCAGGCCTAATGAAGATGGGCATACACCATATAATAATTATGGGCTGAGGGAAATTTTGCCTAGACAGCGGCGCTACAGGCCTACATGTTTACTGACTGAGCCACCATGGCTTCTTTATTTTTTCTATACACATAATAGTCCAAAATGCCTGACTCTTTTCCGGTGAACATTCTCAGTCAACACTAGGATCGAACACCAGGCCTCCAAGTTATCGAGCCAACGTCCTACTCACTGTGGCTCCCATTTCATCTTTGGAACTTCAGAAACGGGAATCAACATGAAAATTCGCGAAAATCTTGTTTGAATCACAATCTTTCTAAAACACAATTAGACATTGAAATATATACATGTATTGCTTGACTATTTCAATACTCTCTGTGCATTAAAACAGGGGGAGGGCGAATGATTTGTGTGTGCACGTTATATCACAAGGTCTGCCGTTGAGTCAACTGGCGTGTTTTTGATTCCCAGAATAGGGTCGCCTGTCAAACCTCGTGGATTTTCTCCTGGTCCTCCGGTTTTCTCCCATTGCTAAAAACCCTACATGCAGGCGAATCATTGACATAAAATTGAACAATATTTAAGTCCCGACATGACCTAGTTTGAGTTGAGTGAACATTAAAACTCAATTTCTTTCTCACATTAAAACAATAACTAACAAAACCCATTGCCAAGTCAAACAGAATATTTAATGCACCTTTTATTCAACAATAATCAATCATCAACATCTCCTGAGTTGTGTTTACTCACGAAATCGTTGAATTGTCCCCTGTATTATTATCGTGAAAACTGTTATTGTTTCGTTAATCTCGTGGAGTCTCAGATCACACGAGTTGAGACGTAATTTCTACAACAATGACTTCTTGCACGAAGATCAATAATCACCAACAAGATTCCTTGAAAAAATTCCTGCTGTTCTGACTGTAAAGGGATTGAGAGAGAGAGACAGAGACAGAGAGAGAGAGAAAGAGAGATAAGGTTTAACATCCACTTGGCACAAACTAGGTCATTTCGGGACTAACATATGGTTCAATTTTATTTCAATAATTTGCTTGCGCATAGGGGTCTTTAGCTGTTTGGGAAAACCAGAGGACCTGGAGAAAATCAAACTTGAGGTTGAACAAGTCTCCCTACTCCTCGCCATGTACAAGCGAGGAATTAACTCAGCCACCCAACCCCCTGTCTACGATTGCTCAATGAATAGGATGTTGATTCACTAACCAGGTTTCAGTGTTGGTCAAGAAGGTTCCTTAGGTTTTTCTTGCCTGGTTCCCTCTTGTAAGCAGTGCACGAAAACATGTCAAGTGATTCAGATAGGACAATAAAACAATGCTCCAGGAGCTTACCCTTTATGTGCACGTAAAAGAACCCTTGACAGTTGAAATTTGAATGACAAGCAAGTAAAAACATTGTTGGCTCAGTGAGTGAGGTACTGGTTCTCCATCCAGGTTTGATCCTGGTTTTGACCGGGGCAGTTCCGCATGATTTTTCTGCCTTGTTTCCCCTTTATGTGTCTGATCATTTGCATGGTATGTGTCTGCCTAATCATTTGGAAGGTATGCAAAGCCAAACTCCACCCCTATATTTGTTTGCATTTGAATTTGATAAAGACTCAAAGAATATTGGCAAATATGACGCTGTCCATGGGAGATTTTTCTCATATAACACACAGTGTATGCCCGTCTTTAAATAAAGCAGAACATTAAACCCCATTTCATCTCATTTACTGCGGAAACAACTTCCTGAAAACACGAGATAATGCAACTTTTGTGAAGCAGCATAATGATGAAATGATCAAATGCAACGACTGATAGCTGCAATAGGTGATTAATACTCTCATCTAAAACTTAACGAGACATTATTACCACATACAGCGATATTAGAGCTGGCAGGCTGCTATATTTAGTCCTTGAATACAAGGAATAATAGAATTTAATGTCGCTTCTCGCTTCACAATTTCTATTGTTATGACCCAATAAATAAGGCCTGTAAATTGATAATAGTATTGATTTGTAAAAATGTTAATTGTGTAAAATATTACCGGGTGTTAAACAGTGAGAAGGTTTTTTTGTGCATGAGTGTGAGTGTGTGAAGGAAATGGATGTATTGACTAGTTATTGTGGGTTGAATAAGAGCCTAATGATTAGATTATGTTAATTGTTACTTTAGAGAGAGAGACAGACAGAGACAGACAGACAGAGAGAGATGGTTCAATGCCCACACAAACCAAATCAGGTCATTTCGGGACTAACATATGGTTTAAACATCGAGAGGGGTTTATGTTTACTTGACACACAACAGGTCATTTCGGAAGTGACATATAGTTTAATGTTATTTCAATAATTTGCGTGTAGGGGTCCTTAACAGTGGGAGGAAACTGGAGGACCCAGAGAAAATCCACGAGGTGAAATGGATCAAGGGGAGTTGAGTGAAATAATATTGTCTCATATGTAAGTCCCAAAAATAACATATTTTGTGTGAATGAGACTTTGTGATGTTCCAAAGATGCAGTCATCTCAGATGTTACCTCTTTACACCGCTGTGGTTTCTAGCCCTGGTGTGAGCGTATGTGGCATGGAGATAGGGGCGCCTTCTAAACCTTGTGGGTTTCTTTCGGGCACTCCTGGTTTCTCCCACTGCTAAAGACCCCTACGTGCAAGCAAAATATTGAAATAAAATTAAAGACTATATGTTAGTCCCGAAATGACCTAGTTGTGTTGAGTGGACGTTAAACCCCATTTCTCTATCTCTCTCTCCACTAACACAGGGAAACCAAGCCAGATAATCCAGAGACATTTTCGCCACCAACATGACACCTCCAGGGGACTGTTACGAAATATTAACTAGATAAAATCCAAATTTTAGTAATTTGAGTGGATAATATTAAATTGATTTTAGTGCTCAGCCAATAAAAATTGAAGTATCTCCATTTTTTACCGCTAACATGACAGCTCGAGATTAGCAAGGCAGTGTCTTACTGAGGCACTCGAGTCAAGATGAGACTCTGTGTATAATATTATAGACAAAGACATATTGATTATGAATATTACGATAAATGATAAATGAGGATGTTTTCCAAGCCACTATGTTAATAGTATCATCATCATGACTCACATTCCTCGTGTTATATAGTTCGAAGGATGATGGTTCGTTCCAGTGTTAGAACCTAATGTTATAATCACATAAAAATATTATATCCAGTAGTGAGACAAGAGAAAGGCGGGTAACATCCACTCGACACAATCTAACTTAAACTTTAAACAAGATGGAGTTAAACGTCCACACGACACAAACAAGGTCATTTCGGGACTAGCATATGGTTCAATTTCATTTCAATAATACGCTTGTACGTAGGGGCCTCTGGGAGTGGAAGAAAACTAGATGGCCACGATAAAAAACATGTAAATGTGGGATCAAAACCAAGCCACTCAGCTCAATGACTGACCTTATGATGTAAAATCCTTGTGTTAGACCATTCAGACTCCCCCCAACCCCCTCCGCTCGGCTAGAATTTTCTGGACACAACATGTCCATATTGAGTTGTCCACAGAAAGGCCACTGTCAAGGCAAAATTCTCCAACTTGGCGTAAAACATAAAAATATAATTAGCGTCTGAGAATAACCAATCACTGGACATTAACCCCATTTAATTCCACTGAGAGTAAAAAGAAAAATTCTGCTGTTTTGGCTTAGTTCCGATTGGTTTCTCAGCGATTTTATCATGAAGAATTCATGAACAATATTCTAATTATGTCCGTTCAATTGAACAAGATAGCGGCGACTGGCTATGATTAAAAGGTATATTCCATTTAAGATTACTAACACATCATTTACGTGTGTCTGAAGTATTTACCAGTTCTTCAATTTAATAGATTTAGACAAATGGGGTTTAACGTTCACACAAACTAAGTCATTTTGGGACTAATAAATGGTTCAATCTATTCCAATAATTTCCTTGTGCGCAGGGAGCTGTAGCAGTTGGGGAAAACCCCCAAAAGAGTCTGGACAGGCCTCATCATATCACGTAAAAATGTGTGATCAAAACCACGTCACTTGACTAAGCCACACCCTTTTCAAATCAATAAAAGTTTCTGTAAATTTTAACTGTTCAAGTCCACTGCAGATTGAGGGGGTTGGATGGCTGAATTGTTAGCGTGCGCGCACTGTATCGTAAAAGCCTGTCATTGAGTCAACTGGCGTGGTTTTGAATCAAGCAATTTATTGAAATAAAATTAACCATATGTCCCGAAATGATCTAGTTTGTGTCGAGTGGACGTTAAACTCTATTTCTCTCTCTCTCTCCACTGCATATTAACACCCTAGAAAATCTGTTTTATATTCATACAATGATTGCTATTGATTTACCCAACAACCAACGTGGATCGGAAAACATCTAATCAAGTTATACCCTTCATTTATTGAGTCGGAAACAGTGACTAACATCTCATCTAGTTCCATATATAGAAACAATGTACAGTTAGTATAGTAACGTAAAATCAATCAAGAAGGCCTTGTTACAAGGTCAGAACTCCTTAACGACTTGATGAATAAGTTCTGACTGTGGAGAAACAAAAATAGTTCATTACACATATTATTGACTGGCTTTGTAAACGTGTAGAACCGGTATTATGTTCTTTATTGATCTCAGTGATGCCAATAATATTATTATATTAATATGGCGTCAATATCAGGAACAGTTTTATTAACATTTGCCCGTGTTTAATATGAAAAAAGACATGTTAAAATAACACAATATAACCATTCAATGATTGACCAAAAAATTCTATAATTTTCTAATTCTCTAAAATGATATATAACATTGTATAATGTCAGGCTAACTTGTTTTATAACAAATTCTTTTTATTTTTTTTGAAGTTTAATTCAATAAAATAATATAAAACATTGTGTGTCGGGCCAACTCATTTAATAACAAATTCTATACTATTTCTTTTGGGGTTGGATGTCCGAATTGTTAGCATCAGAAGGTCTGTCATTGAGACAGAGTCAACTGGCGTGGTTTCGATTACCTGGTGTACAGGACAAGAAGTTGGCACGCCTTTCCAACCTCTCCAACCTCGTGGTTTTTTTCTCCAGGTCTTCCGGTTACCTCCCACTGCTAAAGACCCCAATAATTCACAAGCGGGGAATCATAACCATGCCTCTTCATGACTTGACTCAATAATAAACCTTATAAAGTAATTAAACCGTTTGGCCACCCAAGCCCTCTACCAATAATATATTACAAATCAAGTAATTTTATAGAAGTTCACCATGTTGTTATTGATTGTTACAAACAGTAGTCGTCTAAAATATCAATAAATTCATTGTTTATTGATGATCTAATTTTCCCTAGTAACATGCAATTACAACAGCATATTGGTCTCTAAACTGAGAAATGCTTAATCTATAAAAGTGCTTTCCATAAAGAGAGACAGGGAGAGAAAAATGGGGTTTAACGTCCACTCAACACAAACTAGGTCCTTAAGTGTGTAGGGGTCTTTAACTGCAGTGGGAGGAAACCGGAGGAGCCAGAGAAAACCCATGAGGTTGGACGGGCGACCCTACTTCTTGCCACGTACAACCGCCCTAGCTGACTCAATGACAGGCTTTATGATACAGGACGTGCGCGCACGCTAACCATTCAGCCATCCAACCTCCTACTTATCAGTAGACACAAGTGAATCCTCAATTGGGACCACATGGTTTTTTGCATAAATTTCTTTGTGTGCCATTCAAATTTTCGCAGCAGACTGGTTGAGAATCACGGAGCTAAAAGATGCTAAATTCTTACCTTGTGAGAGATTTAATAACATATAAATGTATTAAAACTAGACTCACGCGCTACATATACAGGAATATGAAAATAAGTCTTCTGATGTTAAATTGACATTCAAACACTGACATGGGAAGAAAGAACTCAGAACATTAAACTGGCAGTGACAAACTTTTTCTGTGAATTTGCTAAAATTTTTAAAAATTTAATTCCCAGAATATCACATAGGTATATTGTATTCTTACATTTATTCACACTGTGTCATATACTCCCCCCCCCTCTACATAAAAAAGAAACAATATATATGTTAATGTATGACATGAATAATACATGTATTGTCTACAGTATGTGTCAGGTACATATTCATTTAGAGTGCACAGTCGTTTCGGTTTTTACTGTAAAATATCTAATCAGGTTTGGCAAATATGCCAGAAGTCTCAATCGAAGGGCAATATGTAGCATCTGGTTATTCCAGTCAACACCAATAGTATTCACTAATTTTAAAAAATGTTCAGGGGAGAGCCCCCCCCGCGTACCTCCCTAAAATGCATGCTCATGTGCGTGGCAGGTAAATTTAATTTACCATGAACAAACTTTCAGAAAATTGGCCCTTCCCCCCCCCCCCCCGAATTGTTTTAGGGCACAGCGCCCCTGTATAAGAGACTAAGCTACTTTAAGTTTAAATGGAGTCGACTTTGAAATGCTAATCTGTTGCTCTTTAGTCTTTAGTAAATTACATATTGAATTGGTGCAGATGGAAGGATGTGGATAGGTCAGGTTCAGGTTTTATAATTATATGATTCATATTGAAACCAAAAACCACCAAATATCACGATTAATAACTTCCTTTAAAACCCAACATCATTTACATAGAATTATATCTTTACAATGAATGTCTGATTCGTATGTGACTAAATCTATATCAATTTTGCAGAATGACTACATGTTATTATCGAATTTTGGTTTAACTTCCGATCTTTCTGCACCGACTGGGCTAATGAAGACAGGTACATGTATACACCATAGAGTGTGCTATGACTCATGATGGAAATTTTGCAAAGACAGCGGTGCCATTTCTTATTGCGAATTCCAACTGCCAAGGATTCTTTTACGTGCACTCAAATAGGCACACTGGACCTTAGTTTTTCGACCCATTCAAACAACTATATGTTGTTCATTGCCAGACCCTCTGTCCTACAGCACTGACAAGGGTGAATCACACCTGAAAATCCATATGAACTCCGGCATCGAGCAAAATTACAGTAGAAAGTAGAAAGGAATATTAGCTGCACCTTAATGTAAGAATCTTTAGTCTAAATAATGGATGAATCAATATGGCATATGAAAATGCTATGAACTTTATCAAGTAAAGGCTAAAATAAGACTAGTCTACTAACTCTAAGGCCTGCTTTCAATGTACACATTTCCGCTTTAAACCGACTCTTATGCCAGTGGCAACGCGTATACATGGACTAAACTGAAAGAGTTGAACATACTCGATACCCATCCATCAAAACAATTAATTAATTAACGAAGTAGCTCCATGTCCTTTACAGCAAAGCAAACAAATACCGGTACTAGTCTTTGAAATGGGCTCACAATATTTTATTAATATAACAATATTCGATCAACACAGGAATAATTGACTCATCTCGCTGTGAAAATTGATAACTTTGCGAAGGATATTTCACATTGAGCACACATTGTGCCACATGACTGTCAAAAGAAAGCAATTAACACAACCAATTTGAGCAGATTTGATATTTTGTTGGAAGTATGGTATACCATTTGAAATCAATAGATCAAACAGAGTACATAGTGTGCCACGGTTCACGGTGGCTATTAAGAAGCTGGCTCGCTAGCCCAGAGGTCGGGTGTTCGTTCCCTGCATTGGCCAAGGAAGTTCATCCAGATTTTCCAGCGTGGTCTCCCCTTGTCAGTGATGCAGGACAGAGGGCCATTAACGTGCACGTAAAGATCCCATGACAGTTGGAATTCGATATAAGTGTAGGGTGTAGTGCCGCTGTCTGGGCATTATTTCTGTCATAGCACACTGTATGGCGTATGCCCGTCTTCATTATCCCAGTTTGGTGCAGAACAATCAGATGTTAAGCCCCATTTCAAAAGAAAGCAACGAAACCAATTTGAACATATCATACAATTTGAAATCAATAGGTGTCTTTCCAATGTCTTTTGGTGTTGCATTCGATGTGAAATTTGTATCGCTATCAATTTTTGAAAGAACGCTAATCATTAAGACCTGTTACATGCCAATCTTTCAACAATGGATGTCATCCATCAATCCATTGATCAATTATTTACATTATAAATATTTACAGCACAATTTACATCACGCTTATTGATTCACTCTATATTTACATTCAGTATTTAGAGTAAATACATGTTATTAACGCAATTATCAAAACAATATTGATTTGATAGCATGTTCTTTTCATATGGGTATTCAAAGGAATTAAATGCATAAATACCATGACTCAGAATGTCATAATACTCTCACTGTTTGAATCGACAGAATATAACAGAATCATAACCAGTAGACAATATTTGAACATGGTCCAATATACACATTAATACACAAGTTTAATTAACACCTAATAGATCACTCCACTCAAATACACATACATATTTACATGTAACACACAATAAACTACTAGATATACATTGTATCGGTTTAATACACACCTAGTGTAATACACCTAATAAATCACTGGCTTTGTAATCTACATAGAATACACACACCTTATGTATAGCACCTGTAATATATCTAATACCTAATACATCCCTGGCCTTGTAAACGACATAGATACACGCCTTATGTATTACTACACCTAAATGTAATATATTTAATTTTAAACATAGATAATACACACCTATATAATATATCTAACACCTAATAAACCACTAGCCTTGTAATCTACATAGATAATACACACCTATATAATATATCTAACACCTAATAAACCACTAGCCTTGTAATCTACATAGATAATACACACCTATATAATATATCTAACACCTAATAAACCACTAGCCTTGTAATCTACATAGATAATACACACCTATATAATATATCTAACACCTAATAAACCACTAGCCTTGTAATCTACATAGATAATACACACCAATATAATATATCTAACACCTAATAAATCACTAGCCTTTGTAATCTAAATAGATAACACACAGTAATGTGTAACACCTATGTTATATATCTAACACCCAATAAAGCACTAGATTGTAATCTGCATAGATAATACACACCTATGTCTATGTGACCTAATGTTTAACAGATACAGTGTATATGTAATATATCTAACACCTAATAAATCACTAGATTGTAATCTACATAGATACTGGTATAATACACACCTATATAAATCTCTGGCCTTGTAATAAACATATGTCTGATTTAATACACACCTACCAGTCTTATAATCAATATAGATAGGATTAAATGAAATCAATGAAATGGGGTTTAACCTCCTACTGTTATGCACCTAACCTTGGCTAATAGAAGAAAGAGATAGGATTAAAACACACCTGATGTATAACACCTACAGAAAGACAGGAATTTCTACAGATTTTGATAATGACCGATAATGATATATCTAACACCCTAATATATCTCTAGCCTTGTAATAAACATAGTTCTGGTCTAATACACACCTGTATTACAACTGATAATCCAAACATAAATTGGATGAATACATACTTAACAAATCACAAGCTTCGGTGGAAGCGGACCTTAAATAAAGCTATTTCACACACACACCTATTTAACAGCACCCACTGCGCAAATCAAGACGGGCGGGCATACGCCATGCAGTGTCTGATATGAGGGAATTTTTGACCAGACAACATTGGTGCTACTGCAGACATAAAGCCCCAATGCAAAGCAAATGTTTTTGTACAGTCGACTTTCATAAGGTAACATCACTAAAATGTGTTATGAACATGTACTGTATATAATAATAGGATTAATAGATAGCTTCTCATTCATTTTTTTTCAAGTTCAGTCAGTTCACATATGTTTTTTCTGTCTTTCATGTATAAAATACTAAATGTATTAAATTAGAATAATGCATATCACACACAAAAAAGTCAAAACACACCTGTAGAAATAGTTCTAATAACGAATTTAATACTGACAAAATCTTTTTGAAATAGGTAAACAACTGACAGAAATGAAATGAAAGTGGGTGTGATGTTTTAACAAGTCTGCTATAACCATACTACAGAATAAGTTTATTATGTGCATCGTTTCAGAACTTTTACAGGTATCTTTATCAAGCAATGGCTATATTTAAGTAAGAGAGAGATGGTGTTTAACATTTACTCGACACAAACTAAGACATTTCGAAACTAACATATGGTTCAATTTTATATCAGTAATTAGCTTGTACGTAGGGGTCTTCAGCTGTGGGAGGAAACCGGAGGATCTGGAGAAAACCCATGATGTTAGATAGGCAATCTTATACCTTGTCACGCACAAGCAGAGATTCATCTAACATGTATTCGCTGAACCCATTCAGGCACATAGCCCCACCAATAAACAAAGAAGTGCTAAATACATCAAGATGTGTTATCATAAATGTTCTAAATAATTCTGGGATCACAGTGGCTAAGTGAGTAAGGTGCTGGCTCGCTAGCCTGGAGGTTGCGTGTTCGATCCTGGCATTGGCCAAGAAAGTTCATTCTGATTTTCTGACATGGTTTCCCTGTTTCAATAATGCAGGACGGGGGATTTTGACAAGGACTGATATTTAGTCGTCCTAATGAGAAGAAAAACCAAGTTCCTGTGTACACATTGGCGAGCACGTAAAAGATCCCTTGGCAGTTAGAATTTGATATAAGAGTAGGCCGTATTGCCACTGACTGGGCAAAATTTACCTCATAACACACTGTATGGCATATGCCTGTCTACATTAGGCCAGTTTAGGAGCAGAACAGTAGGATGTTAAAACCAATTTTATTTCATTACTACATACTTCTACTTCTAAATGTCATATAACAGAGAGTATTAAAATAGTTTCCACTGATCTCCATCCCATCTCAAATTAGGCTATAGTCAGTTTCTACATTCACCCACTGGCATCAAGCCACATTCATGTCATTTACCTCGGAATTACTTCACTGAAATATGATGATATTTAGGCGTTTCCTTGTTTCTAGATTTAACCCCACTTTTGTTACGATTTTCTCACGTCTGCAAGCCAAGTATTCACATGTTTTATTTCTGCATCAGATTTAACGCTACGCAAAGATTTACATTTCACGATATAAATATAGGTCTCTGAAGCAGACGCAACTCAACACAATGATTTACACTTGATGATATAAAGGTCTCTGTTCTGGCACTCTTTGTGGGAGAATTCATCTTTTATCAATGTTCAGATTAACAACTTTAAAGAGATAGACTGGGTGCACTAAAGGCAGAACTTTGAAGAGATAATATTAAACTGGTGAGTTGGATGCACTAAAAACAGATAATGAATACAATTAGACCTTTCTTTCTTCTTGTTAAAAATAATGAGAAAGAAGGCCAACATCTCACAAGACTTAGTTAATTTTATGTAGAAATTGAAAGTGTTTAAATGTCTTTTAAACAGAATTCTTTGTACATTCTGAGACTAACAAGTGTTAAATCTTAGTTTCACCATGGTTACATGTACATGCAATAAAAAACCGACTACATTTCTAAGTGGATGTATAAAAGGGGGGGGGGACACTTCTCCAAAATTCCTAGTGTAAAGGGCTATCTTATGTTCACACCAATGTGTACACAAAACCCTAAATCTTTTCCCCCATCTGAATGACCTTGCACTATTCCTTGCACAACTGACAAGGCAAAACCACACTGAAATTCCTGAGGAATGCAGTTTCCTGCTATAAAGAGATATAGCATAGTGCCTGATATTTTTGTCAATTACATATTAAAATGGTTATAACCAAGTCTGCTGTAAATCACCCAGAAAATCCTGAGAAATGCAGTTTCCTGCAATAAATAGATAAAGTGCCTAATAATTTTGTCAAGAACAAATTAAAACGGTTATTTTCAAGTCTGCTGGTTCTGATTTAATGTTTCTAATAATCACAGTTATAAAACTCTACTACATAAAAGAGGTTAAATATAAAATCTTTATCATATATTCAGGATATTTTTACACCATTAATAAACCACTAAAACATATAACCATTTATTACTTTATAGTTTATATACCCTTCATAAACACAGATCATATTAAATCGGAGATCTAATTCTTTCATCTTCTATTGTTTTAGATAATACTAGCATCCTAGTCATAATATTATCATTGGCAATATTAATACAGATTTGTTGATGGATTTTACAGAGTAGTTGGGGTAATTATTATACTATAGCTTGCCTTCAGCTATATTATTATCTTATTTAGGTGTGGCGTTAAGATGGCGATTAAATCAGTAATAATTTATGTGCATCTTCACAAAATAGCCAGTTAATGATAAACATTTATTAGTTTTGGAATTTAATATAGAGGCGTCTTGAAATAACTTTGCTGTGTTGTCTGCAATATCACTCTGGGTGGAAGTGGGCGTCAAGCCATACAAACGAACGGAGAGAGAGAAATGGAGTTTAACATCCACTGAACACAACTAGGTCATTTCTGGACTAACATATGGTTCAATTTTATTGCAATAATTTGCTTGCCACGTAAGGTTCTTTAGCAGTGGGAGGAAACAGGAGTGCCCGGAGGAAACCCACAAGGTTGAGAAGCTGCCCCCATCTCCATGCCACATACACCTCCACCACCTGGGCTCGAAACCACAGTCACAAGCCAGAGGTGGCCGGCCAGCTAGAGGTGGGACCACTAGGCCATCCCAACGGAATCCTGAAGTTTCATTGGTTCACTGGTTTGTTTATGGGTACGTTCTGTATGGAAAATATTAAATACATTCTTTGGAGCCAATTTGCAAAATTTAAGCAATTACAAAATGAAAGGAGTTTAACAAGTCATTAACACAACACTTTGGTCATTCTGACATGTTTTTTTTGGGGTCAAGTGTACAATGCTCACAGGAGAAGTATTTCCGTCGTGGGTGATTTTACATACACGCCAACATGTTTCATCCTGACAACTAGGCAACATTTTACTCGTTGCCAACCCCAGCAGACACCATTCTTGACATTTAGAGAAATCAAAAAATTCTACTTGGGGTTTTGAACCAAGGAATTTTCAAGCTGAGAATGCAGTGCCCTTATTATTTGACTACAACACAAATCCTGTTTCCTCCTGAAATGACATAGTTTGTGTCGAGTGGTTGTTAAACCCTATTTCTCTCTCTCACTCAGACGAAAGTTGACAAAACAGATTGTTCAAATACGCTTAAAATGTCTGATGACAAATAACATGTACATGTAGCAGACAAAATGGTTGAAAGAGATAAAAAGGTAATTGATGTACTAGTTGTGTTGTTTACTTTAATCAATAATTAATAGGTTGTAAATGGTGAGACTGGTCGTTCTAACAGAATGTCAGACTGAGAACTCTATTGTTAATCAATAAATCATGTTGTTCGTCGACTACAATACATGCTGGTCTGTTCGTATGTAGGGAGTTGGATGGCCGCATGGTTTACACGGGGGCGTTGCATCATAAGATCTGGTCTGTACGCAGACATAGACTACAATACATGCTGGGGGTCTGATGGCTGCATGGTTAACGCATTGGTGTTGTATCATAAGGTCTGTTGTGCTGGTCTGTTCTTATGCGGGGGGTTGGATGGCTGCATAGTTAACAATCGGGCATTGTATCAAAAGGTCTGTCATTGAGTCAAGTGGCGTATTTTCTATTCCCTGCTTATACGCGACAAGGAACAGGTTCGCCATTCCAACCTTGAATGTTTTCTTTGGTTTCTCCGTTTACTCCCACTGCTTAAGACCCCTACGCGCCAGTGAATTATTGAAATAAAATTGAAACATATGTTAGTCCCAATATGACCAAGTTTATGTTGTGGGGATGTTAAACCAAATTTCTCTCCCTCTCTATTTGTATGCTGTCTTCTCTTGTATTCAAGAATCTATTTAATTCTGTAAAACTTTTCAAAACTAACGGACGTCTTTCTTATTTGTCGTTCAGGTGATGAAGTTAACCTGGTCACAAAGAAGCCTAAGTAATTGTATTCCATAGAATTTTCAGTTTTGACCTGTAAATTCCCAGTTCAATTAATAAATGCCTGGTTAAAACAAGTTGGCTTTAAAATGTCGTCAATCATTAGGCTAGCTAAACATTTTGATCTGAACACAAAGATTGGCAGAAATTATTTTTCGGAAAAACCCAGCTTCCTACCTGTCTTCTAAAGCACTAGACACATTAGCCGAATCATTCGGGCGAATCAATCGGCGCCGAATTTTATTCGGCCGAATGGGTGGACACACCAGCCGAATGTTTCGGCCAATTCACCAGTCGATTGCATCACTTTTCACGTCACATGATTAAAGACGGCGGCGTCTATGTCTTCAAACAATCACGTGGTTTCTCGATAGGAGTGCTGATTGGCTAATGAAATCTACATTCGGCCGAATCCTTCGGCGAAGTGGACACACCAGGCGAATATATCAAACATGTTTGATTCGTGCGAATCATTCAGCCGATTAGAAATTCGGCCGAATGACAGTGGACACACTAGGCGAATTTCAACGCCGATTTATTTGGTCAAAAGATTCGGCCGAATCATTCGGCTAGTGTGTCCACCGCTTAAGCTGGCTGATCTTGGCTGCCTGAACAGGTTGGCTTAAAAACACCACTTTCCGCTAGTAGAGCAGGAGCCCAGGGGGTTTTACCTAGCTAAAAAGCTAACCAGCATTTCATTACCTTTTGTTTTATTTGCTTTGATTTTTACGGACAGTTCTTCGTTATCGCTCAGATGGGTTGTGATTAAAATAGACACCATGCGGTGATTCCTTTCCATGGGCCACTATCATATTTACCTGATTCATTTTAAAAATACTAAAAATGCAGGGATTATAATTTCATTTAAATTATATGCATGATAAATTGAACGATACACGAGAATTCAGGTATTAAATGAAGTATTTTATTATAGTATAATCTAAACTACGACAGCTTGCATGATATACTATATATATAATATATATAATATATTCAATAAATTTTATCACAAACTAATATATAACAATAATAATAATATACTGTGGAAAATTACTTTATATACCTGAATATATCACAGGTGTGTATTTCCACAACAACAATAGAGAAATATTCTAATATCCGAGAACAATAACATTCTTATCCAACAAATTAAACACAAATCTCTTTGTGCCGTAAAATATACAATGTAGGCCTATTAATATCACAGAACAAAATTCATGTCCAATCAAATTTTCAACTGGAAATTTAGTTGATCAAATGAATTCATTGTTGGTATTATTATATTGACAAAAACCTGAATTTATGATTATCTTTTTTTTGTATAAGGATAGAAAAAAGAGAGAGAGAGAGAGAGAGAGAGAGAGAGAGAGTAATTTGATTCAATTTTATTTCAATAATTCGCTTGCAAGTTGCAGGTAGAGGTCTTTTCCAGTGGGAGGAACCAGATGACCTGGAGAAAACCCACGAGGTTGGACACGCCAATATTGTATTGACACATTAGTATGAATTGAGACAGCATTACCAATACATGCCAGTTGGTATTGACACATTATGACACATTAATAGAGATGCTAAGGCATTGTAGCACCTCAAAACAGACAAAGCCAATTTGTCTTCTTTTATGAATGCTGATCTAAAATTAATGGAATGTTTTTTTAAAAAAGTCTTGTCAATACAATACTTTAATCATCCGAAACACACTTTGGAGAATTTTAACCTACAGCAGGGTTTCCGCCTAATTCTAACACAGGAATCCATAACGTCTACGACTATGTCAATGTGTATGCTGGTGGACCTCCGGTTTTTATCTGCAATTACGCTACCCCATTCTGTACAATAGAGAACTATCTACTCTACTTCGAGAATAGATCTCTGCCCTAGGGGGCTAGGACTAAATGGTCGCCATATCCAACAATTAGTATACTGTTTTGTAATGTAGTCCTACTCCCTCGGTTCAAATCTTTTAATGCAAAAGACAAATTAAACCTTTCCAACTCTATCAAATGAAAGCAGAATATATACTTAGACTTTTTAACTAAAATCATTGATTTATAAAGGACCTAACATGTCAGTCAACTAGCTTAGTGTCTGTTCTCGAGTGGAGCTAATTGTAGACAGGCAGCTTAAGTTTAATATGACACCACCCCTGATAAGTGATTAAAATCAATGTTTTCCATTGCCTCACTAACTAAATTCCATCCTCCATATATACACAGCATATCAAGTGTCGTGAGAGTCAATGGTAAGTCTTTCCCAATAAATTGGTCAATGAGGCAATGACTCATGGAGAATGTGGAAATTCTTTATAAATTAAATTACCTGCCAATCAATGGTTGTCGATAATCGAGAAAGTGTTGGAATCATTCTCTAGAACTTGGATAATTCTATCCTGGGTGTCATAGATATCGATAGGTTCACCTTCGTACGATATAAATTATTCCTGCAAATCGCAGCTTCCATTATATAACATATTGACAAAACGTTGTTAGTTAGTCAATGAATAATTTGTCTGCGATATCACCCCTGGTGGAAATGCTTGTTAAACTCCAGAAACAACAACGTCAATGAATGAGTACGCTTAGCACCAGCTTTGACGTCAGCAGAGGCCAGAGGTCGCAGTGGATCAATTTCGAGTTGCGTAAAAATACGAAGACATTCCAAAATTGTTCAATTAATGTGCTTAAACTACGAAATAGAATAATCTAATTGTCTCACGTCAGGGTAATTTTCTCTGTGTAAATTACGCAAGTCTGTCAATATTTGTGCTTATTTTGAAATAAATGTGTGAAATAGACAGATTTTTGCACGACTGCGACTTTTGGACATCAGTACTGTCCATCTGCAAATCTACATTTTGATCGGGTTCCTCCTAAACTACAGACAGATCTAATTCAAACAAAAACACACATTGACATTCTGAGTTCTTAATCTTATAGTCTGTCCACCTTGTGGATTTTCATCAGGTCATCCGGTTTCCTACCACAGCTAAAGACTCCTGCATGCAAACAAATTATCGAAATAAAATTGAACCGTCCTGAATGTCTGCATCAAGTGGCCGTTAATTCCCATTTTTCTCTCTCTTTCTACGAAAAATAGGAAAGGATTAAAAAACTGTCCACAGCAATTTAAAAGAAACAAAAAACAAGCCCAAAAACTCCTAGACATACAATCTATATGAATTCTAATGATAGCATATTTCAATAATCTCATAATTCTTGGTCTACCAGCTTTATTTAATGGACAACTATTTTAGTGTTTATATAAGCAGAGTTAGCAGACTAAATCTACTCTTAGATCATCTATAAATTCAACATTACTATGTGTTCCAAAGGTATGGGAAACAAGCATTGGCTTTCATTTCATAGTGAAAACATATGGAATAATCTTCCACTGCTGCATGAGAGAAGACAATCCAAGAATGTTTTTATTATGATGACAACTTTGTCTACAAAACCTAAATATCAGTCATTATAAAATGGTCCAATAAATCATAAAATACAAATTATCAACAAATACAAGTTTCAGAAAATCAAATTCAAATCCAAATACCTCAATTCTGTTTCAAAACATCCGGATGACAAACGTTAATATCCGAACTAGATCCAATTCAACAATTTCAAATGTCACATTAATTCTCTTTCCTTTGAACCACACAGTGAAATAAATTGAGATTTATGCTGGATGACGTGAAATAGATATGAGTTAGTAACACATATCCATGGCCTACTTCATTATAGATGTTTCACCCACCTTCATCTGGCTTTATAAACTGTGTAATGGCTACTCGATACAGAAATCAATACTCTTCTCATTCTGTATTCCGTTTTTTTTCTCACTGAATATCGTGGGCACTGATGGCTACATGTATAGAGAGATATAGCAACTGTAGTGTATATTCCTGGACTTGTCAGAAACACAAATCCCTGCAGAGTTTAGTTTTCACAGAATCTCTTTGAATCAATATTTGGCTTGCTATTTGCCGCAGTACTACAGTCCGTCAAACTAAACTAAATCACATCTATCTCTCTCAAGTAGATATAGTAATAAATGAAAAAAATAATTCTGCTATTCAGCAGGGGGCGGAAATTTTGTTTTTATCAAATAACCAAGTGTGTACATGAAGGCTAATCTTGTATACATGTAGATAAATCATGATTGAAAGAGGCTTTCAATTCATTTCTCTTAACTCCCAGACATTCTTGTCTGAAATTAATTCATCGTACTACTTACTTGAAACAAATATCTGACCCCCGTGAGTAGAAAATATATTTCGAATAATTAAAGGTTATATCCGTTGCAGTAAATCTTGAATTACCAGTAACAACATTAATACAACTCACCTGAAATATAAAAACAGAGAATATATTTTTAAATGATGACATCCAACCAAAAATAAACATATACTGGGTACTTTTTTAATGTTGCCATCATAAACAAGGCACATCATCAGAGACAAATTGATGATTGTTATTCTGATTTCAATGCATCTGATATGTCACAGACAAGCAGCCACATGCAAAGTTCCATAGATGGAAAACATAGACTTGCGTCCAAAAAGATGGAAAGGACAACAGTAAGACAGACCATCTGAAACACAGAAGAACTAGGGTGATGACAATATATGTGGACATTTAGAAAAAATGTAGGAGGGGGATGGACGAGGGGTTTAACATGTGCTTTAGATCATAAGGACTGTCATTAAGTCAAATGGCGTGGTTTCGATCCCACACATGACATGTACGTGACAAGGAGTAGGGTCATCAGTCTCACTGCAAATTCCAAAAATTAAATTGCACCATATGTTTGTCCCTAAATGACAGTCTCTCTCTCTCTCCTTCACTTATCGACCATTGAGCAGTACATATGTTAGTCCCAAAATGACCTAGTTTCTCCCCCCCCCTCTCAACCATTAAGCAGTACAATTGTTTTACAGTGACTATTATATTTCATTCTCCTTCATTTTAATTCCCAGTTCTTTCTCATGTACTACTCAATCAAACACTCAGAACCACATACAGAAGTACTATAAAAGTCCTCCTGAAATGAGGGCATATAAATATGTTGTGCACCATTATCTAGGCTTTGTTTTTCATCTGCTACTGGCACTCAATCAAATTGACAGATATGATAAATAGAATGTTCAATCAGTTGATTCTCACTTCAAAAGGGACACAACTGTCAGGAATTAATAGCAAAAGCCACTTCAATTTACTTTTCAAGTAAGAAGATTACATTTCAATCATTTGAAAAAAAGAAGGTTTTTTTCCCATCAGCGATTTGAAATGGATGAAGCCAACAGGAGTCAGGAGTTTATCAATGAAATTGGTTTAAGATGCATTATGTAAAGCTTAGAGCTGACTGTTTTTGCTATTCTAGGTTCAAAATCGTATTTAAAATTAATATATTGAACATTTCATTCAAATTACTTTATTCTGAGCGAATTTATCGCTGTTTGAAGTTTTGACAAGATGTGTCAAATACTGTTTATTACTGTAGCAACATTATTTGTAAATCGAGACTCGGTTGAACATTTTAATATTAAATCATTAAATCGTGATCGCATTTCAATCGGTTTAAATCTCTGCTATCCTACAGTCTAGAGAGTTAATTATAGGCTTTTCATGCGAATAAATGTCTAAATAATGATTAATATATAACATTTGAAGTCAAAATAAAAACCTGCAATAGGCAGATTTAGCTTTTACATAATGCATCTTTAAGCATCTTTGAAGCCAGAATAAAAACCTATTAGGCAGAATTAGCTCTTGAAGCTGTCATTCCACCTGTTTTTATTTTGGTTCATTGGAAATAATGGTTCATAATTTCATTATAAAGGAGTTTAGTCATATGGATGGTATGACCAGGTAGTATTTAAAGAGCCATTCACCCACTAGACTATACCTTAACTTGGTTCCCAAGATGGATTATCTATAGTAATTAAGTTATCAATGTCAGCTATGAAAGGGATTAGAGACTATAGTAGTAATGAGATAATCCATCTAGGAACATTAGTCAACTTAGTAAATGAATGAATGGATGTCACTTAAATACTACCCATTAACAACCATAAAATATTATTAAGTTTAAATGTATATAATTACTATGTATTGTTTATTGTATCTATATATTGTTTATTGTTACTAAGTAACCTCTAGATATATTAGAGGAACATTGTAGATGTTAGGCAGTTGACCACAGGCAGGTGACAGGATATACTATAGGGCAGGTCTCTGATAAGTTACTTCTTAGATGCTGTTCCTTATTAGATTACCTAGCCTGTGGATCATTATTGTAACATATTATCATTGTTAAGTATTGTACAGAATATAATAGTATACCAAGAAGAAGTGAGTTGTTGAGTTATTGAATGTTCAATCGTACACCCCCACTAGATTGAACAGACAACCCATCGTCGAAGGTTGGATCAAATCAAGGTCCATAAACCCCCGATGATATATGGTGGAGTGCTAATTGATCAACGGAATCTCACAAGCCAAGCGAGTGTACTTCTTCATGTCTACACCCTAGAAAAGAGAACTGATATTTTACTGATTTTCTTCTCTTCAACTAAACAAAGAGTGATGGAGAGTTGTAACAACCATGCTACATATTTACAAAAATTCTCAGGTTATGGACAAAAGGACCCTATTATATGGCTAGATAAATTTGAAAGTTATTGTGTTCTTCAAAAATGGGAAGAGGACAAATATAAAGTAGCAGGCCTTACATTAGCTATGAAAGACAATGCCGCTATATGGTTAAAATGTCTGCCAGAAGAAACAACAAGTGACTATAAATCAGTGAAAAATGCTTTTAAAGAACAATACTGTACAGAAGTGGACGAGGGTGCAGAACTGTTTAGGCTAATCACACAGAGAAAACAACAACCAGGAGAATCTGTGGAGGACTACCTTACAGAAATGAAAAGACTTCTTTTAATGAGATCCAACTATTTTCCAGAGGATTGGACCGCAGAAATTATGAGAAAGGGACTTCATCCAGAATTACAAAAATGGGTTGCGTATAAAGACAAGTCTCATACGGTAATGGAAGTCGAAAAATGTGCAAAATTTACAGAAAGTATATGTAATTATTATGCAAAGGAAGATAACAGTGAAAAATTAGAACTTCATCCAAACGAACAATCAAAACTCAAGGAGGTTGTGAATAACTATTATGCCCTGTCGAATCAAAACATCCGTGAATACGAACAAATGTCAAGACATTATATGGACAATGAATACAAATTAAGGCCAGCAGAAGGTAGGTGTGATTACAATTATCATAGTGGTAATTCATCATATCAGAAATATAGCTATTCTCAAAATTCACACATGGATTTGTGTCCCATTTATGTATCAGATAACAATAACCATGGTAGTGCTAGGAAACGTCCTCAAAAATATAATAACAAACATAGTTATGTTACACAGTATAACAAACGTCCATACAAAGGCCAAAAATATATCAACTATAAACAACCAAATAATCCAGAATTACAAAATAGGCAGTTCATTAGAAATAAATATTGTGACGGAAGCAGTAAGTCCAAAATAAAACAAAGTCCAAAAAGTATAATCGATTTATCAATAAATGTTTTAAATGCAGAACAAAATAGTTCCATAACAGTAATGTTAGGGAAAATATGTATAAGAGCATTAGTTGACTCAGGGGCCAGTGTGTCTATAATATCTAAAGACCAATATGACAATAGTGGACTGAAAGACATACATAAACAACAGCCAACTGAGACTGGACATGTTAGAGGTGTTGGAGGTTCACTAACAAAGGTACATGGCATTGTGTCATTACCAATACGAATAGGGCGACTAACACTGCACCAACAATTCCTTATTTTAGATAGCAATGTTCACTCCTTAATATTAGGTGTAGACTTCTTACAAACACAAAAGGCAGTGACAAATTTTGATTTACAGACACTCAGTCTTCAGAATGGAATGACAGTTGTACCACTTGGAGAAAAACAGTCATCAGTTACAAAATATTTGGTCAAATTAAAAGACAACCTAAAAATTCCAAAAAGAACGGAAGCCATAGTACCTGTGGTTATCGAAAATGTTGGAGTGAAAAATGGTATAGGCATCATTGAAGCAAATAAAACACTTATAAATAAATGTTATGTACTGGGTGCCAGATGTTTAGTAGATGTCACTAATGGTTTAGCTTCATACAAACTGCTTAACCCTACCAATGATGATGTGAACCTAAACAGTAAACAAGTGATGGGGATGCTGTCATGGGTATGCGAAGATGAAATCCTAGATGAGTTAACTGATGAGAATCCACATGTCAATGTCATGCAAGAGTCATTGGAAGCTGCGGACACAAACAAACAATTCATTGAAAAAGCTAAATCTCTGGGTGTGGATTTAAGTGAAGCAGATCTAAAGGAACATCAAAAGCAGCAGCTATTGACACTAATTGGTCAGAATAGGGATGTCTTTGCAAAAGATATGTCAGAATTAGGCTCATGCAATGTAAAAGATTCCTATCATACCATTGACACAGGAGATGCTAAACCAATAAAACAAAGGTTCTATCGAGCAACACCAAAGATGAAAGAGGAAATGTCGAAAATGATTGATGAAATGTTAATAAATCATGTAATTCAACCTTCTACATCTGAATGGTTATCGCCAGTGGTTCTTATCAAAAAGAAATCCGGTGATCTTCGGTTTGCCATTGATTACAGAGCCTTAAACACAGTTACCAAACCAATCCATTTCCCCTTGCCCAGAATGGAAGATGTGTTCGACTGCATTGGAGAGGCCCATGCTAATATTTTTTCAACATTAGATATGTTTTCTGGGTATTGGCAAGTAAACTTGGACCCGGCCACAAAGCACAAAACAGGGTTTACATGTCACAGAGGTGTTTTTGAGTTCAATCGACTACCCTTTGGATTGTCGAACTCACCGAGTGCTTTTCAACGTACTTTAACAGAAGTTCTGAGAGATCTGACATGGAAGATAGCACTAGTTTACGTTGATGATATAATAGTTTGGTCCAGGTCATTCGAAGAACATTTGAACCATCTAACTATAATTTTCAGCAGGATTCGAGATGCAAACCTTAAGTTAAAACCTTCCAAGTGTCACTTTGCGGCTCAAAAGGTTTTATACTTAGGTCACATCATCTCAAAAACTGGTATTGCTGTGGACAAAACAAAGACCGAAGCAGTACAGACATTTCCTCGACCAAAGAATGTCAGTGAAGTCAGAGCATTTATAGGACTGTGCAGCTACTACAGACGGTTTGTTCAAAACTTTGCACAGAAAGCAGCACCACTCAACCAATTGCTACGGAAAGATGTGGCATTTCAATGGACACCGGAAATAGACGAGGCATTCAGAATGTTAAAGACGGCTTTGATATCACCACCAATACTTAGATACCCAAATTTTGAAAAGAAGTTCTTGTTGCATGCAGATGCAAGCTCCAATGCCATTGGATTTATATTAGGACAACATGATGAAGAGGGCAAGGAAGTTGTAATTGCATATGGTGGACGGGCCTTAAATGACAGAGAAAAGCGATGGCATATCACGGAACAGGAATGTTTAGCTATAATAGAAGGTGTCAAACAATTTCATGTTTATTTAGCCAACACAGAATTCACAATTTACACAGATCATGTAGCCCTGACATACGTTAAGTCCATGAAATTTAAATCTGGTAGACTACACAGATGGTCCCTTAAACTAAATGAGTACCAGTTCCAAATCATACATAAAAAGGGAAAGAACCACACAAATGCTGATGCATTATCACGTAGAACCTATGATGCAGCGGTTCAAAATTTAACTTTTCAAAGTGATGATGAAGACGTC
The DNA here is from genome assembly GCA_917208275.1 of Patella pellucida. Taxonomy (NCBI): domain Eukaryota; kingdom Metazoa; phylum Mollusca; class Gastropoda; family Patellidae; genus Patella; species Patella pellucida. The sequence continues at coordinate 62,247,315 of OU795042.1, read as the reverse complement.
AGCAATCAAAGAACTGTAAAAAGAAGTCAAGAGATATGTCAGGAAGCCATAACAGGGGATCAACTGCAGCAGGCACCAACGAATCAGGCGGAGATTCAGTTGAAGAGCATGTCAACAGCCGAAATATTGGTAGCAGCGGAACAAGCTTATCTCCAACAAGCACCTTTAGAAAGCATACAGGAAGTACTGACAATATTGCCAGAAGAGATGCAGAAGCGTCAGGCAGAGGATGTTTTACTAAAACCCCTCATCAAATTTCTAAAAGATGACATTCTCCCAGAAGATGAAATAAAGGCCAGAAGAATTCTAATTGAACAAGGCTTTTACCAACTAACAAATGGCATACTGTATCATCTTCATTCACCACGAGGGAAAGGTACCAAAATAGAAAGAGAGGTCAAACAACTATGCATACCTCAGGATATGAGAGATGATATTTTAAAGAACTACCATGACTTCTTAGGTCACCAAGGCCAAGACAGAACACAAAAAGCCATACAATTAAAATACTTCTGGCCAAAAATGTATTCAGATATAGAAAAATATGTCCGGTCATGTGAAACCTGTCAAACGTCAAAACCATACTACCATAAAAAGCCAGCCACACTTCGTCCACTACCCATTGGCACCACATTTAGCAGAATCCATATGGATGTCTTGGGCCCACTGAAGACAACAAAAGACGGATATCATTCAATTCTATTGATTGTATGTCCCTATTCAAAATGGGTCGAAGCATTTCCTTTGAAGTCAACAGAGGCCATAGTGATTGCGAGAATACTTTTTGCAGAAATAATATGCCGCTATGGGACACCGAAGGAGATTCTGACAGACAGAGGGCAGAATTTTATGAGCAAATTGATCAACGAAGTATGTAAACTTCTGGGCGTTAAGAAACTTAATACATCAAGTTACCACCCACAAACAAATGCAGCATGTGAAAGGATGAATTCAACAATACTGACAGCAATCCGATCTTATTGCAGGCCAGATCAATCCGATTGGCCAGATATTCTTCCGGGAGTCCTTATGGCTTACAGAGCTACACCAGCTACAGAATCTACAAATTTGAGTCCCTTCCATATGTTATTCGGTCGCGAGCCCACACTTCCAATTGATGTTGAGCTACTACAACAAGACAACCTTAAAAAGGACGCGAAACAATATTTTGAGCAGATCCAAACAAATCTAAAAACTGCAAACGATATTGCAAGTAAAAACATTCAAAGGGCTCAAGAAAAATATAGTAAACAACACAACAAAAAAGCTGCACCACCAAATTTTAAAAAGGACCAAATGGTTTGGTTATACTGTACTAAAGTACAGGTAGGATTTTGCAGAAAACTTCAACGTAAATGGGTAGGACCATATTATATCTGTCATGACTTTGAAAACAACACCTATAAATTAAGAAGGAATGCTGATCACCAGCTCGTCAAGTCACCCATTCATGCAGACAGATTAAGGCCTTACGTTGATCCTGCAAGGCGCCCTACCAATGTACCTGAGATACCAGAAGACCAGCAAACAGACCTAAATCCAGAGGAGATAAATCAAAATTTGTCACAAACTGCTGATGCACAACTGCACCCCAATTCAAATAATGATAACAATAACAGTCAGCTAACTGCACAAACTAATAACAATACTGATAATGACAATAACCAAAATAGACAAATCCAACAAACAAAATTTGAAGATAAACATATTGACAAAATACTGCAGTCACGAAAATACAGAGGGCAATTTTGGTACAAGACACGACTTAAGGAAGTAAAAGGACCCCAATGGATAGTTCAGGATCTTTTGCCTCAAGATCTTATTCGAAATTTTCATGCCACAAAAACCCAAAAAGGACTGGTAAAGAAAAGGGCAAAGAAAGCGAGAAATAATTAATCTCTTCCCAATTTCACCCCTGATGACGTGGGGCTAAGAATTCGTCATCCGCAAGCTAAATTGTGAATCGTAAAAGGCGATTGAAATTTGCAATAAGGAAAGAGATCTAAATATTTTTATTTTTTATTTTAAAACATATCATATATTGGCATACATTGAGGTATATAGAGTCAAATGGCCTAGCTAACCAAATGATTCAACATACAAAAATACTTAATATATCATTGGTGACGATCAGTGCTATATAAGTCCTATAACAAAAAAAAATTTTTGGGTAAAACAAATTGATCTCATTCCTTCAACAAACTGTCTATTGGCAAGTAGGAATCTTACTAGCAAAACCAAAAGAGTGTGTAAAAGATACATTAGATGAGAACATAAATCCAAAATTATGAGAGGGCTATATTTATCTGATATGGAGGCTATTGTGATAATATACATCACACCTATTTTACTGGTGTTCAATGATGAATATTCATAGGTTTTTTTTTTTTGGAATATGTATTCACAATCTGAGTGTTTCATACTTTACTATATTATAATACAATGTATATATATATAATCATAAGGTGTCATTCTAAATTTCAAAGCAGATTTTAAAAGTGCATAGCAAGTGACAAATGATCAAATAGTGCAGCAGAATTTGGAAGAATAATCCTCGTCTGACATGCAAAACAAGATCAGAGTAGGGCTGAACCAAATAGAGAAAGTTATTATATGCATTTATGAAGCATGGTACAGTTTTATTTAAAGGCATGTGGCTCATTTGTTTAGGAACCTGAATATATGAACAGTTCAATTTTGATGTTAATCTTAATGTTTTTATTTGTTCATTACAAATTGACACCCAACATATAGGGTACTTATTATAAAATGTTAATTATGTCTTAAATATTGGATATTAGGATACTATAGTTTCACAGCAAGCTAACATCAGAATGACATCAGGAGAAGAGCTTAAGAACAATGTCTTGAGTGTCGGGTCGACACTTAAATAGGGGGAGTCCATATATGACCAGGTAGTATTTAAAGAGCCATTCACCCACTAGACTATACCTTAACTTGGTTCCCAAGATGGATTATCTATAGTAATTAAGTTATCAATGTCAGCTATGAAAGGGATTAGAGACTATAGTAGTAATGAGATAATCCATCTAGGAACATTAGTCAACTTAGTAAATGAATGAATGGATGTCACTTAAATACTACCCATTAACAACCATAAAATATTATTAAGTTTAAATGTATATAATTACTATGTATTGTTTATTGTATCTATATATTGTTTATTGTTACTAAGTAACCTCTAGATATATTAGAGGAACATTGTAGATGTTAGGCAGTTGACCACAGGCAGGTGACAGGATATACTATAGGGCAGGTCTCTGATAAGTTACTTCTTAGATGCTGTTCCTTATTAGATTACCTAGCCTGTGGATCATTATTGTAACATATTATCATTGTTAAGTATTGTACAGAATATAATAGTATACCAAGAAGAAGTGAGTTGTTGAGTTATTGAATGTTCAATCGTACACCCCCACTAGATTGAACAGACAACCCATCGTCGAAGGTTGGATCAAATCAAGGTCCATAAACCCCCGATGATAATGGCACCAAAAAAAATCAAGGTTCACCTGTGGACTTAATGGTGTGGACTTCATGGAATCCTTGACAGCTGGAATTCAATGAAAGAGAGAGAGAGAAATGGGGTTTAACATCAACTCGAAACAAAGTCACAAACTAGGTCATTTCGGGACTAACTTATGGTTGCACGTAGGGGTCTTTAGCAGTGGGAGTAAATTGGAGAACCCGGAGAAAACACAAGAGTTTGGGACTGACGACCCTACTCCTTATCATGTACAACCTGGTAATCGAAACCACGCCAGACCTTATCATACAGCGCGCACATGTGCAAACCATTCTCCCATCCACCTGATTTCCTGGCAAAATTCTACATCATATCAAACTGCATGCTATATGCCCGTCTTCATTCTCCCAGGTAAGTCAGATATGGGTTTTTTTCAAACAATATTTTTATTTATTAAATCTGAATTTGGATTGGGGAACAGGCTATGCCTATGTGTAACCCCTCTCTCTGATTTATATACATGTTAAACCCCATTTCATTTCAAAGAGATTCATGCTTAATTGTTAAGACATATTAGTCATCATCTACTGTGGGATGATGCTATCAAGGTGCGAGGAAGGAACATCAACAACTTGCAGGATGACTGATGAACAACTAAAGAAAGACAGAAAGAGTATTGATGGTTATTGTACATTAGTCATCTATGTACAATGTGTCAGACTTTGTCAGGATTTTACAGGCATTAAACCGATGGTGAGTAATGGTAACACATACTTTTACTAGGTCAACTTAGATCTCGCTGCCAGATCAATAAACACGCTTCCAGTTTCTCATTGACAGCTTCATGCTGGCATTTACTATATTCTATTCTATCCATGACTTACTGCCTGCTACCTGATTAACTCACAATTCCATGACTTACTGCCTGCTACTAGATTAACTCACAATTCCCCTAGGCATAATCTTACTTGTACACTATCGACATTGAAAACCAATACTTTTTACACTATGGAATAGAAAGTCACATCCAATCTTAATGCTGTTTGTAACAAAACAAAAAGTCTTAATCCTAACAAAGTATAACAGAAAAATCACAACTATATAAAAGCTTCACTTAGTTTCATTGCTGCAAACAAATAAGCCCATGAAAGTGTTTTCAAAGTATGATGCCATATTATAGAATTATAAAAATCTACACAGGTCAGATTTCCTCAGAATTTCTAACCCAGTGTAATTGAAAAATCACAATAATAATAGCCTCACTTAATTGCATTCACAAAAAAAGGGTTTTATAATAAGCCTAAGTGGTTTTAAGCATGGTGCCATATATAAGTACAAATTCCACCAGAAACAGTTGATGACAACAAGAGAAACCTCACAAAAAGGTTGTTCAACATTATTCATATTCGCAAACGACTTAATGAAAAGAGAGAGGTAGAAATGGGGTTTGACGTTCACTCGATGTATTATGTAGGTTATTTCAGGAATAACATATGGTTCAATTTTATTTCAACAATTTGCTTACACGTAGGTGTCTTTGAGTCTTTAGCAGTGGAAACTGGAGGACCCAGAGAAACCCACATAGTTGGACAGCTGACCCTACACCTTGTCACTTTCAACCAGGGAATCAAAACCACGCCAGCTGACTCAATGACAGACCATATCATTCAGCCCCCTACCCTCTTTCTTAATGAAAAATACCAGTATGTTACTGAAACCATCAATGACATGAGATAAAATAAAACCAAGTACGAACAATCGAAACCATGAGAGACGTATGTTAATCAAATTGGTTTGTATTAAAACATCTCAGCATGTATAATGTATAATGTGTCTGTTACAAACAGGTAGAGCTGGGCGATATTTCGGTATTTCGATATAAAACCGTCACAGAAAAAAAAATCGTCAAAAATACCGTCGTCAGAAAAATATCGAAAAACCGAACATACCGCGATATATCACGGTTTTGATTTTTCTGGATAATATTTAACTTAAATATTGAACAGAATGTGTTCCTTTTTATGTTATTTACGATATTTTTATGCTTAATGATGACTAAATACTGTTATAATCTCCCGAGTTCTCATTCCACGAGGTTTGCAAATGCCGATAATGATTTCTGTTTACATCACGTGACTTCTCGCTCACCTTTCCACCCGTTAGAATTATCCCTGTTTCTGTTCAATTTCTACACATCTTGCCGAATTGTTTATATCGACACTTTTATTTTCCAAAGGAATCATTTATTTTCAGATTGAAATAAATTTTAATAGAGAAGAAATATAAATAATGCCATTTATATTGAGAGTTCCGGTTGACTGATTATCATTCAGCGTCGGACGTTCAAGTAATGGCGGTCGTGTTTCGGGAAAAAATATTTGACTAAATCAATGGACACTTTTTGACAAAGTACATATGTTTTATAATTTAATTTAGTATACTTGTATTGTATGATGCATTTTCAAGAAGGCATTTGCTTGAATGAGAAAAAACGAGTTTGCCAGGGAAAATGAACAGCATTCAATCGTAACGCCAGTAGCTATAATATAATATAATTAAATAAAAAAAATGCACGCCGAAAGAAGACAAACTTTTCGTTTTGTTTTTACCGACTCCTGATTTAAATAAAATATTATATTTAATAATTTGAAAATTAAAATTGTAATACACACCAAGTTTTCAAGGCTATAGATCTGTGTTTGAACCAGCTCATTAAATTTTGTTTGTAAATTCGTTACTGCATGCTAAAAATAATATTGACTTAATGACTAGAAATAATATTATTGAGTTCAAGTTCAAAATGTCAAGTGCATATCCAGGGGTATTTCCAACTTTTTATGCATCTTTTTTGACATTTAAAAAGTGTTAAACTGAAAGTATGGGCATTTTATAAAATATCGCGATATAGTGATTATATCGCGATATTTTTTTAAAATATCGCGATATCTGTTTTCAGGGATATCGCCCAGCTCTACAAACAGGTTGTATACCAATCAATACCAAACATTCATTTATCTCCATCTATAATATACATATAACAGTTGGAGAGATTTTTATATCTTTTTATCTCTAATACAGCTAAAACCTTTTGTATAGTCAAATTGAAAGATAAATAAAAGTCTACACAGCACTAATACAGCTAAATCCGTTTGTATTTGTAGATTGGAAGATAAATGAAAGTCTACACATTACTGAGAGAATGTCGAATAGATCCTAAATCTTATAAGCTAAAAGGTTTCAATGGCATTTAGTAATTGAACTGGAGTATAGCCTACACGTCACAATTCTATGGAATACAATTACTGGTTATTACTGAGCGACGTTTCGACTAAGTAGGCCTACATGTTATTAAGGGGTATCTCTGGTTTATCACTCAGCATTAACTAAGTATTGTTGTGTACATGTATATATATTGTCTTGTCATATTTTATCATTGCTTGATAATGACTAGTCGAAACATCGCTCAGTTAAATGCTTATAAGCAGTAATTGTATTCCATAGAATTGTGACCTGTATATAAGCTAAAAGGTATAAAGCTATTATTATATTACTGTAGTCAAATTTAAAGATGAATAAAACTTTTAACCAGAAAGTGTGTAGATTTATATTGAGAGAATGTCGAACAGATCCTATATATAACAACTCCAGATTATAACATAGCAATCTTGAATAACAAAACCAAGTGGGGAGGGCAGATGTCTTTGAAGATTTTAGGAGATTTTCCCCTCATAATTTAGTATAGCTGTTCATGTTACGTAATGGAAATTAACAGAGTTTGAAACTTGAAAAGTCACCAATCCAGATTGTGCATTTTTCGAACAATACCTACTTTCATTACCGTAGTCCAGTCAGAGCAGAACAGTAGGATGTGAACGCCTATTTCGTTTCTTTCACTTCAGTTATTATGCTCTATGATAAAAGTGTAAAATTCTATGTAAATTGAAATAAAGGTCAAACACAGTTGTAACAAGATAAAAACAGTAGATTCGTTCTCATCAATATATATGTTGTGTGTTGTGTATAGTCATTAGTTTAATGAAGTAATAATCCTAAAGGAATGTTAGTATTGATCGCAGAGATAACATATATGTTGTTTGTAGATACTGGAAGAGCTATAAATAACACAATTATAATCAATAATAATAGATGATACACAAAACACATCAAGAGAGACAGAGGCAGAAGTCCCAGGAACAAATGTAGGAACATAGAGAGAGAGAGGAACCGAGGGAGAGGGAGAGAGAGAGATCGTTTCGGAATTAGCATATGGTACCTTTTTATTTCAATAATGCGCTTACGTTTCCCTTGCTAATCTAATCTTTCGTTAAATACATTAATAGCTAATTAGATATATAAATACATTAATAGCTAATTAGATATATAAATAGCTTGTTAGCATTTAATATATAAATAGCTTGTTAGCGTAACATCTCCTTGGTGATCTGTTACGATTACATACACCATTAATTTAGTAGATGATAATTATATGTTACATAATCTCCGATAATCTGATATCATTGATTGGAATAAAGTAATTAACTAGATTATTATTTGCAACGGGCAACTAATCAGCTACTGGTTACTGCTTCAACACCTTTAATCAAAACCCTTTTGGACTAACAAATGCCACCTGATCCAGTGCAAAATGAACCTATTATTTAATATATATACTCCTATGGGTAAACATGACTAGAATAAGAGGATTTTAAATGTGTGCTGATACCTCAGTGAGTGTAATTTTGTTAAATAACAATGCTAAAGTAAATGTAATTCTTAGCTAAGGAGGGGGGGTAGGGTGGGAGTTTATCTTAATCTAACCTCTAAACAAACTCTTCACAGAGAAAGCCTGTAGGTAAAAATATATTTGCATGAAGAAATCAACTTATATTTCACTTTATCACGATTGTATTTCCAGTTTCAATGGTGTCACAGGAGTTGTGGTGGCTCAATGAGTATGACACTGGCTTGCTAACCCTGAGGGAACAGATTTGATCTTGGACAACCCTGATATTGGCAGAGAAAGTTCTCCCGGTTTTTCCAGCGCCACTCCCCCTTGTCAGTGATCCAGGATCGAGGGACTGGCTAGGAACAACACATTACAGTGCATGTAAAAGAATCCTTGTCCTTGGCCTTTGGTATTCGATATAAACGTCAGACATAGCACCGCTGATCGCTGCAAAAATCCCCACACTGTATGGCTTATGGTTGTCTTCATTAGGCCATTGGAGAAGAACAGTAGGACATTAAACCCCAATTCATTTCATTTCATTAATGCCACAAATAGTCTTTTATGTATCACTGATTACATTGAATATCAAATTTTATCCTGGCAATCTAACAATCACAATTCAATTATGAAATTATCTGGATGCATAATTAAATTCCTAAACATAAAATACAGCACATTTCAATCTATAAATTGAGAAATAATAAAAAATATTTTCATTATTTCCATAGAAACAGACTGACTATACATTCATTTCATAAAATTTGTATTTAACGATTGATTAACTACAGTCATTTCCCCTAGATACTTTTGTATAGCACACTTACCAATTATTCATAGATTCCGGTAATTCAATTCCTTCTCATGCAAGAATAAATCAAGATTCGCCATTATATAACCAGTCTGGTTACAAATTCTCGATTCCCAGACAATCACACTCTCAAAAGACTATGAATGCTGAGAGTCTAAGACTTTAAAAATTCTTTAAAGATGCCTTCCCAGTATAAACTTGGTGAATTGATGGATATATTTGGATTAAAAGCATAATCAACCTATCAATATTTTGCTTCAAATCCCTCTCAAAACATTGTATTCGCGAGGAAACACCAAAAGCCATATGTTTGTCATGAGAATGTTTTTGTTGCCACTTACTGTCCATTTGCCATACAAATTGCCGCCTAAGTAAATTCTTGGATTATCTTCTGCTGAGCCTGTTGTACCATTCAACAACCCCTTAATATTCTCAAAAACATCTAATCATTCAATCAAAATATAACAACTGCTCCCTAAGTCAAGCTGGCAAACATAAGCCGTTGGGTTGCCAGTTAGTAATACCCCGGCATATTTTCCCAGTGCTCGCTTCATGTTTTTTTTTTTCATGGAACACAATATTTTTCTAGTATGATTGGGCATCTCTACTTTCCATTTATATCAAATTTGCCATACTTTTATTTGAAATAACTACACTATAAATATTTTCGTGAGAATGTATCTTTAAAAAATAAAAGATAATTACCACGCTTTGTCTGGGTAATTACGTAGAAATTAATTCTCGTTCAAGGCAGACAGACATGAATTTCTATCAAACAAACTTTTACAAAGGAAGTCCTATAATCTTTAAGAAGTGGAGACAGCTGAATCAAATTTATTCGGTACGGTATGTGTAGAACTTCGGACTTCAAAGTCTTCCTGTTCAAATTGACTTGAAATGCATTATGTAAGAGCGAGCTAAATCTGCCTATGGCTATTGCAGTTCTTTTTATTTTGGCTTCAAATGTTCTAGACAATCGGTCAGATGGCAGAGATTTAATGGATTTGATGCCCTGACGTTAAACCCCATTTCTCTCTCTCTTTATCTAAAACTTGTATAATTCCTCTATAAACCTTATTCTTTCTCAAACAGAATCAAGCAGTCATTTTCAAGTACCAAATTATCAAACCAATCTTTTTAAAACCTCCTAACTTAATTAAAACCTTGTATATGAAAGACCAGAGTGCAATCACATCTCAATTTACTGATTCAAATCCAGACTTACAGTGAAACAGAGCAGTAGGCCTACATCCTGCACAATTTGTCTAGTTGAATTCAAAATAGTTGCTGGACGTCATTATTTTCTATAAAAATGCTCGACTTAATTTGCAATTACACAAGTCAGTGGCTTTTGATCATTCCTGCGTTGGCCGAGAAACTTCATCCGGATTTTCCAGCGTGGTTTCCCCTTGTCAGTGGTGCAGAATGGGGGCTGGCAAGAAACTATGTGTAGTCGTTTGTATGGGACAATAATCAGAGGTCCTGTGTACAAATTGGCGTGCATGTAAAAGATCATTTGGAAGTTGAAATTCAATATTATAAGATTAGTCCATAGAACTGCTGTCTGGCCAAAATTTTCCTCATAGCACACTGTATGACATAATATGCTCATATCATTTCATCTATCTTTGGACAATTTCCCAATAACATAAAATAGAATGCAAATTATGAAGAGCAATTTTCAACTGAAAGGTGCTCCAGAAACAACTCGTCTGGATCGCAATTCAGATGTTTGAAATAAGAGTGTGCTGTAGCACCACTGTCCAGGCAAAATTTTCCCACCTTCAGCACATCTGGACTGCACTTCTAGGTTAATCCTAAACATGACCTAAAGCCTCAGTCATTCGACTATTTATGGTGTAATGTGAATCTAGGTAGACTTAATATTACTGGTGTATCATAATTTTCTATGTAGCCTAAAGATAAAGTATGGAAGGTATGATTCATTTAGACATAAATAGACGAATGATTACAGATTAGTGTCATCAGATGACATGACATGATTTCCGCTTGATAGCTTTTATACCATTGATTGCCTATAGACAGCTTATCTGTTTTTCTCTAGAGAGAGAGAGAGCCAAAGACAGAGAGGGTTTAACTAGGTCAATTCAGGACTAACAGAGGGTTTCATTTTATTTCTCTAGAGAGAGAGAGAGAGAGAGAGAGAGAGAGAGAGAGAGAAAGAGCGAGAGAAAGAGCAAGAAGGGGTTTAACTTTCTTCATTTCAGGACTAAGATACAGGGTTTAATTCTATTTCAATAATTTGTTTGCGCATAGGGGTGTTTAGTAGTGGGAGGAAACAGGAGGAGAAAGAAACTGAGGGTTCGAAACCACACCAGCTGACTCAATGACAGGCTTTATGATACAGCGCGCACGTGCTTACCATTTAATTCAGCCATCCATACCCCATATTTAAGTGAAGATTATAGGTTGCACCGACTTGTTTTGACTGTATTCTGTTGACAAATTTTTCAATTCATCGTATCTTTGATAAATTGAACCATTTTTAATTGACATTCCTTTGCTTTCAAAGATTCAACTTTCACAATATTGTAATTTGCAAGTGATGTCCCTCGAATTGACAATCAATACTCAAACTGATTAAAACACAGATCTATTGTTTCAGGTTTTTTATACTTTTGATGGCTCCACTACACGAAGATCTGACAAGTTATATAGGGGCACAAGAAAAAACGAAATTTTGAACTCTAAAAAACGATCGAAATAGGATCTGTGTTTTAATCAGATTAATCAATACCTTGTGTGCATGTTAGATTATTTCCAGAACAGGAATTAATTATTCATTATACCACTTTCCAGTTAGTTGCTGACAAGTTTTTGTTTTAAATGGTAGCTGGTGACAAGTTTTTGTTTTAAATGGTAGCTGGTGACAAGTTTTTGTTTTAAATGTACATGAGTAGATTTGTTTTATCTTCTTATAAGCATATAAACATCAAATGCAGATTTGTAATCTCACAAGTCTCATATTATATTCTGCCAGGGGTTAAAACAGATTTCCTTTCTATCTGTCAATGTCAAAATAAATCCTTAAGTGGATTCTTCTTAGCTTTTCTTCATAAATAAGCAGATATTGTAATGGAATTCTAAACCTAAACAACACATTTTTATGAGGGCATTTTATATTTATCAGATTACTGATGATCAACAAAATAATATAAAATTTAAAACTGCATTATGAAAGAATTAAATCTGCCTATGGCTCTAGCATGTCTTTTTCTGGTTTTCAAATGTTACATAAATATCAACTAGACATTTATTTTCATAAACATATAAAATTTAAAACTGCATTATATTATGTAAGATTTTAATCTGCCACTAGCACGTCTTTTTTCTGGTTTCTGGTTTTCAAATGTCACATAAATATCAATTAGCCATTTATTTACAGGACGACAATCCCATAATCAACTATTTAGACCAGCGGATGGCTGAGATATTAAATGGATTAGCCCATCTAAGCCACATACTTAGTCAACGTTAAAATAGACAACAGAGCTTTCATTAATGGTACTTTAAAATCAAGACGATTCAGGCTTAATATTGTCAAAACTTCAAACATTTATAAATTAATTTAACTGAAACTTTTAACATTATATTCATTTTGCATCATCTATTTTTAAATACAGGGTGATTCGCCTCATCTCATTCATAACTAAGGAAGGACGCAACAGTCCGAAACGTTTTAAATAAATTCCAACATCTAAAACTACCAAGGATTTATCTATTTTCTACTGGTTAGAGGGGCTAATAATTAACTTATTTTTGAACTACTATAGCCAGAATGGACAGCTCTTTATCTAAATCTTACAAAACAAATCTTTAATTTTTTATAGAGCAACTAAAAGTCTACAAATGATCTTATAAAATAATATACATAAAAAATATTGATGACTTTGTTGATCCCCCTTCAGCGATAGAAAATATCTTCTGGACGAAGTTGGACTGTAATCCTGATTTCATTTCATCCCCCCCAGGTCAATTGATAATCACTCAATACTACTACATCAATGTGAAGACAAAAACTGACCCATCGACTTCACAGCTTAAAGGTAAAAGCTGATATCAAGTGTCATATCCAATACCTTGAAGGTATCTACCATTGTGATTGATTGATTCAGTTCAAGATAATCCAATGATTGAATCTTTTGTTGGGTAACACCAACCTGTGCGTCGGCTGGGAGCTGTCAACCTTATCACCATTATTCAAATGCCAACAGCTATAGGAACATGCTTTTGTGTAATGTTTGAAGATTAACAAAAACTTTTTAAACCTTTTAATTAAGTCAGAGTTGTAAAAATCTACAAGTTTTTGCGTTTAAATTAATCCAGTCCAATGAATAATTGATTTTTCTTGTTGTGTTTCTATTTTTAAAGTTGGTCAAGATGTTTCAGAATGTTAATATAATGTTCAATGATAGTATGATGATCTTTACTATTCACGATCTCAAAGGAAAACAAAACAAGTTTCAAGAGAATTCGCACTAAGAAAATAATGAGGGAAAATGAAATAAGCTTGGGAAAAAGATAATTATTCTCCTTCAAATATTAATGAATTATCAGAGAATCATTGAGATTCTTTGAGGTCAGATTGTTTGAAGTTAAATAGAAAGGCTAGAGAAGGAAAGAGTTCAGGATAAATAGATGATATTATTTGCCTAAGGATACTATTAACACAGCTTTAAAGTAGCAATATTTAACAGTGTTAGTAAACACATACCATTGATGATTATCTTCAAGGCTATTGAATGGTCAAGATGTTATCAAAAGAGAAGTGAAATGAAATGGGGTTTAATGTCCTACTGTTCTGCTCAGACTGGGCTAATGAAAATGGGCATACACCATACAGCATGCTACATGTAAGAGGAAATTTGCCTGGACAGCGGCACATCCCCCCCCCCCCCGAACAACTATACATTGCGCCTTGCCAGACCCTCTGTCCTGCACCACTGACAATGTGCATTATTCAATACTGCACAGCTTTTACGAGTACAGTACTTCAATATACCCTCCTTCATTATCCCAGTCGGCGAGAATAGTAGGATGTTAATGTTCAACCATTTCTATGTTTAAAAGGCTGATCAATGACGGACAAATTTTTCTGATTAAAGTAACAGACTCCTTGCCTCTTTACTGCGAAAGACCTCTACACTCAAGCGAATTATTGAAATAAATTGAAACATATATTAGTCCCAAAATAACCTAGTTTGTGTTGAGTGGACGTTAAACCCCAATTTCTCTTCTTTCGTTCTCTACTAAATCCTTTAAGTCTAGGAGCTTTAAAAGCTAGCCACTTGATTTATTGAAGAACCAACATGGGTGTCTAATAAAATAACAAAAAACTTGTGTTAAAGTAGCTGGGTCTTAGGAAAACAATTTGACACATACCAGTTAAGATATCCTATATCCTAACCCTAGATCTACCTATTATAAGGTGGAAGACACTGACATATATATACTTACTGATGATAGACTACCATTGTTTATTAATACTACCCTGTCTATTATTAGTACATCTACCTATTTATCTTATTAGAATATAGTAGATGAATATTGTGGTGAAACATTAAGTATCGTTTACAAGAATGTTAACATGTAAACACATGGAGCTTTATGTTTGTTTTCATTAGATTCTAATCTGTGTCCTTCCTTCCATTCACATAGTACTGATAATCATACTCCCACAAAATAATAAAGAGAAAGAGAGAAATGAAGTTTAACGAACACTTGACACAAACTAGATCATTTCAAAACTAACATATGGTTTAATTTTATTTCAATAATTCACTTGGGTGTGTAGGGGTATTTTGCCATTGGAGGAAATCGGATCAAAAATAATATAGAACACAGGTCATTTACTTTCACATAACATGAATTTAAATGTTTTTTATTCAAATGGAATTCAATCTTAACCAGTTGTGTATTGAAAAAATCCATTTCATTTCATTTAAATGTTTTTATTCAAAATTGAAGTTGTTTAGATTGTATTGATATAAATTGTATTCAATCTTAACTAGTTGTGTATTGAAAAAAAAAAAATAATCAGAAAAATAAGGTTAAATTCCATTTCATTTCATTTGATTTAAAAATATTTTTGCCCAAACGCTGCAACTAAAATCAATAACATTTACAGAAATCAAGAGAATGGGATGCTAACTAGCTGTTTTTAGACAAAATATTTTGTCTGTTCCAGTCAGTGCATACATGTAAAGAATTCCAAGTGAATACATTTGCAACATAATTAAATGCATGCCTTGAGTGCCAATTATTTTTGCCTAATTAAAAATAAGAGTAAAGCGGGGTTCATTTAACGAACGACTTCCACCATGGCAAGACGAGAATGTTAATCACACTGCTATCATAGAAAGGCATCCTCCATCTGCGGCACTGATCCCACACCATACAATAATGGTTCAACATTCCCGTCTGATTATATTTTCATATGGACGATAAACCTTCTACATGATAATAAAGCATGCATGACATGTTCTAATGAGCCTGTACATTTTTTTTCTGACCATGTTTCTTTCATGACTTATAGACAATAAAGATTGGGTATTAAGATTGTTCTTCCAGCTGCAATTTGTCAAACCTGTCCAAGATAATAAATTGCTATAACAGCCAAGTTTCTTGGTGCTAATCAATGAGAACCAAAGAAGTTGACTGGTGATTGAAGGATTTATAATTCTGACTGTCTATTTAGAGAGAGAGGGAGACACGGGGTTTAACGTCCACGATACAAACTAGGTCATATCGGGACTAACATATCGTTTAATTTTATTTCAATAGTTCGATTGCGCATAGGGGTCTTTTTAGAGTGGAATTCTACAAGACTAGGCAAACCAGAATAGTTTGTCAACATTGGTCAAATATTAATCATAGTAATTGTTATATATGTAAAGGCCTATTAATTCAGAAATTCTAATGGTTTAAACTCTCGTTCATGCAATGTTCTTGAATAGAATCACCCATTGTTTATCTTGCAATAACATTCCTTAATTAAACTGTAAACAAATGCTATTTTGGTAGCCAAAGAGAAAAAGGATTGGAGATTAACATCGACTCGACACAAACTAGGTCGTTTTGGGACTAACATACAATTCAATTCATTCCAGTAATTTGCTTGTGCGTAGTGGTCTTTAGCAGTGGGAAGAATCTGGCAGACCCAGAGTAAACTCATGAGGTTAGACAGGCAACCCTACTCCTTTTCCACGTACAAGTGGTGAGTTGAAACCAAGACAGACCACGTCATTTAACATGTGCGCTTTAGACCACTCAACCCCCCTCTATTTAAAGATGCATTATTATAAGAGCTAAATCTACAATAAAAGATCCTTGTTTTAAATAATATTATATAATTATTATTTAAACATTTATTCACATGACAAGCCCATTATAAACTCTCTAGATCATCAGATGGCCGAGATTGAAATGGATTTAAAACCTGTGATATTTAAAATTTACGACAGTAAAGAGGTTGGCTGCGTAATTTAAGCATGGCAGAGAGATCATTCTGGGAGGCCATCAACAGCAACCATTCAAAAAAACATTACGCAGGTGCATGACATGGTGAAGGTGATGACTGATCGACAATTGACCCCTCGACATATTGTCACTTGACATCTCTGATGAGTGGGTTGAGCACATTATAGGAAACGAGTTAACAATGACAAAATTTTCTGCAAGATGAGTGCCAAAGCTCTTGAAAAATAAATGGACACCATCAATTTTGTACAGGTCTTTCACTGATAGCTTAGAAATCTTAAGCCAACACCCCTATTACAGCAAGAACAACGAGACAGGTGTCAAAGCTCTTGAAAAATAAATGGAAACTATCGACTTTGTACAGGTCTTTTACCGATAGGCTTAGAACTTAGACTATCTCTTTATCTAATTCTTACATAATGCTTCTTTATTGGTTCCAAAGAATACATGGTAGATCTATCTATTTATATACCCTTTCGTATAATGGATAAATCAATAAAGATTTATATTGTAAATTAACCACAAATAAAAAAAGACTTGGGTAAATCAGAAAATCAATACTGCCGTTGATTCCATAGCCATCGTGCCATAATGAATACGAATAAACAGATCTTGTTCTCGAGAAGATTGAAAATCAGTGCTCGAAGATTGTTAGAAACACATCGCAACACAACAAGTGGTTATGTTTACAGAGAAACAGAAACTATCATTCTGTTACTACGGTTACCAGAAAGTAAATTTGTTCAATGTTGCAGTAAAGGGATGACTCATTCATCTATTACTGAGAAAAGAAAATGGCCGACAATAATTGCCTGGAGGATCTAAACACCTTCCCTGTTTGTCAAAACAAATACTTGATTTAGTTTTAATAACTTAAACAGTTTTATCAAATATGACAGAAATGGATTCCATATTGCTCACTATGTTGTGTTTGCAAGACATTATGTGAAGAGGCAGTGATCAGTTGAATTAAATATAATCTTGATTTAGTTTTTATAATATAATATAAACAGCTTCATTAAATATGACAGAAATGGATTCAATAATATTGCTCACAATGTTGCGCTTGCAAGAAATTATGGTGAAATACATTCTTGATTTAGTTTTAATAACTTAAACAGATTCACCAAGACATTATGTTTAGTAGAATTAAATATATTCTTGATTACAATTTGTAAGGACTTTTTGTCAGCCATATCACCCTTGAAATCCAACTGCCAAGGGATCTTTTATGTGCATGGTGATGTGTACATGTGATGTGACCTGGGTTTTTTCCATACCATCCAAACAACTATATATTCACTGTCACTTGCCAGACCCTCCATCCTGTCTCCTGATGAACTTTCTCGGTTAAAACAGGGATCAAACACGCGACTGCCCAGTTAGCGGGCCAATATCTTACACACTGAGCCACAGTGGCTCTCTTGGTGCAAGCAGACTTTAAACCCTAATGAACAAACTCTAATTATTGTGTTGAACTTGACTGCTATCGACTCAATAACCAGGAGGTCCTGGGTTCGACCCCACTGTGACCGAGACAATTCCTTGGTATAAAAACTTGCATACGCCATGCAGTATTTTTTATAGAAGTTTACCTCGGACAGCGACAATTCCATTTACATGTACTCCTTTTTCGAATTCCAATGGTCATGGGTTCTTTTAAGCACATTTTGACCAGAACATGTACATAGGACCTTCGGTGTTCCTTAACGCGCCCTCTCAAGATTAGAAAATCAGCACCTTACTCACTTAGCCACTGCAGATCCCATTAAATTCAGAATGAAATAAGATTAAATTTAAATACCACCCATCCTACAGAATCAAATATTTATATAATTTAAATGAATGAAATGGGAAAAAAATATCATAATAGCAGCTGAATATAGTTAGAGTGGGTGTGTAACATCTAGTTGATACTCTCCATATGGACATCTCTTCACTTATTACAAATATTGATAGATTAATAATCCATAAGATTGAAAGAAACCATATGACCCATTAATAGTCAATTCATAAACTACAGTATAGCAGGTGCTTGCTCATAACAACACAAGATAGGAAGAAAAATAGAATTAACCCTTTGAATTCCTGAATTTCACAGATTACCACTGGGTTTTGGACCCAAGACTTGGCAGTTTAAAGGGAATTAACCCTTTGAATTCCTGAATATTTCGCAGATTAACACAGGGTTTTGAACTCTAGACTTGGAAGTTTGAATGTAAACAAGTATGTACATGTAGCTGAAAATCTGGCCACTTGTTTTCAAAGGGTTAACATTCAACATAAACAGTTTATTTTGGTACTAGCATTTGACTCCACCTTGCGTAATGTACAGCCTGTACAGGTCTTTCAAACATTTTTTTTATTGATGATATAAAGCCCATCTAAGCCAGAAAAAAGACCATATAAACTCAAAAAACATTTTTCTGCAAAAATTATTTAGAAAAGAATAAAATAGTACAATTTTATTATTTTTCACTTGCAAAATATACTGATCAATAAAACTCCAACATCCATATAATGGTACAAATGCAAATGATGTCATTTACACGCCTAAGTGAACTTACAATTAGAATTTACTATTTGTATTCAAATATTTTATTGTACAGCTGTGGATATACTAATGTATATTATTAACCTACTTGCATCATTGTTTTTTTTATTTCAGAATCAATATTCATACTGGTAATAAAATATTTATTTTGCAACTCATCGGCTTTTGACAATGAAGATTATTTTTCAAAAAGTGTTTCATTTATAACTATTACTAATTTGCAACTCAACTCTGTTTTTGACAAAGTAGATGATTTTTTCAAAAAGTTTTTCATTTGTATGTAACCATTATTAATAATAACCATCCAGGCTAATGCAGACAGGCATGCAATGTGCTAGGGAAATTAGTTATTTTAAGCTCATATTTAGAGTCTCTCCTCTGGAGGAAGCACAATTCCTGATTCCCAGACAAAGGAGTATTTCATGACATGTAAATTTCAATTCCCACAGAAGCAGCACATAACTTGACTGTGTAAAACACATGTGAACCCTTCTCATGTTATTGAACATGTATAATATAACACTTAATACAATAGATAAAACACCTGTTTAATATATCTAATAACATCATACTAGACTTTTATAACATGACACGGAAGAAGGAAAGGGTAATGAAATGAAATAGGGTTTAACCACGGGGCAAATGAAGACAGAGAAGCAAATTTTAGTGTTTAATAATAATAATAATATACAACATCACAATATACTTTAAGATCCTGTCCTCAAAAAAGCTGTGTTTACGGTTACTTGCCCCCCCTCCCCTCTCCAATATTTGGTCAGTCTCGAATGGGGAGCTGCAGTGGCTTAGTGAGTCAAACTTGCGAACCTATGAACTGAGGAATTCATCGGGCATGTATGTGAGTGGTGCAGGACGGAGGACCTGGAAACAAAGGTCCCTTTGTCAAAGGGACCTCAGTTTACTTTGTACAGTACACATTGGCATGCATGCAAAAGAACCCTTGACAGTTCTCTCATAGTACATGATACAGTGTATGCCTAGTACCCACCCACTAAAACCAATTTGTCATGTAGTAGCATGCAACTGTACATTTCTATTAATTTCAACATATCTATAAATTTGGAACATTTCTATAAATTTTGGGACCCACTGATGAGTTTGGCCTAGGGCCAGGTCCTGCATATGCCCCGATGCCCCTCTTCAGTAGTCTGGTTGGTGCAGACAAGTGCAAAGTTAAACCCCATTTCATTCATTCATCTGTACATCACACCTTTTCTGGTTCTGGTATGATCACCAGATGATAATATTCCTAGCAAGATATCAATCAACACATTCAGTGATATTTGAACATCAATATTGAGACTTGAGAGTCAATGTAGTAGAAAATCTGAACCATATTATTTATCTATCTAACCACTAAACTGGTGAACAGGGACTACTAAAGGTCACATGGATCACCTCTAGGGGTCAATCATACTTTATGAATGGTTTAACTCACCAAGCAATGGTAAATTGATCCGCCCAGTTTACATACCCAGTACTTCCTGTATTTGATATTTCCACTGATTATTTATTTACAAAAGAATACGAAACTAAAAACAAACTAGAATCAAAAAACAAACATGATAATAAGTGTGTTTCTGTGGTTTACAATCTTGGTCATCCACGGTGGCTCGCTATTCTGGAGGTCTCGGTTCAGGCAAAAATTTCCCTTTCACTATATAGTAGTTTGCAAGGAACTGAAAATCCATCAAATTGCTCTCAGAAATGAAATGAAGTTTAATGAGCTACTGTTCTACTCCGACAGGTCAACTAATGAAGACAGGCATAATTTTGCCCCGGCAGTGGCACTATATGGCATTCTCTTATATATCAAATTCCAACTGCCAAGGGATCTTTTACATGCACACCAATGTATTTAGGATCTCGGTTTTTCCGTCCCATCCCAATGATTAGACAGCTGTTCTTGTTAGGCCCTGCATGAGTTGATTGATGTGACCTTTTTAAGAAATTGATATTTGTGTAATTCTAAATATACAATACAGTTACTTTATTTTCAACTCTTTCTGTATGAAATGCATCAGAATCTTCATTTAGCAATTTGCATATCAAGCTTATATTATTATTACGAAATTACCAAATATTACAATGATACAGTTATTTTCAACTTTTTCTGTATGAAATGTATCAGAATCTTCATTTATCAATCATATCAAGCTTATTATTTTAATTAAAATGACATAATTACAAAAATATTACAACGATGTCAGAGTCAGACTATTATTCAACATTTTCATCACTCATGTTCAACCTTTAATATTTGGAAGGAACGACCGAGTTAATGTAAATCACACGTCCTCCAACCGATATTCAAATCTAAATATACAATCCAGTTATTTTTTTTTCAACCCTTTCTGTATGAAATATCAGAGTCAGACTATTATTCAACATTTTCATCATTCATGTTCAACCTTTAATATTTGGAAGGAACAAGTGAATGACCGAGTTAATGTAAATTACGCTTCCTCCGCCCAATATTCAAATCTAAATAGTAAAGAGTATTGACATTTAGATAGGATCATTTTGTAAGCTGATGGATAGTTAAGTTATCGCCCCGTGTCAACCCTTAATTACAGGATATGATCAACTAACATCCTTTCATGATAGTTGGTCTAACTTTTAAACCACAAACCGCAAACTACAAGAAATGAAATGAAATTGGGGGTTTAACATCATGCTGTTTTGCACGTACAACTAATGAAGGAGGGTTGGGTGGCCAAACGGCTAACATGCACATGTTGCATCGTTATTGAGTCAAGAGTCCCTGCTTGTACAAGTTGTACGTGACAGGGTTCTCTCTGAGTCCTTCTGTTACCTCCCACTGCTAAAGATCCCTACGCGCAAGCAAATTATTGAAATAAGGTTGAACCATTGGTTAGTCCCGAAATGACCTGGTTTGTGTCAAGTGAACATAAAGTCCATTTCTCTCTCGCTCTAATAAAGACAGGCAGGCAAAATTTCCCTCATAGCACAATGTATGGCGTAGCCCGTCTTCATTAGCTCAGTCGAAACAGGTTCAGTAGGACGTTAAACCCTCATTTCATTTCCTTTAAACAAAGCCCAAGGAAATCAAAATTAAAAACACTGACATAACACTCTATGGATTTCTCTCTATGCCTTCTGGGCTATTTCCCTTTTTCCTTAAAGAAAAAACCTTATAAAGACGAATAAAAACATAGTCTGGAATACATTTTAAATTACAAAGAATCCTGATTTCAATTCCTGATGATTCAAATTGAAACCCTAATAAAGACCAACACTATTATTTGTTAAAGGAACATAAGGGGGATCATATTCGTGTTTTTTAGCAGTACAATTCAATAGTGATAGTTGAGAAGATTGCGAGAAAGAGGAGGAGGATCTATAGAATTCAATTCTTTTTCATGCTAATCAAAAATCTGAATTAAAATGTTAATGAATTTTTAAAGTTTTTCTTTCTGAAGTTGTTGATACAGAATGAATCACTCAAAACAGATGTTCATTTTCAGATTTATGTGAAACACTTCAATAGCTTCTCCCCGCCCTGTCTTTCTATGTTAGGGCGCAGCAATTTAATTTTCTGTCCCTCAGGGTCTTGATAAATAAATAGCCATTTGAATTATGTGAAAGATGGGTTGCTTAAAATTTCAAAATTTTTAAAACAAAGCTCTTGAACAGCAATTTTTGTTTTCAAAGATCAATGACATTATTCAAGATTTAAATTTGCCTATTGAAGGTCTTTCTTTAGGCCTTAAACGTGATATAAATTATTAATTCAACTTTTATTAATATTACAAGACTATCATCAACTTTCAATGCCATCAGAAGGTTTAAAATTTTAAGTAGATTAGAACGTTTTGGCCATTTAGTGATTTAATTTAAAATTGGAGAAGTTATCCTAAGTCTTGAATATATCAGTACTGTGGTTATGATAATGAACAATCAATGCACACATTTTGTCAAAACAGTGATAACTTGGCTAAGAATGAAGCAATTTAAATGAACTTTTCAAAGATATTCATTGTGTATTATCTATTTTTGAACTATCATAGCAAAAATAGCCAGCTCTTTAACTAAATTGTACATAATGTATATTTAAGTAAAATGTTATGAATATTGATTTTATGGCAATTTTTAATAAAAATACATTTAGCTATACTTTAATAACAGCCAGCTCTTTATCTAAATCTTACATAATGTCTTTAAACTGGCCTTTTGCCTGAAGAATAAGAAAGAAACTTTTGACAGGTGTCCCCCAAAAAACATAAAATGAAAATGGTGTGGCCTGATTATAAAACATTATAGTGTGTAATAGTAACTGGATATGTTCCACAGTGTGTAGGGGTGGACATTACCCTTCAACTTTATTATGTTAAAACTACATGTATGTGACAATCCACGCTTAATTATCGTAAAAAACACTCTCTTTTGTTGATGAATATGAAAAAATAGGTCACATATTCAGCCTAATCCAGGTCACATATTCAGTCTAATCCAAACTATTGTCTCATAATGTGAAATGAAATACAATGAGGATTAACTTTCTACTTTCTTTTTAAACCAGCTGGGCTAGAGAAGATGGATTTTAATCAATCTGATTAAAATACAGATCTATTTTTTGTTTTATTTTTTTTTATATTATTGATGGCCTACATTTCATGAAGATCTATCAAGTTATAGTGGGAGTTCATGTCAGTGGTCAATTGAGTGACTTTTGACCAAATGACGTCAGAAATTGATTAATCAATCAGCGTTGACGTTTCTAGTGGTTTACCCACAGTTCCGTGCATCAAACGGTCAAGAACTAGCCATAACAGACCATTTCATTGGCTAATCCCTCACATCATCCAGAAAAAATGAATGATATAACAACTCTTCAAGGTCCTATAGTCAAAACGAGTAAAACAAAATTTTGAACTCTAAAAAAATGAAAATGAAATAGGATCTGTGTTTTAATTAGATTGGGTTTTATTGTGATTTATAATATTTAGTATTTAAATCTCAAGTCAACCTCAGAAATTTAGATTCTATATATGCCTTTCAGTTAATCTGATATTAAAAGCAGGCATGATGGTTAAGCTAGCTTAATATTGTTGTCACAATGCAAAGGAAAAAACCCCAGCTATCTGTCATCGAGAAGACTTTTTTTATAAGCCATTCGTCTGAACAGGTTGGCTTAAAATTACTGCTTTTGATAGCTCATGACATGCTCAATTTATTACTTTATATAGAAATTTGCGGTTTCAAGTAGAAAATTTGTCAGAAGTCAACACAAGTCAGTTCCACCTATGATTTGCACGCAACTCTTTTAAAGGGTATCTTTTTTATCTCAATGAATCGTAGCCTGGAGATCACATGTAATAATCTACTTCTGTTTCGGTAATTAAATGTTAAATAATCATTACAAAAACATTTTAGCATCCACAGGAAGTAAACCATGGAAAAATCAACATTTTTATGAAATAAATACCAATAATGTTAAATGTAGGTGTATTTGTATTACAGATACGTTATGGGAGATTAGATAAAGAGCTGGCAGTTCTCAATATTATAGTTGAAAATTAGATAATATAAAGGGAATTTGCTGAAAATTACAGTCAAATTAATCTACCCGGAACCGGTACTAAAGTTGGTACAATAAAAAAACATAGTCTTGATTAACCCTTTCATGATTTAATCATGAATAAAAGTTGTGAAGGAAATCAGATCCTAATCCAGTAAATATTGCAGTCTAGTGTTAACATCGAGAGTAAGTTATGGTCTGGATAAGTTAATTAATGTCTCATTTAAAAATTTAAAAAACACTTCAGGCCTAAAGAAAGACCTGCAATAGGCAGATTTAGCTATTGCATAATTTATGTTTAAACTTGAAGTTGCATAATGTATGTTTATAATAAGCTTTTACTTTGTTATAGATCTACAGAGATAAACCAAGTTTAAAGTCTGAATGCAGTAAATAAAACACAATGTTTAACAGGTTTGTCCTGTTTTACAAAGTTTCACCACAATTTCTTCTTCTTAAATAATCCAGTTAAATGTCTTGAGTGTGAGGCAAGATGCAAATTCAATTCCCTTTAAACACAGAACTTGATTTGAATAAATTACAGATCAAGTGAGGTCTGCTGCATGCATAGGTTGATGATAAAAAGACGAGAGTAAAACTTGCCACAAGGGTAATTAATCTTAATTAAAGTCATCGTTTACAATCTGGAAGGAAATTATAATGTGATAGTTAAAATGTAATGGTGGCGATAATAGATCATTTCTTTTAAACTTCCAGGCAACAATCATTCTATCAGAAACACTAATTATTAGTTTCCTTGCTTGATATTTTTGCATATTTGTCAATAAAAATAAATGGTGTTTTAACGCCCTACTCTTCAGCACCAACTGGGCTAATGAAGACAGGCATGCACCATGCAGTATGCTGTGAGGGAATTCTAACAAGACAGCGGTGCTATTAATTCAAATTCAAGTGTCTCAACCCTACTTCACATGCATGCCAACATGTACACATGTCATATAAACCATATACTAAAGTCACTAGAAGCTGTTCCTTGTCAGGTCTATTGGGAAAACCCAATCCCTTGTCAATTTGGTTTTTATAAACAGAATAGATTAAATGAATCAGAATAAGATAAAATTTGTGTCGGTAACAACAACCAACATTGCAATGTCCAAAAACAATCAATGTACACATCCATTGATAATTTGCATTTCCATAAATGAATTACCCCTTTGCGTATTCTTTTTTCAAATTCAATACTGGTACGGTATAATAACGGTACTTTAAGTTACATGTACCCTGACGGGGCAGAACCGTAGGTCGTTAAACCCCATTTCATTTCTTTTTTAAGCTGTTGACATAAAAAAACAAAAATTCTTAATCTTAAAACACAATTATATTCACCAAATTTCTGCGTTTTTTCAAGTTGTCAAATCAATCCATGCCTGTATGAACAATATGATTTAATTGTCCTTTTTTTAAAAAAAATCAATTTTGAAGGTGACAAAAGATCAAGATTTTTTCGATATTTTCATCATGATAATTTAGGCTAATACTGTTGTGCTTGAGTAGGGTAGACAATGGCGTCAAACTATTAATTTATTAATTGGAATCATTATAACTTTATGAAGTGAACATGATTGCACTTGTTTCTGCTAAATTACATCATTAACTTTTAATAGAAAAAAGACCGAGAGTGGAATAACTTGATTTATTATACATAAATTATGTAATAGGTCTCTAAGTAACAGAATGAGTCATACAAGCCATCTCTCGGCAGTTATACTTACAGGCTTGTTAAAATCTGGTACAAAATTACAAATCATCTATTTAAATAGATAAGAGACAGAGAGAGAGAGAGGGAGGGAAAGAGATTAATATCCACACTTTACACAACCTAGATCATTTTGGAGAGAGAGAGAAATTGGGTTTAAGTTTAAGTCCACTAGACACAAACTAGGTCATTTCGGGACTAACATATGGTTCAATTTTATTCCAATAATTCACTTGTGCATAGGGGTCTTTAACTGTGGGAGTTAACCAGAGGACCCAGGGAAAAGCCATGAGGCTGGACAGGCGACCCTATCCTTGTTATGTACAACTGGAGAATCTACATGTATATCACACCACTTGACTCAATGATAAACCTTATGATAGTGAGACGGTGAGACTGTAGGAGTAAATGCAGAGGACTAGGAGAAATCGCACAAGGTTTGGCCCCTAAGATTTTGTCAGGGTTAACGTCTGTGCGGCTGAAAAACAAATTATTCCCTTGTTGTTTGGACGGCACCAATAAACAAGGTCCTTTACATTTACTTGTGTATTAATTCTGTATATCCATTTTCAATTTTGTTGCAGAAGAGTTAGACATTCAGCCAAATTTATTTCAATCATAAATCAGGAACATTTCTTTGTTTTTTAAACCAGTAATAAAAGGGCATTGAACTTCTTACATAAACTAGACATGTATTCAATAAAATAGAATGATTGAGAGAAAATCTATAAAATATTAATAAATAATAAGTACCATGTCTGGAGACAGTAAGAAGAGTGTATTATATTCTATAAATGCAAAGTCTGATTATTTTAATATCCTGTCTTTTAAAGAACTGCTGCTGATAGAAAGAAATCTAACAAAAATCAATTAATCAATACACCGGTGTATGAAGCAAATTGATTTTGAACAACAATGAAAGATTGACAGCATAAAGCGAGTAAGAAAGGGAGTTTCTTGTCCACTGAACACGAGTCATTGGTATGATACTTGCAGTATAGGCACTATAGGCAAGCCTAGAATTTAGAAATACATTGTAAGGTACCGGTACCTGTAACTGAAAATGCAGACACAGATTCAGGTTTTGTCAGGCACAAAACCTCTGGTGCCTGTCATTTGTCTGGCACTGATTTGTCTTTTTTATTGACATTATTAATACATGTCTGACACTAAGTTGAAAATGTCAGGTACATCTAAAATAGTTATTTCAAAGCTTGGGAGTGAAGTCTGTACAGACAAGTGGAAGCTTACGGCTAGCCCCTGTCCTGGATCCATTTACTTGATCTGATATGATCATTAGTTGTGATGTATGTATATTGTTATTGTGTCCTGTCCCCGCCCCCTGGATCCATTCATTAGATCTGATGTGTATGTTTGTTGTTTCTAGTGTCTGTATATTGTGTCCTGTCCGTAGATTTGTCTTGCATATTTGTTTGTGTTTGCCGTCCCCCTGCACTTACTTGCAGTAGGAGTAAAGTGGAGATTTAGAAGACCCAGAGAAAACCAATGAGGTTAGGATATACAAGACTGGGATTGAAACAGCAACACTTGGCTTAATAACATATCTAATGATCTAAAGCACATGTTAGGCCACTTGATTAATCTCCTCCCCCACCCACGGCTGCATTGAGGATGGGACCAAATTTCTGATTGACAGATTTTCATTTTTCATTTATGAATGCATCTGATAAATCCCCCTCTAGATAAACAACAAAACACAAGGGTCACTCAGCCATTCATTCAAAACTGACCATTGACCATCAGCCCAAAGGCCATTGACAGCATGTGGTAAGTGGTAGGCTAACCCCTTGACCACAATCACATATCATTTTTAATTCTAATCCCCAAAAACTCCAGGACATTAATCCTAGCAATATTAGCAACTTTTGAGCAGACTTCTTGATCAGTCATCCCTAATTGTTAATAATGTTTTTGGTTTCAAAATGTCAGTAACTGAGTATCAATGCAAAACTGGTTATATTTTGATTGGTGTAGAAAAAACACATGCACTAAAATTAACAACCTATATTGAATGCATTTTTTTAAATAAACAAATAGCAAACTATAATACATTGATATGTCACTTTATAATGTTCAGACTTCCGACCATGTATACTGCATCGGACTATTTCACTTGGTACAGTTACAACTGTCATTAGTTCGACCAATGTAAACATGGCAATTCAAAGTGTACAATGTATAAATAGTGGAGCAGTGGAGGTGAGGGGTGAGGGGTCATCCCAAATCTTTGGGCTAATTAAATTCAGAATTTAATCCTTACTGACTAACTTCACCACAATAAAATCACTGATGTATTGTAACAAGTCTAGACATATTATTAGTTACGTTCTCTAAGTCAACTTGTTTTTATGCAATGCAGCAGTTTATCCATCATGACTTGAATTTGAATTAATTACAAGTACTAGAAACGTATGCAGTCTACCTAGGCTTGTAATGTGGCAATTTGTTAAAGGGACAATAACACTCTTGCTGGCTTGACATTTCCAGAAAAAAAATAGCCTTATTCTAACTACCGGTACTAGATGTTTAAGTGTCCTACCTGTTGTGTAAATTATCCATTACATCCTATTTTACTTGTCCAGAGGGTTAGAAAATATTTTTAAATCTAAATTACATTTGAAAAGGTTTACGTAGTAAAGCATTTCAAACAATGAAGTTAAATTTTTCCAATTTTTTAAATTGTGTTAAGATGAAATTTGTATCATCAATTAATTGGAATATTGTAAAATAGTACAATTTGTTGACCAGAATAATGATTTGGACACATTATTCACAACAAGAGTGTTATCGGGCCTTTAATGAATAAAGAAAATAAATGTGTTTTAGTATTTCCTGATATATTATAAGCTATTATTAGTCTGTGTGTGTTTCTACAGTTGTTTATTAAATACAGAGTGTGTTTTCTCCATTAGAACTTACATCCCTTATAATCTTCTACCTGTTAACAGTTCTGACTCTGAGCGAGAGAGAGTTAACCGCAACAAGACAAACTTGGTAATTTTGGGACTAACATAACATGTACAATTTTATTTCAATAATTCCCTTATCTAAGTTGCAAATGGGGTCTTTAGCAGTAAGAGGAGACAAAAGTACCTGGAGAAAACATACGAGGTGGGACAGGCCAGCCCACATCCTGAACAAGCTGGGACTTCTAAACAGGATGAATAATTTATGAAATGCATTGGCCAGGCAAAACAGATTTAATTTTAAAATGAATAATGACATGGTACAATGTTGGCCAACATCTAAATAAATATGAATGAATGATGAATCTATATGTAAGCTTTGGCTTGTTTGCAGATCCCACAATTATATAATATAGTGTAGACTACTTTTATAATAGGTAATAATAGTGTCAACAACAAAAAAATATGATGTACAGTTAATAACATTGACATGCTTTAATTAATTGTGAATATAAGGCCTACACCTGAAATATTTTGCCCATGCACAGGTGGGCACTGTACCAACATAAATTTACACATAGCTAAAGCTTGTTGTATTTTTTTTTAAAAGTTTAGCTCCTCTACTCTATGTTATTATTATTATTAATAATCCAGATTTATTTCAGATTGCAATATCACCTAATATCATATTAATTATGTCAGGCCTATCTGTTGAGAAACACTGAAACTTTAGACTGACGTTATAATATATATACAGCAAGGATAATCTAATTCTAACACTTCACTTCAATAATAATAAAATACTATTATTTGGGACAAACTATCTAGATCCCAGTCAAGCGTGACACGCGTCGTCTGCTTCATAATTAATACAAATAATAACATAAAAGCCTATTCAACCTAGATCTAATTATTTTCCAATAAGATAAGTATTACAATGATTAACAGGTTGTCGAAGTCAAGAACTAAGGCTGAATATCTGCACACACAAACTTACAGCATGTATGAGATATGGCGACTTGCTAACTCTAACTAACTGAGAAGCTTTTTTATCGATCCCTGCCATTACAAACTATGGAACCATTCTGGTGATCCTGGCAATTCAGATTCCTGGCAATCACGCTATTCTAGAACTAGAAACATGATGACATGTGGAGCCGTCTGCAGTGCTGGCTTTCCACCTTGCATATTTTTTATTTTTAACACATTAATTAACGATGCATCGACATTCTCTTGTTCAAATACATTACACACACAAAAATATCAGCGAAAGCTACATACCTTATTGTGAAACAATTTAACAGTACTTCCCTTCGTAGGTTAAAATTATCCACACATTCACCTTACCGATATCTAAATGTCAACCCGTTCTCTGCTAATGCTTCGCATATATATTGCACCACGTGACCGTTACCATCCAATGGATCTGTGGTATTTTGACAACTCGCGCGCGCCATGGATCGATCGTTTCACAGCCGTGAGTGTCTACTTTCAATTTCGCGTTCTTTTTTTATCCAATAGCTGTCAAATAAGGAAAAGAAGTGAGTTTGTCATCGTGAATTTGATCAGGTGCTAATAAGTAATTATAACAGAGAGGATGGATGCTATTAATACATATTTGTACTTTAAGATTTAAGATGTAGGCCTACCTTGCTATTGACAAACGGAATTTTACCTGTGAAATCAAACGCCAATGGAATGGGAGTTTGGGACCTACCCCTGACTGAAGAAGACGGGCAGTGTGCTTTGAATGAAATTTTGTCCAGACAGGGGCGCTACGACCTACCGTTATTTCGATTTCAACTGTCTTGGGTTCTATTGCGTCCACACCAAAGTGTAAACCGAATCTCGATTTTATGTCCCATCCGAAAAACTAGATTGTTCCTTGCCAGATCCTCCGTCCTGCACCACTGACAAATCCCACTGAAAAATCCCGTGGAACTTTCTCAGCCAACATCTTTAGCGAACCCGAAACCTTCTTGTTAGCGAGTCAGACCATTATATAGGCTACTCGATTTATTCATGGGGGTTAGCCGACTAAGTGGGTAAGACGCTGACTCGCTCGCCTGGAGGTCGGGTATTCGATTCCTGCATTGGCCGAGGAAGTGAGGCACGACGGAGGGCCTGACAAGGCAGCTGTCTAGTCGTTCTGATTTGACGAAAAGCCGAGGTACAGTGTATAAATTGGCGTGCACGTAAAAGATCCATTGACAGTTAGAGTTCAATAAAAAAAAAAGTAGGCCGCAGTGCACTGTGTGGCGTATGCCCGTCTTTATTAGCCCAGTTCGTAGTAGAACAGTAGGACGTTAAACCCAATTTCATATCCTTTCAGATTATTTATTGTATAGTCGATGCAGGCACAAAATTAATTATGGATAATTATGACCCCTAAATAAATAAACACGGTGTAAAATTAAAACTTTTGATCTTTTAATTATCCTAATATCAACGTGTAGCCTAATATACAGTCACGTGAATAAATTAACTCTCAAAGGTGTCATTCTAGTCCCTTTTATCTCAGATGGTAATGCTCCAATAGAGAACTTTCAGGTTGATTAGACTTTGGTGAGCATCACAGATCTTATAAGAATGGTCGACTAATTAAGAATTCTCAGTACCAGACTGAATAAATGGCGAAATTAATTATTGAGATCCGACCTTTGGTCTCATAATCAATGGTTATGCTGTATATTTCTATGTTTAGAAAATACGTCATTAGCCTAGTAGGCTATTTGTACTGTTTGTGAACAACACCTGATGTGGTATTGTGTCTCTCCTCACAATTTAATCCTCCAGCATGCGTCAAAATCAGAAGTGTTAATGTGACAAACATTTCAATTATAAGATTGTATCTGCTGCTATTCCCTCCCCGTGGGCTACTAATGTTTCGTTACCATGGGCATAACAAATGCATGCGCAGGCACCTGTAATTGACGGATTTCTGATATTCGGATACTTTTGTCACTTCATCGCGTCATTTTGTAATTGTGGTTTATCTGCGTGGTATTTTTTAAAAATTTATATTGTTTCTTGTGCCACCCACGAGGTACCTTGAACTTCAATAAATTAGGAGTCAGGAAACGAAGTAAGCAATAACTCAAGAAGTTTAACTTATACATATATACCGGGAATCGGGGGGTTGGGATGGAGTGATCTTGAGTGCCGCATTTCGACCTCAAGCTGGCCGGCCTCCTCTGGCTGTGGTTTCGAGCCCTGGTGTGAGCGTATGTGGCATGGAGAGAGGGGCGCCTTCTCAACCTCGTGGGTTTCCTCCGGGCACTCCGGTTTCCTCCCACTACTAAAGACCCCTACGTTAGTCTCAAAATGACCTAGTTGTGATGAGTGGAAGTTAAACCTCACTCTCTCTCTATCTCTCTCTCTCTCTCTCTCTCTGGAATTGTTGGTAATATTGACAACGCAGAACAATAATTTCACCAGATCCAAGGTTCCTGTCGTTATTTTTAAAATTCAATCGAGAATCTTCGTTTTATAGATATAAAAAAAAATGCATAGCAGATTTGACAAGAATTTGCTCAAGATATGTGGACGACTTCGGACGGTCGGGTGTACGCCGAGATGTAGGCAATTGTCACCCGATCCGCCTATTATCTTCCTGCTACTAGCAGCGAGTTATTAGTCATTTTTAGATGCTAGTAGCAGTCACAAGGGCTGCCTCTGCGCCTTTGGGGGCAGTTGTTAGCCGCTACAGTAACAGCTAACAAGGGCTGCCTTTGTTATCTACTATAGTAGCAACTAACAAGGGCCGTATTATAATTTTATTTTCTCAATAAATGTAGTCCCTATCGGGACATATCGGGACATGGAAACTACACAATTTTATTTCAATTTTCTGGTTATTGCAGGCGGAATGCCGACTTTATTAAATAACCAAATTACATGTCGATCTCAGTTACTATAGGCCTATATCCATATTTTACGACGGCCAAAATATTTATGAATAATACTAAAATAAGGATTATAGTTGGGATTTTACTTTGTAGATTATCTTAGTCCTATCTTACTTATAGCAGGAAATTTTATGCATATTATTATTATTTTATAATCATTCAATTTCCTCCCAGGGGCCCTTAATATTCAGTTGGTTACTCCGTAATTTACATCTAAGCCAAGTTTAATTGACTACAATCTGTTGTATTCAGTCCAATCCACAACTTTCAAATGTCAATCTGTGAAAATCTGATTGGTTTAAGAATTATTGTACATGTAATTAGACTTGTGTAGGTCTAATTTCGGCAATTATTGTGACGAACATGTCTGATTCGCTTTTTAATCCAGTATTTTATAATTTGCTTCCTTTGTTTTGGTACAATAAAATCTGATCTTATCTATCAACTCCAATCGTATTTCTGACAAATGTATAGCAATAATGCCAATAATGATTTGTATTTATTAAATAAATAAAAAAATAACAACGTAATTTTTCATTTCTCTTTAATTGTAGGCCCTATATCGAACGTTATAGTGTTATTCGTAATATTTCTTTTCAGTCCTTAAATATGAAAACATTTGTTAGGTATGTAAATTCATCAAATCAAAAGTTCTAGAAAGATTTGGAATGTCCTGATTCTGTAACAAATGTAAATTTATATTTTATTTCGGTCATTTTTGAAAAAAGTGAGTTAATAGGGATTAGCTCCATGGTCTAGATTCCAATTTGACTTTTGATGGGGGTATTAGATCGCGACTCTAACAGACGCTTCATCTTGTCAATTATTTATATCGAACGCAGCGGAGTCAATTTATTATGTCACGCAATTAATTATTATCGTTAATCCAGTCAAAACCTGGAACTATTTTGCGACGTGGTTCCATTACGAGCGGTGGTCTGGTTTTGCGCTGCGTTTACCCGAATAATTCACTTTCAGGATCTCATTATTCTGTTACCGATTTAATAATTATATAATTTTTTAGAATAAAAAAACCTGTTTAGGATTATCTTATTTACAGAAGAAAAGGTGTAATGGGTCGAATGTCTTGTCAACACAAGTCTGAGATTAATTTGTCTATATCGTTAGATAAATTTATCGTCTCAACGAATAATGATGAGGCTGAAAGTTTTGAAATTGAATCAATCGTGTTGACCTTAAAAAAATAAAAAATAAAAATCGCGCTCTATGTCGCCATCCGCCTAACCTTTATGCTTTATGAAGTTAAAGAACATGCTGACTTGTTTCATAACCTATACAGTACCCAAACCAGTAAGTATTTCATAATATTTTATTAAATTTTGCCATAGGCAGGCATACATTAACATAGCCTATTTCATTTCACATCGTCAGATGCGGTTAATATTAGACCAATTTCTGATTCCATGCACAGGAATCTAACCTATTTTTTTTTATCCGTTACCGGGCCTGTAATATGGCTTGTATTGTAACAAAACGAGTCGAAGCGAGCTGAGCAGGTAAAATCGAAGCCTCGGCAGTGTCTAAGCTTATGCATGTGTAGCCTATATAAATATCAGATTCCGTGTTTCATGTTACAAAATTATTCAATTTTGTTGAAGAAATGCCCTTGCTGAAAAACAAGAAAGAAAGTGAAGCGACATTTAAATTATAGAGATCATTTCTCGATTTTTACAAAATAGATTAATTTAGTATGGAAACAGGAGGAAAGCAAAAGACTAGTAAAAATACTAGTAGCGGCCTCAGTGTGTCGAGGTTTGATCCTGGTGTCGGCCAATAAATTGACCCAGTGATAAGCTCCTGCACTTTTTCCAATTTAAAATTGTCAGTGGTGCAGGAAACAGTCTAGCCTTGCAAGGAACAGTGTTTGCTCTAGTCATTCAGTAGTTCCTTTCAATACGGTCTCTCACGGACGAAGTCTTCTGTCAATTCCTGTCCGTCCTGATTATTATTAGGCTGCAATATAAAAATACAGCTCTTTTAGCCATTTACGTAAAACCTCTCTTGGAATTCTTTCCTTCAATTTTTTCCTTAAGGTACATTTTAGTTTGCCAAAAGGAATCATTTCCCGCCACATTTGATACATAATAATATATACTGACAATAACCCATCACCATTTTCATGTGTTTTGAATCGCAAAATCCTATTTAAAAATAGTATTAGTATTATAAACTTGTCAGATGTAGTGAGATTGAGAATTACGGTCAGTATTTCCTTATTGAAGCTTCATATGGACGAACTGGAATGGTCAAAGAATTTTGTCCGTGAGGAAATGAAATGTGGTCTAACGTCCACTGTTCTACTCCGGACTTGGCTAATGGAGATGGGCATACACCATACAGTGTGCTATAAGGGAAATTTTGCCTCGGCCTACTCTTATAGTTATATCAAATTCCAACTGCCAAGGGATCTTTTAAGTGCATGCCAATGTGTACATGGGACCTTGACTAGACAGTTGTCCTTGTCAGGCCCTCCATCCTGCATCACTGACAAATTGGCATGCACGTTAAAGATCCCTTGGCAGTTTAAATTTGATATAAAAGTAAGCCACAACACTGCTGTCCAGGCAAAATTTCCCTTGTAGCACACTGCATGGCGTGGGCCCGTCTTCATTAGCCCAGTCGGAGAAGAACAGTTGGATGTTAAAACCCCATAGTTTTTTCATTTCATTTCTGTCTTCATTAGCCTGAATAATCTTTTTGGGAATTTAATTCTGAAGAATCTTTTTGTTGTTTCCTATAGTGGGCTTAAATGCCGAAAGTATGACATTAAACCCCATTTTATTTCTTTAGTATAAATTATCCATTCAGTCTATCTATCTATTCATGACATGCTTTTCTGCCTTTTTAGATTTGGATGGGAAACAGTCGATCAAACGAAGGGAGGAGGCTGGTCTTACTTTATATATAAAAAAGAAACGCAGTCCACGGACCCAATAAATATTTCTAATTACCGTACTTCATTAAAAAGGAAAAGAAGGTAACTTCTATGTTAATTTTGCAGATTTAATTTTTAAACAAATTAACTGCCACCCAGATTCTTTCCATAGAAAAACCTAAGCTTAATATTACTGCACCAAATTATTAATAGAGTATAGATTATCAGTACAAATTTACCAGCGTGCAGAGACATTCGATTTATGTTATTGCTCTTTCAGACGTTGACATTGAACTGAATTTAATATCTTCTCGGCGCAAAGGCAAGATAAATAAACCAGTTTAAAAACTGAACCTGTAGGCCTACCCGTCTTGAAATCGGTAACTCCAGCTTGCATTGGGCATGCACAGTAGGCTATAATATTCCTTGCAAAATAGCAACATGTGCCCGTATGTAATTAACTTTAACCGATGATGTAACAATAATTAAACATGTTCAACTTTATTTATGGTATGCGTGAATGCAACACTATTCTGTCTTAAAATTCCCAGTAATTTTGAACTAGTTTGTTCATATAAGCTTCTGAATATGCTACCATAAGGAAATAAACAACTAAAGGCAATTTATTTTAGAATTTTCTCCAGCTAAAAATAAATTGGGGAATGTTTAGACTGACCAGAAAAAGATCAGGCAATTTGCAATGTACAAGTCAGTACATACAAAGACCTGGATACATCTCAAGACAGTTTAGTAAACTGTGGGCCTAAACATGCAGAAGGCCTTCAGTCTAATTCTGAATGGGACTTTTGTATAGTTAAGTGAAGGTTGACCAATGAACTATTTTAACTATGTAATTAGTGCACATGGCAGTAGCTTTAAATATTTGTCCCCATCAAACTACTGTAAAGGCTTCAGCAGAAATGAAATCCCCCCCCCCCCCCAAAAAAAAAATTGGGGAAATCATTTTCAAATTTTTTTTTATACTTTCTTATTATGTGTAAAATTTCCAACTTAATGGTTATCACTGTACAATATACTTCATAAACAACCCTACATGTCAGAATTTTGGGTATGCTTTGGCTAGTTTGATTAAAGAGTCACGCAATTATCTGCATTTTTCAGATTACTGGTTAACTGAAGTGCAACAATTTCCTCAAACCATTTCTATGGCCATTACAATTGATTAGCATATCTAGTTGGGAACCAAAATCCTGGAAAAAAGGATATACCGAAAACTCTAACCGTTGCTAAGTGGGAAGGACGCTGGCTCGCTAGCCTGGAGGGCAGGTGTTCGATCCCTGCATTGGCCGAGAAAGCTTATCCAGATTTTCCGGCGTGGTTCCCCCTTGTCAGTGATGCAGGGCGGATGGCCTGACAATGACAGCTGTTCAGTCTTTTGGATAGGATGAAAAACAGAGGTCCCGTATACGCATTGGCGTGCATGTAAAAGATCCTTTGACAGTTGGAATTTGATATATAAGAGTAGGCCGCAATGTCACTGTCTGGGCAAAATTTCCATCATAGCACACTGTATGGCGTTTGCCCTCTTCATTAGCCCAGTTCGGAGCAGAAAAGTACAACCTTAAATCCCATTTCATTCCTCATTTAGACGAACTAGAAACATTGGTATCCTTTGAATACTAATTTTGATCTCTTATAATATGTTTTAGTGTGATGGCTTAATAGATATTTGGTTTTTAATCGGAGAAATTGGAGGAAACCCCTTAAGGAAAGAATTTCTGGTGAAAATTGGACCCACAAA
Source organism: Patella pellucida (assembly GCA_917208275.1). Taxonomy (NCBI): domain Eukaryota; kingdom Metazoa; phylum Mollusca; class Gastropoda; family Patellidae; genus Patella; species Patella pellucida. The sequence goes on along the minus strand of OU795042.1, from coordinate 62,209,467 downwards.
TTCTTCAACTCCCATTTGTAAGAGTTTGACCGAGAGTTTCAAATTTCAGGTAAATTGTACTTTATCTTCTATCTTATAATGTAAAACTGTGAAAAATGTATTACCTTCACCAAAAAGTGTGTTCTTGAATTTAAAACAAACTCATGGTGTCATCTCTTTGATGCTGTATTAAGTAAACTTTCCAATAAACACAATTCTGCTTCCCGATTTTGGAGAGCAATTTCTGCTTGGTTTGAACTGACATATAAGATGTTCACAGGCGCAGATCTAAGGGGGGACATAATGAGGGGGGGACATAATATATATTGTCCCCCCCCCCCCCATTTTTGTGTTATCATGCATCTCAAAATTCTATTCGATTGTCAGTGTTCCCCCCCCCCACTTTTGAAGAGTGATCTGTGCCCATGCATATGTTAGAACAATGATTACTCAAAAATATTTTGTTATGGATTTAATGGATAATAGGTATATATCTTAGCTTTGCACAGTTTTAACAGTACCTTGTCACAGGAGAAATTTCCAGCTGCATGTAAGGTCATGTGGTCTATATTCACTTCCACCTGTATTGTCATTTTTATACGCCCACATTGAAATGTGGTTGTATATTGTCGTCGCCCCCGTCTGTCTGTCCAGCGGCCACAATTGCTTGTGGACGCTCTAGAAGAAGCCTATTGATTTTCAGCGATTTCCGATAATTGTTGTCAAGAAATGTGGCCCTTGATCACTTCAAAAAATCTTGTAGACGCTCGCTCTAGAGGCTAAAGTTAATATCCAATTGACTTTAAATTTATACACAGTGTTTAAGGTCATGAGACGAAGAAGCCTATTGATTTTCAGCGATTTCCGATAATTGTTGTCAAGAGTTGTGGCCCTTGATCACTTCAAAAAATCTTGTAGATGCTCTAGAGGCTAAAGTTAATATCCAATTGACTTTAAATTTAAACACAGTGTTTAAGGTCATGAGACGAAGAATCCTATTGATTTTCAGCTATTTCCGATAATTGTTGTCAAGAGTTGTGGCCCTTGATCACTTCAAAAAATCTTGTGGCTGTTCTACAGACTAAAGTTAATAACCGATCGTATAAAATTTATATACAGTGTTTAAGGTCATGAGACGAAGAATCCTATTGATTTTCAGCGATTTCCGATAATTGTTGTCAGAGTTATGGCCCTTGATCACTTCAAAAAATCTTGTGGCTGTTCTAGAGACTAAAGTTAATAACCGATCGTATAAAATTTATATACAGTGTTTAAGGTCATGAGTCGAAGAAGCCTATTGATTTTCAGAAATTTTCAATAATTTCTTTCAGAGTTATGGCCCTTGATCACTTCAAAAAATCTTGTGGACGCTCTAGAGGCTAAAGTTAATAACCGATTGATATAAAATTTATACAGAGTGTTTAAGGTCATGAAACGAAGAAGCCTATTGATTTTCAGCAATTTCCGATAATAACTTTGAGAGTTATGGCCCTTGATTACTTCAAAAAGTCTTTTGGATGCTCCTGAGACTAAAGTTAATAACCGATTGACTTTAAATTTATACACAGTGTTTAAGGTCATGAGACAAAGAAGCCTATTGATTTTCAGCGAATTCAGATAATTACTGTCAGAGTTATGGCCCTTGATCACTTCAAAAAAATTTGTGGACGCTCTAGAGGCTAAAGTTAATATCCGATTGACTTTAAATTTATACACATTGTTTAAAGTCATGAGACGAAGAATCCTATTTATTTTAAGCAGCTTCTGATGATTACTGTCAGAGTTATGGCCCTTGATCACTTCAAAAAAATTGTGGATGCTCTAAAGGCCAAAGTTAATATCCGATTGACTTCAAATTTTTGCACAGTGTTTAAGGCTATGAGACAAAGAAGCCTAATGATTTTCAGCGATTTCCGATAATTACTGTCAGAGTTATTGCCCTTGATCACTTCAAAAAATCTTGTGAGCCCGCTAGAGGTTAAAGTTAATATCCGATTGACTTTAAATTTATACACAGTGTTAAGAGGCTAAAGTTAATATCTGATTGACTTTAAATTTATACACAGTGTTGAAGGTCATGAGTTTCAATGAATTTTGATAACTTGAACAGCTAAATCCAGAATTTTAAATGTTTCGTATACTAAACGTTAGCAAGGAGGGAAAGTTTATCAAAGCCAAACAAATTTTAATGATTTTTTAATAATTACATAATGAGTTGTAACTTTTAATCAAATTTTAGTGTATTATAAATGTTTTATCACCGAAAAAAGTAAAATATCCAACAACTCTTGTTGACTGCCCGAACGATTTAGCTGCTGTGGGCGTATGTTTCGATGCCTGGCAACCTATCTTTAGGTTTTCATGTCATTTATATTAATATTAGTCTTTGAGATAAACATCCTGGTTGATTTTCTGGGGATTTGTATATCATTATTATAATTCATGCTGATCACATAATCAGGCCTACACGTTTTAGGTGAGCTCCATAGTACATCTGAATCTCAATCCAGGGGCGTTCTTTTATTTCCCTCCTCAGTTCTTCGTAATCGTTGTTTTATTCTTCAAATAATCAACATTACATATAATTACATGTGTCATCATCTGTCCTTAAATTCCAGGAGAGTGATTTTCATTTTTTTCCAATCCCAGGAGGTTTTGGGTTTTTTTTTTAAGACATGAGCATAAATTGTTGGTTTGTGCACTGTATGTAACATAACTATATTAAATCATTGTAGGGAATAATGAAATCTAGGGATCAAAATACCAGGAGGAAAATGGTGCAGGCGAAATTTCAAGATCTGTGGATTGAGCTTAGTAAAATTCATTCTATAAATAGAGCCGTTGAATATACCATTCATTTACAGACAATTGAGTTGATGCTAATGTTACATAGAAGAACTTCTTTCTTTGGATCTTGTTATTTCATTATTACAAATTTTAAATATATATGTAACATTTTATTTTATATTTTGAAATATGGAAATATTCCATTCATTTACAGACAATTGAGTTGATGATAATGTTACATAGAAGAACTTCTTTCTTTGGATCTTGTTAGTTCATTATTACAATGTTTAAATATATATGTAACATTTTATTTTATATTTTGAAATATGGAAAAATTGTGATAATTGTTTATTTATTTTAAAATATATAGACTGTGATATTTGTTTTAATTCATGCATATGTAACTAATCATTATTCTTTCTTTGGGTCTTGTTATTTCATTATTACAAATTTTAAATATATATGTAACATTTTATTTTATATTTTGAAATATGGAAAAATTGTGATAATTGTTTATTTATTTTAAAATATATAGACTGTGATATTTGTTTTTATTCATGCATATGTAACTAATCATTATTCAATAAACATTGTGAAATATTTGTTAGTTTCTGTACGCCCACATTAAACAATATGGTTATATTCAAAAGATCTCTGTTCCTGTCGATATTTGCGCATATCGGACTATAACTTCCGGTATTGAGTCCCCTGATCGTAGGAAAAATCACGTTTTAGCCTTTCGATGCTAGAGGTCATAAAGACTTACAAGTCATAATACAAATGACTTAAAATTTAGGGTTGAAAAGAGTTGGGAATTTTCAAATTTGTTTTAAAAACTGAAAAATGCTAAAATTATAATTATTTACTGGAATTTCCTTTTTCTCTGTTACTTTCATCTATATAAATTATTAAAACTTATTAATTAACCATGTTAGTTTTATTCCAAATGGTAAAACTAAAGAGATAAATGTATGTAAAGGGACTGTGTGCATCAGAAGCCGTTTCGAGACGCATTTGGTACAACTCATACAACAGTTAGAAACAGATTAACAAATGAACATGTTGAAAAGTTGGTCTGTATAAGAATTTTGCAATCCTACATAGTGTTATGGGCATGAGATGAAAAAATGCTATTGATTTACAGTGATTTCCAATAATTACTGGCAGAGGTGTATCCTTTGAACGCATTGAAAAATCATGTGGATTCTGATCTCTACAGGCTATTTACGTAATAGGTTGTTCTCATTCGGCAAACCTCGACAGATTCCGGTGCCCTATATCTAGATGAAGGTTACGGAGAGTACCGGAATCTGTCGAGGTTTGCCGAATGAGGTTGTTCTTTGATCAGTTTTTGTGTCATTTAGATGTTTCCACCTATGCAACAAACCACATTGACTGCTCGGAAGACTTAAGTTGCTGTGGGCGCATGTTTAGTTGCCAGGCAAGGTATCTTTTAATAAACTTGGCTGGGTGTAGACCAAGTTGCATGGTTTCATTCTCAGGTTTCCTTACCCAACCAATAGCCTAGTGGGCTTTTTGGGGGGTTCTCCATAATGACTAACAGACATACATGTAACTAACTACCGGTCGTACAAAAAGGTTGTGGAATATGCATTGTCAGGATTACAAAATGAAATGGGGTTTTATCCTACTTTTCTGCACCAATTGGGAATAACGAAATATGAGAGGATAACAAAATGAAATGGGGCTCTACGTACTGCTTTTCTGCACTACAACATGCATTGTACTATGAGGTCAAGTGTTTTTTTCGGCGTGTTCCCCCTTGTCAGTGATGCAAGACGGAGGGCCTGACAAGAACAGTAGTCTAGTTGTTCGGATGGGACTAAAAACCGAGGTCCCTTGTACGCATTGATGTGCACGTAAAAGATCCACTGCCAGTTGGAATTCAATATAAGAGTATAATAGGCTGTAGTGCCTAGCTGTCCGGGCAAAATTTCCCTCCTAGCACACTGTATAGCGTGTGCCTGTCTTCATAAGCCAAGTTCGGAGCAGAACAGTAGGGCATTAAACCCCATTTCATTTCTTTTACTTGATGACAAACATATTACACTGTTCTGCATCACTGACAAGGGGAATTACCGAGGCTAGTGAGCCAGAGCCGCAAACACTGAGGATTACGTGTTCTTTAATTGATTAGCTGGAATGATACAGTGAATTTCCCGTAATGATATATCTATAACAAGACTGGGGGGGATGGCCTAGTCGTCTAGAGTGCCGCGCTTCGACCTCTAGCTGGCCGGCCAACTCTGGCTTGCGGCTGTGGTTTCGAGCCCTGTTGTGAGCGTATGTGGCATGGACATAGGCGCGCCTTCTCAACTTTGCGGGTTTCCACCGGGCTCCCACTGCTAAAGACCCCTACGTGCAAGCGAATTAATGAAATAACATTAAACCATATGTTAGACCTAGTTGTGTTGAGAGGACGTTAAACCCCATTTCTCTATATATATATAATAAGGCCGACGGGAGCAATTCTTGAATGAGTGGGCTACCATCCTAGGTCTTTAGGCGATGCTTTCTGAGCGATTTCTGGCTAATAAAACTACTTAGCAATGAAGTGAAATTTAAAGTAACTACCTTACCATAAATTCCGTGATGCTGAAATTGACACAAAAAAATGCATAATAATACCTTTTCATATTGGCGCATATAGGTCTGCCACCTCCTGGATTATGGCCTCTGTTTGTACGAATTATCACATTTCACCCTGTAGAAGTAACAGTTTTTATTTGATTGTAAAAACCGTTCAACTATATCTGGTCACAATTTTTACCCGATATTGACTAAACTTGAAATGTATATCTCCCAAAAATCTCGATGTAATACCCAGGTTAGATTTAAATATCAAAGCTATCTACAGATTTCGCCAAAGTAACGAGATGTAAACAGGGGAGAACGCCAACCCTAACCCAAGTTCTAGCCCTTACCTTAACCTCCGGCAACAATCGTCTGCGATAGCCCTGATTACATCTCGTGACCTTGACGAATCTGCCGGTGGCTTTAATATTAAATCAGATCGTAATACCCAGATCGCAGACCATCCAGCGGTTCGAATTTGTTATCCAATTTTGATAAAACTTAGAATGTATATTTATAATCCAAAGATCTGGGTTCCTTTTGATATTGGCGCGTATTGGATCGTAACTTTCTGGAATTATGAGCCACTGGTTGTACGAATTATCACCTCTTTAGCTTATGGACCCTCTGGAGGTCATAATTTGTATCTTATTTTAAAGAATGTTCAAATATATCACCGTTACACCATAATTATTTCCTCAAAATAGCCACTCCCCTTTACGAAAATAAAAGCATGTATTTGTAATACCATGTTGTGGACCATCTAGAGGTCACAATTCTCGATTTAGATGAAACTTCAAACGAGTATCACTAGTTTTTGGGTGAGTTCAATTTCCGTGCCTTTTACACGAATAGTTTATTTGTTGACCTTTAAATTCACGATGAAACATAAACTGTGTGTTAAGGATCAAAAATTCTTGGATGAGTTCGACTTTGGTAGCACCAGACCTTACATTCTAGAGCTATAGCCCCTGCTTTTCACGCAAAATTTGAAATATGTACGGATTGTATAGACCCTCCGGGGCGGCTGCCATTATTGTACCATTCTGTTGAAACTTACATATGTTAAGGATCAAAAGATCTTTGATGAGAGAATAAGCCGTATTGACTTTACCTCTTCCCCATCCATGTGGGTATAGCTTGCTTGACAATCACTTGTTTTAACTGGTCACAACTGTTAGCAGTGCATTATTTGATAGATATAGGACACGAGGAAAGAATACAAATAAAACTCTTATCTCATCGCTTTTCTAATTACATAATATGTCATCGATACAACGGACGTTAGATGGACTTGAAATAAAGACAGTAGGTCTCTTAACCCAGAGATCAGTATAGAACATGGCAGGGTTTACTTCTAAAATTCTCCGTTCTAAAAGACTCTGCCCCACTTGTTAAATCAAGCCTCTTGTTTTTATATTGAATAGTTACATGCGTGCAATAACCTGGAGAAAAGAGTACTAGCGGTCAAATTGTTGGTGTGGGTGCGGGAGGGAGCTAGTTTGTGCGGAACTGCGGATTTTCTATACCGATGTAATCCATGGGCGCAAATGCATGTTACCGCATAGGGTGTGAGGCGATTATATAATAGCCTTTATAAATCAACTGTCTGCTACAACTATTTCATTTTGTGCGAATTTCCCATATTGATCGATCTGTAATTGGCATATTACTGTTCGTAATAAAACAATTCGGGGCCCTTTGCCCATTGGGGAGAAAATCGGCTCCCCCAATGAGCGCCCTCTTCATTGAACGCAATACGAAGCCGACAACAAACATGCCCATATCAGTATGGGCGCCTCATAAAGCGGAGTGACATTGGTTGGGAGCCTACGGCAATATTGGCCAAGCAATGTCAATTGGTTTATGGGCGCTTCGCCAATAATGTCGTTATGAGGCGCCTCCCGACATGGCAAGGCGCCTCATAATGACTCACACGATTAACACCACAACTTGATTGATGGGGCTCCCAAAACGGCTTGACCTGTGGGGTGCCTTTTCCTGGAGGGGCGCCCATAATGACTCACACGATTAACACAACAACTTAATTGCTGGGGCTCCCAAAACGGCTTAATCTGTGGGGTGCCTTTTGCTGGAGGGGCGCCCATAATGACGTGATTGGTGGGGCGCATTATAATGACAATATATGATTCTTGAGTTGGTCCCATAATGCATAATGCCGAGTAAGATGGGTTGGGGCGCCCAATACAAGACGAATTTCATTTTATTTTAAGCTGCCCTTGCTATAATGAATTGCGTCAGCAATTTATCAAACCTATACCTTTTACGAAAACCTAATATATTTTAACTAATTTAATTATTAAGTACAACTTCAACATCCGAAATACGAAACCTGGCCAAATTTCTCATTTCTGCAGATAAGAAAAGGACTACTCTTTTAAATATTAATAAAACTTGCCAGATTACCTGTCCTTACTAGAAGGTACCCCCCCCCCCCCCGATGATTTGACTGTTACCTGGTTATTATCATGGTCATAATGTATCCTATTTCTCCGTTTTAAAGTCATTTTAGAAGATCGAAAATAAAATAAATTAACGGATAATTTTATGAAGGCTATAATATTTAATTATTCTTTCCGTCTTGTTTAAATTAAATTTGTGTATCCTATTTAGGCTAGCAATTTAATGCAGGTTATTTACACCATTCCCCATACTTTTTGTCTGTTTTTATTTAACTTCCATGTATATATTGTGTTAGTTTGTATGGTATTATAATGTTTGTATTTGTTTATATATGTAACTATAATGTTTGTGTATATATGTTATCTGATGAGTCAGTAGACTCTAAAGAAATAAAGAATTGAATTGAATTGATTGGCGTGGGCGCCTATAATATAATTGGCGGGCGCCCACAATCAGATTGGTTAGGTGCCCATGAATGAATTGGTCTCCAAAAACGATATGATATTCTTCAAAATTTCCCAAAACGATATGATATTCTTCAAAATTGGTAAGGTGCCTCGTCCTGGAGGGGCGCCCGTAATGCTGCTATTGGTGGGTCGCCAATAACATAATTTGCGGGGCGCCCAAATCAGCGTGATAATCTTCAAAATGCAAACAAGTCGCACTCTAACCGGATTGCTAACTTTTATTTATCATAAACTTTTATAGGTACACACCGTACATCGGCGCCACCAGAAGCCTTTGCCCCCCCCCCCCCAAAAAAATTGTGATAGCTACGGGGCTGCTGACTAGCTTACCAACCCTTGGAATGTATTTTTGACATCAAATACCGACCTGTCAAAATTCAACAATAGGTGACATAAAATCTATAGAAAATTAATCCCCATTTTTTTTTCTTTACGTTTATTCCCTCGCCACAATACGATAGAGTATTTGTAAAAATCATTAACAAGGTAAATTTATGATAGGGAAGTAGTATCTCAGTGCTCCATGTTTGAAAATTATAGAAAAGCCATATAGATCTCTTCTAAAACTACAATTGCTTAAAAATCCCTCCCCCCCCCCCCTAAAAAAACCCTCTTCTCAGCCCCAACCAAGTCCATTATATAGAAGAGCTATTCATGTATTTCATACTTTGAGTATAGATGAAGCCATTTATTGTCTATTATTTCATACTACACTACTCTCAACATAGCAACTTTTCACAATTTATGAACAATTACAACAACAAAAATAATATCGACATCCTTTTATTTATTAATCAATAAATTATAGATGATAAAATGAAAAAAATATTCACACTTTATAGTTGTTAACAAACAATAAACTATTTACAAAATAGTTAACAAAATGACAAATAAATATTTGCACTATAGTTGATATAAAATCGCCAATAAACTATTCACATTATAGTTCATAATAAAATAAACAATATATTAATTCCAGTCCAGATGTTAAAATATTCAAAATAAATTATTTGCGCTGTAGTTGATAAATGAGCAAAGCATTATTCATTGTATAATTAATAAAATGAGCAATAAATTATTCACACTAGTAATTTTTTGAGTCGCTTCAACAATGCAACCGAACTGTGAATCCTTAATTGAATACCAGTTGGTATTTTTTTGAGTCGGTTCAAAAATGCAACCGAACCTTGACAGGTTAATCGAATGACCATTTACATCCTTAATTAATGCACTCGATAAGTTAATAATACTTTATCAATACTGCCAATACGGTGATCAACAAAATATATCAATACACTTCATACACTATAGTTGATAAAATTATGTTGATAAACACTACACTTTGATAAACAGACTATTTATCAATACACTTGGTAAATGAACTATTCGCGACACACATTATATATCTTTATCATTATCACAGTAACTTTTCTTCATAATAGTCAAACAATTTTTTTTCGACGAAATCATCCACAATAACATTTTTCCGAACATGTTTTAAATATCTGCAAAAAATGACTTTTTGCATCAAACATTCTTAGACGATGTTAAGGCATTAGCAGCTACCGTACTTCAGATTTCTAGTTAATTTGTCAGGTGAAGTAGCTTGACTTATTCAAATGTATGTTTGCTGTTGAAGACTTCTCTTCTGGTAATTCTTGTTGTGTTGCTTAATACGTTTTGTGACTTTTGGTTAATACTGATTTTCTTCAGTTGCCTTTCAACTCTTGATTGCAAACTCTGATTGCAGCAGCCTTGACTCCTGTAAAAAAACAAATAGTATTTATGAAGAAAAAGTAAAATAATAACAACCAAGGTGCCTTTAGCGCCGTCGGTATCAGATTTGATACCACTAATTAACATAATCGACCTATAAAGTTAATCTTCAACAAATAATCTATCACCCGTTTTTTTATGACAAGAACGCCTAGGTATCTAATATAGTACCATACAGTGCTGCTATATTGAGTATATGGGGTTCACTGTGCTTTCAAAGATGGAAGACCCCATGATTGAGAAGTTTGAGTGTTTTGACCAGGGAAAATTTGAATATTATTCAACAAAATGGTTAAGTTTACCCAAAATAAATAAATTATTCATGTATATAAGAATACTGAGAAACTTAATAACCGTTCACAGTATATATATTTGCAAACTTAATCGCTCGGTGTGTGGTGAAAACATGTATTAGATTTGCTACTACGGGCATTTGAGGATGACGTGCCATTTGCAAATTTGGCCACCGCCGATACGCTTACCCGGCCAGAAAACTACGAGTGGGAGCAAAAGCTGTTTCCACCACCACAGAAATTGTTTTTTAGCCTATCACAAATAAATATGATATCAAACCGGAGTTTTCTGATATATTTCTTAGTTGTCGATATAGTCTCTAAAGCCTATGGTATCAAATTTGATACCTGTCCAAAATTTTCTTACCTCAAATCTACAATAAATACATAACAGAGTATTACGATTTAAATAATCAATCATGCACAATGATAGTGTTATGGTCTTATGGACCTGACATGTAACTAAGTTTTGGGCGGAGTATTCAATACTGGTGCCATCTTATCACAGAATAAAATCAATTGTAATAGCTGCAAAATTCTATCTGCTGATCTTTAATACATACATCACATCCACATGTACTATTAGTAAAAAAAACTACATATTTTCAAGGAACACAAGAAATATCTGTAGTTATGATGTAGGATGAAAGGATAGAGTAAAGTTGTAAACACACAAAAGACAATGCAATCTGTAAAATCGTTAATTGTAAGCTAATTGAAGAAAAAAACAATTAAGACCCCTTCAGTAAGATTTTGACCAAGGAATAATTTGAAAATTTCAGTAAAACTACTGCTTTCTTTGAGACGTTATCAATTTTTGAAGAATAGTGTAGTCTCGATTTCATTGATACTGTTTGTTACGATATAATCAAAGTCCCGGATATCGATTTTTAAATAATTATTAAATGACAATCCTGTTTCAATCTGTTCATAATCAAAACCATTCGACAGTCTATAAGGTTGATTATGGGCTTGCCATGTGAATTGTAATTAATAATTATAATACTATTTCAGTCCAACAGCAAGATTTGCAATAGACAAATTTAGCTCTTACATAATGCATCTTTAAAAGAAACCTTAAACATTGTAACTACTCTACCCGAAAGCTATCAAAATAATGGCATAAAACATCTTCCCTGACTACTTGATAATGAATCTTTTAAATGTTGCATTGAGATTTGAGAGTGTCCATTATTACCTGAAAAAATATATATATGCCATATTGTTAAAGTATTTTAAATAATGAGTTCTATAAATTATAGAAAGATAGGTTGCCAGGCAAAGAAATGTACGCCCACAGCAGCTAAGTCGCATGAGCACTCAACAAGGGTTGTCACATTTGTTTCTTATGTCAGTAATGAAAACATTTACAACACATGAGTAACAATCAATAATTTAATATCAAGGATTATAACTATTACAGTAGTTATTGAAAATCTTTGAAAATCAATAGGGCTCTTTGTATTATGACCGTAAAAAATGTGTATAAAAGTTAATCAGTCTTTAACCAATAGAGTTTCCAAAAGATTTTTCAAAGTGATCAAGGGCTATAATCTGGCAGTAATTAATTGAAATTTTTGAAAATTAATAGGCTTCCTTGCCTCATGTGTATAAATTTAAAACACAGAGAAAAACTAGGTCTCTTCAGGACTAACACATGGCTCAATTTTATTTCAATAAATGTTGCGTGTGTGTATGGGTCTTTAGCAGAGAGAACGTACACGGCTAGACAGACGACCCTACCCCTGGTCCCGTATAACCAGGGAAACAAAACCAGACCAGTTGACTCAATGACAGACCTTATGATATATAGCGTGCATGTAAAGCCAATCGGTAACTAACTTTAGCCTCTAGAGCGTCCACAAGATTTTCCAAAGTGATCAAGGGTCATAATTATCAGAAATCATTGAAATTCAATTGACTTTTTTTGTCTCATGCCCTAAAATTAAATGGAATGAGGATTAACGTCCTACGCTACTGGTCTCACTTTGTAAAAATTTAATGTCAGAGATGAGAGTGGTTATGAAGATTGAAGACCTGGTTATCACGAGTGTCAATAACTAGTTGGACTCACGTGGCAGGCGTTTTTATTTATTTATACTATTCCGAAACCCTGGTCACGGCCATACCAGGGGTTGTGTATCAAGCGGACATTAACTTTAGCCTTGTGGGTGTACTGTACAAACGGACAGGGGCGACAACAATGTATGTCCACATTTCAATGTGGGCATATAAAAAGTAGTCTATCTGTCCAATCACACCAGGTAGGCTACACTGCTGTTATGTCAAATCAACAAATAATTAATTGACTGAATTCTGATACACCATCCAGTACAATAGGCTTAAACATTTGGAATGATATACATCTACTCTTTGTCAGTTATCATTGAGAGAAAAGGGTGATCTATTCTAACTCTGAACTACATCCTCTGTAAAATGAAATGATAAATGTTTCTTTGACACCAGAAGTAAGCAAAGGACTGTTTAGTTATCGACCGCAACTCTTTTATGAATATGAGTACTGTAGGCCTACACTTTTAATACTAGGGGTCGATTCAAATTATTCTTTGACAATGCAAAAGAAAAACAAAAATGATATTACCAGGTAATGTGAACAAAGGTAAAAAAAAATGCTATCAGATGTTCTAAAAAGAATAAGTAGTCTACACCCTGCATAGACTGCTAATTCAAATAAGCCTTAATAAAAGAGAGCGAGAGAGAGAAATGGGGTTTAACGTTCATTCGACCCAAACAAGGTCATTTTGGGACTAACGTATGGTTTTAATCTTTTATTTCAATAATTTGCTTGCGCGTAGGGGTCTTTTAGCAGTGTGAGGAAACAGGAGGAAAACGGAGTGCCCGGAGGAAACCCACGAGGTTGAGAAGGCACCCCTATCTCCATGTCACATATGCTCACACTAGGGCTCGAAACCACAGCCGCAAGCCAGAGGTGACCAGCCAGCTAGAGGTATAAGCACAGCACTCTAGACCACTAGGCCATCTCACCCCCCCCCCCCTCCAGCCTTAATAAAAAGGATGCAACTTAATGTCTCTGGTTGAACTTTTGCATGGAAGAGTGCGTAGTTGTTTGGATGGGAATAAATTACAGTTAGAATTACAAAAAAGAGTAAGTGTACGTAGGCTACATTGGTGTCACTCAGTCACTGTCCATGCAAAATTTGCCTCATCATGACATAAGTTAAAATATTGATAGTCATATGATACTCATCATATTCATAGTGCGTTTTCTTCATTAGCCAAGAAAGAGATCTGCTACCTTATACTTTTAACTTCGACTAGCCTACGTCAATAGTAGGCCTACTTCAAATCTAGTATGTATAGAGTATAGCACTATCTACTATCAGGCTCGTAGCCAGCTTGCTGTCTGCTGAGGGCAGTGGTGGATCTAGGTGGGAGCCCTAGGGGCCCGGGCCCCCCTAAATAACAGTGAAAAAAATCCCTACTAATCAGTTTCTATGAAACATCTACAACTTTTTTATCACGTTTTTAAACAAAAAAACCCACGCCATCCCACCCTAACAGGATGTCCTGGTAAGGCCACTGGCTGAGGGGCAATGAAGTTTTTTTGGGGGGGGGGGGGGAAGCAGGTATTTTAGAGTTATGGTCGGCAAATTTTCTTGGGAGGGGAGGAGACATTTTTCAGGGAGGGGGGGGGGGCATTGTCCCCTTGCTAAGGGCCGGATGCCCTGAAGTAAACCCGACAGTCTACAGTACAGTAGGTATTTTAGAGTTATGGTCGGCAAATTTTCTTGGGAGGGCAGGAGGCCTGATGCCCTGAAGTATAGTGCCTGATGACATCCTGTCCTGTTGGAACATTTTTCAGATTTCATTCATTAATTCGTGGGTGGGGATTTTATTTTTCTTTATACTTTATAGGGCCTAATTAAATTTTAAAAAAAGCTTGCGCTTAAAAATCTATATCATGATAAAGTCTGTCACTCACCGGGGATCACGGTGGCTAAGTGAGTCACAAATGGATAAGGCGCTGGTTTGCTAGCCTGGAGGTGGGGTGTTCGATCCCTGCATTGGCCGAGAAAGTTCATCTCGATTTTCCGACGTGATTTCCCCTTGTCAGTGATGCAGAAGGAGTGCCTGACAAGGACAGCTGCCTAGTCGTTCGGATGGGACGAAAAATCGAGGTCCTGTGTACACATTGGAATGCACGTATGGTTTTAATCTTTTATTTAAATAATTCGCTTGCGCGTAGGGGTCTTTTAGCAGTGTGAGGAAACGGGAGGAAAACGGAGTGCCCGGAGGAAACCCACGAGGTTGAGAAGGCACCCCTATCTCCATGTCACATATGCTCACACTAGGGCTCGAAACCACAGCCGCAAGCCAGAGGTGACCAGCCAGCTAGAGGTATAAGCACAGCACTCTAGACCACTAGGCCATCTCACCCCCCCATCCAGCCTTAATAAAAAGGATGCAACTTAATGTCTCTGGTTGAACTTTTGCATGGAAGAGTGCGTAGTTGTTTGGATGGGAATAAATTACAGTTAGAATTACAAAAAAGAGTAAGTGTACGTAGGCTACATTGGTGTCACTCAGTCACTGTCCATGCAAAATTTGCCTCATCATGACATAAGTTAAAATATTGATAGTCATATGATACTCATCATATTCATAGTGCGTGTTCTTCATTAGCCAAGAAAGAGATCTGCTACCTTATACTTTTAACTTCGACTAGCCTACGTCAATAGTAGGCCTTCTTCAAATCTAGTATGTATAGAGTATAGCACTATCTACTATCAGGCCCGTAGCCAGCTTGCTGTCTGCTGAGGGCAGTGGTGGATCTAGGTGGGAGCCCTAGGGGCCCGGGCCCCCCTAAATAACAGTGAAAAAAATCCCTACTAATCAGTTTCTATGAAACATCTACAACTTTTTTATCACGTTTTTAAACAAAAAAAACCCACGCCCTCCCACCCTAACAGGATGTCCTGGGATGGCCACTGGCTGAGGGGCAATGAAGTTTTTTTTGGGGGGGGGGGAAGCACACCCGACAGTCTACAGTGACTACAGTAGGTATTTTAGAGTTATGGTCGGCAAATTTTCTTGGGAGGGGAGGAGACATTTTTCAGGGAGGTGGGGGGCATTGTCCCCTTGCTAAGGGCCGGATGCCCTGAAGTAAACCCGACAGTCTACAGTACAGTAGGTAATTTAGAGTTATGGTCGGCAAATTTTCTTGGGAGGGCAGGAGGCCTGATGCCCTGAAGTATAGTGCCTGATGACATCCTGTCCTGTTGGAACATTTTTCAGATTTCATTCATTAATTCGTGGGTGGGGATTTTATTTTTCTTTATACTTTATAGGGCCTAATTAAATATAAATAAAGCTTGCGCTTAAAAATCTATATCATGATAAAGTCCGTCACTCACCGGGGATCACGGTGGCTAAGTGAGTCACAAATGGATAAGGCGCTGGTTCGCTAGCCTGGAGGTGGGGTGTTCGATCCCTGCATTGGCCGAGAAAGTTCATCTCTATTTTCCGACGTGATTTCCCCTTGTCAGTGATGCAGAAGTAGTGCCTGACAAGGACAGCTGTCTAGTCGTTCGGATGGGACGAAAAATCGAGGTCCCGTGTACACATTGGAATGCACGTAAAAGATCCCTTGGCAGTTGGAATTCGATATAAGAGTAGGCCGTAGCGCCGCTGCCCGGGCAAAATTACCCTCATAGCACACTGTATGGGGTTAGTTCATATGTATGGGGTATGCCCGTTTTCAATTAGCTCTGCCACTGGTTAAGTGCATAACATAAACCCCATTTCATTCATTCATTCTGTCACTCACCGAGTCTGACATGGCTTGCGTCGATTGTCAAAATGTGCAAGTGAATTTAACAAAATTACCCTCATAGCACACTGTATGGGGTTAGTTCATATGTATGGGGTATGCCCGTCTTCAATTAGCTCTGGTTAAGTGCATAACAGTAGGACGTTAAACCCCATTTCATTCATTCATTCTGTCACTCACCGAGTCTGACATGGCTTGCGTCGATTGTCAAAATGTGCAAGTGAATTTAACAAAGTTAGTCCCGAAATGACGGGTTCTAATCGCTGTTTAGGTCTGACCTTTTAACATTTAATGAAGTAAGATACCGTACCTCAAATTTTGGACTTTCCAAGCCAAAATATTAACAATAATGGCGCCCTTTCTCACCCTGGTGACCTTGAACCTTGTCCAAACGATCGAAGGAAAGTAGTTCGAAAGATAGCGTAACCCTAGTAACTCACAATGTCATTTTTCAAGTCGATTCCCGTTCATACAGGCCCAAATGCAGTATGCTATATGTATGTGGCGGGGAGGGGGGGGGGGTTCCTAGACTTCGGCGGTATCGGGTAGGCCTACGGTGTGCTCTGATGTCGAATCATCAAAACTATGTAATGTAGGCCTACGTGTGACCTCGGTCGTTTTTGTCCCATCTGAATGACTGTATAGCTTTTCCTTGCTATAGGCCTAGCCTAGGCCCTGTCCTACTGAAAATGGGCAACCTTGCTTCAAAATTCTGAACTACTATCAAGGGAAAAACCACGAGGGATTTATATAAATCCACACCGGGAGCGAGCCCAAGACCCCCTATAATAGCCTAATTATAATAAGAAGTAGGACTAGTCCTATTGGAAATTACGTTCCATAGAATCGTTGCCTGCGTATATTCCAGTTCATTTACTAAATGCTATTGAAACTAGCCTATTTATTAAACTTTTTACGCTATATACTAGTCTCCATCCAGGTTCAGCGGTACTGGTTCGAACGAGGTCGGCGGGTGCTAGGCTATTTTTAGGTATAGTTGTTTGAAAGATTGTCTCTAACTTGAAAGAATTGTTTGGATCGTCATAGGAAGGGGCCCTATATCAATTCGATCTTTTATTTCGATTTATATCGGAAATTAAAAAAATAATGATTTAATAGCGGTTACTAACTAACGGCCCTTGTTAGTTGCTACTACAGTAAATAACAAAGGCTGCCCTTGTTAGCTGTTACTGTAGCGGCTAACAACTGCCCCCAAAGGCGCAGAGGCAACCCTTGTGACTGCTACTAGCATCTAAAAATGACTAATAACTCGCTGCTAGTAGCAGGAAGATAATAGGCGGATCGGGTGCAATTGTAGGCAATATCGGGCTACATAAATTCACTGTGCGGGTATAAAAAGTCATATGGAAACAAATCATGATGCTTTCTCTTACCAAAATAGAACTCATTGGAATTTTAGTGGCGGGAAATAGACACGTGGTTATATTGGGTATTGGAAGATTTGTTTATAATTTAAACAATAGAAAAGGAAATTGGCACCAGATTATCACTGGCATCCAAATATTGACCCCTTTGACCTCGCGGGTCAGCCTTTCGGCATTCGGATGCGTTTCCCGTCCAAACAATTTAATGATGATAATGAAAGCGGCGTTTGATTGTTTGATGTACACCGGGATAATTGGTCGAGAACTAATAGGACTTGTTCTTATCATAAGTATTTTGAACTGAACATAGATATTGAGTCGATTACATTTGTTCCTCTTATCATCTTTGACATTCTCTCTAAAAGATCGACCGATTTTTTGTACATCCGTGTTCTGTTTATTTGTGTTTAATATCTTCGATAGGTCTACTTTAGAGTTAATTTGTTTTTCAAATTTTCGACAGGCCTTTCTTTAGTGTTAATCTGTTTATTAAGTTGACCAAACTTAGAGTTTATCAATGCGTCAGAACAGAAGTAAGAGTTATTCTCTTAATCGAAGAATTAAAACCAGGGGCGAATTAAAAGCTTTAGAATATGTATATAATATTTCTTAATTACGGGGGTAAACTGACGCCTCCACGTGTATGTAATTTAGAAGAAAGAAAAACAAGCACGTGTACATTAGGCCCGGATCCAGGATTTTTTCGAGGGGGGGGGGGCATACATTGTAACTAATGGTAATCATAAGAGTGCCGCATGTATTAGTGGTTTGGTGTAATACCCAGAGCCTTGACAAATTGCCTGGGCATAGAAAATGCGAAAATCATGTTTATATCATCAATTAAAAAGCAGATACACCAGTCTCGCTGGTGCTGAGGGGGGGGGGCACGGCCCCCCTGGATCCGTGCCTGCCATTTTGATTAAAGGATAATCAAAGCTATGTAAAGAATATTTTTTAAAAATTACAGAAATGTATATGATAAATCCGACAACATTTAAAATACAAATAGCTCAATTTTTCAGGAAGTGTCATAACTTAATTACACTAACTGCGCATATGGGAATGAGATTATCTCACGCGTTTGAAATTTGTTACACTAGGCTATTACCATCCTGCCCACAGAAAACTATATACTTTAATAATAGGTCTCTGTCCTGAATGGCCGCCAATTTGAAAAAAAAATAGTGAACTGATAAATTAGGTGCTTCTAATCTGATTCATTAACACAAAGACGAAATAAACATTTTCCATTTGATTATATTAACTGGAAGCGGAATAAATACTTCTCAAATTCTCAAAGTATTCTTACTGTTTTCATAGCTTCGCGTCAATGCTATTAAAACACGGACCCTATTTCGTTTCGTTTTTATAGTTCTAACAAAACACAATTTTATGGTAAACAATCACTGGTTTTATTCTAGAAGCAAGACGTTTCGACAAGTATCCTCTTATCGTTATCAAGCACAAGAGGATACTTGTCGAAACGTCGTGCTTCTAGAATAAAACCAGTGATTGTTTCCCATTAAATTTGTGATTAATGTCACTTAAAGATTTATAGTTCCAAATATCGTTTTACTCGTCTTTACTACACTAGGATCTGAAAGAGTTGTTATGTAACCCGCATTCTGGTTTATGTTAGGGATTAATCAATGAAAAAATTTCTTCTTGTGTCACGCAGTGCACAGGGCTGTGCATTGGGTTTCTCACTAGAAACATTAACGCTGATTGGTTAATCAAATGGTTTACGTCATGGGGTCAAAAGTCTCTTGCATGACCCCTGGCGTGACCTTCCACTACAGCCGGTCAGATCTTCATGTGGGGAGGCCATCAAAAGTATAAAAAAACGAAACGAAATACAGATCTGTATTTTAATCAGATTGGCTTCGTGTCTTTTCTAAAGCGGAGCTATTTTGTAGACAGACAGTGTGAGTTTCGTACATGTACGCATTAATTTAATTGCACGTTCAAAATACGGTATTGGACCTTTAACATTAATTTTCTATCTAGGTAATAATAATATGCCTGACATCAGTTGGCATTCAGAATGAGTTGAACAAATTACAACATGTGCTTGAAAGACACCACAACTGTCTTTCATTTCTATATCAGTGCACCCAACCATTTATTTACATAGAGTACATTCCTATAATTACGCTTAACATGGTTTGAGTAAAACTGCAGACCTATATTCTTTTCGTTTTTTTATAATAAAGACAACTAAAAACTATAAAAAACGAAACGAAATAGGATCTGTGTTTCAATCAGATTGTAATTAGGCTAAAAGCGAGAATTTCATATTTTCTAAGAAAGTCAAAACATAATTATTTCTATGTCTTTTGCTCAATAGGTTATCAACTCACTATTATACGACCATGGGCCCTTTATTTTCCACCCTTAAAAATCATTGACACAGGAAATAATAACACAAGTACCCCCCTTGTTCCTCATTCACTCCATGCATAAGCTATATTAAAAAGTTGAAACTGATTTTTTTTGCCAATTTCTCAGCTGGCAATAGTGAATTATAGGATAAAAAGAATTTTGTTTAACAAGTTAGGACTGTTTATAGATACCATCTATGTTTTAAGGCTTTATATATAACTTAAAAATATGAAATTGTAGCTTTTAACGTATGAGTAAGGCGCTGGTTTGATCTCGAGGTTAGTCGAAAATGTTTCTCGGAATTACCTGTCTAGATTCACCTTGTCATTGGTCTCAGAAAAGCGTCTTGTTTTTCGAATGGAACGAAGAAGGAATAAATCCCCCCCCCCCCTTCAATGTTGACTGAAAATTGAAACAACATTAGTATAGGCCGTAGCGCCGATGCTCGGGGGAAATGTCGCTCAAAGCACGTTTGCATCACGTATGCCCATCTTAATTAGCCCGGTTGGTGAAGAAGCGATGGAGGTTAAACCCTATTTCATTTCATATTATTTCATTTTTGTATAGTGTCTACCAACTTTCTTAAATATTACTTTATCTTGAACCTCAAGTTGAAGATCACAAAGCTACTTAGACTAGTTTAATAAAAATTGTTCTCCTTATTTTAACTAAAAAAAAATATAGCCCTTTGTGAAACTTTGTTGTTTTAGTGTATCCAAAACATCAATAAGAAACTATGTTCAAAGATTTGTGTTTATGGATCAAAGATATTTCTCATTGAAAGTGAGAATGTTTTGTGAACTCGGGACCCGGGATTTGTATGGAGGTGGATCCTCGCCAAAACTCTCAATTTGTGAAAATACATTTGTCGATTTGTGAAAGTACATTTGTTAAAGTTACATTATTCAAGATATAGATAAGAACTAGCCATCCTTGCTATAATAGTTCGAAAGTAGGTGATGTAAAATGAATAATTTGAAAATTTCATTCAAATTACTCTTTTGTAAGCGAAGAAATTGGCATTTGAAGATTTAGCCGACGTGTGCAATACTTTCAACCACGGTCCTAAGACTCGAAGCGTCTGGCCCCGCCATATTTGATTTACCACTGAAACGTTTAAATCTGTTTAATATCGGAGCAATCTGATGTCATCCAAAGTTGATTAAGGCCTGGATCAGTTAATTAATGTCTAATTAACACTTTAGAAAACAATTCATGCCCAAATAAAGACTTGTACTAGGCAGATTTAGCTCTTGAATAATGCATGTTTAATTTGTCAAAATACCAAATACATTTGTCAATTTATACGGAGGGGGATTCTCGCCAAAACTCCCAATTTGTGAAAATACAATTGTCGATTTGTGAAAGTACATTTGTTAATTTGTCAAAATACAAAATACATTTTTGTCGATTAACAAAAATGTACTTTCAAAAATCGACAAATGTATTTTCACAAATTGAGAGTTTTGGCGAGGATCCCCCTCCATAGATTTGAGCGTGTTCATCAATGTTATCAATATGGATTGTTTGTATATCAACAGAAGTTAGATAATATACTATAGCGATGTCAAGTGTTATATAGGAAGAGTTTATATAGGTATATAAGTAGGTAATAAGAGACACTCGAGTGGGCTTTTATCAACAATATCGGATTAAATAAAATTTTGGATCGAAACCCCGCCACTTGACTTGGCCGAGAAAGTTCACCGTCGTGTGCTCACTTATCAAGTTGGTTGGCTTGACAAGGGATAGCGGTTAGTCGTTCGGATGGGGCTTTTTAGGGGTCGCGGGTTCTCTTCCCCCACCCCTGTACAAAGATATAGCAGTGACAAGAGATAGAGCACCCTAAAGTGGATGGGGTCTCGCCTCTTGTGGCTTAAGGGGTCCGCGAGTGCTTTCCCGAGATTTTTTTCAATGGATTATATATATCCTGGGCGGGGAGTCAAATCTTTGTCACAAAATCGCCGGGACCCTTCGTCCATTGGGCATGTCAGTACAGAACATAAGCAATAGGCTGCTATGAGACTAGGTGCAAGGTACTTCGTCCCCAAATCAATACTCCACATTACGACCCCTGGCTGCATGCTGACAGTAGGTATATTAGAACTATGTTTGGGCCTTTTTTGCGGGGGGGGGAGGGCACTGCCGTAGCGCCGCTGTCCGGGAAAAATGACCCTCATACACACTGTATTAAACCCATTTCATTTGATTAATTAATCTATTGTAGGCCTATGTATGAATATGATTTTCCACAACAGAGAAATGTTTACTCACGATACGTTGCCTGGAAACATTATTTCACCTTTTTAATTAGCAGGAAGCATATAATAATAGACTGGCAAATTATATATTATCCATTGTAAACAAGACTATTAGTGGTGCTGAAGTATATGTGTATACAGCAAGGAGCCAAAATGGCGAGATTTGTTTAGACCTATCAATTATCTGTTACACAGACATGTTTTTCAGGGGGGTTGGGATGGCCTAGTGGTCTAGAGTGTCGTCGCGCTTCGACCTCTAGCTGGCCGGTCACCTCTGGTTTGCGGCTGTGGTTTCGAGCCCTGGTCTGGGCGTATGTGGCATGGAGATAGGGGCGCCTTCTCAACCTCGCGGGTTTCCTCTGGACACCCCGGTTTCCTCCAAGGCTAAAGACCCCTACGCGCAATGATTGAAATAAAACTAAAACCATATGTTAGTCCCGAAATGACCTAGTTGTGGACGTTAAACCCATTTCTCTCTCTCTCTCCCTCCCTCTCTCTCTCTCTCTCTCTCTCTCTCTCTCTCAAGCGTGTTTTTCAACATCTTTGATTGGTATTAGATTGTTCAATATTGTACTGTATAGGTGGGAGGTCGTGTGGTGTATCGTGTGCGCTTTAGATCATACGGTCTGTCACTTGTATGTGAGAACACTGTGAGTTTTTTTCTCAGGATTCTCCGGTTGCCTCCAACCTATCAAATAGATATCATAAAGAATTATTGAAATAACATTAGTCCCAAAATTTCCTGGCTTGTCTCTCTCTGTTTCTGTCCCGCTCTCTCCCTCTCTGTGTGTGATAAACCTGTCTATTCATGTGATAAGATATCAATGTAATTATTTTCCCGATAATAACACGATAGGTAAATATTCATATACATGTATATATATTAAAAAGACTTAAAGTTGGGTTCCCAGCAAAGTATTAATCGGTGGTTATCTCCAATACAAGTATGTCAAATTTGGTATATATGGAAAGTATAGATACCCAATCTTACTAGAAAAATACTGGATTACGCGAAAAACGCCCATGGGGCAAGCACTGGGCAATATTGTCAGGGAATCACTAACAAGCAACCCAACAGGTTCTGCTGGCTTATTGTCTGCTAGCTAAGGTCAGGGAGCTGTTGTTATTTCTTGTTCAAATGGTTAGGCGGTTTGGGGGACATTGAGTGTTGTCAACGTACAAAAGACTCTGCGATTAAAAGGTCTAGAATAAAGTAGACAGAAATAACTAAGAATTTACTTAGGCCTCAGTAAGTATGGTAAATGTACAGTAAGTATAAAGGATATATTCTGAAAAATGGACCCTCCCACAATGAAGTTAGGATGGCAGACATTGCGTCTAACAACAGCTTACTTATAGCTATGGGTATCCACAACGAAAGCAAAGTTTTGAAAGGGAATTGAAGCAAATTTTTGATTGGGTACTTTGAATATGTTTTTAGTCCACATATATCGTCAATTCACAAAGTTTGTACCCGGGAAGGCATCTTTAATAAATATTATACTGTTGACGCAATTGCATAATTGTCTATTCAAGCGTCGAATTAATTCGCGCAGGCGGTTCTGCGGAAACATCAGATGGGGTTTAACGTCAGCTCGACACAAACTGTGTCATCTTATTTCAACAATTGTCTTGTACAACGGGAAATCGAAACCCCGCCAAGAGCTAACAATTCGAATTCGGCCCCCACCCACACACCCACACCCCTGAACGATAGACCATACCCTACCTGCATAGAAGTGAAAAGCTAGCTATCATTTTATTTCCGTACGTTAATAATTACGTACGATATTAAGGATCAAGAAAATTGTCTAGCTATCATTTTATTTTCGTACGTTAATAATTACGTACGATATTAAGGATCAAGAAAATTGTGTCAGTGCAGCGGCAACCTCGTCGAATATTTTTGTGAAAAACCTTTACTTTTAGACCACAGGTTTTAAAATCGTTGTCCATGGCTTCATTTCACTCGTGAGCACCATGGTTTCCAACGCACCCCCGCCCCACCAATTTAAAGAACGAAAAGGTTCTTTGTTATGACGCGAAACAACAATTCCATTATCATTATCTAATATACCCAAATACGTCTTCTTCTTGTTAATATGACCGAATAATGACCGATCGTTTTCTAAAGTTAAACGCCGGATCAGAGATCACTATAGTCTCCCGTCGCCATGTTTTGTCCGCCTTCTTTAGCCCGGATGGAGCAGAAAAATAGGACGCCAAACCACATTTCACTGACCAGGGTTTGGGTTTGTGTTGAAAAAAAACCGTGGAGGAACGTCCTGCATTCGGTAGACGGTAGACTACGAGTTTTTGAACAATACTGTAATCTATCAATTATCAGAAACCCTCCAACCATTCCCACCATAACGGCGAATGTGTGCAATATAATGGAATGTATCCCTAATCCCTCCCGTTTTATCATTTTGAGGGTAATTTATCAGTCCATATATGTGACAATTTGTCGAGGTTAAGATTTTACAATACAATCAATGTAGCATACTAATAACTTAGATAGATGAATGGCGCTGTGTACAACGGATCTTTTCAATTGTCAGTCATTGATATCCACTGGCAGTTTTTATTTGAACAGCCAACTTGTCACAGATCCATACAAAATATATAGTAGCCTATAGAGGATGTTCTGAAAAGACGAGGCCCTATTATTGAAAAACGTGTCTATTATTTTCGTTCATGACAGGGAAATATGGTATCTGTCGTTCTCATGGATACACACAAGTATGGGTGATTTATAACAAGGCAACCGATGAATGTGTAACCTTCGGCTTTTCTCCCTGGGGTTTGTTGATGACCGTGGTCATTTTATTGAATGCTCCCAATACTCCAGTAATGAAATGGAATGGGGTTTAGCGTCCTACGACTTGGCTAATGTGGACGGGCATACGCCATGCAAATGAGCTATCAGGGCAATTTTGCCAGGATCTTTTATGTACACACCAATGTGTACACGGGACTTCGGTTATTCTTCCCGTCCGAACGAATAGACAGCTGTCATTGCCAGGTCCCTTGTTCTGCATCGCTGACAAGTGGAAAACCACGCCAATATGACAAGAAGACATTTTAAAATTTAATAACAGATTAAATTAACTCTTTATTCAAATTCGGCTTGCACAAGAGAGATAATTTCAAATATAAACAACCCCCTAATTTTCCTTAAAATCCTTGATTGGATCGTCTCAACCAAATATGATTAAAACACAGATTCTATTTGGTTTCGTTTTTTTTAGTTAAAATTTAGTTGTACTTGTCTTTGATGACGTGTTCTAGTTGATGTGAGGGGTTAGCCAATGAAACGGTCCTTTACGGTGAGTTCTTGGCATTTTGGTGCACAGAATTGTGGATAACCCAAACGTCAACGCTGATTGAATAATCAATGCATGACGGCATATGGTGGCCAAAAGCCCACCCTAACTTGTCAGATCTTCATGTAGTGTAGGCCATCGAAGTATAAAAAAATGAAACGAAATATAATCTGTATTTTAATCAGATTGCTCGCAACCCAAATTCCACTTTGTAGAGAATCGAGGACGCCTACATTTCACAGGTGCTCAATCAAGGTCCAATGCATCCTTCAAGAATTACACATTGAAACTGTAACGACATTGACATTTGAGGATGGTAGTGCAATAAGGTGCCATTGTTTTTAAATCAGGCCATTGATTTTTCAAATAAATCTATTTTTAGCAAATTTTCTTAACAATTTGTTAATTTTTATCATTTCTGAGTCCTCTTATCACAGTTAATGTCAATTTTAGTGGTCTTCCCTTAAGATAACATCCAAATTTTAGTGGCTAAGCACTAATATCATATCTAATATTATTTAATCAAATTACTAAAATTTTGATTTTGATTTTAGTTAAAATTTCGTGAAACAGGCCCCAAGGTCTAAAAATATGCAAAATACTATTTTTGACAGATTTTGTGAAATGGCAGCTTATTGCACTAACATTGTCAATTATTTTTGACGTAAACTCACAAGGGCAGGAGTTGAAATCCCATCCCTTTCCTATCAATCTCGTATTATAGTTTTCCAATAGCCGGAGCCCAACATCAAAGCACTACACATCCCACTCATGTAACTCATCTATTGAAAACAATTTGCTGTTAGTTGAAACTTCTGTCTCTAAAAGACCAGATGGCAGAAAATCATGACCCAGAATAAATAGTTTGTTAGTTTAAGGTGCTCTCACAGAACCAATGCGCGTGCACCGCCATTCCCAGTCGCGTGCATTTGTCACGTACCCCCCTGATGTCACTTTGTTTCGTATTTGAAATCCAATACTCTAAAGACCTAGAAATCCCAGTTGTGTGTGAGTTAAAGGTAATTGATGCCCGCCATTTTGAATTGTTCTTTATGGTCAACGATTTGTTTGAATAAATAACCAGGTCCCAAAGTGAAATGGAAGATTCAATTATAAACGAGGCTATCTGGTATGAAAAGAAAGCTTTATACGACAAGTTAATCGTTTATTTGATGGTTTAACGATGGAGGGGGGTTTAAGTTGTTTAAATTTTGGCTTAAGATTAACGGTTTTGTATATTTCGATATCCGGTAATGATATAGTATATCACGTTAGGCCTATATATATATATTGGAGTATATAAGATCTATGATATCCCTTTGATAGATTGTTTGTTCCTGTTGAAATGACTGTTTACTTGGATTAGTTGTCGATAAATCAGTGATTTACTGAACAGTCAAACATTTTGACTGTATTTTATATGTTTTCGAACAGTTCGCGTCCACGGCAATGGTGATCCGGTATTAGTGTCCAAAGAGACCAATCGGATTAAAACACAAATCCTATTTCGTTTCGTTTTTATAGTACAAAATTTCGTTTTAATTGTTTTTACTATATTCTAGGATCTGGAAGAGATTAATAGAAACTTCAACGCTGATTGATTAATCAATGCCTGACGTCATAGGGTCAAACGACACTCGTTTGACACCACTATAACTTGTGTGATCTTCATGTAGAGAAAATATTCTCCTTACATTTATTTCGTTATTATTATCCTCCTCTAGACGGTAATTTTGTTTTAATAAACGTTCGTCTAGACTAATCCCGGAAATAATCGTCTCGCGCTGCAATTCAAGTTACATGCCCTGCGAACTTACATAACTTACAGAACTCTCTACATTGGTTTACGAGAGGGAGGTGGGGTGTAGAGACCAGACAGAGCTGTAAAAGTACTATGTATATTTAATCTTCCTTTTCAATGAGTTTAATCCGTTATTATCAGACATGAAAGTTGAAGGGGTCAGCGAGATTAGAGTACACGCAAACACAAGGTGCGGGTTCAAAAATTTGAGCAGGGAGGTGGCGGGGCTGGGGTGGAAAGGCGGGCGGGGGGAAGGTGCGAAATCGACGGCAATGCTCCACGCGTCTGTTTGTACGACGTTATTTCGATTAACGTAGGATGAAAAATAATATACTCTGTTCGAACGATGCGGGGAAAGAACCAGCACCCCACCCCCCTAGACACGTGCCTGTATACAAACGTCCTGTCTGTTCTTTATACGAGTAATATCCGACGACAACACAAACCCAAGTTTTAACAAACATCGTAAATTAGAGACAGACGTGATATTGTGACAAATCCGAGTAGAATAGGAGACAAATCCTATGATTTCCGGCTGTAACCTCACTGATCCCTAGTCAGAACAAGTCCATAAATCAGAATATTTTATCCCTCTTAGTAACCCCCATGGATAACACCGCATAAATAACAGATATGTTTGACCATTGGTCGGTCATCGCGTGGCTGCTACATTAGGTAGATGGACGTTCATGAGTCATGATTTTCTGATTATTATTAAGGAAGTAGATATAAATAATTAAGTCTAAATCAGTTTTGTAAAAATCGATTTCTATCTAGATTGATTCACATTTTTTTTTATCTTATGACGTTAATGTTATGAACGGGAAAATAATGCGGTTATCACTAAATGAGGTTTTAGGGGCAAGAGATAGTTATATTTATAGAGAGAGGGGGAGGGAGGGAGAGAGAGAGAGAGAGAGAGAGAGAGAGAGAGAGAGAGAGAGAGAGAGAGAGAGAGAGAGAGAGAGAGATATGGGGTTTAACGTCCACTCGACACAGACTGTCATTTCTGGACTAACATGATTTAAAATATCGAATACTTACGTCGCTCCGCAAAACACAAAATTACAGAAAGCCGAACTCTCTTTCCAATTATTTATTAGCTAACAACAAACTTCACTAAATATCATTCACAGTCTTCGACATTGAAAACATGAACAATTTGTCAATTTAAATCAACATTGATGTTGTGATCTTATCGGGAAAAAGATGGGATTCTGTTTTCCAATATTTAAGACAAAATAAACATTTTACCAGAATGCGTTTTGACACCATTTGTAACTGGAATAACAAGACGCCAGAGATTACCATTCGATTGAGACTTCTCGACTATTTCGCCGAACATAATTGATTAAAATTACAGTAAAACAAGAAACGATTGAATGTAAAAAAGTTTATATACATTCACATTACATAATATTATATGCGTTGCGAACTTGCGACCCATTTGTGTCAATTTCTCGGTCCTAAATATTAGCGATATACCTCCTTTAAAGTAAAGACAACCCATGAGAAATCTGGATAATGCCTTCAAGGCCATCGAGACTTACCGCCTGATGGTATGAGTAAGCTTTGTTTTGATCAGTAAGTCGTATTAATCTGTCGGTCAGACCTAACCCGAGTGACTCATATTGTTATTGATGAACAATAAATCTTTTAGTCTAATCTCGATGACTGGTCAAACATCAACCTGGACATGCAATACACTCATAAAATTGATTCGGACAATTTCCATCTGTACTCAAGACTTGGTCAGTCACGGAAGCAATTTTGACCTATCTCTGACAACATAATTGTTAAACGTCGCGTTAATTTGAATCTTCTCTTGTTTGAGTTTAAAGGCCGACTCTAATTGTGATTTACTAACGTCTTGTATTGTATACAAAATATAAACCAATTTTAACTCCTTGATCTCGGACTTTCCTAATAAATTATTGTATTATTCAGTGGTGTTGGGTGTGGGTGTGGGGGTTAACACGTGCATGTTTAACCATAAGGCCTGTCATTGAGTCAAATGGCGTGGTTTCGAGCCTCCGCTTGTACGTGACAAGGAACTGGGTCGCCTGCCCAACCTTGTGAGATCTCTCAGAGTATTCCGGTTCCTCGCCCCCCCCCCAAATTATTGAAATATGTTGGTCCCGTAATGACCTACTTTGTGTCGAATTGTGGTTCCCAACCCCCACTTTCTCTCTCTCCCCCTCTCTCTCTTTCGAATTGTGGTTCCCAACCCCCACTTTCTCCCTCTCTCTTTCTCTCTTGGGAATTTTGACCGGACAGTGCGTTTTCCGCCTACTCTTCGTCAAATTTCAAAGATTAGGGCTTTATTTACTTTCTCGCGTACGTGTACACGTCCGGTTCTTTTATTTATACACACCAACGCGTGAACGGGACGTCGACTTTTCGTCCCAACCGAACGACTATGCACCCTTTCTTGTCAGACTCTCCTTTGGAGGATGACCGAATGATTAGCACGTGCGTTTGCTGTATCATAAAGCGCTTGCTGTATCATTGAGTAAACTGGCGTGGTTTTGAATCCCCGGTTGTACATGACAAGTAGTAGGGTTGCCTGTCCAACTTCGTGGGGTTTCTCCGGGTCCTCCGACTTCCTTCCACTGCTAAAGACTCCTACGCGCAAGCAAATTATTGACATAAAATTAAACCATATGTTAGTCCGAAAATGACCTAGTTTGGGTTGAGTGGAAGTTAAATCCCATTTCTCTCTCTCACTCTCTCTCTTGACAGACTCTCCTTGCACTGCTAACCAAGCTGGAAAATCACGAGTGTCTTACTCACTGAACCACCGTCGCTCCCTCATTTTGGAGAGACATGCCAGACAGTTCTGCCACACGAGCGTGACAAAGTGTGTTTTTTCCCGGAGACGAAGGTAATACGTACTCAATTTCTGAATTGTCTTGTATACCAATTCCTGACAAATACATAGTAAAGAGCCGCTAGAATTGATCAAGCTTATGTTATTATTCCACAACCTCATGAATTATTCACCTTTATGACCTTCTGTTGGCGGTGGTGCCGTGTTTGATGTATCACAGAATAATGGCGATTGAATTGATCGGTTGCATGTTCCACTGGGTGCTGATATTACCAACATATTGCTCTAATTCTTCTCAAGAATAACATTTATGCCATGACGCAAAATGTTCCAACCGTCAATGTCTCTGAATCGAAGCTTTTCGATCTGTTTTAGACAGAAATAGCATCGGATTGACTTACAAATACATTTATACAGTCGTTCCACTAATCACCGATTTTATTGGCAATAAACGAATCAGGAAACATCGATCTTAACGAACAAAGGAAAATGAAATGAAATGGGGGTCTAACGTCCAACTCTTCTGCTCCGACTGGGTTAATGAAAACGGGTATAAACCAGTGTGCTATGAGGTTAATTTTGCCCGTGCAGCCGCACTATGGCTACCTTATATCGAATTACAATTACCAAGTGATCTTTACGTACTCGCCAATGTGTACACGAGACCTCGGTTAGTCGTAACCAACCGAACGACTAGACAGCTGCCCCAGGCATACCCTTTGTCCTTGGGTTTTCGTCCCACCTGAACGACTAGACAGCTGTCTTGTCAGGCCCCCGCCCTGCACCACTGACAAGGGCAAGCACGTCGGAAAATCCCGATGAACTGTTTGTTTTACTGAGATTCATTTCTTTGGTGCTGTAAGATAAATAAAACAACCACATCCTAGCCCCCTTCGGCGTTTTCCGCTAAATTTAGATCGTTTAGATCTGAATTAAAGAAGCTTTGATTTATTGTAATCTGTAAGAAGGATTCGTAAATTAGTAGCGTTTTAAGAAAAAGGTTATCAAATTATCTTTGCGTGTATAGACCATTTTAAGTTTTGAGATCGTTCTTTCTTGAAACTGCTGGATCGTGTTTCCTTGCAATGTTCAGTTTATCAATCAATGTGACCCAGCTTTATCCTGAAAGCCATTTTATAAGACGTAGATTGGACCAAAGTCAATATTAGATGAAGTTTTTATGCTATAGAAGGGACGATTATAGATTTTTGTAGCCAGAGGGAGTGAACGGAATGGCCGGACTTTATTAACTTACATGATTCGATATAAGCTCTTTGCTACAAGTGTAATGGACTTATAAACAAGAGAGCAACTGTACTCGGGTCGATGCTGTAGACATTACTCTACCAGAGAGAGTGCGAAATCATAAACCTGAAATATATATTGCCATCTTGAAACGTGTAAAGAGGGGGGGGGGGGTCGTGCAAGGATGGGGCGACGGCACCGAGAAAAAACATTTTAGCGGGTATCGCTGTTATCTTTGTTGTACAAGCTGTACTAATTAATTTCATTATTCAATATGTTTGAAATGTCTTTCTTTCTGTCGTTTCCGAATACTGGGACCTATACTTGAGTCTTGGGGGCATGCAATCAAGGAGTCGACTCCGGGCACCGCCAGGGCCATGAGAGTCTATGGGGCCCATGGATATCAAAATTAAATTTGGTAATTTTACAGAAATTTGTTATTGTTCCTTTGAAAATTATATAATAATGTGCAAAAGTGTTCGCTTTATCCCAATCTGCTGGTGAATCATCTAGATATGACTAGCGTCGGAAAGTAGGGGGGGGGGGGGTAAAAAGGTCTCGCCCCAGCACATTTTATTTCCTCTCAATGGCCCTGGTTCTTCGCGGTCAACGTCGTGATTATTCGATCACAGGACGGTTTTAACCAATTGCCGACTGCAGTCACATGATTTGTACATACAACTCTAATAGTAAGTGCAGGAGGACCGCACCACACGCAAAACAAAAATCTACAAGATAAACCCGCGGACAAGACAGAAAATAGACATTGCAAAAAAAAAAACAATTATCAAATCAAGTGAAGTTGGTGAAGGGGGACGCAAACTCTTATCTGAGTGTAAGTTGAATTACCCCCTTGCTTAGGACATCTTTCATGTCCCTATACAACACCAAATTCAATCAACAACTTTAAGCAGACGTGAAACCACACGCTTCTACTTTACCCTTTAAACCCCGCTAGAAATCGAATGCCATGTCGATCAATGATACTTACAAACTCATTTACCGAAAGCTGTAAACGCAATCCGATTAAAACGCAGATCCTATTTCATTTCGTTTTTATAGGGCAAAATTGCCTTCTACTTGTCTTTACTACATTTACTACACTAGGCCCTGGAAGAGTTGTTATCATTGACGTGTTCTAGATGATGTGAGGGATTAGCCAGTGAAACGGTCTGTTACGGCGAGTTCTTGGCCTTTTGATGCACGTAAGTCAGAAAATAACTTGTCAGATCTTCATGTAGTGTAGGCCATCCAAAATACTGTAAAACACTAAATTATTGCGACATGAAATTATTGCGAGTTGGGGTGGTGAAACATAATTGCGAAATGTAATTATTGCGAATTTCTATAGTGGGGAAAAAATTATTGCGAATCAACATCGGTTGATTGGTGATCATTAGTAACAGTAAATAAACAACTATTGAGGATTATGGCTTCGAGTCTGTATTCAACAGATCAAAGAAAATGAAATACCTGTTATCAAACTTCATTTTTAAATAATTATTGTTAAATTTAATCCCTTGATTATTAACTCCAAGCTGAGGAACGACTATAAAACACAGATTTTTAAATAATTATCGTTAAATTTGATCCGTTGATTATTAACTCCAAGCTGACGAACGACTATAAAACACATGGCACGCGACATTTTTTAGTACTAACAAAATGGCGATGTTTAAATTCGTAACTAAAACGAAACGAAATGAGAATTGTTTTACTGAGGAAATTCTCGGCTTGCCAAATCTCGATAATGCAAGCACTGTTGAGGAGCGTGACAATATCACTGCCGCAAATAGTGAGATTATTGAAGTGTTAACTCCGACTAAATCATCGAATAAACACATGATACTGGTATTAAAATCTTTATTTTTATTTTCTTTTACGACGCAGGACATTGGTACTTATTGGGATTCTTTCTTGTAAAGAGTAATGAAAGGGGGATGATTCAATATGGCCGACATTTTAACAAATTTTAACTTATTGGGCTCTTTCTTGTGAAGAGTAATGAAGGGGGAATAATTCAATATGGCCGACATTTTAACAAATTTTCACGAAAATATTGCGAGCATGAAATTATTGCGAGAGGGCCTCGCTCGCAATTGTCGCAATAATTTCATGCTCGCAATAATTTCATGTTTTACAGTATAAAAAAACGAAACGAACTATAGATCTGTATTTTAATCAGATTGATGTAACCGTAAACCACAGAAAACAATATACACAACAATAACGTGTCAACAATGCGCGCCAATATTCACAAATTGACAATTTTATAGCTTTATTATATCCAATATCACGATCACTGGCTTTATACAGTCGGACGTTAAACCCCATTTGATCTCATTAAGGTGTATATTGAGTAATTGAGACGTGAGCTGATGGCCGCAGTGGTAGCATGATTTAACCGATTCCTTCAATAAAATAAAACCAAGTACGAACAGCCGATTCCTTCCATACACGAAACACTGGCCAGGACGTTAAACGCAATTGATCTCATTTGCGTTTATATTAAGACGTGAGCTGATGGTCGCAGTAGTAGCATGATTTACCGATTCCTTCAATAAAATAAAACCAAGTACGAAAAGCCGATTCCTTCCATACACGAAACACTGGCCAGGGGTCGGTTGCTCAAAGCTCCGTTATCTTTAACGATCCGTTAACCTAAATGGAGAGAAAGAATGTTGCTGGAAATAAATGCCCCGAACATTCTGTGGTGCAAATTTTTACTAAAGATGTATGCTAATATAAAGAATAAAGTATTCTATAGTGTTTTCTGCAGTAAATTTAACGGAATGTTAACAACCAACAGTCAACAAGATATGTCCGTTAAAGTTAACGGATCGTTAAAAGATAACAGAGCTTTGAGCAACTGGCCCCTGGACTTTAAACCCAATTGATCTCATTTGGGTTTATATTGAGTAATTGCGAGACGTGAGCTGATGGCCGCAGTAGTAGCATGATTTACCCGATTCCTTGAATACATGAAACACTGGTCTGTATGGGAGCTAATTACTGCGGTATTAAGGATGGGTTACATGATATGTGGTGGTGATAATAGAACTATATATAACACGATATAACTCGATGGCTAAAAATCAATATCGTTAGAATAATCTGATCTTCTATACAGAGTTCATTTGTTACTCATTAATTCATAGTTGTTGGTGATCTGGGGACCTTTCAGTACAAAGCGTTCAGTACCAATGCTTTTAATAATAATGGTAAAAACAACCACCTTTCAGAACAAAGCGTTCAGTATACCCACGCTTTAAATATTAATGGTAAAAATAAATACCAACCCATTTCAAAATTAGTTGTGTGGAGAGATAAAGTCCGATCATAAACTACGTACTTTTTCTCCTTTCATACGGAAGGTAGAATTCGGTTGACATTTTGCTCGCTAAATTAATCCATTTTTATATGAAGTTTAGCATATCTATAATACAAAATCTAATGAATCGTAAAATGAATTTGTCTGGATTTTTCTATAAATAGTACAAGGTTAATCTATAGTTCATAGCGTAGGGAAGACATGGTGGCTTGGGGATCACGGTACTGGCTCACCAACTAGGACGTACCGGGTTCGATCCCGTCCGGCGTTGGCCGAGAGACGTCCTCAGAAATGAAATGAAATGGGGTTTAACGTTCTACTGTTCTGCATCGACTTGGCTAACGAAGACGGACCTTCGCCATACAGCAGTGTGCTATGAGGTATAATTTTGCCCGGACAGCGGCGCTACGGCCTACTCTTATATCGAATTCCAACTGCCAATTTATCTTTTCCGTGCACGTAAATGTGTACATGGGACCTCGGTTATTCGATCCACCCGAACGGCAAGACAACTATCCCTGTAAGGCCAATGCGGGGGTCGAAACCGCGAGCCAGCGTCTTATTCACTTGGCCACCGTGGCTCCCAGACGTCCTTGGGATTACCCAGTCCTGTTAATGGTGGAGGTCGTAAAAGTACTCTTGGAACTTAAAATTCGAACAGGAGCAGGCAAAAATGTCCCCAAAACATCGCGTACGCCCGTCTTCATTAGTTCAGAGTGTGTATTAATGACCAGACAATAACTCCGTGCATAGATCCCCTATAAACAACAATAACATATTTTGAAATGAGAAGATGGATTATTTTGGATTAAATACCATAAATAACTTTTGAGTTTTGGTCGAGAGATTGGAAGAACCGGCTTAAATAATCAATGATTCGAATATATATAAAACTTCAAGTGTCAGACTAATGGTAGTTTGTTAAATTCAAATAAAACCGCCTTTAATTCATATTAGCGGAGAGGGGTTGGATGGCCGAATGATTAGCATGTGCGCGCTGTATCACATAGCCTGTCATTGAGTCAACTTGCGTGGTTGTTTCGAATCACCGGCTGTACGTGACAAGGATTAGGGTCGCCTGTCCAACCTCGTGGGTTTTCTCCGGATCCCCCGGTTTCCTCCCACTTCTAAGGACCCCTACGTGCAAGGGATTGAACCATATGTTGGTCCCGAAATGACCTAGTTTGTGTCGAGTGGACGTTAAACCCCATTTCGCTCTCTATCTCTCTCTCTCTCTCTCTCTCTCTCTCATATTGGCGGAATTATTGGCCTTCAATATTAATTTTGATTCCCTCCATTATGGCCACAGTGACTCCAGGGGTTTTGATTTTGAATATCCCAATGAACAACAACAACGGCTGTAACACTACAGATAACAGACGATCAGCATAGTTGGTAGACCTTTATTGGGAACATAGAATAGACATAGATCGGAAGGAGCTCTATTCAAGTCTGACTTACTGTCAGTTAATTATAAATTACTTTGTCACACGGCAGCAATATGATAATAAAAACATCCGACAGACTACAACCCCTGTCTCATATTTCATGCGGCAACACAGAAAAAAACCCTGAATGATTTTCCACGCAAGATAACACATTCAACGTCTTCTGTTGTTGTTTTTTTCTCTATGCAACAGACGAACAATTGCAATATGGCCATTGTTCAAACTGCAATCGGATATGTATGTCTATAAACTGACCCAGCAACAACTCCAGGGTGCTTAGTGGTTTGATGTATGCTTCTAAAGTCTAATAGTTTTAGCAATTATTATTAATATTGAAATCGTCGATCTCCTAAGGGCAAACTAGATGAGTAATTACGATACAC
Source organism: Patella pellucida (assembly GCA_917208275.1). NCBI lineage: Eukaryota > Metazoa > Mollusca > Gastropoda > Patellidae > Patella > Patella pellucida. Next base: position 62,172,942 of record OU795042.1, on the reverse strand, counting down.
AGTTTGTTTCCCAGGACAAAAACAACGATTTTATTGAGACGATGTTCGAGTTTCTTAATGCAGGATGTGTTTTTACCTTAAAGTGACAATACCACTCTTGTTGTAACCGAATAATATGTCCCAATCTTTATTCTGGTCAACAAATTGTACTAATTTACAATATTCCAATTAATTGGTGATACACATTGCACAAAATGGAAAAATTCAACTGTATGATTTGAAAAGCCTTACGTAAAGCTTTTCAAGTGTGAATTGGATTTAAACATATTTTCGAACCCTCTGGACAAGTTAAATAGGGTGTAATGGATAATCTACACAACAGGTAGGACACTTAAACATCTAGTAGTTTGAATAAGGATATATTTTCTGGACCTGTCAATCCAGCAAGATTGTTATTGTCCCTTTAATGCAGGATGCGGTTTTACCGTAACATGCTGCTCTGTACAAATGTAAACTGCAGATAAATTTGAGTCCGCAACAAATCACTTATATACTACAAACAGCAATTGTAGATATTCACGCCCCTGTGACATTACAACCGTTCGTGATGATGTAGATAACTGGTATATGTATTGAAATTTGTGGGTTTATACATACTAAAATAGACCAAGATGACGTAATGGAATAGTTTTTAACAATAGACTTTATTGTTCAGGAAGAATAACTGGTGCTTTTTTTGCATGTAATCTTCTACGTCACAGCCCATCATTTCCGATGTAAATTATTTTCTTCCTAATGGCTAATGTCATATAAATGTTTTGCTTTTTGCATGTCTATGTAAGTTCTGGAAGGTTCATGCATTTCATTCATTTATATGTAAATGTTATCCGTGTACATAATTTTAATTGTTCTTTCCAGTAATGTTTGAGTAAAGAATTGTACATATTCCTGAAGCAACAGCCCGAGAAATCCCTCTATTCAAACGGAACACTGCGAGGAGGTTGAGAATTGTAAGGACTTGGGGTTTAACGCAGGATAACGGCCCCTAACGAGGAACGGTCTATGTTTATTGTGTCTAAAATATTGGATATTAGGATCCTATATTCCCACAAAAAGATAACATCATCAATTTCAAATATTATGGGAAATTCTAATACATGTTCTGGATAAAAAAACGTGTTAGGGGTTTAGCTCTTTTTGTTTTAAATTTCGGGAATATCCATTGAAGCAGGCAGAGGCATGATTATTTTCTGTCAAAAACGTGTTAGGGGTTTAGCTTTTTTTTAAAAATTTCTGGAATATCCGTTGAAGCAGGCAGAGGCATGATTATTTTCTGTCAAAGAAACGATCATTTTAAAATGTCTGTAGACCCACGATAAGCTCAATTTCCAATTCAATTAAAAACCGAGTAACCAAAACGTTACAACACCGACCGCCTTAAGAACTGTCGTGTTTTAATCATCATAGTATAGCGCCAGAAATAGAAAACACGTAATTAAACTTGAACCTGTTTCTGTCACTTTACCAACATGGCGGCCTTAAATAGCAGACGTGTAAAGAGAATAGAGCACGTGCTCAGGAATAATTATCACCAGGATGATGACAGAGAATCAAGCACATGCAATGCTGGTTTCGTATCGACATTCACTAATTAAAATTCTGCACTCGATATTTTTGTCCTTTACAATTAATGGCGACGCGACGAAGGTGAGGGTCCTTGATATGCACGTCAAGTGAAAACGTCTCCCGGTGATTATCCATCGATTTTAAGACATTTTGTTGAAGATTGTTCGAAAAAATCGAAGATTTCAAAGCAGAGTCACGTGCTTGGGAACACGATATACTTTGGTGCATTGAAATGCGACTCCACAAATTGATGGCCTTCTTCACCGAATTATAGACTGGTAATGGTTCAGGCGAACAAGACTGTTTGGACGATTTAACCGAGTAACTTCAAGTCTATCATTATCCGACTAAGATGGAGGATTGTATTACTATAAGCCAATAGATCGTGACCAAGCCATCGCAAAAGTTACAATAATTTCTCCCTCGTGAACAATAGTCGATGGATCAGCATGATCTATTCCGTGCAAGTATTAACTTATAATTATTTTAATTATTTATAATAGTTAATTATTAGACTTATTGTTGTTAATTAAAATCTATTGCTGGTTAGTGACTCGTGCTACAAATAACATCTTGTCATTTACACGGTGCAGACCTTGGGGTATGAGATCCGCGCTGTTGCACACGGCGCGCAACTTAGGGGGACGTTCAATTTAACAGCCGATTTCACATACATAAGCTGACTTTTCGGGAAGACGGGTAAAGTGAGAATTTTTTTTTATTTCAGCTACTTAGTAAAATAAAGTGCCCGAAATATAATAAAACACTTAACTTTTATGGGCTGGAAGAGCAGTAAAACGCGTTTGTGGACGTCAAATAATCCACAATTTTCTTGCGGGCCCATACAAGGTCAGAAATCCTGCTCGGCTGTCTATTAACCCGAATTTTTTCGGGCATTTCTAGTTTTGCTTTCCTAACTGTCATCGAGCCCTAATAAAACACTTATTGTACTTTTCTTGTAATTGAATATCACGAATTTGTACCGAGTTGACTATGGACTAAAACATTTTGTCTGGAGCCACTCTACTTTGTGGGACATTTTTCGAACATCGATTATTATTTGTGAATGCAGATGCAACAGTCTGATTGGATGGTTGGAATTCAGAGTGGGAATTCGGTTACAAAACCCTTGGATACTTTTGGGGTTGCTTACACGGGCTAGAATTGCATAAAAGGCATTTGCGGTAATTAAATTTTCAAAATTTTCTCCGGGAGGGTGAGGCCCCCATGCCGCGCGACGATTGATTGGTTGTTTGGAATTCGGATCAGCCAGGTAGGCTATATTGGACCAAATTGAAGTTTCTGTATACCCAGGCAGGAATAGCAGGAAAACGCTTTTGAAGCAGTTAAATTTTCAAATTTTCTCCCAACGGTCCCGTCTTCGTGGACTGTAAATGATTGAATGATTGATTGGAATTCGAGTCAGCCACCTTAATTAGGCTATATTAGACCACTTTGAAGTTGCTTTGTTCAATGGCTGAAATAGCAGGAAACATGTTTGCAGCCGTCAAATATTCCAAAATTTTATTTGGAGGGGGGGGGGGTCATACAAGGTAAGCTCCGCTTTTTCGCTTCTCGAGGAAGACCGGCCCCGCTGTCTGTAAACCCGATTTTTTTTCGGGCATTTCGGGTTTCCTCCCCTAATTGTCATCGAGCCCGTACGGCTATGAAGGTGTGTGCTACACTAGAATCCATGATTCCAATTCCTCTAACAAATTACTGTGTGGAAATTTGATTTATTTCTTAAAAATACATTATGGGAGATAAGATAAAAAAACCTAGCAGTTAACTAGATAATGTAAATGGAATTTAAAAATACAATATGAGACAAAATACAACACACATAATATATTGACTGGAATATTCTTCTCTTATACATGTATAGAAGTGCAATGAATGTATAGAATATGATAGGTTTTCTTTCGTAGAATAAGGTGGCTCTGAAAAGGGTCGTTTTAAAGCTTGTTTTGAATTTCTCCCATCCTAATTTAATCCAAGATGGCAGCAAGATTCAAAATTGAACTTAAAGACCTGCACACAGATCTACCAAGAGTAGGTGTACATTTTGTTCCAGTACAACATCTTCTACCATTTCCCATCATACTGCATGTATTACCACGGCTAATACAACCACCCTAAAAATAAACATCATATACATATATTACCATGGTATAATCCACCCCCCCCCCCTTTAACCACACACATATACAACCGTTCTAAAAATAAGCATCATATACATATATTACCACGGTTAATACAACCACCCTAAAAATAAACATCATTTATATATATTACCACGGTTAATACAACCACCCTAAAAATAAACATTATATACATATATTACCACGGTTAATACAACCACCCTAAAAATAAACACCATTTACATATATTACCACGGTTAATACAACCACCCTAAAAATAAACATCATTTATATATATTACCATGGTTAATACAACCACCCTAAAAATAAACATTATATACATATATTACCACGGTTAATACAACCACCCTAAAAATAAGCATCATTTACATATATTACCATGGTTAATACAACCACCCTAAAAATAAACATTATATACATATATTACCATGGTATAATCCCCCCCACCCTTAACCACACACATATACAACCGTCCTAAAAAATAAAGGGGGTTTGGATGGCCTAGTGGTCTAGATTGCCGCGCTTCGACCTCTGGCTGGCCGGTCACCCCTGGCTTGCGGATGTGGTTTAGAGCCCTGGTGTGAGCGTATGTGGCATGGAGATAGGGGCGCCTTGTCAACCTCGTGGGTTTCCCCCGGGCACTCCGGTTTCCTCCCACTGCTAAAGACCCCTACGCGCAAGCGAATTATTGAAATAAAATTAAACCATATGTTAGTCCCGAAATGACCTAGTTGTGTTGAGTGGACGTTAAACACCATTCCTCCCTCCCCCCTCTCTCTCCCCCTCTCTCTCTCTCTCTTGTCACGTACAACCGGGGAATCGAAACCACGCCAGTTGACTTAATAAAATCCGCAGGAGCTTATTAATCGTTAGGCATATATAATCAAATTATCAGTGTGGCAGTCCGAGTGCTCTTTGTTTCCACATTCTAAATCGCGCTTAACGATCTTTGCAAAAAAAAAATACTTTCGGAAAAAATGGATCAATAGTTCCTGGGATGTGTATTCTCTAGAAATACGAGTTCTAGTTTGTGTCGACCCCATTTCTCCCTCTCTTACACCATGGTATAATAGCCCCCCCCCCCCTCTTTAACCACATACATATACAACCATCCTAAAAATAAACATCATATACATATATTACCAGGACATTTTTATGAAAACACCAGAATCCTTTTGATTGATGAAAATTTGTGGTTTAATCTTGCCTGTGCGACAGTCTGAAATTTGCCCGCATAGTCTATCAAGTTACAATTCTTCACGTCAAGCGAAAAAACTTTTGAGTTGCGTATACCGTTATTGCCCATAAAAAAATTGCATTAAAAATTTAGTTCTGGACATTGTTTAACGGTATAAACGGTTCGGTGTTATTACTAATAAATAAGGTGGGAGCTGTGGTTGCCCAGTGAGTAGCACGCTGGCTCGCTAACCAAGCGGTCTCTAGTATTCGCTTGGGATTTTCCGGCGTGGCTTCTCTTTGTCAGTGGTACACGTACATTGACGTGCACGTAAAAGAACCTTTAACATGCCGTGGTGCAATCACAACACCCTGTATGAAGCACCTTCTTAACCTCGTGGGTTTCCTCCGGGCACTCCGGTTTCCTCCCACTCCTAAAGACCCCTACGCGCAAGCAAATTATTTAAATAAAAATCGAAAACCATACGTTATTTCCAAAATGACCTAGTTTGTGTCGAGTGGACGTTAAACCTCATCTCCCTCTCTCTCTCTCTCTCTCTCCCTCTCTCTCTCTCTCTCTCTCTCTCTCTCTCTCTCTCGAGATCGACAAATAAAGTTTAAACGTTATACTCATTTCTTGAGTAAAGTATGGAGAATTTCAAGACGATAAGACAATATTTACCACACTTCCACCTCCTAGCTGACATCGTTTTTGTCCAGCGATTCCAGACCTTTGACAAGTATATCCCTTACAACACTGCATACTATTGGTCATTCCACATCTATCATTTACTTGTCCACAGAGCTAAAAATAAAAATATACATACAACCGGGGATTCGAAACCACGCCAGTTGACTCAATGACAGGCTCTATAATACAGCGCGCGCACGCTAACCATTCAGCCATCCAACCCCCCAAGAGAGAGAGAGAGATGGCGTTTAACGTCCACTCGACTCAGACTAGGTCAT